>CM046876.1:207548636-209003636 GCA_025667525.1 Glebionis coronaria | reverse complement strand
CCCTTTTTTAAAAAAATCTCCATGATGAGGTAAAGCAAGTTTTCAATTATCAGAACTCCATAAATATCCCCCCGGATCAAATACATAATTACCATCCCACTTAAAACACAATCCAACAACTAATTCCCAAGTAATGGTGAAAAAAGTGAGGTGTTGTTCTCCAAAATGGTTGCCCATATGTTCTTCCAAAACTGATAAGGTGATACTCTTAAATCCCTTACAAGTTTTCCTTTTATTACATCAGGCGGATACTGAGATGGTTTAGCAAGCTCTATACCAGGATCAAAAATCCGTTCCTTGATGGGAAAACAACAAGTGGTGATTGCCTTAGAAGATTCCCCCTTATAGGTCACATGTTGAGAGAAAGGTTGCGGAGTAATGTGTAACAGCAAGCTCTTTGAAGGAATCATCATCACTTTTTTTCCTTTGTCACTTTGAAAGGTTGAGGTGTAAAAGTGAGAAGGTAAAGGATCTTCATGCAATAGAGAATCCAGAAAGAGTATGTCCCCCTCTGCATCAATATATCAAAGAGTGTACTCAAAAGGTATATCAACCTCTAAAAACTCATCACTCTCATCTATGATAGAATCCTCCTCATCACCATAAACATCATAGATTGGATTGTCAAAGATTGGTGACTCCTCAAAACTTAAGGAAGCGTGATCATCAAATAATGGAGAGTCACAAGTAGAGAACTCATCATCACTAGAAACATCATATATCGGTCTAGCACAAAATTATCACTAAAATCCTCATTGGTTTCTTCATCATGGGGGAAAAGTGGGTTATCTAATGATGTTTCAAAGAGAGGATTGTAATGAATCAAAAAATCACCAAAGTTAAGCTCTTGAGGTTCATGAAAATCCAAGGATGAGGTAATGGAGGCAATGGTCTCAACATAAGGTAGATAATAATCTCCACTTGTGCAAACGTCATAAAAATATTCAACACAAACATCATCAAGGATATCATCTTGAGTTTCCTCCTCATTAACAACATCAATATGCTTCAATTTTTCGGGCTCATTAGATTTCTTTGACAACTTTCCCATGTTAAACACAACTCTTTCATTTCCTACCCTTATTGTAAGTTCACCTTTCGCCACATCTATAAGAGTACGGCCTGTTCTAAAAAATGTCCTACCAACAGTTAGAGGAACTCTCGGATCCATATCATAATCAACCACCATGAAATCCACGGGAAAGGTAAATCTATACACCCCAACAAAAACATCCTCCGCAATTCCCACCGGATAAGCTATAGTACGGTTGGCTAACTCAAGAGTCATCCTAGTAGGAGTGAGCTCGGGAAGTGAAACTCTTTTCCAAACCGATAATGGCATGAGATTTATGCTTGCCCCTAAATCCGCTAGTGCCATGCAATTTTCCACCCTCGGGAAATTGCAAGGAATCAAGAACCTCCCCGGGTCTCCAAGCTTAGTAGGCAACTTCTTAAGCAAAACCGCGGAGCAATTTTCATTTAAGGAAGTATTAGGGAAATCCACCAATTTCTCCTTGTTAGAAAGAAGATCCTTGATCATATTGGAAAATTTAGGCATATTGGCTAAGGATTCCGCAAAGGAGATGTTTATGTTTAGTTGCTTGAGCATCCTCAAAAAGTTTGAGACTTGAATATCATCTTTATTCTTAAGCTTTTACTTTCTCATTGTTGATGGGTATGGGAGACTTGGTTTTGGTTGAGGTTGAGTGGTTGATGAAGGATTTTCTTTGTTGCGTTCTTTATTGATAGATGTAGAAGGTAAAGGAGTAGAAGGTGTAGGTGTTGCGGTTGTAGATCTTGAAGGTGGTGAAGAAGATGTAGAAGGCATATCACAAGATGGAACCATAGTATGATTTACCAATGTAGGTTTGGGTGGTGAAGGATCATGAGTTTTCTTTCCACTTCTTATGGTGATAGCATTGACATTAGCCCTTGGATTTGTTTGTGTGTTTTAAGGTAGAGCCTTTTGTGGCCTTTGATTAAGTACCATCAAAATCCTTTTAGTAGACTCCTCATTCATAACTCTCATTTTCACTTGCATTCTCTTTTAACTTTCACGAATTCTTCTTTCATTTTCTTGGTTCTTCTTTTGGAATAGCTCAAAGGTATCATTTTGACCATATCCTTGATTTTGACCTTGAGGGTATCCGTGATTTTGAAAGGGTGGAGGTGGTTGGTTGAATCCTCGATTGGGTGTATGAAAGTTATTTCCTTGATTGTGAAAGTTGTTGGGTGTTTTATAGTTGTTCCCTTGGTAGTTTGGCCTAGGCCCTTTATTTCTTTATAGCAATTGAGGAGGATTGGGGTTGATTTTGGGTGGGTGGATGGGGTGGAATGCCGGGTGGAGCAAGGTAGTTATTTGACTTGTAAGAGAGATTGTTTTGATTGATGTTAGGTTTGAAGTGATCCTTATGTTCTTCTTGATAAGCATAACATTCACCTTTGTAACCTTGAACCTTATCACATTGTTGGTAAGAATGAGGACCTCCACAAGTCTCACATTAAATAGCAATAACATTCACATCTTTGGTGGAATTTTTGTTCAAAGAAATTTCACAAAATTTCAAGAGTGTGTCAGTCATAGTATCAAGCTTTTGAGAGATAATCTTATCCAATTATGGAGTAACACTCTCTTAAACCACATGGACTCTCTCATCAAATTGTGTGTTAGTTTGCACCATGGATTTAGTCTCAATAATGTCCCATGCCTCTTGAATGGATTTAGAAAGAATATTCCCACCCGCGGAGGAGTTGAGGGAATCTTGATGATGTGGTCTTAATCCATTGTAGAAAGTATTGATTTGGTGAACTTCATTGAATCCATGATTGGGACATTTTCTCAATAACTCCTTGAACTCTTCCCAAGCATCACTAAAGGTTTGGCTAGGTTTTTGTTGAAATCCAATAATTAGGTTTCTCAAAGTCGTGGTCTTAGATGGAGAAAAGAACTTGTTCAAAAACTTCTTAGTAAAGTCATTCCATGTAGTAATGCTCTTAGGTGGTTGTGTATCTAGCCAATACTTGGCATTGCCCTCTAAGGAAAATTGGATCAAGATGAACTTAATGGCATCATGGGGAACTCCATTGTACTTAATGGTATTGCAAAGAGATAGAAACTTCTTGATATGATCGTGTGGATTATCAATAGCTCTCCCTAAAAATTGTGTGTTTGAAACCAAGCTAATCATAGATGTCTTAAGCTCAAAGGTTTTTGCGGGTATCTCGGGTATAACAATAACATCGGCATATCCTTGCACATTAGGTTGAAGGTGTTCCATCAAAGGTTGATTGTCAACAGTGGCCATGGCTTCTTGTGTGTTGTTCAAAGCATGATTCTCGGGATCGGCTTGATGGACGGTGTTGTTTTTACTCTTTCTCTTTTTCCTCCTTTTCGGAGGAAGGGGTTGTACACCAAATGGTATTTGTGCACGCCCGCAGGTGAGCATGCAACTCAAATCAAGGAGTGAGAGAGAAGCTCTCGTTCGACTTTGGAAAAGAAGGGATTATCCTTTCTGAGGTTCAATAAGTAATATCCATAAGAAAGTATAGTATATGTAAGTAATACTTGGGTGCAAGACCCCAATCAAGCTTTCCTTCTTATAATATGCACTAGTGAACAGGGGGTTAGGTGGCGCGAAGCACTTAAGTACCTATTAACCCTTAGACGGCATTTTAGAGCACGTCGCCTTTTTATTCACTTTGTAGTTTGTATTCTTCGAATTTTTTCCTATTGGAAGTATTTATCTATTCTTGCTTTAATTAAATTTGATCGATACACGTGTCAAGGACCGGAACGCTCCCTAACACGGTGTATTGCAAAAGCAATACTTATGGAATTATGTGTATTGAGTGTTGTATACGTATACGTATCTACATATAATAATATATCAAAAATATTTTCGTATTGATTGGGTTTTTAAAGAAAATACTATATTTACGTAAAAACCGATTGTAACACCCCCAAATTTTTACACAATTCAATACAGTGAAAGACTCGTTGGTGTTACGGGATAGCACATTACTCACATCATAGACAACGCTTAAGAATCGCGTCGTTTATTAATAAAGCATTTCCATTCATAAATACCAAATTTAAATAGGTCCCAAGTCATTGTATTTCATACAGGTTTTACAAAGCATTTGAATGGAAATTATTATTTAAGTGCGAGCCATGAATTCTTGTTGTCTTCCCGAGAATTACCTTCAAGTACCTGAGATAAAACATGTTAAAAGAAAAGGTCAGCGAAAACGCCGAGTGAATTCATAGAGTTTAATGAAATCCATCAATATAAAATCGGTATAAAATTATTACCGAAAATCATTTTGTACCAATCTTTCTTATAGGCCATAAAATAGCCAAAGTCATTTTATACAAATCCTTATGAAAAATTATAATATAGGCTTTTGCCTTCAAAATCATTATACGAACCATTGTCGTTAAAAACATCACACAATACGTTTTATAACGTTGTATAGAGTTATATAAAAACAATTATATGAATATGGTTATGAAAAACCAAAACACGAACATAAAATCAATAATAAGACCCCGTATTGCTAGTCAGGCAATTCATTGTAATTCAGTGCGTATAGCAGTATTTCGTTAATTGGATTATTATAATCCGCATGACATTGTTACCTTACTACAACAAACAACGGGTAGCTAGCCCGAAACTCAATTTGCCCATCTAAATTAGCGTGTCGTCACAATAATCACGCTTGTGTAAATCTTCTCATACATAAATTCGCTTACCAATCAATGTGGCACGACGGGGATCAACCGTCAAGGCGCGAACTGGGGTGATCGTCCCCAAATAGTACTATTATATGCACAAGCCCCAGTAGTTCACAATTCATGCTAATGGGACTTTTAGTGACATAACATAACTTAAATAATCCATTTTATTTCATCTATCGGGTCATTTAATCATTCATCGGGTCATACAATCATTCGGGTCCAAATAAATAAACAAACAATCGGGACAAATGTGTCCTATTTTATCAAAACTAACATGTTATCTCCCTCCCGGGTTTATAAAACATTTCATAAAAACATTTAAAAGAGTGCGAGGCTATGAACTCACGTTGATGTGGGAAAGCGGGTTATCGGCAATTTGGATGTACGGTACGTGCTTCAATCACGGAAACCTAGACGAATAATACTCGTCTTAGACTCTAGTACAATGACTTTATAAAAATAACAATTATGTATACAAATGATGATTTTATATATATGATGATCAAGTGGGTTTATACATCTTTACTCATTCATTATAGTGTTTATGTGTTAGAAATTTTCAAGACTAGTTACACTAGTTTAACTTGTTTATATTTTGAAGTCCAATGGGCCTATTACAAGCCCAATACTATTAATTAGGCCAATTATACTTTTATTATCAGTATTTATACTTTATATGTTGGACCCAAATGGGTTAAGCCCAATAAATAAGTTTATAAGTGTTTTACCATATTAGTCGGGTTTATTGTCCATTAAGGCTACTTTGGCCTGTTAATGTCTATATGTTGTAAATCTCAGGTTTTATCGATTTTTACTTGTTATATATGTTTATATATCAGTATGTGAGTTTATAAAAGTTTACATTAGACGGGTCCAACCGTCTAAGTTTTATTTAACAGAAACGTTAATCTTTCGGTTTTAGCCGAAAAGACGTAAAACTACCATTTTTATATAATGTCCATTTATTTATCCTTATGCATTTTTTATATGAATGAAATATATAAGTTAGTGGGTTTTAATTCACATTTTATACTCTATTTATTTGAGTGCTTATATAATAATATTAAACTTTAATTTCACAAAATCAGTCCTAAATATCTAGTTTACTAAAATGATCATATCTAGAGTTCTACATGGAGATAGAACCCCAAATTTTTATCACAGAAACTACATGATATGTGCTTCTTTTTATTATTGATACTGATGAATCAAACTCTAAGTAGTTTATAAAATTCGTCCAAAACAGTATACTCAGATTTGCATTCTAAACTTGTTTTGATCATATCTCACTCATTTTTATTATTCCATTGCATGGCCAACTCTCACATGTGTACAAGTATCAATACTCACTGTATATAAATTTATCTATACCATTTTATCAGTTCATCATATGGTTATTTACTGTTTTTATACAGCCTACTAAATTAAGCAAGATTAATCACTTTTACATATAGTTTTTAATCTTTTTACCCATGTTTATCAACACCAAATCCCCACATAATATTTTTATCATCATATATTCATCATATAAATATACAATAAGAAAGAAAATACATGATTACATAATCAAAATAACAAGAGGATGGGAAGAACAATCTTTATACCACCAAGATGATGTAGGTTATGATTAAGACATGTATTTTGATGGAGAAACTTGTGATAAACCAAGACCATCTTCAAGACCACCCATCTACATGAACACCTTGATGATAATCAGCCCTTGACTCCTTTGAAAGCTCCTTTTTATATGTTAAAACTTGCACCAATCTTCATAACTTCAACTTGGCTTCAACTGAAGTTTATGGCTAGAACTTTTGATCAAATGGTGTTTATGGTGGAGTTGGACGGCACAAAGAGGAGGGTGGAGAGACTTTTGTGTGTGGTTTGCATGTGTGAGAATGAGGGAAGTGGTTTTGGCTTGGATGGTTTTGTGGTTTGTTAGCTTATAAGCTAAGCTAGTTACAAGTGTAAGTAACTTAGCTTAAAAATTGACACAAAGTTGGTGTGTTGTAGTATTGTGGCCGTCCCATGTGTAGGGGGTGGGGCAAATTTGGTTTTGTCTCATCCCCAATTGTTTACGGGTACTCCTCGATTATAGTTTCCTCGATTTGCGTGCCCTCGGGTCGTTTTACGAAAAACGTTTTTATAAATTATGAATCAACGGCACAAAACGAATCTAATAAAAATTGTCTCATAAAAAACGGAGTTCGAAAACGTAAATACGTAATCCTAAGGTTTCCGGTTTAGTCGTAAAGGACGTTAAATTATAATCGTAAGTCCTAATCTCTTCCCGTAAATTTGTGAGTTTATGAACTAACTCAAATTTAAAATCCCAAAATAATATTCACGGATAAATTTATTTTCTGAAATGTCGGACTGTCACCAAAACGGTGTATGTAAACGTAAGCACGTAACATAGAATCCTCCGGTTTAGACGTAGTGGATGCTACTTGAAGACGTGAAATCCAAATTTCTTCCCAAAAATAAGTGAGTTCATATTATAACATTAAAATAGTGTTTTCAAATAAATATTGAGAATAAATTATAAACCATAAATTGACGGATTGTCACAGCATTTACCCCTAAACAGGATCTTTGTCCTCAAAGATCATCTTATCTTACTACTCGCTTCTTATAGAGTTAAAGGCATGTGGGTATTTCCTCTACATCCGATCTTTTCTCATAAGTGTAATCTATTACAATATGCGAGTTTCTTCAAACATAACTACGTGAATGATCAGGCTTAATGTTGACTTACTTTCTCTATCCATGATGTTCACGGGTTTTTGATGAATGCAACTTTTCGCCGATCTAAACTTTATCAAGAAGTGATCAGATTCTCACTTGATAGACATTTTATCAAGTTCGATATACGAAAAATAATTCACGCAGCTCTTGAAGTCCTAGGGTAGATCCAGCTTATATGCCTTTCAAACCAATCTTTTACATCATCTCAATGGTCCCATACAACGGGGACTTATATCCCATGATCTTTCAGATCATCAATTCATTTTTCCATGGTTAAAATTTTTGGCATAACTTCGCTACCCATCTGGCACTTCAAGATCTACATTTCATATTCACATAACCTCCTGCCCACTACCGGCAGTCAATAATCAGATTCTAATTTCAACAATCATTTCAGGTCTCGTGGGTCGATTATTTTGTAAGGTTAGGTTCGCCAACATAGGAAATTGATTGATTCGTTTTCGTACACCCGAAGGTTATCGTTGTACCGGCGAAGTGTGAATGGAAATCCGCGTTTATGTCTCAAGTTTGATGCTCGAATAAAAAGATTTTGATTTTTATATTTAAATCTACTAATATTAACGACTAAATATTAAAATATATAAAAGCGATAAGGATGAAAATTAAACTATAATCATAAAGCGAGAGATATTAATAATAATAATAATTATAAATATGTTGCTAAACAACTATAATCAAAACTACTCAAATCACGACATTAAAGTTAAACATTAACAAGGCAACAATAATAATTAAATTTAAGCTAATGAAATAAAAACAAGGAAAGAGACAAGAGAATAGAACCTGTATTGACGAACCGGAGACGAAAAATTAATCACCCGATCAAATAGCTAAATTAGATCTAAAGTTTATAAATTTCCAAAGTTATTATCAAACTAATTAGTCGAAAAAGTTGTCAATTTTATCAACTAACTACCAAGATAAAACAAATCGAATTTTAAACTTTAAATATTAATTTATCTAGAAGACCCATTAACCTCCTCGCCAAAAGTAATGAATCGGATACGCCAAGATCAAAAATCAACAAACGTTTAACGATAATAAACCTAAAAGACATTTTCTTAAAAAAACTCTTATAAATCTAAAGTATTATAAAAAATTAAGAAAACATAATTTTAAAATATTTTAAACTATTTAATTAAACTGACGTTTAAGAAAATGAAATAATTTCGTTGACACTAACTAACCTTTTAACTAAAATAATTTAAAACCATTAATAACAAAAACTAATAGAGCAAATTGGTAAAGGGTTAAGATTGTGAGCGTGGGGCTTGTGAGTCCGAATCAACAACTGACCAATCTTTTAAGTATTATTTTTAAACTTAATTTTTTTAATCCTTTTGCTCTATGAATAAAAAAAAGTGACGAAAGAAACTGTTAATTATATAAAAGTGCAAAACTAATGTCGAACCAAATGGACGAAGACGAGGATACATCATCAACGAATCCAAAACTATATCACAAACTTTAACATCACCAAATCAAGAAATCCAGATCAAAACTATAATAAACTAACAACATCACCCATCTACTTTCATACCGAATCCACCAGCGCTTTCATTAACTAAATAACGGATATAAAGTACTAAGATAAAATCAAAACTCAGATAAAATATTTTTATAAAACTTAATCTATTACAAAATAATAAAAAGATTTTAAAAGTATAACAATAAAATTAAAAAAAAAACAATTTATGCTAACATACCTTAAAAGAAACGCAGCAGAAAAAAGAATAAAAAAAAAATGCGTTGTTCTTAAGCTTCCTATTTTACTCCTCCAAAGCAACTATGAATACAGGGAAAGTGTATTTTCTATCCTACGAAATAAAAATGAGACAAGAAATATAATATAAGATTTTTCCTATCCTAGCTAAAATTAAAATAAAACGAAGGTGATGAACTAAAACTAAAGTGAGAATTATTTCTTTTTAAATGTTGTGTCTGCTTCTTTTGTACGCCAAGATAAGATCTTTACATTCCCACATTTTTGGGCCTTGTTGCTTGCTGGGCCGAGCCTTTTTCATACTGTTGGGCCTTCCCTTTACTATAGCTGCTGGGCTTGAGACTTTTTTGGGCTTTTGGGCCTTTTACATGCTGTTGGGCTGTTGGGCTTTATAAGCTGCTGGGTTTTGTTGTATTAATGGGTCGGCCCGACCCATTTAAATGGTATCGGACCGGCCCAATAAAATCATGAGTGCACCGTCAAACTCGATTTCCCGTGCTCTATCCATTTCTCGTGCTCGTATTTGGTATTTTTCTTCGGTTTTGCACCTTTTCTTTAATATTCGTACCTACAATAATAAACAACACATATAAACGATAAATGCACTATAACATACACGTTTTGCTATTTATTATACCAAAAATGAAGGGATATAACACTAAAATCATGAATAATTACGTGTTCAACACACCCCTACACTTAAGCCGTTGCATGCCCCCAAGCAACTATTATCACAAACGTTAAGGTCCAAAAACAATTAAAACTACTTTATTCGGTTTTTTTTTTTAATTTTTTTTTTATATAAAAATAAAAATACATTGTGACCCGCCATGCTCGACTTCTTATTCTAGGGATAAGGATCATAGAACGGGAAACACGCAAACTGGGTGTCTCCAGGGAATAAATATCGTCATCCTCTTTTTATTACTCCCAACTAAACTAAAATTCCTTGTGCAAACGTTTTGGCAAAATGCTAACACTACTTATACTAATAACCTATGTAAATATAACTTTTCACTCCTATAATTATACAAGACTAGGCAAGTGTGTTCATTTTCAAAGTTTTGGTCGTTCAAATCGACATTTGTTATGGTTGTTAATCATCTAAGTGGAATATTAGTCTCACCGAGTATCACGAGATTTAAGAATCAAAAATGGCCTTTCCCATGTAGCGACTTTCTTCTCGGGACGTCCCAACCTCATCGGTTAAGTGCCCGGGCTTTTGACACCCCACGGAGAATAGTACCGGGATCGGCGGGATTTTGAAATCAAAGATCTTGAAATCACCGCTAAGCTAATAAAACACACTTAGATGAAAAACAACGACGGTAATTAGAGAATAAAGATTCAAAGGAGAGATCACTCCATGTAGCGACTTTCTTCTCAGCTTGTCCTTTAGCAAAGCTTAGGAGGCTAGGTTTTTACACCCTTGAGAATAGTATCGGAGCTCACGGGACCTTTGACTTCTACATTCTCAATTACCGTCTAAACTCTTATAAAAATTGACGAAATCTAGTTCAACTTCGGATTTAAATTTGAGAAAAAGCAAGTTTCTCACAATTATAATTAAAGCAACAAAAACATAAAACTCTTATTCATATATTTTTTTTCTTTTTCTTTTTCTTTTTTTCTTTTTCTTTTTCTTTTTTTTTTCTTTCACAAATTTTTTTTTTCTTTTTTTTCTTTTTTTTTGTTTCGCTTTTTTCTGGGGTTTTTTTTTTCCAATAATTTTTTTTTCAACATATTTATTCACGCAACATTATTTCAAATTTAAGAAAGTATGCTTTCACTCAAATTTAAATAAAAAGTTGAACTAGTACTCTATATCAAAATTGCATAAGAATTTATTTTTACATAACAACACAATTTTTAACGTTCAAAAGCTTGAAAAAAAAAACACACTTATTTAGTCTAGTTATAATCAAGGAGGAAAAGCCACAGGTTACTCATATAAGCTCTAAAGAGAACCAACTACTCCACGTTTAGCATTTTTATTTGCACAATTCCTAAAAGCTTAGTCTAAAAGCAAAGGGAGCAGCCAGATCAACACTCAGGCAGAGTCAGGATCCCCTTTGTTCTAGCCTACGGGACAAGTCAATCACGCACGGTCAAAACGTTTTATTATGATTAATAACATAAAATAAAAACAAACAGACATTTGATCAAAATAGGATGCAAGAGGGCAAACAAGTAGGCATGAATATGATCCATATGATATAAAATCCCCTACACTTAGAACCGAACATTGGCCTCAATGTTCAAAAGTGATAAGGTGCTACCCCTACACTAAAGAATACAAAAGGCTAATGCTAGAATTCCAAGTGTAAGAAGGAGAACACAATTAAATATGTATGGATAAAGATGAGAACTGAGTACTCCCCTGATATAGACATGAAGAACGATCGGAGACTGAATGAAGAAGATGATGGAAAACAGCAACATCAACCTTCTGAAAGTCTTCTCGATCCAAGGGAACCTGCACACAAAAACAAAAACCAACAAGCACACATGGAGAGAAGCACACGCCTCTACACTTATGTTAGAAAATAAATAAAAAGGATAGATCATCGGGTTGCCTCCCGAGAAGCGCTTGTTTTTGTTAACCGAGTCACGAGCCTGACTCGACCCCGAATTAAATGGTCCATGGGGGAGCAAGAGAATCACCACTGGCTCAAAACAGATATGCCAGGGTCAAAAATCTTATCCTCATTACCGGATGAGAATAAAGAAGAAGAATCCACAGTATAAGTGAAGAAAAGCAGAAGGATTCTTATAACATACGAGAAATAGGTATAAAGGTGATCCTTAAGAATACTCGTCTTCGCCAAGGGCGGGAGGGTGGGAGAAAAAGATATCAAAGTGTCACCCTAGGACACTTGATAGAAACTCAAAGCAAGAGTCGATGGGGTAACCGGTAAAACATCACAAGTAATAGCAACATCAACGTCTCCTCCGGGATCAAAACACTCATCCTCATTTCCCGGTATGAAATGAGGAGAGTAAAAGCGATACATCACCTGCTTGGGTGTGTACGCAGTAGGACGGGGTGGCAACATAATATGAGAAATATCAGAAGAAATATCGACCACCCGCGTCACCTCTCCGGACCGAATCAAATGGAAGGTAGGGTCAAATCTCTCCACCTCCTCTACGATGGGAGGTGGTATGGCTAACAAAGAATGCTCATCAATAGCAAGAGAGTCGGAGCTATCAATGTCCTCAATCCCCTCTTCAAAGAGAGGATTCACCTCACTAGAGATGTAGGCGTCATCAAAATCAAATAAAGGGTTCGAATAAATCTTGAAATTTTCCTTCTGAACGTCTTCATCGGATAGTGACTCGTCATCACTAGAAGTAAAATCATCATCAAGATCAAAAAGAGGATTAGAGAAAGCCAAAGAATCGTCTCCCAAGATGTTGGTGGGAGGTAATGAGTCATCACTAGAAAGAGATTCACACTCATCGTCACTATCGGAAGCAACCGTAGGCTCACTTTGGATTAGAATAAGAGTCTCGTCACAAGGAATAGTGATAAGACCCTCATCCCCCATGATGAGAGAGGCATCGGGCTCCGTAGTGGAAGAATCGAGAATAGGAGTGGTAGAATCCTTAGGCTCGAGAGCCGGCAAGTCGAGCGAAGGAATTACAATTGCACTAGGACATTGAGCACAAAGATCATTCCAAGAAATAGTATTCTCGTCGTCATCATCATCATAATAGTAAGAACTCACAAGAGGAGGAGTATAATCACTAAGATTAGATACTTGCTCTTGTCGTTGTCGTTTTCGCTTTTCCTCCTCATTTGCTTCTTTTAGAAGAACAACGGCTTCTTGAAGTTGCAAAACAATGGCGTGTGTTTCGTCTTTCAAAGCATTGAGTTGTTGAATTCTCTGAGAGGATTGATGATTGATGGTAGGATGTGGGGGCTCACAGTTATGAAAACCAGAATTAATGCACGGATGTGGCTCATAGGAAGTCATCGGTTGAGAAGAATTAGAACACGGATTTGGTTCATAATAATCCATCGGTGAAGAAAAATGAGGACACGGATTTGGCTCATAATAATTCATTGGCTGACAATACGAAGTATCATGAGGGCCCCCACAATAATTGCAACACGGGTATTGAGAAAAATCCGGTGCATGTTGCGGATAGGGATTGTCATAGACGGGAGGGGGGGGAGAAAGTATTGTAAGAGGAGAAGTACGAATTCGTTGAATTGCAAAATGGACAAAATCCAAATTGTGTATTGTCGATATCAAAACCACACCGCTCACAAGTACACCATTGACATGTTTGAAAACCATGCCATGGTCTCCCACACCGAACGCAAGACGAATCCATGAAGAATTAAAAATAAGAGGGGTCGAGAAAAGAATTAAACACAATAGAGGATAAAGAAGAATATTTTTTAAAACCCTTTTTTTTTAGAGATATATATATTAATAAAGAAAATAAGATAAAATAAGAAAATATTTTTGGTTTTTAAATTTTTTTTTTTTTATTTTTTTTTATTTTTTTTATTATATATATATACAAATACGAAAATAAACTTTCAAAAAGAAAGGATCTTCAAGTCACCAACTAAAAACACAACGCAAACATCGCTACACACAAAGCCGGCAGCGGCGCCATTTGATTGATTCGTTTTCGTACACCCGAAGGTTATCGTTGTACCGGCGAAGTGTGAATGGAAATCCGCGTTTATGTCTCAAGTTTGATGCTCGAATAAAAAGATTTTGATTTTTATATTTAAATCTACTAATATTAACGACTAAATATTAAAATATATAAAAGCGATAAGGATGAAAATTAAACTATAATCATAAAGCGAGAGATATTAATAATAATAATAATTATAAATATGTTGCTAAACAACTATAATCAAAACTACTCAAATCACGACATTAAAGTTAAACATTAACAAGGCAACAATAATAATTAAATTTAAGCTAATGAAATAAAAACAAGGAAAGAGACAAGAGAATAGAACCTGTATTGACGAACCGGAGACGAAAAATTAATCACCTGATCAAATAGCTAAATTAGATCTAAAGTTTATAAATTTCCAAAGTTATTATCAAAGTAATTAGTCGAAAAAGTTGTCAATTTTATCAACTAACTACCAAGATAAAACAAATCGAATTTTAAACTTTAAATATTAATTTATCTAGAAGACCCATTAACCTCCTCGCCAAAAGTAATGAATCGGATACGCCAAGATCAAAAATCAACAAATGTTTAACGATAATAAACCTAAAAGACATTTTCTTAAAAAAACTCTTATAAATCTAAAGTATTATAAAAAATTAAGAAAACATAATTTTAAAATATTTTAAACTATTTAATTAAACTGACGTTTAAGAAAATGAAATAATTTCGTTGACACTAACTAACCTTTTAACTAAAATAATTTAAAACCATTAATAACAAAAACTAATAGAGCAAATTGGTAAAGGGTTAAGATTGTGAGCGTGGGGCTTGTGAGTCCGAATCAACAACTGACCAATCTTTTAAGTATTATTTTTAAACTTTATTTTTTTAATCCTTTTGCTCTATGAATAAAAAAAAAGTGACGAAAGAAACTGTTAATTATATAAAAGTGCAAAACTAATGTCGAACCAAATGGACGAAGACGAGGATACATCATCAACGAATCCAAAACTATATCACAAACTTTAACATCACCAAATCAAGAAATCCAGATCAAAACTATAATAAACTAACAACATCACCCATCTACTTTCATACCGAATCCACCAGCGCTTTCATTAACTAAATAACGGATATAAAGTACTAAGATAAAATCAAAACTCAGATAAAATATTTTTATAAAACTTAATATATTACAAAATAATAAAAAGATTTTAAAAGTATAACAATAAAATTAAAAAAAAAACAATTTATGCTAACATACCTTAAAAGAAACGCAGCAGAAAAAAGAATAAAAAAAAATGCGTTGTTCTTAAGCTTCCTATTTTACTCCTCCAAAGCAACTATGAATACAGGGAAAGTGTATTTTCTATCCTACGAAATAAAAATGAGACAAGAAATATAATATAAGATTTTTCCTATCCTAGCTAAAATTAAAATAAAACGAAGGTGATGAACTAAAACTAAAGTGAGAATTATTTCTTTTTAAATGTTGTGTCTGCTTCTTTTGTACGCCAAGATAAGATCTTTACATTCCCACATTTTTGGGCCTTGTTGCTTGCTGGGCCGAGCCTTTTTCATACTGTTGGGCCTTCCCTTTACTATAGCTGCTGGGCTTGAGACTTTTTTGGGCTTTTGGGCCTTTTACATGCTGTTGGGCTGTTGGGCATTATAAGCTGCTGGGTTTTGTTGTATTAATGGGTCGGCCCGACCCATTTAAATGGTATCGGACCGGCCCAATAAAATCATGAGTGCACCGTCAAACTCGATTTCCCGTGCTCTATCCATTTCTCGTGCTCGTATTTGGCATTTTTCTTCGGTTTTGCACCTTTTCTTTAATATTCGTACCTACAATAATAAACAACACATATAAACGATAAATGCACTAAAACATACACGTTTTGCTATTTATTATACCAAAAATGAAGGGATATAACACTAAAATCATGAATAATTACGTGTTCAACACACCCCTACACTTAAGCCATTGCATGCCCCCAAGCAACTATTATCACAAACGTTAAGGTCCAAAAACAATTAAAACTACTTTATTCGGTTTTTTTTTTTAATTTTTTTTTTTTTATATAAAAATAAAAATACATTGTGACCCGCCATGCTCGACTTCTTATTCTAGGGATAAGGATCATAGAACGGGAAACACGCAAACTGGGTGTCTCCAGGGAATAAATATCGTCATCCTCTTTTTATTACTCCCAACTAAACTAAAATTCCTTGTGCAAACGTTTTGGCAAAATGCTAACACTACTTATACTAATAACCTATGTAAATATAACTTTTCACTCCTATAATTATACAAGACTAGGCAAGTGTGTTCATTTTCAAAGTTTTGGTCGTTCAAATCGACATTTGTTATGGTTGTTAATCATCTAAGTGGAATATTAGTCTCACCGAGTATCACGAGATTTAAGAATCAAAAATGGCCTTTCCCATGTAGCGGCTTTCTTCTCGGGACGTCCCAACCTCATCGGTTAAGTGCCCGGGCTTTTGACACCCCACGGAGAATAGTACCGGGATCGGCGGGATTTTGAAATCAAAGATCTTGAAATCACCGCTAAGCTAATAAAACACACTTAGATGAAAAACAACGATGGTAATTAGAGAATGAAGATTCAAAGGAGAGATCACTCCATGTAGCGACTTTCTTCTCAGCTTGTCCTTTAGCAAAGCTTAGGAGGCTAGGTTTTTACACCCTTGAGAATAGTATCGGAGCTCACGGGACCTTTGACTTCTACATTCTCAATTACCGTCTAAACTCTTATAAAAATTGACGAAATCTAGTTCAACTTCGGATTTAAATTTGAGAAAAAGCAAGTTTCTCACAATTATAATTAAAGCAACAAAAACATAAAACTCTTATTCATATATTTTTTTTTCTTTTTCTTTTTCTTTTTTTTCTTTTTCTTTTTCTTTTTTTTTTCTTTCACAATTTTTTTTTTTCTTTTTTTTCTTTTCTTTTTGTTTCTCTTTTTTCTGGGTTTTTTTTTCCAATAATTTTTTTTTCAACATATTTATTCACGCAACATTATTTCAAATTTAAGAAAGTATGCTTTCACTCAAATTTAAATAAAAAGTTGAACTAGTACTCTATATCAAAATTGCATAAGAATTTATTTTTACATAACAACACAATTTTTAACGTTCAAAAGCTTGAAAAAAAAAACACACTTATTTAGTCTAGTTATAATCTAGGAGGAAAAGCCACAGGTTACTCATATAAGCTCTAAAGAGAACCAACTACTCCACGTTTAGCATTTTTATTTGCACAATTCCTAAAAGCTTAGTCTAAAAGCAAAGGGAGCAGCCAGATCAACACTCAGGCAGAGTCAGGATCCCCTTTGTTCTAGCCTACGGGACAAGTCAATCACGCACGGTCAAAACGTTTTATTATGATTAATAACATAAAATAAAAACAAACAGACATTTGATCAAAATAGGATGCAAGAGGGCAAACAAGTAGGCATGAATATGATCCATATGATATAAACTCCCCTACACTTAGAACCGAACATTGGCCTCAATGTTCAAAAGTGATAAGGTGCTACCCCTACACTTAAGAATACAAAAGGCTAATGCTAGAATTCCAAGTGTAAGAAGGAGAACACAATTAAATATGTATGGATAAAGATGAGAACTGAGTACTCCCCTGATATAGACATGAAGAACGATCGGAGACTGAATGAAGAAGATGATGGAAAACAGCAACATCAACCTTCTGAAAGTCTTCTCGATCCAAGGGAACCTGCACACAAAAACAAAAACCAACAAGCACACATGGAGAGAAGCACACGCCTCTACACTTATGTTAGAAAATAAATAAAAAGGATAGATCATCGGGTTGCCTCCCGAGAAGCGCTTGTTTTTGTTAACCGAGTCACGAGCCTGACTCGACCCCGAATTAAATGGTCCATGGGGGAGCAAGAGAATCACCACTGGCTCAAAACAGATATGCCAGGGTCAAAAATCTTATCCTCATTACCGGATGAGAATAAAGAAGAAGAATCCACAGTATAAGTGAAGAAAAGGAGAAGGATTCTTATAACATACGAGAAATAGGTATAAAGGTGATCCTTAAGAATACTCGTCTTCGCCAAGGGCGGGAGGGTGGGAGAAAAAGATATCAAAGTGTCACCCGAGGACACTTGATAGAAACTCAAAGCAAGAGTCGATGGGGTAACCGGTAAAACATCACAAGTAATAGCAACATCAACGTCTCCTCCGGGATCAAAACACTCATCCTCATTTCCCGGTATGAAATGAGGAGAGTAAAAGCGATACATCACCTGCTTGGGTGTGTACGCAGTAGGACGGGGTGGCAACATAATATGAGAAATATCAGAAGAAATATCGACCACCCGCGTCACCTCTCCGGACCGAATCAAATGGAAGGTAGGGTCAAATCTCTCCACCTCCTCTACGATGGGAGGTGGTATGGCTAACAAAGAATGCTCATCAATAGCAAGAGAGTCGGAGCTATCAATGTCCTCAATCCCCTCTTCAAAGAGAGGATTCACCTCACTAGAGATGTAGGCGTCATCAAAATCAAATAAAGGGTTCGAATAAATCTTGAAATTTTCCTTCTGAACGTCTTCATCGGATAGTGACTCGTCATCACTAGAAGTAAAATCATCATCAAGATCAAAAAGAGGATTAGAGAAAGCCAAAGAATCGTCTCCCAAGATGTTGGTGGGAGGTAATGAGTCATCACTAGAAAGAGATTCACACTCATCGTCACTATCGGAAGCAACCGTAGGCTCACTTTGGATTGGAATAAGAGTCTCGTCACAAGGAATAGTGATAAGACCCTCATCCCCCATGATGAGAGAGGCATCGGGCTCTGTAGTGGAAGAATCGAGAATAGGAGTGGTAGAATCCTTAGGCTCGAGAGCCGGCAAGTCGAGCGAAGGAATTACAATTGCACTAGGACATTGAGCACAAAGATCATTCCAAGAAATAGTATTCTCGTCGTCATCATCATCATAATAGTAAGAACTCACAAGAGGAGGAGTATAATCACTAAGATTAGATACTTGCTCTTGTCGTTGTCGTTGTCGCTTTTCCTCCTCATTTGCTTCTTTTAGAAGAACAACGGCTTCTTGAAGTTGCAAAACAATGGCGTGTGTTTCGTCTTTCAAAGCATTGAGTTGTTGAATTCTCTGAGAGGATTGATGATTGATGGTAGGATGTGGGGGCTCACAGTTATGAAAACCAGAATTAATGCACGGATGTGGCTCATAGGAAGTCATCGGTTGAGAAGAATTAGAACACGGATTTGGTTCATAATAATCCATCGGTGAAGAAAAATGAGGACACGGATTTGGCTCATAATAATTCATTGGCTGACAATACGAAGTATCGTGAGGGCCCCCACAATAATTGCAACACGGGTATTGAGAAAAATCCGGTGCATGTTGCGGATAGGGATTGTCATAGACGGGAGGGGGGGGAGAAAGTATTGTAAGAGGAGAAGTACGAATTCGTTGAATTGCAAAATGGACAAAATCCAAATTGTGTATTGTCGATATCAAAACCACACCGCTCACAAGTACACCATTGACATGTTTGAAAACCATGCCATGGTCTCCCACACCGAACGCAAGACGAATCCATGAAGAATTAAAAATAAGAGGGGCCGAGAAAAGAATTAAACACAATAGAGGATAAAGAAGAATATTTTTTAAAACCCTTTTTTTTAGAGATATATATATTAATAAAGAAAATAAGATAAAATAAGAAAATATTTTTGGTTTTTAAATTTTTTTTTTTTATTTTTTTTTTATTTTTTTTTTACTTTTTTTATTATATATATATACAAATACGAAAATAAACTTTCAAAAAGAAAGGATCTTCAAGTCACCAACTAAAAACACAACGCAAACATCGCTACACACAAAGCCGGCAGCGGCGCCATTTGATTGATTCGTTTTCGTACACCCGAAGGTTATCGTTGTACCGGCGAAGTGTGAATGGAAATCCGCGTTTATGTCTCAAGTTTGATGCTCGAATAAAAAGATTTTGATTTTTATATTTAAATCTACTAATATTAACGACTAAATATTAAAATATATAAAAGCGATAAGGATGAAAATTAAACTATAATCATAAAGCGAGAGATATTAATAATAATAATTATAAATATGTTGCTAAACAACTATAATCAAAACTACTCAAATCACGACATTAAAGTTAAACATTAACAAGGCAACAATAATAATTAAATTTAAGCTAATGAAATAAAAACAAGGAAAGAGACAAGAGAATAGAACCTGTATTGACGAACCAGAGACGAAAAATTAATCACCCGATCAAATAGCTAAATTAGATCTAAAGTTTATAAATTTCCAAAGTTATTATCAAACTAATTAGTCGAAAAAGTTGTCAATTTTATCAACTAACTACCAAGATAAAACAAATCGAATTTTAAACTTTAAATATTTTTTTATCTAGAAGACCCATTAACCTCCTCGCCAAAAGTAATGAATCGGATACGCCAAGATCAAAAATCAACAAACGTTTAACGATAATAAACCTAAAAGACATTTTCTTAAAAAAACTCTTATAAATCTAAAGTATTATAAAAAATTAAGAAAACATAATTTTAAAATATTTTAAACTATTTAATTAAACTGACGTTTAAGAAAATGAAATAATTTCGTTGACACTAACTAACCTTTTAACTAAAATAATTTAAAACCATTAATAACAAAAACTAATAGAGCAAATTGGTAAAGGGTTAAGATTGTGAGCGTGGGGCTTGTGAGTCCGAATCAACAACTGACCAATCTTTTAAGTATTATTTTTAAACTTTATTTTTTTAATCCTTTTGCTCTATGAATAAAAAAAAAGTGACGAAAGAAACTGTTAATTATATAAAAGTGCAAAACTAATGTTGAACCAAATGGACGAAGACGAGGATACATCATCAACGAATCCAAAACTATATCACAAACTTTAACATCACCAAATCAAGAAATCCAGATCAAAACTATAATAAACTAACAACATCACCCATCTACTTTCATACCGAATCCACCAGCGCTTTCATTAACTAAATAACGGATATAAAGTACTAAGATAAAATCAAAACTCAGATAAAATATTTTTATAAAACATAATCTATTACAAAATAATAAAAAGATTTTAAAAGTATAACAATAAAATTAAAAAAAAAACAATTTATGCTAACATACCTTAAAAGAAACGCAGCAGAAAAAAGAATAAAAAAAAATGCGTTGTTCTTAAGCTTCCTATTTTACTCCTCCAAAGAAACTATGAATACAGGGAAAGTGTATTTTCTATCCTACGAAATAAAAATGAGACAAGGAATATAATATAAGATTTTTCCTATCCTAGCTAAAATTAAAATAAAACGAAGGTGATGAACTAAAACTAAAGTGAGAATTATTTCTTTTTAAATGTTGTGTCTGCTTCTTTTGTACGCCAAGATAAGATCTTTACATTCCCACATTTTTGGGCCTTGTTGCTTGCTGGGCCGAGCCTTTTTCATACTGTTGGGCCTTCCCTTTACTATAGCTGCTGGGCTTGAGACATTTTTGGGCTTTTGGGCCTTTTACATGCTGTTGGGCTGTTGGGCTTTATAAGCTACTGGGTTTTGTTGTATTAATGGGTCGGCCCGACCCATTTAAATGGTATCGGGCCGGCCCAATAAAATCATGAGTGCACCGTCAAACTCGATTTCCCGTGCTCTATCCATTTCTCGTGCTCGTATTTGGTATTTTTCTTCGGTTTTGCACCTTTTCTTTAATATTCGTACCTACAATAATAAACAACACATATAAACGATAAATGCACTAAAACATACACGTTTTGCTATTTATTATACCAAAAATGAAGGGATATAACACTAAAATCATGAATAATTACGTGTTCAACACACCCCTACACTTAAGCCGTTGCATGCCCCCAAGCAACTATTATCACAAACGTTAAGGTCCAAAAACAATTAAAACTACTTTATTCGATTTTTTTTTTTTACTTTTTTTTTATATAAAAATAAAAATACATTGTGACCCGCCATGCTCGACTTCTTATTCTAGGGATAAGGATCATAGAACGGGAAACACGCAAACTGGGTGTCTCCAGGGAATAAATATCGTCATCCTCTTTTTATTACTCCCAACTAAACTAAAATTCCTTGTGCAAACGTTTTGGCAAAATGCTAACACTACTTATACTAATAACCTATGTAAATATAACTTTTCACTCCTATAATTATACAAGACTAGGCAAGTGTGTTCATTTTCAAAGTTTTGGTCGTTCAAATCGACATTTGTTATGGTTGTTAATCATCTAAGTGGAATATTAGTCTCACCGAGTATCACGAGATTTAAGAATCAAAAATGGCCTTTCCCATGTAGCGGCTTTCTTCTCGGGACGTCCCAACCTCATCGGTTAAGTGCCCGGGCTTTTGACACCCCACGGAGAATAGTACCGGGATCGGCGGGATTTTGAAATCAAAGATCTTGAAATCACCGCTAAGCTAATAAAACACACTTAGATGAAAAACAACGACGGTAATTAGAGAATGAAGATTCAAAGGAGAGATCACTCCATGTAGCGACTTTCTTCTCAGCTTGTCCTTTAGCAAAGCTTAGGAGGCTAGGTTTTTACACCCTTGAGAATAGTATCGGAGCTCACGGGACCTTTGACTTCTACATTCTCAATTACCGTCTAAACTCTTATAAAAATTGACGAATTCTAGTTCAACTTCGGATTTAAATTTGAGAAAAAGCAAGTTTCTCACAATTATAATTAAAGCAACAAAAACATAAAACTCTTATTCATATATTTTTTTTTCTTTTTCTTTTTCTTTTTTTCTTTTTTTTTCTTTTTTTTTTCTTTCACACATTTTTTTTTTCTTTTTTTTTTTTTTTTTTTTGTTTCTCTTTTTTCTTGGTTTTTTTTTTCCAATAATTTTTTTTTTCAACATATTTATTCACGCAACATTATTTCAAATTTAAGAAAGTATGCTTTCACTCAAATTTAAATAAAAAGTTGAACTAGTACTCTATATCAAAATTGCATAAGAATTTATTTTTACATAACAACACAATTTTTAACGTTCAAAGGCTTGAAAAAAAAACACACTTATTTAGTCTAGTTATAATCTAGGAGGAAAAGCCACAGGTTACTCATATAAGCTCTAAAGAGAACCAACTACTCCACGTTTAGCATTTTTATTTGCACAATTCCTAAAAGCTTAGTCTAAAAGCAAAGGGAGCAGCCAGATCAACACTCAGGCAGAGTCAGGATCCCCTTTGTTCTAGCCTACGGGACAAGTCAATCACGCACGGTCAAAACGTTTTATTATGATTAATAACATAAAATAAAAACAAACAGACATTTGATCAAAATAGGATGCAAGAGGGCAAACAAGTAGGCATGAATATGATGCCATTTGATTGATTCGTTTTCGTACACCCGAAGGTTATCGTTGTACCGGCGAAGTGTGAATGGAAATCCGCGTTTATGTCTCAAGTTTGATGCTCGAATAAAAAGATTTTGATTTTTATATTTAAATCTACTAATATTAACGACTAAATATTAAAATATATAAAAGCGATAAGGATGAAAATTAAACTATAATCATAAAGCGAGAGATATTAATAATAATAATAATTATAAATATGTTGCTAAACAACTATAATCAAAACTACTCAAATCACGACATTAAAGTTAAACATTAACAAGGCAACAATAATAATTAAATTTAAGCTAATGAAATAAAAACAAGGAAAGAGACAAGAGAATAGAACCTGTATTGACGAACCGGAGACGAAAAATTAATCACCCGATCAAATAGCTAAATTAGATCTAAAGTTTATAAATTTCCAAAGTTATTATCAAACTAATTAGTCGAAAAAGTTGTCAATTTTATCAACTAACTACCAAGATAAAACAAATCGAATTTTAAACTTTAAATATTAATTTATCTAGAAGACCCATTAACCTCCTCGCCAAAAGTAATGAATCGGATACGCCAAGATCAAAAATCAACAAACGTTTAACGATAATAAACCTAAAAGACATTTTCTTAAAACAAACTCTTATAAATCTAAAGTATTATAAAAAATTAAGAAAACATAATTTTAAAATATTTTAAACTATTTAATTAAACTGACGTTTAAGAAAATGAAATAATTTCGTTGACACTAACTAACCTTTTAACTAAAATAATTTAAAACCATTAATAACAAAAACTAATAGAGCAAATTGGTAAAGGGTTAAGATTGTGAGCGTGGGGCTTGTGAGTCCGAATCAACAACTGACCAATCTTTTAAGTATTATTTTTAAACTTTATTTTTTTAATCCTTTTGCTCTATGAATAAAAAAAAGTGACGAAAGAAACTGTTAATTATATAAAAGTGCAAAACTAATGTTGAACCAAATGGACGAAGACGAGGATACATCATCAACGAATCCAAAACTATATCACAAACTTTAACATCACCAAATCAAGAAATCCAGATCAAAACTATAATAAACTAACAACATCACCCATCTACTTTCATACCGAATCCACCAGCGCTTTCATTAACTAAATAACGGATATAAAGTACTAAGATAAAATCAAAACTCAGATAAAATATTTTTATAAAACTTAATCTATTACAAAATAATAAAAAGATTTTAAAAGTATAACAATAAAATTAAAAAAAAAAACAATTTATGCTAACATACCTTAAAAGAAACGCAGCAGAAAAAAGAATAAAAAAAAAATGCGTTGTTCTTAAGCTTCCTATTTTACTCCTCCAAAGCAACTATGAATACAGGGAAAGTGTATTTTCTATCCTACGAAATAAAAATGAGACAAGGAATATAATATAATATTTTTCCTATCCTAGCTAAAATTAAAATAAAACGAAGGTGATGAACTAAAACTAAAGTGAGAATTATTTCTTTTTAAATGTTGTGTCTGCTTCTTTTGTACGCCAAGATAAGATCTTTACATTCCCACATTTTTGGGCCTTGTTGCTTGCTGGGCCGAGCCTTTTTCATACTGTTGGGCCTTCCCTTTACTATAGCTGCTGGGCTTGAGACATTTTTGGGCTTTTGGGCCTTTTACATGCTGTTGGGCTGTTGGGCTTTATAAGCTGCTGGGTTTTGTTGTATTAATGGGTCGGCCCGACCCATTTAAATGGTATCGGGCCGGCCCAATGAAATCATGAGTGCACCGTCAAACTCGATTTCCCGTGCTCTATCCATTTCCCGTGCTCGTATTTGGTATTTTTCTTCGGTTTTGCACCTTTTCTTTAATATTCGTACCTACAATAATAAACAACACATATAAACGATAAATGCACTAAAACATACACGTTTTGCTATTTATTATACCAAAAATGAAGGGATATAACACTAAAATCATGAATAATTACGTGTTCAACTGAAATCTTAAACCTAAAACACATGTCCAACTCACAATGGGTGTATGTCGGGTGTCTTCATCCCAACTCCTACTTACAGATGCTCTAATATAGATCCTAACAAGATTCGATCTCGATACTAACACAATAATTATCAATGATAATCTCTCCAAAGGAAAACGATTTTACAGTTTATTACCAAAGGTCAATCATTCAAACATAAAACAACACTTATAGTATTTTCTATCGTTACTTTACCTCGTCCCTTCGATTGGGGTGGTACAGTACTCTCATCAAGATTCGTTCTCAATGACTTCTGAGCAAATCTCTAGAAATTCGATGCGAAGCGAGGATGTTGATCGAGATGATCGATACAGGCACACCATGTTTACATAACTCCTTTAAATACAAAAGAGTCAATTTCTTCATCAAGAATCTATCATTAACAGGAATGATATTAGCAGATTTGGTCAGTCTGTCGACGATGACCCAAATCGAATCAAATTCAGATGATGACCTTTGCAATAGCTAGACGTTTACTAATGTATGAGGCGATGTCTGCCTTCATAATTTTCCATGAGTACAACTTCTTCTGATAATGACACATTAAATCAGAAATGACAGGAATAGAATATTTATACTTACAAGATTCCAACATAACTATATCTCACACTCCTCCATATTTAGACAATCACAAGTGGCCTTTTAATCATTTAACACCATCGGCTTCTCAATTCTAATGATTCATATTAGTCGTGAACCCCCTTTTTATTATTTATATTATCCTTCTTACAAGCATCGGCTATATTTTAAATTTGCTTGGGAAAATATTTTTTTTGCACAATCTTTACTAAGGAAAATACATCCTAATTGGTTCTTTATCCTTTCTATATAATGTGTCAGTAATTACATTCACCTTTCCTGATGAACTAATTATCATGACCACAATTTACTCAGAAATTCTTTCTTCATATTTTCTAAGTTTTGGTTTCGTTTCAACTATTATCTTTATTAGTTTCGCTCAATCCGACGTTTAAAGCGTCGATAACAATTACAAGTAATTAAATAATAAATAGTTAATTTTTATGAAACGTAAACGCAAAAAGTTATTTTTTTTATATTTTCTCAGTTTGTCCAATTATATAAAAATGTTCAAAATATATTTGAATTTAATTAACACAATTTTTGTTGATTTATCGGAAATAATTAGTAAGATCCGTAAATGTTCGAAAAACCTTCGTTTATTCTTTGGTAGAAAGTTTCTTAGTTGAAAAGCAAAAATTGTCGTTTAAAATTTTAAGTCATGGTTTAACGGTTTCCTCAATCCCTCTTAGGTTGTCTTGAGGTATACACGAACATTTACCCCTAAACAGGAGTTTAGTTAAATGTTCTGGGTATAAGGGAAGAATCCATTAAAAATCATTTGTTAAAACATTTGTCAAAACATATTTCCACTTTCTTTTGGTAAAACCCAAAGCCTTAATGGCTCAAATTTTCGAAGAGTCAATATATTCCATTTTCTATTAATCAAACGGTCAAATAATGTAAAGGATTAAGTCTTAAATCACATGTTAATTATTCAAGGTACAAGTTTTAATTGTTCGGCCAATTCAGGGCAATTTATAAGTAATTATTAACTCATTCTAATTCTTATAAACAAACAAATAGTCCTTAATGATCACAAGCATGAATTTATCAAATTACAGCCTACACACGTGATTTGCCAAATTTATGAATGCTACATGTGTATTAGTTAATCCAAACGACATCACGGGAAACTCATAATGTTCATTACGAGTTCTGGATGTAGTGATTGGAATAGATAATCTTTTTCGCGGACGCGAAATTGATGATAACCATGCCGTGGATCAAATTTTTAAAACATACACTAGAACCTTGTATATGATCGAACAATCTATCATCTTGGGTAGTGGATATAGATTTTTAATCGTCAATTTACCTAATTCACGGTAATTCAACAAATATAAGGAATGATAACACCATAGCTCTTCATGATGACGAGCTTGGTAGAATAAAAGTCTTCTCATACAACTCTCTCAGTTGTAGGGTAATTCTTTTAATTCAGATGGTGCTGACGTACAGTGCACATGCCACAGGTGCAATATCGGGAATATAATCAATACCAAATTCAACTTGCCTTATTGACGAAAGTCTAGGTAATTCACCAGCAAATACCTCCTAAAGTTTCAAATAGCAGGAACATCTTTTAATAAATTCATATTAGGTTCTTTCTAGATTATAATATCTATGACTAATTCACAACCATTCACGGTATAATTTCAAGTCTAAATGCAGGATATGTTCATCCATCAAGAATTATTTAGATCACTTTTGATAATCAACATCTTATCATTTAGGGGAATTCTACTCGAGTTCCCATCAATTAAGACAATGTCGTCATGTCATAATCAATCAATCTATTCTACCGGCACTATCAACTTTTCAGTTTTATTGCCGTCGATTAAGATGTGAACTTCTCAAAAGACTAATAATAACTCATAATCCTTCACAAATTCAAAAGACTATGCGAGAGAATTTCAGATCAGATACAGACGAAAACATTTAATGAATATGAATATATCCCATGTTTTCATAATCTGAGTACGCATTCGAAAGCTCCTCGGATCGTTACCCAGGTCATTCAAATGAAATCTAATCATGAGAAATGATAGGAACGTCGATACATCCAGTCGGGTATCAACACTCGGTAATCAGATACTTTTCCTACGAATCTCACTATGGGAGAATTGGACAAGAAAGAATTGTCAATTGTCAAATAAGACAATTTCCACAGATGAGTAAATTCGACTCAGAAGAATAAATAGTTCGGGCACATATGTAGGTGTTCGTAACAATATGTCCCTATTTTTCACTTCTTGCAGATCTCATAAAATTTAATCTTTCACAATCTTCAAATAAAATAATTTCATGGTGACTACTAATCAGCCTTGCATGATCACTTCCAAATTGTATGTAGGCGCGCAACTATATACAATTTCAAGATTAACGATGCAATACTCAGTTCGTCAAAATTTTATCATCATGTTTAAAAACATTTTCATGCTTAATTCTTAAATAAGAATCAAGAATAAATTTACAAAGATTTTCTTTATTATGAAAACAATTAAGTTTTCCAAGGTGTTTTATAAACAACTTCATTTCGATAACGATTATTTATAAGTCTCACTTTAAATAATCCATATAGTGATGAAAATTCAATTTTCTCAAAGGATACTGTTTTATCTTATAAAAACAATGAGTGATCTGCAAAAGAGTGATGAAAACTTGTTCACCAAGAACTAAATACAATATGATAGGAAATGAGCTTAGCCAATTAATCATGAGGTTCATGACCTCGATGGCACTCAAAAAGAATAATCCACAACGTAACTCAATTCGAGATGAGTACTTGTTCAATGGTTGCATCACTAATGCGAACATTAGGATGAAGCAATAAAAGATAGATAACATCGATACATGTACGATTTAGCAATCAAAGGTAGTCTTTTCATTAATCACAAACAAGTCAAAATTGTACCGTAACCCATTACTTGTCACTATGTCATACAATTCCAAGAACTCATCCTACCAACTGATGTCACAGTTAAGTTAGGGATTATTTTTAAAAGATACCACAATGAATACTAGTCTACATGAGTCATTAGGTGTTCCACATGTCCCGAAAGATCCATCGATCCCAATTCAGAAGAAGATTTCTTCGATTTATTTCTTGGACACTGGGCATCCTCGTTAGTTGACAATGGCCTAGGAACAACCCTAAACACAAACTAACAATCATTTAAAACCTTATAATTCAATCACAGAACTTAATGACTTCCTCTTAACAATTTCTTATTCCATACGAGTTAAGTTTTACTTTATTCAAGTTTCAGTCAAATCATACTCAATTTGATATCCTACCTCATTCTCCAATACTTTCAACCTTATTTTTAGACCTTAATAGGGCAGTAAAAGCTCGATATTAATCAACACTTAACTTCCAATCCTATAGCTCTTACAACAATAGTTATCAAATGAGTCACTAGTATGAAATGACTCGATCATTCAATTAGACTTCTCGGAAAGGTACTAGTGGCATGAGGCTTTTGGTTAATGGTTCCAATGACAGCCTCAAGTGCAACATTCACCCTTTCGATTTTAAATTTAAGAATTGGGTGACAACGAATCAGATGACACCTTTCCAGGTGGTAACGTTTTGTCAAACTCCACTCTATAAGGAAAGATCGTCATGACATCGATATCAGGTTTAATCTCGCCAATTCTTCTTCAATATCACAATCAACTAATATCTACATTTCTACGAATATCAACCATTTTGTTGGGATCATAAATATCCACAACTTGGTTTAGATCTGGAATAGCTAGAATTCCTACGAGAATAGCTTCGATTAATTTACTAGGGGATTTACGGTTCCTTGTGACAATCTACGTCGTATAAATACCTCGTATAAATATCAAAATAATCATCAAACAATCATGTAATCAAATTACATCATACATATATAATCCAAGTTATATATATATTAAAATAACACTTCTCAGTCTGGCCTTGTCGGTAACTCGGGAATTCTTCGGCACCGTTATTGTCAAAAGATTTTTAGACATTTTTAGAAAAATGTTTATAGTTAAAAGATTTTGAAATGTTTTATTCAAAACCTTGGTTTTAAAAATCTTTCGTTCTCTATAACGAGAGCTCTGGTACCAAACTGTAACACCCACAAATGTTTAAACAATTCAATACAGCGGAAGACTCGTTGGTGTTACGGGATAGCACATTACTCACATCATAGACAACGCTTAAGAATCGCGTCGTTTATTAATAAAGCATTTCCATTCAAAAATATCAAATTTACATAGGTCCCAAGTCATTGTATTTTATACAGGTTTTACAAAGCATTTGAATGGAAATTATTATTTAAGTGCGGGCCATAAACTATTGTTGTCTTCTCGAGAATTACCTTCAAGTACCTGAGATAAAACATGTTAAAAGAAAAGGTCAGCGAAAACGCCGAGTGAATTCATAGAGTTTAATGAAATCCATCAATATGACATCGGTATAAAATTATTACCGAAAATCATTTTGTACCAATCTTTGTTATAGGCCATAAAATAGCCAAAGTCATTTTATACAAATCCTTATCAAAAATTATAATATAGTCTTTTGCCTTCAAAATCATTATACGAACCATTCTCGTTAAAAACATCACACAATATGTTTTATAACGTTGTATAGAGTTAAATAAAAACTGTTATATGAATATGGTTATGAAAAAACAAACACGAACATAAAATCAATAATAAGACCCCGTATTGCTAGTCAGGCAATTTATTGTAATTCAGTGCGTATAGCAGTATTTCGTTAATTGGATTATTATAAGCCGCATGACATTGTTACCTTACTACAACAAACAACGGGTAGCTAGCCCAAAACTCAATTTGCCCATCTAAATTAGCGTGTCGTCACAATAATCACGGTTGTGTAAATCTTCTCATACATAAATTCGCTTACCAATCAATGTGGCACGACGGGGATCAACCGTCAAGGCGCGAACTGGGGTGATCGTCCCCAAATAGTACTATTATATGCACAAGCGTCTACCAAATCCTGGTAGTTCACAATTCATGCTAATGGGACTTTTAGTGACATAACCTAACTTAAATAATCCATTTTATTTCATCTATCGGGTCATTTAATCATTCATCGGGTCATACAATCATTCGGGTCCAAAGCAATAAACAAACAATCGGGACAAATGTGTCCTATTTTATCAAAACTAGCATGTTATCTCCCTCGCGGGTTTATAAAACATTTCATAAAAACATTTAAAAGAGTGCGAGGCTATGAACTCACGTTGATGTGGGAAAGTGGGTTATCGGCAATTCGGATGTACGGTACGTGCTTCAATCACAGAAACCTAGACAAATAATACTCGTCTTAGACTCTAGTACAATGACTTTATAAAAATAACAATTATGTATACATATGATGATTTTATATATATGATGATCAAGTGGGTTTATACATCTTTACTCATTCATTATAGTGTTTATGTGTTAGGAATTTTCAAGACTAGTTACACTAGTTCAACTTGTTTATATTTTGAAGCCCAATGGTCCTATTACAAGCCCAATACTATTCATTAGCCCAATTATACTTTTATTATCAGTATTTATACTTTATATGTTGGGCCCAAATGGGTTAAGCCCAATAAATAAGTTTATAAGTGTTTTACCAAATTAGTCGGGTTTATTGTCCATTAAGGCTACTTTGGCCTGTTAATGTCTATATGTTGTAAAGCTCGGGTTTTATCGATTTTTACTTGTTATATATTTTTATATATCAGTATGTGATTTTATAAAAGTTTACATTAGACGGGTCCAACCGTCTAAGTTATATTTAACAAAAACGTTAATCTTTTGGTTTTAGCCGAAAAGACGTAAAACTTAGTATATAGTTTTTATAACTTATAAAACTTACCAAACTACCATTTTTATATAATGTCCATTTATTTATCCTTATGCATTTTTTATATGAATGAAATATATAAGTTAGTGGGTTTTAATTCACATTTTATGCTATATTTATTTGAGTGCTTATATAATAATATTAAACTTTAATTTCACAAAATCAGTCCTAAAAATCTAGTTTACTAAAATGATCATATCTAGAGTTCTACATGAAGATAGAACCCTGAATTTTTATCATAGAAACTACATGATATGTGCTTCATTTTATTCCTTAGCTACTGATGAATCAACCTCTAAGTATTTTATAAAATTCGTCCAAAACAGTGTACTCAGATTTGCACTCTAAACTTGTTTTGATCATATCTCACTCATTTTTATTATTCCATTGCATGGCCAACTCTCACATGTGTACAAGTCTCAATACTCACTGTATATCAATTCATCTATACCATTTTATCAGTTCATCATATGGTTATTTACTGTTTTTATACAGCCTACTAAATTAAGCAAGATTAACCACTTTTACATATAGTTTTTCATCTTTTTACCCGTGTTTATCAACACCAAATCCCCACATAATATTTTTATCATCATATATTCATCATATACATATACAATAAGAAAGAAAATACATGATTACATAATCAAAATAACAACAGGATGGGAAGAACAAACTTTATACCACCAAGATGATGTAGGTTGTGATTAAGACATGGATTTTGATGGAGAAACATGTGATAAACCAAGACCATCTTCAAGACCACTCATCTACATAAACACCTTGATGATAATCAGACCTTGACTCCTTTGAAAACTCCTTATTAGATGTTAAAACTTGCACCAATCTTCATAACTTCAACTTGGCTTCAACATATGTGAAGTATAGTTGAAGTTTATGGCTAGAACTTTTGATCAAATGGTGTTTATGGCGGAGTTGGACGGCACAAAGAGGAGGGTGGAGAGATTTTGTGTGTGGTTTGCATGTGTGAGAATGAGGGAAGTGGTTTTGGCTTGGATGGTTTTGTCGTTTGTTAGCTTGTAAGCTAAGCTAGTTACAAGTGTAAGTAACTTAACTTAAAACTTGACACAAAGTTGGTGTGTTGTAGTATTGTGGCCGTCCCATATGTAGGGGGTGGGGCAAAAGTGGTTTTGTCTCATCCCCAATTATTTATGGGTAGTCCTCGATTCTAGTTTCCTCGATTTGCGTGCCCTCGGGTCGTTTTACGAAAAACGTTTTTATAAATTATGAATCAACGGCACAAAACGAATCTTATAAAAATTGTCTCATCAAAAACGGAGTTCGAAAGCGTAAATACGTAATCCTAAGGTTTCCGATTTAGTCGTAAAGGACGTTAAATTATAATCGTAAGTCCTAATCTCTTCTCGTAAATTTTGTGAGTTTATGAACTAACTCAAATTTAAAATCCCAAAATAATATTCACGGATAAATTAATTTTCTGAAATGTCGGACTGTCACCAAAACGGTGCATGTAAACGTAAGCACGTAACGTAGAATCCTCCGGTTTAGACGTAGTCGATGCTACTTCAAGACGTAAAATCCAAATTTCTTACCAAAAATAAGTGAGTTCATATTATAACATTAAAATAATGTTTTCAAATAAATATTGAGAATAAAATATAAACCATAAATTGACGGATTGTCACACCGATGAAATCCAATAATATATATTTTTGGTTGTAATCTCTTAGGAAAAATATTGCTTTTTGAATTTTTTATTTTTTGGTTCAATTCTTTAGAAAAAGAAATGATTTTGTTATTTTTTAGTTTTTATATTTTTATATTTTTGATTTTTTTATGTTTTTGATTTATGATACGTAAAAATAACGTCCACTCGGGGAACGGATCCCGAAATACAATCGAAACCGTCAATCAATAGTCTCTCGTAATGTCATGAACCAGCAGCGGCGTCATTTGAAATTTAGTATTTGTAAGTTCGTTTATTCTCGATTCTTGACAAAATTGAAAGGCCTAAAAATCTCGAGCTTTAAATTGTTCTTGGTTGTTAAGGATATTTGGATTTCTATGTCTAATTCAATCAACACGTAAAAAGATGAAAATATTAATGCTTTTTATCCGTAAAACAAAGTGCACGTACCAATTACTATTCACAAAGTACAAATTTTTAATGCATACAAGTAAAAATACTTGAAATGTAAACTAAATGTAAGTATAAGGACTGAAATGTAAAATTCAGGAACTAAAAGGACCAAATATGTAAAATATAACAAACTAGTAACAAACTTAACAAAATCACAAAACTACTTACTGAAATTGAAAAAACTGAAACTAGAAGGATTAAACTTTTGCAAACCCTAAAAACTTGGAAAATTAACTCTATTTACAACAAGTAACAAACACCAAGGACCAAATGGCAATTAAAGTGAAAGTTTTATCAAAAACGGGCTAACCAAGTCAAATAAGCTGGATAGAGCTTATTAATGATCCAAAATCAAAATGGTTTGTTGCAAACTGCTTAGAAACGAAAATAAGCTAGTCCAGTAACAGGATTTTGCTTAAAAGCTTGTAAATCACAATTTAGCTTATCTCAATAAGCCAAGAATAAGCTCTTTTGAAAACTAGTCAATCACAAAATGATTTTATTACAAAATCTTATTAATCAACTATCAAGAAGCTTGGAATGTCTTTTTTTGGAAAATGATCCACTGAATAAGCCAGAATCAAGAATAAGCAAAAATTGGCTTATTTGACCAACGTTGACCAAAAATCCAAAAAGGTGAAAATTGTAGAATCCACTCAAGACATGTTGGCTAATAGATTTATGAATGAAAATTGGCAAGTTTTTAAAGTGGATTTTAAAATCTAGTGAAACAGTTTGATGCTTATCACAGAAACTTCAGTTTAACAAAAATCAAGTGCTTATCAAAAAGCTGATTTCCCACTCAAATTGCTAAACTATATTGTTTACACTTAGACACTGAAAGTTTGGATTATAAGCTACAATTTGAAACAGGTTTGAGGCAAAATCATCAACTAATAAAGGTATGACAAGGAATCAAAGTTGGCAAGTTTTCTGATGAACTTGTTAAGAGTTCTTGACCCAAACTTTTTCACTACCAATTGCCTTTTTGAAAAACAATTTGACTTTAAATCTGAACCAAAATGTTCACACAAGATGACTAAGTTTAAATGAGCAAGAAACAACAAGTTTAACAACCTTGAATTACCAAATACCACTTAAACCAAACACTACTTAAGAATCTGAATGAAAACCTTTTCAAAGATAATTCAAGCACAAGTCTAAAATAGGTATAGACTTTTATCAGAACTTGTTTAAATGACCAATTGAAGTATGTTTGAACCAAAATCAAGCATGAAAACAAATTATACCACAAAGTGAAACTTATGAATAGTGACTGATGAAAATACCCAATGAAAATAAGTAAAACTAAGATCAAAGCTGTAATATAACTAACAACTATCAAACTAACTCAATTAAGTTGTAAACAAGCTAAGCACACAATCAGTTCATCACATAGTAGTTATTCTAGGTATGTAGCATGCAAAGACAATTGAGAGGAACCAAAAATGAGAAAAATAGAACTTTTTAGCTATGAAGCCTCTTCTAATGGAGTCGAGGAGCGCTAAGCTCTCTAGCAAACACTAAACCACCAGCAATCAACAAAATTTAACCATCATCATCATCATAATCAACTATAATCTACACCCCTGCTACAAATCTACAAATGGCTTGAAATGAACTGCTAATGAACTCCAAGTGAAACTGAATAGCTACAAATTCTTCTAAACATCAACAAGGCATCCATTGATCATACAAGATCAATAGTAACACACATTATCAAAAGGATCAACGCTATGAATGAAAGTGAATGAGATTGAAGTAACTGAATTTTGAATTATATTAATTGGAGGGAAAAGTGGTTACAACTGTTAACTAACTATCTAACAAAGCCTTAGGTGTGTGTCAAACACCTAAGAGTTGTTCTAAATGAAAGTGAAACGCTGGAATTGAGAGAAAGAAAATTGAAGTGTGTGTTTTTCACACCTAGGCTACACACTACAAATGAGCTAATGACTCGGTATTTATAGAGAAGAAAGGAGAGTTAGTTGGGGTAGATTACCTGTTTCTTCCAATCAAAGATTGCCAGGTGTCCTCCTCTGCTTAATTGTATGATTTGGCTTAAGAACACAAACATGGTTTTTTGCTTAGATTTATTTTAGTCTAATTGGTTATGAGGAATGAATTCCTTGCTTGATTCCGAGTCTTTTTCATGTACAACACTTGTTCTAAAATGCGTTGTAGCTCAAGATAGGTTATGGGCTCGTTACTTGTTGAATATGACAAGTGGAAGAATATAACTTGCTCTAAGCTTTTCACTCGGATCATTATCCATTGTGGATAATATGATTATCAGATGACGAGTTGCTATTGGTTGAGAAGTTAATAATGCGCTTGACTGTAGCAGATCTTTAAATAAATGTGAAAGGCGGCTAGTGGCCAGATGACAGTTGAGGTGGTGATCCGGGTTTAATATTTCAAGCCTTCTCATTGGTCCTTGTGTGTATAACCGGATTAAGACCAAACTTGGTACAAATTTGTCACTTTCAGCCCCTATAATTTGGCAGATTCTTCATTTGAGCTCTAGTCTTCATTTCTTTGGCAAAATTAGTCCTTTGACCTTCATTCTTGATCATTTGAGTCCTTTGAGTTTGTTAATGCAAGTGATGCCTAAAAACATTATTAGTGTTAACTAATCTTTCTTAGTTTTGATCACAACAAACTATACAACACATTTAGTGTAAAATATAAAACGAATTATTTAACTAACACTATCATCAAGGTAATATTCATATCACTAGCTTTTCTTAATCATACTTAGTGATCATCAAAGTGATTATCCTTAAAACTCACTTTTGTTTATATGACAAAAGATTTTTTAATAAACTTTCCTTTTAAGAAAATGTTTTATTAAAATGGAAAATGTAAATTTGAATATGGCATATTCCATATGCCATAAGAATATCCTTTGAAGGTTTAAAAAACCTCAAATATTCCTACCCCACTAAAAGACAAAATCGGAGCGTAGTCTACTGGCCGGTTCTCTAGCGATAAGGAACCACCGGGCTAGATTAGGAACCGCGCCCAGCTAGCCGTTGCACTTTGTCTCCTATAAATAGTGGATCAAATCTCATTTTCTAACAACTCTTTTTGGACGTTTTTCTCAGCCCCCTTTCTCTTTTCTATAGCATAATCATTAGTAAATGATCACTTAATGTGTTAAGGATGTTTACATATGATTATCCTCTTGATCCCCTCCTTTACCTTGTCCAAAGAGAAGATCACTCACTCACTAGTGTTGTGATAAAGATGAATCCATGAATTAGTCATGTTCATCATGTTAACCTTTTTGTTTTATGTTAATCCATTGTATTTATGATTACTTGGACTAGTTGTGTTTATCCAAGCTATTTGTGAATACTTGGATTTGTTGTGTACATCCATTGCATATGTGTTTGCTTAGATTTATATTGTGTAGATCCAAGCTACATGTGTGTACTTGGATATGTCCTGTTGAGTTGTAATAGATTGTGTAGTAGTTCTCACTAAACTATAAAGTGATGTGGTTGTGTCTTGTGAGTTCTCACTAAACTTGAAAGTGATTAGTAGTTGTGTTGTGTGAAGTTATCACTTAGCTTCAAAGTGAAGAGTCGTGAAGATTGGTTCTAACTTTGGATTAGAACTCGACATCTAGCCTTGTGTCGTAAAATGGTGAAGTAGGCAACGTCGTGAAGATTGGTTCTACCTTGAGATTAGAACTTGACATCTAGCCTTGTGTCGTTAAATTGTGAAGTAGGCAACATTGTGTAGATTGGTCCTAGCTAAAGATTAGGTCTCGACATTTAGCTTAGTGTCGGAAAATAATGTAAGCGACGATGTAAGGTTTTCTTCGCCAAGAAGGGAGCTTGTGGATATAGTGGAAATCTCGAGTAGGTGTATTCGAGGAGTAGATTAGAAACGAGGATAGAGCCTCGTTGTCAAACCACTATAAATCTTGGTGTCTTCTCATTAGGTTGTCTCTTTCCTTACTCTTTACTTATCTCATTATCGTTACACTTACCTATTACCATTGCTAATGCATTTGAATTGAATCTAATCATTATGCAACTTAGCTTCAAGAAAAGGATAGTTTTGATACAAACCTAATTGAAAGTAATTTTGATTAGGTGACTAATCGAAGAGAAACTATTCAACCCCCACCCCTTCTAGTTTCTACAATTGGTATCAGAGCGATGGTCACTCAAGATCTTTGAAGTATATTATAATTTAAAACTTGGATCGATCCATTGTCTCCTCAAATTAGAAGGTCAAGTTGTACTAAAGTTTCTCTTTGGACAAAACTATTTTTTTTGGAAAATAGGTCTTTTAATTAATAATATTGCATCCCTCTTAGATTAGTAGCTTTCATGCATTTTAGATCTACTATTGAAATGTATCTACTAGTTTGCATCTTGCTTTGTGTAGGTACTCATGAAGATCAATCATTTAATTAGTTGTGGATCGAGTTACTTGCACTTGTAGAAGACTCATCTTCATTGATCTTCAACATCTTTGAATGATGATATCAAGATGATTGGGAATGACTAGTCCTTGAAGACTTAGTACTCATCATAGTCATTGTTGGGCTTTGCATTCATTCCTTGATGGATTGGAATGCTCTTTGTGGCCAAGGTACGCTTTCGTTCTTCCACACGCCCTTTGATTATTCTTTTGATCATTACTTGACTATGTGCTTGTTCTTGGCATCCTTTCCTTGACATTTGTTTGTGGTTTGTGATTCTTTTCTTTTATCCTCTCAAACCTTCATTGCTTGGATACTTGACTCACTATGGTGATGTAGAGTGAGTTAGTAGTAGCTTAAAGTATCAAGCATGATATCCATGGTTTCCACCCATACGGTTAGTAGGCCCTTTATGGGAGAGAAAGTGAATTAATAACTTGCTCATATTTTGGTTTAGACTAAGACTATTATTGAAAGTGATCTTAGTCTATGCATCAATATTTGCTTTGTGTTTATTCATTACCAAAGCCGTTTAACACTTCGCCAGAAAGGCACGTCTTAAACCACTATATATGACACAAGCTCTTCGTCTCCATGATTTGAAGATTTTCATTAATCCCTTGAGCATTTTTCTTAGTCTTGATTCACTTCCCTTGACTTCTCTCCACTTTGCTTTTTCGCTACGAGTAGTCGTTTGTCCGTTTCGGTTCTTTTCGATCTCGATTCAACTCGTAATCCTTCATTAAGGCATATTGCTTAGTGTTATGATGATCCAATGATATTCTAAAAGGTTTAATATATATTTTTAAGTATTTTAGAAAACTTGGTTTTCAAAAATTTGGCGTATTTCATTGATAAAACCCTGCCTCTGTAGGCGGTTCTTTATCTCTGGCGGTTCAAACCCGCAGTTCTCTATCAATAAGGAACCACAGGCAGTAAAACTTGTCAGAGAACCATTTTTATTAATTTAATCTTTTCAAAAAAACCCTCTCTCTCCCAAAAACACACAGCCGTCGGGTTCCCCTTTTTCCACCATTGTTGAAGCTTCAAAAACCTTCAATCACTCAAATTAATTGATTCCAAGTTGTGGGTTTCACTCATCCTTCATCAAACATCAACTAATTGTAAGTATTTTCTTTCAAATTCATCTATTTTGTTCTAGGGTTCATCCTTTCATAATTGGGGATTTTTTTTAAATTGAAATTGAATTAGAACCTTAATAGAAATATGGGTTGACATGGTTATTTTACTATGATTCCTTAGGTTCATATTCATTGAGATTTCACTAAAACCCACTTGTAGAACAAATCCGAATTTTGGCTAAATGATTTTGGTTAAAAGATGGAATTGAGATGAACCCATGAACAAATAGGTAATTGCATTGTTAATGCTTACCTAAAAACCTTGTTTTGCAAAACCAATGTTCTAGTCCATTGTTGATCCAACATAGTTCATATGTTCTTGGTTAATAATGGAATAAATACATTGTGAACATCAGAATGATATAGATTCAATCCTTTTTTTGTCAAGAAATTAATATAACACATTCTCATATTTTTATTTTTGATTTTATTTTTCATATGAGTGATTGGAAATATATTTTCTTATTTTTATTTAGGTACTAATCATGCCTTCACAATACCAAAAGGATCATCAACTCACTAAACAATATATGCCAAAAATTTCCCAAACCTTTGAATCCAATCAACTTCGAAACTCCTTTTCATCACTTTTAACACGAAACTTCCATGAGGGTAGAGTTGTTGATGAGGGAATAACGGGTTTTGTCTATATCAAATCTATGTTTAAGCATACGGGGTTTGATTGCTTTCTCTACATAGAAGAAGATATATACCCCCTGTTTCTTCTAGAATTCTTTAGCACTTACTCTATGTTTGAATACATTGGTGAAATCTTCATTCGATTCTTGTTGAACAATCAAATCATTCAATATTCTCTCGAAGATTTTGGTGAAATTCTTGGTGTGCCATATGAAGGAACTTGTCGTTTCACGGACAAATGGAGACTTGATGCTCTCTTGGAATCCAACGACAAACCTCCAAATGACCACAGCGAAATTGATCTGGAATTTATCCTTGATATCATTTCGAAAGAGCGTGATGGAAACGTTGTGAGAAGCCTTCATTCTAATGTGCGGTATGTGAATCGCTATGAAGTGCTCTCAAGCGATCTTAAGGATTTTATGGTCCAATGGGTAAATATCCTTAGGGAGAATGTATTTTGTCGTGGTGGAAACCGAGATCATATCTCGGCTTTTATGCTGCATATGTTATGTTGCATCTTTACATCAACCAAGTACAATTTGGAATACTATATCGCTCAACGAATAAATTATGCTATTTCAAAGCCCAAAACAAACCTTCCCTATGCTATGCTTCTTACTCGCCTTTTCAAAAGGGTTGTTCGTGACTTTCCCCACCTCGACCTTTCTCGCTTTCACCCGGTTCATCGGGTTATGTTGCCTATTCAAGAGGTATATGAAAGAAAGCCTAGAAGTGATCGAGGTTCGCGAAAATCCGATCATCAAGAGCCGGATGATGAGGACACATATATTCCAACAAGTGATGGTGATGGCATAGGTTCTAGTTCTCATTTCAACTCTTCGAGTAATTCCCACCCATCCTCAAACTCATTCATGGATGGAGTTGAAGACTTATCTCCTCCACCTCATTACTCCTCTAGTGAAGTACAGGAAGATCTCAATATGGAGCATCTCTACCGTGAAAATCTTAGGACTCGAGGTGAATTACATGAACATCTGGTTGAGTCAAGGAAGGGATTCAAGTACTTGGGTAACATGATCAAAGGATTGGGCAAGAAAAGAAGATGAAGACTTTGAATTGTTTCAAATTATGCATGTTGCTAAACATTTAATGTGATGTTGAACATTTGCTTCTTTTTACTTTATTTTGGTTGTGTATTAACTAATAATACTTGTTTGGATTACTTATTAATTTAATCCTAATGTTGTCTATGCCACCGTGTTTACGATTTGCATAGATTTGTGCATCCTATGTGTTAGTTAGCTTCCAAGATTTTGGTCAGTAGTTAACTTTGGCTTGTTAATCCTTTGGTAAAATCTGGGCTAACAAAAGTTTGAGGAAGTTCCTTTTTTTAACACCTCTGGTCGCGGTTCCATATCGACCAGCGGTTCCTTATCGATAAGGAACCGCCCATCCTAGATAGGGAACCGCCGACTACTGTGTTCGACAGTATCTTTGCTTTACACTATTTTCCTTAATCTGTGTAAACCTTTCTTGATTCTTTGCAAAAACCTGCACATTTCCTAAACTAGGTTACCTAAATTCATTATTCACATAAAATGTTTTGAACCCATTACTAGTTTGGATCATCCCCTCACCCTTTTAAACCCACCTTGTTAGCCATGTTCTTCACACATAAAACCATTCATCCTTAACCCTTAAACCACTCATTACAACCATGGTTTCTACAAGAACCTCAAACTCATCCAAAACCTCCACTTCAAAGAAAAACCTTAAGATTAAGATTAAGTTGCACAAACTTAACTCTTCACCCTTAAACACACCCAAGAATGAGATAGTTCCAATTCTCATCTCTTCATCAGCCTCACCACCTCTTGCTCCACGCAAGACTACCTCAACCCATGGTACCAACCATTCTCATGGTTCTACCTCCTCTTCATTCCAATCTAGAATGAATGAGCTATCCTCACCCTTCACTCAAAGTACTCTCTTGGATGTGACTACCCAACCTCAACCCATCCAAAGCATTCCCATTGTGAATGACTTTGTTGATACCTTGGTGACTTCACCTTTTACCCCTCCAAACTGACCCACATCACCCATTTCACCCTTGGAGAACATACCTCCACACTCACCCACATCACCCTTGGAGAACATACCTCCTCCACCTCCACCTCCCTCAAACACTCCTATTTTGGCTGTTCCACTTCCCCTATTTATGGGTGATCCTTACTTCTTTGGGTTCTTAGAAGCTCATGGTTCTCATTGTCCATGTTGCCTCTACAACAACTACATCATTCACAACCTTAGGATGGAGATGTTTGGACTTCATAGGAGGTTGCAAGATTTCTTGCTCACCTTGTTTACCATGCCTCCTCCTAGGAGATGAATGCTGATTTTCTTTAATAAGTGTTTTTCAAGAAAAACTAAGCCAAAGAAGACTACTCATCAAGAACTAGTTTTAAGCTAACTTTGTTTTAGTTAGTTGTTTTTCATTTCCATATTGTATTTCCTTCCCTCCATGAGTTTTTCATGAGGATGATTTATGGATTTAGCTTTATGTGTTTCTAACTTTATGTGCAAATTAATCAACTTTAATTTTAAATTAAAATTGAACCTAAATCTATCACAACCTCTAAAACTTGACTAAAATTGGTTCAAAATGTTATCTAAATATTTTGTCACCCTTAGTCAAGACATTCTTTGTGAATGTGTTGCTTTTATGCAACCCTGGCATAATTTAGTACTAATAGAGGTAAATTTCCAAGATTTGCAATTTTTTGAAAAAGTCTTAGTTTTTTTTCAAAACCCTCAAAAATCATGGTTCTACGTCCACTGTACGCGGCTCATCAAGTCGCGCGGTTCCTTAAGTGCTAAGGAACCGCCGGTCCCTATAAGGAACCGCGGACTGATAGCCAATTTTTGGCTCGTTTTTGGTCTTTCTTCATCACCCTATCCCCTGTCAAGATTCCATGTTTACTCAATTTGGCTGAACATTCCTTGACACTTCACATTTTATTTTCAAATCTTTGCCTTGTCTACTTTCTTCTTATACCCCCACCTTGAGATTTCATTCTCACACCTCAACAATGCCTAACTCCTCATTTCATAACCTTAACATTTCATTGTCACAAACCTCTTCACCCAAAGCTTCCTCATCCAATATTTCCAAGAAACTGAAGATCTCGGTTCGACCTATTTGGATCAAGAAAAATGAACCCTCTTCTTCCAAACCACCCAAGAACACCACCTTCTCTCCACTCAAGTATTGGAATGAGACCTACTCCATTAACCCCATCACCGGAGAAAAGGAAAATGTTCCCCCATTACCAAACCCTTTCGACACCCCTTAAATTAATGACCTTTCAACCTTCCCAAACCTCACAAGGCATTATGAAAACATTTCCTACCCACTCTCCTCACCACCACCAAACCCTAGGTTTGATGGCCTTCCCCCATCAACCGAACTTGTTTTGCATCATGGATCCTCGTGTGCTTGTTGTCGATTTCAACAAATTGAACTTGCTCATGTGTATGAGAAGTTAAATTTTCTTGAATTCCTCCTCACTCGACCTCCTCTCAAAGTTTTCGTTCCCGTGGATAAAACTTCGAATGATGCCTCGTCGTCTTATTTTTCCAACTAAAGGACTAAGCACTCTTGGAGTCAATAATACTTTAGTTATCTTGGAGTCAGTAACATTTTAAGCAATCTTGGAAAATTATCACTATTAGAATAGCTTATGCTTTGTGGTTATTTGCCATATTTTTTTGCTTTAGATACTCATATTGTGTGTATGACTATCTACCTTGTTTGTTTCTTTCATATTTTTGTAATCTGAAACCTTTGTGTTGTTTTTGTTTTTCTTTCTTTGATCATTCTCTCTTTTTCTTTTGAGTTGATCGTGGTTAATCTTTATAATTGATTATGGGTGATTCCATCAATTCTAAACTTTAACCCCTTGACAAATTTATCATCTTCATTGGTTGGATGTTTCTTTTCTACCTCCATTCCACCAATTGAACTTTGATTTTGTCATTTACCTCTTTGGACATACTTAGCAATACTTGCTTCTAATTTGAGATTTCTTCTCCTTCTCCCTCTCATGTTACTTAGTAGGTAGTGATCATATATACATTGGTGTTTCTTTTCTTTCTACTAACCTTTATGTAGCATGTCACCTTAGCTCATACACTTGGTGCCCCAAGCAAGGGAGAGAAACCACCAAGGGGGAGCTACTAGAAAAGTCCGGTTTTCTTCAAAGGCTTGTGCTAACTTTTTTGCTACGACAAAGGGGGAGAAATGATAGTGATAAACGCGTTAATAATTCGATATTTTTTGTTTCTACGTAAATGAGTTTATAGTTTGTCGTAATCAAAAAGGGGGAGATTGTTAATGCCAGTGATGCCTAAAAACATTATTAGTGTTAACTAATGTTTGTTAGTTTTGATCACAACAAACTATACAACACATTTAGTGTAAAACACAAAACGAATTATTTAACTAACACTATCATCAAGGTAATAATCATATCACTAACTTTTCTTAATCATACTTAGTGATCATCAAAGTGATTATCCTTAAAACTCACTTTTGTTAATATGACAAAAGATTTTTTAATAAACTTTCTTTCTAAGAAAATGTTTTATTAAAATGGAAAATGTAAATTTGAAAATGGCATATTCCATATGCTATAAGAATATCCTTTGAAGGTTTAAAAAACCTCAAATATTCCTACCCCACTAAAAAACAAAATCGGAGCGTAGTCTACTAGGGGTTTCTTAAAATAGCTAGGCGGTTCTCTAGCGATAAGGAACTGTCGGGCTAGATAAGGAACCGCGCCCAGCTAGCCGTTGCACTTTGTCTCCTATAAATAGTTGATCAAATCTCATTTTTCAACAACTCTTGTTGGACGTTTTTCTCAGCCCCCTTTCTCTTTTCTATAGCATAATCATTAGTAAATGATCACTTAATGTGTGAAGGATGTTTACATATGATTATTCTCTTGATCCCCTCCTTTACCTTGTCCGAAGAGAAGATCACTCACTCCCTAGTGTTGTGATAAAGATGAATCCATGAATTAGTCATGTTCATCATGTTAACCTTTTTGTTTTATGTTAATCCATTGTAATTATGAATACTTGGACTAGTTGTGTTTATCCAAGCTATTTGTGAATACTTGGATTTGTTGTGTACATCCATTGCATATGTGTTTGCTTGGATTTATATTGTGTAGATCCAAGCTACATGTGTGTACATGGATATGTCTAGTTGAATTGTAATATATTGTGTAGTAGTTCTCACTAAACTATAAAGTGATGTGGTTGTGTCTTGTGAGTTCTCACTAAACATGAAAGTGATTAGTAGTTGTGTTGTGTGAAGTTCTCACTTAGCTTCAAAGTGAAGAATCGTAAAGATTGGTTCTAGCTTTGGATTAGAACTCGACATCTAGCCTTGTGTCATAAAATGGTGAAGTAGGCAACGTCGTGAAGATTGGTTCTACCTTGAGATTAGAACTCGACATCTAGCCTTGTGTCGTTAAATTGTGAAGTAGGCAACGTTGTGTAGATTGGTCCTAGCTAAAGATTAGGTCTCGACATTTAGCTTAGTGTCGGAAAATAATGTAAGCGACGATGTAAGGTTTTCTCCACCAAGAAGAGAGCTTGTGGATTTAGTGGAAATCTCGAGTAGGTTTACTCGAGGAGTGGAGTAGAAACGAGGATAGAGCCTCGTTGTCGAACCACTATAAATCTTGGTGTAACACCCCCAAATTTATACAACTCAATACAGCGGAAGACTCGTTGCTGTTACGGGATAGCACATTGCTCACATCATAGACAACGCTTAAAAATTGCGTCGTTTATTAATAAAGCATTTCCATTCATAAATATCAAAGTTACATAGGTCCCAAGTCATTGTAATTAATGTAGGTTATACAAAGCATTTGAATGGAAATAAGTATTTAGGTGCGGGCCATGAATTCTTGTTGTCTTCCCGAGAATTACCTTCAAGTACCTGAGATAAAACATGTTAAAAGAAAAGGTCAGCGATAACGCCGAGTGAATTCATAGAGTTTAATAAATTCCATCAATATAACTTTGGTATAAAATTATTACCAAAAATCATTTTGTACAAATCATTGTAATAGCCCATAAAATAGCCAAAGTCATTTTTATACAAATCCTTATCGAAGGTCATAATATAGGCATTTGCCTTAAAAATCATTATACGAGCCAATGTCGTAAAAACATCATACAATACGTTTTATAACGTTGTATAGATTAAATAAAAACCGTTATATGAATATGGTTATATAAAACCAAAACACGAACATAAAATCAATAGTATGACCCCGTATTGCTAGTCAGGTAATACATCGTAATTCGGTGCGTATAGTAGTATTTCGTTAATTTGGATTATTATAAGCCGCATGACATTGTTACCTTACTAAAACAAACAACGTGTAGCTAACCCGATACTCAATTTGCCCATCTAAATTAGCGTGTCGTCACAAAGGTCACGCTATGGAAATCTTCTTATACATAAATTCTCTTACCAATCAATGTGGCACGACGGGGATCAACCGTCAAGGCGCGAACTAGGGTGATCGTCCCCAAATAGTACTATTATATGCATAAGCGTCTACCAAATCCCGGTAGTTCACAATTCATGCTAATGGGACTTTTAGTGACATAACCTAACTTTAATAATCCATTTTATTTAATCTATCGGGTCCTTTAATCATTTATCGGGTCATACAATCGGGTCATACAATCATTCGGGTCCAAATCAATAAACAAACAATCGGGACAAATGGTGTCCTATTTTATAAAAACTAACATGTTATCTCCCTCGCAGGTTTATAAAACATTTCATAAAAACATTTAAAAGAGTGCGAGGCTATGAACTCACGTTGATGTGGGAAGGCGGGTTATCGGCAATTCGGACGTACGGTACGTGCTTCAATCACGAAAACCAAATAATACTCGTCTTAGACTCATGTCCAATGACTTTATAAAAATAACGATTATGTATACATATGATGATTTTATATATATGATGATCAAGTGGATTTACATATTCTCATTTACTCATTTTTGTGTTATGTGTCGATAACTTTTATACTAGTTTTCTAGTTTTACCTATTTACGTGTTTTAGGTCCAATAAGCCTATTATAAGTTTATTAACTTGTATTAATCCATTTCATACTTGTATTATCAGTATTTATACTTTACATGTTGGGCCCAAATTGGTTAAGCCCAATAAATAAGTTTATAAGTGTTTTAGCCCATTTTGTTGTATTATTAGTCCAATAATGTTAACTTAGTCCGTTAATGTCCGTATGTTATATAGTTCGGGTTTTATCGGTTTTTACTTGTTATATATGTTTATATATCAGTATAAGAGTTTTATAAAGTTCACATTAGACGGGTCCAACCGTCTAAGTTTTATTTAACAAAAACGTAAATTTTACGGTAATAGCCGAAAAAGTCGTAAAAATCATGTTTATAGTTTTATAACTTATAAAACTTAACAAGTTACCATTTTTATAAAATGTCCACTTATTTATCCTTATACATATTTATATAAATGTATTATATAAGTTAGTGGGTTTTAATTTATATTTTATACTATTTTTATTTGAGTGCTTATATAATACTATTATACTTTAATTTCCAAAATCTGATTTTTATTTTCATCTTCACCAAAACTGCCATATCTAGAGTTCTATATAGAGATAGAAGCTCAAATTTTTATGACATAAACTACATGATATGTGCTCCATTTAACTCTTCTATAGCTACTGTTGAATCATCTTCTAAGTATTTTCTAAAAATCGTGCAAAACAGTGAACTCGGATTTGTACTTTAAACTTGTTTTGATCATATCTCACTCATCCTAATGATTCCATTGCATGACCAACTCTCACATGTGTAAAATACATATTAATTACTTTATATCCATTAATCTATGCCATTTTATCAGTTCATGACATGGTTCTTTACTGTTTTATACAGCCATCATTTTTAAGCAAGATTTTAGCCTTGTTTCTTATAGTTTTTCATCTTTTTAATCATATTTATCAACACCAAATCCCCACACAATACTTTTATCATCATATAATCATCATATATATATACAATAGGAAATAAAATACATGGTTACATAATCAAAATAACAAGAGGATGGAAAGAATTATCTTTATACCACCATGATGATGTAGGTTGTGATCAAAACATGGATTTTGATGGAGAAACTTGTGATAAACCAAGATCATCTTCAAGACCATCATTCTTCAAGAACTCCTTGTGGAATATCAGCCCCAATACACCAACAAAACTTCTCCTTGGATGTTAAAACTTGCACCAATCTTCATCTCTTTTGAAGGAGATTAACATATGTAAGTTATAACAATAGTTTGTGGTTAAATTTAGATCAAATGGGGTGTTTTGTGTGAGAGTCCCACGAAATCATAGAGAGAGGAAGAGAAAAAAAAGTTGTTTTGCATGGAGGAAATGAATGGAAATGGTAATGGCTAGTGGTTTTGGTGGAAAGTATGCTTACTTTGTAAGCTTGGGACAAGTGTAATTAACTAAGTTACTTACAACTTGACACCTCTTTGGTGTTGGTAGCTTGCACTTGCCTTCCATATAGTGGGGTGGGGCAAGTGTAAACTTGTCTCATCCCACTAATTTACGGGTATTCCTTGATTCTAGTTTCCATGATTTGCGTGCCCTCGGGTCGTTTTACGAAAAACGTTTTTATAAATTATGAATCAACGGCACAAAACGAATCTAATAAAAATTGTCTCATCAAAAACGGAATTCAAAAACGTAAATACGTAATCCTAAGGTTTCCGGTTTAGTCGTAAAGGACGTTAAAATAAAATCGTAAGTCCTAATCTCTTCTTGTAAATTTGTGAGTTACCAACACAAATTTAAAATCTCAAAATAATATTTACGGATAAATTTATCTTCTGAAATGTCGGACTGTCACCAAAACGGTATATGTAAACGTAAGCACGTAACGTTGAATCCTCCGGTTTAGACGTAGTCGATGCTACTTCAAGATGTAAATCCAAATTACTTCCCAAAAATAAGTGAGTTCATAATATAACATTAAAATAATATTTTCAATTAAATATTAAGAATAAAAATATCAACCATAAATTGACGGATTGTCACAGCATTTACCCCTAAACAGGATCTTTGTCCTCAAAGATCATCTTATCTTACTACTCGCTTCTTATAGAGTTAAAGCCATGTGGGTATTTCCTCCACATTCGGCCTTTTCTCACAAGTGTAATCCATTACAATACGCGAGTTTCATCAAACATAACTACAGGAATAAGGAATAAGATCAGGCTTAATGTTGACTTACTTTCTCTATCCATGAGGTTCACGGGTTTCTGATGAATGCAATTTTTCGCCGATCTAAACTTTACTAAGGAACAATCAGATTTTCACTTGATAGATATTTATCAAGTTCGATTTACGAAACATAATTCACGCAGTCCTTGAAGTCCTATGGTAGATCCAACTTATATGCCTTTTTAAACCAATCTTTTTTTTAATCATCTCAATAGTCCCATATAATGGGGACTTATATCCCATGATTTTCCAGATCATCAATTCATTTTCCATGGTTAAAGTTTTTGGCATAACTTCGCTACCCATCTGGCACTTCAAGCTCTACATTTCATATTCACATAACCTCTTGCCCACTATCGGCAGTCAATAATCAGATCCTAATTTCAACAATCATTTAAGGTCTCGCGGGTCGAGTATTTTGTAAGGTTAGGTTCGCCATTAGGAAACCTTAAACCTAAAAGACATGTCCAACTCACAATGGGTGTATGTCGGGTGTCTTCATCTCAACTCCTGCTTACAGATGCCCTAATATAGACCCTAACAAGATTCGATCTTGATCCTAATACGATGATTATCAATGATAATCCTTCCAAAGGAAAACGATTATATGGTTCATTACCAAAGGTCAATCATTCAAACATTAAACAGCACTTATATTACTTTGTGTCGTTACTTTACCTCGTCCCTTCGATTGGGGTGGTACATAGTAATCTCATCAAGGTTCGTTCTCAATGATTTCTGAGCAAATCTCTAGAAATTCGATGCGAAGCGAGGATCTTGATAAAGATGTTCGATACAGGCACACTATGTTTACATAACTCTTTTGCATTTATCATTAACGGGAATGATATTAGCAGATTTGGTCAGTCTGTCGACGATGACCCAAATCGAATGACCTTTACAATAGCTAGACGTTTACTAATGTATGAGGCGATGTCTGCCTTCATAATTTGTCATTAGTACAACTTCTTCAGACAAAGATACTTTTAGTCAAATGACATACATATAATACTTATACTTACAAGATTTCCAATATAACTACATCTCACAATCTCCATATTTAGACAACCATAAGTGACCTTTTAATCATTTAGCGCCATCGGCTTCTCAATTCTAATGGTTCACATTAGCCGCGAACCCCTTTTATTATCTATATTATCCTTTTTACAAACATCGTTTATTTTTATATCGTTCGGCAATTTATTTTGCACCTTCATTATTAAAGAACATATCCTAATTGGTTCTTTATATTTTCTAAGTTTCAGTTTCGTTTCAGCTATTATTTTCATCGGTTTTGCTTAATCCGACGTTTAAAGCGTTGATAATTATTACAACTAATTAAATAATAAATATTCAAAAAAATTTTTATGAAACGTAACGTAAAAATTTTAATTTTCTTAGTTCGACCAATTATAAAAATGTTCAAAATAAATTTGAATTTAATTAACAAGATTTTCGTTGATTTATCGAAAATAATTAAAATAATTAATGAGATCCGTAAATGCTCGAAAAATCTTTGTTTATACTTTGGTCAAAAATTTTCTTAGTTGAAAAGCAGAAATTTGCGTTTCAAATTCCAAGTCATGGTTTAAATGTTTTCCTCAATCCCTTTTAGGTTGTTTTGAGTTACGCATAAACATTTACCCCTAAACAAGAGTTTAGGTTAATGATTTGTGTATAAGGGAATAATCCCTTAAAAATCCTTTGTTAAATTATTTGTCAAAACATATTTGCACTTTCTTTTTGGTAAAACCCAAAGTCTTAAAAGGGCTCTAATCTTTGAAGAGTCAATATATTTCATTATCTATTAATCACACGGTCAATTAATATAAAGGATTATGTCTTAAATCACATGTTAATTATTTAAGGTACATATTTTTCATTACTCGGCCAATTCAGGGCAGTCTATAAATAATTATTAACTCATTCTTATTCTTATAAACAAACAAATGGTCCTTAATGATCACAAGCATGAATTTATCAAATTACAGCCTACACACGTGATTCACCAAATTTATGAATGCTACATGTGCATTGGTCAATCCAAACGACATCACGTGAAACTCATAATGTTCATTACAAGTACTGGATGTAGTGATTGGAATAGATAATCTCCTTCGCGGACGCGAAGTTGAAAATAACCATGTCGTGGATCAAATCTTTAAAACATACGCTAGAACCTTGTAAATGATCGAATAAATCTTCCATTTCGAGTTATGGATATCGTTTTCGATTGTCAATTTACTCGGTTCACAGTAATCTATAAATATAAGGAATGATAACACCATAGCTCTTCATGATGACGAGCTCGGTAGAATAAAATCTTTCTCCGACAACTCTCTCAGTTGTACGGTAATTCCTTTAATTCAGATGGTGCTGACGTACAGTGCACAAGCCACATGTGCAGCATCAGAAATATAATCATTACCAATTTCAACTTGCCTTAATGGCGAAAGTCTAGGTAATTCACCAGCAAATACCTCCTAAAGTTTCAGATAACATAAACATCTTTTAATACATTTATTTTAAGTTCTTTCTAGGTTATAATATTTATAACTAATTCACAACCATTCATGGTATAATTTCAAGTCTAAATGCAGGATATGGTCATCCATCAATAATTATTTAGATCACTTTTGATAATCAACATCTTATCATTTAGGGAAATTCTATTCGAGTTCCCATCAATTAAGACAATGTCGTCATGTCATAATCAATCAATCCATTCTACTGGCACATATCAACTTTCCAGTTTTATTGCCGTCGGTAAGATGTGAACTTCTCAAAAGACTAATAATAACTCATAATCCTTCACATATTCAAGGATATATGGAGATACAACTACAATTAAAAGAGTAAGGTCAACGCATAATCTACGCGAGAGAATTTCAAATCAGATACAAACGAAAACATTAACGAATACGAATATATCCCATGTTTTCATTAATTTGAGTACGCATTCGAAATCTCCTCGGATCGTTACCCAGGTCATTCAAATGAAATCAAATCAAAAGAAACGATAAGAACGTCGTCCAGTCGGTTATCAACACTCGGTAATCAGATACTTTTCCTAAGAATCTCACTACGGAAGAATTAGACAAGAAAGAATTGTCAATTGTCAAATAAGACAATTTCCACAGATGTGTAAATTCGACTCAGAAGAATAGATGCCACAGGCACATATGTAGGTGTCCCTAACATTATGTCCTTATTTTTCACTTCTTGCAGATCTCATAAAATTTAATCTTTCACAATCTTCAAAGAAAATATAGTGTTTATTCATTAGTTTTATGGTGACTACTAATCAGCCTTGCATGGTCCCTTCCAAATTGTATGTAGGCGGGCAACTATATACAATTCAAGATTAACGATGCAATACTCAGTTCGTCGAAAACTTATCATCATGTTTATAATAAAAACATTTTCATGCTTAATTCTTAAATAAGAATCAAGAATAAATTTACAAAGATTCTCTTTGTTATGAAAACAGTTAAGTTTTCCAAAGTACTTTATAAACAACATCATTCGATAACGATTACTTATAAATCTCATTTTGAATAATCCTTTTAGTGATGGGAATTCAATTTTTCTCAAGGAATACTGTTTTATCTTTATAAAACAATTAGTGATCTGCAAAAGAGTGATGAAAAGTTGTTCACCAAGAACTAACTACAATATGCTAGGAAATGAGCTTAGCCAAATAATCATGAGGTTCATGACCTCGATGGCACTCAAAAAGAATAATCAACAACGTAACTCAATTCAAGATGAGTACTTGTTCAATGGTTGCATCACTAATGCGAGCATTAGGAAGAAGCAAGAAAAGATAGATATCAACGATACATGTAGGATTTAGCAATCAACGGTAGTCTTTTCATTAATCACAAACAAGTCAAAATTGTACCGTAACACATTACGTGTCACTATGTCATACAATTCTCAGAACTCATCCTACCAACTGATATCTCAATTAAGTTAGGGATTTTTAAAAGATACCACAATGTATACTAACCTACAAGAGTCATCAGGTGTCCCACCTGTCCCGGAAGATCCATCGGTCCCAATTTAGAAGAAGATTTCTTCAATTTATTTCTTGGACACTGGGCATCCTCGTTAGTGGACAATGGTCTAGGAACAACCCTTAACACGAACCTACAATCATTTAAAACCTTATAATTCAATCACATGACTTAATAATTTCCTCTTATCAATCTCATATTCCATACGGGTTAAATTTTTTTCTTTATTCAAGTTTTAACAAATTTTATACTCAATTCGATATTCTACCTTATTCTCCAAAAATATCAACCTTATTCTTATACCTTCAAAGTGCAATAAAAGCTCGATAAGAACAACACTTAATTTTCAATCCTATAGATCTTACAACAACAATTATCAAATGAGTCACTAGTATGAAATGACTCGATCATTCAATTAGACTTCTCGGAAAGGTATTAGTGGCATGAGGCTTTTGGGTAATGGTTCCAATTACAGCCTCAAGTGCAACATTCACCCTTTCGATTTCGATTTAAGAATTGGATGACAACGAATCAGATGACATCTTTTTAGGTGGTAATGTTTTGTCAAACTCCACTCTATAAGAAAAGATCGTCATGACATCGTTATCAGATATATCGCAATCAACTAATATCTACATTTCTTACGAATATCAACCATTTGTTGGGATCATAAATATCCAAAACTTGGTTTAGATCTAGGATAGCTAGAATTCCTACGAGAATAGCTTCGATTAATTTACTAGGGGATTTAGGGTTCCTTGTGACAATCTATGTCGTATAAATACCTCGTATAAATATCAAAATAATTATCAAACAATCAAGTAATAAAATTACATCATATATATACATATATATATATATATATATATATATATATATATATATATATATATATATATATATATATATATATATATATATATATATATATATATATATATATATATATATATATATATATATATATATATATATATATATATATATATATATATATATATATATATATATATATATATATATATATATATATATATATATATATATATATATATATATATATATATATATATATATATATATATATATATATATATATATATATATATATATATATATATATATATATATATATATATAATCCAAGTTATATATATATTAAAATAACACTTCTCAGTCTGGCCTTGTTGGTAACTCGGGAATTCTTTAGCACCGTTATAGTCAAAAGATTTTTAGACATTATTAGAAAAATGTTTATAGTTAAAAGATTTTGAAATGTTTTATTCAAAACCTAAATTTTAAAAATCTTTCGTTCTCTATAACGAGAGCTCTGGTACCAAACTGTAACACCCCCAAATTTATACAACTCAATACAGCGGAAGACTCGTTGGTGTTATGGGATAGCACATTACTCACATCATAGACAACGCTTAAAAATCGCGTCGTTTATTAATAAAGCATTTCCATTCATAAATATCAAAGTTACATAGGTCCCAAGTCATTGTAATTAATACAGGTTTTACAAAGTATTTGAATGGAAATAAGTATTTAGGTGCGGGCCATGAATTCTTGTTGTCTTCCCGAGAATTACCTTCAAGTACCTGAGATAAAACATGTTAAAAGAAAAGGTCAGCGATAACGCCGAGTGAATTCATAGAGTTTAATAAATTCCATAAATATAACTTTGGTATAAAATTATTACCAAAAATCATTTCGTACAAATCATTGTAATAGGCCATAAAATAGCCAAAGTCATTTTTATACAAATCCTTATCGAAGGTCATAATATAGGCATTTGCCTTAAAAATCATTATACGAGCCAATGTCGTAAAAACATCATGCAATACGTTTTATAACGTTGTATAGATTAAATAAAAACCGTTATATGAATATGGTTATATAAAACCAAAAGACGAACATAAAATCAATAGTATGACCCCGTATTGCTAGTCAGGCAATACATCGTAATTCGGTGCGTATAGTAGTATTTCGTTAATTTGGATTATTATAAGCCGCATGACATTGTTACCTTACTAAAACAAACAACGGGTAGCTAACCCGATACTCAATTTGCCCATCTAAATTAGCGTGTCGTCACAAAGGTCACGCTATGGAAATCTTCTCATACATAAATTCGCTTACCAATCAATGTGGCACGACGGGGATCAACCGTCAAGGCGCGAACTGGGGTGATCGTCCCCAAATAGTACTATTATATGCATAAGCGTCTACCAAATCCCGGTAGTTCACAATTCATGCTAATGGGACTTTTAGTGACATAACCTAACTTTAATAATCCATTTTATTTCATCTATCGGGTCCTTTAATCATTTATCGGGTCATACAATCGGGTCATACAATCATTCGGGTCCAAATCAATAAACAAACAATCGGGACAAATGGTGTCCTATTTTATAAAAACTAACATGTTATCTCCCTCGCGGGTTTATAAAACATTTCATAAAAACATTTAAAAGAGTGCGAGGCTATGAACTCACGTTGATGTGGGAAGGCGGGTTATCGGCAATTCGGACGTACGGTACGTGCTTCAATCACGGAAACCTAGACAAATAATACTCGTCTTAGACTCATGTCCAATGACTTTATAAAAATAATGATTATGTATACATATGATGATTTTATATATATATGATGATCAAGTGGGTTTACATATTCTCATTTACTCATTTTTGTGTTATGTGTCGATAACTTTTATACTAGTTTTCTAGTTTTACCTATTTAGGTGTTTTAGGTCCAATAAGCCTATTATAAGTTTATTAACTTGTATTAATCTATTTCATACTTGTATTATCAGTATTTATACTTTACATGTTGGGCCCAAATGGGTTAAGCCCAATAAATAAGTTTATAAGTGTTTTAGCCCATTTTGTTGTATTATTAGTCCAATAATGTTAACTTAGTCCGTTAATGTCTGTATGTTATATAGTTCGGGTTTTATCGGTTTTTACTTGTTATATATGTTTATATATGAGTATATGAGTTTTATAAAGTTCACATTAGACGGGTCCAACCGTCTAAGTTTTATTTAACAAAAACGTAAATTTTACGGTAATAGCAGAAAAAGTCGTAAAAATCATGTTTATAGTTTTATAACTTATAAAACTTAACAAGTTACCATTTTTATAAAATGTCCACTTATTTATCCTTATACATATTTATATAAATGTATTATATAAGTTAGTGGGTTTTAATTTATATTTTATACTATTTTTATTTGAGTGCTTATATAATACTATTATACTTTAATTTCCAAAATCTGATTTTTATTTTCATCTTCACCAAAACTGCCATATCTAGAGTTCTATATGGAGATAGAAGCTCAAATTTTTATGACATAAACTACATGATATGTGCTCCATTTAACTCCACAACAGCTACTGTTGAATCATCCTCTAAGTATTTTCTAAAAATCGTCCAAAACAGTGAACTCAGATTTGTACTTTAAACTTGTTTTGATCATATCTCACTCATCCTAATGATTCCATTGCATGGCCAACTCTCACATGTGTAAAAGACATATTACTTACTGTATATCCATTAATCTATGCCATTATATCAGTTCATGACATGGTTCTTTAATGTTTCATACAGCCATCATTTTTAAGCAAAATTTTAGCCTTGTTTTTTATAGTTTTTCATCTTTTTAATCATATTTATCAACACCAAATCCCCACACAATACTTTTATCATCATATAATCATCATATACATATACAATAGGAAATAAAATACATGGTTACATAATCAAAATAACAAGAGGATGGGAAGAACTATCTTTATACCACCATGATGATGTAGGTTGTGATCAAAACATGGATTTTGATGGAGAAACTTGTGATAAACCAAGATCATCTTCAAGACCATCATTCTTCAAGAACTCCTTGTGGAATATCAGCCTCAAGACACCAACAAAACTTCTCCTTTGATGTTAAAACTTGCACCAATCTTCATCTCTTTTGAATGAGATTAACATATGTAAGTTATAACAATAGTTTGTGGTTAAATTTAGATCAAATGAGGTGTTTTGTGTGAGAGTCCCACGAAATCATAGAGAGAGGAAGAGAAAAAATGAGTTGTTTTGCATGGAGGAAATGAATGGAAATGGTAATGACTAGTGGTTTTGGTGGAAAGTATGCTTACTTTGTAAGCTTGGGACAAATGTAAGTAACTAAGTTACTTACAACTTGACACCTCTTTGGTGTTGGTAGCTTGCACTTGCCTTCCATATAGTGGGGTGGGGCAAGTGTAAACTTGTCTCATCCCACTAATTTCCGGGTATTCCTCGATTCTAGTTTCCTTGATTTGCGTGCCCTCGGGTCGTTTTACGAAAAACGTTTTTATAAATTATGAATCAACGGCACAAAACGAATCTAATAAAAATTGTCTCATCAAAAACGGAGTTCAAAAACGTAAATACGTAATCCTAAGGTTTCCGGTTTAGTCGTAAAGGACGTTAAAATAAAATCGTAAGTCCTAATCTCTTCTCGTAAATTTGTGAGTTACCAACACAAATTTAAAATCTCAAAATAATATTTACGGATAAATTTATCTTCTGAAATGTCAGACTGTCACCAAAACGGTACATGTAAACGTAAGCACGTAACGTTGAATCCTCCGGTTTAGACGTAGTCGATGCTACTTCAAGATGTAAATCCAAATTACTTCCCAAAAATAAGTGAGTTCATAATATAACATTAAAATAATATTTTCAATTAAATATTGAGAATAAAAATATCAACCATAAATTGACGGATTGTCACACTTGGTGTCTTCTCATTAGGTTGTCTCTTTACTTACTCTTTACTTATCTCGTTATCATTACACTTACCTATTACCATTGCTAATGCATTTGAATTGAACCTAATCATTATGCAACTTAGCTTCAAGTAAAAGATAGTTTTGATACAAACCTAATTGAAAGTAATTTTAATTAGGTGACTAATCGAAGAGAAACTATTCAACCCCCTCCCCCTTCTAGTTTCTACAAACTTGGTTGACGTGAGAGTTGACCAGGTTTGACTTTGATCTTGACTCTATCAAAATTGCATTTTAGTCCCTCAACTTTTGAATGTTGTCAAGATAGGTCCTTTATCTTCTCATGGCTTGTCACCTTTGATCCTTCTCTTATCTTTTCATCATAAATGAGCTTGATTTCACTTGTTTGCTTCAAATTTGTATCCTTGTTACCTAATCAAGCACAAACACAAAACATACCACATAATACTCCGTTATAGCATAAAAGTTAGGTATTTGTTATGTGTTTTAGGGTGATTTGTTGACTTACTGATATGAGATTTTGCTCATATCAAACCAAAATCTGAACTAACTGAACGAAACAAACTGACAAAGCTGCTGCGAACTCGAAACCGAAATCTAGGCTAAATGAACTAACCGAAACTAATATTGAAGCGTCCCAAACTAATATTGAAACAATCTCTATATTAACTGCTGTTACTAGTGATTCATGAATCTCAAACTACTATCCAACATGAAACGTAGAATAATCACGAACTGTTACAGAGAAGTAAGGGTGAAGTGAGGTGTCTGGACCAATAAGGATCTGCCATGTGTCATACCTCCATAAGCTGAGAATATTCACCAAAAATTAGCAATCCGTGTGAGCTAAAACTCTTGCTTGTGATTGGTTGTGGTGGACAAAGAATGGATCAAGTATTTAATATGATGGAATGATTGGGCAATGAATGGTTGCTAATGATTGCTACTTCATTATTCTTCACTGACTAAATGATGGTTGCTGTATTAAAGTCTCGGCTAGTTAATGACTTGTGGAATAATTTTGGCTATTGATTGTTATATGATTGCTACTTATATTTCCAGCCCTCCTCTTTTAATGCTGTTGATCCCAAACTTAGATCGATTAGCTTTGTGTATACGAGATTAGATCAAGTATAGCACGTAGAGAAACCTTTGTATATGCTTTGTGAATCTAAGTGTTATGCGGAATTTAACACTTAAGCAAGAACACAAGATATAAACAAACTTTCACTTTGATTATCAATATCAAACTTGCTTACAATGAAATATGTTTATGAACGAAAACTTATGTAAAACTTGATATTGAACATTAACCTAAAGGCCTTCTTTTATAGACTAAGAAGCCTTGTACAATAAGCTACGTATCAACTATTCTAGGTAAAGATAAACATAGAAAATACATTGTCGTTTCTATCCTTACTAGAAGTATTCTAGAATATAATAAACGTATCAGTGCTTGTCTTCAATCTGTCAACGCTTGACTTTAACTTGTCAACGCTTGAGCTATCAGCGCTTGCTTTGTTCCTGTCAACGCTTGTTTTGTTCTTGTCAGCGCTCAAGTGATCTGGCCTTAATTTATTCCCAACAATCCTCCCCTAAACTTGATATCCACTCTTATGATCAAGTTTCTGAATAAGCATTAAGAACTTGGAGGAGTCTGACAAACCTTCTCATATTGGTAATGAATAAATCTGATCAAATTATTTGCTACGTCACTTGAATAATCTATCTCCAGCTGAGTGTCCTTCATCTTTTCCAAAATAGCCTTGGATATGAAATACTGAGCATCCACAAGTAGATACTCAGCAAACTTTGTAGAACTCAAATGGTATACACCAGCAGCTGAATATAACCTCCATTGAAGACCACTGAGGTCATCTTCAAGATCCTTCCATATTTCAGGATCTTCCTCATTTGTCCCACACATTCTTTTAAATGTGGTCCAAAGTTTTATTCCATTAGCTGAAGTTGGTGCTTCAGCCTCATACTTGGTCTCTAGTAACCTCCAAAGATCCACCAAGTCTTCTCTATCACAACTTGCAAATAAAGATATGAGAGTGGTAAAAGTGTGTACCTCCTTGCCAAATCTGCCAATCTTCCAGAATCCACATTCATCCTCATCATAACTCACAATTGGATTCCTGGAATCTAATGATAACACTTGCACCATATCTGAAGCTTCTAATGGGGAGAGCTTGAGACTCTTTCTAATAACTGCTTCACTTGGATATAGTGGATTCATATCTTTTGGAAACTCAAGTTTAAATCCCTTCTTCACTGGCCTGGGAATCATCATAGCTTTCTTGATTTCCTTTTCTTTTGCAAGTTGCTCCTTTCTTTCATCTGAAAGAAGTCTGAGAGTGTTTGCTTCCTGCACTCTCACCCAAATAGGATAAGCCCTATGTTCCAACTCATCAAATGTCAAAGCCTTCAACTTCTGATGTGTCCATCCAACTCCATGACATCTGAGCAACATAAAATAGAGCTCTCTTCTATCCCTTTTCAATTCTGAGAGAATATTGCTTGCCTTGTGCTTCAAAATCACCTTACAATCCTTCTGAACTCTAAGAAGAAGCTCCAAAACCCCATATTTGATCTGAAATGGTCAAGTCTGGATTATCCATACAGCTTTCTTCCCACGAATTGTACATTTGAACCACCTCTGGCATGTCAAAGTCAACCTGCAATTTTAAGTCTCTCAACTTTTCCCTAGCAAGCTCATCACCATACTCAAGCCTTTCTGGTTCTATAATCATCACACTTGAGTCTGAGCTAGCTCCATCACTTTCTTCTTCAGAAGTCACAACAAATGGTGACTTTTCCTTTTCACCTTGTTCCATCATTTGTTCAGCCAATCTTCTATCAAATTCAACTTGGGCTGCATCCTTTGGAACAATTTCTTCTACCAATTTACCCTTACCCTTATCTGATGGTGCAATGGTTGGTAAGGTAGATGGTAATACCTGAGTAGAAACTTCTTTGATGATAGATGATGACTGGAATACATCACCTTCATGTGCAGGTCTGTCAACGCCCAAATTTCCTCTATCAGCGCCCAAAATACTTCTATCAGCGTCCAAATTTGTCTTGTCAACGCTCAAATATTTTCCCTCAGCGCCTTGTGTAACCTCTCTCAACATAGCTGTAAATGATAAATTTAGATTGGTTGGAGAGATTAAGGACGTATCAAAACCTGTTTGTTCCTTCAAAGTTGTAAGGGCTTCAGCAACATCCATTGATTGACCATCTTGGCTGCCCTTATCACTCAGATTTCTTTGATCTTCCTCCCCTTTGGAAGACTCCTCCATACCCCTCCTAGCATGATCACTTTCCAAAACAACAATCCTCTCCCTCAATTACTTGAGTTCAAGGCCTTGGGAGCTGACAATTTGTACTAAGTCCGCATTTTGCTTTTGCAAGCTAATGCAGACTGCCGTCAATTCTAAAAGAGTCATTGGTTCCAGTCTGCCCTCTTCTGAAATGGGGATTTGACCTCCCAAGTCAGATTCATTGGGCATGGATGAGGACTTAATTATGGTGGGACTGCCTTGGCCAGCATCTAAGCCAGAACCAATAGTCCCAGCCTCATCCAGGTCACCAGCCACACTTGTGGTGGTGGTTCTCTCTGCTTCATGGCTAGGACCACCAGAGGAGAACACTCCAGTAGCCCTTTGGCGTTTCATCAACCTATATTCAGGTGGTGTGGAAGATGGTGTGGAAGAATGGGTAGATGTGGGTTGGTTAAGGGGTGTTTGGGAGTGTGATGGTTGTGTGTTAGTGTTGGAAATAGGCACATCAACGCCAACATTTGATGTGTCAGCATCAAAGGGTTCTTGGTCAATGTGCATTTGTTCAGGTGAGAGTAAAGGTTCAGGAATAGGTTCAAGTTGTGGTTGAGGGTCAATTTGAGGTTGAGGGTCTGGTTGGGGTTGTGCTGCTGCAATAACAGCAAGCATGACTGGGGTTAAAGGTAAGTCTCTAAGAGGTGGTGAATTCATCTTTGTAAAAATAGCTTTCTTTTGTTCAGGGATCTTATAAAAATCATTGTGATCCCTTGAACAATAACCTTGATCATCAAAAATCATTTGCAGAAAATGGGGATAAGCTAAAGTCATTTTTGTCCCCTTGTTTTTACAAATCCCTTCAAAAATCATTTTAGAATAGTTATATTTTTGCCCTGTTGCGATGCACACAATAGCACTGGCAATGGATCTATTGATCTCATTGTGTGCAGTACATTTGGGACTCAAACATTGAAGGAGGATGTGAATGAGGTACTTCCAGGCTGGGGGAAATTCCTGCTTATGATACTTATTGAGAGTACCTTCATCAGGAAAAGGATACCCCAAAGCCCTAAGCCCTTGTTCTATTTCATTTATGGGAAGGATGGCTACACCATCAGCATCATCAAGATGCAAGGCCTGGCGTACCAAGGCCTCAGTAACCACCCAAGATCTCCCATGAACAATAGAAGTCAATGTGGTCACTCCATTAACTGTTGAGGAACTGACAGTGTTCCAAAACTGCTTAATGTGTGTGACTGGAATGAGTGGTGCATGAGAAAGAGCAAACCTTAATGGGGATGCGTTCAAATACGCCACCATTTGTGTGTATTGAGGAAACAAATCATTATCAGCAACAAGATAAGCAATCATGTTGTGTTGAGACTTGAACCCCAAATCCAATTCTGCTGAGTTAAACTTTGGTGCCATTGATGAAAGCTGTTAATTTGAAGTGTAGAAGATGAAGTTGATAAGAGAAAAGTGTTAGACAAGAATTATAGATACCCTGTTTAAAAATAGGAGCCAAATTTATAGGAGATAAAGAATGCATGTGATTGGCCCAAAAATAGGCAAAGATTTTCAAAAACTAATCATGAAAATATTGAAAAAGTTATAAGTTATCTCATGCATTTAATGAAAGTAACAACTCCTAAAATTACGGCTTGAAAATATGTCAAAAAGTAACAACTGGGTAGGTCCCATTGAGTGTCAACGGTCAAAAATAACCTATCAACGCCCAACGGCTATAATCTTGTCAACGTTCGCCTAAAGCCATGTCAGCGTCCAATTTGGTCACAACAACGCTTGGAAAAATCTTGTCAGCGTCCAAAAATAAAATTGTTTTAAAAAGTGAAAAATGACCTTAACAAGTAATTTATCCTAGAGAAGATAACCAAAAGCTGATAATTATTATAGGGCGGCAAGCACTGTTCAGTTATGCACACTTGCATAAGCAAGATAGACATAACAGTCCTCTAGTGTCCCTTGCTAACCAAAACTCTTAACAACAAAGTTACCTTATAAAATCCTTGTTACTCCCAGGTAAATCCCATATCAAAATCATTCCCAAGTCTCCCAACAGACCACAACCAATTCTAGGCCAAAAATGTCTTGGCAGCATGCAAAGTTGATATATTATGCATGCTACAGTGCCTCATGGTTTAGTAAAACTAACCCATACTCACCTGTGGACACAATCTAGAATTGTGATAAGAGTATCATATGGATACCCAAAAATCCTAAAGGTTCCTAAAACATCCCCATAAACTATGATACAAAAAAAAGTTTGCTAAAATCATGCATGAACATAAAATTTTTTTTATGTCAAGATAGGAATGAAACATTCCAACCATCATCCATAAATAAAAACTTGTCCAAATGCTACTCCATTGATCCATAAGCAACTCTGTATCCAATGGTATACTGCTAACACCATCTGCACATTTAGATGAAAAACCACAAAACTAACATTGTTGCTGACAACGCCCCGATAACACATGACAACGTTGAGGGAAGCTTTGTCAGCGTTAGACAATTATATTGCTGACAACGTTGCAAAAACACTTATCAGTGTTCAAGCAACCTTTGTCAGTGTTAGAAAAATATAGTGGAAAATCTAAATCATCAATAAGACCAATAATAATAATGCATCATCCTGTACATACTTTTACAAAAAGAATCCAAAACACATATTAAGTGAGATTAACCATTCCAATACTTGTTACCAAGTATTGAAATCTTCCAGTATCAAAAGGTTTAGTTAATAAATCTGACACATTTTCCTCAGTGTCAACCCTATCTGGTTGTATTAAACCTTTCTCAAAGCAATCTCTTATAAAATGGTGTCTAATTTCTATGTGTTTAGTTTTAGAATGATGTATAGGATTCTTAATGATGCATAAAGTACTATTATTGTCAACAAATATCTTAGTATGCATGAAATTATACCCATAGTCCAACAGCTGGTTCTGAATCCACAACACTTGACCACAACATGCTTCTGCAGCCACATACTCTGCTTCAGTTGTAGAGTTAGCCACCACTGTTTGTTTCTTGCATTGCCAAGATATTAATCTGCTCCCAAGAAACTGACATCCACCAGTTGTGGATTTCCTATCAAACTTATCACCTCCATAATCACTATCTGAATATGCAATCAGCTCCAATGGTGAATCCTTTGGGTACCACAAACCAAGACTGGGAAAGCATCTTAGATACCTAAAGATCCTCTTTACAGCATAAAGGTGACATTTTTTGGGAGTCACTTGATGGCGTGCACAAGCACACACAGCAAACATGATATCAGGTCTGGAAGTAGTAAGATACATCAAGGATCCAATCATGGATCTATAATACCTGACATCAACATCTTTCCCATCTCCAATCTTTCCCCAAGGGTGTTCTCTATCCATAGGAGTAGTAGCCCTCTTTTCATGTGGAGAAAAGCCAAACTTCTTCAAGATCTCAGCAACATATTTGTCCTGGGAGATGAAGATACCATCCTCTTTCTGCTGAACTTGTAAACCAAGAAAGAAGTTCATCTCCCCCATAACACTCATCTTGAATTTGTCTGTCATAAGCTTGGAGAAATCCTCACTCATCTTTGGATCAGTAGACCCAAAAATGATATCATCAACATAGACCTGCACAAGCAACACATCTTTGCCTTTCTTCTTTGTAAATAGTGTCTGATCTATGGTGCCCCTCTTGAATCCATTGTCCACCAAATAGGTAGACAGAGTACCATACCATGCTCTAGGGGCTTGATGAAGGCCATACATAGCCTTTTTGACTCTATACACTTTATCTGGATGCTCTGGATCCTCAAAACCAGGAGGTTGCATAACATAAACTTCCTCAATAATGGTGCCATACAAGAAAGCACTCTTGACATCCATTTGATAGACTGTGAAGCCCATGCAAGAAGCATAGGCTAGACAAATCCTAATAGCTTCAATCCTTGCAACTGGTGCAAAGACCTCCTCATAGTCTATCCCCTCCTCTTGTGTATAACCTTGAGCCACTAACCTTGCCTTGTTTCTGACCACAATACCTCTTTCATCTCTTTTGTTCCTGAGAACCCATCTTGTCCCTATAGGTCTGACATATCTAGGACAATCAACCAGCTCCCAAACATCCTGAATTGCAAATTGGTGAAGCTCATCCTGCATTGCTTCCACCCAACTTGGTTCTTTGAGAGCATCAAATATCTTCTTGGGTTCTTCTTGTGACAGAAAACATGCAAACAAACATGCTTGCACAAGAGGGGTATCAACCTTCTTGTGTATATTGGCAATAAACCCACCAAGACCTTGGTGAGATCTTCTGGTCTGAACTGGAGTCATAATATCACCAATGATCTGAGATGTGGGGTGATTCTTCATTGTGGAGGTGAGAACCCCTCCTTCAAAAAGTCTGGTGTCCTCAACCTCATGCTCCATGTTGCCAATATCTTCTTCATCAGACTCTCTTTGAGCAACAGGAATCTCTTCATGAACATTGGAAGGTCCACCTTGTTCAAAACTGGAAGAGAAAAGATGCCCATAAGTGTTGTCAACGTTTGAATCTTGGTTGTCAGCGTCTGGGCTAACAGCGCTTGAAATGTTGTTGTCAACGTCTGAATTGGTCTTGTCAGCGCTAGATTTGCCTTTGTCAGCGCCTGAAGAACCATGCATGTTTGTATCTGGTGGTATTTGGAGACCACCATTACCTTGTCCAGCAGCAGCAGCAGCATCAAACGCATCTGTCCAAATAGGAATTGTGACATATTCAAATGTAGGAGATGCCTTTTCTGCTTGTGATCCAACCTTCTCATGAACCTGTGTACCTGAAACATTAACAACTTGTTCCTCCACAACATTTGAAGTTACCTTCACAATGTCTGGATTAGTGACATGCATATAATTTAAAGTTCTAGATAAGGGTTCCAAATCAAACAACCAATTAGGACCACTTTCAGGATCACTAGGTTTATTCTCTAAGAACCTAACATGTACTCTCTCAACAATACGTTTGTCCTCTTTAAGATAAACCCTATAACCCTTGCTCTGCACTGAATACCCCATGAAGTAACCTTCATCACCTTTTGCACTAAATTTACCTAAGGCATCACTAGTATCTAAGACTACTACATGACATCCAAAAGGTCTAAGAAAACCAATATTAGGTTTTCTTCCCCAAAGTAACTCATAAGGTGTTTTGTTCTGAATTTTGTTAACCAATGCTCTATTTTGCACATAGCATGCTGTATTAACAGCTTCAGCCCAAAAGGCTATAGGAAAGTGAGCATCAGCCAACATTGTTCTAGCTGCTTCAATTAGGGTTCTATTCTTCCTTTCAGCAACCCCATTTTGTTGTGGGGTTCTAGCAATACTGAATTGCCTAGTAATTCCTTTCCTGGCACAAAAATCATCTAGCTTCTTGTTCCTAAATTCTCCACCATTATCACTCCTAAGCATCTTAACCTCATTGCCAGACCTTTTCTCAATTTGAGTGATAAATTCAATAAGAACATCAGCTGTGTCACTCTTCATAGCTAGAAAGAATGTCCAAGTAAACCTAGAAAAGTCATCTATGATAACAAAGCAATATGACTTACCATTCAAACTTTCTATATTTGTTGGACCAAAGAGGTCCATGTGAAGCATATGAAGAGGTCTGGAACTAGTATGCACCTGTTTGGACTTGAATGAGACCTTGTGCTGCTTGCCTTTAAGACATGCAACACAAGAGTGGTCATTGTGGAAGGCCTTCTCAGGCAAACCATCAACTAAACCAAGCCTCACAAGTCTATTTATATTTTTAAAATTTATGTGCCCTAGTCTCCTGTGCCACAAATTACTTTCATCTACTGAGGCCTTAGCATAAAAACAAGACATATTTGTATTCACTTTAATCCCATTTAAATTCACATTATATATGTCCTTATGCCTAGGTGTTCTATACTCAATATACTTCTCATCAGGGATCTTAAAATCCTTGCTTAACACCAAACACTCAGTATCAGTGAAAAGAACCTTATTTTTGTTATCACAAACTTATGATACACTAAACAGATTATAGTCCAGTTCTTTTACCAGGAAGACGTTCTCAAAACGTAGATTATTGGTGAGAAGGGTTCCTTTGCCTGTGATAGTCCCATATCCACCTCCAAAGTATACCTTATCACCATCTTTAATAGGAGTGAAGTTCGTCAGATAGTCTTCCTTTCCTGTCATGTGCCTTGAGCATCCACTATCCCAATATCCATAATCATTGATCTGTCTTTGAATGCCCTGCACATAAAAAAACAAATTAGTTTTCTTTGGGAACCCAAGTCTCAGAAGACTTGGATTCATCTGGTTGTTCAATAAGAACAGACTTAGTTCTCACAACAACCCCATTCTCATCCCTTTTAGGATGAAATACCAGGTTAACCCCAATAGGTTTTGTAATGACCTTTGAAATGTAATTAAATCTATTGCAAGTCATTGAAATTCCATTATTATTAGGGTTTTGATCTTTCTTGGGTCTCCATGTTAAGCTTGAAGAAGCTTTAGACCTCTTACCTTGTGGCTGCAAATATTTAGGTCTTGTCACATTTCTGTCAGCGTTGGATTTTGTCCTGTCAACGCTGAAATTACCCTTGTCAGCGTTGAACCTATGGTTTGCTACAGGAACCCATTGCCTATTTGACCAGTTGTTTGTCTTTTGAAAAGGTCTTTGTCCATGAGTGTTAGACCTTCTAGAAAAGAATGGGGCAGGTCTAATCACTTGTGGACTTTGCTGCACACAAGGTTTGGGTCTGACAACGTTTGACTTCCTAACAACGTTGACTTTCTTCCTATCAGCGCTGAAATTGTTCCTATCAACGCTGGCTTTGGAAGCGTTGACACACTTGTATGCCAAATGTGAAAAGCTACCACAAGTATAACAGGCTTTCTTAGACACACTCTTAGGTCTAGAAGAGAAGAAACCTGTTCCATGATTGTTAACATGGCTCTTGGGTGACCTATTATTCCTATACATCTCTGCATATTTAATGGTAGGTCTTCTAACAGTGTTTGAGCCTAGGTCAACAGCTTTACCAGTGACTGGGTGAGTAACCTTAATGGGTGGTGATTCATTGGGACTTTCACATAGCAAACCTCCCTTAACAAATAAAGTAGGGTTAGCTTTCTTCCACTCATTTAGGTCAGTCAGTTTTTGTTGATACTCTTCCACTGGAGTGACAACTCTTGGTGGAGGAATGAATTCCTCTTCTTGGCATTCTGGTATACCAGTCCAAGATAAATCCTTTCTAAGGACACCATAGAAGTCACCAGCTGGTGGTGGAACCAGAGAGTAATAATTCATCCCAATTCCGGTCATGTCCTTAGGATCCCTTTGTTTAGCTACACAGTCTCCTAGGGTTTGGGTGGCTCTATCAAATCTTTGAATTTTGAGGTCAACATTATCTTTATTCTTAATGGCCTCATCTAACTTAGCCTGTAAGTCTCTATTGACCTTTGTCATGATATTTCTAATATCCATACTACCCTCTAGCTAATGTTTTAAGATATTGATCTTATCTTTTAAATCAAATTCCATTTTATTGTATTCAGAAACGGTTTTCTCAGTTTCAGTAAGAGCTAGTTGGTAATTGGACAATTTACACCTTTCAGTGCTTATATCATCTTTTAGTTTTAACACCTCTTTGTTAAGTCTATCAGTGTTTAACCTACAACCTTTGCTACAAAAAGCATCATCATATACCTCATTATCAGATGAAGAGGAGGAGTGTGCCATGAGAGCATATTCAACATGCTCTTCTTCTTCAATATCAGCAACCAAAGCTTTATACTCTTCAGCATTCTTAGCCAGATAGCTCCAATTCCATCATGTGCCATCAATTCCTTGAACTGCAACCATAGCTTTGGAATCCTGAGCTTTAACAATCTGACTTGAGGGTTTACCAGCATCAGATCTTCTAGGAGATCTGCATTCCCTCATGAAGTGCCCCATACGATGACAGTTGTAGCATTCAACTTTGGATTTATCAAATCCAGCTGTGTCTTTAGCATTGAAGGTCATCTTCTTCTTGAACCTTCTATTCCACCTATTTGCTCTTATACTAGCAAGAGCCATATTCCATTTGATGTCCATCTCTTCCAAGTGCTCATCACTTATCTGCTCAAGGTCCTCATATGTAATCACTGAACCATTGGGCAAAGAAGCAATGTAAGCACAAACAGTATCCAAATCCAAACCAGCAGGTTTAACTCTTGGGGAGTCATTCATGAATGTGTCAGCGTCTCAAAAGGAGACGTTGACAGGACTTGTTCCAGCGCTGACATATGATGATCCAGTAACTGGATGCATATAAGAGTCCTTCTGATTGAATTGACCTTCACCATGAGAGAAGAAGGCCATGTTGCTGGTGGAAGATTTGCTTCCATGATCTGAAAGAGTTTCATCTTCCAACAGTCTTAGTTTGTTGTAGATGTCATAAAACGAGGAGCTCTTGTAAGTATTATTGGCAAGAATAGATCTTGCCTCAATCTTCCATGCCTCACCAAGACTTTTAAGAAAGGTAGCATTGGTGTCAACATCACCAACTTGTGTCCCCATGAAGGACAACTTGCTTGTGATGTCAAGCAATCTGCTTCTCACACTACTCAGTTTCTCATTGGGTTGAGCTTTGAAGACAGCATAATCATGCAGAAGTTGCTTTTTCTTTTCTTCCTTAGTGTCTGCATTGCCACCATATGCAACTTCAAGTGCTTCCCAAAGATCCTTAGCAGATTCATAGCCTCTATATTTGTGCTAGTTTTCTTGTCCCAAAGAGACTTTTAGAATATTTAGGGCTTTCATGTCAACCCTTTTCTTTGCAATATCTTCAGCACCTACAGCTCTACCATCTCCAGGTTTTTCTTTCTTATCCTCTTCAGGGCATCCTTCAACAGCTGTTCTTTGACTAATGGCATCAAGAATCTTTTGAGCCTTATTGAATGAGTTTCCATATTCAATAATCTCCCAGAGTGTGTAGTCATAGATCCCCAGATATTGTTCAAAGTTGAACTTCCATAAGTCAAAGTGGGTTGCATCAAGCATGGGAATCTTGATGTTTGGAAAGGCAGAGGAGGAGGATGTTATTGCTTCAGACATGATGTTGTTAGGGTTTTTGTGTTTTTAGGGTTTCTGAGAAAATTAGGGTTTTGGTGTTCGTGTATGGTTCTGGTGTTCTTCAAAGATCAAAAGTTCCTCAACAAGCTCTAATACCACTTGTTGATCCCAAACTTAGATCGATTAGCTTTGTGTATACGAGATTAGATCAAGTATAACACGTAGAGAAACCTTTGTATATGCTTTGTGAATCTAAGTGTTATGCGGAATTTAACACTTAAGCAAGAACACAAGATATAAACAAACTTTCACTTTGATTATCAATATCGAACTTGCTTACAATGAAAGATGTTTATGAACGAAAACCTATGTAAAACTTTATATTGAACATTAACCTAAAGGCCTTCTTTTATAGACTAAGAAGCCTTGTACAATAAGCTACGTATCAACTATTCTAGGTAAAGATAAACATAGAAAATACATTGTCGTTTCTATCCTTACTAGAAGTATTCTAGAATATAATAAACGTATAGCTTATATCTTTCATCAGTGCTTGTCTTCAATCTGTCAACGCTTGACTTTAACTTGTCAACGCTTGAGCTATCAGCGCTTGCTTTGTTCCTGTCAACGCTTGTTTTGTTCTTGTCAGCGCTCAAGTGATCTGGCCTTACTTTATTCCCAACAAATGCCAGTGGAATGTTTAGTGGTTTTAAGTCTCGCCAATGATTGTCGTCATCATTATTCTTCATTTAAATGATGTTGTTGAATATTCAGCATTAATGTTGCATTGGTGTTTAGGATCCAATACCATTTAATGACCATAGCATCACCAGTTAATCATTGGCTCAAATAGACAATCCATGTGATGTATTATGAAGCTTTCTAATTGGCTAGGATATGAAGATTTGGATCAAGCAGCTTTGAAAAGTGGCACATTAGGTCTTTGAACTTTTAGGCTTAAGCAGTTTTCTGAATACTAAGACTTGTCATTATAAACCCTTCAACATCAATAATCCATATCTTGATCCTTTAACTTTACTCTTTGGCCACATTTGATCCTTCTATTGACTTTTTCTTCATAATAGAGCCTTGAAATCCGTGTTTGCACCAAATCATATCATTTTACGTACAAAATCATAAACAACTAAGAATACCCTATAATGCTATTTTTTCACATAAAACTTGGTATTTTTCTTTGTGTTTTAGGGTTTGATTTGTTATAATTGATATGATATTTCACTCATATCAATTATTAACGAGTGTCATGTTTATATTATAGAATGGTGAACACACGAGGTAGTGGTCGTGGAGGTGGCGATAACCCCGACTTGGCTGCTTTGATTGCTACTAAACTGGCCAATATAATTTCCAACATTGTCGAGCAAGTGACTAATAATCTGAACAACAATGATCACGGAGGTGGTGGCAACAATGGCTGTACCTATAAAGCATTCACGTCTTGTGGTGTGAAAGAGTATGATGGAAACGGTAGTGCAGTGGCACTCACCCGGTGGATTGAGAAAATGGACAACGTGATACAGATGAGAGGTTGCTTGCTAAACCAGAGGGTCATGTACGTAACTGGTTCATTGGTGGGCTAGGATTTGACATGGTGGAATACCCAAGTTCAAGCAAGAGGGAGAGAAACGGTGAATGCTATGGCTTGGAATGATTTTAAGGCCCTTTTGACTAAAGAGTTATGTCCGAGAAATGAGTTGGAGAAGCTGGAAAATGAGTTTTTGGTACATGCTATGATTGGAGCTGCTCATGCGGAGTACACGGGTCGTTTTCATGAGTTGGCAAAGTTGGTGCCTCACTTGGTTACTCCGGATGCGAACAAGATCAAGTGATACATCGCGGGGCTGCTCTCTTAGTTCAGGGGAATGATTAAGGCTACTCAACACAACACAATGCAACAAGCCATCTTGACTGCCGCAGTATTGACATAAGAAGCAGTCAAAAGTGGTACACTAGGGAAAAAAAAAAGGAGTCAGAGGTAGCGAAACAAGACGAAAATATCTGGGAAGCCAATAAGAAAATGAGGGATGGAAAGAATTTCGTGTCGACTGCTGATGGTGGGTACGCAGATAATAACCCAAAGTTTGCTACATGTTTTATGCACCATGAACATAGTACACCATACGTAGAGTGTTTTAACTGCCAGAGGCTGGGACATTTCATCAAGTATTGCCGAGCACCCATTCTAAATGTAGCACCAGCACCTGCAGTTAGGACAGACTTTGTAAGTGGTACTTGTTTTCAGTGTGGAGATCCGGGACACTATAGGAATAGTTTCCTAAGATTGGGAAGAGCACCAGAGCAAGCTGGAAACACGTTAGCACTAGAAGGGAACTAATACAATAGATTTTGTATGTAAAAAGATTCGTTGTTCTAGTCTTTTCGAATTGATTACTAGTTAAAAGTGCGACTCAATCGTTCTTGGTGGAAATAAAATGGCTTGATTATCTATCTTAACTAAAAGCAAATATGAAAATGTTGTTGTGTAAAAATGAAAGCTTTAAAAGATTAAACTAAAAATTACTAGTTAAAAATAAATGATTAAAAACTTAAAAAGTAAATTTAACACTTAAAACTTTGTAAAAATAAAAACTCAACCCATCGGAATACCAAATATTGGAATCCCGTCGGAATAGTATCGAAATAAACCTGTCGGAATGTATCAAAGTAAATTCAGTCAGAATATCTAGTTAGGTATCGGAGTAATGCACAGTAAACCTATCGGAATCACATCTGTCTTAAAACAACCTATCGGAAAGTATAAAAAGACAGCTATCGGAATCACGACTATCGGAGTAATCCGTCAGAATAATGATAAACACAATCATCGGAATCTCGATCGGAATAATGATCGGAATCCCAAACCCTTTCCCGATACGCAGATCGGAATAAAACGTCGGAATCTAAAACCCTAATCCGATGGAAGGTATCGGAATCACCTGTCGGAAAAGGGTTTACCTTTCCGATAAGATGCAAACTTAATAAGTAACAAATAAGCCCTCTTTTAATAAGCACAATCCGAAACTTTACCAAATTTATAATGAAAAGAGATAATAAGCACAAATAAGAACTATCAAAATGCTAAATAAGCAACTTTTAGACGAAACTTTTAAGAAAACTTAAAAGTAAATAAGCTAAATACAAAATAAGCTAAATACAAAATAAGCCAATAAGCATGATAAGCTCAAAGCTCAAATCGTATAAAAACTTAGATATGAACAAAAATATAAACTTTTTGATCACATAAACATCAAGATTAAGCAAGATCAAAGATTATTTCGGATCAAAGATAAATAAAAATCAAGAAAGGTAGAAAAAGATGAAGATTTAAACAAGATTAAACTCTAAAAAGTAAAGATTTGATTCACACAAGAAAGAAATAAAATATGAAGTTTTCCTATTGAGCGAAAGTTAAACACTTTCTCTCTCTAAAAAGTAAAACTACAAAAAAGAAAATGAACTAACTAACACCCTCCTAATGACACATTAGGAGGGTATATATAGGAGGTGGGAAGGCTAAGTGTTTACGCTTCCTTCTTTCTTTCTTCTCGTCTCGACTCGATTTAAATTCTTTGTCTTTCTGGACGTCGTCTCGGGATTTGTCGATACAACTTGAACTCGTCTTATAGTTTTCTTCTATAATTAGACTTGGTTCTTCGACTTCATCAAACTTTCGTCTTTAGAATTTTTCTTCGGTAAATCTTCAGAATAGGCCTTGGACTTCCGTTCTTTTTGCACTCTTGATCTTTTGACTTCGTCTTTTCTCGTTTTCTTCGATAAAAGCCCGTGATAGCCCATGTTTTCTTCCTTTTTCATATTTTTATCCTGAAACACAATAAAAACACAAACCACGCATAATTTCGACTTTCACGACATAAAATACACGTTTTGGTCTTATTATTATTGGAAATAAGTGGTAAAAGGATAAGTGTTTTCACACTTATTAAATCCCCTACACTTGACCATTGCAATGCCCTCATGCAATGCATTAATTTCAAAGCACGGTTTACATTTTTCATCATAAATAACCCACCTTAGCCTTTATTAAAAAGATAGAAATATATACAAAACAAGTAAAAAAAGCAAAGACTTACATTGGGGTTTTAGGCTATCATGAATGTTTATCACCCTCAAGTTTCACGTTCCCCATACCAAGCTTAAAAACGAGATCACTGTTATTATAAGTTAGCAAACTAACACCAACTCCTGTGGCCCAATTATTCACTTAGACTCCCTTATTCCTAGGTGTATATCTTATATTTTATGATTGTCTTGAATGATCACGAGGATTCATTGTTTGACTTATTTCGATAGTTAATTTAGGCTGAAAATAAAGTGGGACGATTCAATCAATAGTTAGATAAAGGACAAAATCTTTTAAAACTGCTTCTCAGGACCTCTTAAAGTTCATATCTTGGCATAACTCGCTTCACGATTTGAGACCTTTCTCGGACCGATATATGGCAGTGACTTCATACTTCGAATCTTGAGCGACGTTCTTGAAATTATGGTCTTCTCTTCATATTAGGAATTTCTTCACTTTAACTTTTTGAGAGATTCTTCATATATGGACCACGACTTCTTCATTTTCTCCAATCTTTATTTTGGAGTTTGATATACAACGATCCGCCTCCTTTTAGGACTTGGATCTATTTATCCTCATACCTTGTTAGGGCCTTTTTGGATAGACTTCTCCATGATCTTTAGGGGAGTATTTGCTTTTCGTCGTGTGTCTCGATCCTTCATATTGATTTTTGATAAATGATTCTTCATATCACTTGGGATCTTTAGCAACAAAATGTAGCCCTCATGCCTTGTTAGGGACTTTTCGGACTCGCCAATCTTCGCATCCCGCTTCAATAAGTTATGCCTTGGCTATGAACTCTAATTAATACCGAACAACTTTTAAACGATCTTGGGCTAGAAGCTAAGTAACTTTTCAAATCGTACAACCTTATTTATTGCAAATATATTTATTAACAAGCGATGGGATAAAAAGCTTATAATCAACTCACATAAATTCATGAAAGAATACCAAACTTATAATTGACTCTATCATCTCTCGTTCTCCACAATTTAAAATCTCAAGGAATGAGACTCGTGGATGCTTAGCCAATTAAATCAAAGTTTCGGGTTTTCAAGTCATCTATAGGATCTTGCAACTTCTTAGACTTTTTCAAGTTTAGAATTCACATTTTAAAGTTCCCTTGGTAAACGACTTTCTAGGATCAATTATAGGAACTTACGAAAAGTTCTTGTTCTTAACCCGTGAGAGTTAAGACTTTCGCGTTTTAAAGTTCCCTATATAAAAGCCTAGCAAAACTTGACTAAAACACGTTAAGGATACTAGCTAGAGTAAACTTGGATAAGTAAACTCGGGTTGAGTCAAAAGATTCACAACGTTTGAAAGTTAAAACCACTTTATTAAAATTTATTCTAGCAAAGAAATTAAATAACGATAGCAAAGGAAAATACTACTATACAACTGGGCCAAAATAGATTAAAAATTTTGAAAAATGTCGGAAAAATCAAATTTTCCGGTTAAAATGAGGACAAATACATGGAAAAGCCCACTTACTTCGATAGAAGTCCCCCTACACTTGATATAAACATTATCCTCAATGTTTTAAGCATGTGGGAGTAAACTCCCCTACACTTAACATTGTGCACGTTGTTTAAATGTTGCTAAGGAAAGGACAACTATAGCGATTTCAATGTAAACATATAAGATATGAAATAATGAATCACTAGAGTTTAGGATAGAACCGGGAAGACGGGTACCCGGGGTCACGGTCGTCAAATGTCATCAAAAGTGGATCTTTGAAGCTTTAATCCCTGCACATCATAAGAAACAAGACAACAAACACCTACGGGGCTCCCCCTATACTTATTATGAAAACGGTAAAGGATAGATCAACGGGTTGCCTCCCGAGAAGCGCTTGTTTTTGTTAACCGATTCACGAGCCTGACTCGACCCAGAACTAATTAAAGGGAAATGTGGTGAGGGATGGAATCATCTCATGAGAGATGTCCTCACCTTAGTACAGCTTCACACGCTGGCCATTCACTTTAAAATTAGGACCATTTGGTTGACAAAGTTCAATGGTGTCGTAAGGGAAAACTTTGGCGACAGTGAATGGACCAAACCAACGGCTCTTAAGCTTGCACAAGAAAATCTTCAACCGAGAGTTAAAGAGTAAAACTTGATCACCGATGTGAAACTCTCGGTTCTTAATCCTTGCATCATGAATGATCTTGGTTTTCTCCTTGTATATTAATGAGTTCTCATAATCTTCATTCCTCAGTTCATTTAGCTCGTTGAGTTGAATCTTCCGAAGATCACCGGCTTTGTTGATATCAAAATTGGCCCACTTCAAGGCCCAATACGCCTTATGTTCCAACTCAATAGGGAGGTGGCATGCCTTCCCATACACAAGACGATATGGAGTGCAACCAATAGGTGTCTTATATGCGGTACGGAAAGCCCAAAAAGCATCATCTAACTTATCGACCCATAAGGCACGATGCTCTCCCACAGTTCGCTCTAAAATTCTCTTCAGTCCACGGTTAGAAATCTCAGCTTGACCATTTGTTTGGGGATGATAAGCGGTGGAAAGACGGTGATTGACACCGTACTTAGCCATGACTCGAGCAAATTGATCATTGCAAAAATGAGTCCCGCGGTCACTGATAATAGCACGAGGAACACCGAATCGAGCAAAAAGCTATTTCAAAAAGTTCATAACCACCCTCGCATCGTTCGTAGGGAGAGACTTTGCTTCAACCCATTTAGATACGTAGTCAACGGCTACGAGGATGTACTTGTTCCCTTTGGATGATGGAAATGGCCCCATAAAGTCGATACCTCATACGTCAAAGATTTCACATTCTTGGATGAAATTTTGAGGCATCTCATCTTTATGTGTGATCTTGCCTTGTCTTTGGCAAGCATCACACTATTTAACCATTTCATGAGCGTCATGATAAATGGAGGGACAATAGAATCCAGAGTCGAAAACTTTCTTCACGGTGTAATTGGGACCAAAGTGACCACCGGTGGTTACTTTATGGCGAGCCTCTAGGATTAATAAAGCTACCGGTCCATCAACATACCGACGAATGACAAGATCCGCACATTGTTTGAAAAGGTAAGGGTCGTCCCAAAAATAGTGCTTAATTTCCTTAAAGAACTTTTTCTTTTGCTGGGACGTTAACCCTTCCATGAGAATTCCACCCGCCAAATAGTTTGCAATGTCCGCAAACCACGGAGTTTCATCAATATTGGAGTTAATAGACATCAAGGCCTCAAGGGAAAAGAGTCATTAATCTCTTGATTTGGGAGCTCCCCTTGATAAGGATCCTCGAGTCTACTAAGATGATCCGCGCCTATGTTTTCCGCTCCGTTTTTATCAGGAATTTCGATTTTAAATTCTTGTAGGAGCAAAACCCAACGAAGAAGTCTTGGCTTGGAATCTTGTTTAGTTAACAAGTACTTTAACGCGGAATGGTCGGTATAGACAATGGTGGTGGAAAGGACAAGATAGGGGCAAAATTTCTTAAAAGCATACACTACAGCTAAAAGCTCTTTTCCGGTAGTGGTATAATGCAATTGAGCCCCCGTCATTGTCTTGCTAGCATAATGGATTGGTTGGAAGTGTTTGTTCACTCTTTGTCCCAAAACCTTTCCAATAGCAAAGTCGCCAACCTCACACATCAATTCAAAAGGTAACTCCTCGTGGTAACCAAGACTGGTGCCTTAGTTAATTTATCCTTAAGAAGATTGAAAGAGGCAATACACTCTTTAGAAAAGATAAAAGGAGTATCTTTTTCCAAGAGGTGGGTCATAGGGCGGGCAATCTTAGAAAAATCTTGAATGAATCGACGATAGAAGCCCGCATGACCAAGGAAACTTCTCACACCCTTCACGGTTGAAGGATGAGGTAAATTAGCAATCACAACAACTTTGGCACGGTCAACTTCAAGACCGGCTTTGGAGATTTTATGACCAAGAACAATACCTTATTTTACCATAAAATGGCAATTTTCCCAATTAAGAACGAGACGAGTGTCTTCACACCGTTTGAGCATACGTTTTAAATTGGCAAGGCAAGTAGAGAAAGAATCACCATAGACAGAGAAATCATCCATAAAGACTTCCATAGTTTCTTCAACCATGTCATGGAATATAGCCATCATACACCGTTGGAAAGTCCCAGGAGCATTGCATAAGCCGAAAGGCATTCTTTTGTAAGCAAATGTTCCATAAGGACAAGTGAATGTGGTTTTCTCTTGGTCTTTAGGATCGATGGGAATTTGAAAATACCCAGAGAAACCGTCTAAGAAGCAATAGTAGTCATTACCAGCTAAACGCTCGAGCATTTGATCCATGAAAGGAAGAGGGAAATGATCCTTACGAGTGGCATCATTGAGCTTGCGATAGTCGATGAAAACTCGCCAACCCGTGACAAGTCGAGTAGGAATCAACTCGTTGTTTTCATTGGGAACAACAGTTATTTCGCCTTTCTTAGGCACACAATGGACGGGAGTAACCCATGGCGAATCCGAAATAAGGTAAATTATTCCAGCATCTAGAAGTTTGATAACCTCTTTCTTAATGACCTCATGAATCTTAGGATTAACCCTTCTTTGGCTTTGGATTACGGGATTAAAGTCATCCTCCATGAGAATTTTATGAGTACAAAAGTTCGGATCAATTCCGCGGATATCGGAAATTTTCTAAGCAATTGCTTACTTATGATTCTTCGGCACGTCGATAAGTCGAGATTTTTCTTCTTCTTTTAAGTCTTTGCGATGATGACGGGTAACTTCTTATTTTCTTCAAGGAAAACGTATTCGAGATGAGACGGTAAATCCTTAAGCTCTAAATCCGGAAGATTTTCGATGGAAGGCGTAGTCAAATTCGGATCATCGATAGATATTTCATTAGGAGATGGTGGAGAAATATGGTCCTCATTGAGAAGTTTCTCAATGGTACGAATGTCTTCATCCCAATTGGAGGGAGAATCGTCATATTCTAAGTCCACATTTCCCAAAGTTGCTTCAAATTCTTTCAAAAGGAAATCACTTTCTCCAAATGGAGTTAGTGATGGAGCAATAGAGGAAACGGTCTCAAAAATGGGTAGAAAAGAAGAACCACTTTTACAAGCGTCTTTGAAATACTCTTCACAAGCCTCATCAAGAACTTCAATGAAATTAACGCTCTCGTTTTCATAAGGTTGCTTAGAAAGTTTACCCATGTTGAAGACGATTTTATCGTCACCAACTCTCATGATTAATTCACAAGTGGCTACATCAATGAGAGTGAAACCAGTCCTCAAGAATGGGTGTCCAACGATTAATGGAACACGGGGATCCATCTCGTAGTCAACGACAACAAAATCCGCCGGAAAAGTGAATTTGTCGACACTGACGAAGACATCTTCGGCTATCCCCACCGGATAAGCAACCGTACGGTTAGCTGATTCCAATGTCATTCGTGTGGGGACTAGCTCAGGTAGAGATAATTGTTTCCAAACACTTAATGGCATTAAGTTTTTACTAGAACCTAGATCGGCTAGGGACCTACAATACTTTACCCCGGGGAAGTTGCAAGGAATGAGAAAACGACCCGGATCACCAAGTTTGGTGGGTAATTTCCTTAAGAGCACTGCGGAGCAATTCTTATTAAGTTGGGTCTGAGCGATATCAAGGAGTTTTTCCTTGTCACTGAGAAGATCTTTAAACATTTTAGCATATTTTGGCATGTGAGCGAGAGCCTCAGCAAAGGAGATGTTGAAATTCAGTTGTTTAAACATTTTAAGAAAGTTAGAAACCTGAATATAATCCTTGTTCTTCAACTTCTCTTTCCTTAACCTTGAGGGATAAGGTATATTAGGTTGAGATGAAGGCTTTGGAATGGAATTCTCACTCTCATCCTTGGGTGGTGGAGGGGTGGAGGTAGAAGGTGGAGGAATTGGAGAAGGGGACTCTTTTTCCTTTGTCACTATCATCGGCGTAGGTGTAGGAATATCGGGTTCCTTTAAACCTTTGCCACTTCGAGTGATGATTGCTTTCATCTCCCCCCTTGGATTAGCAACGGTGTTACTCGGAAGAGAACCCGAACCAGAGGCTTGATTACTTGGGAAGAAACTAGCCATCATATCCCGTAAGTCATTCGTTTGACTGCTCAAAGAGTTTCGCATATCGGCTCAAAGATCATTCCCTTGTTTCGCCATATCTCCTTTCAAGTTGATGATTTGCCGTTGAAGATTCTACACTAGCGCGTCATTAGTCCTCATGTATGTTTCAACCTCGTGATTAAATGCGGTGGGTTGGGTGGGAGGAAGAGCATAGTAAGCAGGTGGTTGATAAGCGGGTTGTTGGTAAACTTGGTTATTTCCTTGAGGTGGATATGGGTTTATTTATGTTTGAAATTGATTTGGAGCTCGAGTTTGGTTTTGATTGTTGCGATTGAGGTTGTTTTGGTTTTGAGGAGGAAAACCGGGTGGTGAAAAGAAGTTGTTTGAACGATAACCGAGCAAATTGTGGTCACCTTGAGGACGTGCTTGATAGCCTCCTGTAGAAAAGTTACCGTTAGCGGCATACACATTTTCTGGATTGTCATGAGTCGAAAGACAATCGATGTATGAATGAGAGCCCCCTCATATTTCACATGACTGACTCAAAGCATTAACTTGCGCATTGTTATGTTTGGCATTGTTAGCGATTTGTAGAGCAAGTGCTTTGATAGGTGTGTAAACACCCATCCTTTTACAACTTAATTACAATAATAACCAAGCCAAAACGTGTATTTTATGTCGTAAATGTCGGAATTATGCGTGGTTTGTGTTTTTGTTGTGATTTAGGATCAAAATGTGAAAAAGGGGAGAAAACACGGGCTTTCACGGGCTTTTATCGAAGAAAAAGACAAAAGACGAAGTCAAGAAATCAAGAGTGCAAAAAGAACGGAAGTCCAAGACCAATTCTAAAGATTTATCGAAGAAAAAGTCAAAAGACGGAAGTTTACTAAAAGTCGAAGAACTCAAGTCTAATTTATTGAAGATTACAAGACGAGTTTATTAATCCCGAGACAAAAGTCGAAGAATTAAGAAGATTAAGGACTAATCAAGCAATTAAAGAAAGAAGAAAGAGGGGAGGAAGCTTCCTTCCACTAATCCTCCTCCTCCCCTATAAATAGATCAATAGGATTTCATTTCATGTTGTTGGCTAGTTTGACAAACTATGCTCTTCCATTTTACTTTTTGCACCTTAATTACTTGCACCTTTAATTACCTTGTCATGCACCTTTAAATTCCTTTAAATTCAAGTAAGTTCACTTTTAATTGTTGTTAATCTTTACTTTCATTGTTAATCTCTCATATTCCTTTCTTGATTAATCTTAATCTTAATCTTTATGTTTATGTTCTTTTATTTTTATGGTTTTCAATTAAGTGGGTTTTGATTGATTTTGTTATATTTGTTAGTTTTGGTGATTTCTTTTGATTGATTATTGTTAGTTGATGTTTAGTGGTTGTCTTGGTTTAATCTTTTTTTTTTTTGATTTAATTAGTTTTGGTTAAATTCGTGTTCTTTTTCATTCCTTGTTCTTCGTTACTGTTAACTTGCCCAGATTCCAAATCAGTTCAATTTATTCCGGATGAAGGCTTTGTCTTAAATAATCCGAATCAGCATTTGTAGTTCAACATTCCGAATCAGTGATTTATGTTCCGAATGAAGCTTTTCTTGTTTTATGTTCCGAATGAAGCTCAACATTCCGGATGAGGACTATTATTCCGGAAGAACAAGTGATTCCGGATGAGCAATAATGTTCCGAATTAAAGTCTTTAGCTTTTTATTCCGAATGAACCAACATTCCAGATGAAGCCATTTATTCCGAATAAGCATATGTATTCCGGATGAATATTTATTCCGGATGAACAAGTGATTCCGAATAAGCAACTGTTCCGGATGAATGAGTTATTCCAAATCAATGAATGTTCCGGATGAAGCATTTTCCGGATGAAGGTAACATTCCGGATGAAGGATTTATTCCGGATGAGTTGATTTCTTTTGTAGTTTTGAAATTTTATATTTAGTTTTAGACATAATTTTTCCCGCCTTTTTACTTAGTCGCAATTTTAATTTACTTGCCTTTAGTTTAAGTTTAAGCTTGTCTTATTTTATTTTTCAGTCTTTAATTAATTTCGTCTTTTAGCTTTATTTTTATTTATTGTTTTGCTTTACTTTTCATTGTATTATTTGCATTGCTCCTTTATTATTTGCCTTTTTTTATTTTTATTTCGCTTCGCATTTACCTTTTCAAATAGAATAGATATCCAACTTCATTTTTCGTTACCAAGAACGACCGAGTCACACTTTGAACCGGAAATCAATTCGAGAAGATACCGAGAAACGAACTTTCAACCTAGCAAAAACTCAGTTATCAAATGGCGCCGCTGCCGGCTCTTTTCGTGAAGATTAACGGTTTTGTGTGAGAGACGCGTTGGCTTTTGGGATCCGTTCACTCGTGAACGTTATTTTTCGTGTCAAAAATTTTCAAAAATCCCAAAAACATTTGAAAAATCATAAAAAGCATTTCTTTTTCAAAGTTTTGCACCAAAAATATTCTTCTTGCTTATCTACTTTTCTTTATGGATTATTATGTCCATTGCGTCGGGTGTTGGAGACGATTGTACGGGAACGACTCATGTCAATGGTGTACATGTGAGCGGTGCGGAAACGATACCAATTCGGATTTTGTCCATTGTGCAACTCGACCAATTCGTCCTTTTATAATCCACCTCCTGTTCCCTCGTGCATCTATTGTGGAAGCGATTCTCATTGGCATGTTTTGTGTCCGGTTCGATACCCGTATCGTCACGAGCAAGAACCGGGTTACAATTATGACAATGGTAATAGCTATCCACATGACTCACCGGGTTTCTCTCCATACCCTTCTTGCCAAAATTGTGGGGGCCCTCACGATACTTCTTATTGTCAGCCAATGAATTATTATGAGCAAAATCCGTGTCCTCAGTTTTCTTCACCAATGGATTATTATGATCCAAATTCGTGTTCTAATTCTTCTCAACTGATGAACTACTATGAGCCACACCCATGCTATAATTCAGGTTTTCAACATTTTGAGCCCCCACAAAACTTCATCGATCATCAACCCTATTGTGCATTTCCTCCTGAGCAAATTGCCACTCTTTTTGACAACTTTCAAAAAGTTCAAGCAGCTTGCAACAAGATCATCGAAAAATGTCAAGAGGATCAACGACGTGAGCAAATATCAAATCTCGAGACTTATACTCCTCCTCCTCCGGTGTATCCATACTATTATGATGATGATGACGATGAGCCTACTATTTCTTGGAATGATCTTGTTTCTCAATGTCCTAGTGCCATTGTAATCCCTTCTCTCGATATCCCAAACGTGTCTAAGGATTGTGATACATTGAGTGAGCTTAGTGATTTTGGTCTCGATAGATTCTTTGATGATGACGTTTGTGACATATCGGCTGCTATGGAGTTTGAGGGCGACATTGCTCTTACGGAAGAGGTCGATCCTAATGATGACGATTTTTCTCCTCGCTATGAGAATTTCACTTTTGAAATTTCTCAATCTCCACCGGGAGATGCGGGCGATGACGATTTATTCTCTCCGGCTTACGAGAAGTTCACCGATGAACTTGCTCTTGAAGATGAGGTGGAAGACGTGATTCTCCGCGACAGATTACGGAAAGTGCATCTTCTTATTGCTCAAATTGAAGAGTTGACTTCTCCTCCTCTTTCCGAGTCTTTACCTCCATCTATTCCTCCCGTTGAAGATAATGACCCATTACTGGAGGAAATCAACATTCACTCAATACCTCCGGGTATTGATGATGATGACACAGAGGGGGATATTATTTTTGATAATTTTCTACAAGAAGGTATTGTCCCAAGTCCCCCTCCCGAGCACCTTTCATCCTCCCCTTTAGCCACTATTACGGAGGATGAGTGCTTTGACCCGAGAGGTGACATTCACTATTTCATGATTGAAAATATTACGGCTTTGCCGAATGCTCAACATCCATTGTCTTTGGGGGATGACAATGTGCTTACTTTACCCACCCCACCTCCCGTGGATCTCGATTTCACATACTTCTCGTATGTTGAAAGGACTTTTCTCCCATTTAAGACTTAACCCCCCGCCTCTCCTTTGTTGATGTCCACCGGGAACGAGGACAAGGTCTTTGATCCCGGTATTACATTCGAGGCTTCCCCATGGACCATTTAATTCGTGGTCGAGTAAGGCTCGTGACTCGGTTAATATAAACAAGCGCTTTTTGGGAGGCAACCCAATTATCTATCTATCTTTACCTGTTTTCACCATAAGTGTAGGGGGAACCCCATGGTGTTTCTTGTTTTCTTTCTTATCATGTGCAGGGATTAGAGCTTCAAAGACACACTCTTGATGACTTTTGACGAACCGTGATTACGTGTTCCCGTCTTCCCGGTTCTATCCTAAACTCTTTTCGATTCACTATTTTATATTTCTCAATATTAAAATAGGAATCTCTTTAGTTGTGTCTTTCTTAGCGAGATTTAAACAAAGTGCACAATGTCCTAAGTGTAGGGGAGTTTACTCCCATATGCTTAAACATTAAGGACAATGTTTATATTAAGTGTAGGGGGGACTTCTATCGAAGTTAAGTGTCCTTTTCCTTGTATTTGTCCTCATTTTAACCGGAAAATCAAATTTTCGACATTTTTCAAAATTTTGGATCTATTTTGGCCTATTAGTTTTTACCTTTGTATAGTTATTTTCTTTTTTTTTTACTAGAATAAATTTTAATAAAGTGGTTTTAATTTTTAAACGTTGTGAATCTTTTGACTCAACCCGAGTTTACTTATCTAAGTTTACTCTAGCTAGTATCCTTAACGTGTTTAAGTCAAGTTTTGCTAGGCTTTTATATAGGGAGCTATAAAACGCGAAAGTCTTAACTCTCACGGGTTAAGAACAAGAACTTTTCGCAAGTTCCTATAATTGATCCTAGAGAGTTGTTTATCAAGGGAACTTTAAAATGCGATTTCTAAACTTGAAAAAGTCTAAGAGTTTGCAAGATCCTATAGATGACTCGAAAACCCAAAACTTTGATTTAATAGGCTAAGTATCCACGAGTCTCATTCCTTGAGATTTTAAATTGTGGAGAACGAGAGATGATAGAGTCAATTATAAGTTTGGTATTCTTTCGTGAATTTATGTGAGTTAATTATGAGCCTATTCTCCCATCGCTTGCTAATAAATTTATCTGCAATAAATAAGGTTGTACGATTTGAAAAGTTACTTAGCTTCTAGCCCAAGATCATTTAAAAGTTGCTCGGTATGGATTAGAGTTCATAGCCAAGGCATAACTTATTGAAGCGTGATGCGAAGATTGGCGATCCGAAAAGGCCCTAACATGACATGAGGGCTATATTTTGTTGCTAAAGATCCAAAAGTGATGTGAAGAATCATTTATCAAAGATCAATATGAAGGATCGAGACACACGACGAAAAGCAAATACTCCCGTAAAGATCATGGAGAAGTCTATCCAAAAAGGCCCTAACAAGATATGAGGATAAATAGATCCAAGTCTAAAAAGGAGGCGGATCGTTGTATATCAAAGTCCCAAATAAAGATTGGAGAAAAATGAAGAAGTCGTGGTCTAAATATGAAGAATCTCTCAAAACTTCAAGTGAAGAAATTCCTATTATGAAGAGAAGACCATTATTTCATGAACGTCTCTCAAGATTTGAAGTATGAAGTCGCTGCCAAATATCGAACCAAGAAAGGTCTCAAATCGCGAAGCAAGTTATGCCAAGATATGAACTTTATGAGGTCCCGAGAAGCAGTTTTAAAAGATTTTGTCCTTTAGCTAACTATTGATTAAATCGTCCCACTTTATTTTCTGCCTAAATAAACTATCGAAATAAGTCAACAATGCATCCTCGTGATTATTCAAGACAACAATAAAATATAAGAGATACACCTAGGAATAAGGGAGTCTAAGTAAATAATTGGCCCACATGAGTTCGTGTTAGTTGCTAACTTATAATAACAATGATCTCGTTTTTAAGCTTGGTTTGGAGAAAGTGAAAACTTGAGGATGATTATCATTCATGACATTTCCAAAACCCTAAGGTAAGTTTTTGACTTCTTTACTTGTTTTGTTATTTTCTATCTCTTTAATAAAGGCCAATGTGGATTGATTATGATGAAAAGTGTAAACGTGCTGTGTAACTAATGCATTGCATGAGGACATTGCAATGGTCAAGTTTAGGGGATTTGATAGGTGTGTAAACACCCATCCTTTTACCACTTAATTACAATAATAACCAAGCCAAAACGTGTATTTTATGTCGTAAATGTCGGAATTATGCGTGGTTTGTGTTTTTGTTGTAAGGATCAAAATGTGAAAAGGGGAGAAAACACGGGCTTTCACGGGCTTTTATCAAAGAAAAATACAAAAGACGAAGTCAAGAAATCAAGAGTGCAAAAAGAACGGAAGTCCAAGACAAATTCTGAAGATTTATCGAAGAAAAAGTCAAAAGACGGAAGTTTACTAAAAGCCGAAGAACTCAAGTCTAATTTATTGAAGATTACAAGACGAGTTTATTAATCCCGAGACAAAAGTCAAAGAATTAAGAAGATTAAGGACTAATCAAGAAATTAAAGAAAGAAGAAAGAGGGGAGGAAGCTTCCTTCCACTAATCCTCCTCCTCCCCTATAAATAGATCAATAGGATTTCATTTCATGTTGTTGGCTAGTTTGACAAACTATGCTCTTCCATTTTAATTTTTGCACCTTAATTACTTGCACCTTTAATTACCTTGTCATGCACTTTTAAATTCCTTTAAATTCAAGTAAGTTCACTTTTAATTGTTGTTAATCTTTACTTTCATTGTTAATCTCTCATCTTCCTTTCTTGATTAACTGAAAGTTCGTTTAAAGGTATCTTCTCGAATTGATTTCCGGTTCAAAGTGTGACTTGGTCGTTCTTGGTAACGAAAAATGAAGTTGGATATCTATTCTATTTGAAAAGGTAAATGCGAAGCGAAATAAAAATAAACAAAGGCAAATAATAAAGGAGCAATGCAAATAATAAAATGAAAAGTAAAGCAAAACAATAAATAAAAATAAAGCTAAAAGACGAAATTAATTAAAGACTGAAAAATAAAATAAGACAAGCTTAAACTTAAACTAAAGGCAAGTAAATTAAAAGTGCGACTAAGTAAAAAGGCGGGAAAATTAAGTCTAAAACTAAATATAAAATTTCAAAACTACAAAACAAATCAACTCACCCGGAATAAATCCTTCATCTGGAATGTTACCTTCATCCGGAAAATAAAGCTTCATCCGGAACATTCATTGATTCGGAATAACTCATTCATCCGGAACAATTTCTTATTCGGAATCACTTGTTCATCCGGAATAAATATTCATCCGGAATACATATGCTTATTCGGAATAAATGGCTTCATCCGGAATGTTGGTTCATTCGGAATATAAAGCTAAAGAATTTGATTCGGAACATTACTGCTCATCCGGAATCACTTGTTCATCCGGAATAATAATGCTCATCCGGAATGTTGAGCTTCATTCGGAACATAAAACAAGAAAAGCTTCATTCGGAACATAAATCACTGATTCGGAATGTTGAACTACAAATGCTGATTCGGAATATTTAAGACAAAGCCTTCATCCAGAATAAATTGAACTGATTCGGAATCTGGGAAAGTTAACAGTAACGAAGAACAAGGAATGAAAAAGAACACGAATTTAACAAAAACTAATTAAATCAAAACAAAATATTAAACCAAAACAACCACTAAACATTAACTAACAATAATCAATCAAAACAAATCACCAAAACTAACAAATATAACCAAATCAAACAAAACCCACTTGATTGAAAACCATAAAAATAAAAGAACATAAACATAAAGATTAAGATTAAGATTAATCATGCTTCAACAATCAAAGTAAGCTTATCAATTCTCTTGTCGGTATCACTAGTACTAGCACTAGCCACATTAGCCCGAACACTCTTAGTTTGCACTCTAGACTTGTTCTCAATAATATCCCATGCGGCATTAGAAGACTTAACCGAAATTTTACCCCCCGAGGCACTATTTAGTGAATCTTGGTCATTCATGCTTAAACCATTATAAAAAGTATCAATTTGATGCACTTTTCTAAAACCATGTTGTGGACACTTTCTTAAAAGTTCCTTAAAACGGTCCCAAGATTCACTAAATGTCTGACCGTACTTTTGTTCAAAGTTAATGATTTCATTTCGCAAAGCGGTAGTACGTGAGGGTGGGAAAAAGTAGTTGATGAATTTGGTCTCTAAATCCGACCATGTAAGAATACTTTGTGGAGATTCCTTATCAAGCCAATGTCGGGCTTGTCCCTCTAAGGAGAAAGGAAAAAGTTGTAAGCGAATTACTTCTTGTGAAACCCCATTATACTTGACCGTATTAGTGAGTTGAAGGAACCTTTTGATATGGTCATGAGGATCATCAAGTGTACGCCTCAAGAATGGTTGAGCAGAGACCATTTGAATGAAGCCGGATTTGAGCTCAAAGTTGTTGGCTCCAATCTCGGGTATGACAATAGCATTAGTGTTGCCCTCAACTTGCGATTGCAAAAGCTCGATCATTGGTCGATTGTCCATGGCGACAATAGGGGGAGTTTCGACTTCGGCTTGAGTTGCTTTCTTCTTACGAGCAAGGGTACACATACACACCTACAAAAGGAAAAGAAAGATAGACAAGAAATATTTTTGGTTTTTTATGTTTTTCTATTTTTTTGAATTTTTAAAAAAAATTATATTTTTTAGGATTTTTGAAACTTTTTGACACGAAAAATAACGTTCAAAAGTGAACGGATCCCAAAATGCAACGCGTCTCTCACTAAAAACCGTTAATCTTAACGAAAAGAGCCGGCAGCGGCGCCATTTAATACAATAGATTTTGTATGTAAAAAGATTCGCTGCTCCACTCTTTTCGAATTGATTACTAGTTAAAAGTGCGACTCAATCGTTCTTGGTGGAAAATAAAATCGTTTGATTATCTATCTTAACTAAAAGCAAATATAAAAATGTCGTTGTGTAAAAATGAAAGCTTTAAAAAGATTAAACTAAAAATTACTAGTTAAAAATAAATGATTAAAAACTTAAAAAGGAAATTTAACACTTAAAACTTTGTAAAAATAAAAACTCAACCCATCGGAATACCAAATATCGGAATCCCGTCGGAATAGTATCGGAATAAACCCGTCGGAATGTATCAAAGTAAATTATGTCGGATTATCTAATTAGATATCGGCATAATGCACAGTAAAGCTATCGGAATCACATCTGTCGGAAAACAACCTATCGGAAAGTATAAAAAGACAGCTATTGGAATCACGACTATTGGAGTAATCCGTCGGAATAAGTGTCGGAGTAATGATAAACACAACCGTCGGAATCTCGATCGGAATAATGATCGGAATCCCAAACCCTTTTCTGATACACAGATCGGAATAAAACGTCGGAATCTAAAACCCTAATCCGATGAAAGGTATCAGAATCACCTGTCGGAAAAGGGTTTACCTTTCCGATAGGATGAAAACTTAATAAGCAACAAATAAGCCCTCTTTTAATAAGCACAATCCAAAACTTTACCAAATTTATAATTAAAAGAGCTAATAAGCACAAATAAGAACTTTCAAAACTATAAATAAGCAACTTTTAAAGCAAACCTTAAAAAGAAAAAACTTTTAAGAAAACTTAAAAGTAAATAAGCTAAATACAAAATAAGCCAATAAGCATGATAAGCTCAAAGCTCAAATCGTATAAAAAATTAGATATGAACAAAAAGAGAAACTTTTTGAACACATAAACATCAAGATTAAGCAAGATCAAAGATTATTTTGGATCAAAGATTAATAAAAATCAGGAAAGGTAGAAAAAGATGAAGATTTAAACAAGATTAAACTCTAAAAAGTAAAGATTTGATTCACATAAGAAAGAAATAAAAGATGAAGTTTTCCTAGTGAGAGAAAGTTAAACACTTTCTCTCTCTAAAAATTAAAACTACAAAAAAGAAAATGAACTAACTAACACCCTCCTAGTGACACATTAGGAGGGTATATATAGGAGGTGGGGAGGCTAAGTGTTTATGCTTCCTTCTTTCTTTCTTCTCGTCTCGACTCGATTTAAATTCTTTGTCTTTCTCGACGTCGTCTCGAGATTTGTCGATACAACTTAAACTCGTCTTATAATTTCCTTCTATAATTAGACTTGGTTCTTCGACTTCATTAAACTTTCGTCCTTAGACTTTTTCTTCGATAAATCTTCAGAATAGGCCTTGGACTTCCATTGTTTTTGCACTCTTGATCTTTTGACTTCGACTTTTCTCGTTTTCTTCGATAAAAGCCCGTGATAGCCCATGTTTTCTTCCTTTTTCATATTTTTATCCTGAAACACAATAAAAACACAAACCACGCATAATTTCGACTTTCACGACATAAAATTCACGTTGTGGTCTTGTTATTATTGGAAATAAGTGGTAAAAGGATAAGTGTTTTAACATTTATTAGGAACCAAGGTAATAGGAAAACAGGACACTAGAACAACATAAATCGCAACACTCGAAACAGAAACAATGGAAACCGTAGTGGAGGAAGGGTCTACTATGAAAATGCTATGGAGCCAGTGCAGGACCCGAATGTGTTGGGTCAGTATTTACTGACCCTGAAGCAACTCTAGGATTTAAATATAAAATCCCCCTAAGTGTTTCATGCTCAGCAGTAAGGCCAGTCTGCTGAAGGATGACAAGAGGAACAAAGTTCCTACTGAAGATTTTAATGCTGAAGAAAGTTCAACACTCCCCTTCTAGTTAACTTAGAAGACAAAGGAGTCTTCGCTTCAAATACTAGGCGGTCTAGTTGCTGAAGGACAAGGACTGAAGAAGGGCTTTCAGTTCAGTTTAGTTTGACAATACCAAACTGAATGATGTCGATCTCCTCTAGGATATTGAAGACTCTTCAGTATTCTGATGGTTTGCCTTAGGCGAGAAAATATAACTTTAAGTCAAAGTAGGTTGCTTGTATACTTAGATATAAGCACAACCTTTATCTTTTCTAGAATAGTTGAATATGTACTTTGTACTATTTATCCAGCATGGGCATCAACCACCCACTGGATAAACCCATGCATTGAAACATGCAAAATTCAAATCCTAGTTTACACTGCCTATATAAGGAGTGTACATTGGGAGAGAAAGGGTTAACCAATACAAGAGCTTAAACTCTGGAAAACTTTTCTCTCTCGATACCAACTAAACCATATAGCCAAGATGCATATGAACGTTTAGATTGGAGCTTAGACTTTAACTTTGGTTAGACGTTTAAGTAGAGGAGATCACAACCGATTGTCATTCAACCACTTTGTTATTCCACAAACAAAGTGGGTTATAGATTCTTTATTTGATTCTAATAAAATTCTATACATTGAAAAGTATATTGGTATTGTTGTTTTAGTTGGTCATAGTTCTTATCTATTGTTAAAACAACACACTTGAGTTGAAGTAAAGAGTTATTACTTAAGTTGATAAGTAATAACGAATTACAAGGGACCAACAAGTGGTATCAGAGCAGTTTGATGAGCTAACCTCTTATTTTATTAAACTGCTCATTTAAAAGTTTTCAAATCAAGGTCCAAAAAATGGCTCAAGTTATACCACAAACCCTAGAATATAGGGGTGGCCAACTCCATGCTGCTCCTGTACCAGAGGTTGCCAATTTTACAAATTGGAAGAAGAGGTTTCTTGTCCACATGGTTGGGATTGAACCTCAATTCCTTTGAATCATTGAAAATGGTCCTTTTGTTCCCATGGTTGGGGACAATAGAAAACCTAAAGCACAATGGACTACTGATGAGAGAAAAGCTTCTAACCTAGATCAGCGTCTCAAAAGTCTCATCATGTCTGTGCTTCCAGATGACCAAATGAATTTTGTTGTAAATTGCAAAACAGCCAAAGCTACATGGAAGGACCTTATTCTTTACCATGAGGGACCCTCTGCTGTAAAAGAAACCAAAATTATGGATTTAAAGCTTCAATACAACACCTTCAAGCACAAAGAAGGGGAAACCCTCACACAAACATTCACTAGATACAAAGCAATGATGAATGAACTTGTGAATGATGGTGTTGAGCTGTCAAAACTTGAAATCAACATAGTTTTTGTTAATGCATTGCCAAAGAAGTGGCTCAGTTTCTGCCAAAGCTTGAGAAATGCTAATCACATTAAAGATTGTGATTTGGACTCTCTTTTTGGGAAACTAAAATATGAAGAAAATCTAGTTGATAGGATTTATGAAGGCTCAAGCAAGAGTAAAACATTAACCATTGCTACACCCTTGTCTATAGCTTTCTTCAGTGAAGCTGTCATTCCAGACTACCAAGATAGTCCTGGTGATGAGGAAGATACTAGAACTAGTGAGGAATATATGAATGACCTCAAAGAGGAATTTCATGAAAGAGCTCTTCTGGCCAAGTCTAGAAGGTTATTTAAGAAAGGAGGCAAGTTCTCCAGCTCCACAAAAGCTTCAGTTGACACTGAATGCTACAAATGTGGGAAGACTGGTCACTATGCTAGGGATTGTTATACAAAAACATCTCTCCCTTTATATTCATCCCCAGCTCAATCAAGACCAATTGGTCAATCATCATTTCAACCAAAACAAATTGCTTCTACTTCATTTCAGCAAAACAGGGTTGAACTCAGACCAACAAAAGACTTTGAGGCCAAATACAGAGAAATCAAGGAAAGATTGGCCCTAATGAGTACTGAAAGTTCCTCTTCCAAGGCTTCCAAGCAAGACAAGAAAAAAGGGCTTGTTGCTGAAGCCTATGAATGGGATGAAGAAGATGTTTCTTCAGATGATGATGAAATGGTTAATGTGAAAGTGCTGATGGCACTTGTTGATGATGAAGGGGCTAACTCCAATGTTGTGTCCAGAGAAAGTGCCAGAAATGGTGAATGGGTCAATGTCACAATAAAAAGGGTACAAACTCTTCTTGAATTAGAAGATAAAGATGACATTTAATTTGTCTTTGATTACCTATGCATGGATCTAAAATTTGTTGAAGAACAAATAAACAATCTGCTTGAAAAATTTCATAAACTTGTTCTAAAACTTGAAGATTTTGAAAGTAAGCAAATAGAGCTAAAAGAAGCTAAACTTGATATTCTTACTTTTCAACAATTGAACAAAGAAATTTTGGAATAAAATAACTCCCTAAGAGTCGAATTAAAAGAAGCAAAAGATATTGTTAAATCTTGGCTTAGGAACTCTGATAGGGTAAATCAATGCATAAATGAACAAATTCCTGTTCAAAAGAGGAAACTGCTTGGTGTTGAAGGATCCTCCAACACCAACTCTATTGTCTTTGTCGAGCCTCAAATGAGGATGGTATCTCGATCCCTGACATTGAAAGGTCAGGTGAAGAGAATTTACCCAATCATGACACTGGACGAATCCTTCTTCCTAAGTTTCAAGCAAATGTTGACACTTCAGCACCAATTGAGTCCTCAGTTACTGAGGATGACTCAGATGATGATATAGAGAATGAAGTAAGTACCCCACATCCTCCTTTGGAGAAGCTGGCTGGTGCTGAACCCTCTACTGGACCCAAAACAATCCAGTCTATCATCAAGTCACACACCACACACAAAGGTAGTTCTTCCAAACATGTCAAAATTGACACTTTAAAGAACTCTTCAGCTCCTGCTGGAGGTTCAAATATGGGAACTACCTCTTTAGTTTCAACAAATAAACTGAAGAATGATAGATCTAAGGATGATGAGAGAATGTCTCTTGTCATGCAAGAGATCAATGATCTCAAATTGCAACTCAGGGAGCAGCAAACACCAACACAATTCAGAGATGAACCTTCAGACTCTCCTCATTTAAAGTACAAGACACAATTTAAAAGGGCTTGTGAGTTATGTGGTCTAAACAACAATCTCACTCAAACTTGCTTAAGAGTGATTTATTATACTAAATGTGAGAGGACTGGTCATCACACTTGTGAACATACTCAATATATGCTAGCCAAAACTAGTGCTGATGCTCACAATATTGAAGCATCTCAATCCAGGCGAAATATGCCTTTCCCACCATGTATTCATTGTGGTATGGGTAATCATCACTCGGATGACTGCCACTATTACCCTTTTTGTAATATTTGTGGAAGTTATGACCATGACACTCATGGAAATAATCGAATCATCTCACTCAGAAAAGGTATTAAACCTAGAAACCCAAACACTATTACCAAATGTTGTGAAACTTGTGGAAGCGATGTCGACACTACATCAGATCACAACCATATAGAGTGGTTCAGAAGAGGTAATGCCCTCAAGGCTAAGAAAGTAAAAGCTGTTCAGACCTCTTCTTCTTTTGAGCAATCACACATACCCTCTACAAGAGGACCCTTTAGATCTAGAACACCTTCTAGATCTAAAACCCCCACCCAACAAAGGTGGATTTCAAAACAAAACTAACCATTTCCTTAACTTGTGCAGTGTGATCTCAGGAAGCCTATTTGGTACCTAGATAGTGGCTGCTCAAGGCATATGGCTGGCACCAAAAGTTATATGTACAAGTATAAGGAGGAACAAGGTCCTAAAGTTGTTTTTGGTGATAACTCATCAGCTACTACTGAAGGATTTGGTTCTATAAAATGCAATGGTATAGTTTTCTCAAGGGTAGCATATGTCAATGGATTGAAGCACAACCTCATCAGCATAAGTCAACTTTGTGATGCAAAGTATCTTGTGCTCTTTGATGACAAAAAAAGGTACAATCTTCAACTCTAATCATGAAATTGTGATGATTGCTCCCAGAGTCAAAGATGTTTATGTCATGAACATGAACTCTACTCAAGAGACATGCTTCTTTGCTAAAGCTTCCAATATTACCAACTGGCTTTGGCATAAGAGGCTCTCACATCTCAATTTCAAAACCGTAACTCTGCTGGAAAAATAAAATCTTGTTATTGGTCTTCCTTCACTTGTCTATTCCAAGGACAAACCATGCTCAACATATGAAAAAGGGAAGCATCATAGGGACAGTTTCAAAACAAACAAAACTTTCTCAATCAAAGAAAGTCTTCATTTGCTTCACATGGACTTATTTGGCCAAGTATCACCTAGGGCCATTTGTCATGAAAAATATACACTTGTCATTGTTGATGAGTACTCTAGGTACACCTGGGTATATTTTTTGACAAAGAAAAGCCATGCACCAATTGCCATTATGTCACTCATCAAACAAGTTGAAAATCAAAATAACACTCATGTCAAACAACTCAGAACTGACAATGGCACTGAATTCAGAAATCACACACTGATCAAATTCTATGATGACAAAGGAATTTCCCAAAATTTCTCATCTCCTTATACACCTGAACAAAATGGTGTGGCTGAAAGAAGGAACATAACTTTGATTGAAGTAGCAAGGGCAATTCTTGTTGGATCTGCTCTCTCTAAGATTTTTTGGACTGATGATGTAGCCACTGCTTGATACACTCAAAATAGATCCATCATTGTGAAGAGACACATGAAGACTCCCTATGAAGTCTTCTGGGGGAGAATTCCAAACATTTCATTCTTACATGTGTTTGGGTGTCTAGTATTCATTCACAATCACAATGATCACCTTGGAAAGTCTGATGAAAAATCTGATGATGGTTACTTCCTTGGATACTCTCTAGTATCTAAAGCATACAGAGTCTTCAACACAAGAAGACAATGTATTGAAGAAACCTATCACATCACATTCAATGAAAGTTCTGAAGCTCTCACATTTACAAATCCATTAGATGATGAACTTCATATTCATAAATCTTACAATTATCCATCTAGTGAATTTCAACATTATGAGCCTACTCAAAGATATCAAACAAGCAACTCAGTCCCTCATATTGATCCATTTGAAGATATGACAAGTCCTATAAAAGGAAATCCTTCAGTATCACATACTGATGGCTATCAATCAAATAATGATCAGTCTCAAAATGATCAAAATGATCAGCAGGGCAACACAAATGACCAAAATGGTCAGTCTCAAAACAATCAGCATGCTTACACACAGATCAAAATGATAAATCATATGAAGCTGCTGATGAAAAATCTGAGCCCCTTGCTCAAAACTCTCCTACCATCTCTAGGGAATTAGGTCTTGGATGTGTTGCTTCTGGCCAAGAAGGAAGCCCTCTATTGATTGAATCTTTGTCCACTCAATATCCTTCAGTAGACACTAGAGATAATCCAAGTCCAAGTCCATATCATGGACTTCTAAGTTCTAACTCTAATCATGATACTAGTGCCTATTCTCCAGCTCCACAAAAATCTTGGACTAAAAATAGTCACATACCGTTGGTGAACATAATAGGTAATCCTGGTGAAGGTAGGGTCACTAGATCTATGGAAAAGAAACTAAGTGATGCTTCATCTAGAGAAAGGCTCAATGCAAACTTTCTCTCAGATATTGAACCTATAAAGGTTTCTGAAGCACTCACACACCCTAGATGGGTGGATGCCATGCAAGAGGAACTTAATCAATTTGAAAGAAACAAAGTCTGGAAATTGGTTCCTCTTCCATATGGTAAATCAACCACTGGCACCAAATAGGTTTACAAGCTCAAAAGAGATGAAACCAATGTCGTGACCAAAAACAAAGCTAGGCTGGTGGCCCAAGGATTCAATCAAGAGCCTGGTGTTAATTTTGATCAAACCTTTGCTCCAGTTGCACGTATGAAAGTCATACGAATATTCCTTGCTTATGCCACTTACATGAACTTCATCATCTACTAAATGGATGTCAAAAGTGCATTACTAAATGGTGACCTAAAAGAAGTTTATGTTACTCAGCCTCCTGGTTTTGAGAGTAGTAAATACCCAAATCATGTCTACAAGCTTTACAAAGCTTTGTATGGACTGAAGCAAGCTCCAAGAGCATGGTATGAAACTCTCTCAACATTTCTCATTGAACATAAATTTTTCAAAGGAAAAATAGATAGCACCTTGTTTATCTATAAATCTAAAACTGACACCATTCTGGTACAAATTTATGTAGATGACATAATCTTTGGTTCTACAAGCTTGAAACTTTGCAAACAATTTGCCAAGCTTATGACCAGCAAGTTTGAGATGAGTATGATGGGAGAACTCACATACTTCCTTGGTCTTCAGATTAAACAATCTGACCAAGGCATCTTCATCAATGAAGAAAAATATGTCAAGGATCTGCTGAAGAAATATGATATCAATTGTGCTTTAGTGAAGACACCAATGGTACCCCCTAACAACTTAGGACCTGATCTCAATGGACAATCAGTCAATGAGACTCAGTATAGAGGTATGATTGGGTCACTCATGTACTTTACTACAAGCATGCCTGACATTCAATTCTCTGCATGCCTTTGTGGAGCAGATCCAAAGGAATTACACCTTAATACTGTAAAGAGAATCTTTAGATACCTAAAAGGTACACCAAGTCTAGGTCTTTGGTACCCCAAATCCTCAGGTTTTGATCTAAAGGGGTATTCAGATTGTGACTATGCTGGATGCAATTTGGACAGAAAAGCACTTCTGGTGCCTGCCAATTGCTAGGTGGCAAACTTGTATGTTGGAGTGCTAAAAAGCAACAAACATTTGGCATGTCTTCAGTAGAAGCTGAATATGTGGCAGCTGTTGGATGTTGTGCCAATGTTCTTAGGATGAAAAGCCAACTGGCTGATTATGACATAGAATATGAAAAGGTACCAATCTTTTGTGATAACACTAGTGCTATTGCAATATCCAACAATCTAGTCCTCCACTCAAGAACAAAACACATTGATATCAGATATCACTTTATCAAATACCACATTGTGAAAGGGGACATTGAATATCATTTCATCCCCACTCAATACCAATTGGTTGATATCTTCACCAAACCACTGGATGAATGATGAGACTGCTTTTATACATAGTCTCATCGTCCAAATAGGGCTTAAAATGCATTAAATATCATCAAAATACCCATATATATGCTTGTGTTTGTTACTTGTGTATTTTAGGTACGGATATTGAGAAAATGACAAAAGATCAAAAGAATCATACAAAAACGAACACGGGAAACGAAGCCACACAATGAACCAAGCCCTAATGAAGACTTTCCCATGATTAACCCTTGAAGATTTGAAGAACAATGAAGAAGGGTCCTCCAATATGTAAGAATTGACACTTTATACCCTTGTATCCTCATAATTATAAGTTTGGTCCCTAAAGTTTGTCAAAATTACAAAAAGGGCCCTCCACTTTGAAGATTTGGCAAGTTTAGCCCCTCAACAAAGCTTAATTGTCAACCATGATCCTCCACAAAGTCAAACACATCATAAAGTCCTTCAAGTACAAGAAATTAAAAGTTTGGTCCTTTGAAAATCCCAAAATTACAAAAAGGACCCTTGACTTTCAACATTTGGCAATAATGGTCCCTCATCAAACAAGACTTGGAAATTTCAGTCCTCCAAAATGCTCAACATACAAGTCAAGATCATTATCCATCATCAAAATGCCAAATCAGTCCTTCAAGAATTCAAAAGTGGCAAGAAATACCCCTGAAATCATTTTACAAAAGTTTTTGGGGCAAAAGTGTAAAGTTGCAAAAGTTGTTATAACTAGTTTGGGCGTTGATAGAAGTTTGGAATGGAAATAGCAAGTTGATGAAAGTTGAAGGTTCAATGATGGTAGACAAGATTCTAACCTAGACCAACCAGATGGTAACACGTAGCCCACTCAATCTTTTCCACCAATCACACCACTCCCTGCCTCCACCTCAGCCTTCCACTCACCAGGTTTTTAATTAATTAAAACCTTGGCGCCTTAACACCTTTTTAAATATTAATCACCCTTAAAACGGATTAAACCATGTGTTCATCAGCTCAAGAACACAATTAGGCATTCCTTAATCATTATGAACTAAAGGCTAATTCTTTCCAGAACAATGATTAAGGGTCCTATAATCACAACCCAACCTTAAAACATGCCACATCATCATCCCCTTTGTCACATGCTACCTCCCCTGCCCCACCCTTCACGTCCAAACAAAAACAATCCAATAAATCCAACGTTTGAGAAACATGCTTACTTTCTAAGCTTCATATAAACCATTGGATGCACTCACACATGCTAGCTGCCACTAAACAACAAGAAAAGTCACATGATTCTCCAAGATATTCAAACTTCATAAGGGCAATTTTGGAAGTTCAAGCATTAGGGTTTAGAATTTTTATATGTTCTTAGCTCAATTGTAAGGCTATATATAAAGCCATAGGGTCTCACTTAGATGTTTGCTTTTGGTTTTTCCTTGTTCAAGCATTTGTAAATCCCTTTTTCAGTTTTATGAAATTTGAGTTAAGTGTGTTGAAGAAAGACCAAGTGCCATCTTATTATTGCTTGTTTATGTTCTTAGTTTACTGAATTTGAATCAAAAACCTGTTTTCAAAAGAGGAGTGTGCAAAAGTTTGCACATTTTCTTGATATTTTCCTAAGTTCTTGGACTATCTTGGAATTCTTGGATTATAGGGCTGATCATAGCATCCTAATTGTGTTGATTAATGTGTGGTGAGGCTTATAACTTGGGGATAATCAAGTGTGGAGGACAAGAGTTGCATCAATCAAGAATTTTTAAAGTTTCTGATTTTGTACTTGTGCTTCTAACCTTGTTGATTCTTAGCAGGCTTTGTTGTGGAAGCTTGTGCTTGTTCTTGCTAGCGCATAAGCTCAAAATCCGTGGGTGTGGATGTACATCCATGAGGTACACACCCTTAATCCTAAAATCTGATAATACTTTGGATTTTTGTGATATTTGAGTGTTGCCTTTGTTCTTGTGTATTTTGTGGCTTATACTTGCTTGAATCTGATAATCTTACTTGTTATTGTGTTAATTGATGCTTGAGAGGTCTTAAATCTCACTTTTCCTTTGAAAATTTTGATTTTGAAAAGATTAAGGGGTGTTTGGGTCTACCTGTTTAAGCTTGAATCTTGTTATTGTGTTGTGGAAAGTTTGTGTTTGTGTGCTATATCTGATATATGCTTGGTTGAGAATGTTTTGCTGCAAGTTTTTGGGTTTGAAGCCTTGAATCAAACAATCTGCTATAAAATCTTTGTTATTGCCTGTTTTGACCTAGGATTTTGGGAACACTTAGGGTGTATGCATGCTTAGGGCTAAAAGTGGTTTAAACAAAGTCATTGTAACCTGTTTGAAAGATTTTAGGTGTTGAATCTGGCTTGTGTGTCAAATACATCAGCAAAGTGTAAAACTGCATGTGTTAGTGTTCATCAGTAACATTCATTGGCTTGAATCTTGCTTAATTCTTTAAATCATTGCATGAAACCTGTTTAGACTTGCTTATTTGAGTTTAATATAGCTTGTGTATGCATTTGGTTCAATTTGGCTGGCTGATTTGTGCTAAAACTGCTTATAAGTGCTCAACTGCTTAATTGTTCATGTCTGTATCATATCTGGTGATTTATTGATTAAACTGTATCAATTGGGTGTTTGTGATTGTGATATTTTGATTGTTCTTGACTCCTTTTGATCCAAAGATCATTTGGGTGCCTTTGTGTAATCTGAATCTCCAAAAAAGTCACTAAAGACAAAAAAGTCTAATAGTCAAGAAGTGGAAAAAGTTTCCACTGCTCAACACTCAAAACTAGCCCCTGCTAGTGTAAAATTGGACTCAGCTTATCAATAAGCTATTCTAGCTTATCCAAACCTGCAACAACTTATTTTTTGTGATAGATCTTCATTATTTGACCCATTTAAGTAGACTAGAGCTTATTGGACTTTGACTTTGACTTTTTACTAGAAAACCAACTTATTTGACTTTTACATAAGTGCTTATTTGCTTTTTCCAGCTTATTGAGTCAGCTTATTTGAAAACTCTTTGTTGATTTTGCTTAATTAAGTCATTTAGAAGCTATAGAAACTTGAATCATCACTTAGGGTGGCCTAGAAATCAAAAACAACTATTTTGTCGTTTTCTGTAGATTGCTTATTGCATTTTCAGGCTTATTCCTTGGGCTTATTTCAAATTTCTTTTTGCAGAAGTCTTATTTAGGACAAAAGAAGCTTGTGTGTTTAATTTCAGCTTATGGCATTGGCTTATAGCTTAATAGGCCAAAAAGCCCAGTAAGAATAAGCTGTTTGGTATAAGCTAGCTTATTTCACACTTTCAGCTTTTGGGCCTTTGGAAAAAGTTTTTTAAAATCAAATTTTGAGTAAACCAGTGCTTTTTGGGCTTATTTTGAACACTTTTTATTATTGGGCCCAAATTTGGCCCAATAAGGTACTGTTTTGGGTTTAGCCCATTTGCTAGGTCCATTAAGGGTATTTAGGTAATTTCACTTTCATTTCTGTGTTATTTAGGTTAAATTAAGCTAGTTTGCAAGTTTATAGAATTTTTTATGATTTTTGGATTTTTAATAATATTTTAATATTATTTTATTGTTAAAAATTAAAAGTCTGATTTTCTAAGTTTTTATATTTTTCCTAGGTTCTAAACACTTAATTAGGAATTTTTCAACTTTCCAAATATTTTAGAGTCTTTTAATTATTTTCTAGAATTAATTTAAGTTTTAATTGATTTTAGTAGTTATTAATTGTTTAAAAATAGTTTTTATTGGTTTTAAAATTTTGGAAAATAATTTTTAGCTTAATTAGGGTATTTTTGAGGTTTACAAACTTTAAAATCTTGTTTGGGACGTTTTAATAATTAATTTTGATTTTTAGGGCTTTAATTAGCATTAAAAATTCATTATCTAATTAATTAAAAGGTTTTGACAAGTTTGGATTTTTTGTAAACTCTTAGAATATTATTGTGGATTTTTGGTAATTTTTAGAAATTTTTAGGGTAAAATTTTAATTTTAGTGCTTTTTACGGTTTTACGTGTACACCTTTTTCGACTTAGTTTAATCCGTCTTCGTAACCGTCATTCTCTTCTAATCTCATTTCTATTTTTCTCTCTCAACAATATAATCACAAATCTAATCCACGTCATTACACACATAACACACTAGCCTCATTGAGAACGAACTCATTTTAGGGTCATTAATACACGGTTTTCCTAAATCGTCGTATTCACTACTTGCCCTATTTGCTCTCTTTTCCTAATGAGTAGTAAAAACTCAACTATCATTTTGGCGCCACTGCCGGGGAGGCGTGTTGTGTTTTGATTTGGAATTGTTGTTTTTATATACTAACCATAAATAGTATTTGTATTAGTAGCACTCTACTAATACGTATTATCGGTTTTTGGTTTTTGTGTGAATACTATTACTATAGTGTATACGTAGAACAATAAACTCACAAGTACTCCAAATACGTGAGAAATCACAACCTTGACTTGGGAGGTCATTACCCATTCATTGTATTCGAATCTCAAACCAAAGAAAAAGGCAAAAATAGATATATACTTTCGTGAAGCTCAATCTTGAAAAATACAAACTATAAGGTGGGTATAAGGCGGATATTATAAAATATATCCTAAGGAAAAAGGCTCTTAAGTGCTTCGCGCCGCCTCGTTTCTCCGCTTGCTTGTGAGTATTTGATTTTGAGAGCTAATCGGGGGTTTTGCCGCCCAAAGTATTACTAAGTATCATATATATTTTCTTGGTTTCCATTGATTAAACCCTCTTGAACGTTTTGGTGTTCCACCAACGTTCTAAAGTCATCGAAGGCGTTCACTTCAGGTGATCGTTTTCATTCCTTGAGGCTTCTTTAATCGAGAGATTTGATTAAGGAGGAGATTTGTAGATTTGTGTCTACTTAATACATTCACCAAGATCCAAAAAGGTTAATACAATCAAAAACCACAAAAAAAATTGAAAAATACAAAACACCAAAAAGAATCTTCTTTGCTCCTCCCCTCGTTGTACGTGACGTTTATGCTAACTCGTAATCAAGCAAGACGTGCACGTAAACGAAAGAACAAAACTCCCACTCCCAATCTTTCTAGTGAGGAGTCTCCTATTGACGAACCCATTGTAAGAGAAGCACCAACCATGGCGAATCGAACTATGATGGAGTTACTTCAAGCACCCACCGAGGGTTATGGAGAGGCTATTGTGATTCCCACTATCCTTGCGGAGAATTTTGAGGTGAAAACGGGTTTGTTGTCGATGATCCAAAACAACAAATTTCGTGGTGATGAGAAGGACAACCCACACAACCATATCCGCCAATTCAATCGTCTTACCGCCACTTGCAAGTTTAAGGATGTCTCGAATGACTCGATTAAGATGATGCTTTTTCCGTATTCCTTAGCGGGGCCTGCTAAAATTTGGTTAGAGAAAGAGCCACCCAATTCTATATTAACGTGGAAGGATCTCGTGTCTAAGTTTGTGAACCAATTTTTTCCGCCCTCTAAGACTACGCACTTCAAAAACGAGATTTCAAAGTTTTCACAAGAGTTTAATGAAAGTTTTTCAACGGCTTGGAATAGGTTTAAGGAAATGTTACATGAATGTCCTCATCACGGTTTTTCCGACTTGCATCAAATTGACACGTTTTACAATGGACTTAATGATCATGAAAGAGATTATTTGAATGCCGCCGCGGGTGGTAATTTTTTGTGTAAAACGGTTGAGGAAGCTTTGGTGATAATTGAGAATAGATCTAAGGTGTATAGTCCTCGTAGAACGTCTAGTGTTCGTAAGGCTTCGTCTTCGGCTTCACCTTCTTTGTCTACTACCATCGATGCGTGCCAAATTGAGGCGAACTTGGAAAACAAGATTTTTGATAAGCTAAAAGGACTTTTTATTGAGTTTAAAGTTGGTGAACAAAGTGTTCCCGCTACGGCTAAAGCGGTTGAGGTTTCTTGCATGTATTGTGGTGGAGGTCATGATTTCTCCGAGTGCATTACCAACGGTGGTAACACTTCGAGTGCCTTTGCGGCCACGGGAAATTACAAAGTTTCCCGCTCTAATCAATTGACTCCACCGGGTTTTGGTTCAAATCAAAATGCTAACAACAACTATCGCAACAATCAAGTTGGTTTCAAAAACAATTTCAACAAGGGAAATTATGGTAATCAAGGGGCTAATAATCAAGTTTCAAACAAAAATCAAAATGATTTTCAAAACAACAACAAGGGTTTGCAAACATTGAAAGATCTTCCAAGTGAGTTTGTTGAATACACTAGTGGGAATGATGCTAGGTTTGACAATATTCAAAGAGAAATCATTAGCCTAAGATCCGAGTTTAAGAACGACTTGAAGAAAGAGTTGAAAAATGAGTTAGCTAATGAACTTAAAATCCACACCAACAAGATGGAAGGAAATGTCACTATGTTACAACAAAACCAACAAAAAATGAAACAAGGGTGTGACAACCCTAGATTTTGGATTTTTCACTTTTGACTGTTTGATGTTGATCATGTGCTTGGTGTGCGTTTATGTGTTATGTGCTCATATTTGAGACTTTATCATGATGTTAGACATTGTTTATGTAGTACATGGTACGTTATATGATGATGTGATGGGGTTGGTTCATGCTCATGAGTTCATATGAATGTATAAATCATGGTATAAGTTGGAAATGAAACGAAATGAAATGAAATGAAATGAGTTCAGAAATGAACTGCAGAAAAGTTCGGGTATCGTTTTGATAAGGTTTCGTGTATGTATCGTATGTTGTATGTATGTATTAAGTATATATAATATGATTAGGATAAGTTTTATAGTTACTTTCTATATTTAGAAACTTTTAGAAATGAAGGCTAGTTCAAAAATCGCGTAAAAAGTCGAAAAATTAGCAAAAGGGTACCCGGTTTGGTCCTGAAAGTGTATAGGAGTATAAGTAAACATAAAATAGAAGGGGAGAGTGTAAATATGATAAAAGACATAGAGGAGTCGAATTTGTGGGTCCCATAGCCTTAATTTTAATAATTAAATTAATAAAAATAGGATAATTACCATTTAAAAGTCCTAATTGGGCCTAAACTTGTCCAGAAGGTTACCAAGGCCTATATAAACACCCTTAGACCCCTAAAAACGACTAATAACCCTAAATAAACCTAAAATCAGTCTAAATCTTCCATGGATATCAAGAGAAGTCGAAATTATGATTAGGGTTCATTAATTTTTCTTGTTTCAAGGTAAGTGATCAATTAAACCTTAATATAATTTATGTTTTTATTAATTAATCATAATTGTATTGTTAATTAACCATCATTGAGATGATTAGGGTTTTATTAATTTTATGGAAAAATATATTACTTAAGATCCATTAATGATTTTAGGGTTTGTGTTATAAATTTAGGGATAATTAATGATGTTTAGAGGGTTAGTGCATAAAGGCGTAAAACAGTATGATTTTTAAGGCTGTCTTGTGTCGACTGTTCTTGGCAGTAGGTAGCACCTTTGGTCGAGTTTCTTTTTTTTAATATTAAGTTCAGGGAGTCTACTTTTCAAAAATGTAAGGTTGGTCGAAAATGGAGTTGGGGAAGGTCGTCAAATAATTTTTACAAAAACAGTGCGCTGTTCAGGAATAAATTTTGATTTCGGGGATTTGAATCAAAACCTAACCAAACGGATGAGATAGCCAAATATTTTTGATTTGGGAACTCTTTATAATGTATATAAAAGTACTGGAGGTTTTCAATAAAATTTATGGTGTTTAGGTCGGGGTTTTGGTGTCAAACATTTAGCATGTACGGAAAATCCGTTTTGGTGAAAACAACTTTTGGCGTAGAGACTAAACGAAAGGGTTAAACGTGTAATTAGAAAGTAAAATTGGTTTTTGAAGTTCTTAGATCATATAACAACATAACTCTAGTAGGGTAGGCGTCAAGTGTGGTGTTAAGTTCACTTCATGTGATCGTTTAGTGACTAGTAAACCGTACCGGGGAAAAACTGGAATTTTACGTATAGAATAGCTTGTAGTGGGAGAACTAGATAGTGGGGATTGGGGGATTAGATTCATCTCCTTGATTGTTACTTAACTTGGGTGTTAAGACCTGAGCTAAGGGTGTCTTGTATGATTTTATAGGTTTGCAGGAGTGCTAGCTTGCTGTGCTATCAGGTGAGTTCATAGTCCCGTTTTGCTACGTTTTTAAATGTTTTTCCAGTATGGGATGGAGATGACACTTGCAATGTTCTTTAACATGATTTAGTACTATGTTTTAAAATGTGTGGACATACATGTGATATTGTGTGACTTGCGTGCTTATGTGTTCTCATATGTGCTTTGATATGTGTTCTGATATGTGAATCTTGATTGGGTTATGATTGGGATTGGTACGTAGATGTATGGGCGTCTATGGGACCAGTTGTGATGTGTGTGGAGCGTGGGGCACGGTCCGTCCTGAGAACTTGGTTCTGAGTTCTTGGTTCGTGGGACACGATCCGTCTTGAGTTCTTGGTTCGGGGGCACGATCCGTCCTGAGTACTTGTGCATCGTCTCTTCGGAGGCAAGATATCTCGACGGGGATATAGTTCATCTTCCACAGGTGGTGTGGGAAAGATCCGGATAGTGTGGTGTGTGTTCTTGTGTGTGTGACGGGATACTTCTTGATTGTTATAGTGTGCTTTGTGAATTGTAGATGTGATCAGTACTTGGTTTAAGTTTTGTTGTGGATGCATGTAACATGATTATCACATTATGGTCCATTACTATAAATTGTTTTTTTTTTCAACTTATTTACGGCGGATGTCAAGGTTTCTTATGATGTTCTAGATAACTTAAACCTATGTTCTCACCAACTTTATGTTGACAACTGATTCGGAATCTGGGCAAGTTAACAGTAACGAAGAACAAGGAATGAAAAAGAACACGAATTTAACAAAAACTAATTAAATCAAAACAAAATATTAAACCAAAACAACCACTAAACATTAACTAACAATAATCAATCAAAACAAATCACCAAAACTAACAAATATAACCAAATCAAACAAAACCCACTTGATTGAAAACCATAAAAATAAAAGAACATAAACATAAAGATTAAGATTAAGATTAATCATGCTTCAACAATCAAAGTAAGCTTATCAATTCTCTTGTCGGTATCACTAGTACTAGCACTAGCCACATTAGCCCGAACACTCTTAGTTTGCACTCTAGACTTGTTCTCAATAATATCCCATGCGGCATTAGAAGACTTAACCGAAATTTTACCCCCCGAGGCACTATTTAGTGAATCTTGGTCATTCATGCTTAAACCATTATAAAAAGTATCAATTTGATGCACTTTTCTAAAACCATGTTGTGGACACTTTCTTAAAAGTTCCTTAAAACGGTCCCAAGATTCACTAAATGTCTGACCGTACTTTTGTTCAAAGTTAATGATTTCATTTCGCAAAGCGGTAGTACGTGAGGGTGGGAAAAAGTAGTTGATGAATTTGGTCTCTAAATCCGACCATGTAAGAATACTTTGTGGAGATTCCTTATCAAGCCAATGTCGGGCTTGTCCCTCTAAGGAGAAAGGAAAAAGTTGTAAGCGAATTACTTCTTGTGAAACCCCATTATACTTGACCGTATTAGTGAGTTGAAGGAACCTTTTGATATGGTCATGAGGATCATCAAGTGTACGCCTCAAGAATGGTTGAGCAGAGACCATTTGAATGAAGCCGGATTTGAGCTCAAAGTTGTTGGCTCCAATCTCGGGTATGACAATAGCATTAGTGTTGCCCTCAACTTGCGATTGCAAAAGCTCGATCATTGGTCGATTGTCCATGGCGACAATAGGGGGAGTTTCGACTTCGGCTTGAGTTGCTTTCTTCTTACGAGCAAGGGTACGCATACACACCTACAAAAGGAAAAGAAAGATAGACAAGAAATATTTTTGGTTTTTTATGTTTTTCTATTTTTTTGAATTTTTAAAAAAAATTATATTTTTTAGGATTTTTGAAACTTTTTGACACGAAAAATAACGTTCAAAAGTGAACGGATCCCAAAATGCAACGCGTCTCTCACTAAAAACCGTTAATCTTAACGAAAAGAGCCGGCAGCGGCGCCATTTAATACAATAGATTTTGTATGTAAAAAGATTCGCTGCTTCACTCTTTTCGAATTGATTACTAGTTAAAAGTGCGACTCAATCGTTCTTGGTGGAAAATAAAATCGTTTGATTATCTATCTTAACTAAAAGCAAATATAAAAATGTCGTTGTGTAAAAATGAAAGCTTTAAAAGATTAAACTAAAAATTACTAGTTAAAAATAAATGATTAAAAACTTAAAAAGGAAATTTAACACTTAAAACTTTGTAAAAATAAAAACTCAACCCATCGGAATACCAAATATCGGAATCCCGTCGGAATAGTATCGGAATAAACCCGTCGGAATGTATCAAAGTAAATTATGTCGGATTATCTAATTAGATATCGGCATAATGCACAGTAAAGCTATCGGAATCACATCTGTCGGAAAACAACCTATCGGAAAGTATAAAAAGACAGCTATTGGAATCACGACTATTGGAGTAATCCGTCGGAATAAGTGTCGGAGTAATGATAAACACAACCGTCGGAATCTCGATCGGAATAATGATCGGAATCCCAAACCCTTTTCTGATACACAGATCGGAATAAAACGTCGGAATCTAAAACCCTAATCCGATGAAAGGTATCGGAATCACCTGTCGGAAAAGGGTTTACCTTTCCGATAGGATGAAAACTTAATAAGCAACAAATAAGCCCTCTTTTAATAAGCACAATCCAAAACTTTACCAAATATATAATTAAAAGAGCTAATAAGCACAAATAAGAACTTTCAAAACTATAAATAAGCAACTTTTAAAGCAAACCTTAAAAAGACAAAACTTTTAAGAAAACTTAAAAGTAAATAAGCTAAATACAAAATAAGCCAATAAGCATGATAAGCTCAAAGCTCAAATCGTATAAAAAATTAGATATGAACAAAAAGAGAAACTTTTTGAACACATAAACATCAAGATTAAGCAAGATCAAAGATTATTTTGGATCAAAGATTAATAAAAATCAAGAAAGGTAGAAAAAGATGAAGATTTAAACAAGATTAAACTCTAAAAAGTAAAGATTTGATTCACATAAGAAAGAAATAAAAGATGAAGTTTTCCTAGTGAGAGAAAGTTAAACACTTTCTCTCTCTAAAAATTAAAACTACAAAAAAGAAAATGAACTAACTAACACCCTCCTAGTGACACATTGTATATATAGGAGGTGGGGAGGCTAAGTGTTTATGCTTCCTTCTTTCTTTCTTCTCGTCTCGACTCGATTTAAATTCTTTGTCTTTCTCGACGTCGTCTCGAGATTTGTCGATACAACTTAAACTCGTCTTATAATTTCCTTCTATAATTAGACTTGGTTCTTCGACTTCATTAAACTTTCGTCCTTAGACTTTTTCTTCGATAAATCTTCAGAATAGGCCTTGGACTTCCATTGTTTTTGCACTCTTGATCTTTTGACTTCGACTTTTCTCGTTTTCTTCGATAAAAGCCCGTGATAGCCCATGTTTTCTTCCTTTTTCATATTTTTATCCTGAAACACAATAAAAACACAAACCACGCATAATTTCGACTTTCACGACATAAAATTCACGTTGTGGTCTTGTTATTATTGGAAATAAGTGGTAAAAGGATAAGTGTTTTCACATTTATTAGGAACCAAGGTAATAGGAAAACAGGACACTAGAACAACATAAATCGCAACACTCGAAACAGAAACAATGGAAACCGTAATGGAGGAAGGGTCTACTATGAAAATGCTATGGAGCCAGTGCAGGACCCGAATGTGTTGGGTCAGTATTTACTGACCCTGAAGCAACTCTAGGATTTAAATATAAAATCCCCCTAAGTGTTTCATGCTCAGCAGTAAGGCCAGTCTGCTGAAGGATGACAAGAGGAACAAAGTTCCTACTGAAGATTTTAATGCTGAAGAAAGTTCAACACTCCCCTTCTAGTTAACTTAGAAGACAAAGGAGTCTTCGCTTCAAATACTAGGCGGTCTAGTTGCTGAAGAACAAGGACTGAAGAAGGGCTTTCAGTTCAGTTTAGTTTGACAATACCAAACTGAATGATGTCGATCTCCTCTAGGATATTGAAGACTCTTCAGTATTCTGATGGTTTGCCTTAGGCGAGAAAATATAACTTTAAGTCAAAGTAGGTTGCTTGTATACTTAGATATAAGCACAACCTTTATCTTTTCTAGAATAGTTGAATATGTACTTTGTACTATTTATCCAGCATGGGCATCAACCACCCACTGGATAAACCCATGCATTGAAACATGCAAAATTCAAATCCTAGTTTACACTGCCTATATAAGGAGTGTACATTGGGAGAGAAAGGGTTAACCAATACAAGAGCTTAAACTCTGGAAAACTTTTCTCTCTCGATACCAACTAAACCATATAGCCAAGATGCATATGAACGTTTAGATTGGAGCTTAGACTTTAACTTTGGTTAGACGTTTAAGTAGAGGAGATCACAACCGATTGTCATTCAACCACTTCGTTATTCCACAAACAAAGTGGGTTATAGATTCTTTATTTGATTCTAATAAAATTCTATACATTGAAAAGTATATTGGTATTGTTGTTTTAGTTGGTCATAGTTCTTATCTATTGTTAAAACAACACACTTGAGTTGAAGTAAAGAGTTATTACTTAAGTTGATAAGTAATAATGAATTACAAGGGACCAACAAGTGGTATCAGAGCAGTTTGATGAGCTAACCTCTTATTTTATTAAACTGCTCATTTAAAAGTTTTCAAATCAAGGTCCAAAAAATGGCTCAAGTTATACCACAAACCCTAGAATATAGGGGTGGCCAACTCCATGCTGCTCCTGTACCAGAGGTAGCCAATTTTACAAATTGGAAGAAGAGGTTTCTTGTCCACATGGTTGGGATTGAACCTCAATTCCTTTGAATCATTGAAAATGGTCCTTTTGTTCCCATGGTTGGGGACAATAGAAAACCTAAAGCACAATGGACTGCTGATGAGAGAAAAGCTTCTAACCTAGATCAGCGTCTCAAAAGTCTCATCATGTCTGTGCTTCCAGATGACCAAATGAATTTTGTTGTAAATTGCAAAACAGCCAAAGCTACATGGAAGGACCTTATTCTTTACCATGAGGGACCCTCTGCTGTAAAAGAAACCAAAATTATGGATTTAAAGCTTCAATACAACACCTTCAAGCACAAAGAAGGGGAAACCCTCACACAAACATTCACTAGATACAAAGCAATGATGAATGAACTTGTGAATGATGGTGTTGAGCTGTCAAAACTTGAAATCAACATAGTTTTTGTTAATGCATTGCCAAAGAAGTGGCTCAGTTTCTGCCAAAGCTTGAGAAATGCTAATCACATTAAAGATTGTGATTTGGACTCTCTTTTTGGGAAACTAAAATATGAAGAAAATCTAGTTGATAGGATTTATGAAGGCTCAAGCAAGAGTAAAACATTAACCATTGCTACACCCTTGTCTATAGCTTTCTTCAGTGAAGCTGTCATTCCAGACTACCAAGATAGTCCTGGTGATGAGGAAGATACTAGAACTAGTGAGGAATATATGAATGACCTCAAAGAGGAATTTCATGAAAGAGCTCTTCTGGCCAAGTCTAGAAGGTTATTTAAGAAAGGAGGCAAGTTCTCCAGCTCCACAAAAGCTTCAGTTGACACTGAATGCTACAAATGTGGGAAGACTGGTCACTATGCTAGGGATTGTTATACAAAAACATCTCTCCCTTTATATTCATCCCCAGCTCAATCAAGACCAATTGGTCAATCATCATTTCAACCAAAACAAATTGCTTCTACTTCATTTCAGCAAAACAGGGTTGAACTCAGACCAACAAAAGACTTTGAGGCCAAATACAGAGAAATCAAGGAAAGATTGGCCCTAATGAGTACTGAAAGTTCCTCTTCCAAGGCTTCCAAGCAAGACAAGAAAAAAGGGCTTGTTGCTGAAGCCTATGAATGGGATGAAGAAGATGTTTCTTCAGATGATGATGAAATGGTTAATGTGAAAGTGCTGATGGCACTTGTTGATGATGAAGGGGCTAACTCCAATGTTGTGTCCAGAGAAAGTGCCAGAAATGGTGAATGGGTCAATGTCACAATAAAAAGGGTACAAACTCTTCTTGAATTAGAAGATAAAGATGACATTTAATTTGTCTTTGATTACCTATGCATGGATCTAAAATTTGTTGAAGAACAAATAAACAATCTGCTTGAAAAATTTCATAAACTTGTTCTAAAACTTGAAGATTTTGAAAGTAAGCAAATAGAGCTAAAAGAAGCTAAACTTGATATTCTTACTTTTCAACAATTGAACAAAGAAATTTTGGAATAAAATAACTCCCTAAGAGTCGAATTAAAAGAAGCAAAAGATATTGTTAAATCTTGGCTTAGGAACTCTGATAGGGTAAATCAATGCATAAATGAACAAATTCCTGTTCAAAAGAGGAAACTGCTTGGTGTTGAAGGATCCTCCAACACCAACTCTATTGTCTTTGTCGAGCCTCAAATGAGGATGGTATCTCGATCCCTGACATTGAAAGGTCAGGTGAAGAGAATTTACCCAATCATGACACTGGACGAATCCTTCTTCCTGAGTTTCAAGCAAATGTTGACACTTCAGCACCAATTGAGTCCTCAGTTACTGAGGATGACTCAGATGATGATATAGAGAATGAAGTAAGTACCCCACTTCCTCCTTTGGAGAAGCTGGCTGGTGCTGAACCCTCTACTGGACCCAAAACAATCCAGTCTATCATCAAGTCACACACCACACACAAAGGTAGTTCTTCCAAACATGTCAAAATTGACACTTTAAAGAACTCTTCAGCTCCTGCTGGAGGTTCAAATATGGGAACTACCTCTTTAGTTTCAACAAATAAACTGAAGAATGATAGATCTGAGGATGATGAGAGAATGTCTCTTGTCATGCAAGAGATCAATGATCTCAAATTGCAACTCAGGGAGCAGCAAACACCAACACAATTCAGAGATGAACCTTCAGACTCTCCTCATTTAAAGTACAAGACACAATTTAAAAGGGCTTGTGAGTTATGTGGTCTAAACAACAATCTCACTCAAACTTGCTTAAGAGTGATTTATTATACTAAATGTGAGAGGACTGGTCATCGCACTTGTGAACATACTCAATATATGCTAGCCAAAACTAGTGCTGATGCTCACAATATTGAAGCATCTCAATCCAGGCGAAATATGCCTTTCCCACCATGTATTCATTGTGGTATGGGTAATCATCACTCGGATGACTGCCACTATTACCCTTTTTGTAATATTTGTGGAAGTTATGACCATGACACTCATGGACATAATCGAATCATCTCACTCAGAAAAGGTATTAAACCTAGAAACCCAAACACTATTACCAAATGTTGTGAAACTTGTGGAAGCGATGTCGACACTACATCAGATCACAACCATATAGAGTGGTTCAGAAGAGGTAATGCCATCAAGGCTAAGAAAGTAAAAGCTGTTCAGACCTCTTCTTCTTTTGAGCAATCACACATACCCTCTACAAGAGGACCCTTTAGATCTAGAACACCTTCTAGATCTAAAACCCCCACCCAACAAAGGTGGATTTCAAAACAAAACTAACCATTTCCTTAACTTGTGCAGTGTGATCTCAGGAAGCCTATTTGGTACCTAGATAGTGGCTGCTCAAGGCATATGGCTGGCACCAAAAGTTATATGTACAAGTATAAGGAGGAACAAGGTCCTAAAGTTGTTTTTGGTGATAACTCATCAGCTACTACTGAAGGATTTGGTTCTATAAAATGCAATGGTATAGTTTTCTCAAGGGTAGCATATGTCAATGGATTGAAGCACAACCTCATCAGCATAAGTCAACTTTGTGATGCAAAGTATCTTGTGCTCTTTGATGACAAAAAAAGGTACAATCTTCAACTCTAATCATGAAATTGTGATGATTGCTCCCAGAGTCAAAGATGTTTATGTCATGAACATGAACTCTACTCAAGAGACATGCTTCTTTGCTAAAGCTTCCAATATTACCAACTGGCTTTGGCATAAGAGGCTCTCACATCTCAATTTCAAAACCGTAACTCTGCTGGAAAAATAAAATCTTGTTATTGGTCTTCCTTCACTTGTCTATTCCAAGGAAAAACCATGCTCAACATATGAAAAAGGGAAGCATCATAGGGACAGTTTCAAAACAAACAAAACTTTCTCAATCAAAGAAAGTCTTCATTTGCTTCACATGGACTTATTTGGCCAAGTATCACCTAGGGCCATTTGTCATGAAAAATATACACTTGTCATTGTTGATGAGTACTCTAGGTACACCTGGGTATATTTTTTGACAAAGAAAAGCCATGCACCAATTGCCATTATGTCACTCATCAAACGAGTTGAAAATCAAAATATCACTCATGTCAAACAACTCAGAACTGACAATGGCACTGAATTCAGAAATCACACACTGATCAAATTCTATGATGACAAAGGAATTTCCCAAAATTTCTCATCTCCTTATACACCTGAACAAAATGGTGTGGCTGAAAGAAGGAACAGAACTTTGATTGAAGTAGCAAGGGCAATTCTTGTTGGATCTGCTCTCTCTAAGATTTTTTGGACTGATGATGTAGCCACTGCTTGATACACTCAAAATAGATCCATCATTGTGAAGAGACACATGAAGACTCCCTATGAAGTCTTCTGGGGGAGAATTCCAAACATTTCATTCTTACATGTGTTTGGGTGTCTAGTATTCATTCACAATCACAATGATCACCTTGGAAAGACTGATGAAAAATCTGATGATGGTTACTTCCTTGGATACTCTCTAGTATCTAAAGCATACAGAGTCTTCAACACAAGAAGACAATGTATTGAAGAAACCTATCACATCACATTCAATGAAAGTTCTGAAGCTCTCACATTTACAAATCCATTAGATGATGAACTTCATATTCATAAATCTTACAATTATCCATCTAGTGAATTTCAACATTATGAGCCTACTCAAAGATATCAAACAAGCAACTCAGTCCCTCATATTGATCCATTTGAAGATATGACAAGTCCTACAAAAGGAAATCCTTCAGTATCACATACTGATGGCTATCAATCAAATAATGATCAGTCTCAAAATGATCAAAATGATCAACAGGGCAACACAAATGACCAAAATGGTCAGTCTCAAAACAATCAGCATGCTTACACACAGATCAAAATGATAAATCATATGAAGCTGCTGATGAAAAATCTGAGCCCCTTGCTCAAAACTCTCCTACCATCTCTAGGGAATTAGGTCTTGGATGTGTTGCTTCTGGCCAAGAAGGAAGCCCTCTATTGATTGAATCTTTGTCCACTCAATATCCTTCAGTAGACACTAGAGATAATCCAAGTCCAAGTCCATATCATGGACTTCTAAGTTCTAACTCTAATCATGATACTAGTGCCTATTCTCCAGCTCCACAAAAATCTTGGACTAAAAATAGTCACATACCGTTGGTGAACATAATAGGTAATCCTGGTGAAGGTAGGGTCACTAGATCTATGGAAAAGAAACTAAGTGATGCTTCATCTAGAGAAAGGCTCAATGCAAACTTTCTCTCAGATATTGAACCTATAAAGGTTTCTGAAGCACTCACACACCCTAGATGGGTGGATGCCATGCAAGAGGAACTTAATCAATTTGAAAGAAACAAAGTCTGGAAATTGGTTCCTCTTCCATATGGTAAATCAACCACTGGCACCAAATAGGTTTACAAGCTCAAAAGAGATGAAACCAATGTCGTGACCAAAAACAAAGCTAGGCTGGTGGCCCAAGGATTCAATCAAGAGCCTGGTGTTAATTTTGATCAAACCTTTGCTCCAGTTGCACGTATGAAAGTCATACGAATATTCCTTGCTTATGCCACTTACATGAACTTCATCATCTACTAAATGGATGTCAAAAGTGCATTACTAAATGGTGACCTAAAAGAAGTTTATGTTACTCAGCCTCCTGGTTTTGAGAGTAGTAAATACCCAAATCATGTCTACAAGCTTTACAAAGCTTTGTATGGACTGAAGCAAGCTCCAAGAGCATGGTATGAAACTCTCTCAACATTTCTCATTGAACATAAATTTTTCAAAGGAAAAATAGATAGCACCTTGTTTATCTATAAATCTAAAACTGACACCATTCTGGTACAAATTTATGTAGATGACATAATCTTTGGTTCTACAAGCTTGAAACTTTGCAAACAATTTGCCAAGCTTATGACCAGCAAGTTTGAGATGAGTATGATGGGAGAACTCACATACTTCCTTGGTCTTCAGATTAAACAATCTGACCAAGGCATCTTCATCAATGAAGAAAAATATGTCAAGGATCTGCTGAAGAAATATGATATCAATTGTGCTTTAGTGAAGACACCAATGGTACCCCCTAACAACTTAGGACCTGATCTCAATGGACAATCAGTCAATGAGACTCAGTATAGAGGTATGATTGGGTCACTCATGTACTTTACTACAAGCATGCCTGACATTCAATTCTCTGCATGCCTTTGTGGAGCAGATCCAAAGGAATCACACCTTAATACTGTAAAGAGAATCTTTAGATACCTAAAAGGTACACCAAGTCTAGGTCTTTGGTACCCCAAATCCTCAGGTTTTGATCTAAAGGGGTATTCAGATTGTGACTATGCTGGATGCACTTTGGACAGAAAAGCACTTCTGGTGCCTGCCAATTGCTAGGTGGCAAACTTGTATGTTGGAGTGCTAAAAAGCAACAAACATTTGCCATGTCTTCAGTAGAAGCTGAATATGTGGCAGCTGTTGGATGTTGTGCCAATGTTCTTAGGATGAAAAGCCAACTGGCTGATTATGACATAGAATATGAAAAGGTACCAATCTTTTGTGATAACACTAGTACTATTGCAATATCCAACAATCTAGTCCTCCACTCAAGAACAAAACACATTGATATCAGATATCACTTTATCAAAGACCACATTGTGAAAGGGGACATTGAATATCATTTCATCCTCACTCAATACCAATTGGTTGATATCTTCACCAAACCACTGGATGAATGATGAGACTGCTTTTATACATAGTCTCATCGTCCAAATAGGGCTTAAAATGCATTAAATATCATCAAAATACCCATATATATGCTTGTGTTTGTTACTTGTGTATTTTAGGTACGGATATTGAGAAAATGACAAAAGATCAAAAGAATCATACAAAAACGAACACGGGAAACGAAGCCACACAATGAACCAAGCCCTAATGAAGACTTTCCCATGATTAACCCTTGAAGATTTGAAGAACAATGAAGAAGGGTCCTCCAATATGTAAGAATTGACACTTTATACCCTTGTATCCTCATAATTATAAGTTTGGTCCCTAAAGTTTGTCAAAATTACAAAAAGGGCCCTCCACTTTGAAGATTTGGCAAGTTTAGCCCCTCAACAAAGCTTAATTGTCAACCATGATCCTCCACAAAGTCAAACACATCATAAAGTCCTTCAAGTACAAGAAATTAAAAGTTTGGTCCTTTGAAAATCCCAAAATTACAAAAAGGACCCTTGACTTTCAACATTTGGCAATAATGGTCCCTCATCAAACAAGACTTGGAAATTTCAGTCCTCCAAAATGCTCAACATACAAGTCAAGATCATTATCCATCATCAAAATGCCAAATCAGTCCTTCAAGAATTCAAAAGTGGCAAGAAATACCCCTGAAATCATTTTACAAAAGTTTTTGGGGCAAAAGTGTAAAGTTGCAAAAGTTGTTATAACTAGTTTGGGCGTTGATAGAAGTTTGGAATGGAAATAGCAAGTTGATGAAAGTTGAAGGTTCAATGATGGTAGACAAGATTCTAACCTAGACCAACCAGATGGTAACACGTAGCCCACTCAATCTTTTCCACCAATCACACCACTCCCTGCCTCCACCTCAGCCTTCCACTCACCAGGTTTTTAATTAATTAAAACCTTGGCGCCTTAACACCTTTTTAAATATTAATCACCCTTAAAACGGATTAAACCATGTGTTCATCAGCTCAAGAACACAATTAGGCATTCCTTAATCATTATGAACTAAAGGCTAATTCTTTCCAGAACAATGATTAAGGGTCCTATAATCACAACCCAACCTTAAAACATGCCACATCATCATCCCCTTTGTCACATGCTACCTCCCCTGCCCCACCCTTCACGTCCAAACAAAAACAATCCAATAAATCCAACGTTTGAGAAACATGCTTACTTTCTAAGCTTCATATAAACCATTGGATGCACTCACACATGCTAGCTGCCACTAAACAACAAGAAAAGTCACATGATTCTCCAAGATATTCAAACTTCATAAGGGCAATTTTGGAAGTTCAAGCATTAGGGTTTAGAATTTTTATATGTTCTTAGCTCAATTGTAAGGCTATATATAAAGCCATAGGGTCTCACTTAGATGTTTGCTTTTGGTTTTTCCTTGTTCAAGCATTTGTAAATCCCTTTTTCAGTTTTATGAAATTTGAGTTAAGTGTGTTGAAGAAAGACCAAGTGCCATCTTATTATTGCTTGTTTATGTTCTTAGTTTACTGAATTTGAATCAAAAACCTGTTTTCAAAAGAGGAGTGTGCAAAAGTTTGCACATTTTCTTGATATTTTCCTAAGTTCTTGGACTATCTTGGAATTCTTGGATTATAGGGCTGATCATAGCATCCTAATTGTGTTGATTAATGTGTGGTGAGGCTTATAACTTGGGGATAATCAAGTGTGGAGGACAAGAGTTGCATCAATCAAGAATTTTTAAAGTTTCTGATTTTGTACTTGTGCTTCTAACCTTGTTGATTCTTAGCAGGCTTTGTTGTGGAAGCTTGTGCTTGTTCTTGCTAGCGCATAAGCTCAAAATCCGTGGGTGTGGATGTACATCCATGAGGTACACACCCTTAATCCTAAAATCTGATAATACTTTGGATTTTTGTGATATTTGAGTGTTGCCTTTGTTCTTGTGTATTTTGTGGCTTATACTTGCTTGAATCTGATAATCTTACTTGTTATTGTGTTAATTGATGCTTGAGAGGTCTTAAATCTCACTTTTCCTTTGAAAATTTTGATTTTGAAAAGATTAAGGGGTGTTTGGGTCTACCTGTTTAAGCTTGAATCTTGTTATTGTGTTGTGGAAAGTTTGTGTTTGTGTGCTATATCTGATATATGCTTGGTTGAGAATGTTTTGCTACAAGTTTTTGGGTTTGAAGCCTTGAATCAAACAATCTGCTATAAAATCTTTGTTATTGCCTGTTTTGACCTAGGATTTTGGGAACACTTAGGGTGTATGCATGCTTAGGGCTAAAAGTGGTTTAAACAAAGTCATTGTAACCTGTTTGAAAGATTTTAGGTGTTGAATCTGGCTTGTGTGTCAAATACATCAGCAAAGTGTAAAACTGCATGTGTTAGTGTTCATCAGTAACATTCATTGGCTTGAATCTTGCTTAATTCTTTAAATCATTGCATGAAACCTGTTTAGACTTGCTTATTTGAGTTTAATATAGCTTGTGTATGCATTTGGTTCAATTTGGCTGGCTGATTTGTGCTAAAACTGCTTATAAGTGCTCAACTGCTTAATTGTTCATGTCTGTATCATATCTGGTGATTTATTGATTAAACTGTATCAATTGGGTGTTTGTGATTGTGATATTTTGATTGTTCTTGACTCCTTTTGATCCAAAGATCATTTGGGTGCCTTTGTGTAATCTGAATCTCCAAAAAAGTCACTAAAGACAAAAAAGTCTAATAGTCAAGAAGTGGAAAAAGTTTCCACTGCTCAACACTCAAAACTAGCCCCTGCTAGTGTAAAATTGGACTCAGCTTATCAATAAGCTATTCTAGCTTATCCAAACCTGCAACAACTTATTTTTTGTGATAGATCTTCATTATTTGACCCATTTAAGTAGACTAGAGCTTATTGGACTTTGACTTTGACTTTTTACTAGAAAACCAACTTATTTGACTTTTACATAAGTGCTTATTTGCTTTTTCCAGCTTATTGAGTCAGCTTATTTGAAAACTCTTTGTTGATTTTGCTTAATTAAGTCATTTAGAAGCTATAGAAACTTGAATCATCACTTAGGGTGGCCTAGAAATCAAAAACAACTATTTTGTCGTTTTCTGTAGATTGCTTATTGCATTTTCAGGCTTATTCCTTGGGCTTATTTCAAATTTCTTTTTGCAGAAGTCTTATTTAGGACAAAAGAAGCTTGTGTGTTTAATTTCAGCTTATGGCATTGGCTTATAGCTTAATAGGCCAAAAAGCCCAGTAAGAATAAGCTGTTTGGTATAAGCTAGCTTATTTCACACTTTCAGCTTTTGGGCCTTTGGAAAAAGTTTTTTAAAATCAAATTTTGAGTAAACCAGTGCTTTTTGGGCTTATTTTGAACACTTTTTATTATTGGGCCCAAATTTGGCCCAATAAGGTACTGTTTTGGGTTTAGCCCATTTGCTAGGCCCATTAAGGGTATTTAGGTAATTTCACTTTCATTTCTGTGTTATTTAGGTTAAATTAAGCTAGTTTGCAAGTTTATAGAATTTTTTATGATTTTTGGATTTTTAATAATATTTTAATATTATTTTATTGTTAAAAATTAAAAGTCTGATTTTCTAAGTTTTTATATTTTTCCTAGGTTCTAAACACTTAATTAGGAATTTTGCAACTTTCCAAATATTTTAGAGTCTTTTAATTATTTTCTAGAATTAATTTAAGTTTTAATTGATTTTAGTAGTTATTAATTGTTTAAAAATAGTTTTTATTGGTTTTAAAATTTTGGAAAATAATTTTTAGCTTAATTAGGGTATTTTTGAGGTTTACAAACTTTAAAATCTTGTTTGGGACGTTTTAATAATTAATTTTGATTTTTAGGGCTTTAATTAGCATTAAAAATTCATTATCTAATTAATTAAAAGGTTTTGACAAGTTTGGATTTTTTGTAAACTCTTAGAATATTATTGTGGATTTTTGGTAATTTTTATAAATTTTTAGGGTAAAATTTTAATTTTAGTGCTTTTTACGGTTTTACGTGTACACCTTTTTCGACTTAGTTTAATCCGTCTTCGTAACCGTCATTCTCTTCTAATCTCATTTCTATTTTTCTCTCTCAACAATATAATCACAAATCTAATCCACGTCATTACACACATAACACACTAGCCTCATTGAGAACGAACTCATTTTAGGGTCATTAATACACGGTTTTCCTAAATCGTCGTATTCACTACTTGCCCTATTTGCTCTCTTTTCCTAATGAGTAGTAAAAACTCAACTATCATTTTGGCGCCACTGCCGGGGAGGCGTGTTGTGTTTTGATTTGGAATTGTTGTTTTTATATACTAACCATAAATAGTATTTGTATTAGTAGCACTCTACTAATACGTATTATCGGTTTTTGGTTTTTGTGTGAATACTATTACTATAGTGTATACGTAGAACAATAAACTCACAAGTACTCCAAATACGTGAGAAATCACAACCTTGACTTGGGAGGTCATTACCCATTCATTGTATTCGAATCTCAAACCAAAGAAAAAGGCAAAAATAGATAAATACTTTCGTGAAACTCAATCTTGAAAAATACAAACTATAAGGTGGGTATAAGGCGGATATTATAAAATATATCCTAAGGAAAAAGGCTCTTAAGTGCTTCGCGCCGCCTCGTTTCTCCGCTTGCTTGTGAGTATTTGATTTTGAGAGCTAATCGGGGGTTTTGCCGCCCAAAGTATTACTAAGTATCATATATATTTTCTTGGTTTCCATTGATTAAACCCTCTTGAACGTTTTGGTGTTCCACCAACGTTCTAAAGTCATCGAAGGCGTTCACTTCAGGTGATCGTTTTCATTCCTTGAGGCTTCTTTAATCGAGAGATTTGATTAAGGAGGAGATTTGTAGATTTGTGTCTACTTAATACATTCACCAAGATCCAAAAAGGTTAATACAATCAAAAACCACAAAAAAAATTGAAAAATACAAAACACCAAAAATAATCTTCTTTGCTCCTCCCCTCGTTGTACGTGACGTTTATGCTAACTCGTAATCAAGCAAGACGTGCACGTAAACGAAAGAACAAAACTCCCACTCCCAATCTTTCTAGTGAGGAGTCTCCTATTGACGAACCCATTGTAAGAGAAGCACCAACCATGGCGAATCGAACTATGATGGAGTTACTTCAAGCACCCACCGAGGGTTATGGAGAGGCTATTGTGATTCCCACTATCCTTGCGGAGAATTTTGAGGTGAAAACGGGTTTGTTGTCGATGATCCAAAACAACAAATTTCGTGGTGATGAGAAGGACAACCCACACAACCATATCCGCCAATTCAATCGTCTTACCGCCACTTGCAAGTTTAAGGATGTCTCGAATGACTCGATTAAGATGATGCTTTTTCCGTATTCCTTAGCGGGGCCTGCTAAAATTTGGTTAGAGAAAGAGCCACCCAATTCTATATTAACGTGGAAGGATCTCGTGTCTAAGTTTGTGAACCAATTTTTTCCGCCCTCTAAGACTACGCACTTCAAAAACGAGATTTCAAAGTTTTCACAAGAGTTTAATGAAAGTTTTTCAACGGCTTGGAATAGGTTTAAGGAAATGTTACATGAATGTCCTCATCACGGTTTTTCCGACTTGCATCAAATTGACACGTTTTACAATGGACTTAATGATCATGAAAGAGATTATTTGAATGCCGCCGCGGGTGGTAATTTTTTGTGTAAAACGGTTGAGGAAGCTGTGGTGATAATTGAGAATAGATCTAAGGTGTATAGTCCTCGTAGAACGTCTAGTGTTCGTAAGGCTTCGTCTTCGGCTTCACCTTCTTTGTCTACTACCATCGATGCGTGCCAAATTGAGGCGAACTTGGAAAACAAGATTTTTGATAAGCTAAAAGGACTTTTTATTGAGTTTAAAGTTGGTGAACAAAGTGTTCCCGCTACGGCTAAAGCGGTTGAGGTTTCTTGCATGTATTGTGGTGGAGGTCATGATTTCTCCGAGTGCATTACCAACGGTGGTAACACTTCGAGTGCCTTTGCGGCCACGGGAAATTACAAAGTTTCCCGCTCTAATCAATTGACTCCACCGGGTTTTGGTTCAAATCAAAATGCTAACAACAACTATCGCAACAATCAAGTTGGTTTCAAAAACAATTTCAACAAGGGAAATTATGGTAATCAAGGGGCTAATAATCAAGTTTCAAACAAAAATCAAAATGATTTTCAAAACAACAACAAGGGTTTGCAAACATTGAAAGATCTTCCAAGTGAGTTTGTTGAATACACTAGTGGGAATGATGCTAGGTTTGACAATATTCAAAGAGAAATCATTAGCCTAAGATCCGAGTTTAAGAACGACTTGAAGAAAGAGTTGAAAAATGAGTTAGCTAATGAACTTAAAATCCACACCAACAAGATGGAAGGAAATGTCACTATGTTACAACAAAACCAACAAAAAATGAAACAAGGGTGTGACAACCCTAGATTTTGGATTTTTCACTTTTGACTGTTTGATGTTGATCATGTGCTTGGTGTGCGTTTATGTGTTATGTGCTCATATTTGAGACTTTATCATGATGTTAGACATTGTTTATGTAGTACATGGTACGTTATATGATGATGTGATGGGGTTGGTTCATGCTCATGAGTTCATATGAATGTATAAATCATGGTATAAGTTGGAAATGAAACGAAATGAAATGAAATGAAATGAGTTCAGAAATGAACTGCAGAAAAGTTCGGGTATCGTTTTGATAAGGTTTCGTGTATGTATCGTATGTTGTATGTATGTATTAAGTATATATAATATGATTAGGATAAGTTTTATAGTTACTTTCTATATTTAGAAACTTTTAGAAATGAAGGCTAGTTCAAAAATCGCGTAAAAAGTCGAAAAATTAGCAAAAGGGTACCCGGTTTGGTCCTGAAAGTGTATAGGAGTATAAGTAAACATAAAATAGAAGGGGAGAGTGTAAATATGATAAAAGACATAGAGGAGTCGAATTTGTGGGTCCCATAGCCTTAATTTTAATAATTAAATTAATAAAAATAGGATAATTACCATTTAAAAGTCCTAATTGGGCCTAAACTTGTCCAGAAGGTTACCAAGGCCTATATAAACACCCTTAGACCCCTAAAAACGACTAATAACCCTAAATAAACCTAAAATCAGTCTAAATCTTCCATGGATATCAAGAGAAGTCGAAATTATGATTAGGGTTCATTAATTTTTCTTGTTTCAAGGTAAGTGATCAATTAAACCTTAATATAATTTATGTTTTTATTAATTAATCATAATTGTATTGTTAATTAACCATCATTGAGATGATTAGGGTTTTATTAATTTTATGGAAAAATATATTACTTAAGATCCATTAATGATTTTAGGGTTTGTGTTATAAATTTAGGGATAATTAATGATGTTTAGAGGGTTAGTGCATAAAGGCGTAAAACAGTATGATTTTTAAGGCTGTCTTGTGTCGACTGTTCTTGGCAGTAGGTAGCACCTTTGGTTGAGTTTCTTTTTTTTAAAATTAAGTTAAGGGAGTCTACTTTTCAAAAATGTAAGGTTGGTCGAAAATGGAGTTGGGGAAGGTCGTCAAATAATTTTTACAAAAACAGTGCGCTGTTCAGGAATAAATTTTGATTTCGGGGATTTGAATCAAAACCTAACCAAACGGATGAGATAGCCAAATATTTTTGATTTGGGAACTCTTTATAATGTATATAAAAGTACTGGAGGTTTTCAATAAAATTTATGGTGTTTAGGTCGGGGTTTTGGTGTCAAACATTTAGCATGTACGGAAAATCCGTTTTGGTGAAAACGACTTTTGGCGTAGAGACTAAACGAAAGGGTTAAACGTGTAATTAGAAAGTAAAATTGGTTTTTGAAGTTCTTAGATCATATAAAAACATAACTCTAGTAGGGTAGGAGTCAAGTGTGGTGTTAAGTTCACTTCATGTGATCGTTTAGTGACTAGTAAACCGTACCGGGGAAAAACTGGAATTTTACGTATAGAATAGCTTGTAGTGGGAGAACTAGATAGTGGGGATTGGGGGATTAGATTCATCTCCTTGATTGTTACTTAACTTGGGTGTTAAGACCTGAGCTAAGGGTGTCTTGTATGATTTTATAGGTTTGCAGGAGTGCTAGCTTGCTGTGCTATCAGGTGAGTTCATAGTCTCGTTTTGCTACGTTTTTAAATGTTTTTCCAGTATGGGATGGAGATGACACTTGCAATGTTCTTTAACATGATTTAGTACTATGTTTTAAAATGTGTGGACATACATGTGATATTGTGTGACTTGCGTGCTTATGTGTTCTCATATGTGCTTTGATATGTGTTCTGATATGTGAATCTTGATTGGGTTATGATTGGGATTGGTACGTAGATGTATGGGCGTCTATGGGACCAGTTGTGATGTGTGTGGAGCGTGGGGCACGGTCCGTCCTGAGAACTTGGTTCTGAGTTCTTGGTTCGTGGGACACGATCCGTCTTGAGTTCTTGGTTCGGGGGCACGATCCGTCCTGAGTACTTGTGCATCGTCTCTTCGGAGGCAAGATATCTCGACGGGGATATAGTTCATCTTCCACAGGTGGTGTGGGAAAGATCCGGATAGTGTGGTGTGTGTTCTTGTGTGTGTGACGGGATACTTCTTGATTGTTATAGTGTGCTTTGTGAATTGTAGATGTGATCAGTACTTGGTTTAAGTTTTGTTGTGGATGCATGTAACATGATTATCACATTATGGTCCATTACTATAAATTGTTTTTTTTTTCAACTTATTTACGGCGGATGTCAAGGTTTCTTATGATGTTCTAGATAACTTAAACCTATGTTCTCACCAACTTTATGTTGACAAATTTTAGTGTCATTTTCAGGTGAGGTAGTTGAGGAGGATGATGTTAGAAGTGGCTAGAGTGTAGAGGCTGTTAGGATTGCATTAGGAGGATTCCCTTTTCTCTTAGATTTTATTTTGTGTCTTGATTAAGTGAACCTTATGGTACCTATATGTTTGATGTTTGTTCATTTGTATGTCTTTGGTAAGATAGGCCTGTTACCTACTTACCTAGACGCGTGCATTGTTGAGATATTGTTACGACATTTGTGTCGCCATTTATGATATATCAATTTCATTTAGTTCTCTCTATAGACACGCTGTTGTTGTGATGATATCTATACGTCGCGCCCCATATTCCGCCATGGTGGGGTGTGACAGAATGGTATCAGAGACAATGGTTATAGAGAATTAGGTTGCTTAGTCGCGTAGCCTAATCTATAGCTTAAGGGTCCCTGCATATAGGCGTCATAGGAGTATGTGTGCATTTTATATTAATTGATGTATTTGGATGTTATTTATTGCGATGTTTTGACTAGTATGAATTGAACCATAGTAAGTTCATACTCAGCTACATTTTATTTTCTTTACGAGTTTTGACTAGTGAGGGTAGAACTTTAGTCGTATACACTAGTCATTGTTGGATTTCGTTTAATTATGTTTTCAAGTTCTTTATACATTTTGAATTTTGTCTACGCTGGTTCAGTTGGACTACGAGTTTATTTGTTTCATGCATTGGCTATGTTATTTTAATACATGTGATTTTGGACCTTATGTTATGTTGTGGATTATGTGCTTATATGAGTTGTAGGATCTATGTGATTATTTGAGTTGGTAGACTGATGTGTTATGTGTAGTATTAATTCTTATAAGTGTCATCATAGGAGGGAGTGCATTAGTGAAAGGGGACTGATATAAGTATGGTGGCCAACATAGTTATACAAGTACCACGACATCAGTGGATTCCTAAGTATAGTTGTATGAAAGAGGGTTAATACATGCTTGTATTGTATATGTTGTATGGACTTGAGTGTATGTATGTGTATGCCTATATATATGTATATATCCCTTCTACTTATCGGTTTTATTCTTAGGATGGTTTTATAGCTCTTCATTCTTTGGGATGTTCAACTTCTGTAGTAGCACATTTATCGAGTCCTCATTTCACGTATTTGTTTGTACGGTACTTTTGGTGTAGAGGCTATTGAGAGGGTGGAGAATTCGTTTTGAGATCACGGTATCTTTTAGTTTGTATCTTATGTGGTAAAAGAAATGGAATTTGTAAATAGTTAAAATAGTTTTGGTAGTCGGTGAAATAAGGGTTAAGTGTCGTAAGCGTGTTTGAAATAAGATGGGATATATATTTTTTTAACATATAAGTATGGCTTGTTTATTATTATTTTTTTTTTAAACAAAAAACTAAAATTGGTTTTGATCACCTAAAGCTAATGATCTTTAGTTAAATTCTTGTTCTTATTTAATTAAATATGTTAAAATCATGTAATTACTCATATGATGGGTAAGGGTTTCTAATTTTCTGGAATTAAAATAAATTAGGTCTTGAATTTGGTAATTAATGAGGGGTTTTAGGGTTTCAAATCGTTTTTTTTGGTTATAAATCGGAGTAGCCAGAAACTGTCGCTAAATTGTCAGAATTCATCGCTAAACTGTCAGAAACTATTGCTAATGTTTGGGCAGATTCTAGGTAAAAATCGTTTTGGTTATAACTTATTCGTTTTTAAAGAGTTTTGGGTGATTCAAAAGCCTAAAGTTATATACTCGGAGCGTACTTTTCAAATATTTAGAACGTATTGTCAATGGAAGTCAGTAGCTTCGTAGAATTAATTGTACAACTATCGAGTTCAAGATTAATTTTCGGACAACATGGTTTAAACTCGTGTTTTGGGTATGTTGGGATAGTGGACACTTAGAAGGCTAACATAGGGCTGCTTTGGGTTAGGATTTTAGATGTATCCATCATAGAGATTGTTACATTAATGAAGAATGTGGGTTCCGGAGTCAATGTTGACGCGTGATATTGTGTTGTGTGCTTTAGACAATTGATCGTTCGTGAAGAGACTATAGATTTTTTTTTCGTCAAATGATTACATAAATTACTAATGTGATACCATGGTTTTAGAACAACTAATATACATTAAGGTACAAAATCCATTCTGGGGTAAAATTTGGTTTTGCACAAGGTTTTAATAGTATGTCACCAGTCGTAATACGTTTCGGTTGTCGCTGGGTGCTTCTTGTGTCATTGGTCCGTTTTCATCGTTCGTTGAGAGTCGATACATGTTTTATGTTGAGTATCTTTTGGAGTCTCAGGTTTTGGTTCATATTTTTAAATTCTTTCACGTAAACGTCCGTTAGTTGTCCATGGGCTTGATCGTTTATCCGAAGTTGGGGGTCCTAAAATTTGTCTTGAGCTTATATTCATTGAGGGCGTTGTTGTAGTCATACGGATGATCCGGTTACGTTCTTATGAGAGAGATAGCGAGTTGGTTGTGAAATGAAGTTTTTTGAGCTTATGGAGTAAATCTCGGGACGAGATTTCTATTAGGAGGGAGTGATGTGACAACCCTAGATTTTGGATTTTTCACTTTTGACTGTTTGATGTTGATCATGTGCTTGGTGTGCGTTTATGTGTTATGTGCTCATATTTGAGACTTTATCATGATGTTAGACATTGTTTATGTAGTACATGGTACGTTATATGATGATGTGATGGGGTTGGTTCGTGCTCATGAGTTCATATGAATGTATAAATCATGGTATATGTTGGAAATGAAACGAAATGAAATGAAATGAAATGAGTTCAGAAATGAACTGCAGAAAAGTTCGTGTATCGTTTTGATAAGGTTTCGTGTACGTATCGTATGTTGTATGTATGTATTAAGTATATATAATATGGTTAGGATAAGTTTTATAGTTACTTTCTATATTTAGAAACTTTTAGAAATGAAGGCTAGTTCAAAAATCGCGTAAAAAGTCGAAAAATTAGCAAAAGGGTACCCGGTTTGGTCCCGAAAGTATATAGGAGTATAAGTAAACATAAAATAGAAGGGGGAGAGTGTAAATATGATAAAACACAGAGAGGATTCGAATTTGTGGGTCCCATAGCCTTAATTTTAATAATTAAATTAATAAAAATAGGATAATTACCATTTAAAAGTCCTAATTGGGCCTAAACTTGTCCAGAAGGTTACCAAGGCCTATATAAACACCCCTAGACCCCTAAAAACGACTAATAACCCTAAATAAACCTAAGATCAGTCTAAATCTTCCATGGATATCAAGAGAAGTCGAAATTATGATTAGGGTTCATTAATTTTTCTTGTTTCAAGGTAAGTGATCAATTAAACCTTAATATAATTTATGTTTTTATTATATAATCATAATTGTATTGTTAATTAACCATCATTGAGATGATTAGGGTTTTATTAATTTTATGGAAAAATATATTAATTAAGATCCATTAATCATTTTAGGGTTTGTGTTATAAATTCAGGGATAATTAATGATGTTTAGAGGGTTAGTGCATAAAGGCGTAAAATAGTCTGATTTTTAAGGCTGTCTTGTGTCGACTGTTTCGGGCAGTAGGTAGCACCTTTGGTCGAGTTTCTTTTTTTAAAACTAAGTTCAGGGAGTCTACTTTTCAAAAATGTAAGGTTGGTCGAAAATGGAGTTAGGGAAGGTCGTCAAATAATTTTTACAAAAACAGTGCGCTGTTTAGGAATAAATTTTGATTTCGGGGATTTGAGTCAAAACCTAACCAAACGGATGAGATAGCCAAATATTTTTGTTTTGGGAACTCTTTATAATGTATGTAAAAGGACTGGAGGTTTTCAATAAAATTTATGGTGTTTAGGTCGGGGTTCTGGTGTCAAACATTTAGCATGTACGGAAAATCAGTTTTGGTGAAAACGACTTTTGGCGTAGAGACTAAACGAAAGGGTTAAACGTGTAATTAGAAAGTAAAATTGGTTTTTGAAGTTCTTAGATCATATAAAAACATAACTCCAGTAGGGTAGGAGTCAAGTGTGGTGTTAAGTTCACTTCATGTGATCGTTTAGTGACTAGTAAACCGTACCGGGGAAAAACTGGAATTTTACGTATAGAATAGCTTGTAGTGGGAGAACTGGATAGTGGGGATTGGGGGATTAGATTCAGCTCCTTGATTGTTACTTAACTTGGGTGTTAAGACCTGAGCTAAGGGTGTCGTGTATGATTTTATAGGTTTGCAGGAGTGCTAGCTTGCTGTGCTATCAGGTGAGTTCATAGTCCCGTTTTGCTACGTTTTTAAATGTTTTTCCAGTATGGGATGGAGATGACACTTGCAATGTTCTTTAACATGATTTAGTACTATGTTTTAAAATGTGTGGACATACATGTGATATTGTGTGACTTGCGTGCTTATGTGTTCTCATATGTGCTTTGCTATGTGTTCTGATATGTGAATCTTGATTGGGTTATGATTGGGATTGGTACGTAGATGTATGGGCGTCTATGGGACCAGTTGTGATGTGTGTGGAGCGTAGGGCACGATCCGTCCTGAGTTCTTGGTTCGTGGGACACGATCCGTCCTGAGTTCTTGGTTCGGGGGGCACGATCCGTCCTGAGTACTTGTGCATCGTCTCTTCGAAGGCAAGATATCTCGACGGGGATATAGTTCATCTTCCACAGGTGATGTGGGAAAGATCCGGATAGTGTGGTGTGTGTTCTTGTGTGTGTGACGGGATACTTCTTGATTGTTATAGTGTGCTTTGTGAATTGTAGATGTGATCAGTACTTGGTTTAAGTTTTGTTGTGGATGCATGTAACATGATTATCACATTATGGTCCATTACTATAAATTGTTTTTTTTCAACTTATTTACGGCGGATGTCAAGGTTTCTTATGATGTTCTATATAACTTAAACCTATGTTCTCACCAACTTTATGTTGACAGATTTTAGTGTCATTTTCAGGTGAGGTAGTTGAGGAGGATGATGTTAGAAGTGGCTAGAGTGTAGAGGCTGCTAGGATTGCATTAGGAGGATTCCCTTTCCTCTTAAATTTTAGTTTGTGTCTTGATTAAGTGAACCTTATGGTACCTATATGTTTGAAGTTTGTTCATTTGTATGTCTTTGGTAAGATAGGCCTGTTACCTACTTACCTAGACGCCTGCATTGTTGAGATATTGTTACGACATTTGTGTCGCCATTTATGATATATCAATTTCATTTAGTTCTCTCTATAGACACGCTGTTGTTGTGATGGTATCTATACGTCGCGCCCCATATTCCGCCATGGTGGGGTGTGACAAAGGGAAACATGAGATTAAACAAGTGATGATTAAGGCCGAGAAAAGGCAATCCATGTTTGAAGATAAAATCTCGTCTATGTTTGAGGCAATAATGTGTAAACCGTCTTCGAGTAGTCTTCCTAGCAACACCGTATCCAACCCTAAGGGTGAGATGAAAGTGATTACCACACGTAGTGGTAAGACACTTAAGGAACCGACTCCTTAACCAATTGCTCCTACGGAGGAAGCAATTGAGGAAGAACCCGAGGTGGTGGTCCAAAAGGAGCATGTCCCAATCCCACGAAGTACCGCTCATGCCACACCTAGGGTTGACCCATTACCATCATTGGAACCCGAGATTCCAAAGGCTATGCTTACTATGCCTCAACCCACACCACCTTTGCCCTATCCATCGAGAGGAAGGAGAAACGTCAAGAGCGCAACAATTACCAATTTGAGTTTTTTATGAAAATGTTTCGTGATTTGCACTTTAATGTGAGTTTCGCCGATGCTTTGGTCATGATGCCTCGATTTGCCGCTAACTTTAAGAGTATGTTGAACAACAAGGAGAAATTGCACCAATTGTCTAGTTGTTCATCGGTTTATCTTAATCGCATACCTCAAAAAGTCGGTGATCCCGGTAAATTTTTGATTCCATGTGCAATCCAAGATATGGAGGAATTCTTCGCCTTGGCCGATCTTGGTGCTAGCATTAACTTGATGCCACTTGCAATCTTCAAGTCGCTCAATCTTCCTAATCTTACTCCTTCACTAATGTCTATCGAGTTGGCCGACCATTCCACGATTCCCGCATGTGGATTGGCGGAAGATGTTTTTGTTAAAGTGGGGAAGTTCTATTATCCCGTAGACTTTATCGTTTTTGATATCCCCACGGATCCTCAAGTTCCTCTCATTTTAGGTCGTTCGTTTTTAGATACGTCTATGGCTTTGATCGATGTTCATGCTAGAAAGATCACCTTACGTTTCAACGACGAGGAACTTGTTATAAACGCAACTCAAAACTGTAACACCCCCACAAATGCTATGCGCAGCGGAACTACAACATTTGGTGCTACACAGTATTCATTGCACACAAGATATATCAAACGACGCTAAAAAGACGTCAACTTAAAACTTGAATTAAAAATTGTTAGGTGATACATGTCCACAGTTTTTCCAACCCCAATTGGTACAACAGAGTTTAGCGTTTTCGGTCCCCATGAATCTCAACCCAAGAATTTCAGTTTTACAACAACATAACATTAAAATTTAAAAATGTTTAAGTAGGAAAGGGAGGAAAAACAAGCAGACTCCAAGCCGTACACATAACATCCATCCCATGCATGCTCCATTCTACACTTCAGCGGTTACCTGAAACACATGCCAAAATTTGGTCAACGAAAATGTTGAGTGGAATTCATAGGTTTTACAATTCATTTGAACGTATATAAAATAAAAACCATTCGTGATCATTCATAGACTTGTCGATCAAACAATCTATATTCAGGATACTGACAATTGTGTTTAAGCTCATGACACTAATCCGTTAACTCAATCACCCGCGTAATAATTACCGGCGTGATTCAGATGAAACCAGTGCCCCTTCTAAAGGCATCAGTTGCAATTATACCTTATCTCTCATACAAGATAATCTACCGCAGAACTTACTCAACGTACAGCTTCTCGGCTAGCATTGGGTCGTTAGCCCCGTAGTACTACAAATTGTATAAGCGGCTATTTCCCCCTACTCGAGGGCAGGACAATAGTTAATAGTTCATGAATTTAGGGTCTTTTGCAACTAGGTACTCAACACAATTTCTAAGGCAACATTCGGGTCTAACAATCATTCATGATATACGTTCCTTTTAAAAACTAGCATGCATTTCCCTCGCGGGTAAAACAATTTGAAATAAATATAAGCGAGGCTATAAATTCACACCTTATATATTAAGTAGTCGGTAGTTCGAGAGATGATCACTGACGACGATACGGATGCCCGGGTAAATCAACACCTATCAACAAATAACGCGTAATGAGTAATCTCATTTTAAATACCTTACGGTACTGTATAAAATACATGGATACTACTCACTTAGGACAATTATAACTCACGCCAAAACAAAACAACAAGCGTCACTCATTTTACACCATTCGTTCTTATTATTTACGTTATCCATTTTTATCCATTTTCGCCGGTACTTATCGAAAGTACGGGCTGTTTTACTCTACTTAACCATTCTTATAAAATTTGAAAAAATTCTCAAAAATCCTATAAGACCTGTAGATAACACATTTTTAATCCCAATAAAAGTTTTTACTTCTACGACCCGTTACTCGACGCTTTTCCAAAACTACATTTTCCGGGCTGAAATTGTACTTCGACCAACTTGGACCTCTTTGACCTATTTGAAATGCACCTTTGACTTCTTTGACTCCTAAGTCCAATTATAGACTCAATTACACAGGTTTGTGACCAAAATTTGACCCTTGACCATTTACCAATTCATACTTGTGGTCCTCGGGATTTGACTAAAACTATACATAAATTCGGATTATGAAAGTTCTCGTCTCCCGGTACTCGATCTTTAAAACCTCATAACTTTTAGCTCGTTTTGAGTCACGGGCTCTACCTTATACCAAATTAAAGCTAAGAAGACCCTCTATGACTACATTTAGTTATCTAGACCTGTAGGAAAAATAATTTTTATGAAATGGCCTTAAACTTTCTGCCTAATTTTGACCATACCAAAATCATGCTTAAACTCGATTCCAAACCTACTAATCACCACTAGGCATCATCCTAAGCTTTCCCAAACATATCCAAACACAAATTTCAGTCCCTACCCCTATTGATCAATCAACCTCATAATCCTAACATCGAAAAACAAACATGCAACCACTTAAACCCATTTGATACATCACTAAACACAATGCCAAACACAATATCAAAGCTCAAAATCATCAACCACCATGGCTCTCCAAACACCCCCTTGTGCCGTGGGATTTGGGTGACCAAATCACCACAACCAAATTAATTTTGGTGGGTTTTATTGGTGATTATACTCACACTATACATGAATTTAACATGCATCCATACAATTAGCCTCAAAAACAAATTTGAATGATTCTTGAAAATTTTTGGAAAATTTTTGTTAATGCATGTTTAATTAAACCATGGATTAACACTCACCAATGAATTTTAAGAGGTGGTCTAAGGTTAGTTTTTGTTAAAACTCAAAAAAAAATGGTGGGTGGTGGTGGTTCTTGGTGTTTGGCCGTCGGCCTAAGGACAAGAGAGAGAGAGAGTTTTGATTTTTTTTTTTGTTAAATGTTTGTGTGTGTTGTGTTTGTGCCTTTTTGTGAGATTGGGAGGGGCCTAAGTGCAATTAAAGGTTTCTTTTGGCCTTAAGTAAAAACGTCCTTAAAACTTTGCGGGATCGACTCATTAGTCAATTTAGAAAATTTTACGGGAGTCGGAAATCATCCCGAACACTCCAAAATATTTTTGGGATACTTTAAATGTACTCGGAAGGCTATAAAACTCACCCGACTCAACTTAACACGAACCGTAAGTAAAATTCTCGAAAAATTACATTATCGATAAATCGTCAATAATTATAGAAATTTGGGCATCCCTCGGGATCGTAATCATCATCGTCCTTCTTGAATCTTCAATCGTAAAAATTATAACCTCGAACATCGGCTTTAACCAAAATACTTATAAATATAGAAATTAAAATTTATTAAAAATTTCAAAAATTAGCGTAATTTAGGGTAACGTTAATGACCTCGGTTCTAGGGTGTCACATCCACCCCTCCTTAAAGAGAGCGACGTCCCGGCGCTCGCCTCTTCTTGTACTCACATTTCGTTCTGCTGGAACAGATGAGGATACCTTTCCTTGAAAAAGTCCTCACGTTCCCAAGTGTATTCCGGTCCACGCTTAGAATTCCATCGGACCTTCACAATAGGAATTCTACTACGCTTCAGCCTCTTGACCTCTCGGTCCATAATTTCCACAGGTTCTTCCACAAAATGCATTTTGTCGTCCAGTCGAATCTCGTCCAAAGGAATCACCAATTCCTTATCCGCCAAACTCTTCTTCAGGTTCGATACGTGAAACGTGTCGTGAATAGCACTAAGCTCGCTCGGCAATTCCAATTTATACGCTACTGGTCCAATTCGTTCAACGATCTTAAATGGTCCAATATACCTCGGACTCAACTTTCCTTTCTTCCCAAAACGAATTACACCCTTCCACGGCGATACCTTGAGCATAACCATATCTCCAACTTCAAACTCCAACGGTTTCCTTCTGTTATCGGCATAACTCTTCTGTCGGCTTCTCGCGGCAAGTAGTCGGTTCTTGATTTGCACAATCTTCTCTGTCGTTTCTAAAACCATTTCGGGTCCAGTCAATTGACTTTCTCCTACTTCACTCCAACACACAGGCGATCTACACTTCCTTCCATACAATGCTTCGAACGGTGCTTCCTTGATACTCGCATGATAACTATTATTATACGAAAACTCCACTAGAGGCAAGTGGCGTTCCCAACTTCCTCCAAAATCAATCACGCATGCTCGGAGCATGTCCTCCATCGTCTGAATAGTTCGTTCACTCTGGCCGTCAGTTTCCGGGTGATAAGCCGTACTTAAACTCAATTCAGTGCCCATCGCACGTTGAAGCGATTTCCAAAATTCCGAAGTAAATCTACTATCGCGATCCGAAATGATCGATAACGGCACTCCATGTCTGCAGACGATCTCTTTCACGTACACACTGGCGAGCTTTTCCATGCTGTCCGTCTTCTTCATAGGTAAGAAATGAGCAGATTTCGTTAATCTATCCACTATTACCCATATCATATCACATCCACTAGGAGTTCTAGGTAAACCCGTCACGAAATCCATAGCGATTTTCTCCCATTTCCATTCTGGGATCTCTGGTTGTACCAACAATCCAGATGGTTTCTTATGTTCTGCTTGAACCTTCGCGCAAGTCAAACACTTACTAACGTAACGAGCAATATCCGCCTTCATATTCGGCCACCAATAAACTTTCTTCAGGTCGTGATACATTTTATCCGATCCAGGATGTATCGAATACTTCGACTTATGCGACTCATTCATAACTAATTCTCGAACTCCAGGCTTTCCTTCCTCAGATGAACACAATGGTAACCAAATCCGATTTTCAAAATATCTCAGTCCGTCTGACCTAATCACGAAAAGAGGTTTCAACATTCGTCCCAAGTTCTCAGCTTCAACATTCCCTTTCATTAGTCCCCTCTCTTGAGCCTTCAGTATAGTTTCGGTTAAGTCTACGTTCTCAGTCATCACCAAAGCTCTGACCCTCAAAGGTTTCTCCCGTTCCTTCCTACTCAGTGCATCCGCTACAACATTCGCCTTGCCAGGGTGGTAACGAATTTCGCAGTCATAATCACTCAGTAGTTCAACCCATCGTCTCTGTCGCATATTCAACTCCTTTTGATCTAAAATGTGCTGCAAACTCTTGTGGTCAGTGAATACAACACACTTCGTCCCATACAAATAGTGTCTCCACAACTTCAACGCAAAAACTACAACTCCTAATTCCAAATCGTGCGTCGTGTAGTTCTCCTCATTCTTTCTCAGTTGCCTCGACGCGTAAGCTATCACCTTTTCACGTTGCATCAATACCGCTCCATAACCCTTACGAGATGCATCACAATACACTACAAAGTCTTCGGTTCCTTCAGGCAATGACAATATCGGTGCGGAACATAACTTGTCCTTGAGCGTTTTGAAAGCGAGTTCTTCCTCATTTCCCCATTCATACACCCTATTCTTTTCGGTAAGCCTTGTCAATGGTTTTGCAATCAACGAAAATCCTTCAATGAACCTTCGATAATACCCAGCTAAACCAAGGAATTGTCGAACTTCAGTCGGCGTTGTCGGTGCCGACCATTCCCTGATCGCTTCGACCTTGGCAGGATCCACGCGAACTCCCTTACTATCAATCACGTGACCTAGGAACTGCACAGACTCTAACCAAAACTCACACTTCGAGAACTTCGCATACAGCTTCTCCTTCTTTAACAACTCCAAAATCTTCCTCAGGTGCTTCTCGTGCTCCTCCTTACTTTTAGAGTAAATAAGTATATCATCGATGAAAACAATAACAAACTTATCTAGATACGGCTTGCACACGCGATTCATGAGGTCCATGAATACAGCAGGCGCGTTTGTCAACCCAAACGGCATCACTCGAAATTCAAAGTGTCCATACCGCGTACGAAAGGCAGTTACAGGAGTATCCTCCTCTCTTACACGCAGTTGATGATACCCTGATCTTAAATCGATCTTTGAGTATACACTGGAACCTTGCAATTGATCAAACAAATCGTCAATCCTCGGCAATGGGTACCGATTCTTAACCGTCAGCTTGTTGAGTTCCCTATAGTCAATACACATCCGAAATGAACCATCTTTCTTCTTCACAAACAACACTGGCGCTCCCCAAGGTGATGAGCTCGGCCTAATAAATCCCTTATCCATCAATTCCTTCAGTTGATCCGATAACTCCTTTAACTCAGATGGTGCTAAGCGATAAGGTGCACGCGCAACCGGCGCAGCTCCTGGCACCAAATCAATTCGAAACTCGACCTCACGGGTGGGTGGTAAACCTGGCAACTCGTCTGGAAAAACTTCCGGATAATCGCAGATAACAGGTACCTCTTCAATCCTCGCCTCTAAATCACCATCACTCGAAACTTGTGCCAAAAACACATCGCATCCGTTCTCTACATACTTCATCATTTTCAAACAGGAAATCACTTTCAAACGAGAAGTGCATTCGTCTCCCTTCACCGTCAAAACTTTATTCCTCAACGGAATCTGAACTAATCTCTCGCCACAGACGATCATAGCACTGTGCGCCATTAGCCAATCCATTCCCACAATCACGTCAAACGATCCTAGCTCTATAGGCATCAAGTCGATTTTAAAAGCGTAATTTCCTAACTTCAAGGTACACCCTTTCAGTATAGAATTCGTACTAACAATTTTTCCATCGGCTAACTCAACGTTATAACTAGTCGCTAACAACACCGGTTTTCTATCGATATGACGACTAAATTTAACATCTACAAAACTCTTGTCGGAGCCAGAATCAAACAAAATACTAGCATAACAAGCGTCTAGCAGAAACGTACCGTTAACCACGTTAGGACCCTGTGGTTTATCAGCCGTCCCCACTTGATACACGGCAGCCGCGTTGTTGCCTCCCCGCTTGTTTCCTGCCTTCGGGCAATTCACTTGCACATGGCCTCTCTCTCCACAACCATAACATCCCCTCATTCTGATAGCATTCGCCCCAGTGGCTACTCCTCCCGTTCGGCAACCAGATGTCCTATGACCTGCTTTCCCACATTTGCCGCATGCAGGCGGGCAATTCCCGACGTGATACAAATTGCACCTACCACAGTGGGGATTCACTTTTACTCCTCTAGGGTTCGTCACAGCCCTCATCCCTTCGTTCCTTCGCTGGTTAAACTGCTGATTGCGGTTTTGACCATGGTTGTTTCGATTTCCACCTCGGTTCTGGCCCTGGGATTGATTGCTTTGTGCCGCTTCCCATTTCCTCTTGTTCCCTTCGGCAATGGAGTTCTGCTTGTCCTGAAGCTTGACGTCCATCAATGCGTGAGCCATCTGGACCGCTTCATCAAACGACCCAGGTTTTGATGAAGTTGTCTCACCTTTGATATTACTAGATAAACCTTTGATGTACTGTTTCATCTTCTTGGCATCATTGGCAAAAACATCTGGACACAAAAGGCTTAATTCATTAAACCTCCTGGTGTAAGCAGCGATATCATTGTTCTTCAAGGTCAAGTGCCTCAACTCATCTTCCAACTGACCCAATTCCTCTTCCAGGCAAAACTTCTTAGTCAACAGAGCTTTTGTCGCAGCCCACGTCCTTGCATTCGCTACAGCCAATCCAACAGTGGCTACCTGGGTATTCCACCAACTTAACGCATCATCAAGAAACGTAGCAGCCGCAAACTTCACCTTGTCCGCTTCTGCACAACCGCTGATTTCGAAAGTACTTTCAACTTTTTCCAACCATCGTCTAAGTTCTAAAGCTCCACCCGTTCCACGAAATTGCGTGGGACCGCATTTCATAAAACTAGAATAGGTACACACTCTCGGGGCTTGCTGTCTCCCCGCGTTCCTTCCCTGGTCCTGATTTCTCCCGGCTCGGTCCGCTTCCAGCGCATTTGCTATAGCTTCCTGAATCATGGTGTTTACACGATCGGCGGTCAACTTTGGAGGCATGGTGTTATCGAATATCTCTTTCTGCAAGACAGGGAAAATAGAAAAACAATGTAAGTATACATATCAAGATTAAGATGGATTTCTCTTTCAAGACATAATATAAATACAACGACACATCACTATAGAGTTACTAATATTCATCAATTCACATCACAAAAGATCAAATTTAAGACATATCACAGATCATGAAAGGTAACATGGATTGTATTGATAATTAACCAAAATCGTGACAAGTATTGCCACTACAATCGTTCACCACAAAACTTAAGTCCTCAAGTTTTTCGTCATAATACCATCATACAAAAGTCTAAAACAGTTCTATTACAATGATCAAAGAAAAATAATACAAGACAAGTAACTAGGCATGTGGTGATCCACACGGCCTTTTGGATGGCGGTTCGTCATCATCTTCCTCGGGTTCCTCATCACTATCGTCCTCGTCCACATCATCCATTTTTCTGTTTCCTTTGTCATCCGGCCCACATTCCGTCTCCTTTTTCGTCCCTGATGTAGACCCACACTCAATCGCTACCTGATTTCCCACAGTAATACAAGCACCTCTAGTAGGCGGCTGAATCATGAAGTCATTTGCCTCCATCTCCAAATCGTCCACGAATCTCCAATCCGGGGGCAATGATGCTCTCACTCGATGCTCCCAACTCTGCATCCTTGACAACCTCACTTGATCTTCCCTAACACGGTCAAGACTAGCGCTCAAATTTGCAACCATCGATCTTAGACTGTTGATGTCACTTTTGTTTACGTTTCCATCATACTCAACTCTTGCAGTCCTTTCCAACAGTCTTTGGTGTTCCCTTTCATTCTTATCAAACCTCTTAATTACCCTGGTCTCAACTACAAACCGCTCATACATCAACCTCTCCATCCTCCTCAAACGACCTGCGGGATCCCAGTAGTGTCTTGGTCTCGGAAAGTAGACCCTTGCGATATTCTCATGAATCGATTGCGACTTGGATGATTTGCTGGACTCTCCACCGCTCCCATTACTTACTCGAACAAATCCTGGCACTGTTCTCAAATAGTCCTTACAATTGTCCATCGGGCGATTAAAGGGTTGCTGCTCATATCGATCGGTTGGAGGTACTTCATAACCCTTCGGCGAATTCGGAGATTGAAACAAATCAGGTTCGGTCTGGCCTACAGCATTCTCGGGAATGCCATCATCCATTAATTCCTCGGGCTCTTCCTCAGAATCCTCACTCTCGTCACTACTAATGCTAAAATTGTCCACCTCACTCTCGTCATTGTCATTTTCCGGCCCTATTTCCTCTTCTGGAGCGATCCATCCATTATCATTGTCCGGCGGGTTCGGAGGAAACGGTCCCCCTTCGTGACCTACGACGAAATCGTTTCCATTATCATTAGGCGGTACCTCGGCCATTCCTGCAATAACAGCGAATTTCGGAGGGTACATAAGTAATTATACAATATTTATAAATACATGCATGCAAATGCAATGCAAAGGTGGTACATACGCCCAAATGTAATAATATGATGCTCATGCATGATTAATACAAAAATTACGATGTCAGATATTCCACGTATAATTCAACGTCTACATATAGTAATTTCCATACTTACGTAATAATTACCCACATATATACTTCACTCAAAAGTATACGTCAAATGCCATAAATACAAAAATAAATCTTACCGGAGCCATGCAGGATAGTTGTGTGTGCTTGGACCATTTCTTACGACACCAAAAGTTATAGTTTAGGATTTTCAAAAACGACCTAGTTCTCTATAACTCATGGCTCTGATTACCAATCTGTAACACCCCCACAAATGCTATGCGCAGCGGAACTACAACATTGGGTGCTACACAGTATTCATTGCACACAAGATATATCAAACGACGCTAAAAAGACGTCAACTTAAAACTTGAATTAAAAATTGTTAGGTGATACATGTCCACAGTTTTTCCAACCCCAATTGGTACAACAGAGTTTAGCGTTTTCGGTCCCCATGAATCTCAACCCAAGAATTTCAGTTTTACAACAACATAACATTAAAATTTAAAAATGTTTAAGTAGGAAATGGAGGAAAAACAAGCAGACTCCAAGCCGTACACACAACATCCATCCCATGCATGCTCCATTCTACACTTCAGCGGTTACCTGAAACACATGCCAAAATTTGGTCAACGAAAACGTTGAGTGGAATTCATAGGTTTTACAATTCATTTGAACGTATATAAAATAAAAACCATTCGTGATCATTCATAGACTTGTCGATCAAACAATCTATATTCAGGATACTGACAATTGTGTTTAAGCTCATGACACTAATCCGTTAACTCAATCACCCGCGTAATAATTACCGGCGTGATTCAGATGAAACCAGTGCCCCTTCTAAAGGCATCAGTTGCAATTATACCTTATCTCTCATACAAGATAATCTACCGCAGAACTTACTCAACGTACAGCTTCTCGGCTAGCATTGGGTCGTTAGCCCCGTAGTACTACAAATTGTATAAGCGGCTATTTCCCCCTACTCGAGGGCAGGACAATAGTTAATAGTTCATGAATTTAGGGTCTTTTGCAACTAGGTACTCAACACAATTTCTAAGGCAACATTCGGGTCTAACAATCATTCATGATATACGTTCCTTTTAAAAACTAGCATGCATTTCCCTCGCGGGTAAAACAATTTGAAATAAATATAAGCGAGGCTATAAATTCACACCTTATATATTAAGTAGTCGGTAGTTCGAGAGATGATCACTGACGACGATACGGATGCCCGGGTAAATCAACACCTATCAACAAATAACGCGTAATGAGTAATCTCATTTTAAATACCTTACGGTACTGTATAAAATACATGGATACTAGTCACTTAGGACAATTATAACTCACGCCAAAACAAAACAACAAGCGTCACTCATTTTACACCATTCGTTCTTATTATTTACGTTATCCATTTTTATCCATTTTCGCCGGTACTTATCGAAAGTACGGGCTGTTTTACTCTACTTAACCATTCTTATAAAATTTGACAAAATTCTCAAAAATCCTATAAGACCTGTAGATAACACATTTTTAATCCCAATAAAAGTTTTTACTTCTACGACCCGTTACTCGACGCTTTTCCAAAACTACATTTTCTGGGCTGAAATTGTACTTCGACCAACTTGGACCTCTTTGACCTATTTGAAATGCACCTTTGACTTCTTTGACTCCTAAGTCCAATTATAGACTCAATTACACAGGTTTGTGACCAAAATTTGACCCTTGACCATTTACCAATTCATACTTGTGGTCCTCGGGATTTGACTAAAACTATACATAAATTCGGATTATGAAAGTTCTCGTCTCCCGGTACTCGATCTTTAAAACCTCATAACTTTTAGCTCGTTTTGAGTCACGGGCTCTACCTTATACCAAATTAAAGATAAGAAGACCCTCTATGACTACATTTAGTTATCTAGACCTGTAGGAAAAATAATTTTTATGAAATGGCCTTAAACTTTCTGCCTAATTTTGACCATACCAAAATCATGCTTAAACTCGATTCCAAACCTACTAATCACCACTAGGCATCATCCTAAGCTTTCCCAAACATATCCAAACACAAATTTCAGTCCCTACCCCTATTGATCAATCAACCTCATAATCCTAACATCTAAAAACAAACATGCAACCACTTAAACCCATTTGATACATCACTAAACACAATGCCAAAAACAATATCAAAGCTCAAAATCATCAACCACCATGGCTCCCCAAACACCCCCTTGTGCCGTGGGGTTTGGGTGACCAAATCACCACAACCAAATTAATTTTGGTGGGTTTTATTGGTGATTATACTCACACTATACATGAATTTAACATGCATCCTTACAATTAGCCTCAAAAACGAATTTGAATGATTCTTGAAAATTTTTGGAAAATTTTTGTTAATGCATGTTTAATTAAACCATGGATTAACACTCACCAATGAATTTTAAGAGGTGGTCTAAGGTTAGTTTTTGTTAAAACTAAAAAAAAAATGGTGGGTGGTGGTGGTTCTTGGTGTTTGGCCGTCGGCCTAAGGACAAGAGAGAGAGAGTTTTGATTTTTTTTTTTGTTAAATGTTTGTGTGTGTTGTGTTTGTGCCTTTTTGTGAGATTGGGAGGGGCCTAAGTGCAATTAAAGGTTTCTTTTGGCCTTAAGTAAAAACGTCCTTAAAACTTTGCGGGATCGACTCATTAGTCAATTTAGAAAATTTTACGGGAGTCGGAAATCATCCCGAACACTCCAAAATATTTTTGGGATACTTTAAATGTACTCGGAAGGCTATAAAACTCACCCGACTAAACTTAACACGAACCGTAAGTAAAATTCTCGAAAAATTACATTATCGATAAATCGTCAATAATTATAGAAATTTGGGCATCCCTCGGGATCGTAATCATCATCGTCCTTCTTGAATCGTCAATCGTAAAAATTATAACCTCGAACATCGGCTTTAACCAAAATACTTATAAATATAGAAATTAAAATTTATTAAAAATTTCAAAAATTAGCGTAATTTAGGGTAACGTTAATGACCTCGGTTCTAGGGTGTCACAAAAACTCTCAAATTTCTCATGTTTATTCCGTTGCAACCATAAACCTCGTTGATATGATCGGCGTGGTTTGCGAGGAATTTTCACAAGAATTTCTAGGTTTTGGTGACGAAGAAACTAGTGGCAATCCCACTATGTTAGATCCAATTCTTGATAATTCGACACCAACCTTCACTCCATTTGAAGGTGGTGGTTTTACGTTGGAAGAATTCGAAGTTCCACGTACTTGTAACGAAGACCTCGACAACGATGAGGACTTCTCGATTATCAAGGATTTTCTCAACGATTTCCCATCTCCTCCACCCGAGGAGGTTATGAGTATCGAGCCCAAATCTTCACTTGAGGAACCACCTATCCTCAAGTTGAAAGATTTAACTCCTCACCTCGAATATGTCTATTTGGAGGAGGACGATAAGTTGCCAGTTATTATTACGAAGGAACTTTTGAATGATGAAAAAACCGAACTTGTCAACGTTCTAAAGGATCACAAAGGGGCAATTGCGTGGAAGTTATCCGACATTAAGGGAATCGATCCCAAGTTTTGTACCCATAAAATCTTAATGGAGGAGGATTACAAGCCCGCAATCCAATGTCAAAGGAGGGTGAACCCAAAAATTCACGACGCATCAAAAAGGAAGTCCTTAAACTCCTTGACGCGGGAATGATTTACCCTATTTCCGATAGACCTTGGGTGAGTCCTATTCATTGTGTCCCTAAAAAGGGAGGGATGACCGTTGTGCCAAACGATGCCAACTAGTTGATTCCCACTAGACTCGTGACCGGATGGAGAGTGTGCATTGACTATCGTAAGTTGAATGAAGCCACTCGAAAAGACCATTTTCCCTTGCCCTTCATGGACCAAATGTTGGAGCGTCTCGCGGGAAACGATTTCTATTGCTTTTTAGATGGTTTTTCCGGTTACTTCCAAATTCCCATCGATCCTCGTGATCAAGAAAAAACTACGTTTACGTGTCCATATGGAACGTTTGCCTATCGTAGAATGCCATTCGGACTTTGCAATGCACCGGGAACCTTTCAAAGGTGCATGATGGCTATTTTGCATGACATGATCGAGAAGACGATGGAAGTCTTCATGGATGACTTTGCCGTATTTGGTAATTCGTTCACTTCGTGTTTGTCAAACCTTGAGAGAATGTTAAAACGTTGTGAGGAAACCAACCTTGTGCTCAATTGGGAAAAGTGTCATTTTATGGTTAAGAGTGGAATCGTCTTAGGGCACAAAGTCTCGAAAGAGGGGATTGAGGTAGATCAAGCTAAGGTAGACGTCATCGCCAAATTACCTCATCCCAAAACCGTTAAGGGAGTTAGGAGTTTCCTAGGCCACGCGGGCTTTTATCGTCGATTCATCAAGGATTTTTCAAAAATTTCTCGACCCATTACACATCTTCTTGAAAAAGAGGCACGTTTTGTCTTTGACGAAGATTGTGTACGAGCCTTTGAAATCCTTAAGAGGAAACTTACCGAAGCTCCCATTCTTGTTGCTCCCAATTGGAACCTCCCCTTTGAGCTCATGTGTGATGCTAGTGATTACGCTATTGGGGCCGTTTTGGGGCAACGTCATGATAAGCACTTCTTTCCTATCCACTATGCTAGCAAGACGATGACCGGGGCTCAACTAAAATACACTACAACGGAAAAGGAGTTTCTTGCCGTGGTGTATGCATTTGAGAAGTTCCGACCTTACCTCGTCTTAGTTAATGCATAATGTATACGGATCATTCGGCTATCAAGTATCTCATGGCAAAGCAAGATGCTAAGCCTAGATTAATTCGTTGGATTCTCCTCCTTCAAGAATTTGATCACAAAATCGTTGACAAAAAAGGAGCCGAGAATCTAGCGGCCGATCATCTTTCTCGTTTGGAAGATCCTCACCAAAGTGTTTACGAGCCCAAGGAAATCACCAAAGCATTTCCGCTCGAGACACTTGGTGTAGTGAATTCTAAGCTTGATCCTTCCACCCCATGGTTTGCGGATTTTGCAAATTACCATGCGGGTAACTTCATCATCAAGGGTATGACGACTCAAGAAAAACAAAAATTCTTTCGTGACGTCAAGTTCTACTTTTGGAACGACCCTTACTTGTTTCGAACTTGTGCGGATCAAATCATCCGACGTTGTCTATTTGGCACCGAAGCTTCTAACACCCTTAGAGCTTTCCATGAGGGACCCATGGGTGGTCACCACGGTGCTAATCTCACGGCTAAGAAGGTGTTTGATGCCGGCTTCTTTTGGCCCACTATTTACCGAGATGCACAAGATCTTGTGAAGTCGTGTGATTCATGCCAACGACAAGGAAAACCCTCACAAAAAGATGAAATGCCACAAAATATCATCCAAGTGTGTGAGATCTTTGACGTTTGGGGTATAGACTTTATGGGGCCGTTCCCATCATCTCGTGGTAATAAGTACATTCTCGTTGCGGTTGACTACCTATCTAAGTGGGTGGAGGCCAAAGCCTTGCCCACCAATGATGCTCGTGTGGTAGTCAAGTTTTTGAAAAGCTTGTTTTCTCGGTTTGGAACCCCTCGTGCGATCATAAGCGATCGTGGAACCCATTTTTGTAACGACCAATTCGAAAGGGTCCTAAGGAAATATCGGGTTACACATCGGCTTTCTACGACTTATCACCCACAAACGAGTGGGCAAGTCGAGGTTTTAAACTGAGCTTTGAAGAGGATCTTGGAGAGATCCGTTGGGGAAAACTGACAATTATGGTCGGATAAGTTGGACGATGCTTTATGGGCCTTTAGGACCGCTCATAAGACGCCCATTGGGTGCACTCCCTATAAGCTTGTGTATGGAAAGAATTGTCATTTGCCTATCGAGTTAGAACACAAGGCTTATTGGGCCCTAAAGCATTGTAATGATGATATGGAGACCGCAGGAAAACACCAGAAAATGCAATTAAATGAATTGGATGAATTGAGAGACATTGCTTATGAAAATTCATTGATTTAAAAAGAAAAAACTAAAAAGTTGCATGATTCTAAAATTAAAAACCGGGTTTTTAACATTGGGCTTCAAGTTTTGCTTTTTAATTCTCGCTTGAAAATTTTTTCCGGTAAGTTGAAATCCCGTTGGTCCGGTCCATTCACCGTGACTCAAGTGTTTCCATATGGGACCATCAAGCTAGCTCAAGATGATGGTCCTAACTTCAAGGTGAATGGACATAGGTTGAAGCACTACTTTGGCGGGGAAGTTCCATCCTTGAACTACCTCGACCAAGTCACCTTCCCCAATGATAATTAGTATTGAGGGGATCGAGTCGAGATCATGACTCGGTAATAAAAAACGAGGAGCCTCGTGGGGGAGTCCCATGCTTATCCTATGTACATATTATCGCTTTCTAATGTAGTTAACGTGTGGGGATTTGTACCCTACCAACCTTTGTTCCGTGGTTGTTTGTGAATTGTGAACTTTAGATGATCATGATCTTTACGATTGGAGCCTCTCGTGTTCGTTTATGGGAGCACTCGATCGTTTGCTTTGAAGAATTTCTCAATATCCATGATATATCCTTTTGATGTTCTAACCTTAGGTTTTTAGCACACTTCATAAACGGCTAAAATTTATTGGTTACACCCTTTCCATGCTAGATTAGGCATTCGACTACGTCTCTAGTATGGGGATGTTTTCACCCCTAGACTCGAAACATTGAGGACAATGTTTAACTTTAGTATGGGGGGGTGAATAGATACTTGCCTTGCCAAACCTTCACGCTTTCCAAAGTTTATCTTTTTGTTATCGTTTTTGTTGCAAAATAAGGCTAAAAATGGCCAAATTTTAAAAAAATTTCTCATGTTTTATAAGTGTTTGAAGACACGAGTGTAGGTTTTCCGATGGCGAGAATAAGAGTAATTTTTTACTCGACCGTGCGTGTTGAGCACTTAGCTTTGATTCCTTAACTACACATTAGGCTAAGTCTCTTAAATGAGGATGAGAAATGATAGGGTTAATTATAAGTTACTATGCTAAACGTAGAGTACTCGTATTCTTTCAAAAACTCATGTGTTCTCGTTGTTTGCTTATTCTCCCTTCGCATGTAAATATTTTTTGCTTAATAAATATTGACTTAGCAGTTTAGTTGGGATTGTTGGGTTTCTAGTCTTTTCTAGTAGCTTCCGTGTAATTAAATTGGGAAGACATTAAGGTATCGCCAGCGTCACAGTTTTGAAGTATTGGCACCCGAATAATCAAAAGATTCACCCAATAATAAGATTTCAAGTGCTCACCTAAATCAAGCAAACAATTTGAAGCCCCACAAGGCCGAAAAATCTATGCAAAATTGAAAGTGAATCAAGCCTTAATCTTCGAAGCTTTAAAGATCCAAAATTCGCCTTAGCGTGAGGATATACTTCTTTGGCTAATAAAACTACCGATGAGGTGGATAATAAAAGGCAAGACAAGACCGAAGTCATAATAAAAGCTTCATGGTGAAGTTGAATAAAAGATGGAGGTAAACCAAAGATAATAAGGCCCTTCCGTTAGGGGGCGTATAAAAGTCTTGGTAATAAGTCTCATGTTCAAAACCGTTATAAAACCGTGTTTATCGATTCTTCTTGTCAACTTAATTTTTTGACATCATTGTCTATTAGGAGGGGTTATTGATTTGATGGTCTTGGTTACACCGTTAGGACTCTATTTTTAGACCTAAATCTCTATTATCGCATAAGTCAAACAATGTATCCTCGTGAAACATTCAAGACAATATAAAATATAAGAGATACAACTTAGCAATAATGGGAGGATAAGTACGTGATTAGGGCATATGAGTAGTGTTAGCATTACTAACTTATAATGAAAATGATCTCGTTGCACGCTTGGCATGGAATTAGGGTGAAATCGAGGACGATGAAATTATTTCTAACAAAGCATTCACATGTTCTTATTCTATGAACCTAAACGTCCTATTTTGCGATGAAAATCATACATTATGTCTAAAACGCAAGTAGAAGTAGCAATAGTAGTAGTGTGGCTAGTTTATCTTTCAATAAAGTGAATAAAAATGAATTTTGGAGGTGCTACGATACTTTATTCTAGCATTGCGTGACGGCACGGCAATGTTTTAGTATGGGGGAGTGATGAGACTGCTTTTATACATAGTCTCATCGTCCAAAAAGGGCTTAAAATGCATTAAATATCATCAAAATACCCATATATATGCTTGTGTTTGTTACTTGTGTATTTTAGGTACGGATATTGAGAAAATGACAAAAGATCACAAGAATCATACCAAAACGAACACGGGAAACGAAGCCGCACAATGAACCAAGCCCTAATGAAGACTTTCCTAAGATTAACCCTTGAAGATTTGAAGAACTATGAAGAAGGGTCCTCCAATATGGAAGAATTGAAACTTTATACCCTTGTATCCTCATAATTACAAGTTTGGTCCCTAAAGTTTGTCAAAATTACAAAAAGGGACCTCCACTTTGAAGATTTGGCAAGTTTAGCCCCTCAACAAATCTAAATTGTCAACCATGATCCTCCAAAAAGTCAAACACATCATATAGTCCTTCAAAGTACAAGAAATTACAAGTTTGGTCCTTTGAAAATCCCAAATTTACAAAAAGGACCCTTGACTTTCAACATTTGGCAAGAATGGTCCCTCATCAAACAAGACTTGGAAATTTCAGTCCTCCAAAATGCTCAATATACAAGTCAAGATCATTATCCATCATCAAAATGCCAAATCAGTCCTTCAAGAATTCAAAAGTGGCAAGAAATACCCCTGAAATCATTTTACAAAAGTTTTTGGGGCAAAAGTGTAAAGTTGCAAAAGTTGTTATAACTAGTTTGGACGTTGATAGAAGTTTGGAATGGAAATAGCAACTTGATAAAAGTTGAAGGTTCAATGCTGGCAGACAAGATTCTAACCTAGACCAACCAGATGGTGACACGTATCCCACTTAATCTTTTCCACCAATCACACCACTCCCTGCCTCCACCTCAGCCTTCCACTCACCAGGTTTTTAATTAATTAAAACCTTGGCGCCTTAACACCTTTTTAAATATTAATCACCCTTAAAACGGATTAAACCATGTGTTCATCAGCTCAAGAACACAATTAGGCATTCCTTAATCATTATGAATTAAAGGCTAATTCTTTCCAGAACAATGATTAAGGGTCCTATAATCACAACCTAACCTTAAAACATGCCACATCATCATCCCTTTTGTCACATGCTACCTCCCCTGCCCCACCCTTCACGTCCAAACAAAAACAAGCCAGTAAATCCAACGTTTGAGAAACATGCTTACTTTCTAAGCTTCATATAAACCATTGGATGCACTCACACATGCCACCTACCACTAAACAACAAGAAAAGTCACATGATTCTCCAAGATATTCAAACTTCATAAGGGCAATTTTGGAAGTTCAAGCATTAGGGTTTAGCAATTTTATCTATTCTTAGCTCACTTGTAAGGCTATATATAAAGCCATAGGGTCTCACTTAGACGTTTGCTTTTGGTTTTTCCTTGTTCAAGCACTTGTAAATCCCTTTTTCAGTTTTATGACATTTGAGTTAAGTGTGTTGAAGAAAAACCAAGTGCCATCTTATTATTGCTTGTTTATGTTCTTAGTTTACTGAATTAGAATCAAAAACCTGTTTTCAAAAGAGGAGTGTGCAAAAGTTTCCACATTTTCTTCATTTTCTTGATATTTTGCTAAGTTCTTGGTCTATCTTGGAATTCTTGGGTTATAGGGCTGATCATAGCATCCTAATTGTGTTGATTAAGGTGTGGTGAGGCTTATAACTTGGGGATAATCAAGTGTGGAGGACAAGAGTTGCATCAATCAAGATTTTTTCAAGTTTCTGATTTTGTACTTGTGCTTCTAACCTTGTTGATTCTTAGCAGGCTTTGTTGTGGAAGCTTGTGCTTGTTCTTGCTAGCACATAAGCTCAAAATCCATGGGTGTGGATGTACATCCATGAGGTACACACCCTTAATCCCAGAATCTGATAATACTTTGGATTTTTGTGATATTTGAGTGTTGCCTTTGTTCTTGTGTATTTTGTGGCTTATACTTGCTTGAATCTGATAATCTTACTTGTTATTGTGTTAATTGATGCTTGGGAGGTCTTAAATCTCACTTTTCCTTTGAAAAATTTGATTTTTAAAAGATTAAGGGGTGTTTGGGTCTACCTGTTTAAGCTTGAATCTTTTTATTGTGTTGTGGAAAGTTTGTGTTTGTGTGCTATATCTGATATATGCTTGGTTGAGAGTGTTTTGCTGCAAGTTTTTGGGTTTAAAGCCTTGAATCAAACAATCTGCTATAAAATCTTTGTTATTGCCTGTTTTGACCTAGGATTTTGGGAACACTTAGGGTGTATGCATGCTTAGGGCTAAAATTGGTTTAAACGAAGTCATTGTAAGCTGTTTGAAAGATTTTAGGTGTTGAATCTGGCTTGTGTGTCAAATACATCAGCAAAGTGTAAAACTGCATGTGTTAGTGTTCATCAGTAACATTCATTGCCTTGAATCTTGCTTAGTTCTTTGAATCATTGCATTAAACCTGTTTAGAATTGCTTATTTGAGTTTAATATAGCTTGTGTATGCATTTGGTTGAATTTGGCTGGCTGATTTGTGCTAAAACTGCTTATAAGTGCTCAACTGCTTAATTGTTCATGTCTGTATCATATCTGGTGATTTATTGATTAAACTGTATCAATTGGGTGTTTGTGATTGTGATATTTTGATTGTTCTTGACTCTTTTTGATCCAAAGATCATTTGGGTGCCTTTGTGTAATCTGAATCTCCAAAAAGTCACTAAAGACAAAAAAGTCTAATAGTCAAGCAGTGGAAAAAGTTTCCACTGCTCAACACTCAAAACTAGCCCCTACTAGTGTAAAATTGGACTCAGCTTATCAATAAGCTATTCTAGCTTATCCAGACCTGCAACAACTTATTTTTTGTGATAGATCTTCATTATTTGACCCATTTGAGTAGACTGGAGCTTATTGGACTTTGACTTTGACTTTTTACTAGAAAACCAACTTATTTGACTTTTACATAAGTGCTTATTTGCTTTTTCCAGCTTATTGAGTCAGCTTATTTGAAAAATCTTTGTTGATTTTGCTTAATTACGTCATTTAGAAGCTATAGAAACTTGAATTAGCACTTGGGGTGGCCTAGAACTCAAAAACGACTATTTTATCGTTTTCTTTAGATTGCTTATTGCATTTTCAGGCTTATTCCTTGGGCTTATTTCAAATTTCTTTTTGCAGAAGTCTTATTTAGGACAAAAGAAGCTTGTGTGTTTAATTTCAGCTTATGGCATTGGCTTATAGCTTAATGGGCCAAAAAGCCAATTAAGAATAAGCTATTTGGAATAAGCTAGCTTATTTCACACTTTCAGCTTTTGGGCCTTTGGAAAAAGTTTTTTAAAATCAAATTTTGAGTCAACCAGTGCTTTTTGGGCTTATTTTGAACACTTTTTATTATTGGCCCAAATTTTGCCCAATAAGGTACTGTTTTGGGTTTAGCCCATTTTCTAGGCCCATTAAGGGTATTTAGGTAATTTCACTATCATTTCTATGTTATCTAGGTTAAATTAAGCTAGTTTACAAGTTTTTAGAATTTTTTATGATTTTTGGATTTTTAATAATATTTTAATATTATTTTATTGTTAAAAATTAAAAGTCTGATTTTCTAAGTTTTTATATTTTTCCTAGGTTCTAAACACTTAATTAGGAATTTTGCAACTTTCCAAATATTTTTAGAGTCTTTTAATTATTTTCTAGAGTTAATTTAAATTTTAATTGATTTTAGTAGTTTTTAATTGTTTAAAAAGAGTTTTTATTGGTTTTAAAATTTTGAAAAATACTTTTTAGCTTAATTAGGGTATTTTTGAGGTTTACAAACTTTAAAATCTTGTTTGGGACTTTTTAATAATTAATTTTGATTTTTAGGGCTTTAATTAGCATTAAAAAGTCATTATCTAATTAATTAAAAGGTTTTGGAAAGTTTGGATTTTTTGTAAACTCTTAGAATATTATTGTGGATTTTAGGTAATTTTTAGGAATTTTTAGGGTAAAATTTTAATTTTAGTGCTTTTTACGGTTTTACGTGTACACCTTTTTCGACTTAGTTTAATCCGTCTTTGTAACCGTCATTCTCTTCTAATCTCATTTCTATTTTTCTCTCTCAACAATATAATCACAAATCTAATCCACGTCATTACACACATAACACACTAGCCTCCTTGAGAACGAACTCATTTTAGGGTCATTAATACTCGTTTTTCCTAAATCGTCGTATTCACTACTTGCCCTATTTGCTCTCTTTTCCTAAAGAGTAGTAAAAACTCAACTATCAATGAACCAACTTTCAAAAGATTGACAATGGAGCTTGGTATGCTGAACATTGATAATACAAAACCTGAACCCTCAGCTTTCACTGAAGAAGCTTGAAGGTTCAGCATTTCATAAAATATTTTGATTAATGTCAAGTAGCAGTGTCTGAGTAAAGGAGTGTGCAATGTCATGTGTCTATTTCACTTTATGTGATTGTGTATATGATGTTTTGTCGCCTTATTTGATTCACTAAAGATGAACAAATAATCACCAGTCATCAAAAGGTTCCTTCAGCAATGATGAACAAAATTTTAAATACAACTGAGTAGCTAGGCCTGAGTAGAGGAGCGTGCAATGTCGTATGTCTTGTTCACTTATGTGAACATGTATATGGGGTTTTGTCGCCTCATCTGACGCACTGAAGCTCACAAGTATTGCCATTAGCTTCAGCATACGTGAGCAACAGCATTTAAAACCTATCAATCATGTGATTCAAAAGAGTTAATGGCATTGAATTTTCTTGTGAATAAAACAAACATTCTTTCAAAAAGGTGTCATTTGTTAATTAAGGAAATTTCAAACATCTCCATCCACAGTCAACAACTCCCTGACACATGGGGCGTTTCACTGTTCAAAGCAACAGAAAATCATACCCTTTTTACAGAACATTAATGAGAAAGTTTGTGCCAAATGTTCAAAAGAAACCCTAAAAGATTTATAATTATTTCAAATGGTTTTAAAAACTTTTTACAAATCAGTTAAATTTTTTATATAATCCCTAACAATTGGATTTCATTCCACGCTTATAAATCTTTTCATCAAAAAACACACACAAAATTTCACTCTTTCAAAAACACACACACGGAAACATCAATGGTTGAATCATCTTCTACTCCAAAGATTGCTAAGATCACTCTCAACCCATCCACTCATGTTAACTATCCCATTGATGATATCTTTTTCAAACCCAACAACATCACCTTACTCAAACCTGAATCCATTAAGTCTGTTCCTCGGGGAACAAGTTTTGACTTATCTTTCCAAAAGTGTTTTAAGGTATGCTTTATTTGAGGATCCTGTGATGATGTTTCAAAACGTACTAAAAGAATTTTGGTTCACAGCAGAGGCTTCTAACAACAAGAAGTCCATTGAGTTTGATTCTACCACGGTTGGGATTCATGGTAGATTTGGGTTAAAGTTATTTAGAAAGTTTTTGGGTTTAGATTATTTGGAAAACCCTAGTGACTATGAAGCTATACCTGATGATTTTATGGTTGTCAAAAATTTCTTGAAAGAGATTGGGTATACTGAAGAGATTACTGAAAGGGGGGGGGGGGGGGGGTTATAAAGAAGTTCTTTGCCACCAAGGTGGAAGTTGCTGATGTCCATTCTTATTGAATGTTTGGGGGGGGGGAACTAGAGGCCTTGACCAGATCAACAAAAAGATGCTATTATTTTATACTATCTGGCCAAGGGTGTTAAAGCTGATTTTGGGAGGCTTATTTTTGAAGATCTCCATGGGAAGATGGAGAAAAATACTAGAGAGAAAAACGTTGTTTACACCAGATTTCTGTTTCTCCTCTTTGCTAACCATCTTGGAAATGAATTTTCAAAAATCAATGGAGAGAAACTAAATTTTAAGACCTTTGATCTCACTCGCTGGAACATTCCAGTCAGCACCATTGATCCTCCTCTTACACAACCCAATCTGGACATCTGCTCAGCAGATGGTCCAGTAGTGTATAAAGCTCCTAAAGGCACTTCTCCAACTGGAGAAGGGGATCTAAAAGGCAAAAATCCTGGAGCTTCATTTGGACCTCGTCAGAAGCAAACGTCAATTAATACCAAGAAGATTAGACGTGAGTCCCGAAAGAGGAAAACCCTCACAAAATCTTCCTCAAAGAAGATTGATGATGATTCCCTAGGCCATGCTTTGAAGAAGACTAAGTCCCTGGCCAAGGAGAAGAACCCTAGCCAGCCGTCACCTTCAGTCTCTGCTAGAGGTGACATGCATAAAGAGGCCCAGAAGGCAACCATTTTCTCAACTTCTTTAGGAGAGAAGGGTGAAGATAGAGCTCACCCTCAGCTCAGTAGTGTGGAGTCAGCATTGGTAAGTACTTTCATTCTGAGTACAAGTCATACTTCATTACCAATTTCTATCACTTGTCACTCTAAGTTTGCATCAGGGAATGATGTGTCAGAAAATCTAAAAGCTGATGCTAACCCTGGCCTATCTGTTTCTAATGATGTAGCTCCCCCACAACAGGGTTCTACTGAAGGAACCAAAAACATTATCATTGATCTAAACTTATCAGGGACTCTTTCTCAGGATCCATCAGTTCAAACCAACCCTGGTGGTGAAGGGCTTGAAAATGATCCACAAACTAAAGGTGATGCTCAGAAGACTCCCAAGGAAGTGAATCTCACCACTGGCGCCAAGGTGGGACACTTGCCTTCATATTTAGTCTGCATGTCTTGGGATGATTTGGAAAAGGAACTAGGATTCAGTGAAAGAATCTCAGTCAATCTTGATGACAGTGATGAAGAGACTGCTGATACAACACTAAAGCCACCATCCCCCAAAACTGAACAGGCAAAAGAATTGACAAATCAAGTGTTGATTCTTCAATCTCAGGTGGCTAAACTGAAGGAAGACAAGGTGCTTGCTGACACTAAAATCTCAAATCTCAAAGCAAGACCAATTCCTCCTTCTACTAAACAAATCAAGGATGTCATCATTGCTGCTTTGAAGCCTCTAGTCCAAGATATGACCACCACCACTTCCTTAAAGCAAGAAATGTCATCCCTTCTGGATTCCATCAGCGGTGCATCCATGGAATTTCCACCAGAATTCACACCAGTTCATGGCCAAGTTAATGCTTTGTGTGATTCTGTGTCCAAGATCAAAGATAGAGTGGCGTTGCTAGAAAAATAAAAGCTGACCATATCTGATGAGGTTCAGCTCAAACTTAATACTCTTGAAGTTGTCAAAACCATGCTGGCCAAGGTAACTGCTACTCTTGATCATCTTCGTGGCCTCTTCCCTGCTGGTGGGTCATCAGAAGCTGCTGGGCAGTCTTCTGCTAAGGGGGAGAAAACACCATCCAGCAGCTCTTTCAGAAACATGCCCTGGTGGTTGTAAAAATACACTTGTTTAGGAAAACAAGGTAATTAGGGCAAGTATTAACAAGTGATTTAGGAAAACGACGAGTTATGACCCAAAGTGGGGGTCGTTCTCAAGGAGGCTACTGTGTTGTGTAGAGAGATGATTAATTATGTGATTATATGATTATGAGAAAGAAAATAGAAATGAGGTAAGAAGAGAATGACGGTTACGATGACGGATTACACTAAGTCGAAAAGGTCGTACACGTAAAACCGTGAAAGCACCAAAATTAAAAATTTACCCAAAAAATTCCTAAAAAATTACAATAAATCCTAAATAATGAAAATAGAGTTTACAAAAAATCAAAAATCACCCAAACCTTTTATTTAATTAAATAATGTTTTTTTAATGCTAATTAAAGCCCTAAAAATCATGTTAATTAACAAAAAGCCCAAAATGAGATTTTTCAATTATAAACCTCTAAAATGACCTACCTTAATTTAAAACTATTTTTGAAAATTTTAAAATTAATTAAAACTATTTAAAAACAATTAAAAACTATTAAAACTTAAAATAATTATAAAATTAATCTAAGGACAATAAAAATATTCTAAAAGTTGTAAAATTCCTAACTTTATATATTTAACCTAAGAAAATTGTAAAAACTTGAAAAAACTTGAAAAAACTAAATTTTAATTTTTAATAATAAAATAATAATAAAATAATATTAAAAATATAAAATTTATAAAAAATTCTAAAAACTTGAAAACTAGCTTAATTTAACCTAAATAAACAGAAAATGACCTTGAAATTATGAAAATACCCCTAATGGGCCTCCAATGGGCCAAAAGTCAAAACAGACCCCTTAATGGGCTCAAATAGGCCCAATAAGAAAAATGTTGTCCAATTTAGCCCAAAAGCTCCTATCTGACTCAAAATTTGATTTTAAACGCAACTTTTCAAAGTCCCAAAAGCTGAAAATGTGAAATAAGCTGGCTTATATCAAACAGCTTATTCTTAATGGGCTTTTTGGCCCATTAAGCTATAAGCTGATGCCATAAGATCAAATTAGACACACAAGCTTCTTTTGAGTTGCTTAAGACTTCTGTAAAAAGAAATTTGAAAAAAGTCCAAGGAATAAGCCTGAAAATGCAATAAGCAATCTACAGAAAACGACAAAATAGTCGTTTTTTAGTTCTAGGCTATCCCAAGAGCTGATTCAAGTTTCTAAAACTTTTAAATGACTTAACTAAGCTTAATCAACAAAAAGTTCTCAAATAAGTTCACTCAATAAGCTGAAATAAGCAAATAAGCACTTATGAAAAAGTCAAATGAGTTGGTTTTCTAGCAAAAAGTTAAAGTCAAAGTCTAATAAGCTCCAGTTTAAACCAATGGGTCAAATGATGAAGATTGATCACAAAAAATAAGTTGTTGCAGGTCTGGATAAGCCAATATGGCTTATTGATAAGCTAACTGAAAAATTGCACTAGCAGGGGCTAGTTTTGGGTGTTGAGCAGTGGAAACTTTTTCCACTGCTTGACTTCTTGACTTTTTTGTCTTTAGTGACTTTTTTGGAGATTCAAGTTACACAAAGGCACCCAAATGATCAGTGGATCAAGAGGAGTCAATAACAATCAAGAAATCACAATCACAATCAGCCAATTAGTACAGTTTAATCAAAACATCACCAGATATGCACCAGACATGAACAGATAAGCAGTTAAGCACTTATAAGCTGTTTTAGCAAATTTCAGCCAACCAAATTGCACCAAAAGCATATACAAGCTATAATAAACTTAAATGAACAAGTTTAAACAGTATTCATGCAATGGCTCAAAGCCTAAATCAAGATTCAAGCAAATGAAGGTTACTGATGAACACTAACACAAGCAGATTTTACTTTTGCTGATGCACTTGACCAACAAGCCAAATTCAATCACTCAGATCTATCACATATTTTATATTAATGATGATTTAACAACTTTCAACCCTAAGCATGCATAAATTCTAGATTTTACCAAAATCTTAGGTCAAAAACAGTTAAAATCAATGAGATATAGCACAATGTTTGATTTGAGGTTTCAAACCCAAAAACTTGAAGCAATATGCACTCAACCAAGTAGTTGACAGATACAAAGCACAAACAACACCTTCCACAAACACAATAACAACTTATGATCTATAACAGGTAATCCCAAACACCCTTTTAACTTTTCAAATCCAAAATTTTCAAATCAAAAGTGTTATCCAAGACCACCCAAGCCCAAATAAGCACAATAACAGATATATTAAGCAGATTTAAGCAATATTAGACCACAATATCAGCAAGAACACAAGTCACACACAAAATCACCAAAAATCCAACTTTTTAACAGATTTGAGGTAGAATGATGTGTACCTCATGGATGTACATACACACCCACGAATTTTGAGCTTATGTACTAGCAAGAACAAGTACAAGCTTCCACAAACAACCCTGCTAAGAATCAACAAGGTTAAGAGCACAATATCAAAAAACAGAAAGGTTAAAAATCCTTGATTAATGCAACTCTTGTATCCCACACTTGATTATCCCCAAGTTATAGGCTTCACCACACCTTGATAACTCAATATCAGGATGCTATGATCATCTTTATAGCCCAAGAATTCCAAGGTGTACCAAGAAACGTAGCAAAATATCAAGCTTGAAGGAAAATGTGCAAACTTTTGCACACTCCTTGAAAACAGGTTTTAAGGTTTAAGATTAGCAAACAAGTAAAAATAATAAACTGTAAACAACAATGGCACTTGACTTTTCTTCAAAGATTCAAACTCATTTCATTAAACTAAAAATGGATTTACAGAATTTTGAACAAAGGAAAATTCAAGAGCAATTTTGATACTAAACTAGTGTTATGCCTTATATAGGCTACAAGAAGTGATTCCAAACCCTAAAAACGTGAACCCTAATGTTACCAAATCCCTGAAATGCCCTTGAGAACTTTTTGCAGTTTGTTGAATCATGTGATGGAATTGGCTGTTTGTGTGTTGCTGGCAAGTTTGAATTGTATCAATGGCTTGAAATAAGCTTAAGGAGTAAGCAAGAACCATGGACGTCGGATGACTTGCCTATTTTCTCATTTTCCCCAAAGGTGGAGTAGAAGGGTTTATCATGTGAGCTGGTATGGTGACGTGGCCAAGAGTTTAAGGTGGGGTTGGGTTTAGTCTCACCTTAATCACAAATCTGGAGTGAATTAAGGGGTATTATCAAGTATTAAGCAAATACCCAAATCTGCTTATGAACTTCAAGAACAATGGTTTGATCTGTTTTTATGTTTAAACATTGTGTTAGGCGCCATTTTAACTAATCAGTTGTGATTAGTTAAATAAAGTGGGAAATGAGGTGGCACCAGGGAGGGATGTGATTCGCTGTTTGGTGGTAGTGGGACACGTGTAAGGGAGGGGTTGGTCTAGGTAAGTTTGTATGTCTGCCAGGATTTACCCCTCATCTTTCTTTTGCCTTTCACTTGCAAATATTAAACAAAATCTGGATTCCTTTGTTGTTGAATTTTTTCTTTTCACACTTTTGCCCCAAAAAGTTTTGTAAAGTGAATTCAGGGGTATTTCTTGCCAGTTCTTGATTCTTGAAGAACTGATTTGGTATTTTCTTCAAGGATTATGGTCTTGACTTGTTTGTTTGACTTCTTGGAGGACTGAATTTGCCAAGTCATGATTAATGAGGGACCATTTTTGCCATTTCTTCAAAGTCAAGGGTCCTTTTGGTAATTTTGATATTTTCAAAGGACCAAACTTGTAGTTCTTGTAACTTGGAGTTCTTCATGGTATGTTTGACTTTAAGAAGGACTAATATTGACATTTTAGTTTTGATGAGGGACTGAAATTGCCAATTCTTCAAAGTAGAGGGCCCTTTTTGCAATATTGACAAACTTTAGGGACCAATCTTGTAATTATGAAGATACAAGGGTATAAAGTGTCAATTCTTCAATATTGGAGGACCCTTCTTCATAAATATTCAAATCTTTAAGGGCTTGGTTCAATGTGCGGCTTCGTTTCCCGTGTTCGTTTTTTATGATTCTTGTGATCTTTTGACATTTTCTCAATATCCGTACCTAAAATACACAAGAAACAAACATAAGCATATATTGGGATATTTTGATGATATTTAATGCATTTTAATCCCTTTTTGGACGATGAGACTATGTATAAAAGCAGTCTCATCACTCCCCCATACTAGACCATTGTCGTGCCCTCACGCAATGCTAGTATAAAGTATCGTAGCATCTCCAAAATTCATTTTTATTCACTTTATTGAATGATAAACTAGCTACACTACTACTATTTGCTACTACTTGCGTTTTAAACATAATGTATGATTTTCATCACAAAATGGGACGTTTAGGTTCATAGAATAAGAACACGTTAATGCTTCGTTAGAAATAATTTCGTCGTCCTCGATTTTCACCCCAATTCCATGCCAAGCGTGAAACGAGATCATTGTCATTATAAGTTAGTAATGCTAACACTACTCATATGCCCTAATCACGTACTTATCCTCCCAATTTCCTAAGTCGTATCTCTTATATTTTATTATGTCTTGAATGTTTCACGAGGATACATTGTTTGACTTATGCGATAATAGAGATTTAGGTCTAAAAATAGAGTCCTAACGGTGTAACCAAAACCATAAAATCAATAACCCCTCCTAATAGACAACGATGTCAAAAAAATTAAGTCAACAAGAAGGATCGATAAACACGGTTTTATAACAGTTTTGAACATGAGACTTATTACCAAGACTTTTATACGCCCCCTAACAGAAGGGCCTTATTATCTTTGGTTTACCTCCATCTTTTATTCAGCTTCGCCATGAATCTTTTAATATGACTTCGGTCTTGCCTTGCCTTTTATTATCCATGTCATCGGTAGTTTTATTAGCCAAAGACGTATATCCTCTTGCTAAGGCAAATTTTGGATCTTTAAAGCTTCAAAGATTAAGGCATGATTCACTTTCAATTTTGCATAGATTTTTCGGCCTTCTGGGCTTCAAATTGTTTGCTTGATTTAGGTGAGCACTTGAAATCTTATTATTGGGTGAAGCTTTCGATTATTCGGGTGCCAATACTTCAAAACCATGACGCTGGCGATATCTTAATGTCTTCCCAATTTAATTACACGGAAGGTTCTAGAAAAGACTAGAAACCCAACAATCAAGACTAAACCGCTAAGTCAATATTTATTAAGCAAAAAATATTTACAAGCGAAAGGAGAATTAGCAATCAACGAGTACACATGAGTTTTTGAAAGAATACGAGTACTCTACGTTTAGCATAGTAACTTATAATTAACCCTATCATTTCTCGTCCTCATTTAAGAGACTTAGCCTAATATGAAGTTAAGGAATCAAAGCTAAGTGCTCAACACGCACGGTCGAGTCAAAAATTACTCTTATTCTCGCCATCGGAAAACCTACATTCGTGTCTTCAAACACTTATAAAACATGAGAATTTTTTTTTTAAAATTGGCCATTTTTAGCCTTATTTTGCAACAAAACGATAAACAAAAAGATAAACTTTGTAAAGCATGAAGGTTTGGCAAGGAAAGTATCTATTCACCCCCCCATACTAAAGTTAAACATTGTCCTCAATGTTTCGAGTCTGGGAGTGCAAACACCCCCATACTAGAGACGTATTCGAATGCCTAATCTAGCATGGAAAGGGTGTAACCGTTAAATTTAAAGATGTTTATGAAGTGTGCTATAAGCCTAAGGTTAGAACATCAAAAGATATATAATGGATATTGAGAAAGTCTTCAAAGAAAACGATCGAGTTCTCCCATAAAATGAACACGAGAGGCTCCAATCGTGAAGATAATGATCATTTAAAATCCACAATTCACAAACAACCATGGAACAAAGGTTGGAAGGGCACAAATCCCCACACGTTACTACATTAGAAAGCGATAATATGTACATAGGATAAGCATGGGACTCCCCCACGAGGCACATCGTTTTTGATTACCGAGTCATGAGCTTGACTCGATACCCTCAATACTAATTATCATTGGGGAAAGTGATTTGGTCGAGGTAGTTCAAGGATGGAACTTCCCCGCCAAAGTAGTGCTTCAACCTATGTCCATTCACCTTGAAATTGGGGCCATCATTTTGAGCTAGCTCGATTGTCCCATAGGAAAAACTTGAGTCACGGTGAATGGACCGGACTAATGGGATTTCAACTTACCGGAAAATATTTTCAAATGAGAATTAAAAATGCAAAACTTGATCCCCAATGTTAAAAACCCGGTTTTTAATTTTAGAATCATGTAACTTTTTAGTCTTTTCTTTATAAATCAATGAATTTTCATAAGCAATATCCCTTAATTCATCCAATTCATTTAATTGCATTTTCCGGTGTTTTCCCGCGGTCTCCATATCATCATTACAATGCTTTAGGGCCCAATAAGCCTTGTGTTCCAATTCAATTGGCAAGTGACAATTTTTTCCATACACAAGATTATAAGGAGTGCACCTAATGGGCGTCTTATGAGTGGTCCTAAAAGCCCATAAAGCATCGTCCAACTTATCCGACCAAGATTGTCGATTTTCCCCAATAGATCTCTCCAAGATCCTCTTCAACGCACGGTTTGAAACCTCGACTTGCCCACTCGTTTGTGGGTGATAAGCCCTAGAAAGCCGATCTATAACCCCATATTTCCTTAGGACCCTTTCGAATTGGTCGTTACAAAAATGGGTTCCACGATCGCTTATGATTGCACGAGGTGTTCCAAACCGAGAAAATAAGCTTTTCAAAAACTTGACTACCACACGAGCATCATTTGTGGGAAAGCCTTAGCTTCCACCCACTTATATAGGTAGTCAACCGCGACAAGGATGTACTTATTACCACGAGACGATGGGAACGGCCCCATAAAGTCAATGCCCCAAACGTCAAAGATCTCACACACTTGAATGATATTTTGTGGCATTTCATCTTTTTGTGAGGCTTTTCCTTGTCGTTGGCATGAGTCACATGACTTCACAAGCTCATGTGCATCTCGGTAAATAGTAGGCCAAAAGAAACTGGCATCAAAGACCTTCTTAGCCGTGAGAATAGCACCATGGTGACCACCCGTGGGTCCCTCGTAACAGGATCTAAGGATATTAGAAGCTTCGGTACCAAAGACACAACGTCGAATGATTTGATCCGCACAAGTCCGAAACAAGTAAGGGTCGTTCCAAAAGTAGAACTTGACGTCACGAAAGAATTTTCGTTTTTCTTGAGTCGTCATACCCTTGATGATGAAGTTGCCTGCATGGTAATTTGAGATGTCCGCAAACCATGGGGTGGAAGAATCAAGCTTAGAATTCACTACACCAAGTGTCTCGAGCGGAAATGTTTCGGTGATTTCCTTTGCCTCGTAAACACTTTGGTGAGGATCTTCCAAACGAGAATGATGATCGGCCGCTAGATTCTCGGCTCCTTTTTTGTCAACGATTTTGTGATCAAATTCTTGAAGGAGAAGAATCCAACGAAGTAATCTCGCTTTTCATCTTGTTTAGTGTAACAACCCAAAAAATCGTGGTCATTATTTAATTATATTTTTACGTATATTTTTGAAATTTTTGACGAGGTTGATATTCGTGATGATTGGTAATTTGATTTGGATGAGGATTGAAATTTTATTTTTACGTTTTGACGAGTTGCGAGGATTATTAGTGATGACGATATCGACGGATGCCCGGGAAATTTTACATTTTATTTTAAACATGTCGATGTTTAATTTTTTGACATTTTTATTTTAATGTCGTATTAAGTCGTGTCGGGACTATATAATATATTATTTTGAGTGCGTTTTAAGTTTTGAGAAGCATTTTTATGAAACCCGAGACCCGTAAAAATTTTCAAAAGTGACTAATAGTCATTTCCCGCTTTTTAACAAAGTATTTGTGTAACACCCCCAATTTCGTTCATAACAGCGGAAGGGTCATTGGGTGTTACTATCATGGTTCAATCTCATAATCATAGAAAACGGCTCAAAACGAGACGTTTTAATAAACATCCATTCAATTTCATTTAATTAAGATAAAATATCATACACGGTCCCAGATGATTTAGAAGTTTTACAAATTATTATAAATGATAAAAGTTATTTGAATGGTTATGTTTTAGAAAAGCGGGCCAAAACATTTCAAATATGCAAGCTTCACGAAACCGCCTTCCTCGAGTGCCTTCTAAGTGGACCTGAGATAAAACATGCTAAAAAGTCAGCAAAATTTACCGAGTGAATCTATAGAGTTTTAATTTAAATAAAGTGAACACAAGTATGAAAAATAACCTTCCATGGTTAATAATTTATCAAAGACGACCATGTTGTATGGACATAATTATCGTTGTTATTTCTATAAGTCTCGTGAAATTGAACGTTAACATATATTATTTCAGCCCAACACACCTAGCCAAGTGTGTATATTTCTCTTATACAATTGCATCCGATGTTTCATTACTGGTGCATCACAACACCACGCGATAGCTAGTCGCGACCGGACTGGGCGTCACCCCGATAGATCTATCCATAGTATTAGCGTTCTTTTCGATTAACAATTCACGATTCATGGGTCTTTAAGGCTAAACAAACTTATATAACAACTTTCGTCTGAGCATACAATCAAGTTCCTTTGGGTTCAATTTTTAAAACGAAGAGGGTTTACCACAACTTCTCGTTGCACCCTTTCATTTATAACAAATACTTTTCCAATAATAAGGGTTCCCACAACTTCTCGTTGCACCCCTACTCTTCTAATAAGTAGAGTTTCCACAACTTGTTGTTGTACCCTTTAATTTCAATAACTTCAAGTAAAATAAGGGTTTCCACAACTTCTCGTTGCCCCCTTTTATTTTAGTAAAACAAGCATGTTATCCCCCTCGCGGGTTTTATAAAACAAGTAAACATGTTAAGAGCGAGGCTATAGACTCACCTTAGCCATTAGTGGTAATGAGACGGTCGCCGACGATTAGTGATGCCCGTTAAAACACGAAAACCGCAACCTACCGAATAAGGCGCGTTCGTTAATAATCGACTTAAGTATAAATCATACTTACGTAATATAAAAATCAAAATTACAAAACCAAGACAATCCCGAAAAATTTAACGATACAAGTGTTATTCTATACCCTTTTATTCAACACTTAACCATTTAAAAACTTGCACTCTACATTGACCCGTCATGAGACGCCAAGTCAACGCAAGTCAACTTATCATTTTACTTCCCTCGGACCAGTAGCCAAGTCATTTATATAATGACTCAACACTTGAGTAAATTACCATGTCCAATGGCGAATACTCAACTCACGCCATACAAGTATTGGACTACGTGTCCAAAATACCACTCAGCATGTACACTCCAAATGTACACACCAATCTACCCTATCTACACTTGTCCGATTTCGACGAAACTTGGTGACAAACTCACACATAATATGAATAAGACTCAGTAAAAGTTTCATTCAAAAATATTACTTCTAAGACCTTCTGCCCGACACATCTTCGTGTTATAAAAAACGGGACAGATTTACGTCTTTGAATTGTAAAACCATTTCGACTTATCTAAACAATTCCGTTTATAAAACCGACACTCGGGTTTGAAAATAGACTCATGACCTGAGGTTTAGCAACTTACATCAGTACTTGAACATTTTTAAAACTCATTCTATAGTCCCCGAGATTCGATCAGAATATCGACAACAATTTTCGGATTGTGCCGATACCCGTCTCCCGGTACACGAATACTAAAAGTAGCATAACTTTTCGCTCGAAATGAGTTAGAAGCTCATTCAAGCGGCAAATCGAAGCTAAAAGAATCCTCTACAAGCCTATCCTATTAGTTTCATCATTTTCAAACAGTAAGATTTTCAAAAATTACGTTTTACCTACTGGTCTAAAATACCTTTCTAAAAATCATACTAAAACAATTTTTCAACCCATTTTAACAATTTTTATACTCCTAATATTATTCTAATATCATACTAACACATCTAACTAACCTATATCATCCTCAAATTCAACCTTACAAAAATTAAATATATAAAAATCTTGCATGCAACCACTCAAAATTTTAAATATAATAATATTAACACTACTTACAAGCATAGAAATAGATCAAACACCCTTGTTCTTCATCAAAATTTGAAAGTTCTTGCATGTGGGATTTTCTTAGATCAAAATGATCACAAGAAGATTTGCAACATGGGTCTTTTCTTAGTTTCTCTTGATTCAAACTTGATCTTGAAAATCAAATGGGTTTGGGGGTGGTGTTTTTGGCCGTGGGTTTCAAAGAGAGAAAGAGAGAGAGTTTTCTTGAAAATTTTAAATAAATAAAATGAGGTGTGTGTGTGAGTGGGGGAATTTTTATATAGTGGGGTGAGGGTAGTTTTTGCCAATAAGGTATAGTTTTGGTCCAAAAAGTAATTAAATGGTTATAAGGGTAGAAAATGTAAATATTACATTTTAAAAACATTTACGGGACTCGGGTTTCGTAAAAATACTTTTTAAAAGTTAAAACGCTTCAAGAATAAATTAATATAACTTCGACACGACTTAAAACGTAATTAAATCGAAAACGTCGAAAATATTAAATATCGAGACAATCGATAATAAAACGTAAATTTTTGGGCATCCGTCGGTATCGCGATCATTCGTAGTTCTCGTCATTCGTTAAAACGCAAAATACGAGAAATGAAAATAAATATAATAAAATCATTCATATGATAAATTTGAGAATATAATATCGATACTTAACATATTCCTTGTCGGTTTTCATCTAATCGACATTCTTACGCTAGTTTCAAGCCATAACCTTCTCGGTTAATCGATAATTTAAAATTCTCATTAAAATAAATTTATAATTCTTAATAGTCGAGACTAAAATAACGACCTGAAATTGACGGATTGTCACATTATCCCCACCAAATTGGGATCTTCGTCCCGAAGATCAACTTGCGTTCTTCCCCGATCGCTTGTTGAAATCAAAGAGTTAAACGTATTTTGGTCCTCGTCTAGAGTTCCATCACACATGACAATAAAAATCCGACTTCGTTTCTGTTGCCTAACTTCCTTATCGATAATATCTACAAGTACTTTGATGAAATGCAACTTACTGTCGATTCATACTTCATCAAGAGAGATAATAAGATCTTCATCGAGAAGAAATTTCTTTAGGTTCGACATATGAAAAGTATCGTGAATTCCTTGCGGCTCTCGAGGTAATTTAAGTTTTCATGCCATCGGACCTTCCATCGATATCATCTCGAATGGTCCAAACTAACGGGGACTTAACTTCCCACGTTTTCCAAAATACATAACACCTTCTTTATGGTGATAACTTGGCATAACTTTTCCTAGAAAGCGACGTCCTGGCGCTTAATTCGCATACGATAGTCTTCAGTGTAACAGTGAAGAGTGAAAAACAGGAAAGTCATCGTCTAAGTTCCAACGAAGGCCAAAAGATATTATATGGTACATGTTCTCCATGATCGGACGTCATTGGACAATGCCGCCTCAAGTTCTCACAACTTACGATCACTCAACTCGATCACATACCACATAAGTACCTAAAAACAAAGGTCAAACATAAACATCAAATGTAAATCTCCATCGTTGATCATCGATAAAACCTTGGACTAGCCCTTGATAATACAACTCGATCTCTAAAGTCTTTCCACTTGCAGTGTCGGCAACAACATACTCTTCGAAGTGAAAACGAATTTGTTAATTCCAGTCATTAAGAAATTCGGTCCATTGGCGAGAATTCACAACATATCGGGCATACCATTAAGTTCTACTCCAGTGTTCAACGTACAAAAGCGTCCCACTAATTTTTGCTTCAGCGTTCATCGTACAAAGGCGTCCCAATAATTTCGACTTTAGTGCTCAAGGTGCTGCATAATATTCCTCGTTTTTAGTTCGTCATACTAGCCCCAAGAGTTTCGTCATCAAGAAAAGTCTTCGGTGACCCTTCGATAGTACCAAGTAAAATTACAAAATCTTTACGTCCACGATAAGTTGTCGTTGATAACTGATCCTCAGTCAATCCGCAAGTACACACATAAATCATGGTGACGCTTAAGTGAGTCGCCTATTCTCGGAACGGTCAACGGTTCTTAACAATCTGTTTATAAAGCTCACGATCATCGAGACACATTAGAAATGGTCCATCAAAACAAATCATAACTCGAGAGAAGTACAACGGGTTATTCGTACATAGATGATAATCGACGATCATCATAATGACGACAACATCGAACGATTCTTACCAACGAAATACGAGTCGAAGGAAGACGTACGCACACCAAAAATCCACAAATCGAGCCAGACATACTTGGGCCCACTCATTTATAACTCCTTGTCTACATCAAAAGGCGTCCCTCTCCATGTATACAAGAGTTTATAAATTTACGGTTCGGGAACTTATAACTTTCTTGTTCAAATGAAAAGGCGTCCCATTCCAATTCAACAAAACGATTATAAGTCAACCTACTCAAGTATTACTACCTCTCAACACGATCATATCAAAATACCATGATAAATACAAGGTGCCAATAAACTTACATCATGATTTCCGTATTCAAATGTCCCATTCCATTTGAATAAGGAGATCATAACGATCTAAGGTCCAGTGGTTTAAAACCTTCTTATTCAAATGTCCCAATCCATTTAAGTAAGACAACATTAAACGACTCTTAGTTGGGTGAGTTAAAATCTATATATCTAAATGTCCCATTCCATTTAGATACACAATATTAAGTCACTCAACCGAATGGCTACTACGAGCATACTATTGTTGTACCCAAACTATATATATTTGATTAGGATATATATATCTTAAGTCCAACATTGGCATCCTCCTTTTCGCCAATAAAACGTGGTCATATAAACTCAAATCACACGTCGCATTACATAGAAGATGTCGCCTCAGATAAATGATTCTTCAAAATCATAAGTAGTAACGAAAACACGAACATCGCATTTATTAATTACGTTTCGAAAGGAGATGTCCAAAAATGGCACATCACGATACGATGATAACAATCGAATTTAAACAAGTCGATATGCGATAGGTTACAAAACCATGACAATCTGCGTCATAATAATACCTCGTATCAATATAAAACTATCATTTATAATTTAAAAAAAAAATGAAAACATACCTTGTAATTCACAAGTACAAATAATCGATAAAGATTACAGCAACATATATAATGACATATATATATAAATACTATCATTCTCGTCCATTGGCAACTCGGAGGTTTCGCTTGCAACAGTTATAGTTAAAAGATTTCAAAAATTCATTTTTGGAAAATCTTTTCGTTCTCTATAACTTGAGCTCTGATGCCAATCTGTAACACCCCCAATTTCGTTCATAACAGCGGAAGGGTCATTGGGTGTTACTATCATGGTTCAATCTCATAATCATAGAAAACGGCTCAAAACGAGACGTTTTAATAAACATCCATTCAATTTCATTTAATTAAGATAAAATATCATACACGGTCCCAGATGATTTAGAAGTTTTACAAATTATTATAAATGATAAAAGTTATTTGAATGGTTATGTTTTAGAAAAGCGGGCCAAAACATTTCAAATATGCAAGCTTCACGAAACCGCCTTCCTCGAGTGCCTTCTAAGTGGACCTGAGATAAAACATGCTAAAAAGTCAGCAAAATTTGCCGAGTGAATCTATAGAGTTTTAATTTAAATAAAGTGAACACAAGTATGAAAAATAACCTTCCATGGTTAATAATTTATCAAAGACGACCATGTTGTATGGACATAATTATCGTTGTTATTTCTATAAGTCTCGTGAAATTGAACGTTAACATATATTATTTCAGCCCAACACACCTAGCCAAGTGCGTATATTTCTCTTATACAATTGCATCCGATGTTTCATTACTGGTGCATCACAACACCACGCGATAGCTAGTCGCGACCGGACTGGGCGTCACCCCGATAGATCTATCCATAGTATTAGCGTTCTTTTCGATTAACAATTCACGATTCATGGGTCTTTAAGGCTAAACAAACTTATATAACAACTTTCGTCTGAGCATACAATCAAGTTCCTTTGGGTTCAATTTTTAAAACGAAGAGGGTTTACCACAACTTCTCGTTGCACCCTTTCATTTATAACAAATACTTTTCCAATAATAAGGGTTCCCACAACTTCTCGTTGCACCCCTACTCTTCTAATAAGTAGAGTTTCCACAACTTGTTGTTGTACCCTTTAATTTCAATAACTTCAAGTAAAATAAGGGTTTCCACAACTTCTCGTTGCCCCCTTTTATTTTAGTAAAACAAGCATGTTATCCCCCTCGCGGGTTTTATAAAACAAGTAAACATGTTAAGAGCGAGGCTATAGACTCACCTTAGCCATTAGTGGTAATGAGACGGTCGCCGACGATTAGTGATGCCCGTTAAAACACGAAAACCGCAACCTACCGAATAAGGCGCGTTCGTTAATAATCGACTTAAGTATAAATCATACTTACGTAATATAAAAATCAAAATTACAAAACCAAGACAATCCCGAAAAATTTAACGATACAAGTGTTATTCTATACCCTTTTATTCAACACTTAACCATTTAAAAACTTGCACTCTACATTGACCCGTCATGAGACGCCAAGTCAACGCAAGTCAACTTATCATTTTACTTCCCTCGGACCAGTAGCCAAGTCATTTATATAATGACTCAACACTTGAGTAAATTACCATGTCCAATGGCGAATACTCAACTCACGCCATACAAGTATTGGACTACGTGTCCAAAATACCACTCAGCATGTACACTCCAAATGTACACACCAATCTACCCTATCTACACTTGTCCGATTTCGACGAAACTTGGTGACAAACTCACACATAATATGAATAAGACTCAGTAAAAGTTTCATTCAAAAATATTACTTCTAAGACCTTCTGCCCGACACATCTTCGTGTTATAAAAAAACGGGACAGATTTACGTCTTTGAATTGTAAAACCATTTCGACTTATCTAAACAATTCCGTTTATAAAACCGACACTCGGGTTTGAAAATAGACTCATGACCTGAGGTTTAGCAACTTACATCAGTACTTGAACATTTTTAAAACTCATTCTATAGTCCCCGAGATTCGATCCAAATATCGACAACAATTTTCGGATTGTGCCGATACCCGTCTCCCGGTACACGAATACTAAAAGTAGCATAACTTTTCGCTCGAAATGAGTTAGAAGCTCATTCAAGCGGCAAATCGAAGCTAAAAGAATCCTCTACAAGCCTATCCTATTAGTTTCATCATTTTCAAACAGTAAGATTTTCAAAAATTACGTTTTACCTACTGGTCTAAAATACCTTTCTAAAAATCATACTAAAACAATTTTTCAACCCATTTTAACAATTTTTATACTCCTAATATTATCCTAATATCATACTAACACATCTAACTAACCTATATCATCCTCAAATTCAACCTTACAAAAATTAAATATATAAAAATCTTGCATGCAACCACTCAAAATTTTAAATATAATAATATTAACACTACTTACAAGCATAGAAATAGATCAAACACCCTTGTTCTTCATCAAAATTTGAAAGTTCTTGCATGTGGGATTTTCTTAGATCAAAATGATCACAAGAAGATTTGCAACATGGGTCTTTTCTTAGTTTCTCTTGATTCAAACTTGATCTTGAAAATCAAATGGGTTTGGGGGTGGTGTTTTTGGCCGTGGGTTTCAAAGAGAGAAAGAGAGAGAGTTTTCTTGAAAATTTTAAATAAATAAAATGAGGTGTGTGTGTGAGTGGGGGAATTTTTATATAGTGGGGTGAGGGTAGTTTTTGCCAATAAGGTATAGTTTTGGTCCAAAAAGTAATTAAATGGTTATAAGGGTAGAAAATGTAAATATTACATTTTAAAAACATTTACGGGACTCGGGTTTCGTAAAAATACTTTTTAAAAGTTAAAACGCTTCAAGAATAAATTAATATAACTTCGACACGACTTAAAACGTAATTAAATCGAAAACGTCGAAAATATTAAATATCGAGACAATCGATAATAAAACGTAAATTTTTGGGCATCCGTCGGTATCGCGATCATTCGTAGTTCTCGTCATTCGTTAAAACGCAAAATACGAGAAATGAAAATAAATATAATAAAATCATTCATATGATAAATTTGAGAATATAATATCGATACTTAACATATTCCTTGTCGGTTTTCATCTAATCGACATTCTTACGCTAGTTTCAAGCCATAACCTTCTCGGTTAATCGATAATTTAAAATTCTCATTAAAATAAATTTATAATTCTTAATAGTCGAGACTAAAATAACGACCTGAAATTGACGGATTGTCACAATTTGCACTTTGTTCCAAAAGAATCACAATTGGCAAAAACTACCCTAAACTTTTCCCATATAAATGGAAAATTTACACACTAAAAACACACATTCCACCAACACATGCAAAATTTCTCTCTCCCCTCCTCCTCTCCTCTCTTTCCCGTCCACCACCAAGCACCAAACACCCTAATTTTTTTTGAGTTCAAGTTTGATTCAATCAAATCTAATCAAAGACCCATTCCTAGTTTTTGATTCTCTACACATTGGTATGAAAATTTCCCACATGCATTAACATTTTTGAAAAACCCATTTTTGGATGATATTCTTGATGTTTGATCTTAAATTCTTGTTGTATGTAGGTGTTATGTTCATATGTATATGTTTTATTGATTGCATGTTTTGAGTTTGGTTTTTATGATTTGATCATCTAGGATGATTTAAGGTGTTATGATATGAACTAGTAATGTAGGAATGCTTATAATGGTAAAAATGAGGTTAAAATGTGGTGAAAAATTGATTTTGGGTGATATTTAAAAATGTATTTTTAGGAAGATTATTAAAAGTAATTTTATGAAAATATGAGTTTGATTTTGAGATGAACTAGTTAGATATTGTTGTAGAGGATGTTTTTACCTTCGTTTTGGTATACGGTAGGACTTGTAGCTCCAAACGAGCGAAAAGTTACGTTAGTTTGATTATTTCGTGTACCAGGAGACGAGTACCGACACAATATATAATTGTTGTCGATATTTAGATCGAATCTCTGGGACTATAAAATGGATTTTGAAATGTGTCATGGACTGATTTTTAAGGTTAAGTATGAGGATGTCAAGTTATTTTCAATGTTGAGTGTCGGTTTCATAAACGGAGAAAAATAAATGTGTTGAAAGACTAAATATTGTTGACGTAAAACTGTCCGGTTTTTGTAGTTCAAAGATGTGTTGGGCAGGGAACTTTAAAGGTAAAATCTTTTGATGAGTTTTTAACAGGGCTTTCTACGTATAGTAAGTGAAGTTTCTGATTGGTATCATAAAAATTTGACGTGTTTAAGTGGGGTAAACGAGCTTGTACATTTGGTGTGTACCGGCAGATTTTTATCGAAGAAGTCAACTAATAGTAAAAATATAAAATAGAATAAAAGGTCACTTGTATTATTTTATTTTGGATTGGTTTTGATTTTATGATTTTGAGTTTGATATTACTAAGTATGGATTTTCTCGAGTTTATTATTGATGAACGCGCCTTATTTGATAGGTGACGGTTTTTGTGTTTAACGGGCATCAACTATCGTCGAAGATCGTCGTACTACTGCTATTACTTCAGGTGAGTCTATAGCCTCGCTTTCTACTTGTTTTAATGATTTTAAAACACGCGAGGGGGATACATGCTATTTGAAGTAAAATGAACACATGTCATGAGTAATTGTTAGACCCGATGTTGCCTTTGATGAAATGAATTGTATAAGTACCTAATTGCATAAGACCCTAAATTCATGAGCCGTTAACTATCTTCTGACTTGACGTTGCGAGTCGGGAATAGCCGCTTATTCTAATAATAGTACTATTGGGCTGACAACCCTATCTGAGACCAGGACTTTACGCTGAGTAACCCGCTGGGAAGGATAATTTTACGTGAATGAGAATTGGTATTCTTGCAATTAATACCCTAGTAGGGGCACTGGTAATTTTTCTAGTCATGCTGGCATTTGGGGTGGGTGACTAAGCTAAGGGGTCGGTGTCAAGAGCTTAATATAATTCGATAACTATTGTTATATATTATACCTGATTGATAGATTGTATGGCCACAATTCTATTAAACAATTGTTGATGATTTTTACGATGTGTTCAATTATGATTTTGTAAAACCTATAGACTTGCTCAACCTTTGTGTTGATGATTTTAAGCATGTATTTCAGGTACTTGAAGTTGTTGATTTGCGGAGCTTGCTGGAGAAGGATTGCGGGATTGCTTTTGTAGTAATTTGGTCTAAAACAGATTTCTTTCCCTATTGTCGTAAACATATAGTAAATGGTCAAATATTTTGGTAAAAGGTTTGTTGTTTTGATTAAGATCCTAGGGGAACCTGTACGCTAACCTGATATATTTTAAACTGATTTAAATTGGGATTGAAGGTTTTAGACATTGATTTAGATTATTTCCATATTTATTCTTAAATATACTGTTTTTGGGTCATTTAAAGAGTTGTGAAATGAAATTTGTGAATAACACCCAATTGTGTATTTTCTGCTGCTCAATGTAAATTTGGGGGTGTTAAAGATTGGTAACCAGAGCTTTTTAGTTAGCGAATTAGGTCGATTTTTTAAAAATGTCCTAAACTATAACTTTGGTGTCGAAAGTATTTTATAAAAGCAACGCAACTTCTCTGCAAGGCTCCGGTAAGATTATTTATTTTGTTATGTTTTGTTATTATAGATGTATCCCTTATAATTGTTGTAAATTCTTGAGTATTTATTAAGTAAATACTGCAATGAGGTATTGGTATTAATGAAACGACGTGGAGTGCTTTCACCATAATTTCATCATAATTTCATTTTTATGATTATTTTATAATTATCATTTGCATTGCATTTCATTGCATCGCATACATATATATGTGGCATACGTAATTCATTTGAATTTGCATGATTATGCATTGCATAGATATTTTTGAATAATGACCTTATGTAGTTATGAATTTTCTGTGATTTTAGAAAATGTCTGACATACCATATTACGTCAAGAAAGGGGGATTTGCTGTAGGTCAATGGAATTTGCAGAATCCGTATGTAGGTGATCATAAGATTTCAGGTGGATGGTTAGATTACGAGGATGATACGAATGATAAGAAAAATGTTATAGAATCTGATAGTGATAATTATATGACTGACAGTGAGGTCGGAAGAACTGAGGTTAGAGTAGAAGTGAGAAGTTATGGAACTGATTTTGAGAAATATCAGAAAGAGATAGATAGGCTTCGCAGGTTAAGTGAATATGTAGATCATGTTGGGCCATATCTTGAGCCACATTGGAAGTTTCAAGATAGTGAGGTGTATGCTAATACTCATTATATGATAGATCCGCCGTGTCAAGGAGAAATTTTGAAGTATGGATTTAGGGATCCATCGTGTTTAGACCCAAAAGGGAGGTGCTGTAAGTTAGGACCAGTTGAAGATGAAGCAGGAACGAGCCAAGTTGGAGAAAGTGATAGACCACATCAGATGAAGTGATGTAGTGATGGATTGTTGTTGTATTTCAGTTATGTATTATTATGTTGTGTTGTATTTTGATTATCTAGATGTTGTGAGGTAGTATTGTGATGGATTATTATTATTGTTGTTGTTTAGGATGGTAAGGGTAAGTGACATTAGCGACAAGGTTTTGTTGCTATTTTCTTGGATTTATGGATGATATCTACTATTACCCTTTAGTATTTTGATGTGTCTTTGTATCTTTTCATTCGATATGATTGTGGAATTTAGGTAGTATTGTGTTGTTGGCGTATGCAGTATTCATGTTATATCTTGATGAAAAGATCCTATTCTTTCTATCTCGATGTGTATACTCATTAAGTCTCTTTCGTATGTGATAACAATGAAAAGAGTTGAGTGAGATATGTTTCTGTCATTAACAGGGATTCCTGTGTGTGTGTGTGACTGAGTATCTTGAAATATGTCTCCAAGGGTTGCCAACCATTAGGGTAGATAATATGATTGTGGGAATAGTTGTTAGATTGTTTGAGGCTGATAGTGTTTAGAAGGGACGAGATGCTGTCGAGATTGAAAATCCTGCTGTTTTAGTTGAAAATGTTGTTGAGACTGAACATGCTGCTGAAACTGAAGATGCTGCAGAGACTGAAGATGCTGCTGAGACTGAAGATGTTGTTGTTCCAGTTGGAGATGCTGCTGTTATTCTGCAAGATTTTAAAAGGATGTCTGTGTATTAGATTATTAGGAATGAGAAGAGACGCGGTGAAGAGTGCTGTACGACTATTGATGCTAATTGGAAAGGTGCAACTATATGGATAAGTTCGAGTAACTGATGGATGTTTAATATATCAATAGTCAATTGGGAATATTCGACTAGACGAAAAGAGATGGTAACTTAAAAATTGATCCTGATTCGAAATTAAGTGTGGCAGAAAAGAGTAAAGGAATGGTATTATTGCGAATGACAATAAGGAATAGGAATTTATTTCCTCTGATAGAAAGTAAACTTGGAATTCAATAGTTTAAGATAAGAAGAGATGGTGTTCAAGAAGTGGCTATAAATTGGGTAAACAAGAGGAAGTATGATGTGTAGATCACATATATTTTATACCACTTAAGTAATTATCTATTTACTTGATGTAAGTATGGGCTAGCTGGAGGTCGAGCTGCTGAAGGAATAACAAGGAATGTGGTATAAAAATTTGTATTTCTATGGTAATGAAATGTTTTCATTTCGGTAAAGGAGATTGAATAAAGGAATTATTCAGATAATGGAAAATCAATATGAAGGGAATGTTGCTGCTATTACAGTCTATATTTTGGAAATGCTGATAAGATTTGAGATTTAGATGTAGTAAATTGTGTATTCTTATCTGGTAATTATTGAGTTATAAATTTATTGAAATTCTGAAGGTGTTATTGATGGTGTATCTAAATTCTGAAGGTGTTATTGAGGATATATTGAGATTTGAAGATGTTATATTTTAGCAGAACTGAGGACGAGGAATCAACGAAAATTTACGATTGGTCGAAATGATAAATTCACCGACGGAAGAATAATATATATATATTAAGGAAATATTTTCTGAGTTAATGAAATTAAGAAGTATAGCGCAATCAATTGAAATAGAGTTGTGAGAAAGTTAACCGGGAAAAGGATGAATATCATAGGATATGTTAAATAAAGGCGGAAAGAATTAAATTGGAATGTTGTTGAACATTGAGTACTGATTTCAGGGAGTAATCAGTGGAAATTTCTATTTGACGATTTTATCGGTCAATGATGAGAAGGTATGTAGTAGGAAACTACAATAAGTCAAATTTTTTGTGCGCTTTACAAGTAGTAGTCGGAAAAGAATGAGAAGATGAGTTAGTACTTGAGGGTACTATGTGATTGTTCTGCGGAATCGTAGAGTTCACTGTCGTCTTGGGAAAAAGGAAGCTTTGTGTTAGCTTGGTGATAGGAGTTATGTAATCTGATTGTATATTTTATTATATGGCATTGTCAGGAAGTTGAGGACGGTAATACGATTGATTGTAAGGATTGACAGATGAGACAATAAGGATAATCTGATTCGACTGGAAGGGTAAGTCATCAGAGAAGTAATAACAGAAGAAAGTAAAGAAGCTGGATGTTTTGTGAATAAGATGATTGCTGTGAGGTTGAACAAACTAAGCACCAGATATCGGTGTCCATTATTGATTGTGAATGATCAGTGTGACGAATAGATGATTGAAGGAAAGAAAAGTATTCCCTAACAATTGGAAAATTGTTATTAAAAGGAGGAACGATGAGTAAAATTATTTGGATAAGAATTTTAGTTGGAGTATTATAGATGTTTTAGAATGTGCAATCTATGGCTGAAGTGATCGTGGAAATCTGACTAGATTGAAACGATTGAGGCTTTGTCAATACCGACGAAACTGACTGAAGCTTGTCAATTCCTTTGTGTAAGCTGAGTAATATCGGAGGTTTATCAGGAGGTTTTCACTGATTGTTGAACCAAGGATACAACTGAAAAAGAAGAATTAAATATATGAGTGGAGGTAGATGTATAAATGGAAAATATATTTAAGTTGTGGTTGTGAGATCTGATTTTGTAATTGAAGAAGTTGTTTATGAACGCTGAGGATAGATTGAAGTTCTGTGCCTGTATAACCAGTATTGGAGGAATCTAAAGGAATTAGAGAACTTCGATGATGATATTTGGATAATATCAAGTGGAAAGGAAAGCAATAGTAGTGTGTTGACTTAAATAAATAAGTTTAACGAGGTTTATATCATCATGAGATTGGACATTGTGGTATTTGTTTTGGGATTGAAAAATATTACTTGTATGAAATCAAGTATGAAGAAAATAAGAATAAGAAGGACTTGTGTATAAATGACATTCGGGGATTTTAAAGGAAGAGGAATTAAGGATTTATTAATGATGACGAGGAAATAATAATCGGTAAATTTTAGATGGGATATTTATAGTTCTGTATTACGAAGTATGTTTCAGATTATGAAGGATAAGTATGGATGCTTTCACTATCGACTAGTGAGTAATTAGTAAAAAGGAGAAGGAAAAGAAGGACTTATAATGTTTATGAAGTAATTGAGAATTGACTCTTGAGTTTTGAGATAATTGGAATATTGGTAGCAACAAGCAGAATGGATGGAATGGAAAGGAAGTTAGAATCAAGGTAATAAACTAAAGGAAAAAGGAATATTAAAGAAAGAAGATCAGCAGATTGTTGGAAATTTTGAAATAGAATGGTAATAGAAATGAGAAAGTTGAGATGTATGTTTTTGTGGGACAAAAACGGGTATTGTGATTATCTAAATTTTCTCCTATTAGATCAGAGAGTGTGTTAAGAATGCAGGGACCAGTGGTGAATGAATTGTTCATATTAAACAGAGAATTTAGTTATTCTTAGAGTGATGAGAGTGTCGCATTTAGTATTGAAGGGATTTTACAAATTGAAGTATTAATATAGTGTGGTTGGAATAAAGTATATTACGATATCAGGAAGTGATTTGACCATTATATATTTCAGATTTGAATATATGAGACTAACGGAGTTATTTAAACAGTATATGATATGAGAAAGATGTATAAATGTACCATGGAAGGTACAGTTGGGACATAGAGATTGTTAGAATGAATGGAAGTGGAAAATGAGTATGGAAAGTATTTAAGAGCCTGGTTAGAATTATGGATAATCTCATTGTATTTAATTTGAGTGTAACCTTAGGACCTAGAGGCAAAGTGTGACAATCCGTCAATTTACGATTGATATTTTATTCTTGAATATTATTTAAAACATTATTTTAATGTTACAATATGAACTCACATATTTTTGGGAAGAAATTTGGATTTACGTCTTGGAGTAGCGTCAACTACGTCTAAACAGGAGGATTCAACGTTACGTGCTTACGTTTGCATACACCGTCTTTGGTGACAGTCCGACATTTCAGAAAAATAAATTTATCCGTGAATATTATTTTGGAATTTTAAATTTGTGTTAGTTTATAAACTCACAAATTTACGAGAAGAGATTAGGACTTACGATTTTATTTTAACGTCCTTTACGACTAAACCGGAAACCTTAGGATCACGTATTTACGTTTTCGAACTCCGTTTTTGATGAGACAATTTTTATTGGATTCGTTTTGTGACGTTGATTCATAATTTATAAAAACGTTTTTCATAAAACGACCCGAGGGCACGCAAATCAAGGAAACTAGAATCGAGGAGTACCCGTAAATAAACGGGGATGAGACAAGTGGGACACTTGTCCCACCCCCATCAAAACCGGCCAACACAACATAACTTAACACTTGATGTGTCAAGTTTAGCTACCAAAACTTACACATGTCCACTTTAGCTTACTAGTTAAGCTTACCATCTAACTAAACCACTAGCTACACACATACTTCCATTTGTGACATGCAAAACCACACCAAACTCTCTCTCTCTAGCTTGAATGTGCCGTCCCATATTCACCCTAAACATCCAATTTGATCAAAAATTAACCATGAATTCATATGTTATTTCTACATATGTTGAAGCCCTCTTGAAGCTCTCTTGATTGGTGGTGTTTATAACATCCAAGGAGGAGTTTTCATGGTGTCTTGAGGATGATTTTCCACAAGGTTTCTATGAAGAATGGTGGTCATGAAGGTGGTCTTGGTGCATCATAAGTTTCTCCATCCAAAACCATGTCAAACTCATAACCTACATCAAGTTGGTGGTATAAAGATTGTCCTCCTCATCTTCTTGTTATTTTGATTATGTAAATATGTATTTTGTTTCCTATTGTATATATTTATGATGATTATATGATGATAAAAATGTTATGTGGGGATTTGTTGTTGACAATCATGGATAAAAAGGTGAAAAACCATAAGAAACAAGGTTAAAATCTTGGTTAAATTTGATGGCTGTATAAAACAGTAAAGAATTAAGTCATAAACTGATAAAATGATGAAGTGGAATAGACTTACAGTAAGCTATGGGTCTTGTACACATGTGAGAGTTGGCCATGCAATGGAATCAAAATAATGAGTGAGATATGATCAAAACAAGTTTAGGGTATAAATCTGAAGTTACTGTTTTGGACGATTTTTAGAAAATACTTAAAGGATGATTCAACAGTAGCTATAGAAGAGTTAAATATAGCACATATCATGTAGTTTATGTGATAAAAATTTGAGCTTCTATCTCCATGTAGAACTCAAGATATGGCAGTTTTGGTGAAGATGAAGTTAAAAATCAGATTTTTTGAAATTAAAGAATAATACTATTATATAAGCACTCACATTTTAATATATAAAATGCAAAATAAAAACCCACTAACTTATAAAACTTATTTATATAAATATATATAAAAGGTTAATCAAATGGATAAATTATATAAATGGTGGTGAAATAATGTTTATAAGTAATAAAAACTATAAACATGATTTTTACGACTTTTTCGGCTATTGCCGTAAAATTAACGTTTTTGTTAAATAAAACTTAGATGGTTGGACCCGTCTAATGAAAACTTTATAAAACTTATATACTGATATATAAACATGTATAACAAGTAAAAACCGATAAAACCCGAACTATAGGGCATACGGACATTAACAAGTTAAATAAACATATTGGACTAATAAATGTACTAAATAGGATAAAAACTTGTAAAAAGAATCTATTGAGCTTAACCCATTTAGGCCCAACTTGGAAAGTATACATACTGATAATATAGGTACAAAATGGATTAAAATAAGTTAAATAACTTATAATAAGCTTATTGGACTTAAGACACGTAAACGGGTAAAACTAGTAAACTAGTATAAAAGTTATCGACATATAACACTAAAAGGAGTAAACGAGAATATGTAAACCCACTTGATCATCATATATATATAATCATCATATGTATACATAATTGTTATTTTTATAAAGTCATTGGACAAACGTCTAAGACCGGGTATTATTTGTCTAGGTTTCCGTGATTGAAGCACGTACCGTACGACCGAATTGCCGATAACCCGCCTTCCCATATCAACGTGAGTTCATAGCCTCGCACTCTTTTAAATGTTTTTATAAATGCTTTATAAACCCGCGAGGGAGATAACATGTTAGTTTTTATAAAAGTTTGGACACCATTTGTCCCGATTGTTTGTTTATTGATTTTGGACCCGAATGATTGAATGACCCGATTGTATGACCCGATAAATGATTAATGGACCCGATAGATGAAATTAAATGGATTATTAAAGTTAGGTTATGTCACTAAAAGTCCCATTAGCATGAATTGTGAACTACCGGGAGTTGGTAGACGCTTATACATTTAATAGTACTATTTGGGGACGATCACCCCAGTTCGCGCCTTGACGGTTGATCCCCGTCGTGCCACATTGATTGGTAAGCGAATTTATGTATGAGAAGATTTCCATAGCGTGACCTTTGTGACGACACGCTACTTTAGATGGGCAAAATTGGTATCGGGTTAGCTACCCGTTTTGGTTTAGTAAGGTAACAATGTCATGCGGCTTATAATAATCCAAATTAACGAAATACTAATAGACGCTCCGAATTACGATGTATTGCCTGACTAGCAATACAGGGTCATACTATTGATATTATGTTTGTATTTTGGTTTTCATAACCATACTCATATAACGGATTTTATTTTCATACAACGTCGTAAGACGTATTGTATGACGTTTTTACGACATTGGCGCGTAATATGATTTTTAAGGCTTTTTATAACCATATTCATATAACGGTTTTATTTAATCTATACAACGTTGCAAAACGTATAGTATGGTGTTTTTAACGACAATGATTCGTATAATGATTTTTAAGGCAAATGCCTATATTATGATTTTCGATAAAGATTTGTATAAAATGACTTTGGCTATTTTATGGCCTATTAAAATGATTTGTACAAGATGATTTTCAGTAATAATTTTATACTGATATTATATTGATGGATTTTATTAAACTCTATGAATTCACTCGGCGTTATCGCTGACCTTTTCTTTTAACATGTTTTATCTCAGGTACTTGAAGGTAATTCTCGGGAAGACGACAAGAATTCATGGCCCGCACTTAAACAATATTTTTCCATTCAAATACTTTGTAAAACTTTGTATGAAATATAATGACTTGGGACCGATGTAACTTTGATATTTATGAATGGAAATGATTTATTATTAAACGACGCAATTTTTATGCGTTGTCTATGATGTGAGTAATGTGCTATCCCGTAACACCAACTAGTCTTCCGCTGTACTAAGTTGTATAAATTTGGGGGTGTTACAGTTTGGTATCATAGCTCTCGTTATAAAGAACGAAAGATTTTTAAAACCAAGGTTTTGAATAAAACATTTCAAAATCTTTTAACTATAAACATTTTTCTAAAAATGTCTAAAAATCTTTTGACTATAACGGTGCCGAAGAATTCCCGAGTTACCGACAAGGCCAGACTGAGAAGTGTTATTTTAATATATATATAACTTGGATTATATATATATATATGATGTAATTTTATTACATGATTGTTTGATGATTATTTTGATTTTTATACGAGGTATTTATACGACGTAGATTGTCACAAGTAACCCTAAATCCCCTAGTAAATTAATCGAAGCTATTCTCGTAGGAATTCTAGCTATCCTAGATCTAAACCAAGTTGCGGATATTTATGATCCCAACAAATGGTTGATACTCGTAGAAATGTAGATATTAGTTGATTGTGATATTGAAAAAGAATTGGCGAGATTAAATCTGATATCGATGTTATGACGATCTTTCCTTATAGAGTGGAGTTTGACAAAACGTTACCACCTAGAAAGATGTCATCTAATTCGTTGTCATCCAATTCTTAAATTGAAATCGAAAGGGTGAATGTTGCACTTGAGGCTGTTATTGGAACCATTACCCAAAAGCCTCATGCCACTAATACCTTTCCGAGAAGTCTAGTTGAATGATCAAGTCATTTCATATTAATGACTCATTTGATAATTGTTGTTGTAAGAGCTAATAGGATTGGAAATTAAGTGTTGATTCATATTGAGATCGTATTGCCTTTACAAGGCCAAAGAATAAGATTGAAAGTATTGGAGATTGAGGTAGGATATCGAATTGAGTATAAAATTTGTTAAAACTGGAATAAAGTAGAATTTAACTCGTATGGAATATGAGATTGTTAAGAGGAAGTCGTTAAGTTTTGTGATTGAATTATAAGGATTTAATTGATTGTAGGTTTGTGTTAAGGGTTGTTCCTAGGACATTGTCCACTAACGAGGATGCCCAGTGTCTAAGAAATAAATTGAAGAAATCTTCTTCTGAATTGAGACCGATGGATCTTCTGGGACATGTGGAACACCTAATGACTCATGTAGATTAGTATTCATTGTGGTATCTTTTAAAAATAATCCCTAACTTAACTGTGACATCAGTTGGTAGGATGAGTTCTGAGAATTGTATGACATAGTAACACGTAATGTGTTACGATACAATTTGACTTGTTTGTGATTAATGAAAAGACTACCTTTGATTGCTAAATTCTACATGTATCGATGTTATCTATCTTTTATTGCTTCTTTCTAATGTTCGCATTAGTGATGCAACAATTGAATAAATACTCATCTTGATTTGAGTTACGTTGTGAATTATTCTTTTAGAGTGCCACCGAGATCATGAACCTCATGATTATTTGGCTAAGCTCATTTCCTATCATATCGTAGTTAATTCTTGGTGAACAAGCTTTCATCACTCTTTTGCAGATCACACATTGTTTTTATAAAGTTAAAACGGTATCCTTTGAGAAAAATTGAATTTCCATTACTATAAGGATTACTCAAAGTAAGATTTATAAGTGATTGTTATCGAAATGAAGTTGTTCATTCAACATCCTGGAAAAACCTAATTGTTTTCATAACAAAGAAAATCTTTGTAAATTTATTTTTGATTCTTATCTAAGAATTAAGCATGAAAATGTTTTTACTATAAACATGATGTTAAAATTTTGACGAACTGAGTATTGCATCGTTAATCTTGAAATTGTATATAGTTGCGCGCCTACATACAATTTGGAATGGACTATGCAAGACTGATTAGTAGTCACCATAAAACTAATGAATAAACACTACATTTTAATTGAGGACTGTGAAAGATTAAATTTTAATGAGATCTGCAAGAAGTGAAAAATAAGGACATATTGTTAGGGACACCTACATATGTGCCTGTAGCATCTATTCTTCCGAGTTGAATTTACTCATCTGTGGAATTTGTCTTATTTGACAATTGATATTCCGTTCTTGTCCAATTCTCTCGTAGTGAGATTGTTAGGAAAAGTATATGATTACCGAGTGTTGATACCCGACTGGATGTATCGACGTTCCTATCATTCCTTTTAATTTGATTTCATTTGAATGACCTGGGTAACGATCTGAGGAGCTTTCGAATGCGTACTCAAATTATGAAAACATGGGATATATTCATATTCGTTAAATGTTTTCGTATGTATCTGATTTGAAATTTTCTCGCATAGATTATGCGTTGACCTTACTCTTTATAGTAGTTGTGTCTCCAGATATCCCTGAAAATTTTGAAGGATTATGAATTATTATTAGTCTTTTGAGAAATTCACATCTTATCGACGGAAATGAAACTGGGAAGTTGATAATGCCAGTAGAATGGGTGGATTGATTATGACATGACGACGTTGTCTCAATTGATGGGAACTCGAGTAGAATTCCCCTAAATGATAAGATGTTGATTATCAAAAGTGATCTAAATAATTCTTGGTGGATGACGATATCCTGTATTAAGACTTGAAATTATACCGTGAACGGTTGTGAATTAGTCATAAATATTATAATCTAGGAAGAACCTAATATGAAATTATTAAAAGATGTTTTCGTTATCTGAAACTTTAGGAGATATTTGCTGGTGAATTACCTAGACTTTCGCCACTAAGGCAAGTTGAAATTGATATTGATTATATTTCCGGTGCTACACTTGTGGCTTGTGCACTGTACGTCAGCACCATCTGAATTAAAGGAATTACCGTACAACTGAAAGAGTTGTCGGAGAAAGATTTTATTATACCAAGCCTATCATCCTGAAGAGCTATGGTGTTATCTTTCCTTATATTTATAGATTACTGTGAATTGAGTAAACTGACAATCGAAAACGATATCCATAACTCGAAATGGAAGAATTGTTCGATCATTTACAAGGTTCTAGCAAATTTGATCCATGGCATGGTTATCATCAAACATCGCATCTGCGAAAGAGATTATCTATTCCAATCACTACATCCGGTACTTGGAATGAACGTTATGAGTTTCACGTGATGTCGTTTGGATTGACCAATGCACATGTAGTATTCATAAAATTGGTGAATCACGTGTGTAGGCTGTAAATTGATAAATTCATGCTTGAAGATCATTAAGGATCATTTACTTGTTTATTTATAAGAATAAGAAGGAGTTAATAATTATTTATAGACTGCCCTGAATTGGCCGAACAGTGTAAACCTGAACCTTGAATAATTAACACATGATTAAAGACTTGAACCTTTACATGATTTGACTATGTGATTAAAAGGATAATGGAATATAAATTGACTCTTCAAAAATTAAGAGCCCTTTTCAGACCTTGGATTTTATCAAAAAGAAATGGAAATATGTTTTAACGAATATTTTAACAAAGGATTTTAAGGGATTATTCCCTTATACACAAACCGTTTAACTAAACTTCTGTTTAGGGGTAAATGATTGTGTATACCTCAAGATAACTTAAGAAGGATTGAGTAAAAAAAAACCCTTTATAGCATGACTTGAAATTTTAAACGACACTTTTTGCTTTTCAACTAAGAAAATTTTGACCAAAATATAAACAAAGATTTCTCGAACATTTTCGGATCTTATTAAATATTTTAATTATTTTCGATAAATCAACAAAAATCTTGTTAATTAAACTCAAATTTATTTTGAACATTTTATATAATTGGTCGAACTAAGAAATTTAAAACTTTTACGTTTACGCTTCATAAAAGTTAACTAATAATTATTTAATTAATCATAATAATTATCGACGCTTTAGACGCCGGATTGAGAAAAACTGATAAAAATGATAGTTGAGACAAAACTGAAACATAAAAGATATGAAGAAAGAATTTTGAATAAATACAGTTATGATATTTATTTCATCAGGAGAAAGTGAACGTAATTACTGACGCATAATATAGAAAGAATATCAGAGTGAATTGTGGACATGATAATTATATCATCATGAGAGGTGAATATAAATACTGACACATTATGTATAAAAGATAAAGAATCAATTAGAATGTATTTCTTAATAATGACTGTGCAAAATGAATTGCCGAACAATTTAAAGTATAGCTGATGTTTGTAAAAAGGATAATATAGATAATAAAAAGGTTTCACGGCTAGTGTGAACCATTAGAATTGAGAAGCCGATGACGTTAAATGTATAAAAGACCACATGTGATTGTCTAAATATGGAGATCGTGAGATATAGTTATGTTGGAATTTGTAAGTATAAGTATTCTATTTATGTCATTTAAGACTAAAAGTATCTTTGTCTAAAGAAGTTGTACTGAAGGCAAATTATGAAGGCAGACATCGCCTCATACATTAGTAAACGTCTAGCTATTGCAAAGGTCATCATCTGAATTTGATTCGATTTGGGTCATCGTCGACTGACTGACCAAATCTGCTAATATCATTCTCGTTAATGATAGAATCTTGATGAAGAAATAGACTCTTTTATTTAAAGGAAGTTATATAAACATAGTGTGCATGTATCGATCATCTATATCAAGATCCTCACTTCGCATCGAATTTCTAGAGATTTGCTCAGAAATCATTGAGAACGAACCTTGATGAGAGTACTATATACCACCCCAAATCGAAGGGACGAGGTAAAGTAACGATACAAGCAATATAAGTGCTGTTTTATGTTTGAATGATTGACCTTTGGTAATAGACCGTATAATCGTTTCCCTTTGGAAGAATTATCATTGATAATCATCGTATTAGGATCGAGATCGAATCTTGTTAAGATTTAGAAATTAGAGCATCTGTAAGCTGGAGTTGAGATGAAGACACCCGACATACACCCATTGTGAGTTGGACATGTCTTTTAGATTTAAAGTTTCCTATGATGGCGAACCTATCCTTGCAAAATACCCGACCCGCGAGATCTGAAATGATTGTTGAAATCAGGATTTGATTATTAACTGCCGATAGTGGGCAAGAGGTTATGTGAATGTGAAATGTAGACCTTGAAGTGCCAAATGGGTAGCGATGTTATGCCACAATTTTAACCTTGGAAAGATGAATTCATGATCTGACAAATCATGGGATATAAGTCCTCGTTGTATGGGACCATTGAGATGATGTAAAAGTTGGGATTGAAAGGCATACAAGCTGGGATCTACCCTAGGACTTCAAGAACCTCTTGAATTATGTTTCGTAAATCGAACTTGATGGAATATCTATCAAGTGAGAATCTGATTATTCTTAGTAGAGCTTAGATCGGCGAAAAGTTGCATTCATCAAAAACCCGTGAACATCATGGATAGAGAAAGTAAGTCAACATTAAGCCTGATCTTATTCCCGTAGTTATGTTTGATGAAACTCGCGTATTGTAATTGCACTTGTGAGAAAAGACCGAATGTGGAGGAAATACCCACATGGCTTTAACTCTATAAGAAGCGAGTAGTAAGGTAAGATGATCTTTGAGGACAAAGATCATGTTTAGGGGTAAATGCTGTGACAATCCGTCAATTTACGATTGATATTTTATTCTTGAATATTATTTAAAAACATTATTTTAATGTTACAATATGAACTCACATATTTTTGGGAAGAAATTTGGATTTACGTCTTGGAGTAGCGTCAACTGCGTCTAAACCGGAGGATTCAACGTTACGTGCTTACGTTTGCATACACCGTCTTTGGTGACAGTCCGACATTTCAGAAAAATAAATTTATCCGTGAATATTATTTTGGAATTTTAAATTTGTGTTAGTTTATAAACTCACAAATTTACGAGAAGAGATTAGGACTCACGATTTTATTTTAACGTCTTTTACGACTAAACCGGAAACCTTAGGATCACGTATTTACGTTTTCGAACTCCGTTTTTGATGAGACAATTTTTATTGGATTCGTTTTGTGACGTTGATTCATAATTTATAAAAACGTTTTTCATAAAACGACCCGAGGGCACGCAAATCGAGGAAACTAGAATCGAGGAGTACCCGTAAATAAACGGGGATGAGACAAGTGGGACACTTGTCCCACCTCCATCAAAACCGGCCAACACAACATAACTTAACACTTGATGTGTCAAGTTTAGCTACCAAAACTTACACATGTCCACTTTAGCTTACTAGTTAAGCTTACCATCTAACTAAACCACTAGCTACACACATACTTCCATTTGTGACATGCAAAACCACACCAAACTCTCTCTCTCTAGCTTGAATGTACCGTCCCATATTCACCCTAAACATCCAATTTGATCAAAAATTAACCATGAATTCATATGTTATTTCTACATATGTTGAAGCCCTCTTGAAGCTCTCTTGATTGGTGGTGTTTATAACATCCAAGGAGGAGTTTTCATGGTGTCTTGAGGCTGATTTTCCATAAGGTTTCTATGAAGAATGGTGGTCATGAAGGTGGTCTTGGTGCATCATAAGTTTCTCCATCCAAAACCATGTCAAACTCATAACCTACATCAAGTTGGTGGTATAAAGATTGTCCTCCTCATCTTCTTGTTATTTTGATTATGTAAACATGTATTTTGTTTCCTATTGTATATATTTATGATGATTATATGATGATAAAAATGTTATGTGGGGATTTGTTGTTGATAATCATGGATAAAAAGGTGAAAAACCATAAGAAACAAGGTTAAAATCTTGGTTAAATTTGATGGCAGTATAAAACAGTAAAGAAGTAAGTCATAAACTGATAAAATGATGAAGTGGAATAGATTTACAGTAAGCTATGGGTCTTGTACACATGTGAGAGTTGGCCATGCAATGGAATCAAAATAATGAGTGAGATATGATCAAAACAAGTTTAGGGTATAAATCTGAAGTTACTGTTTTGGACGATTTTTAGAAAATACTTAAAGGATGATTCAACAGTATCTATAGAAGAGTTAAATATAGCACATATCATTTAGTTTATGTGATAAAAATTTGAGCTTCTATCTCCATGTAGAACTCAAGATATGGCAGTTTTGGTGAAGATGAAGTTAAAAATCAGATTTTTGGAAATTAAAGAATAATACTATTATATAAGCACTCACATTTTAATATATAAAATGCAAAATAAAAACCCACTAACTTATAAAACTTATTTATATAAATATATATAAAAGGTTAATCAAATGGATAAATTATATAAATGGTGGTGAAATAATGTTTATAAGTAATAAAAACTATAAACATGATTTTTACGACTTTTTCGGCTATTGCCGTAAAATTAACGTTTTTGTTAAATAAAACTTAGATGGTTGGACCCGTCTAATGAAAACTTTATAAAACTTATATACTGATATATAAACATGTATAACAAGTAAAAACCGATAAAACCCGAACTATAGGGCATACGGACATTAACAAGTTAAATAAACATATTGGACTAATAAATGGACTAAATAGGATGAAAACTTGTAAAAAGAATCTATTGAGCTTAACCCATTTAGGCCCAACTTGGAAAGTATACATACTGATAATATAGGTACAAAATGGATTAAAATAAGTTAAATAACTTATAATAAGCTTATTGGACTTAAGACACGTAAACGGGTAAAACTAGTAAACTAGTATAAAAGTTATCGACATATAACACTAAAAGGAGTAAACGAGAATATGTAAACCCACTTGATCATCATATATATATAATCATCATATGTGTACATAACTGTTATTTTTATAAAGTCATTGGACAAACGTCTAAGACCGAGTATTATTTGTCTAGGTTTCCGTGATTGAAGCACGTACCGTACGACCGAATTGCCGATAACCCGCCTTCCCATATCAACGTGAGTTCATAGCTTCGCACTCTTTTAAATGTTTTTATAATTGCTTTATAAACCCGCGAGGGAGATAACATGTTAGTTTTTATAAAAGTTTGGACACCATTTGTCCCGATTGTTTGTTTATTGATTTTGGACCCGAATGATTGAATGACCCGATTGTATGACTCGATAAATGATTAATGGACCCGATAGATGAAATTAAATGGATTATTAAAGTTAGGTTATGTCACTAAAAGTACCATTAGCATGAATTGTGAACTACCGGGAGTTGGTAGACGCTTATACATTTAATACTACTATTTGGGGACGATCACCCCAGTTTGCGCCTTGACGGTTGATCCCCGTCGTGCCACATTGATTGGTAAGTGAATTTATGTATGAGAAGATTTCCATAGCGTGACCTTTGTGACGACACGCTACTTTAGATGGGCAAAATTGGTATCGGGTTAGCTACCCGTTTTGGTTTAGTAAGGTAACAATGTCATGCGGCTTATAATAATCCAAATTAACGAAATACTAATAGACGCTCCGAATTACGATGTATTGCCTGACTAGCAATACAGGGTCATACTATTGATATTATGTTTGTATTTTGGTTTTCATAATCATACTCATATAACGGATTTTATTTTCATACAACGTCGTAAGACGTATTGTATGACGTTTTTACGACATTGGCTCGTAATATGATTTTTAAGGCTTTTTTTAACCATATTCATATAACGGTTTTATTTAATCTATACAACGTTGCAAAACGTATAGTATGGTGTTTTTAACGACAATGATTCGTATAATGATTTTTAAGGAAAATGCCTATATTATGATTTTCGATAAAGATTTGTATAAAATGACTTTGGCTATTTTATGGCCTATTAAAATGATTTGTACAAGATGATTTTCAGTAATAATTTTATACTGATATTATATTGATGGATTTTATTAAACTCTATGAATTCACTCGGCGTTATTGCTGACCTTTTCTTTTAACATGTTTTATCTCAGGTACTTGAAGGTAATTCTCGTGAAGACGACAAGAATTCATGGCCCGCACTTAAACAATATTTTTCCATTCAAATACTTCTTAAAACTTTGTATGAAATATAATGACTTGGGACCGATGTAACTTTGATATTTATGAATGGAAATGATTTATTATTAAACGACGCGATTTTTATGCGTTGTCTATGATGTGAGTAATGTGCTATCCCGTAACACCAACTAGTCTTCCGCTGTACTAAGTTGTATAAATTTGGGGGTGTTACACAAAGTAATTTTTGAATATTGGAAATCGTTGTGATAAAGTATGAGTATTGATTAAGGTTTGAACATATTATATGTGAAACAGTGATTGAGATTGACTTTTGGATATTAGAGATTTCTGCAGAAGGTGTGAAGAATTGAGTTAAGAAGGAATATTGCGTATTTTCGGAAAGCAACGGACAGAGTGAAAGGATGAATTGAACGATGGTAACAGAAACTTGGGATGATGATATCATGATATTTTACTATGAGGACTAATGGAACCTAGTGAAAATGGAATCATTATGCGATAATAATCGTCATATCAGTAGTTAAAAGGTCTAATTTGAGAACATACATAGTTGTGGTATATATATGTTGTCAGAGAGTTGTGGTATATGTACGTTGTTTGAATTGTGGGGTACGTTGTCAGTGTATTAGGGCAGGAATGAAACGGAGAAAGTAATGCTGAAGAGTATGAATGATGAAGGAATATTAGCATAATAGAAGGTGAAATTGAAAGTTGAAGTGTAACAATTATGGATATGGTGATATCATAAGAATTGAGTTGGACTAGTGTGAAAGACATGAGTATCTCTTGAGGATAAGGGGTCACGTTGACTCTAGAAGTGAGGAAGTGTGAGTATGAGGCGGGTTGAGCGCCGGGACGTCGCTCTCTTTTAGGAGGGTAGGATGTAACAACCCAAAAAATCGTGGTCATTATTTAATTATATTTTTACATATATTTTTGAATTTTTGACGAGGTTGATTTTCAGGATGATTGGTAATTTGATTTGGATGATGATTGAAATTTTATTTTTACGTTTTGACAAGTTGCGAGGATTATTAGTGATGACGATATCGACGGATGCCCGGGAAATTTTACATTTTTTAAAACATGTCGATGTTTAATATTTTGACGTTTTTATTTTAATGTCGTATTAAGTCGTGTCGGGACTATATAATATATTATTTTGAGTGCGTTTTAAGTTTTGAGAAGCATTTTTATGAAACCCGAGACCCGTAAAAATTTTCAAAAGTGACTAATAGTCATTTCCCGCTTTTTAACAAAGTATTTGCACTTTGGTCCAAAAGAATAACAATTGGCAAAAACTACCCTAAACTTTTCCCATATAAATGAAAAATTTACACACTAAAAACACACATTCCACCAACACATGCAAAATTTCTCTTTCCCCTCCTCCTCTCCTCTCTTTTCCATCCACCAACAAGCACCAAACACCCTAATTTTTTTTGAGTTCAAGTTTGATTCAATCAAATCTAATCAAAGACCTATTCCTAGTTTTTGATTCTCTACACATTGGTATGAAAATTTCCCACATGCATTAACATTTTTGAACAACCCATTTTTGGATGAAATTCTTGACGTTTGATCTTAAATTCTTGTTGTATGTAGGTGTTTATGTTCATATGTATATGTTTTATTGATTGCATGTTATTATTTTTGAGTTTGGTTTTTATGATTTGATCATCTAGGATGATTTAAGGTGTTATGATATGAACTAGTAATGTAGGAATGCTTATAATGGTAAAAATGAGGTTAAAATGTGGTGAAAATTTGATTTTGGGTGATATTTAAAAATGTATTTTTAGGCAGATTATTAAAAGTAATTTTCTGAAAATATGAGTTTGAGTTTGAGATTAACTAGTTAGATATTGTTGTAGAGGATGTTTTTACCTTCGTTTTGGTATAAGGTAGGACTTGTAGCTCCAAACGAGCGAAAAGTTACGTTAGTTTGATTATTTCGTGTACCGGGAGACGAGTACCGACACAATATATAATTGTTGCCGATATTTGGATCGAATCTCGGGGACTATAAAATGGATTTTGGAATGTGTCATGGACTGATTATTAAGGTTAAGTATGAGGATGTCGAGTTATTTTCAAAGTTGAGTGTCGGTTTCATAAACGGAGAAAAATAAATGTGTTAAAAGACTATAAGTATTGTTGACGTAAACTGTCCGGTTTTTGTAGTTCAAAGATGTGTCGGGCAGGAAACTTTAAAGGTAAAATCTTTTGATGAGTTTTTAACAGGGCTTTCTACATATAGTAAGTGAAGTTTCTGATTAGTATCATAAAAATTTGACGTGTTTAAGTGGGGTAAACGAGCTTGTACATTTGGTGTGTACCGGCAGATTTTTATCGAAGAAGTCAACTAATAGTAAAAGTATAAAATAGAATAAAAGGTCACTTGTATTATTTTTATTTTGGATTGGTTTTGATTTTATGATTTTGAGTTTGATATTACTAAGTATGGATTTTTCTCGAGTTTATTATTGATGAACGCGCCTTATTTGATAGGCGGCGGTTTTTGTGTTTAACGGGCATCAACTATCGTCGAAGATCGTCATACTACTGCTATTACTTCAGGTAAGTCTATAGCCTCGCTTTCTACTTGTTTTAATGATTTTAAAACCCGCGAGGGGGATACATGCTATTTGAAGTAAGATGAACACATGTCATGAGTAATTGTTTGACCCGATGTTGCCTTTGATGAAATGAATTGTATAAGTACCTAATTGCATAAGACCCTAAATTCATGAGCCGTTAACTATCTTCTGACTTGATGTTGCGAGTTGGGAATAGCCGCATATTCTAATAATAGTACTATTGGGCTGACAACCCTATCTGAGACCAGGGCTTTACGCTGAGTAACCCGCTGGGAAGGATAATTTTACGTGAATGAGAATTGGTATTCTTGCAATTAATACCCTAGTAGGGGCACTGGTAATTTTCCTAGTCATGCTGGCATTTGGCGTGGGTGACTAAGTTAAGGGGTCGGTGTTATGAGCTTAATATAATTCGATAACTATTGTTATATATTATACCTGATTGATAGACTGTATGGCCACAATTCTATTAAACAATTGTTGATGATTTTTACGATGTGTTCAATAATGATTTTGTAAAACCTGTAGACTTGCTCAACCTTTGTGTTGATGATTTTAAGCATGTATTTCAGGTACTTGAAGTTGTTGATTTACGGAGCTTGCTGGAGAAGGATTGCGGGATTGCTTTTGTAGTAATTTGGTCTAAAACAGATTTCTTTCCCTATTGTCGTAAACATATAGTAAATGGTCAAATATTTTTGTAAAAGGTTTGTTGTTTTGATTAAGATCCTAGGGGAACCTGTACGCTAATCTGATATATTTTAAACTGATTTAAATTGGGATTGAAGGTTTTAGACATTGATTTAAATTATTTCCATATTTATTCTTAAATATACTGTTTTTGGGTCATTTAAAGAGTTGTGAAATAAAGTTTGTGAATAACACCCAGTTGTGTATTTTCCGCTGCGCAATGTAAATTTGGGGATGTTAAATTTAGCCATAAAATACTTGATAGCCGAATGATCCGTATACACTATGCATTTCGTCAAGACGAGAAAAGGTCGAAATTTCTCAAATGCATACACCACGGCAAGGAACTCCTTCTCCGTTGTAGTGTATTTTAGTTGAGCCTCGGCCATCGTCTTGCTAGCATAGTGAATAGACAAGAAGTGCTTTTCATGACGTTGCCCCAATACGGCCCCAATAGCGTAGTCACTAGCATCACACATGAGCTAAAAGGGAGGTTCCAATTGGGAGCAACAAGAATGGGAGCTTCGGTAAGTTTCCTCTTAAGGATTTCAAAGGCTCGTACACAATCTTCGTCAAAGACAAAACGTGCCTCTTTTTCAAGAAGATATGTAATAGGTCGAGAGATCTTTGAAAAATCCTTGATGAATCGACAATAAAAGCCCGCATGGCCTAGGAAACTCCTAACTCCCTTAACGGTTTTGGGATGAGGTAATTTGGCGATGACGTCTACCTTAGCTTGATCTACCTCAATCCCCGCTTTCAAGACCTTGTTCCCTAAGACGATTCCACTCTTAACCATAAAATGACATTTTTCCCAATTGAGAACAAGGTTTGTTTCCTCACAACGCTTCAACATTCTCTCAAGATTCAACAAACACGAAGTGAACGAATTACCAAACACGGAAAAGTCATCCATGAATACTTCCATCGTCTTCTCGATCATATCGTGAAAAATAGCCATCATGTACCTTTAATAGGTTCCTGGTGCATTACAAAGTCCGAATGGCATTTTACGATAGGCAAACGTTCCATATGGACACGTAAACGTAGTTTTTCTTGATCACGAGGATCGATGGGAATTTGGAAGTAACCGGAAAAACCATCTAAAAAGCAATAGAAATCATTTCCCGCAAGACGCTCCAACATTTGGTCCATGAAGGGCAAGGGAAAATGGTCTTTACGAGTGGCTTCATTCAACTTAGGATAGTCAATGCACACTCTCCATCCGGTCACGAGTCTAGTTGGAATTAACTCGTTGGCATCGTTTGGCACAACGGTCATTCCTCCCTTCTTAGGGACACAATGAATAGGACTCAACCAAGGGCTATCGGAAATAGGGTAAATCATTCCCGCGTCAAGGAGTTTTAGGACTTCCTTTTTGATGACGTCGTTAATTTTGGGGTTCACCCTCCTTTGACATTGGATTGCGGGCTTGTAATCCTCCTCCATTAAGATTTTGTGGGTACAAAATTTGGGATCAATCCCCTTAATGTCGGATAACTTCCACGCAATTGCCCCTTTGTGATCCTTTAGAACATCGACAAGTGTGGTTTTTTCATCATCCGAAAGTTCATTCGCCATAATAACCGGCAACTTGTCGCCCTCCTCCAAAAAGACATATTCGAGATGAGGAGGTAAATCTTTCACTCGAGGATAGGTGGTTCCTCAATTGAATATTTGGGCTCGATACTCATAACCTCCTCGGGTGGTGTAAATGGGAAATCGTTAAGAAAATCCTTGATAATCGAGAAGTCCTCATCATTGTCGAGGTCTTTGTTACAAGTACGTGGAACACCGAATTCTTCCAACGTAAAACCACCACCTTCAAATGGAGTGAAGGTTGGTGTCGAGTTATCAAGAATGGGATCTAACATAGTGGGATTGCCACTATTTTCATCATCACCAAAACCTAGAACTTCTTGTGAAAATTCGCAAACCACGTCAATCATATCAACTAGGTTTATGGTTGCAACAGAATAAACATGAGAAATTTGAGAGTTTTGAGTTGCGTTTATAACAAGTTCCTCGTCGTTGAAACGTAAGGTTATCTTTCTAGCATGAACATCGATCAAAGCCATAGACGTATCTAAAAACGAACGACCTAAAATGAGAGGAACTTGAGGATCCGTGGGAATATCGACAACGATAAAGTCTACCGGATAATAGAACTTTCCCACTTTCATAAAAACGTCTTCCGCCAATCCACATGCGGTAATCTTGGAATGGTCGGCCAACTCGATAGACATTAGTGAAGGAGTAAGATTAGGACGATTGAGCGACTTGAAGATTGCAAGTGGCATCAAGTTAATGCTAGCACCCAGATCGGCCAAGGCAAAGCATTCTTCCATATCTTGGATTGCACAAGGGATCAAGAATTTACTGGGATCACCGACTTTTTGAGGTATGCGATTAAGATAAACCGATGAACAACTAGACAATTGGTGCAATTTCTCCTTGTTGTTCAACATACTCTTAAAGTTAGCGGCAAATCGAGGCATCATGACCAAAGCATCGGCGAAACTCACATTAAAGTGCAAATCACGAAACATTTTCATAAAAAGCTCAAATTGATAATTGTCGCGCTCCTGACGTTTCTCCTTTCTAAGTCTCGATGGATAGGGCAAAGGTGGTGTGGGTTGAGGCATAGGCATAGCCTTTGGAATCTCGGGTTCCAATGTTGGTAATGGGTCAACCGTAGGTGTGGCATGAGCGGTACTTCGTGGGATTGGGACATGCTCCTTTTCGACCTCCACCTCAGGTTCTTCCTCAATTGCATCCTCCGTAGGAGCAATTGGTTGAGGAGTCGGTTCCTTAAGTGTCTTACCACTACGTGTGGTAATCAATTTCATCTCCCCCTTAGGGTTTGATATGGTGTTGCTAGGAAGACTACTCGAAGACGGTTTGCACATAATTGCCTCAAACATAGATGAAATTTTATCCTCAAACATGGATTGCCTCTTCTCGGCTTTAATCATTTCTTGCTTAATTTCATGTTGCCCTTGTTCCATTTTTTGTTGGTTTTGTTGTAACATAGTTACATTTCCTTCCATCTTGTTTGTATGGATTTTAAGCTCACTTGCTAACTCATTTTTTAACACTTTCTTCAAGTCGTTCTTAAACTCGGATCTTAGGCTAATGATTTCTCTTTGAATGTTGTCAAACATAGCATCGTTCCCATTAGCGTATTCAACAAATTCATTTGGAAGATCTTTCAAAGTTTGCTAACTTTTGTTGTTGTTTTGAAAATCATTTTGATTTTTGTTTGAAACTTGATTATTAGCCCCTTGTTTACCATAGTTTCCCTTGATGTAATTGTTTTTGAAACCAACTTGATTTTTGTGATAGTTGTTGTTAGCATTTTGATTTGAACCAAAACCCGGTGGAGTCAATTGATTAGAGCGGGTAACTTGACCGTTTTGGTTGTAAGTTACCGTGGCCGCGTAGGCACTCGAAGTGTTACCACCGTTGGTAATGCTCTCGGAGTAATCATGACCTCCACCAAAATACATACATGAAATCAACCGCTTTAGCCGTAGCGGGAGCACTTGGTTCCCCAACTTTGAACTCAATCAAAAGACATTTAAGCTTATCAAAGATTTTGTTTTCCAAGTTCGCCTCAATTTGGCAAGCATCGATGGTAGTAGACAAAGAAGGTGAAGCCGAAGACGAAGCCTTACGAACACTAGACGTGCTACGAGGACTATACACCTTAGATCTATTCTCAATTATCACCAAAGCTTCCTCAACTGTTTTACACAAAAAATTACCACCCGCGGCGACATTTAAATAATCCCTTTCATGATCATTAAGTCCATTGTAAAACGTGTCAATTTGATGCAAATCGGAAAAACCGTGATGAGGACACTCATGTAACATTTCCTTAAACCTATTCCAAGCCGTTGAAAAACTTTCATTAAACTCTTGTGAAAATTTTGAAATCTCGTTTTTCAAATGCGTAGTCTTAGAGGGCGGAAAAAATTGGTTCACGAATTTTGAAACGAGATCCTTCCACGTCAATATAGAATTGGGTGGCTCTTTCTCTAACCAAATTTTAGCGGGCCCCGCTAAATAATACAGAAAAAAGCATCATCTTAATCGAGTCATTAGCAACATCCTTAAACTTGCAAGTGGCGGTAAGACGATTGAATTGGCGGATATGGTTGTGCGGGTTGTCCTTCTCATCACCACGGAATTTGTTGTTTTAGATCATCAACAACAAACCCGTTTTTACTTCAAAATTCTCCGCAAGGATAGCGGGAATCACAATAGCCTCTCCATAACCCTCGGTGGGTGCTTGAAGTAACTCCATCATAGTTCAATTCGCCATGGTTGGTTCTTCTCTTACAATGGGTTCGTCAATAGGAGACTCCTCACTAGAAAGATTAGGAGTAGGTGTTGAATCCTTTCGGTTTTTTCATTTACGTGCACGTCTTGCTTGATTACGAGTAAGCATAAACGTCACGTACAACGTGGGGGTGAGCAAAGAAGATTCTTTTTGGTGTTTTGTATTTTTACAATTTTTTGTGGTTTTTGATTGTTTTTACTTTTTTTGGATTTTGTGATTGTATTAGGTAGACCAAAATCTACAAATCCCTTCCTTAATCAAATCTCTTGATTAAATAAGCCTCGAGGAATGAAAACGATCACGTGAAGTGAATGCCTTCGATGACTTTAGAACGTTGGTGGAACACCAAAATGATCACGTGAATGAAAACGATCACGTGAAGTGAATGCCTTCGATTAGCTCTCAAAATCAAATACTCACAAGCAAGCGGGGAAACGAGGGGCGCGAAGCACTTAAGAGCCTTTTTCCTTAGGGTATATTTTATAATACCCGTCCTATACCCACCTTATAGTTTGTATTTTTCAAAATAGAGCTTCACGAAAGTATTTATCTATTTTTGCCTTTTCTTTCTTTTTTGAGATTCGAATACAATGATTGGGTAATGACCTCCCAAGTCAAGGTTGTGTTTTCACACTTTTGGAGTACTTGTGAATTTATTTTTCTACGTATACAATATAGTAATAGTATTCACACAAAAAAAACGAAAAACCGATAATACGTATTAGTAGAGTGCTACTAATACAATAGATATTATGGCTATATATAAAAACAACAATTGCCAAATCAAAACACAACACGCCTCCCTGGAAGCGGCGCCAAAATGGTGGTTGTAAAAATACACTTGTTTAGGAAAACAAGGTAATTAGGGCAAGTATTAACAAGTGATTTAGGAAAACCACGAGTTATGACCCAAAGTGGGAAACGTTCTCAAGGAGGCTAGTGTGTTGTGTAGAGAGATGATTAATTATGTGATTATATGATTATGAGAAAGAAAATAGAAATGAGGTAAGAAGAGAATGACGGTTACGATGACGGATTATACTAAGTCGAAAAGGTCGTACACGTAAAACCGTGAAAGCACCAAAATTAAAAATTTATCCTAAAAATTCCTAAGAAATTGCAATAAATCCTAAATAATGAAAATAGAGTTTACAAAAAATCAAAAATACCCAAACCTTTTATTTAATTAAATAATGATTTTTTAATGCTAATTAAAGCCCTAAAAATCAATTTAATTAACAAAAAGCCCAAAATGAGATTTTTTTAATTGTAAACCACTAAAATGACCTACCTTAATTTAAAACTATTTTTGAAAATTTTAGAATTAATTAAAACTATTTAAAAACAACTAAAAACTATTAAACTTAAAATAATTATAAAAATTAATCTAAGGACAATAAAATAATTCTAAAAGTTGTAAAATTCCTAACTTTATGTGTTTAACCTAAGAAAAATGTAAAAACTTGAAAAAACTAAATTTTAATTTTTAATAATAAAATAATATTAAAAATCCAAAATTTATAAAAAATTCTAAAAATTTGCAAACTAGCTTAATTTAACCTAAATAAACAGAAAATGATCTTGAAATTTCAAAAATACCCCTAATGGGCCTCCAAATGGGCCAAAAGTCAAAACAGACCCCTTAATGGGCTCAAATAGGCCCAATAAGAAAAATGTTGTCCAATTTAGCCCAAAAGCTCCTATCTGACTCAAACTTTGATTTTAAACACAACTTTTCAAAGGCCCAAAAGCTGAAAATGTGAAATAAGCTGGCTTATATCAAACAGCTTATTCTTAATGGGCTTTTTTGCCCATTAAGCTATAAGCTGATGCCATAAGATCAAATTAGACACACAAGCTTCTTTTGAGTTGCTTAAGACTTCTGTAAAAAGAAATTTGAAAAAAAGTCTAAGGAATAAGCCTGAAAATGTAATAAGCAATCTATAGAAAACGACAAAATAGTCGTTTTTGAGTTCTAGGCTATCCCAAGAGCTGATTCAAGTTTCTAAAGCTTTTAAATGACTTAACTAAGCTTAATCAACAAAACGTTTTCAAATAAGTTCACTCAATAAGCTGAAATAAGCAAATAAGCACTTATGAAAAAGTTAAATGAGTTGGTTTTCTAGTAAAAAGTCAAAGTCAAAGTCTAATAAGTTCTAGTTCAAACCAATGGGTCAAATGATGAACATTGATCACAAAAAATAAGTTGTTTCAGGTCTGGATAAGCCAATATGGCTTATTGATAAGCTAACTGAAAAATTGCACTAGCAGGGGCTAGTTTTGGGTGTTGAGCAGTGGAAACTTTTTCCACTGCTTGACTTCTTGACTTTTTTGGAGATTCAAGTTACACAAAGGCACCTAAATGATCAGTGGATCAAGACGAGTCAATAACAATCAAGAAATCACAATCACAATCAGCCAATTAGTACAGTTTAATCAAAACATCACCAGATATGCACCAGACATGAACAGATAAGCATTTAAGCACTTATAAGCTGTTTTAGCAAATTTCAGCCAACCAAATTGCACCAAAAGCATATACAAGCTATAATAAACTTAAATGAACAAGTTTAAACAGTTTTCATGCAATGGCTCAAAGCCTAAATCAAGATTCAAGCAAATGAAGGTTACTGATGAACACTAACACAAGCATATTTTACTTTTGCTGATGCACTTGACCAACAAGCCAGATTCAATCACTCAGATCTATCACATATGTTATACTAATGATGATTTAACAACTTTCAACCCTAAGCATGCATAAATTCTAGATTTTACCAAAATCTTAGGTCAAAAACAGTTAAAATCAATGAGATATAGCACAATGTTTGATTTGAGGTTTCAAACCCAAAAACTTGCAGCAATATGCACTCAACCAAGTAGTTAACAAATACAAAGCACAAACAACACCTTCCACAAACACAATAACAACTTATGATCTATAACAGGTAATCCCAAACACCCTTTTAACTTTTCAAATCAAAAATTTTCAAATCAAAAGTGTTATCCAAGACCACCCAAGCCCAAATAAGCACAATAACAAATATATTAAGTAGATTTAAGCAAGATTAGACCACAATATCAGCAAGAACACAAGTCACACACAAAATCACCAAAAATCCAACTTTTTAACAGATTTGAGGTAGAATGATGTGTACCTCATGGATGTACATCCACACCCACGAATGTTGAGCTTATGTAGTAGCAAGAACAAGTACAAGCTTCCACAAACAACCCTGCTATGAATCAACAAGGTTAAGAGCAAAATATCAAAAACAGAAAGGTTAAAAAGCCTTGATTAATACAACTCTTGTATCCCACACTTGATTATCCCCAAGTTATAGGCTTCACCACACCTTGATAACTCAATATCAGGATGCTATGATCAGCTTTATAGCCCAAGAATTCCAAGGTGTACCAAGAAACTTAGCAAAATATCAAGCTTGAAGCAAAATGTGCAAACTTTTGCACACTCCTTGAAAACAGGTTTTAAGGTTTAAGATTAGCAAACAAGTAACAATAATAAGCAGTAAACAACAATGGCACTTGACTTTTCTTCAAAGATTCAAACTCATTTCATTAAACTGAAAATGGATTTACAGAATTTTGAACAAAGGAAAATTCAAGAGCAATTTTGATACTAAACTAGTGTTATGCCTTATATATCCTACAAGAAGTGATTCCAAACCCTAAAAACGTGAACCCTAATGTTATAAAATCCCTGAAATGCCCTTGAGAACTTTTGGTAGTTTGTTGAATCATGTGATGGAATTAGCTGTTTGTGTGTTGCTGGCAAGTTTGAATTGCATCCAATGCCTTGAAATAAGCTTAAGGAGTAAGCAGGATCCTTGGACGTTGGATGACTGGCCTCTTTTCGCATTTTCCCCAAAGGTGGAGTAGAAGGGTTTATCATGTGAGCTGGTATGGTGACGTGGCCAAGGGTTTAAGGTGGGGTTGGGTTTAGTCTCACCTTAATCACAAATCTGGAGTGAATTAAGGGGTATTATCAAGTATTAAGCAAATACCCAAATCTGCTTATGAACTTCAAGAACAATGGTTTGATCTGTTTTTATGTTTAAACATTGTGTTAGGCGCCATTTTAACTAATCAGTTGTGATTAGTTAAATAAAGAGTGAGTGTGAAATGAGGTGGCACCAGGGAGGGATGTGATTGGTTGTTTGGTGGTAGTGGGACACGTCTAAGGGAGGGGTTGGTCTAGGTAAGTTTGTATGTCTGCCAGGATTTACCCCTTATCTTTCTTTTGCCTTTCACTTGGAAATAAATAAACAAAATCCGGATTCCTTTGTTGTTGAAGTTTTTCTTTTCACACTTTTGCCCCAAAAAGTTTTGTAAAGTGAATTCAGGGGTATTTCTTGCCAATTCTTGATTATTGAAGGACTGATTTGGTATTTTCTTCAAGGATTATTGTCTTGACTTGTTTGTTTGACTTCTTGGAGGACTGAAATTGCCAAGTCATGATTAATGAGGGACCATTTTTTCCATTTCTTCAAAGTCAAGGGTCCTTTTGGTAATTTTGATATTTTCAAAGGACCAAACTTGTAATTCTTGTAACTTGGAGTTCTTCATGGTATGTTTGACTTTGAGAAGGGCTAATATTGACATTTTAGTTTTGATGAGGGACTAAAATTGCCAATTCTTCAAAGTGGAGGGCCCTTTTTGCAATATTGACAAACTTTAGGGACCAATCTTGTAATTATGAAGATACAAGGGTATAAATTGTCAATTCTTCAATATTGGAGGACCCTTCTTCATAAATCTTCAAATCTTCAAGGGTTTTCTTTGGAAAATTCTTTATTAGGGCTTGGTTCAATGTGCGGCTTCGTTTCCCGTGTTCGTTTTTGTATGATTCTTGTGATCTTTTGTCATTTTCTCAATATACGTACCGAAAATACACAAGAAACAAACACAAGCATATATTGGGATATTTTGATGATATTTAATGCATTTTAAGCCCTTTTTGGAAGATGAGACTATGTATAAAAGCAGTCTCATCATGCCCAAAAGAAGGCTCATAAACAATCTGTTTTCTATGAGTCACATATCACTGAAAAGAGCCCAGCAAAGGGTAAGGGGGAGTCATCAGCAAAAAATGATCATATGCAAGGGCTGACCACAAGTAGGGAAACAACTGATAGTGGTTCACCTACCCTTATACCCAAAAACAAAGGAGACTTTACTCTGAATGATCGATTGATCAGAGCTGGAGTGGCCACTCAGGAAGAACTAGACAAGTTATACAAGCTTCAGCAAGAAGAAAAGCTAAGAGATCTGAAGCTAAGCTTGTATGAACAAATTGGGAAAGTTGAAGTCGAAAGTGTCTTCAAGAAGAAAGTGTTATATGAAAAGTTTTTCATAACAAGGCTTAACAGAAGAAATATCTCACCAGTCACCAACGTTGATATGTTCACCAGTAGATGTGACATCTATCTCAAGTTCTATAGGGGAGATGGAACTGATGAGATACTTGAAAACTTTCAAGGAAAAGAACTTTCTTACACTGAATGGATTGAAATGAGTGTGATGATCGAGAAAATAAAATCCAAGAGATGGGATGCAGTTCGCACCAGAATTGAGCCCTATATGAGAAATCATGAAGGACTGGGTGAGATTCTGAACATCAACACTCAAGTTTCTCTGGAGGATCATGATCCAATACTGGAGCTGAACAAAAGAGCAAATCTGATACAACCTGAAGTGGTTGACATCTTTGTCACTACTAAGAAATACAAAGGCTTTGTTCAGTTTCAAAATCATCTCCCTGGTCATGTACTGGACGAACCAGAACTAGGAATGATTATGTTCAATCATCAAGAACGTCAAGACTTTGTGGGCATAAGTGATCTTGATGAAATGAACAATGAACTTCTCTCGAATGTTCAAAGGATCTTTTACTCTCATCATGGTGGTCCAGGACGTACTGATGCTGCTAAAACCATCAGCATGTGCTTGCTTGCTATATTGGACCACAGAAACTCAAATCCAGTAACTCAGACTCCCATAATTGAAGAACATAGGCCTAAGGAGAATTTAATAATCATTTGTATTGATATTGTTGTAATTTGTAATGTTATTGAATAAATGATTATCTGATGTTTATAAGTTATTAATTGTTCAGTGCAAGTAAGAAGAAGTTTTTATGCTCACTTACTACTGACATTAGACTTAGGCTATTTATATATCCAAATAGGGGGAGATTGTTGGGTCAGTATTTACTGACCCTGAAGCAACTCTAGGATTTTAATATAAAATCCCCCTAAGTGTTTCATGCTCAGCAGTAAGGCCGGTATGCTGAAGGATGACCAGAGGAACAAAGTTCCTACTGAAGACTTTAAAGCTGAAGAAATTTCAGCACTCCCCTTCCAGTTAACTTAGAAGACAAAGGAGTCTTCGCTTCAAATACTAGGCGGTCTAGTTGCTGAAGAACAAGGACTAAAGAAGGGCTTTCAGTTAAGTTTGGTTTGACAATACCAAACCGAATGATGTCGATCTCCCCTAGGATACTAAAGAGTCTTCAGTATTCTTATAGTTTACATTAGGCGGGAAAAGATAACTTTAAGTCCAAGTAGGTTGCTTGTATACTTAGATATAAGTACAACCTTTATCTTTTCTAGAATAGTTTAATATGTACTTTGTACTGTTTATCCAACATGGGCATCAACCACCCACTGGATAAACCATGCATTGAAACATGTAAAATGCAAACCCTAGTGATATGAGCAAAAACTCATATCAATTAATAAACAAATCACCCTAAAACACATTGTAAATACCTAACTTTTGTGCTATAAAGCAGAATTATGTGGTATGTTTTGTGTTTGTGTTTAAATAGGTAAAAAGGATACATTTTCAAGCAAACAAGAAGAATTCAAGCTTATTTGTGATGAAAAACACAAAGAAGGATCAAAGATGACAAGACTTTGAAGATGAAGGACCTATCTTGACAACATTCCAAAGTTGAGGGACTCAAAGTGCTAATTGGTAAATGTCAAGATCCAAGTCAAACATGGTCAACTCCAAAGTCAAACAAGTCAAAGGGTCAAACTAGACAAGTATGCAAGTGGAAGGACCAAAAATGTCATTGGAATGAAGATTCTAGCTCATTTAGACATTCTGCCAAAGTCTAGGGGCTTAACTTGCCAAAACTACACCAAAAATAGACATGATCCGTGTGAATGGGCTATTAACCAATCACAACTCAAAGAAAATTAAACATGGATTGCCAGCTAGCATTGCCACATCACCAGCTCATTAAATGAGTCGTATCTCCACAGTGCAACCACTAACTCATTTATGGACCAATAAGAAGCTGACACCCCCATAATCACTTTATCCATTTTTGGATATCAATCCGTGTGTTCAATTATCAACCAACCAAATACTACCACATGGCATCTTCTTCAACAAACGAACCCAGATTCAATCACAAGCTATACTGCATTTCATGAAATATGGTCTACATGAAAAATGCTCGTTTTTAAGAGAGTAACACAATGAAAGCACTCAATTAAGCTGTAACTCAAAGAATCAAAATCCCCCAATTTGTGATGAACACAAGAATCTGTAACTGAGCAAATCATGACACCTGGCAGCCTGCTATTGGATGGAACATGTCATCGACCCCAACTCACTCTCATTTCTCCTCTATAAATAGGGATAGAACCTCTCATTTGTTGTATGTAGAAAAGTGTGAAATTCACACACATTTTTATTTTCTTCCTTCAATCTTGTTAGTTAGCAGTTAGTATAACGACCTCAAGAGCTGGACAACCTCTTGAGTTATTTATTAGTTAGTTGTAACTACTTTACCTACCCTTGTAACAAACTTTTACTTCAAATTCAATAAAATTACTCAATTCCTTCAATCTTCTTACAATTCCCTACATTACTGTTGATTGTTGTTGCTGTTATAAGTTTCTGATGATCACACTTGATCATTAGAAGCTTTGTGAAGAATTGAAGCTGTTTTTGATCATTGCAGTTGCTGAGTTGATTTTTGTAGCAGATTTTGGTAGAATTGATCAGAATGTTGATGTTAGATGATTGATTGGTTAAGGATAGTGCTAAGGTGGTGGTTTAGCACTGTTTAGGAGGCTCAGTGCCTACCTACTCCATCAATGGAGGCCTAATGCTAAAAGGTTTTAAAGTTCTGAGTTTTGGTTCCACTAAAAAGTTTAACGCATGCTCAATTCTAGTGTAACAAAGTAACTGTTATTCTGATCAAGTGTGTTGGTTTGATTTAGCTTGATTTTTCTAGTTTAGATAGTCTCTTGTTAGTTTGTTAACTTCTAGCTTGATTTTTTCTTGAGTTATGTCTTCTATTCATCAATTAATGCTTATAGAGTGCATTTTGAGTTCTAGTGTGCTATTAAGACTGTTTTTGGTTTGTAAACCTTTCATTTTACTCAACAAACAAGTTTAGATATCAGTCATAGCTCATCTTAATCATTTACTCAAATTCTCTTCATTAAAGTTCAAATCAGATTAGTTGACTAGTGTTTGGATCTACTTAGATTTTGTGATTCAAGTTGTTTAAAGTAGTTAAGCTTTGTACATTTCTCATCCTTTAGTCATTTGAAACAAGTTTGTAAAGTTTTGTAGTCAAAATTAGGGTCAAACAGGCAAATGGTTAGTAAAAAGTTTGGGTCAAGTCTTTGTTATTAGTTCATCAGAAAAGTAGCTTATTTCAATCTCTTGCCATTTCTTCATTTCTTAACCAAAATCAGTGAAACCAATTTCTAGTTGTTCATTAACATCTGAAGTTTGAGTCTTGATAAGGAAATTATACAGTTTTCATTGATAAGCCTGGAATCAGCTTTTGAATAAGCCCTTGAGCAATTGCAAGTTTCTGTGATTTTTGGATAAACTGTTTTCTTAGATAAGCATTTCTACTTCCTAAAAGTTGCATTTTTCTACCACATTCTTACTTTGAAACATGTTTTGAACATATTTTGAGCTTTTGATAATTTTTAACTTTTGGTCAACAAAAGTCAAATAAGCTAGGATTCAGCTTAATTCCATTTTCCTGCTTATCTACTTGATCATTTTCCAATATAAAAGACATTCCATACTCACAATAAGCTGTTTAACAAGATTTGAGTTCTAGTGAGTTTTAAGCTTTTTCCTTGGACAAGTCCAAGTGTTTTTCAATTTAAGCTGTTTGAAACTTGTTTGAGCTTATTTGGTCCAATATTGAGCTTATACGAGCTTGTTTCTTCATTGTGCCCGTTTTTGGTTATATTTTCCATTTAATTGCATTTTGGTCCTCTTTGTTTGTAGTTGTTTTCATTTCTAGCTAAACTTCCAAGTTATTAGGGTTTGCAACTTTTTAGTCCAATACATTTAACAAATTCTCAATTTCAGTTAGTTAGTTTTAAAGTTTGTTACATTTGGTTAGAAAGTTGTTAGATTTTACATATTTGGTCCTTTAACTTTCTGAATTTTACATTTTAAGCTTTGAACTTTCATTTACTTACATTTTTGGCACATTACTTTTATAGATCTACATTTTTGTCCTTTTGTGAATAAAAAGTTGGTAATTGCTAAATGTTTTACGGTTACGTAGCTTAATATTTTTCACCATTTTTACGTGCTTTATTAAATAGACATAGAAAATCCAAATAACCCTATCAACCAAAAACGATAATAAACTTGATATTGTTTGGACTTTCAATTGGTTAAGAATCGAGAGAAACGAACTTCAATATACTCAATTTCAAATGGCGCCGTTGCCGGTTCTTTGACTTTACGAGAGACTATCGATTGACGGTTTTCATTGGCTTTTGGGATCCGTTCACCTTGTGAACGTTATTTTTACGTATCATAAATCAAAAGCATAAAAAAGCAAAAATATAAAAATATAAAAACTTAAAAATAACAAAAACAATTCTTTTCCTAAAGAATTGACCAAAAAAATAAAAAAATAAAAAAGCAATCTTTTTCCTAAGAGATTGCAACCAAAAATATATATTATTGGATTTCCTCGGTTTTTATGTACATATAGTATTTTCTTTAAAAAACCCCAATAAATACAAAAATATTTTCTCTATATTATTATATGTAAATACATATAGGTATAAGAACAATCAATACACATATTCTCCATAAGTATTGCCAAGGCAATACACCGTGTTAGGGGGCGTTCTGGTCCTTGACACGTGTATCGATCAAATTCAATAAAGCAAGAATAGATAAATACTTCTAATAGGCAATAATTCGAAGAATACAAACTACAAAGTGAATAGAAAGGCGATGTGCTATAAAATGCCATCTAAGGGTCAATAGGTACTTAAGTGCTTCGCGCCACCTAACCCCCCGTTCACTAGTACGTATTCTAAGAAGGAAGGCTTTATTGGGGGTCTTGCACCCAAGTAGTAATTACATATATTATACTTTCTTGTGGATATTTCATATTGAATCTCAAAGAGGATAATCCCTTTCTCTTCAAAGTCGAACGAGAGCTTCTCTCTCATTCCTCGTATTGAGTTGCATGCTCACTCGCGGGCGTGCACAAATACCGATTGGTGTACAACCCCTTCCTCCGAAAAGGAAGAAAAGGAGAAAGAGTAGGAACACCACAGTTCATCAAGCCGATCCAGAGAATCGTGCTTTTATCCACACACAACAAGAAGCCATGGCCGGAGTTGACCCTCGACCTTTGATGGAGCACTATCAATCCAATGTGCAAGGATATGCTGATGCTATCAAGATACCCGATATTCCCGCAAACACATTTGAGCTAAAAACATCCATGATTAACTTGGTTTCAAACACACCATTTTTTAGGAACAAGAATGATAATCCACATGATCACCTTAAGAAATTTCTTGCTCTTTGCGACACCATTAAGTACAATGGAGTTCCCCATGATGCCATTAAGTTGATATTGGTACAATTTTCACTAGAGGGTCCGGCTAAGCATTGGTTAGATACACAACCACCCGAGAGCATTACCACATGGGATGGTTTCACTAAGAAGTTTTTGAACAAGTTCTTTCCCCCATCTAAGACCACGACTTTGAGGAACTTAATTATAGGCTTTCAACAAAAACCTAGTCAAACCTTTAGTGATGCTTGGGAGGAGTATAAGGAGTTATTGAGGAGATGCCCTAACCATGGATTCGATGAAGTTAACGAAATCAATACTTTCTACAATGGACTAAGACCTCATCACCAAGACTCACTCAATGCTTCCACGGGAGGTAATATTCTTGCTAAATCCATTCAAGACGCTTGGGACATTATTGAAACCAAAGCAATGGTGTAAACTAACACACAATTCGATGAGAGATCCATGTCATTCAAGAAGGAGGTTCCAAAAGGAAAGTCAAACAATTATGCAAAATACCCAAAAGATGTAACAAACCATGATGAATGACTTTATGAAAATCTCTTTGGGCAATAATTCCACCAATGATGTGCAAAATTGATGTAGAGTTTTTACTACCCTTTAGGAAAAGAGAGCAAAATAGGGAAAGTATTAAGTGTCGGTTTAGGAAAACCAAGCACTAATGACCAATGTGGTTTCAAGTTCGTTTCCCAAGGAGGCAAGTGCGTTGTGTTAAGAAGTGATTAACTTTGTGATTATATTTATGACGAATTAAACTAAGACGAAATGTATTACACGTAAACCCGTAAAAGTGACAAAATTAAAAATTGACCCTAAAAATTCCTAGAAAGTTGCAATAAATCCTAAATAATGTAATTAGAGTTTATAAAAAGTCAAAAATCACTCAAACCTTTTATTTAATTAAATAAAATTTTTTTAATGCTAATTAAAGCCCAAAAAATCAATTTAATTAACAAAAAGCCCAAAATGAGATTATTTCAATTGTAAACCTCTAAAATGACTTAACTTAATTTAAAACTATTTTTGAAAATTTTAAAATTAATAAAAACTATATAAAAACAATTAAAAACTATTTAAACTTAAAATAATTATAAAAATTAATCTAATGACAATAAAAATATTCTAAAAATTGTAAAATCCTAACTTAATGTAGTTAACTTAAGAAAAATATAAAAACTTGAAAATTCAAAATTTTAATTTTTAATAACAACATAATAATAAAATAATATTAAAAATCCAAAATTTATAAAAAATTCTAAAAAGTTGCAAACTAGCTTATTTTAACCTAATAAACCCAGAAATGAAGTTGAAATTACCTAAATACCCTTAATGGGCCTATAATGGGCCAAAAGTCCAAACAGTTAGCTTAATGGGCTTATTAAGGCCCAATAAAAAAATGTTGTTCAAATAAGCCCAAAAACTCCTATCTGACTCAAAATTTGATTTTAAAGACAAAACTCTGAAGGCCCAAAAGCTGAAAATGAGTATAAGCTAGCTTATTTCAAAGTAGCTTATTCTTAATGGGCTTTTTTGCCCATTAAGCTATAAGCTGATGCCATAAGCTCAAATTAGACACACAAGCTTCTTTTGAGTTACTTAAGAGTTCTGTAAAAAGAAATTTGAAATAAGCACAAGGAATAAGCCTGAAAAAGCAATAAGCTATCTTCACAAAACGACAAAATAGTCGTTTTTGAGTTCTAGGCCACCCTAAGAGCTGATTCAAGTTTCAAAAGCTTTTAAATGACTTAACTAAGCTTAATCAACAAAAAGTTTTTCAATAAGCACACTCAATAAGCTGAAAGAAGCAAATAAGCACTTAATTAAAAGTCAACTTTATGAGTTTTCTAGCAAAAAGTCAAAGCCAAGGTCTGTTAAGCTCTAGTTCAAACGAATAGGTCAAATGAGGAAGATTGATCACAAAAACTAAGTTGTTGCAGGTCTGGATAAGCCAATATGGCTTAATAAGCTAACTGAAAAATTACACTAGCAGGGGCTAGTTTTGGGTGTTGAGCAGTGGAAACTTTTTCCACTGCTTAACTTTCTTGACTATTTGTCTTTAGTGACTTTTTGTAGATTCAAGTTTCACAAAGGCACCCAAATGATCAGTTAATCATAAGGAGTCAATAGCAATCACAAAAACACAATCATAATCAGCCAATTAGTACAGTTAATTCAAAACATCACCAGATCTAGCCCAAACATGAACAAATAAGCAGTTATGGTTCAATAAGCACTTATAGCACAATTCAGCCAACCAAACTTCACCAAATGCATACACAAGCTATAATAAACTTAAATGAACAAGTTTAAACAGGTTTCATGCAATGGTTCAAGGTCTAGGTCAAGATTCAAGAACCAAAAAGTTACTGATGAACACTAACAAGCAGATTTTTACTTTTGCTGATATACTTGACCAACAAGCCAAATTCAAACACTCTATCTATCACATAGGTTGTAATAACAATGATTTAACAACTTTTAGCCATAAGCATGCATATACTATAAGTATTACCAAAATTTTAGGTCAAAAACAGTCAAAATCAATAAGTTATAGCACAATCTTTGATTCAAGGTTTTAAACCCAATAACTTGCAGGTTTTAGTTCTCAACCATGTAAGTAATAGATAACAAGCATAAACAACAACTTTCAACAACACAATAGCAACTTATGATCTTAAACAAATAATCCCAAACACCCCTTATCTTTTTCAAATCAACTTCCAACAAGTATAAGTGTATTACAAGACTACCCAAGCCCAATCAAACACATAAACAGATGTAATATGCAGATTCAAGCAAGATTAGACCATAAATTCAGCAAGAACACAAGTAGAACACTAAATCACCAAAAATCCAAATTTTTAACAGATTTTGATTAGAAGGGTTCAAACCTCATGGATGTACATCCACACCCACGAATTTTAAGCTTATGTGCTAGCTAGAACAAGCACAAGCTTCCACACACACTCCTGCTAAGATTCAACAAAGTTAGAAGCAAAATATCAAAATCAGAAAAGTGGAAAAACTTGATTGATGCAACCTTAGTTCCCCAGACTTGATTATCCCCAAGTTATAAGCTTCACAACACCTTGATATCACAATATCAGGATGCTATGATCAGCTATATAGCCCAAGAATTCCAAGGTTTGAACAAGACTTAGCAAAATATCAAGATTATAGGAAAATATGCAAACTTTTGCACACTCCTTTGAAAACAGGTTTTAGGATTCAAGAACAGTTAACAAGCAACAATAATAAGCAGATATAATGATTGGCACTTGAGTTTTCTTCACAATTTAAAACACATTTCATTAAACTGAATATATGATTTACAAAAAAGTGAACAAGGAAAATTTAAGAGCAAAAAACTAAATGTAAAGGGTCCTATGCCTTATATAGGCTACACGTGACTATTACAAAGTAGAAAAACGTAACCCTAATTGGTGGTGAAGTCCCAAAAATGCCCTTGAGGGTTTTGAAGTTATCTTGATCATGTGACTTGTTCTTGTTTTGTTGTGGAGCTGGCAAGGTGAAAAGTGCATCCAATGGTCTTGGTTAAGCTTAACTTCCAAGCAATGATATGGGACTTTGGATGACTGGCCAACTTTGGCATTTTGCTCAAAGGTGAAAAAGTCGGGGAATCTCTTGAGCTGTAGTGTAGGTCCTCGTAATCTTGGATTATCCTTGTGTTCGAATGATTTAAAGAAATAGATAGATAGATGAAGAACTAGAGAGAGAAACTAGAGAGAGGTTGGAGAGAATAAAGAAAGATTAGATTAAGTGTGTAAAGTGAATGACCAACAACCCCCCCTAACATGCTAGGAGGGGGGGTTTATATAGCCCACCCTACATGTGGGCTATATGGGCTATATTGGATCACGAGCCCAATATTATTGGAGTGACCGATACTTTCTAAATACGTAAAAACGTATTTCCAACAATCTCCCCCAAAGGGAGGTCACTCCAAGTTACAATGTCCTAGATAGTCTAAAGCTCGTGATCTATGCTGATAATGATGTGACCGAGACTTTCCATGGAAAAACGTATTTCCAACAATCTCCCCCAAAGGGAGGTCACACCATTTTACAAAATCTTAAACCTAGCATACTATGCTTTAGTCTTCGATCTTGTTCTTGTGAATATGCTGATGAGATCTTTTACTTTAGTCTTGAGCATGTTCTCTTTCCTTGACCTTGTGCATTCATCACTTGTGATATTCGCCTCTTCGTGACTTCATGTTCCACACACTTATACCTTTATAATTCTTGAAAGCTTCAGAGTTCGATACAGCGGAAGACTTGACCTTCAGACTTTCTTGAATTAGTTGAAGTACTGAGTGTATGCAGTATAAGCATGTGGGGACGACTTCTTCTTGGATTCCGCAACGCCACCGTCTTCAAATGCCGCAACATAAGTAGACACGAAAGAAATGGCTTTGAACATTTCATTCTAAATCGGTAGCATTTTACCTCCGGTCGGTGAAGACCGTTGGACGATATTAGATATCGTACCCGTGACGGATAGTTTCAATTAAGTAACTTCCTGACAGGATTTCGCGGGTAAACCCGTTCTCTTTATTCGACCGTCCAAAGCTGACTGCGAACATAAAGAGTGAATCATTTGGATAATAATATCCGCATGATTTGAAGCCGTCAATTCATGTTCCTGGAACAAGTGAAATTCAATTAAGAACCGCACCATCGTTGCTTTCCAGTTGTCACAAGCTTGATTCGTATAGAATCTTGCAAGTTACCTACCAAGTGCTGTTTGAGGTTAACACTAGAAGGATTTCCACTCATCACCGTGAACACAACGGTATCACTCTGAGTGTTCTGGCAAGATCACTGAGATATTGCGTAGAGGCCTGGAACGTGTTTAAATTCATTTAAGAAATAAACAGCTGTTGCTTTCCAGTTATCACAAGTTTGATTCATAAAGAATCGCACAAGTCACCTACCATGAGCTTTTTGATATTCGCTCAAGAAGGATTTCCATCTTCATTGTAAATACTTTCGTATTACTCGGATGTTCAGGCAATATCATGAAGATTTTGCGTAGGACTCTTAAGATCTTTCTTACTTTTCACAGTGTATGAAGAAGCAAGGAATTATGAAAGTGTGTCCTAATGAGATATTTAATGATCTCAAATGGCTCTAGACTCGATCGTGCACTTTGGATTTTAGTGATCGGAGGCTGGAGAGGAGTGCCACCTTTTCAATACCAATTTATTCGGAGTGAATAAATCAATAGATAACGTGTTGTCTCCGTGTGATTAAAACAAATATCTTTTAAGAGATATCTGAGTTAGCTGAGATGGGTTGTGCTTTGCATCACTGGGTCCATGATGTCTGTCTTCAATATCAAGAATCATTAAACAATGATCTTAATAGCATATGTATTGACCCGGTTTCTGCCTAAGTTGTAAGGAGGGCTTCTTTCTTTACACCCTTTATCTTTACAATTCTTTTTCATTCTTCAACCCCTTCAATGCTTACCAATACGTCATCACTAGCACCTTGTTGTGATTGTTCCAGTGCTAACTTAAATACTTGGTCGGCATTCAGCTACGTTCACAATCTTTCTCCATCTTTCCTAAGGACTACTATTTCTAGCTATGGAATGTCCTTGGGAAGATTCCTCCGGTTCTAGAGGAATCATTGGACTTTAACCTATCCTACCATCCTTATGTCACCACAATCTTCACCGTCGTGAATAGAGATGTTTTGGGTAAGTGTATGTCACCATGAAATCCATTTTGAAGTGCAAATCCATTTTGCTCCCCCTTAACATATGCCACGATATCCGAAAACATTTTGCACATGTCGGGATGAGCTATCACGTTAAGTCAAACCATTTATGATTGATCATATCCCATATTAAATCACATTTTCTCCCCCATATTAAAAATATTAACCCAATCGATGTTTTTAATATCAATTGATTTAATAACATTTTAAGAAAATTTTGGGAAGAAAAATGCAAATCCAATTATCTTTCATGAATTACACAAGCTCCCCCTCAAATTAATGAGGGTGTACTTGAAACGTAAATTAAATACCTTTTAAACACAAGTGTAAGGTATTTATCACGTGCAAAGATCATATATGATAATGTATTCACAAGATTAGCAATTTATGAGGTTGGACCTGAATGATGGAGAACATCATATGAAAGAAGCACATGGTTCTTGTTCACGAATGTTGGTCGCCTCATCATGTCTGAAGTTTTCTTTTTACTCCATGTGTACGATTGATATCGTTGTCTTGACACCAATATGTGAACTTGGCACCTTCGGCGTCAAAGATTCTGAATGCTAGACAATTGCTCCCCCTCAATTGTTGACCCGTGTTCTATTGAAAGAGCTGTAGTCACCATTTGAGTAGTCGCATCGTCGAGTATGTAGATAACAATTGTAGATTGCTATGGTTGTAGAGATTATAGCTTCATAAAAACAAGATTTCTCTTATTTTAACAAATAAATGCACTGATACGTACATAAATTCGTGTTAGATTGTGTTATAAAGTAAACACAATCCCTTACATGGTTATAAAGTAAACCATGCCCGAGAAAATTAATTCCCGTTGTTGAGTCAAAGCTTTCCGGTGAAATGCTTGACTAGAGTATAAAAAGCGGGTTACTATCTGAAATAATAGCAAACCATTTTGAGCATGTTTTAAAACATTTGAACTTCTGCTCGAACTTTATTAACAACCCCGTGTCATTATTGAATGACATTTCTAGTATCGTAAATATTATCGATTCCAAAAGACATGCTCTTTTTATCAAAACATTTTTGAACACACAATTTTGAAAGATTTAGAAAAACCTTTTTGAGAAATTCTCGAAAAATTGTGTTCAACATTTTGAAAACCAATTACTTGAGCTTAAGATGTTGAATATCTTACAAAATGAGCTCAAGTCCGAGAAGTTGTAAACTTCCCGTTGTTAAGGATAAGTTTATCATCGGCGATAAACTTTCCTTTTAACCGAAGAACGAGTCATCGTCTGTCATTTAGCGAGGAGTCATTGTGCATGAGCTTAAAAACTTGGAATGTTTTTTTTTTTTTTTTTTATATAAGCTCATGCCCGAGAAAAATTAATTTCTCGTTGTAAGGATAAGTTTATCATCGGCAATAAACTTTCCTTTCTTTGAAGAACGAGTTAAAGTCTGTGATGTGACTATAAGTCCTTGATGCAATGTAAGCTTAACTGGAAATCCCCTGAGACACTTGTTTCTTAGATATCAGCTTCTTTAGCAACCAAACTCCGAGAGTGTCCTTAATTGAGTGGTATACAATGATTGGACCGCTTCTTTCTTTTGGAACATTCTCTTTGGTACCTGCATTCTCATTAGGATTTTGCATGCTTTGATATGGGTTAGCGATATCTATCTTAGAAGCAAGTGGGGGTTCACAATTTTCTTTTCTTGTGCTAGAGGTGACCTGAGGAGAGGATTCACTTATCTTAGCTGGCAAACGTTTCCTTTTGTAGAAAACCTTAAGTTCAGGCTTAAGTGATGTATCCTCCTTTTCAATTTCCTCCCTAGTAGTCTTAGTAGAATCAGAGACTATCCTAGTTAAAGGGCACTCGTTTCCTACAAGAGTGAAAGTTCTACCAGTGGGGCGCCACATTTTACCAATGGGTTTGATTTTAGCAATCCACTGGGATTTAAGTCTAGCACGGGAGTTCACCTCATTAAGTAATTTTTTGATACAAGAATCATGATTGGCTTTAAAGACACATTTCCTACATGTTTTACAAGTAGCATATTTAATGTCCGAGTAAGATCTAGAATTCCTAGATGATTGATTGATGCTCCTAGGAAGTGACATGCTACGGTTAGCAGTGTTGGGTAAACTAGAAGGCATCTGACTAGGTTTAAAATTCCTATCTCTTACTTTTGTCTTCTGAATAGCTTCCCTTAGACCAAATTTATGGCGAACATCATTTGAACTAGTTCGAGACGTGTTCTTTAGACTACGTCTAGGGAGGCTAGATGCAATCATGTGATTAGGTCTTGCAAAAGCTGTTTTAGTCACATTGGGCCTAGATAGTGGAGTGACTGGTCTAGAGAGATGAACCATATCAACTTGGGAGGCAAACCGCGGTCTCGAGGATTTTGGTCGCTCAGATCTAAATGCAGTCGGTTGTCTAACAGACTGAATTTGAGGCGGTTTCCCCAAGATTGATGGTTTTTCAAGCTTAGTATCCACACTAGATCCTTTAGTTTTTCTCAATTCGTTTTTCAACGCAGCTATAGAAAAGACCTTTTCTTGTACTTGAGCCTTTAAAGTCTCATTCTCTTTGAGCAATTCATCTTGGGATGCCAACTTAAATTCAAGCGAATTAATTTGTCTCACAAAATTATCTTTTTCAGCTTTAGAATCTTGAATTTTTTGATTTAATTTTCTTTCAAGAACAACGTTTGAATTTTCAAGTTTTTCAAAATACTTTTCAAATTTATCCGTTTTCTTCGAAAATTCAATTTTGGCATCCTCAAGAGCTTTAGATTGCTGAGCTAAAATCGTTTCAAGCTCTTTAATCTTGGAATCAGAATCGGTTAGAGAAGCAGTCATAAAGCATTTATCCTGATGAACTATAGCATTCTGAACAATTTCTCCCCTATTTTGACTCACATCGGATGAATCTGAAGTGGTAAAACTATCACCCTTTTCCATCCCATGTTTGTCATAATTAGGTTTGGAATGCGCAACATGCGGTGGTTCATTGGCATAGACATCATATACCACATTCCTTTGTACCGTGTTTGTAAACTCTTCGTCAGATACAGGTATGGTGGCATCAATCCCTGACATGCTGCTTGTATCATGCTTTCCTCCCGAATCCTTGCTCTTGCAATCTTTAGGCTCCAAGTTTTCAACCGTATGAAAATTCTCCTCTTGCATCTGCATCACAGATTCTTGCACTCCATTATCATACACTTGCTGAAGTCTGGATCTTTCATAAATCGAAGACGAAACCGATGTCATAAATTTCAATAGTTTATCACGGAAATCTTTAACCTCGTTCTGTGTGTATTGAAAAAATGACCGGCATATCTCTGAATTGTCAGACTTGATGATATTGAATTGGAGGAAAGGCGTGAGTTGTGTCACTAGAGCTTGATATGCAGATGCTGATGCAGAGTGATTAAAGTCTTCTTTGTGAAGTTGCTCAGCTAGTTGGTTCAAGTTGAGGAACATTGAATCGATGAATATATAACGATCTTGACCGAAGAGTGTCAGAAATTCGCTTCCTCCTTGAAACCAAGAAATGGTCACTAGATGAGACTGGAGTAGTCGAAAGAACGTGATACCACTTTCTCTAGCTGTGTTTTGCATGAGAAGCAAGTCTCCCTCTCGAGATGTCGAGTTCAACGAATCCATTGAAAATCGATGATAGATGAATGTAAGGATTACTTGTCGATCGATCAATGAAAGAAATCAATTGTGTTTGTTGTTGTGAGTAGAAGTCGAGAAATAATGTTAAAATCCCTTAATAATTGTTCGCGATAAACCAAAAATTCCAAGACAGAATTACACAAATTTTCAAAAACACGTTTTTGAAAAATCTTGAAATACTTGTCACTGTATCGGAATCCTCAAAATTAATCCGTCGGAATACCCATCGGAATATCCATCGCAATATTACCCATCGGAATGTTTGATCGGAATGTCACACTATCTTAATGTCCAGATCGGAAAGTCCAGATCGGAATGTCACACTATCTGAATGTCCAGATCGGAATGATCAGATCGGAATATCACTATCGGAATGTCCAGATCGGAAAGTCCAGATCGGAATGTAGCTAAAATAAAATGGGCAGAGTGACGACACAAGGATCCCTTAAACCCGTCGGAATCCCAGATCGCAATGCTCGATCGGAATGCTCAGATCGGAATAAGGTGTCGTAATACAGTGATCGCAATGTGGAACCAGCTGGTTATTGCGATCAAGTTTCTCTCAGTTGTACTTTCCGATGGTGACCTTTGCTAGATTTTCGGAATGATGAAAAACCAAGAAATTTTGAACGATTGATCCAAGAAATTTTGTGTTTTTAACCAAAACCAAGATACCAAAATCACTACAACAAATAACTAGATAACGTATATCAAGATTAAAGCATAAAAACACAAAAAATAATTTTGGACGTGGGTATGGATGATCAAAACACAAAATCAAGAACACAAGAACAAAACCAATCAAACCAAGGCTCTGATACCATTTGTAGGTCCTCGTAATCTTGGATTATCCTTGTGTTCGAATGATTTAAAGAAATAGATAGATAGATGAAGAACTAGAGAGAGAAACTAGAGAGAGGTTGGAGAGAATAAAGAAAGATTAGATTAAGTGTGTAAAGTGAATGACCAACAACCCCCCCTAACATGCTAGGAGGGGGGGTTTATATAGCCCACCCTACATGTGGGCTATATGGGCTATATTGGATCACGAGCCCAATATTATTGGAGTGACCGATCCTTTCTAAATAAGTAAAAACGTATTTCCAACATGTAGGATGACGTGGCAAGGTAGTTTAAGGTTGGATTGTGTTTAGGTATACCTTAATCATAAATCTGGAGCATATTAGGGTTTAATTTCAAGCCATTAACAAAAACCCAATTTTGTTCTTGGATGAATAGTGAGTGATTTTAATATGGTTTAGGAGTGATTAAGGTTTAAATTGTTGTTAAGGCACCAAGTTTAAAAAAATAATAAACCGGGTTTAAGTTGATGATGATGTGGAGGAAGGGAGAGTGGTGATTGGTTGGTTTTGGTAGTGGGGCACGTGTCATGTGATGAGAGGTCTAGGTAACTTCCCTTGTCTGCCCAAATTAGTCCCTTGTTTCTTTAACTCTTGCCACTTTGTATTAAACAGGCCAAAACTTGATTCCCTTTGTATTTGAAGTATTGGTTTTCACACTTTTACCCCAAAAAGTTTTGTAAAGTAATTTCAGGGGTATTTCTTGCCAATTCATGATTCTTGAAGGGCTGTTTTGGTATTTTCTTCAATGATAATGGTCTTGACTTGTCTTGTTGACTTCTTGGAGGACTGAATTTGACAAATCATAATTTATGAGGGACCATTTTTGCCATTTCTTCAAAGTCAAGGGTCCTTTTGGTAATTTTGATACTTTTAAATGACCAAACTTGTAATTTCTTGTAACTTGAAGTCCTTCATGGTATGTTTGACTTTGAGGAGGACTAATATTGACAATTTAGTTTTGTTGAGGGACTAAAAATGCCAATTCTTCAAAGTGGAGGGCCCTTTTTGCAATATTGACAAACTTTAGCGACCAATCTTGTAATTATGAAGATAAAAGGGTTTAAAGTGACAATTCTCCAATATTGGAGGACCCTTCTTCAAATCTTCAAGGGTTTGTCTTGGGAAATCTTCATTAGGGCTTGGTTCATTGTGCGGCTTCGTTTCTCGTGTTCATTTTTGTATGATTCTTTTGATCTTTTGTCATTTTCTCAATATCCGTACCTAAAATACACAATTAACAATCACAAGCATATATTTAGCAATTTTCATGATATTTTATGCATTTAAAGCCCTTTTTAGACGATGTGACTATGTATAAAAGTAGTCTCATCACTCCCCCATACTAAACCATTGTCGTGACCTCACGTAATGCTAGAATAAAGTATCGTAGCACCTCCAAAATTCATTTTTATTCACTTTTATTGAATGATAAACTAGCTACACTACTACTATTACTTATACTACTTGTGTTTTAGACATAATGTATGATTTTCATCGCAAAATGGGACGTTTAGTTCATAGAATAAGAACACGTGCATGCTTCGTCAGAAATAATTTCATCGTCCTCGATTTTCACTCCAATTCCATGCCAAGCGTGCAACGAGATCATTGTCATTATAAGTTAGTAATGCTAACGCTACTCATATGCCCTAATCACGTACTTATCCTCCCATCTTCCTAAGTTGTATCTCTTATATTTTATTTTGTCTTGAATGTTTCACGAGGATACATTGTTTGATTTATGCGATAATAGAGATTTAGGTCTAAAAATAGAGTCCTAACGGTGTAACCAAGACCATCAAATTAATAACTCCTCCTAATAGACAACGATGTCAAAAAATTAAGTCAACAAGAAGGATCGATAAACACGGTTTTATAACGGTTTTGAACATGAGACTTATTACCAAGTATTTTATACGCCCCCTAACGGAAGGGCCTTATTATCATAGGTTTACCTCCATCTTTTATTTAACTTCGCCATGAAGCTTTTATTATGACTTCTGCTTATATTGCTCCAGAGTGCATGTTGATAACAATTGTCTACCAGGTGCCATCCTTGTTAGATTTTAAAAAAATTGCTTACATTGTATAAGTACAAGTATTACGATAGTTTTAAACCCACAATTACATTGTATAACCAGTTTTTAACCTCTTTTTTGTATAGACATCTTGGGTCATCAATGACACAATTGCTATCGCCTATCGGGATTGCTATTTCCCGCTATGGAACGACCAATTGATGCAAATGCTAGGTAACTACTATTCATTTCATTCAATTCTAAGTCAATTATACGGCTGTTTGCATAAAGTATTGTACATTTCCAACAAAAGTTGGGTCAATTTGTAGTCTTTGTAAGTTCAATCAATATATGTATATAAGTTTTATTAGTTTTGAATCAGTTTTTCGAAAGATTAGTTTTGCGTTTTTTTGTTACCTTTTATTATCCACCTCATCGGTGGTTTTATTAGCCAAAGACGTATATACTCACGCTAAGGCGAATTTTGGATCTTTAAATCTTCAAAGATTAAGGATTGATTCACTTTCAATTTTGCATAGATTTTTCGGCCTTGTGAGCTTCAAATTGTTTGCTTGATTTAGGTGAGCGCTTGAAATCTTATTATTGGGTGAAGCTTTCGATTATTCGGGTGCCAATACTTCATAACCGTGACGCTTTCCCAATTTAATTACAAGGAAGCTACTAGAAAAGACTAGAAACCAACAATCAAGACTAAACCGCTAAGTCAATATTTATAAAGCAAAAAATATTTACAAGCGAAGGGAGAATAAGCAAACAACGAGAACACATGAGTTTTTGAAAGAATACGAGTACTCTACGTTTAGCATAGTAACTTATAATTAACTCTATCATTTCTCATCCTCATTTAAGAGACTTAGCCTAATGTGAAGTTAAGGAATCGAAGCTAAGTGATCAACACGCACGGTCGAGTCAAAAATTAATCTTATTCTCGCCACCCGGAAAACCTACATTCGTGTCTTCAAACACTTATAAAACATGAGAAAAAAATTTAAAATTTGGCCATTTTTAGCCTTATTTTGCAACAAAACGATAAACAAAAAGATAAACTTTGGAAAGCGTGAAGGTTTGGCAAGGCAAGTATCTATTCACCCCCCATACTAAAGTTAAACATTGTCCTCAATGTTTCGGGTCTAGGGGTGCAAACACACCCACACTAGAGACGTAGTCGAATGCCTAATCTAGCATGGAAAGGGTGTAACTGTTAAATTTAAAGCCGTTTATGAAGTGTGCTAAAAACCTAAGGTTAGAACATCAAAGGATATATCATGGATATTGAGAAAGTCTTCAAAGCAAACGATCGAGTGCTCCCATAAAACGAATACGAGAGGCTCCAATCATGAATATAATGATCATCTAAAATCCATAATTTACAAACAACCACGGAACAAAGGTTGGAAGGGCACATATCCCCTCAAATTAAACTAATTAGAAATCAATAATATATACATAGGATAAGCATGGGACTCCCCCACGAGGCACCTCGTTTTTTATTACCGAGTCATGAGCTCGACTCAATCCCCTCAATACTAATTATCATTGGCGAAGTTGATTTGGTCGAGTTAGTTCAAGGATGGAACTTCCCCGCCAAAGTAGTGCTTCAACCTATGTCCATTCAACTTGAAATTGGGGCCATCATTTTGAGCTAGCTCGATGGTCCCATATGGAAAAACTTGAGTCACGGTGAATGGACCGGAGCAATGGGATTTCAAGTTACTGGAAAAGATTTTCAAACGAGAGTTAAAAAGCAAAACTTGTTCCCCAATGTTAAAAACCCGGTTTTTAATTTTTGAATCATGCAACTTTTTAGTCTTTTCTTTATAAATCAATGAATTTTCATAAGCAATATCCCTAAATTCATCCAATTCATTTAATTGCATTTTCTGGTGTTCTCCCGCGGTCTCCATGTCATCATTACAATGCTTTAGGGCCCAATAAGCCTTATGTTCGAGTTCAATTGGCAAGTGACAATTCTTCCCATACACTAGCATATAAGGAGTGCACCCGATGGGTGTCTTATGAGAGGTCTTAAAGGCCCATAAAGAATCGTCAAACTTATCCGACCAAGATTGTCGGTTTTCCCCAATCGATCTCTCCAAGATCCTCTTCAAAGCTTGGTTTGAAACCTCGACTTGCCCACTCGTTTGTGGGTGATAAGCCTTAGAAAGCCGATGTGTAACCCCATATTTCCTTAGGACCCTTGCGAATTGGTCGTTACAAAAATGGGTTCCACGATCGCTTATGATCGCACGAGGGGTTTCAAACCGAGAAAACAAGCTTTTCAAAAACTTGACTACCACACGAGCATCATTGGTGGGCAAAGCCTTAGCTTCTACCCACTTAGATAGGTAGTCAACGATGACAAGGATGTACTTATTACCACGAGATGATGGGAACGGCCCCATAAAGTCAATGCCCCAAACGTCAAAGATCTCACACACTTGGATGATATTTTGTGGCATTTCATCTTTTTGTGAGGCTTTTCCTTGTCGTTGGCATGAGTCACATGACTTCACAAGCTCATGTGCATCTCGGTAAATAGTAGGCCAAAAGAAACCGGCATCAAAGATCTTCTTAGCCGTGAGATTAGCACCATGGTGACCACCCGTGTGTCCCTCGTGACAAGCTCTAAGGATGTTAGAAGCTTCGGTACCAAAGACACAACGTCGAATAATTTGATCCGCACAAGTTCGAAACAAGTAAGGGTCGTTCCAAAAATAGAACTTGACGTCATGAAAGAATTTTCGTTTTTCTTGAGTCATCATACCCTTGATGATGAAGTTTCCCGCATGGTAATTTGCGATGTCCACAAACCATGGGGTGGAAGAGTCAAGCTTAGAATTCACTACACCAAGTGTCTCGAGCGGAAATGTTTCGGTGATTTCCTTTGGCTCGTAAACACTTTGGTGAGGATCTTCCAAACGAGAAATATGATCGGCCGCTAGATTATCGGCTCCTTTTTTGTCAACGATTTTGTGATCAAATTCTTGAAGGAGGAGAATCCGACAAAGTAATCTCGGCTTGGCATCTTGTTTAGCCATAAGATATTTGATAGCCGAATGATCCGTATACACTATGCATTTAGTCAAGACGAGATAAGGTCAGAATTTCTCAAATGCATACACCACGGCAAGGAATTCCTTCTCCATTTTAGTGTATTTTAGTTGAGCCTCGGTCATCGTCTTGCTAGCATAGTGAATAGGCAAGAAGTGCTTTTCATGACGTTGCCCCAATACGGCCCCAATAGCGTAGTCACTAGCATCACACATGAGCTCAAAGGGGAGGTTCCAATTGGGAGCAACAAGAATGGAAGCTTCGGTAAGTTTCCTCTTAAGGATTTCAAAGGCTCGTACACAATCTTCGTCAAAGACAAAACGTGCATCTTTTTCAAGGAGATGTGTAATAGGTCGAGACATCTTTGAAAAATCCTTGATGAATTGACGATAACGTCTACGGTTTTGAAAAATCCTTGATGAATCGACGATAACGTGGCGTAGGAAACTCTTAACTCCCTTAACGGTTTTGGGATGAGGTAATTTGGCGATGACGTCTACCTTAGCTTGATCTACCTCAATCCCCGCCTTCGAAACCTTGTGCCCTAAGACGATTCCACTTTTAACCATAAAATGACATTTTTCCTAATTAAGCACAAGGTTGGTTTCCTCACAACGCTTCAACAATCTCTCAAGATTCGACAAACATGAAGTGAACGAACTACCAAAAACGGAAAAGTCATCCATGAAGACTTCCATAGTCTTCTCGATCATATCATGAAAAATAGCCATCATGCACCTTTGAAAGGTTCCCGTTGCATTGCAAAGTCCGAATGGCATTCTACGATAGGCAAACGTTCCATATGGACACGTAAACGTAGTTTTTTCTTGATCACGAGGATCGATGGGGATTTGGAAGTAACCAGAAAAACCATCTAAAAAGCAATAGAAGATGTTTCCCGCAAGACGCTCCAACATTTGGTCCATGAAGGGCAAGGGAAAATGGTCTTTTTGAGTGGCTTCATTCAACTTACGATAGTCAATGCACATTCTCCATCCGGTCACGAGTCTAGTGGGAATTAACTCGTTGGCATCGTTTGGCAAAATGGTCATTCCTCCCTTTTTAGGGACACAATGAATAGGACTCACCCAAGGGCTATCAGAAATAGGGTAAATCATTCCCGCGTCAAGGAGTTTTAGGACTTCCTTTTTGATGACGTCGTGAATTTTGGGGTTCACCCTCCTTTGACATTGGATTGCGGGCTTGTAATCCTCCTCCATTAAGATTTTGTGGGTACAAAATTTGGGATCGATCCCCTTAATGTCGGATAACTTCCATGCAATTGCCCCTTTTTGATCCTTTAGAACATTGACAAGTGCGGTTTTTTTCATCATCTGAAAGTTCTTTCGCAATAATAACCGGCAACTTGTCGCCCTCCTCCAAAAAGACATATTCGAGATGAGGAGGTAAATCTTTCAATTCGAGGATAGGTGGTTCCTCAATTGAAGATTTGGGCTCGATACTCATAACCTCCTCGGGTGGAGGAAATAGGAAATCGTTAAGAAAATCCTTGATAATCGAGAAGTCCTCATCATTGTCGAGTTCTTCGTCACAAGTACGTGGAACATCGAATTCTTCCAACGTAAAACCACCACCTTTAAATAGAGTGAAGGTTGGTGTCGAATTATCAAGAATGGGATCTAACATAGTGGGATTGCCACTATTTTCATCATCACCAAAACCTAGAAATTCTTGTGAAAATTCCTCGCAAACAACGTCGATCATATCAACGAGGTTTATGGTTGCAACGGAATAAACATGAGAAATTTGAGAGTTTTGAGTTGCGTTTATAACAAGTTCCTCGTCGTTGAAACGTAAGGTGATCTTTCTAGCATGCACATCGATTAAAGCCATAGACGTATCTAAAAACGAACGACCTAAAATGAGAGGAACTTGAGGATCCGTGGGAATATCGACAACGATAAAGTCTACAGGATAATAGAACTTTCCCACTTTCACAAAAAGTTCTTCTACTAATCCACATGCGGGAATCGTGGAATGGTAGGCCAACTCGATAGTCATTAGTGAAGGAGTAAGATTAGGAAGATTGAGCGACTTGAAGATTGCAAGTGGCATCAAGTTAATGCTAGCACCAAGATCGGCCAAGGCAAAGCATTCTTCTATATCTTGGATTGCACAAGGGATCAAGAATTTACCGGGATCACCGACTTTTTGAGGTATGCGATTAAGATAAACCGATGAACAACTAGACAATTGGTGCAATTTATCCTTGTTGTTTAACATACTCTAAAGTTAGCGGCAAATCGAGGCATCATGACCAAAGCATCGGCGAAACTCACATTAAAGTGCAAATCACGAAACATTTTCAGAAAAAGCTCAAATTGGTAGTTGTCGCGCTCTTGACGTTTCTCCTTTCTATGTCTCGATGGATAGGGAAAAGGTGGTGTGGGTTGAGGCATAGGCATAGCCTTTGGAATCTCGGGTTCCAAATGTGGTAATGGGTCAACCGTAGGTGTGGCATGAGCGGTACTTCGTGGATTTGGACATGCTCCTTTTCGACCACCACCTCGGGTTCATCCTCAATTGCATCCTCCGTAGGAGCAATTGGTTGAGGAGTCGGTTCCTTGAGTTTCTTACCACTACGTGTGGTAATCACTTTTATCTCTCCCTTAGGGTTCGATATGGTGTTACTAGGAAGAATACTCGAAGACGGTTTGCACATAATAGCCTCAAACATAGATGAAATTTTTTTCTTAAACATGGATTGCCTCTTCTCGGCCTTAATCATTTCTGGCTTAATTTCATGTTGCCCTTGTTCCATTTTTGTTGGTTTTGTTGTAACCTAGTTACATTTCCTTCCATTTTGTTTGTATGGATTTTAAGCTCATTTGCTAACTCATTTTTCAACTCCTTCTTCAAGTCGTTCTTAAACTCGGATCTTAGGCTAATGATTTCTATTTGAATGTTGTCAAACCTAGCATCGTTTCCATTAGCGTATTCAACAAATTCATTTGGAAGATCTTTCAAAGTTTGCAAACCTTTGTTGTTGTTTTGAAAATCACTTTGATTTTTTTTTGAAACTAGATTATTAGCACCTTGATTTCCATAGTTTCCTTTGTAATTGTTTTTAAAACCAACTTGATTGTTTCGATAGTTATTGTTAGCATTTTGATTTGAAGCAAAACCCGGTGGAGTCAATTGATTAGAGCGGGTAACTTGACCGTTTTGGTTGTAAGTTCCCGTGGCCGCGTAGGCACTCGAAGTGTTACCACCGTTGGTAATTCACTCGGAGAAATCATGACCAACACCACAATACATACATGAAGCCTCAACCGCTTTAAACGTAGCGGGAGCACTTTGTTCTCCAACTTTTAATTCAATCAAAAGTCCTTTAAGCTTATCAAAGATTTTGTTTTCCAAGTTCGCCTCAATTTGGCAAGCATCGATGGTATTAGACAAAGAAGGTGAAGCCGAAGACGAAGCCTTACGAACACTCGAGGTTCTACGAGGACTATACACCTTAGATCTGTTCTCAATTATCACCAAAGCTTCCTCAACCGTTTTACACAAAAAATTACCACCCGCGGCGGCATTTAGGTAATCCCTTTCATGATCATTAAGTCCATTGCAAAACGTGTCAATTTGATGCAAGTCGGAAAAACCGTGATGAGGACACTCATGTAACATTTCCTTAAACCTATACCAATCCGTTGAAAAAATCTAATTAAATTCTTGTGAAAATTTTGAAATCTCGTTTTTCAAATGCGTAGTTTTAGAGGGCGGAAAAAATTGGTTCACAAACTTAGAAACGAGATCCTTCCACGTCAATATAGAATTGGGTGGCTCTTTCTCTAACCACATTTTAGCGGGCCCCGCTAAGGAATACGGAAAAAGCATCATCTTAATCGAGTCATTAGCAACATCCTTAAATTTGCAAGTGGCGGTAAGACGATTGAATTGGCGGATATGGTTGTGCGGGTTGTCCTTCTCATCACCACGGAATTTGTTGTTTTGGATCATCGACAACAAACCCGTTTTCACTTCAAAATTCTCCGCAAGGATAGCGGTAATTACAATAGCCTCTCCATAACCCTCGGTGGGTGCTTGAAGTAACTCCATCATAGTTCGGTTCTCCATGATTGGTTCTTATCTTATGATATGTTCGTCAATAGGAGACTCCTCACTAGAAAGATTAGGAGTAGGTGTTGACTCCTTTTGGTTTCTTCGTTTACGTGCACGTCTTGCTTGGTTGCGGGTTTGCATAAACGTCACGTACAACGATGGGATGAGCAAAGAAGATTATTTTTGGTGTTTTATATTTTTCCAATTTTTTTGTGGTTTTTTATTGTTTTTACTTTTTTTTTGTGATTGTATTAAGTAGAGCAAAATCTACAAATCTCCTCCTTAATCAAATCTCTTGATTAAAGAAGCCTCAAGGAATGAAAACGATCACGTGAAGTGAACGCCTTCGATGACTTTAGAACGTTGGTGGAACACCAAAATGTTCAAGAGGGTTTAATCAAATGAAACCAAGAAAGTATATATGATACTTAATAATACTTTGGGCGGCAAAACCCTCGATTTGCTTTCAATCTCAAAATACTCACAAGTAAGCGGGGAAACGAGGCGGCGCGAAGCACTTAAGAGCCTTTTTCCTTAGGGTATATTTTATAATACCCGCCTTATACCCACCTTATAGTTTGTATTTTTCAAAATCGAGCTTCACGAAAGTATTTATCTATTTTTGCCTTTTCTTTCTTGTTTGAGATTCGAATACAATGATTGGGTAATGACCTCCCAAGTCAAGGTTGTGTTTTTACACTTTTGGAGTACTTGTGAATTTATTGTTCTACGTATACAATATATTAATAATATTCACACAAAAAAACCGAAAACCGATAATACGTATTAGTAGAGTGCTACTAATACAAATACTATTATGGCTATATATAAAAACAACAATTGCCAAATCAAAACACAACACGCCTCCCCGGCAGCGGCGCCAAAATTGATGTAGAGTATTAAGTGTCAAATAGAAATCATTACCCTTTAGGAAAAGAGAGCAAAATAGGGAAAGTATTAAGTGTCGGTTTAAGAAAACCAAGCACTAATGACCAATGTGGTTTCAGGTTCGTTTCCCAAGGAGGCAAGTGCGTTGTGTTAAGAAGTGATTAACTTTGTGATTATATTTATGAGAAGAGAAAATAGAAATGAGATTAGAAGAGAATGACGGTTACGATGACGAATTAAACTAAGACGAAATGTCGTACACGTAAAACCGTAAAAAGTGACAAAAATAAAAATTGACCCTAAAAATTCCTAGAAAATTGCAATAAATCCTAAATAATGTAATAAGAGTTTACAAAAAGTCAAAAATCACTCAAACCTTTTATTTAACTTTTGATTTTTTGGGGTTTAATTGGCAAAAACCCCAAAAAATCAATTTAATTAACAAAAACCCCAAAATGATATTTTTTTAATTATAAACCTCTAAAATGACTCAACTTAATTTAAAACTATTTTTGAAAATTTTAAAATTAATAAAAACTATTTAAAAACAATTAAAAACTATTTAAACTTAAAATAATTGTAAAAATTAATTAATGACAATAAAAATAATCTAAAAATTGTAAAATTCCTAAGTTAATGTATTTAACCTAAGAAAAATATAAAAACTTTAAAAATCAAAATTTTAATTTTTAATAATAAAATAATATTAAAAATCCAAAATTTATAAAAAATTCTAAAAAGTTGCAAACTAGCTTATTTTAACCTAATAAACACAAAAATGAAGATGAAATTACCTAAATACCCCTAATGGGCCTAGAATGGGCCAAAAGTCCAAACAGTTAGCTTAATGGGCTTATTAAGGCCCAATAAAAAAATGTTGTCCAAATAAGCCCAAAAACAACTTTCTGACTCAAAATTTGATTTTAAAGACAAAACTCTGAAGGCCCAAAAGCTGAAAATGAGTATAAGCTAGCTTATTTCAAAGCAGCTTATTCTTAATGGGCTTTTTGGCCTATTAAGCTATAAGCTGATGCCATAACTCAAATTAGACACACAAGCTTCTTTTGAGTTACTTAAGAGTTCTGTAAAAAGAAATTTGAAATAAGCACAAGGAATAAGCCTAAAAAGCAATAAGCTTTCTTCACAAAATGACAAAATAGTCGTTTTCGAGTTCTAGGCCACCCCAAGAGCTGATTCAAGTTTCAAAAGCTTTTAAATGACTTAACTAAGCTTAATAAACAAAAAGTTTTGCAATAAGCACACTCAATAAGCTGAAATAAGCAAATAAGCACTTAATTAAAAGTCAACTTTATGAGTTTTCTAGCAAAAAGTCAAAGCCAAGGTCTGATAAGCTCCAGTTCAAACAAATGGGTCAAATAAGGAAGATTGATCACAAAAACTAAGTTGTTGCAGGTCTGGATAAGCCAATATGGCTTATTAATAAGCTAACTGAAAAATTACACTAGCAAAGGCTAGTTTTGGGTGTTGAGCAGTGGAAACTTTTTCCACTGCTTGACTTTCTTGACTATTTGTCTTTAGTGACTTTTTTGTGGATTCAAGTTTCACAAAGGCACCCAAATGATCAGTTAATCATAAGGAGTCAATAGCAATCACAAAAACAGAATCACAATCAGCCAGTTAGTACAGTTAATTCAAAACATCACCAGATCTAGCCCAGACATGAACACATAAGCAATTATGGTTCAATAAGCACTTATAGCACAATTCAGCCAACCAAACTTCACAAAATGCATACACAATCTATAATAAACTTAAATGAACAAGTTTAAACAGGTTTCATGCAATGGTTCAAGGTTTAGGTTAAGATTCAAGCACCATAAAGTTACTGATGAACACTAACAAGCAGATTTTTACTTTTGCTGATATACTTGACCAACAAGCCAAATTCAAACACTCAAATCTATCACATAGGTTGTAATAACAATGATTTAACAACTTTTAGCCCTAATCATGCATATACTCTAAGTATTGCCAAAATTTTAGGTCAAAAACAGTCAAAATCAATAAGTTATAGCACAATCTTTGATTCAAGGTTTTAAACCCAATAACTTGCAGGTTTTGGTTCTGAACCAAGTAAGTAACAGATAACAAGCATAAACAACAACTTTCAACAACACAATACCAACTTATGATCTTAAACAGATAATCCCAAACACCCTAATCTTTTTCAAATCAACTTCAAACAAGAATAAGTGTATTCCAAGACTACCTAAGCCCAATCAAACACATAAACAGATGTAATATGCAGATTCAAGCAAGATTAGACCATAAATTCAGCAAGAACACAAGTAGAACACAAAATCACCAAAAATCCAAATTTTTAACAGATTTTGAGTAGAAGGGTTCAAACCTCATGGATGTACATCCACACCTACGAATTTTGAGCTTATGTGCTAGCTAGAACAAGCACAAGCTTCCACACACACTCCTGCTAAGATTCAACAAAGTTAGAAGCAAAATATCAAAATCAGAAAAGTGGAAAAACTTGATTGATGCAACCTTACTTCCCCACACTTGATTATCCCCAATTTATAAGCTTCACAACACCTTGATATCACAATATCAGGATGCTATGATCAGCTTTATAGCCCAAGAATTCCAAGGTTTGAACAAGACTTAGCAAAATATCAAGATTATAGGAAAATATGCAAACTTTTGTGCACTCCTTTGGAAACAGGTTTTAGGATTCAAGAAAAGTTAACAAGCAACAATAATAAGCATATATAATGATTGGTGCTTGAGTTTTCTTCACAATTAAACTGAATATATGATTTACAGAAAAGTGAACAAGGAAAATTTAAGAGCAAAAATTAAATGTAAAGGGTCCTATGCCTTATATAGGCAACAAGTGACTACTACAAAGCAGAAAAACATAACCCTAATTGGTGGTGAAGTCCCAAAAATTCCCTTGAGGGTTTTGAAGTTATCTTGATCATGTGACTTGTTCTTGTTTTGTTGTGGAGCTGGCAAGGTGAAAAGTGCATTCAATGGTCTTGGTTAAGCTTAACTTCCAAGCAATGATATGGGACGTTGGATGACTGGCCAACTTTGACATTTTGCTCAAAGGTGAAAAATCAGGGGAATCTTGTGAGCTGTAGGATGACGTGGCAAGGGAGTTTAAGGTTGGGTTGTGTTTAGGTATACCTTAATCATAAATCTGGAGCATATTAGGGGTTAATTTCAAGCCATTAACAAAAACCAATTTTGTTCTTGGATGAATAGTGAGTGAGTTTAATCTAGTTTAGGAGTGATTAAGGTTTAAATTATTGTTAAGGCGCCAAGATTAAAAAAATAATAAACCGGGTTTAAGTGGATGATGATGTGGAGGAAGGGAGAGTGGTGATTGGTTGGTTTTGGTAGTGGGGCACGTGTCATGTGATGAGAGGTCTAGGTAACTTCCCTTGTCTGCCCAAATTAGTCCCTTGTTTCTTTAACTCTTGCCACATTGTATTAAACATGCCAAAACTCGATTCCTTTTGTATTTGATGTTTTGGTTTTCACACTTTTGGCCCAAAAAGTTTTGTAAAGTAATTTCAGGGGTATTTCTTGCCAATTCATGATTCTTGAAGGGCTGTTTTGGTATTTTCTTCAATGATAATGGTCTTGACTTTTCTTGTTGACTTCTTGGAGGACTGAATTTGACAAATCATAATTTATGAGGGACCATTTTTGCCATTTCTTCAAAGTTAAGGGTCCTTTTGGTAATTTTGATATTTTTAAATGACCAAACTTGTAATTTCTTGTAACTTGAAGTCCTTCATGGTATGTTTGACTTTGAGGAGGACTAATATTGACAATTTAGTTTTGTTGAGGGAATAAAATTGCCAATTCTTCAAAGTGGAGGGCCCTTTTTGCAATATTGACAAACTTTAGGAACCAATCTTGTAATTATGAAGATACAAGGGTTTAAAGTGTCAATTCTCCAATATTGGAGGACCCTTCTTGCATAATCTTCAAATCTTCAAGGGTTTGTCTTGGGAAATCTTCATTAGGGCTTGGTTCATTGAGCAACTTCGTTTTCCGTGTTTGTTTTTGTATGATTCTTGTGATCTTTTGTCATTTTCTCAATATCCGTACCTAAAATACACAAGTAACAAACACAAACATATATTTGGCCATTTTTATGATATTTTATGCATTTAAAGCCCTTTTTGGATGATGAGACTATGTATAAAAGCAGTCTCATCAATGCTATTACTCTTTCATGTGAGACTTGTGGAGGTCCCTATTCCTACCAACAATGTAATAAGATACAAGGTTATCAAGGGGAGTGTTATGCCTACCAAGAAAAACATCGAGAACATTTCAAACCCAACATCAATCAAAATAACCTTTCTTATAAGTCTCAAAACTATCTTGCACCACCGGGATTCCCACCCCAACCACCCACCCAACCTCAACACAATCCCCCTCAATTGTTACAAAGGAACCAAGGGCCAAGGACACAATACCAAGGGAACTACTATAGACCACCAAATACCTTTCACAATTAAGGAAATACCTTTCAAGGCAAAAACCAAGGGTTTTACAATCAACCTCTACATTTCTAACCCCAAGGTTTTCAAGGGAATGTGCCACATGATTATAACACCATTGAGCTTCTTCAAAAAATAAATCAAGAGAATGAAAGGAGGTTCCAAGCTAATGAGAAAAGAATGAGGGAAATGCACGAGGAAACAAACAAAAAGTTTATGATGCTTATCAATCAATGGCCACAAGGAGCTTTACCCTCTAACACACAAACAAACCCGAGGGCAAATGTCAATGCTATCACAACGAGAAGTGGAAAGAAAACTCATGATCCTTCACCACACACACCTAATTTGGTAAAGCTTACTATGATTCCTTCTTGTGATACACTAATACAAGGTTTTATCCAAGTATCAAAGTTCGTTGTTCCAAGTCTTTTCGAATTGATTACCGGCTAAGAGTGTGACTCAATTGTCTTTTGGAAAACAAGAGGATGTGTTTGTTTGATTATCTAAATTTTAAAACTAAAAGCAAGTAAGAAGATTGTCGTTGTGTAAAGTGAAAGCTTTTAAAAATTAAACTACAAATAAAAGTGTGCAATCTTTGGAAATTAAAACTCAAATAATCAAAAACTTAGAAACTTGTTTAAAAAAAATAAACTAAGACAAAAGGCGGGAAAGAGCAAATTTGAAAGTCTAAGGAAACTAAAACAAAGCAGATCGCAACGCGATCGTACCCAAACAATAAGATGGATCGTGTCCACCGATCGGACTCAATGCAATCACAACAAAGGAATCAGATCGTACTCACTAGTACGATGGGTAACGTGATCGTACTACCAGATCGCAACCATGATAGCAACAAGTGGATCGTGGTGCTTGATCTGGTTTTAGATCGCAACACAATAGAATCGCAATCAATACGATGGAAACAAGGCATCGTAACACTCCATCGCACTCCCAGATCGTAATCAATGATCGTGGTGTGTGATTGTAACAGGGAAGAACAGATGGATCGCACTCAATGAAACAGTACCCCAAGATCGTACCAAGTAAAACCTTCTAAGATGGAAATGGTGTCCAACAAGTAAATAATCTTAAACTAATAAGCAATAACCAATAAGCACTTTCAACTTGGAAAAGATTAAATAAGCACAAATTCGAAACTTTTAGGAATCTAAACACGTAACCATTATAAACAAAGCTTTAAAAAGATAAACTTTTTAAAAAGCGTAAAAATAAATAAGCCAAAATACAAATAAGCCAATAAGCACCAAAAGCTTATAGCTTATACCGTATAAAAGCTTACGTAGGAATAGAAAGATTAACTTTCTAACCACCAAAACATCAAATTCAAACACGAAACAAGTATGTTTCGGATCAAAATCAATCAAAATCAAGAAATGTAGAAAGACAGTAAAGAACACAAACTTAAACTTAAACTTTTGATTAATAAAACTCTAATATAAAGATTAACTAAAGCTTAACTTAAAAGAAAAGATGAAGTTTTAGTGAGAGAAAGTTAAACACTTTCTCTCTCTAAAATGAAAAACTAAAAACAAAGAAGAATAAAACTAGCTAACCACCCTCCTAATGTGATTAGGAGGGTATTTATAGGCTAAGTGGGAAGTGCATGTGTGGTGTGATTCCTTCTTTCTTTTCTTCTCGACTCGATTTAATTCTTTGTCTTTTATCGACGTCGTCTCGGGATTTAGACTTGTCTTAATTTTCTTCTTTAATTAAGACTTGATTTCTTCGACTTCATTAAACTTCCGTCTTCAGACTTTTTCTTTGATAAATCTTCAAAATAGGTCTTGGACATCCGTTCTTTAAGTAGTCTTGATCTCTGGACTTCGTATTTTCTTGTTTTCTTTGATAAAAACCCGTGAAAGCCCGTGTTTTCTTCCTTTTTCATCTTTTGGTCTTAAAACACAATAAAAACACAAACCACGCATAATTCCAACTTTTATGACATAAATTACACGTTTTGGTCTTGTTATTATTGGAAATAAGCGGTAAAAGGATAAGTGTTTTCACACTTATTAAATCCCCTACACTTGACCATTGCAATGCCCTCATGCAATGCATTAATTTTAAAGCACGGTTTACATTTTCTATCATAAATAACCCACCTTGGCCTTTATTAAATACTAAATATTTTAGGGAAAATAACAAGATGAAAACAAGTAAAGAAATCAAAGACTTACATTGGGTTTTGGCTGCCATGAACTTTTATCATCCTCAAGTTTCACGTTCCCCATACCAAGCTTAAAAACGAGATCATTGTTATTATAAGTTAGTAAACTAACCGTAATTCATGTGGGCCAATGATTTACTTAGACTCCCTTATTCCTAGGTGTATCTCTTATATTTTAATTTTGTCTTGAATGATCACGAGGATGCATTGTTTGACTTATTTTGATAGTTATTTAGGCCAAAAATAAAGTGAACGATTTAATCAATAGTTAGCTAAAGGACAAAATCTTTTAAAAATGCTTCTCGGAACCTCATAAAGTTCATATCTTGGCATAACTCGCTTCACGATTTGAGACCTTTCTCGGACCGAAATTTAGCAGCGACTTCATACTTCAAATCTTTGAGAGACGTTCTTGAAATTATGGTCTTATCTTCATAATAGGAATTTCTTCACTTGAAGTTTTGAGAGATTCTTCATCTTTGGACCAAGACTTCTTCATTTTTCTCCAATCTTTATTTTGGACTTTGATATACAACGATCCGCCTCCTTTTAGGACTTGAATCTATTTATCCTCATACCTTGTAAGGGTCTTTTCGGATAGACTTCTCCATGATCTTTTGGGGAGTATTTGCTTTTTGTCGTATGTCTCGATCCTTCATATTGATTTTCGATAAATGATTCTTCACATCACTTTTGGATATTTAGCAACAAAATGTAGCCCTCATGCCTTGTTAGGGCCTTTTCGGACTCGCCAATCTTCGCATCCCGCTTCAATAAGTTATGCCTTGGCTATGAACTCTAATTAATACCGAGCAACTTTTAAATGATCGTGGGCTAGAAGCTACGTAACTTTTCAAATCGTACAACCTTATTTATTGCAGATATATTTATTAACAAGCGATGGGAGAATAGGCTCATAATTAACTCACATAAATTCACGAAAGAATACCAAACTTATAACTGACTCTATCATCTCTCGTCCTCCATAATTTAAAATCTCAAGGAATGAGACTCGTGGATGCTTAGCCTATTAAATCAATGTTTTAGGTTTTCGAGTCATCTATAGGATCTTGCAAATTCTTAGACTTTTTCAAGTTTAGAAATCGTATTTTAAAGTTCCCTTGATAAACAACTCTCTAGGATCAATTATAGGAACTTGCGAAAAGTTCTTGTTCTTAACCCGTGAGAGTTAAGACTTTCGCGTTTTAAAGTTCCCTATATAAAAGCCTAGCAAAACTTGACATAAACACGTTAAGGATACTAGCTAGAGTAAACTTGGATAAGTAAACGCGGGTTGAGTTAAAAGATTCACAACATTGAAAAAACTAAAACCACTTTATTGCAAATTTATTCAAGCAAAGAAAGTAAATAACGCTAACAAAGGAAAAACTAATAGGCCAAAATAGATTAAAAATTTTGAAAAATGTTGAAAAATCAGATTTTCCGGTTAAAATGAGGGCAAATTCATGGAAAAGACCACTTACTTTGATAGAAGTCCCCCTACACTTGATATAAACATTGTCCTCAATGTTTAAGCATATGGGAATAAATTCCTCTACACTTAGGACATTGTGCACTTTGTTTAAGTCTTACTAAGGAAAGGACAACCAAAGTGATTTCAATGTGAACATATAAGATATGAAAAATTGAATCATGACAGTTTAGGATAGAACCAGGAAGACGGGAACACGGAATCACGGTTTGTCAAAAGTCATCGAGGTGCTCTTTGAAGCTTGAATCCCTACACAAAATAAGAAACAAGACAACCAACACATATGGAGCTCCCCCTACACTTATTATGAAAACGGTAAAGTATAGATCACGGGTTGCCTCCCGAGAAGCGCTTGTTTTTGATGACCGAGTCACGAGCCTGACTCGACCCAAAACTAGTTCATGGGAAACGTGGTGAGGGATGGAATCATCTCATGAGAGATGTCCTCACCAAAGTACAGTTTCAAACGCTGGCCATTCACCTTAAAATTGGGCCCATTTGGCTGAGAAAGCTCAATGGTGCCATATGGAAAGACTTTGGTGATGGTGAATGGACCAGACCAGCGACTCTTCAACTTGCCAGAGAAGTTCTTCAACCGATAGTTAAAGAGTAAAACTTGATCACCAACGTGGAACTCTCGGTTCTTAATGCTTGCATCATGGATGATCTTGGTCTTCTCCTTGTAGATCAGTGAGTTCTCGTAAGATTCATTCCTCAGTTCATTTAGCTCGTTGAGTTGAATCTTGCGAAGATCACCGGCTTTGTTGATGTCGATGTTAGCCTACTTCAAGGCCCATTATGCCTTATGTTCCAGCTCGATGGGGAGGTGGCATGCTTTCCCGTACACAAGACGATAAGGTGTACAACCAATCGGCGTCTTATAGGCGGTACGAAAAGCCCACAGAGCATCATCTAATTTATCGGCCCACGCGGCACGATGCTCTCCCATAGTACGTTCCAGAATTCGCTTAAATCCACGGTTGGAAATCTCAGCTTGCCCATTGGTTTGGGGATGATAAGAGGTGGAAAGACGGTGATTGACACCATACTTAGCCATGACTCTTGCGAATTGATCATTGCAAAAATGAGTCCCGCGGTCACTGATAATAGCACGAGGAACACCGAATCGAGCAAAAAGCTGCTTCAAAAAGTTCACAACTACCCTCGCATCGTTCGTAGGAAGAGCCTTGGCTTCAACCCATTTAGAAACGTAGTCAACGGCCACGAGGATGTACTTGTTCCCTTTAGATGATGGAAATGGCCCCATAAAATCGATGCCCCATACGTCAAAGATTTCACACTCTTGGATGAAATTTTGAGGCATCTCATCTTTATGTGTGATCTTGCCTTGGTGTTGGCAAGCATCACAATGCTTAACCATTTCGTGAGCGTCACGATAAATGGTGGGCCAATAGAATCCAGAGTCAAACACTTTCTTAGCGGTGTAGTTGGGACCAAAGTGACCACCGGTGGGTCCTTTATGGCAAGCATCAAGGATTTCTAAAGCTGTCGGCCCATCAACACATCGACGAATGATCAGATCAGCACATTGTTTGAAGATATAGGGGTCATCCCAGAAGTAAGTCTTAACATCTTTAAAGAAATTCTTCTTTTGTTGGGATGTTAACCCTTTGATGAGAATACCACCGGCTAAGTAGTTTGCAATGTCCGCAAACCACGGGGTGTCATCAAGATTGGAGTTGATATACATTAAGGTCTCAAGGGGAAAAGAGTCATTGATCTCTTTGTTCGGATGATCCCCATGATATGGATCCTCAAGTCTACTTAGATGATCCGCTGCTAGGTTTTCGGCTCCCTTTTTGTCATGAATTTCAATGTTGAATTCATGAAGGAGAAAAACCCAACGAAGAAGTCTTGGCTTAGAATCTTTCTTAGTTAACAAGTACTCCAACGCGGAATGGTCGGTACAGACAATTGTGGTGGAAAGGACAAGATAGGGGTGGAACTTCTCAAAAGCATACACTACAGCTAAAAGCTCTTTTTCGGTAGTGTGATATAATGCAATTGAGCCCCCGTCATTGTCTTACTAGCATAATGGATTGGTCGGAAGTGTTTGTTCACTCTTTGGCCCAAAACCGCTCCAATAGCAAAGTCGCTAGCATCGCACATCAATTCAAAAGGTAGCTCCCAATTAGGGGTGACCAAGACCGGTGCCTTAGTTAGCTTATCCTTAAGAAGATTGAAGGCTTCAATACACTCTTTGGAAAAGATAAACGGAGTATCTTTTTCCAAGAGGTGGGTCATCAGGCGAGCGATTTTAGAGAAATCTTGAATGAATCGACGATAGAAGCCCGCAAGACCCAGAAAACTTCTCACACCCTTCACGGTTGAAGGTGGAGGTAATTTGGCTATGCCATCCACTTTAGCGTGGTCCACTTCAAGACCAGATTTGGAGATTTTATGTTCTATCTTTTACCATGAAATGGCATTTTTCCCAATTCAGAACAAGGCGAGTGTCTTCACACCGCTTAAGCATGTGTTCCAAATTGGCAAGGCAAGTAGAGAAGGAATCACCATAGACCGAGAAATCATCCATGAAGACTTCCATGGTTTCTTCAACCATGTCATGGAAGATAGCCATCATGCACCTTTGGAATGTCCCTGGAGCATTGCATAAGCCAAAAGGCATTCTTTTGTAAGCAAATGTGCCGTAGGGACAAGTGAATGTGGTCTTCTCTTTGTCTTGGGGACAGTCATACCAACAATCTATCTTTCGTAAATAAGCACTCGCATTACGGTGCGAGATCTGGCAAGCTAAGCTCAATCACAACCCACCGGCTCAAACAAAGGCTGGATCGGTTCACTGAACGCCCCGCGTTCTATCTAGGTTCCACTCTTATGTACGCCCGGGGAACCTCTTCAATAGAAGAACCCGTGTGAGTGGGAAGGGATTGAATCATTCATTCATCTTTTATGTCTTCTTCCGTGATCCATTTCATGTCAACTCTAATTAGTTATAAAAAGGCCTACTTTACAAAGGGAACGTAGTTTCCCGGGAACCAAAAGGTTCCCGGTAACCGGTTGGGTATTTGAAAATACCCGGAGAAACCATCTAAGAAGCAGTAATAATCATTACCCGCTAGACGTTCAAGCATTTGGTCCATGAAAGGAAGGGGAAAATGATCCTTTCTCGTAGCATCATTGAGTTTGAGATAGTCTATACAAACTCTCCACCCTGTAACGAGACAAGTAGGAATCAACTCGTTGTTTTCGTTGGGAACAACGGTGATTCCGCCTTTCTTAGGAACACAATGGACCAGACTAACCCATGGGGAATCCGAGATAGGATAGATCATACCCGCATCAAGAAGTTTGATAACCTCTCTTTGGATAATGTCATGGATCTTAGGATTCACCCTTCTTTGGCTTTGAATAGTGGGTTTAAAGTCGTCCTCCATGAGAATTTTATGTGTGCAAAAGTGATGATCAATTCCAGAATATCAGAGATTTTCCAAGCAATCGCTTGCTTATGATTCTTCAGCACGGTGATAAGTCGGGATTTTTCTTCTTCTTTCAGGTCCTTTGCGATGATGACCGGTAACTTCTTGTTGTCTTCAAGGAAAACGTACTCGAGATGAGACGGAAGATCCTTAAGCTCTAAATCCTGAGGATTTTCGATGGACGGCGTAGTCAACTTCGGATCATCGGTAGAGATAGCCTTAGGAAACTATGGAGAAATATGGTCCTCATTGAGAAGTTTCTCAATGGTACGAATGTCTTCATCCCAATTGGAGGGAGAATCGTCATATTGCAAATCCACATCTCCGAGAGTTGCTTCAAATTCTTTCAAGAGGAAATCACTTTCTCCAAATGGAGTTAGTGATGGAGCAATAGAGGCAACGGTCTCAATAGTGGGTAGAGAAGAAGAACCACTTTTACAAGCGTCTTTGAAATGTTCTTCACAAGTCTCATCAAGAACGTCAATAGCATTAACACTCTCATATGAATAAGGTTGCTTAGAAATCTGTAACACCCCCAAATTTTTACAATTCAATACAGCGGAAGACTCGTTGGTGTTACGGGATAGCACATTACTCACATCATAGACAACGCATAAAAATCGCGTCGTTTAACAATAAAGCATTTCCATTCATAAATATCAAAGTTACATAGGTCCCAAGTCATGTTCATTTCATACAATTTTACAAAATATTTGAATAGAAATTATTATTTAAGTGCAGGCCATGAATTCTTGTTGTCTTCCCGAGAATTACCTTCAAGTACTTGATATAAAACATGTTAAAAGAAAAGGTCAACGATAACGCCGAGTGAATTCATAGAGTTTAATGAAATCCATCAGTATAACATCGGTATAAAATTATTACCGAGAATCATTTCGTACCAATCTTTGTAATAGGCCATAAAATAGCCAAACTCATTTTATACAAATCCTTATCAAAAATCATAATACAGGCTTTTGCCTTCAAATCATTATACGAACCAAAGTCGTAAAAACATCATACAATAAGTTTTATAACGTTCTATAAAGTTAAATAAAAACCGTTATATGAATATGATTATGAAAAACCAAAACACAAACATAATATCAATAATATGACCCCGTATTGCTAGTCAGGCAATATATGGTAATTCAGTGCGTATAGTAGTATTTCGTTTATTTGGATTATGCCGCATGACATTGTTACCTTACTACAACAAACAACGGGTAGCTAACCCGAAACTCATTTGCCCATCTAAATTAGCGTGTCGTCACAATAATCATGCTTGTGTAAATCTTCTCATACATAAATTCGCTTACCAATCAATGTGGCACGACGGGGATCAACCGTCAAGGCGCGAACTGGGGTGATCGTCCCCAAATAGTACTATTATATGCATAAGCGTCTACCAAATCCCGGTAGTTCACAATTCATGCTAATGGGACTTTTAGTGACATAACCTAACTTTAATAATCCATTTCATTTCATCTATCGGGTCATATAATCATACATCAGGTCATACAATCATTCGGGTCCAAATCAATAAACAAACAATCGGGACAAATGGTGTCCTATTTTAGTAAAACTAACATGTTATCTCCCTCGCGGGTTTATAAAATATTTCATAAAAACATTTAAAAGAGTGTGAGGCTATGAACTCACGTTGATGTGGGAAGGCGATTATCGGCGATTTGGATGTACGGTACGTGCTTCAATCACGGAAACCTAGACAAATAATACTCGTCTTAGAATTTTGTCCAATGATTTTATAAAAATAACAATTATGTATACATATGATGATTTTATATATATGATGATAATCAAGTGGGTTTATACATTCTCATTTACTCATTCATTATAGTGTTTATGTGTTGGTAATTTTCAAGACTAGTTACACTAGTTCAATTTGTTTACATTTTAAAGCCCAATGGGCCTATTACAAGCCCAATACTATTCATTAGCCCAATTATACTTTTATTATCAGTATTATACTTTATATTTTCGGCCCAAATGGGTTAAGCCCAATAAATAAGTTTATAAATGTTTTACCAAATTAGTCGGGTTTATTGTCCATTAAGGCTACTTTGGCCCGTTAATGTCTATATGTTGTAAAGCTCGGGTTTTATCGATTTTTACTTGTTATATAAGTTCATATATCAGTATGTGAGTTTATAAAAGTTTACATTAGACGGGTCCGACCTTCTAAGTTTTATTTGACAAAAACATTAATCTTTCGGTTTTAACCGAAAAGACGTAAAACTTAGTATATAGTTTTATAACTTGGAAAAACATTTATACTTGTAATTTATAAAACATGTCCTATTTTAAAATCAATATATATATACCTCTTTATTTATAATTATTATCAACTAGTGGGTTTTATATATGTATATTTTATAAATACAAAATTTTGAGTGCTTATATTATATACTATTTATTTTATCAAATATGTCATAAATTTTCAATCCACTAAAATGTCCATATCTAGAGTTCTACAGTGAGATAGGACCTCAAAGTTTTTATCACAGAAACTACATGATATGTGCTTCATTTTATTCCTTTATAGCTACTGATGAATCAACCTCTAAATATTTTAATAAATTCGTCCAAAACAGTGTAGGCAGATTTGCACTCTAAACTTGTTTTGATTATATCTCACTCATTTTTATGATTCCATTGCATGGCGAACTCTCACATGTGTATAACACCTAATACTTACAGTATATTGATTCCACTTTACCATTTTATCAGTTTATCATTTGGTTACTTACTGTTTTTATACAGCCATCTTATTAAGCAAGATTTAACCATTTTTACATGTGGTTTTTCCATCTTTTTACCCATGTTTATCAAATCTATCAACACTAAATCCCCACATAATATTTTATAATCATATATTCATCATATGCATATAAAATAAGAAAGAAAATACTTGATTACATAATCAAAATAACAAGAGGATGGGAAGAACAATCTTTATACCACCAAGATGATGTAGGTTGTGATTAAGACATGGATTTTAATGGAGAAACTTGTGATAAGCCAAGACCATCTTCAAGACCACCCATCTACATGAACACCTTGATGATAATCAGCCCTTGACTCCTTTAAAAACTCCTTTTTATATGTTAAAACTTGCACCAATCTTCATAACTTCAAAGGGTTTCCATCATATGTAAATTATACATATGATTTATGGCTATATTTTTGGTTCATGGTGGTGTTTGATGGTGATATATGGACGGAAAAATGGAGTTTAGAGAGAGATTTGAGAGAGTTTTATTAGTTTTGCATGTAAGAAATGAGTATTGTTGTTTAAGTTTAGTTGTTTTAAAGTGTAGATGGTTTTGTGGTGGAAGACATAGGACAAGTGTCCTAGTCTTTAGCTAGAAACTTGATACACTTCAAGTGTGTTTGACAAGCTTGCCGCCCATGTAGTGGGGGTGGGGCAAGATTTATCTTGTCTCATCCCTATTATTTTACGGGAATCCCTCGATTCTAGTTTTCTCGATTTGCGTGCCCTCGGGTCGTTTTACGAAAAACGTTTTTATAAATTATGAATCAACGGCACAAAACGAATCTAATAAAAATTGTCTCATCAAAAACGGAGTTCAAAAACGTAAATACGTAATCCTAAGGTTTCCGGTTTAGTCGTAAAGGACGTTAAATTAAAATCGTAATCCTAATCTCTTATCGTAAATTTGTGAGTTTATGAACCAACACAAATTTAAAATCTCAAAATAATATTCACGGACAAATTTATTTTCTGAAATGTCGGACTGTCACTAAAGATGGTGTATGTAAACGTAAGCACGTAACGTTGAATCCTCCGGTTTAGACGTAGTCGATGCTACTTCAAGACGTAAATCCAAATTTCTTCCCAAAAATAAGTGAGTTCATATTATAACATTAAAATAATGTTTTCAATTAAATTTTGAGAATAAAATATAAACCATAAATTGACGGATTGTCACAGCATTTACCCCTAAACAGGATCTTTGTCCTCAAAGATCATCTTATCTTACTACTCGCTTCTTATAGAGTTAAAGCCATGTGGGTATTTCCTCCACATTCGGTCTTTTCTCACAAGTGTAATTCATTACAATACGCGAGTTTTATCAGACATAACTACGGGAATAAGATCAGGCTTAATGTTGACTTACTTTCTCTATCCATGATGTTCACGGGTTTTTGATGAATGCAACTTTTCGCCGATCTAAACTTCATCAAGAAGTGATCAGATTCTCACTTGATAGACATTTTATCAAGTTCGATATACGAAATATAATTCACGCAGCTCTTGAAGTCCTAGGGTAGATCCAGCTTATGCCTTTCAAACCAATCTTTTACATCATCTCAGTGGTCCCATACAACGGGGACTTATATCCCATGATCTTTCAGATCATCAATTCATTTTTCCGTGGTTAAAATTTTTGGCATAACTTCGCTACCCATCTGGCACTTCAAGATCTACATTTCATATTCACATAACCTCCTGCCCACTACCAGCAGTCATTAATCGGATCCTAATTTCAACAATCATTTCAGGTCTCGCGGGTCGAGTATTTTGTAAGGTTAGGTTCGCATCATAGGAAACCATAAATCTAAAACACATGTCCAACTCACAATGGGTGTATGTCGGGTGTCTTCATCCCAACTCCTGCTTACAGATGCTCTAATATATATCCTTACAAGATTCGATCTTGATCCTAATACGATAATTATCAAGGATAATCTATCCAAAGGAAAATGATTTTACATTTTATTACCAAAGGTCAATCATTCAAACATAAAACATCACTTATAGTATTTTGTATCGTTACTTTACCTCATCCCTTCGATTGGGGTGGTACACAGTACTCTCATTAAATTCGTTCTCAATGACTTCTGAGCAAATCTCTAGAAATTCGATGCAAAGCGAGGATCTTGATAGAGATGATCGATACAGGCACACCATGTTTACATAACTCCTTTAAATACAAAAGAGTCAATTTCTTCATCAAGAATCTATCATTAACAGGAATGATATTAGCAGATTTGGTCAGTCTGTCGACGATGACCCAAATCGAATCAAATTCAGATGATGACCTTTGCAATAGTTAGATGTTTACTAATGTATGAGGCGATGTCTGCCTTCATAATTTGCCATTAGTACAACTTCTTCAGATAAAAATACATTAAATCATAAATGTCATGAATAAAATACTTATACTTACAAGATTCCAACATAACTATATCTCAAAATCCTCTATATTTAGGAAACCTCAAGTGGCCTTTAAAACATTTAGCGCTATCGGCTTCTTAATTCTAATGTTTCATATTAGCCGCGAACCACTTTTTGTTATCTATTATGCTTCTTACAAGCATTGTTTATTTTTATATTGTTCGGAAATTTATTTTGCATCTTCATTATTAAGGAACATGTCCTAATTGGTTCTTTATCTTTTCTACATAATGCGTCAGTAATTACATTCACCTTTCCTTATAAAATAATTATCATGACCGTATTCATTCAAAATTTCTTTCTTCATATTTTCTAAGTTTTAGTTCTATCTCAACTATTGTTTTTATCTGTTTTATTCTTTCCGACGTCTAAGGCGTCGATAAATATTACAAGTAATTAAATAATAAATATTAAATTTTTATGAAATGTAAACGTAAAAATTTTATACTTCTTAGTTGAAAAGCAAAAATTGTCGTTTCAAATTTTAAGTCATGGTTTAACGGTTTCCTCAATCCTTCTTAGGTTGTCTTGAGGTATACACAAACATTTACCCCTAAACAGGAGTTTAGTTAAATGATTTGTGTATAAAGGAAAAATCCCTTAAAAATCCTTTGTTAAAACATTTGTCAAAACATATTTCCATTTTCTTTTGGTAAAACCCAAAGCCTTAATGGTCCCAATTTTTGAAGAGTCAATATATTGCATTTCCTATTAATCACACGGTCAATTAATATAAAGGATTAAGTCTTAAATCACATATTAATTATTCAAGGTACAGGTTTTCATTGTTCGGCCAATTCAGGGCAATTTATGAATAATTATTAACTCGTTCTTATTCTTATAAACAAACAAATAGTCCTTAATGATCACAAGCATGAATTTATTAAATTACAGCCTACACACGTGAATCACCAAATTTATGAATGCTACAGGTGTGTTAGTCAATCCAAATGACATCACGTAAAACTCATAATGGTCATTACAAGTTCTAGATGTAATGATTAGAATAGATAATCTTTTTCGCGGATGCGAAGTTGATGATAACCATGCCGAGGATCAAATTTTTAGAACATACGCTAGAACCTTGTAAATGATCGAAAAATCTATCATCTTGGGTAGTGGATATAGATTTTAATCGGTCAATTTACTTAGTTCACGGTAATCAATAAATATAAGAAATAATAACACCATAGCTCTTCATGATGACGAGCTTGGTAGAATAAAAGTCTTCTCCAACAACTCTCTCAGTTGTACGATAATTCTTTTAATTTAGATGGTGTTGACGTACAGTGCACATGCTACAGGTGCAGCACCAGGAATATAATCAATACCAATTTCAACTTGCCTTAATGCTGAAAGTCTAGGTAATTCATCACAAATACTTCCTAAAGTTTCAGATAATAGAAACATCTTTTAATAAATTCATATTAAGTTCTTTCTAGACTATAATATCTATGACTAATTCACAACCATTCATGGAATAATTTCAAGTCTAAATGCAGGATATGGTCATCCATCAAGAAATATTTAGACCACTTTTGATAATCAACATCTTATCTTTTAGGGGAATTCTATTCGAGTTCCCATCAATTAAGACAATGTCTTCATGTCATAATCAATCAATCCATTCTACTAGCACTATCAACTTTTTCAGTTTTATTGCCGTCGATAAGAAGTGAACTTCTCAAAAGACTAATAATAACTCATAATCCTTCACAATTCAAGGATATCTGGAGACATAACTAACCTTAAAAGAGTAAGGTCAACGCATAATCTACTGGAGAGAATTTCAAATCAGATATAGACGAAAACATTAACGAATATGAATATACCCCATGGTTTCATAATTTGAGTACGCATTCGAAAGCTCCTTGGATCGTTACCCAGGTGATTGTAGCGGTTTTTAGTCGTTTACTATCTTTTAGGAAAAAGAAAGCAAAAACCAAAGTCGTAGTAAGTATTAGTAATTACGTTTTGTGAAAAACGCAAATACCGACAATCGAGTTCGTTCTCGGTGGAGGTATGGTGTTTAGCCAAAAATTATAGTCGTTATTTAATCGAGTACGTTTTTGGAAAGAAAGAAAGAAAGGAAAACGGAGACGAATTACGCTCAAAACGGACGAACACGCGCGAACGTACGAACGTAAAAACGCGACCTAACGAAAAATTTCACCTAAAAAATAGTTAGAAACCACTAAAAAACTCTAAAAAGTATAACTAAGAAAATTACGAAAACCAAAAATTTTGAAAACTATTAAATTATTTATTATTAATTTTTAAAGTTAATTAAAAATCCTAAAATAAAACTAACTAAGAAAAACACAAAATCTAATTTTTTTTTCTTTTGTAAACCTAGATTATATTAAATAAGAGCTAAAATTAATTTTTTGAAAATTTTAAAATACTTTTTTCTATTTTTTATGACTTCTCTAAAATTTAAAACTGAAATAATCCTAGAAAATGAAATATAAAAAAGAAAATTATGAAAATTATAACTCTACAAAAGCAAATTTATTTTTCCTACATTCTAAATGACAAAGCCAAATGTTAGAAAAAAATTATATATTTTTTTTTTGCTTTTAAATTTTTTATTATGAATTAAAAATGATTTTAATGAAAAGAAATAATTAAAAAAAATAAACTAATAAAACAACTCTTGAAAATTTTTGAGAAACTAAATTACGTTACCTTAGACTTAAAAACTTGAAAATATATAAAATTAAGCTACATAAATTCTATGTAATAGACTAATATAAGCTGATAAACAAAAAAGGTAAATGGTTTAAATAAAACTGTTGCCAACGATTAACAAGAAGCAAGGTCTAGAGTAGTTGGTTAAGCGTCTTGGCTGTTGAGCTATAGGTCACTAGTTCGAGACCTACTGTGACCCTTTTCTGTTTCTTTTTCTTTTATTATCAGGTTAACACGAAGTATTAATAAAAAATGACAAGAACTACAAACAAAACGTCCTAAGAGCACAGATGGTGATATGCTTTACTCCTATGTCTCTATGATGATTGCGCAGGTCTGGTGTTCGAACCTCTCTGCTGCATTTTTATATATCTCTTTTTTTTTTTTTAAACAAAACTTGAAACGCCTACTGATCTACCCCTTTTTTTTTACTGATAAAAACTGACTTTATATACTGCACAATTTAAACAAAGAGCAACTCCTTTTTGACTTTGATTCTTGACTCTAGCACTATATATTATTACTCCTTGGTGACTAGTAAACACAATCATCATTCAACATAACAGAATATGCAAAGTTAAAAGAGAAATAACTAGCACAGACAATACTAATGCCAATAATCAAAATGAAGAGCAGCCCATTTTTTAGTCTAACCACAACATTGAAACATAAAAAAAAAATAAAATAATAAGAAGCATAAACAAGCATACAGTCATCATATTAGGAACTTGAGTCAAGAACAAATCATATCAAAATCGAACCTGGATTCAAACTAGTCTCGAATATCATGAGCTAATAAGTGGAATCCAACCCCAATCCAGTCACCGAAACACATGACAGAATATAGTATCAACAATTTCCCACTTCAAATCCATTTTTTTCTTCTTCCGTGTCTAATAACCAGCAGCAACAAAAAACTCAACCCTCTCTTTTGGCTATTGTGTGCATACAGTTAAAGAACAAACACACACCAGCAGTCCCTTTTGTACTTGTTCGCTCGTTTCTTTATGTTTTACCTTTTTTTTTTGGTTACTTTGGCTTACTTGTTGGTTTGCTGTGTGGATCAAAGGGAATACAACACTTCCACAAAACACCAACACACACAATGAAAAACAAGCACGAATCACACCACACTTATATTCTCGCAGAAACTCAAAGCCGTCTTACTTTGGTTCACTCTCTTTTATCTGATGAACAGTAACAGTGATCTATAATGCTCTAATTTTCACAGCAGGCAGTTACCGCTTTCTTTTTGGTATGCTGTGCGTTAAATGCTTGTTCGGCAGTGGAACAAAGCGCACCAAAAGCACAAATAATAAACACAGCACGCGACACACCAATGACTCCAGCAAATAATCAGACTACCACACACAATTTTATAATGCAAGTTCAGATGAGCAATTGCATACCCTCTCAATAGCAGGCAGTGGGCATAAGCATTCAAGCAATTCAAGCAGAAACTTTGTCTACAAGTTTAACAGTGGCCTAGATAAACTTCCTCAGTAAAAGAACACATCAAAAAAAAGCAACAAAAACACCATATGGGAATCCAATAACCACATCCAGATTAACAACACGATCACAAACTACAATAAATGGAAATTTGGCAGATTTTTGGCAAAACTTCAAAACCAAAATTTTCTTAACAAACCTCGAATATTTTTGCCAAAACCAAATCCTCTAACACTAACAAGTATGCGCAGAGCTAAATCGGGCCTTGTGGTCAACTAGTACCCAAACCTCAATCGTCCCAAACACTACTTGATGTCAGATTTATAGAAGGACGAAATAAGTAAAAATATAAAATAAAGGTAACTTAAGAACAACAAGTGTAAAAGCAAGTAATAAGACAAGTATTGAAACACTAAAAAAAAACAGAGAAACAAATAAGCTATTGAGCATATAAGATTAACAAGCAAGAGCCACAAGGATAAAATGAGCAATAACAAGTAAGGAGGACTTACTAGGGGTCCAAAGAACTCTCTCCTGACCTACAGCTATCTAAGACCTCGACTCCACTTTATTATCACCTCAAACCCCCAAGCACAGCTTATTCTGAGCTTATCTACCACAAAAGCTTATCCAATGGAATCCAAACACCAACATAACTTCTTCAAACCAAACAAAATAATTCCATCAGCTTCCAGCTGAGTAACCAGGACCGAACTAACTTTCGACAGCTTCCAACTATAAGAACCAGCTTATTTCTTCAATAATCCAAACAATAAACACTCCAAACAGTGCTTATTTAACTTTCTGTGACTTTTGTGATAATTGAAAAAGGAAACGGCAATGCAGAATTTAAAGATGCAAGATATGTAAAAATTGCAAGGTAAAAAAAGGGAACTCAATTAATCTCAAAATTCGTATCTTACAAATTGGAAGAAAAATTGGAACAAAAATTCTAGCTGCCATTCTACTTCTATTTATACAAGTGAGAGATAAACCCTAATCCGTGAGTGAGTTTCCATATATGCCCTTCAAAGATGCTGAGAAGATTCCCTCTTGATCCCAAGTTTGAATTCGAGTCTTGGATGCCATGTGATTGAGCAGGGGTCTTGGATGATCTTGAGCGTTTATCAACACGTAGGGAGCAAGAAAATCAGTCGAGCCGTTGATGTAGTCAAAGTGACACGTGAAAGGGTGTTGCTTTGGGGAGACAAGTTAAGAGATGTCGTTTTCTGGGCAGGGGGTAATGTTTGGTGATGGGTGAATAGCAATAAGGTACTAGTAATTTTAATTAACCCTTTGATTCGAGTTTGATTGTTACTGGGTTAGGGATTAGGGTTCTTAGCAGAGATGTCTAATTTGATTTGGGTAAACACTTTATGTTTTCTACTAAAATTCAGTTTAAACTTTGCAATTCGTCACATTTGGTCCCTCTGGTATTAGCAAACTAAAGCTGCCAAACTCCTTTGTAAATTACTTTGAACCTTTGTCACTTTTAGTCCTTGTATCTTCATATAACTTGGAAAAGGACTATATTTGTCATATCTTTGAACTTCAAGGGTCATTCTTGGACATTAATGAAACTTTAGGGACCAAACATGTATCTTGAGATTTAAAAGGGTATAAAGTGTCATTTCTTCAAAGTTGAGGGACCTTTCTTGTACATCTTCATTTCTTCAAGGACATTTTTGGAAATTCATCGTTCGGGTCCGGTTCTTTGTGTGGCTTCGTTTCCCGTGTTCGTTTTTGCTTGATTCTTGTTCTCTTTTGTTGAATTCACGATATCCGTACCTAAAATACACAATGAACAAACACAAGCATATTTTTGGCAGTTTTAATGATATTTAATGCATTTTAAGCCTAATTTGGACGATGAGACTATGTATAAAAGCAGTCTCATCACTCCCCCATACTAAACCATTGCCGTGTCCCCACGCAATGCTAGAATAAAGTATCTTAGCACCTCCAAAATTCATTTTTTATGGACTTTTATTGAAGACATAAACTTAAATAAACTACTACACGTGTTTTAGACATAATGTATTGTTTTCATCACGAAAAAGTGACTTTTGGGATCATAGAACAAGAACACGTGAATGCTTCGTTAGAAATAATTTCGTCGTCCTCGATTTTCACCCAATTCCATGCTAAGCGTGTAACGAGATCATTGTTATTATAAGTTAGCAACACGATCACATCTCATGAGTGTTAATTACGAACCTAAACTCCCTTATTCCTACTTGGTATCTCTTATATTTTATTTTGTCTTAATGATCACGAGGATACATCATTGACTTATGCGTGAATAGAGATTAAGTCTAAAAATAGAGTTTTAACGGTGTAACCAAAATCATTAAATTAATAATTCATCCTAATAGACAACGATGTCAAAAAATTAAGTCAACAAAAAGGATCGATAAACACGGTTTTATAACGGTTTTGAACATGAGACTTATTACCAAGACTTTTATACGCCCCCTAACGGAAGGACCTTATTATCTTTGGTTTACCTCCATCTTTTATTCAACTTCGCCATGAAGCTTTTATTATGACTTCGGTCTTGCCTTGCCTTTTATTATCCGCCTCATCGGTGGTTTTATTAGCCAAAGACGTATATCCTCACGCTAAAGCGAATTTTGGATCTTTAAAGCTTCGAAGATTAAGGCTTGATTCACTTTCAATTTGGGCATAGATTTTTCGGCCTTGTGAGCTTCAAATTTCTGCTTAATTTAGGTGAGCACTTGAAATCTTATTATTAGGTGAAGCTTTCGATTATTCGGGTGCCAATACTTCAAAACCGTGACGCTGGCGATACCTTAATGTTTTCCCAATTTAATTACATGGAAGCTACTAAAACAAATTAGAAACCAACAATAGTGACTAAACAGCTAAATCAATATTTATTAACAATTATTTATGCAAAAGCGTTGGGAGAATAAGCTAATAATTACTACACATAAGATCGTGACGATTACGAGACTTATAAATAACTCTATCATTTCTCGTCCTCATTTAAGAGACTTAGCCTAAAAAGTTAAGGAATCGAAGCTAAGTGCTCAACACGCACGGTCGAGTCAAAAATTACTCTTATTCTCACCATCGGAAAACCTACATTCGTGTCTTAAACACTTATGAAAAACTAGAAAAATTTTAAAATTTGGCCATTTTTAGCCTTATTTTGCAACAAAACGATAACAAAAAGATGAAAATTGGATTGCGTGGAGACGTAAGCAAGGTGAAGTATCTATTCACCCCCCCATACTAAAACTAAACATTGTCCTCAATGTTTCGAGTCTAGGGGTGTAAACACCCCCATACTAGAGACGAAGTCGAATGCTTAATCTCGAGCATGGAAAGGGTAAAACGAATAACCTAAAAGCCGTTTATGAATTATGCTATTAAGATAAATGTTAGAACATGAAAGGATATCATCGGATATCGGAATCTCCAAAGGCAACGATCGAAGCTCGAGTGCTACGTAAAACGAACACGAGAGGCTTCAATGATGACGATGAACCTAATGAATCACAATCACAAACAACCACGAAACAAAGGTTGGAAGGGCACAAATTCCCTCGTTACATTAAACTAAGAAAGCAATAATATGTACAAGGATAAGCATGAGAATCCCCCACGAGGCACCTTGTTTTTGATAACCGAGTCAAAAGCTCGACTCGAATCCCCATAAATGTGATCATTTAGGGATAATCATGGTTTGGTCATTTTTGGTGGGACTTACATGTAATCAAGGCCCAAAATCAACCGTGAATAAAGGCAAAGCCTTTATACCGGGATCAAAGATCGTGTCTTCGTTTTCGGATGATAAACGAAACAACACGACTTTCAACATCATCGTCCCAAAGGGACACAAGAAAATAGCATACGAAGAGAAGGGTGGGACATTGGTTGGGCATAAAAATCGAGTCACTCGAGGTAAACTCATACCGTAAGTGTAGAAAGATTTTCTAGTGACTACTTCGGTAAAAGACCGAGATTTTATCTTAAACGTGATACCGGGGTCAAAAATCTCGTCCTCGGTGGAGAAGTGTGAGGGAACAAATGGGGCTTCCCCCATACTAGATCCACACAAAACGTCGTCAAAAGAAGTAGACGCGTTTGTAGCAAGTTCAATTAAGCGAGGTGATGACGGAGTTATCTTTGGAAAAATTTTCAAATCACTTGTAAAATCATTCCTTTTTTCATTTTTAAACTCATTGTTACGAAAACCCAAGTTGATTAAATTGAAAATATTTGGTGTTTCTAAAACAATTCTAGGCACACTTAAAATTTCCACATTTATCTTGAAGGCGGGAGGAGGATTTGAATTTTTAAAACGTGAATCAATTAATAAAACATCCCCCTCCGGGCTAACGCAACGGTCCTCATTAAACTCGAAAATTGAAGGCGGATCATCAAGTATACGTTTGATCTCGGAAAAATCATCGTCGGGATCAAAAACGTCTTCTCTTCCTCGTGGAAGAGGTTGGGAAATCAAGTCGTCGATAATCGAGTCGCTAGCTTCAACCGTCGTGAAACTAGGAATAGAAGGCTCTTCGATTGAAGATTTTGCCTTTGTCGTTTCGACCTCGATATCGAAAAACGTATCGATGTGAGCAAGGCCATCGGCGGACTTCTCACACGATAAATCCAAAATCTCACTCGGTGTGGGATTAGGAGTAAAAGGCTCGTCTCGTGACGATTTTGCCTTGACGGTTTCAACTTTGTCCTTCGAAGGGATCGAACGTGGGTTTTCAAACATTTTAGCAAAATTACAAACACGTCCCTTCGGAATTAATTTTCGTTCATCTTGTAAAAACGAGGGTTCAACGATTTCCTTTAAAACCTTTTCACATTTTTCTTTTTTAAAATCATTTGATGGAATTTCTTTGTCAAAATTAAGTGTATATTGATTTAGAGAATCCTCAATAATTTCATCCTCATTAGAAAAATTAGGTTTAGAAGGTACAAGATTTAAATATCCCAAGTATCCTACGAGTTTTTCCTTTGGTTTATTTTCAAAAACATTTTTCAAAACTTCATTGGATGACGTTTTTGTTTCCTCAACGTTTTTGCAAGACGACGAAGGTTGCACGACTCTAAAATTCGAGAGATTGGGATCAATACGAGACGTACGAGTCTTAGGAGTCGGAATAACTTGAACCTCTCCCTCGAGATTAGGATTGGTGACGTTCGATGAAGAACTCGACTCGTATGAAGCTATTTTTTTCTCTAAGGTCTCAATCGTTGAAAGAAGTTCATTTTGCTTAATAGTGTAAGCCTCCACAATTTTGTCAACAATTTTATCCCATCTCTCGACAACTTGGTCAGATAAACGTTCATGTTCTTTAAAAGCGGCATCATATTCGTTTTCCAACTCGGTTCTCATGGAGGCCATTTCTTTTAAGTAAAATTCCTTTTGAGTTTCCAATTGTTTTTCGTGATGTTCCTTAAGATTCGCAACTTGTTCTTGAATCATCGTTAAGTTTGCATTGTTACGTCTCACATAGTCATAAAAAGCGTTTTGATTCATTTCATCATTTTGATTTTGATCACAATTAAAAGACGAATCATATGACGAGTAGAACGAAGACGATGGGTGATCTTGGTCGTAAGATTGAGAATTATCACCAAGACCACGTGGAGCGGAGTTATAGATATAACCCTCTCGACCTCCAATAACCTTACAATTAAAACAATTGGCACCATCGGGCGGGCCTCCACAATATGGACACGAATAGTAACCATCATTCGACATGATGTAACGCGAAAATCGTAATCGAGAATTAAACAAATTAGAGGGTTCAAGAAGAGAATTATGAAAATAGAGGGAAAATGAGAAGATTATTTTTGTGTTTTTGGTTTTTTAATTTTTTTGGAATTTTGGTGTATTACGTAGAAATTAATCTACAAAAACTATCCACTAATCAAAGGTCTCGATTAATGAATCCAAGAAGAATGAAGGTAATTACGTGAAGTAAAAACCCTCGTCGACTTTGAAACGTTGGCGGAACGCCAAAACGTTTCGAGGTTCAATAATTAAAACTCACAAAAATAGATTAATAATACTTGATGTGGCAAACCCCTAATTAATCGTCACTTTCAAAATACGCACAAGCGAGCGGAGAAAACGAGGCGGCGCGAAGCACTTAAGAGCCTTTTTTCCTTAGGTCGTGAAATACAACCGCCTTATACCCACCTTATAGTTTGTATTTATCGAGATTAAACCAATTAAGAGTATTTATCTATTTTGCCTTTGACTTTCGTTTGAATTCGATACAACAATAGTGACCGGAACGCTCAACTATTGAGGTGCGATTTCTCGCGTATTTGGATAATTATTGTGTATTAGTTGTTCTACGTAAATACAATATATTATGGACAATAAAAACAAGAAAACGATTTTGTGTTAATAGAGTTCTATTTAACACTATTTATTTGTATGGCTAATAATATAGAAAAATAAAAAAGAAGTATTTACGATAAAAACGTAAACACTCAAATAAACACGATAAATAAATATGGCTAAACACACCTCCCCGGCAGCGGTGCCATTTTGATTGTAGCGGTTTTTAGTCGTTTACTATCTTTTAGGAAAAAGAAAGCAAAAACCAAAGTCGTAGTAAGTATTAGTAATTACGTTTTGTGAAAAACGCAAATACCGACAATCGAGTTCGTTCTCGGTGGAGGTATGGTGTTTAGCCAAAAATTATAGTCGTTATTTAATCGAGTACGTTTTTGGAAAGAAAGAAAGAAAGGAAAACGGAGACGAATTACGCTCAAAACGGACGAACACGCGCGAACGTACGAACGTAAAAACGCGACCTAACGAAAAATTTCACCTAAAAAATAGTTAGAAACCACTAAAAAACTCTAAAAAGTATAACTAAGAAAATTACGAAAACCAAAAATTTTGAAAACTATTAAATTATTTATTATTAATTTTTAAAGTTAATTAAAAATCCTAAAATAAAACTAACTAAGAAAAACACAAAATCTAATTTTTTTTTCTTTTGTAAACCTAGATTATATTAAATAAGAGCTAAAATTAATTTTTTGAAAATTTTAAAATACTTTTTTCTATTTTTTATGACTTCTCTAAAATTTAAAACTGAAATAATCCTAGAAAATGAAATATAAAAAAGAAAATTATGAAAATTATAACTCTACAAAAGCAAATTTATTTTTCCTACATTCTAAATGACAAAGCCAAATGTTAGAAAAAAATTATATATTTTTTTTTTGCTTTTAAATTTTTTATTATGAATTAAAAATGATTTTAATGAAAAGAAATAATTAAAAAAAATAAACTAATAAAACAACTCTTGAAAATTTTTGAGAAACTAAATTACGTTACCTTAGACTTAAAAACTTGAAAATATATAAAATTAAGCTACATAAATTCTATGTAATAGACTAATATAAGCTGATAAACAAAAAAGGTAAATGGTTTAAATAAAACTGTTGCCAACGATTAACAAGAAGCAAGGTCTAGAGTAGTTGGTTAAGCGTCTTGGCTGTTGAGCTATAGGTCACTAGTTCGAGACCTACTGTGACCCTTTTCTGTTTCTTTTTCTTTTATTATCAGGTTAACACGAAGTATTAATAAAAAATGACAAGAACTACAAACAAAACGTCCTAAGAGCACAGATGGTGATATGCTTTACTCCTATGTCTCTATGATGATTGCGCAGGTCTGGTGTTCGAACCTCCCTGCTGCATTTTTATATATCTCTTTTTTTTTTTTTTAAACAAAACTTGAAACGCCTACTGATCTACCCCTTTTTTTTTACTGATAAAAACTGACTTTATATACTGCACAATTTAAACAAAGAGCAACTCCTTTTTGACTTTGATTCTTGACTCTAGCACTATATATTATTACTCCTTGGTGACTAGTAAACACAATCATCATTCAACATAACAGAATATGCAAAGTTAAAAGAGAAATAACTAGCACAGACAATACTAATGCCAATAATCAAAATGAAGAGCAGCCCATTTTTTAGTCTAACCACAACATTGAAACATAAAAAAAAAATAAAATAATAAGAAGCATAAACAAGCATACAGTCATCATATTAGGAACTTGAGTCAAGAACAAATCATATCAAAATCGAACCTGGATTCAAACTAGTCTCGAATATCATGAGCTAATAAGTGGAATCCAACCCCAATCCAGTCACCGAAACACATGACAGAATATAGTATCAACAATTTCCCACTTCAAATCCATTTTTTTCTTCTTCCGTGTCTAATAACCAGCAGCAACAAAAAACTCAACCCTCTCTTTTGGCTATTGTGTGCATACAGTTAAAGAACAAACACACACCAGCAGTCCCTTTTGTACTTGTTCGCTCGTTTCTTTATGTTTTACCTTTTTTTTTTGGTTACTTTGGCTTACTTGTTGGTTTGCTGTGTGGATCAAAGGGAATACAACACTTCCACAAAACACCAACACACACAATGAAAAACAAGCACGAATCACACCACACTTATATTCTCGCAGAAACTCAAAGCCGTCTTACTTTGGTTCACTCTCTTTTATCTGATGAACAGTAACAGTGATCTATAATGCTCTAATTTTCACAGCAGGCAGTTACCGCTTTCTTTTTGGTATGCTGTGCGTTAAATGCTTGTTCGGCAGTGGAACAAAGCGCACCAAAAGCACAAATAATAAACACAGCACGCGACACACCAATGACTCCAGCAAATAATCAGACTACCACACACAATTTTATAATGCAAGTTCAGATGAGCAATTGCATACCCTCTCAATAGCAGGCAGTGGGCATAAGCATTCAAGCAATTCAAGCAGAAACTTTGTTTACAAGTTTAACAGTGGCCTAGATAAACTTCCTCAGTAAAAGAACACATCAAAAAAAAGCAACAAAAACACCATATGGGAATCCAATAACCACATCCAGATTAACAACACGATCACAAACTACAATAAATGGAAATTTGGCAGATTTTTGGCAAAACTTCAAAACCAAAATTTTCTTAACAAACCTCGAATATTTTTGCCAAAACCAAATCCTCTAACACTAACAAGTATGCGCAGAGCTAAATCGGGCCTTGTGGTCAACTAGTACCCAAACCTCAATCGTCCCAAACACTACTTGATGTCAGATTTATAGAAGGACGAAATAAGTAAAAATATAAAATAAAGGTAACTTAAGAACAACAAGTGTAAAAGCAAGTAATAAGACAAGTATTGAAACACTAAAAAAAACAGAGAAACAAATAAGCTATTGAGCATATAAGATTAACAAGCAAGAGCCACAAGGATAAAATGAGCAATAACAAGTAAGGAGGACTTACTAGGGGTCCAAAGAACTCTCTCCTGACCTACAGCTATCTAAGACCTCGACTCCACTTTATTATCACCTCAAACCCCCAAGCACAGCTTATTCTGAGCTTATCTACCACAAAAGCTTATCCAATGGAATCCAAACACCAACATAACTTCTTCAAACCAAACAAAATAATTCCATCAGCTTCCAGCTGAGTAACCAGGACCGAACTAACTTTCGACAGCTTCCAACTATAAGAACCAGCTTATTTCTTCAATAATCCAAACAATAAACACTCCAAACAGTGCTTATTTAACTTTCTGTGACTTTTGTGATAATTGAAAAAGGAAACGGCAATGCAGAATTTAAAGATGCAAGATATGTAAAAATTGCAAGGTAAAAAAAGGGAACTCAATTAATCTCAAAATTCGTATCTTACAAATTGGAAGAAAAATTGGAACAAAAATTCTAGCTGCCATTCTACTTCTATTTATACAAGTGAGAGATAAACCCTAATCCGTGAGTGAGTTTCCATATATGCCCTTCAAAGATGCTGAGAAGATTCCCTCTTGATCCCAAGTTTGAATTCGAGTCTTGGATGCCATGTGATTGAGCAGGGGTCTTGGATGATCTTGAGCGTTTATCAACACGTAGGGAGCAAGAAAATCAGTCGAGCCGTTGATGTAGTCAAAGTGACACGTGAAAGGGTGTTGCTTTGGGGAGACAAGTTAAGAGATGTCGTTTTCTGGGCAGGGGGTAATGTTTGGTGATGGGTGAATAGCAATAAGGTACTAGTAATTTTAATTAACCCTTTGATTCGAGTTTGATTGTTACTGGGTTAGGGATTAGGGTTCTTAGCAGAGATGTCTAATTTGATTTGGGTAAACACTTTATGTTTTCTACTAAAATTCAGTTTAAACTTTGCAATTCGTCACATTTGGTCCCTCTGGTATTAGCAAACTAAAGCTGCCAAACTCCTTTGTAAATTACTTTGAACCTTTGTCACTTTTAGTCCTTGTATCTTCATATAACTTGGAAAAGGACTATATTTGTCATATCTTTGAACTTCAAGGGTCATTCTTGGACATTAATGAAACTTTAGGGACCAAACATGTATCTTGAGATTTAAAAGGGTATAAAGTGTCATTTCTTCAAAGTTGAGGGACCTTTCTTGTACATCTTCATTTCTTCAAGGACATTTTTGGAAATTCATCGTTCGGGTCCGGTTCTTTGTGTGGCTTCGTTTCCCGTGTTCGTTTTTGCTTGATTCTTGTTCTCTTTTGTTGAATTCACGATATCCGTACCTAAAATACACAATGAACAAACACAAGCATATTTTTGGCAGTTTTAATGATATTTAATGCATTTTAAGCCTAATTTGGACGATGAGACTATGTATAAAAGCAGTCTCATCACCAGGTCATTCAAATGAAATCTAATCAAAAGAAATGATAGGAACGTCGATACATCCAGTTGGGTATCAACACTCAGTAATCAGATACTTTTCCTAAGAATCTCACTACATGAGAATTGGACAATAATGAATTATCAATTGACAAATAAGACAATATCCACAGATGAGTAAATTCGATTCAGAAGAATAAATGCTACAGGCACATATGTAGGTGTCCCTAACACTATGTCCCTATCTTTCACTTCTTGCAGATCTCATAAAATTTAATCTTTCACAATATTTAAAGAAAATGTAGTGTTTATTAATCAGTTTTATGGTGACTACTAATCAGCCTTGCATGGTCCATTCCAAATTGTATGTAGGCGCGCAACTATATACAATTTTAAGATTAACGATGCAATACTCAGTTCGTCAAAATTTTATCATCATGTTTATAATAAAAATACTTTCATGCTTAATTCTTAAATAAGAATCAAAAATAAATTTAGAAAGATTTTCTTTGTTATGAAAACAATTAAGTTTTCAAGGTGTTTTATAAACAACTTCATTTTGATAACAATCACTTATAAATCTTACTTTGAATAATCCTTATAGTGATGAAAATTCAATTTTTCTTAAGGGATACTGTTTTATCTTATAAAAACAATCAGTGATCTGCAAAAGAGTGATGAAGAGTTGTTCACCAAGAACTAATTACAATATAATAGGAAATGAGCTTAGCCAATTAATCATGAGGTTCGTGATCTCGATGGCACTAAAAAAGAATAATCCACAACGTAACTCAAATCGAGATGAGTACTTGTTCAATGGTTGCATCACTAATGCGAGCATTAGGAAGAAGGAATAAAAGACATATATCATCGATACATGTAGAATTTAGCAATCAAAGGTAGTCTTTTCATTAATCACAAACAAGTCAAAATTGTACCGTAACACATTACGTGTCACTATGTCATACAATTCCAAGAACTCATCCTACCAACTGATGTCTTAGTTAATTTAGGGATTATTTTTTAAAAGATACCATAATGAATACTAATCTACAATATTCATGGGGGTTCCACCTGTCCCGGAAGATCCATCGGTCCCTATTCAGAAGAAGATTTCTTCAATTTATTTTCTGGACACTAGGCATCCTCATTATTGGAAAATAGCCTAGGAACAACCCTTAACACGAATCAACAATCAATTAAAACCTTATAATTCAATCACAGGACTTAATGACTTCCTCTTAATATTCTCATACTCCATACGGGTTAAATTTTACTTTATTCAAGTTTCAATCAACTTATACTCAATGCAACATCCTACCTCATTATCCAATACTTTCAACCTTATTCATAAACCTTAATATGGCAATAAAAGCTCGATATGAACAACACTTAATTTCCAATCCTATAGCTCATACAACAATAGTTATAAAATGAGTCACTAGTATGAAATGACTCACACATTCAGTTAGACTTCTCGGAAAGGTACTAGTGGCATGAGGCTTTTGGGTAATGGTTCCAATGACAGCCTCAAGTGCAACATTCACCCTTTCGATTTTAATTTAAGAACTGGGTGACAACGAATAAGATGACACCTTTCCAGGTGGTAACGCTTTGTCAAACTCCACTCTATAAGGAAAGATCGTCATGACATCGATATCAGATTTAATCTCGCTAATTCTTCTTCAAGATCTTAGTCAACTAATATCAACATTTCTACGAATATCAACCATTTGTTGGGATCATAAATATCCACAACTTTATTTAGATCTAGGATAGCTAGAATTCCTACGAGAATAGCTTCGATTAATTTACTAGGGGTTTTAGGGTTCCTTGTGACAATCTACGTCGTATAAATACCTCGTATAAATATCAAAATAATCATCAAACAATCATGTAATCAGATTACATCATATATATATAATCCAAGTTATATATATATATATATATATATATATATATATATATATATATATATATATATATATATATATATATATATATATATATATATATATATATATATATATATATATATATATATATATATATATATATATATATATATATATATATATATATATATATATATATATATATATATATATATATATAAATAACACTTCTCAGTCTGGCCTTGTCGGTAACTCGGGAATTCTTCGGCACTGTTATAGTCAAAATATTTTTAGACATTTTTAGAAAAATGTTTATAGTTAAAAGATTTTGAAATGTTTTATTCAAAACCTTTGTTTTAAAAATCTTTCGTTCTCTATAACGAGAGCTTTGGTACCAAACTGTAACACCCCCAAATTTTTACAATTCAATACAGCGGAAGACTCGTTGGTGTTACGGGATAGCACATTACTCACATTATAGACAACGCATAAAAATCGCGTCGTTTAACAATAAAGCATTTCCATTCATAAATATCAAAGTTACATAGGTCCCAAGTTATGGTCATTTCATACAATTTTACAAAATATTTGAATGGAAATTATTATTTAAGTGCGGGCCATGAATTCTTGTTGTCTTCCCGAGAATTACCTTCAAGTACCTGAGATAAAACATGTTAAAAGAAAAGGTCAGCGATAAAGCCGAGTGAATTCATAGAGTTTAATGAAATCCATCAGTATAACATCGGTATAAAATTATTACCGAAAATCATTTCGTACCAATCTTTGTAATAGGCCATAAAATAGCCAAAGTCATTTTATACAAATCCTTATCAAAAATCATAATATAGGCTTTTGCCTTCAAAATCATTATACGAACCAAAGTCGTAAAAACATCGTACAATACGTTTTATAACGTTGTATAAAATTAAATAAAAACCGTTATATGAATATGAATATGAAAAACCAAAACACGAAAATAATATCAATAATATGACCCCGTATTGCTAGTCAGGCAATATATGGTAATTCAGTGCGTATAGTGGTATTTCGTTTATTTGGATTATTATAAGCCGCATGACATTGTTACCTTACTACAACAAACAACGGGTAGCTAACCCGAAACTCATTTGCCCATCTAAATTAGCGTGTCGTCACAATAATCACGCTTGTGTAAATCTTCTCATACATAAATTCGCTTACCAATCAATGTGGCACGACGGGGATCAACCGTCAAGGCGCGAACTGGGGTGATCGTCACCAAATAGAACTATTATATGCATAAGCGTCTACCAAATCCCGGTAGTTCACAATTCATGCTAACGGGACTATTAGTGACATAACCTAACTTTAATAATCCATTTCATTTCATCTATCAGGTCATTTAATCATACATCAGGTCATACAATCATTCGGGTCCAAATCAATAAACAAACAATCGGGACAAATGGTGTCCTATTTTTTAACACCCCCAACTTTACACGCAGCGGAATACATCTTTGGGTGCTAAACAATGATACCACAACACATAATTTATAAAGAACGACTCGAAAAGAGACGTTTTAGATTTATCATTCCTAAAACATTTGTCAGAGTAGCGCAGTCCCAAGACATCGTAACCAAAGTACAACCAAAACAAAAGATTTAAATTGTTTTGAACAAAAGGAACGACAAATATTCAAAGAGTTTATATTGCAAAGTAGTGCACAACATTCATTCCCGTGGCTTCCAAGCTTCACCCTTCCTGATTACCTGAAATACATGTGAGTAAAACATCAGCAAAAATGCCGAGTGAATCTATAGGTTTATGAAATCAATTTGAACACAAGCAAAGATTATAAGTTTGTGGCATGCTTATAAGCATCAAATAATAATTTGCATCAACAATGATAATTGTATATAGCATAAATTGCAATAAGCTCATGGAACCGAGCCCTTAGACACTCCCATATCAGTCTAATAAGACGAGAGATTTATTAATTGTCGGTTACCTCCAGATTATTGGTACATTGCCGTATACCTGACTTCTCAATACAATATGTTCAAACAGTGTGGAGGTCGGGCCTAAGCTTCTATGACAAGTCCACAAAAACTGAACCGGGGCGGCTTCCCCCATAGATCTATTAACTGTACTAGCGGTTAACCCATCATAGGTTAATTAACGGTCCATAATTGAGGTTTTAACAAAGGCAATCACTTAATGCAATTTAAAGGCAACCACGGGTCCATTCATAGAGGGACAAGCATACCATAAAAATCTTGTGTTCTAAGTTTAAAAAAAAACATGTATTTCCCCTCGCGGGTTTTAAAAGTATTTGAATGAGCTCAAACGAGGCTATAGACTCACCTTAGCCAATAGTGGTAATGAGACGATCGCCGACGATAGATGATGCCTTTCAAACACGAGAACCACAACCTATCAAATGAGGTGTGTTCATTAATAATAGACTCGAGAAATAAACCATACATAATAATATAGAACTCGACTCATAAAATCACGACAAACTCGAGAGAAAGCGATACAAGTGATACTATTACACTCTCCTATATATTCATTTTATTGTTCTATGCCTTTAATAAAAATCTGCCGGAACATACCGAATGTCCAAGCCGTTTTCCCATACTTAAACATTTCAAATTTTTATGATACTACTCAGAGAACTTACTTACTATATGTAGAAAGTCCTCCCAAGAGCCCATTAAAAGATTTTACTTCTAAAGTTCCCTGCCCGACTCATCTTTGAATCACAAAATCCGGACAGTTTAGCGACCTTGACTTACAAAACCATTTTGACCATCCTAAACAACTCCATTTATAAAACCGCCAATTGATTCTAAAAATAGACTCAAAATGCTAAACTTGGAGCCTGAGAACAGCCCTTGAATCATTTTGATACTCATTTTATAGTCCCCGAGATTCGATCCAAATATCGACAACAATTTTCGGATTGTGTCGACACTCGTCTCCCGATACACGAAAATCAAACTAGTGTATCTTCCACCTCGTTTGGAGTTGGAAGGCCTACTTTATATCAAATCGAAGCTAACGAAATTCTCTACAACATAATCCCATAATATCAACCCATTTTCAGACTTAAGATTTCCGAAAATGCCTCTAAACCTACTGCCTAAAATTGGCCATTTAAAAACCATACAAAATCAAGTTTTTGATCAAAACCAACAACTTTTATCATCATTCTAACATCCTAATATCATCACAACCTAATCCTAACACTTGTATCATCATCAAAATCAAAAACCCAAAATCAACAATATATTTTCTTTACAAAAATAGCATGATCTACACATGATTATCACTAGATAATCACATGCAACATCATCTAACAACTTTACTCACCAAGATTCTTGATCAAAATTTCAAAGTTCATGCATGTTGATGAAATTAGTACCAAAAGAATCCCCTTGAAAAATTAGGAATGGGACTAGTCTTTGTTTTAGAAGAATCAAGCTAGATAATGGAAAATTTTGATGTATATGTTTAAAGGGGTGTATGGTTTTTGGAGAAAAAGGAGAGAGGAAGAAGAAGTGGTGGTTTTTATTGTAATGAATTTTAAATGAAATGGTGTTAGTGGAAATATTATATATAGTGTAAGGTTAGGGTAGTTTTTGCCAATTTGTGATAGTTTTGGTCCAAAATGTAATAAAATAGTTTAAAAGGGTAGAAAATGTAAATTGTAAATTTTGAAATATTTACGAGACTCGGGTTTCGTAAAAATACTAAAAAGTTTAAACGCACACGAAAAATAATAATATAACGACTCGATACGTAATTAAAACGATATTGTCGAAAGTATTAAATATGGAAACGATTGATAATAAAATATAAAATTTTTGGCATCCGTCGGTATCACGATCACTAGTTGTCCTCGTTACTCATCAAAATATCAAAATATAATATTCAATATCGGTTTCAACTTAAACCGTTAAGCATAATAGTATTTAACGTTATAAAATACTTCAAAATAATTGAAAGTAGAATTAAATTATGACCTTATTTTTACGGGTTTTACATATTTTAGTAAAACTAACATGTTATCTCCCTCGCGGGTTTATAAAATATTTCATAAAAACATTTAAAAGAGTGCGAGGCTATGAACTCACATTGATGTGGGAGGGCGGTTATCGGCGATTTGGATGTACGGTGCGTGCTTCAATCATGGAAACCTAGACAAATAATACTCGTCTTAGACTTTTGTCCAATGACTTTATAAAAATAACAATTATGTATACATATGATGATTTTATATATATGATGATGATCAAGTGGGTTTATACATTCTCATTTACTCATTCATTATAGTGTTTATGTGTTGGTAATTTTCAAGACTAGTTACACTAGTTCAACTTGTTTACATTTTAAAGCCCAATGGGCCTATTACAAGCCCAATACTATTCATTAGCCAAATTATACTTTTATTATCAGTATTATACTTTATATGTTGGGCCCAAATGGGTTAAGCCCAATAAATAAGTTTATAAGTGTTTTACCAAATTAGTCGGGTTTATTGTCCATTAAGGCTACTTTGCCCCGTTAATGTCTATATGTTGTAAAGCACGGGTTTTATCGATTTTTACTTGTTATATAAGTTCATATATCAGTATGTGAGTTTATAAAAGTTTACATTAGACGGGTCCGACCGTCTAAGTTTTATTTGACAAAAACGTTAATCTTTCGGTTTTAGCCGAAAAGACGTAAAACTTAGTATAGAGTTTTATAACATGGAAAAACATTTATACTTGTTATTTATATAACATGTATTATTTTAATATAAATATATATATATATACCTCTTTATTTATAATTATTATCAACTAGTGGGATTTATATATGTATATTTTATAAATACAAAATTTTGAGTGCTTATATTATATACTATTTATTTTATCAAATCTGTCCTAAATTATCAATCCACTAAAATGTCCATATCTAGAGTTCTATAATGAGATAGGACCTCAAAGTTTTTATCACATAAACTACATTATATGTGCTTCATTTTATTCCTTTATAGCTACTGATGAATCAACCTCTAAATATTTTAATAAATTCGTCCAAAACAGTGTAGGCAGATTTGCACTCTAAACTTGTTTTGATCATATCTCACTCATTTTTATGATTCCATTGCATGGCCAACTCTCACATGTGTATAACACCTAATACTTACTATATATTGATTCCACTTTACCATTTTATCAGTTTATCATTTGGTTACTTACTGTTTTTATACAGCCATCTTATTAAGCAAGATTTAACCATTTTTACATGTGGTTTTTCCATCTTTTTACCCATGTTTATCAAATCTATCAACACTAAATCCCCACATAATATTTTATAATCATATATTCATCATATGCATATACAATAAGAAAGAAAATACATGATTACATAATCAAAATAACAAGAGGATGGGAAGAACAATCTTTATACCACCAAGATGATGTAGGTTGTGATTAAGACATGGATTTTAATGGAGAAACTTGTGATAAGCCAAGACCATCTTCAAGAACACCCATCTACATGAACACCTTGATGATAATCAGCCCTTGATTCCTTTAAAAACTCCTTTTTAGATGTTAAAACATGCACCAATCTTCATAACTTCAAAGGGTTTCCATCATATGTAAATTATACATATGATTTATGGCTATATTTTTGGTTCATGGTGGTGTTTGATGGTGATATATGGACGGCAAAATGGAGTTTAGAGAGAGATTTGAGAGAGTTTTATTAGTTTTGCATGTAAGAAATGAGTATTGTTGTTTAAGTTTAGTTGTTTTAAAGTGTAGATGGTTTTGTGGTGGAAGACATAGGACAAGTGTCCTAGTCTTTAGCTAGAAACTTGATACACTTCAAGTGTGTTTGACAAGCTTGCCGCCCATGTAGTGGGGGTGGGGCAAGATTTATCTTGTCTCATCCCTATTATTTTACGGGAATCCCTCGATTCTAGTTTCCTCGTTTTGCGTGCCCTCGGGTCGTTTTACGAAAAACGTTTTTATAAATTATGAATCAACGGCACAAAACGAATCTAATAAAAATTGTCTCATCAAAAACGGAGTTAAAAAACATAAATACGTAATCCTAAGGTTTCCGGTTTAGTCGTAAAGGACGTTAAATTAAAATCGTAATCCTAATCTCTTATCGTAAATTTGTGAGTTTATGAACCAACACAAATTTAAAATCTCAAAATAATATTCACGGACAAATTTATTTTCTGAAATGTCGGACTGTCACCAAAGATGGTGTATGTAAACGTAAGCACGTAACGTTGAATCCTCCGGTTTAGACGTAGTCTATGCTACTTCAAGAGGTAAATCCAAATTTCTTCCCAAAATAAGTGAGTTCATATTATGACATTAAAATAATGTTTTCAATTAAATATTGAGAATAAAATATAAACCATAAATTGACGGATTGTCACAGCATTTACCCCTAAACAGGATCTTTGTCCTCAAAGATCATCTTATCTTACTACTCGCTTCTTATAGAGTTAAAGCCATGTGGGTATTTCCTCCACATTCGGTCTTTTCTCACAAGTGTAATTCATTACAATACGCGAGTTTTATCAGACATAACTACGGGAATAAGATCAGGCTTAATGTTGACTTACTTTCTCTATCCATGATGTTCACGGGTTTTTGATGAATGCAACTTTTCGTCGATCTAAACTTCATCAAGAAGTGATCAGATTCTCACTTGATAGACATTTTATCAAGTTCGATATACGAAATATAATTCACGCAGCTCTTGAAGTCCTAGGGTAGATCCAGCTTATGCCTTTCAAACCAATCTTTTACATCATCTCAGTGGTCCCATACAACGGGGACTTATATCCCATGATCTTTCAGATCATCAATTCATTTTTCCGTGGTTAAAATTTTTGGCATAACTTCGCTACCCATCTGGCACTTCAAGATCTACATTTCATATTCACATAACCTCCTGCCCACTACCAGCAGTCATTAATCGGATCCTAATTTCAACAATCATTTCAGGTCTCGCGGGTCGAGTATTTTGTAAGGTTAGGTTCACATCATAGGAAACCATAAATCTAAAACACATGTCCAACTCACAATGGGTGTATGTCGGGTGTCTTCATCCCAACTCCTGCTTACAGATGCTCTAATATATATCCTTACAAGATTCGATCCTGATCCTAATACGATAATTATCAAGGATAATCTCTCCAAAGGAAAATGATTTTACATTTTATTACCAAAGGTCAATCATTCAAACATAAAACAACACTTATAGTATTTTGTATCGTTACTTTACCTCATCCCTTCGATTGGGGTGGTACACAGTACTCTCATTAAGATTCGTTCTCAATGACTTCTGAGCAAATCTCTAGAAATTCGATGCAAAGCGAGGATCTTGATAGAGATGATCGATACAGGCACACCATGTTTACATAACTCCTTTAAATACAAAAGAATCAATTTCTTCATCAAGAATCTATCATTAACAGGAATGATATTAGCAGATTTGGTCAGTCTGTCGACGATGACCCAAATCGAATCAAATTCAGATGATGACCTTTGCAATAGTTAGATGTTTACTAATGTATGAGGCGATGTCTGCCTTCATAATTTGCCATTAGTACAACTTCTTCAGATAAAAATACATTAAATCATAAATGTCATGAATAAAATACTTATACTTACAAGATTCCAACATAACTATATCTCAAAATCCTCTATATTTAGGAAACCTCAAGTGGCCTTTAAAACATTTAGCGCTATCGGCTTCTTAATTCTAATGGTTCATATTAGCCGCGAACCATTTTTACATGTGGTTTTTCCATCTTTTTACCCATGTCTATCAAATCTATCAACACCAAATCCCCACATAATATTTTTTAATCATATATTCATCATATACATATACAATAAGAAAGAAAATACATGATTACATAATCAAAATAACAAGAGGATGGGAAGAACAATCTTTATACCACCAAGATGATGTAGGTTGTGATTAAGACATGGATTTTGATGGAGAAACTTGTGATAAGCCAAGACCATCTTCAAGACCACACATCTACATGAACACCTTGACGATAATCAGCCATTGACTCCTTTCAAAACTCCTTTTAGATGTTAAAACTTGCACCAATCTTCATAACTTCAAAGGGTTTCCATCATATGTAAATTATACATATAATTTATGGCTATATTTTTGGTTCATGGTGGTGTTTGATGGTGATATATGGACGGAAAAATGGAGGTTAGAGAGAGATTTGAGAGAGTTTTATTAGTTTTGCATGTAAGAAATGAGTATTGTTGTTTATGTTTAGTTGTTTTAAAGTGTAGATGGTTTTGTGGTGGAAGACTTAGGACAAGTGTCCTAGTCTTTAGCTAGAAACTTGACACACTTCAAGTGTGTTTGACAAGCTTGCCGCCCATGTAGTGGGGGTGGGGCAAGATTTATCTTGACTCATCCCTATTATTTTACGGGTATCCCTCGATTCTAGTTTGCTCGATTTGCGTGCCCTCGGGTCGTTTTACGAAAAACGTTTTTATAAATTATGAGTCAACGGTACAAAACGATCTAATAAAAATTGTCTCATCAAAAACGGAGTTCAAAAACGTAAATACGTAATCCTAAGGTTTCCGGTTTAGTCGCAAAGGACGTTAAATTAAAATCGTAAGTCCTAATCTCTTCTCGTAAATTTGTGATTTTATGAACCAACACAAATTTAAAATCTCAAAATAATATTCACGGACAAATTTATTTTCTGAAATGTCGAACTTTCACCAAAGATGGTGTATGTAAACGTAAGCACGTAACGTTGAATCCTCCGGTTTAGACGTAGTCGATGCTACTTCAAGACGTAAATCCAAATTTCTTCCCAAAAATAAGTGAGTTCATATTATAACATTAAAAAATATTTTCAATTAAATATTGAGAATAAAATATAAACCATAAATTGACGGATTGTCACAAAATCTTACCCATGTTGAAGACAATTTTATCGTCACCAACTCTCATGATTATTTCGCCCGCGGCTACATCAATGAGAGTACGACCGGTCCTCAAGAAGGGACGTCCAACGATTAATGGAACACGGGGATCCATCTTGTAGTCAACGACAACAAAATCTGCCGGGAAGGTGAATTTGTCAACGCCAACGAAGACGTCTTCGGCTATCCCCATTAGATAAGCAATCGTACGGTTAGCTAATTCCAAAGTCATTTTGGTGGGGACTAGCTCGGGGAGAGATAATTGCTTCCAGACACTTAAAGGCATTAAGTTTATACTAGCACCTAGATCGGCTAGGGCCATGCAATTCTCTACTCCCGGGAAGTTGCAAGGAATCAAGAAGCGACCCGGATCACCAAGTTTGGTGGGCAATTTCCGTAAGAGAACCGCAGAGCAATTCTCGTTAAGTTGGGTATTAGCAATATCAAGAAGCTTTTCCTTGTCACTAAGAAGATCTTTAAACATCTTCGCATATTTAGGCATGTGAGCGAGAGCCTCGGCAAAGGAGACGTTAAAATTCAATTGTTTAAACATTTTGAGAAAGTTCGAAACTTGAATATCATCCTTGCTCTTTTGCTTCTCTTTCCTCAACCTTGAATGATAAGGTATATCAAATGAAGAGGAAGGCTTAAGGGGAGTAGGATCACTCACAACTGCGGGTGGTGGGGGAATGGGGTAAGAAGGTAAAGGAGGTGAAGAAAGTTGTTCTTTTTCCTTGTTCACAATCACAGGTGGAGGTGTAGGAACCTCGGGTTCCGTATAACCTTTTCCACTACGAGTGGTGATTGCTTTCATCTCCCCTCGTGGATTTGCAACGGTGTTACTCGGAAGAGTACCCGAAGAAGAGGGTTGATTACCTTTGAAAAGCGAACCGAAGAAGAGGTGTAGGAAGTCTCTCATGTCTGCGCGAATATCATTGCTTTGTTTCGCCATGTCATTCCTTAGCTCAGCTCAAATATCACTCCCTTGTTTCCCCATGTCTCCCTTCAAGTTGATGAATTGACTCTGAAGATTCGTCACCATCTCTCTATTAGTCCTCATAAACGTCTCGATGTCTTGATTCAACGCCGTTGGTTGATTGAGAGGTGGAGCTTGGTAAGCTTGAGAATTTCCTTAAGGTGGGTATGGGTTTCTTTGGGATTGATATTGATTGTTAGCACGAGGTTGGGTTTGGTTATTATGGTTATAGCTTTGTTGTTGGTTTTGGTTTTGAGGAGTAAAACCGGGTGGTGCAAGATAGTTGTTTGAACGATAACTTAGCAAGTTACGGTCTCCTTGAGGACGAGCTTGATAGCCTCCCGTGGGATAGGTACCGTATGCCGCGTTAACGTTTTCACAAAAATTGCCTTGAGTATAAGGACAATCATTGTAAGAATGAGGACCACCACATGTGTTGGAAACTTACTTTATGTGACGACATTTAAGAATTCCCATTAGTTAACATAGTCACACACGCTTAGACTAGACTAGGTTCGTTGTATAGTTTATGTTGAGTCTGTGGCTATATATACCCCTCCTTAGCTTCCAAGGAGGGTTGTTGCTTGTCATTTTTACATATTAATACATTTCATTTCTCACACATTCAACCTCTCTTATCTCTCTAAACCAACAATGGCTGCCAAAACCTTATACCACCATATTAGACCACCAGATCATATTTAGCAAATCTACATTTGGTATCAAATCTTCCCCCATGGGACGACGTGTAGAATTCCTTACATTATTCTTCCTAACAAGTACAAAATGATTAAGAACAAGAGCTTTCATGAAGCGTCCAATGCTGATGAAGTCTTCTGAGGCCTTTGACTTCAAAATGATTCATCTTTAACTTGTAGTAGAAATACTGTAACGGCGCGAGCTAAGTAACCCATACACTTCTGGTTAAGGAGAAGCTTCTGAATTAGCTTCCCCCTAATTCATGCCACATAAACTTGATGTAGAAGCTTTTAAATAGCTTCCCCCTAAATCGACAATCCTCGTAAGCAACTTCAAAGCTTTCAATAAAGTTTAGAATAATTAAGCGCACAGCGGAATCTAACAAGCAAATCCCATCATAAAACATGATAACGTTGCTAAGATGGATTGAAAGTAAGGGGTACACCAAGTAGATCAACAACTTTTCTTCTCACGCTTGAATAATTCTTTTGAATTTTTCTTCCCCCTGAAATTTCAAGTTATGCATACCAGAAAGAATCAAGACACTTCTTCCCCCACATAGTTGAAGAAGGTAAATCAATCCCAATTATGAAGCTCAAATACTGAAGTGGACACTTTATCCCATTCATGAAGTTGACACCGTAACACCAGAGTCAATTAAGTCCTGGAAATGCACATATCTTCTTCCGGAGATGCACCAGAGTCAATTAAGTCCCGGGAATGCATATAGGATAATGATGATGTTTAATTGCAACAATCAAACAATTAAACCTCGAATCAGTAGTGTACCGTTTAGAGATTGATAACGCCACAAGTTAAAACACTGATTTTCTCTGCGGCTATGACATATGTCATCCCGGAATGTCTTCAAATCAAAAGAAGGTATGAAGTTCATCACGTGTACTCGTTGTGCGTTCAATGTGTCTTCTTCTTCCCCCTTGATGGTTTCGAAATTCGGAACCATCAACAAATCGTACACACATAAACCTGAAATCTCGTGAGAGTAATAAATAAGCATAATTATATATTTGTGAGAATCAGCTGTTGATCGAAAATCTCTTCTCATAAACTCTCCATGGCCACCTTTACCAACCCACGTGAAAGCAATTTGAAGTGACCACTGAAAGAATGAATCGGATACATCAAACGTGAAACTGAATAAAAATCCTTCGATCTTGTGACTTAAGCTTGCACTATTGTTGAATGAAGAACGGTGGAGAAATCTCTAAGTACTCAATGCATCACTGAAGAAGTCTATAAGCACAACACCTCTTGAAAATATCCACGTCGACTAAGCGCGTGACACTGAGTACAACAATGTAACCCCTTTAAGTGATAGTTATCCGAGTCATCAACCATCCACCCCGAACCCGGAAACCAGATAACCAAGTCTTCATTCTAGGATTAAGCACGAGCAAGTTATCTTTTAAAAGATAAAATAAATACACGTCTTCGAAAAATCCGTCTTCAACGTCACGTAATTAATACCCATGCAAACAAAATCTGTAGCCACTAAAAAATCGCCCAATTTTTTCTTGGTCTCATCTCAAATAAATTCTCGTCACATTTGTCTCGTCACGTCGTCACGACACGATGTCACATTTAAATCCCGACAATATCCACAAAATTTTATTCAAAATAATTAATTTTGAAATGAAAATTCGTGTATATTGTGTTTGAAAACATACGGCCCAACTCAAATGCTTTGTTTAAAGGATTAAGTCCAAGGCCCATGTTTGTTTAAACATCAAACGCATGTGTCATGGTCCATCATGCTCATAACCCGGTCCATACCAATTGGATATAACTCACAACTCCTAATATCACTCAACCCTAATCACTTTGCCTATTTTCCACCGCCCCCACACCAAACTCCTCTCTCATCCTAGAAACATCCGCCCCCTCCAATCTAACTTCATCTCCCATCCACCATCGAAACCTCCGTCCAAAATCAATCTATCAAACCAAATCCCTAAATCTCAACTCCAAGTCTACTTAACACCATAAATCCATGAATAAAACACATCAACCCAATATCATTTCAGCTTTAAAACGAAGCAGCTACTCATGATTAAGACCTGTTCGATTCGTGACATCAAGATCTTGATAATGATTCTATTGTGCATAATGTTGAATCTGTGGATATTGTGGTAGATAGTACTTGTCACGAATCTGACGCTGAATTTTTAAAGCTTCAAGATTCATATTCATCGCTTTCAAAACGTTTTGATGATATTCAAACACATTGTATTTCGCTTGAATGCAAGCAACAATTTATTCAAGAAATCTTCGAAACGTCATTCGAAGGTGTTAATATCGATGATGCAAATTTTGAAAAGAATTTTCGATTGAATTTACATCAAAACAGCGTCAGCCAAGTGACAAAGTTGCTAACTCTTTGCCGATAGAAATAGAGAAATCTAAGGAGCTTAACTGTGTGAATGTACTTGAGGCCGCTGAGAATTTAAAACTTGATCTAGATAATCGAGTTTCCAAGATTTTGTCCAAAGTTGATAACTTAAAATAGAAAAATACACGACTCTTCGATTCAGTAAAGCCCGCATGTGCTAATACCACTGCACAGAATCAATCGTTGATTGAACAATTGAATCGAAAGTCGGTGGAAATATATGATTTGAGGGAACAAATTTGTGATAAAAATCTGGTCTTGACTGAGTTAAAGGAAACACTTCGTACTCTAAAAGGTAAGAATGTTGTGGATAACGCAGCCACTATCTCAGCATCGTCCTCTAGTGCAATCAAAAGGAACCTTATAGCCATCACACCACTTAACAAGGGCCCTAGGACTAAACCATCTCAAACTTTGGTCACTAAAGATAAGGCGGAATCAAAACCAGCTTCTAATATTCCCGTGTTGCCTTCTATAGGAGTAAGCACCACTACTAAGGCTCAAAGATCTAAGCTTAAAAGAAACAAGAAGAATGATAGGATCTTGCCCCCATCTAGTAGTCAAGTGAAGAAGAAAGTAGAAGCCCATCCTAGGAATGTTATTTCTGTTTTGAATAAAAAGAATCATGTAGCTAAACCTAAAGGCTCTGCGGTTGTGCAGCGTTCTAAGCCTAGTGTGAATTCTAATTTGAAATGTTGGAATTGCAATGAATGTATGTTTTCTAGTCGTCATGATTCTTGACTTATTGACCATGTAAATGAGATGTATGCCTGAAAAAATGGATTAGAATGGAAACCGACTGGGAAAGTGTTAACCCAAATTGGTTGGATGTGGCGCCCCACTGGTAGAACTTTCACTATAGTAGGAAATATGTGCCCTTTGACTAGGATCACTCCCACTACAGCGAAGAAAGTGTGCCCTTTAACTAGGAGTACCAAGGCTACCAAAACACAAGCGTGTCCTTTAACTAGGAAGACCGACACTACCGTAGGAACCAAGTGCCCTTTAAATAGGTCTACTCCCACTGTAGTGCCAGCGAATAATCCAAAACCTAAGAAAGTTGGAACAGTAAAACATGTTAGTGCTAAAACTCACATTAGAAAACGCAGGAAATCTAAGGGTCTCAAAAATGTTAGCAATTCTGATAATTCTATATCTATACCTGCTAACACTCCGGAACCAATAGTTTCCAATGCATTGTCTACTGTTGTTATTGAAAACAGGTGGTCCAAATTGTTCTCTGGTATTTGGACTCTGGTTGCTCCAAGCATATGACCGGAGATCGCTCTCCGCTCATAAATTTCGTCAGCAAGTTTCTTGGTACGGTTTGATTTGGAAATGATCATATTGCAAAGATAATGGGTTATGGTGAATATCATATTGGGAATGTTATAATTTCGAGAGTGTATTATGTGGAAGGTCTCGGTCACAACTTATTTTCTGTGGACAATTTTGTGATGCAAACCTAAAAGTTGCTTTTCGAGAGCATACCTGCTTCATTCGTAATTTGGAAGGGGTTGATTTATTGAAAGGTACTCGAGGGAATAATTTGTATACTTTGTCTCTACAAGACATGATGGCTGCTTCTCCCGTATGTCTTCTCTCCAAATCATCGAAGACTAAGTCATGATTATGGCATCGACGGTTATCTCATCTTAACTTTGACGCTATTAATCACTTGGCGAAAAACGAACTTGTTCGTGGTCTTCCTAAACTATCATTTCACAAGGATCATTTGTGTTCCGCGTGTACAATGGGGAAAAGCACTAAGAAATCATACAAACCCAAGACGGAAGACACCAACCAAGAGAAACTTTATCTTTTGCATATGGATCTTTGTGGGCCAATGCGTGTTGAAAGTCTTAGTGGCAAAAAGTACATCCTCGTCATTGTCGATGATTACTCTCAGTTTACATGGGTGAAATTTCTTAAAGCAAAAAATGAGGCACCTAAATTCCATCGGATTTCTCAAGATGATTCAAGTGCGTCTCAACACTACTGTCAGACGCATTCGTACAGATAATGGAACCTAATTTGTGAATCAAATCTTACGTGATTATTATGAAGAAGTTGGCATATCTCATGAAACATCCGTTGCTCGCACTCCACAACAAAACGGTGTCGTTGAAAGGCGAAATCACATACTTATGGAAGCTGCTCGAACGATGTTAATTTACACAAAGGCTCCATTGTTTATGGGCAGAAGCAGTATCTACAGCAGTGTACACCCAAAACCGATCACTAATTCGTAAACGCCATGGTAAAACACCTTATGAGCTTCTCCATGGAAAAGTACCAGATTTATCATATCTTCATGTATTTGGTTCTCTTTGCTATCCAAATAATGATGGTGACAATTTGGGAAAACTTCAACCAAAGGCTGATGTTGGTATTTTCAATGGTTATGCACCCGCAAAGAAGGCATACCGAATCTACAACCGTAACTCTCGCAAGATCCTCGAAACTATGAATGTTGATTTTGATGAGCTGACAGCAATGGCTTCTGAGCAAAGCAGCTCTGAACCCGCACTTCATGAAATGGGACCCAGTAACATTAGTTCTGGTCTTGTCCCAAACAACACTACTTCATCATCATTTACACCACCTACTAGGAATGAATGGGATACGTTGTTTCAACCGTTCTTTGATGAATTCTTTACTCCTCCAACCATTGTTGCTCCAGAACCTGAGGTAATAGCTCTGGTAACCGAAGTTGTCACTCCAGCAACCGAAGCACAATCATACACATCTGAACCTACTATTGGTCAAGATATACCTTCAACAAGTAATTCTCAACCAACATATGTTTCAACTACCCATATCCTGCCTATTGATGATGAAGAGGATGATGATGATCACGATTTTGAATTTGCTCAAATGCGTGAACTTCCATTCTTTGGTGTACCTATTCCCGACCCTAATCAAGCCGGGTCGTCCACCTCAGAGGAAGCTTCTTCTACAGTTTACTCCAATCCACGGATTCGTGAACATGACAGCAAGTGGACAAAGGATCATCCTATAGATTCTATTATTGGTGACCCTAATCGTCCGGTATCCACACGAAGTCAGTTATAAGAAAGTGCAATGTTTTGTCACTTTGATGCTTTTCTCACTGAAGTTGAACCTAAGACATGGCAACAAGCTTTTACTCAATCATGTTGGATAGAAGCTATGCAAGAAGAACTTAATGAATTTATACGTCTTGAAGTATGGGAACTTGTCCCATGCCTGGATCAAGTGCAGTTACTCACTTTGAAATGGGTTTACAAGGTGAAACTCGATGAGTTAGGCGGAATATTGAAGAACAAAGCTCGACTAGTAGCTCGTGGATATAAGCAATTATTGGGCATCAACTTTATGGAATCCTTTGCACCTGTTGCTCGTTTGGAAGCTATTCGCCTATTCCTCGCTTATGCAGCCCATATGAATATGATCGTCTATCAGATGGATGTGAAGACGGCATTTCTTAATGGTGAACTCAAGGAAGAGGTCTATGTTCAACAACCGGATGGTTTTGTGAATCCTAATTATCCTAATCATGTGTACAAGCTTAAGAAGGCTCTTTATGGGTTAAAGCAAGCTCCTCGCGCATGGTATGATCTTTTGTCACAATTCCTCATTACGCAAGGCTTCGCTAAAGGCAAGGTGGATCCTACGCTGTTCATTCAGAAACGAGGTAAAGATATGATTATGGTACAAATATATGTTGATGATATTATATTTGCAGCCTCGACCCAAAGTTTATCCGACGAATTTGGGAAACTCATGTCTTCCAAGTTTAAGATGTCAATGATGGGCAAGGTATCATTCTTCTTAGGTCTTCAGATATCTCAGAGTCCCAGTGGCATCTTTATCAATCAATCCAAGTATGCCCTTGAATCGCTTAAGAAATACAAGATGGAATCTTGCGACCCCGTGGATACTCCAATGGTGGAACTAACTAAGCTTGATGCAGATCCACATGGAGTTGCCGTTGATCTGACACTTTATCGTGGAATGATCGGTACTCTTCTGTATATCACAGCCAGTCGACCTGATCTTCAGTTTGCTATATGTATGTGTTCCAGGTATCAAACTAGGCCTACTGAGTTACACTTAGCTACTGTTAAAAGGATCTTTCGATATCTTAAAGGAACCATTAATCGGGGACTTTGGTATTCGAAGGACTCTTCTATTGCACTAATGGCATATTCAGATGCGGGTCACGCGGGTTGTCAAGATACATGGCGTAGCACGAGTGGAACTTTGCAACTACTAGGAGATCGGCTAATCAGTTGGGCATCGAAAAGGCAGAAAAGCGCTGCAATTTCAAGTACGGAAGCAGAATACATAGCTATGTCCGGTTGCTGTGCTCAAATTCTTTGGATGAGATCGCAATTCCGACTATGGTCTAGGTTTCAACAAGATTCCGATGTACTGTGACAACAAGAGTGCAATTGCCTTATGCTGCAACAATGTTCAATTCTACCGGTCGAAGCATATTGACATTCGCTACCATTTCATCAAGGAGCAAGTGGAAAATGGAGTAATCGAGCTTTACTTTGTCCGATCTGAGTATCAATTGGCGGATATTTTCACGAAGGCTTTAGATCGCGCTCGAATTGAATTTTTGGCCGACAAGCTAGGAATGAGAACTTTCTCGCCTGAGACTCTAAAGGAACTAGCAGATGAAGCGAAAGAATAGTGGTGGTAAAACTATTCTCCGTATCCTTGGTGATCATTTGTATATATTGTTTATATTTTTATCCACAAAAGCAAAATACAAAAATATAAAACCATATAAAAACCATAAAAATAGAAAAATTCATAAAAATCCAAAAATATTTTTATTTTTTTCAAAGGCATGTCTTTTGGTACGATAATATTTACGGCCTTAGAAATGTTGATTGATATTGACACGGCGCCATAAATAGAGTTCGTACAAAAGTTTTAAATATTTCATAAAACATACCCTAATGGCTTGTAGTTATTTCAGACTGCAACTCGGTTTTCACATTAAAGCCAAGTATTTCTTATGAAAGCTTTGGCTCACAACGGGAATTAATTTTCTCGGGCAAGGTTTACTTTAAAACCTTGTAAGGGATCAAGTTTACTTTATAACTTGGTCTAACACAAATATATGTACGTTTCAGTGCATTTATTTGTCAAAACAAGAGAAGTCTTGTTTTTATGAAGCTATCATCTCTACAACCATGCCATCTACAATTGGTATCTACATACTCGACAATGCGACTACTCAACCGACGACTACAACTCTTTCAATAGAACACGGGTCAACAATTGAGGGGGAGCAATTGTCAAGCATTCAGAACTTCGATGCCGAACGTGCCAAGCTCACTAACTGGTGTCAAGACAACGATACCAATCATACATGTGGTGTCAAGAGATGACTTAAGACGTGACGAGGCGACCAACATATGCTGACAAGAACCATTTGATCTTCTCATATGATGTTCTCATCTATCAGGTCCAACCTTGTCAATTCTTTTCTAATATGGTGAATATGTGATCATGTTACAAATCGGTATCATATCTCATACGTTTGATATCATGAAGATAAAATGGACTTGCATTTTTCTTCCCAAAACCTTTGTTTAAACTTCATTAAATCAATTGATATTAAAAACATCGATTGGGTTAATATTTTTAATATGGGGGAGAAAATGTAATTTAATATGGGATATTATCACAAATGGTTTGACTTAAAGTGCTGGCTCATCCCAACATGTGCGAAATGTTTTCGAATATCGTGGCATATGTTAAGGGGGAGCAAAATGGATTTGCATATCAAAAATGGAGATTGTGGTGACATAAGGATGGTAGGATAGGATAAGTCCTATGATTCTTCCAGAACCGGAGGAATCTTCCCAAGGACATTCCATAGCTAGAAATAGTAGTCCTTAGGAAAGTTGGAGAAAGATTGTGAACGTAGCTGAATGCCGACCAAGTACTTAAGTTAGCACTGGAACAATCACAACAAGGTGCTAGTTATGACGTATTGGTAAGCATTGAAGGGGTTGAAGAATGAAAAAGAATTGTAAAGATAAAGGATGTAAAGAAAGAAGCCCTCCTTACAACTTTAGGCAGAAACCGGGTCAACACATTTGCTATTAAGATCATTGTTTAATGATTCTTGATATTTAAGACAGACATCATGGACCCAGTCATGCAATGCACAACCCATCCCAGCTAACTCAGATATCTCTCAAAAGGTATTTGTTTTAATAACACGGAGACAATACGTTATCTATTGATTTACTCACTCCGAGTAAATTGGTATTGAAAAGGTGGCACTCCTCTCCAGCCTCCGATCACTAAAATCCAAAGTGCACGATCGAGTCTAGAGCCATTTGAGATCATCAAACATCTCATTAGGACACACTTCCATAATTCCTTGCTTCTTCACACACTGTGAAAAGTAAGAAAGATCTTAAGAGTCCTACGCAAAATCTTCATGATCTTGCCTGAACATCCGAGTAATACGAAAGTATTTACAATGAAGATGGAAATCCTTCTTGAGCGAATATCAAAAAGCTCATGGTAGGTGACTCGTGCGATTCTTTATGAATCAAGCTTGTGATAACTGGAAAGCAACAGTGGTTTAATTCTTAACTGAATTTAAACACGTTCCAGGCCTCTACGCAAAATCTCAGTGATCTTGCCAGAACACTCAGAGTGATACCTTAGTGTTCACAATGATGAGTGGAAATCCTTCTAGTGTTAACCTCAAACAGCACTTGGTAGGTAACTTGCAAGATTCTATACGAATCAAGCTCGTGACAACTGGAAAGCAACGATGGTGCGGTTCTTAATTGAATTTCACTTGTTCCAGGAACATGAATTGACGGATTCAAATCATGCGGATATTATTATCCAAATGATTCACTCTTTATGTTCGCAGTCAGCTTTGGACGGTCGAATAAAGAGAACGGGTTTACCCGCGAAATCCTGTCAGGAAGTTACTTAATTGAAACTATCCGTCACGGGTACGATATCTAATATCGTCCAACGGTCTTCACCGACCGGAGGTAAAATGCTACTGATTTAGAATGAAATGTTCAAAGCCATTTCGTTCGTGTCTACTTATGTTGCGGCATTTGAAGACGGTGGCGTTGCGGGATCCAAGAAGAAGTCGTCCCCGCATGCTTATACTTTATGCACTTAATACCTCTTCTAATTCAAGAAAGCCTAAAAGTTAAGTCTTCCGCTGTATTGAACTCTGAAGCTTTCAAGAATTACTAAGGTATAAGTATGTGGGACGTGAGGTCACGAAGAAGCGAAGATCACAAGTGATGGATGCACGAGATCGAGGTAAGAGATTAATGCTCATAGATTGATATCAAAGATCACATCAGCATGTTCACCAGAAAAGAAAAAGAAAAAGAAAGACGAAGACTACAAGCTCAAGACAAGCATAGTATGCTAGGTTTATTTTAGTATTGTAACTTTGGTAACGCCCTTGTTTGGAGTGACCTCCCTTAGGGGGAGATTGTTGGAAATACGTTTTACGTATTAAGAAGGATCGGTCACTCCAACGATAGTCCATGTAATAGCTCGTAGTTTAGTTAACTTTCTATATTTATCAAACAAGTCCAAGCCTAGCCTACAACATGTGTAGGCCGGCCCAAACGTGTAAGCCCAAGCCCATTACAAGGCTTGGGTATATAAACCCTCTCCTTTGATGAAGAGGGTGTGTGGTTTTATAATTTACACATAGTTCCTTTTAGTTTCTCTCTCTAGCTTTGTGTGAAATCCACCATCTCTCTATCTCTTTCTCTCTCTAAACCATAATTATAGATTTACATTTCTTCAACATGTGTCACAAGAAATAGAAACGGCTTTAGCTTGTTGAGTGTGGTTATTAGCCAAAATTTGCATATTTTTGCTCATTTCGATAATGGCTCGTTCCATGGCGGACATGTCGGTGGTGGAAGAAGTAGATGAAACATTGACTCTCGTATTAGATCTTGAGGATGCGGATGAATCCTAATTCTTGTGGTGAGTAGTCATGTTTTCAATCAACTCTCTACACTCCTCTGGATTTCCTTTTCATAAAAGTACCACCGGCGGCGGCGGCGTTGATCGTGTAACGATCACGAAAAGTGAGACCATTGTAGAAAGTATCAATGAGAGTGACGGGGAGCATGTTATGATTTGGACAACGGTCGATCAAATCATTGTAACGTTCCCAAGCATCAAAGAGCGATTCATCATTGTCTTGCATGAATCCACTAATTTGGTTACGAAGGCTCGTGACCATGGATGGAGACATAGCACGACAAAAATAGTTGAGTCATGTCGTCCCAAGTATGAATAGAATTCTTTGGGAGACGGTCAAACCATTTTTCGGCATGGTGGGAAAGCGTGTGTGGAAAAAGTTGAAGGCGAAGTACATCCATAGAAACACCGGGCATCTTCATGCTTTGAGTCATGGTAATGAATTGGTCGAGGTGCTTGTTGGCATCATCATCCGGCAATCCGCGAAATGGATTAGTTTGCACTTGTTGGATCATGTGATGCTTCAACGAAAACTCCTGGGCCGTGATTTGCATCGGGGCAATCGGTCCTCCACGCCCGTTCATGGTGGGTTGATACAATTCTTCCATTGTTCGTAAATCGGGTAGGGGAGCATTGTGGTTGTTGTTATTGTTATTCAAATTGGGTAGAGGTGGGTTATTATTGTTGTTATGAACACCAGCCATATCTAAATCTTCACGAGTCTCGGGCTCAGAATAATTTGAAGATCTAGTACGCATACACCTGTAGAAGAAAAATATACAGAGAGAATATCTATATAATCTTTTTGGTTCAAAACCTTTGGAAAAGAAATGCTTTTTATGATTATTCAATGTTTTTGTGTTTTTGAAATTTTATATTTTTTATGGATTTTTTTGAAAATTTTAGCAAGGAAAATAACGTTCTTACAAGAACGGATCTCCAAAATGCAACGCGTCTCTCACTAGAAACCGTTAATCTTAACGAAAAGAGCCGGCAGCGGCGCCATTTAATACAAGGTTTTATCCAAGTATCAAAGTTCGTTGTTCCAAGTCTTTTCGAATTGATTACCGGCTAAGAGTGTGACTCAATTGTCTTTTGGAAAACAAGAGGATGTGTTTGTTTGATTATCTAAATTTTAAAACTAAAAGCAAGTAAGAAGATTGTCGTTGTGTAAAGTGAAAGCTTTTAAAAATTAAACTACAAATAAAAGTGTGCAATCTTTGGAAATTAAAACTCAAATAATCAAAAACTTAGAAACTTGTTTAAAAAAAATAAACTAAGACAAAAGGCGGGAAAGAGAAAATTTGAAAGTCTAAGGAAAATAAAACAAAGCAGATCGCAACGCGATCATACCCAAACAATAAGATGGATCGTGTCCAACGATCGCACCTAATGCGATCACAACAAAGGAATCAGATCGTACTCACTAGTACGATGGGTAACGTGATCGTACTACCAGATCGCAACCACGATCGCAACAAGTGGATCGTGGTGCTTGATCGTGGTTTTAGATCGCAACACAATAGAATCGCAATCAATGCGATGGAAACAAGGCATCGTAACACTCCTTCGCACTCCCAGATCGTAATCAATGATCGTGGTGTGTGATCGTAACAGGGAAGAACAGATGGATCGCACTCAATGCAATCGTACCCCAAGATCGTAACCAAGTAAAACCTTTTAAGATGGAAATGGTGTCCAACAAGTAAATAAGCTTAAACTAATAAGCAGTAACCAATAAGCACTTTCAACATGGAAAAGATTAAATAAGCACAAATTCGAAACTTTTAGGAATCTAAACACGTAACCATTATAAACCGAGCTTTAAAAAGATAAACTTTTTAAAAAGCTTAAAAATAAATAAGCCAAAATACAAATAAGCCAATAAGCACCAAAAGCTTATAGCTTATACCGTATAAAAGCTTACGTAGGAATAGAAAGATTAACTTTCTAACCACAAAAACATCAAATTCAAACACGAAACAAGTATGTTTCGGATCAAAATCAATCAAAATCAAGAAATCTAGAAAGAGAGTAAAGACACAAACTTAAACTTAAACTTTTGGTTAATAAAACTCTAATACAAAGATTAACTAAAGCTTAACATAAAAGAAAAGATGAAGTTTTAGTGAGAGAAAGTTAAACACTTTCTCTCTCTAAAATGAAAAACTAAAAACAAAGAAGAATAAAACTAGCTAACCACCCTCCTAATGTGATTAGGAGGGTATTTATAGGCTAAGTGGGAAGTGCATGTGTGGTGTGCTTCCTTCTTTCTTTTCTTCTCGACTCGATTTAATTCTTTGTCTTTTCTCGACGTGGTCTCGGGATTTGGACTTGTCTTAATTTTCTTCTTTAATTTAGACTTGAGTTCCCCTTCGACTTCATTAAACTTCTGTCTTTAGACTTTTTCTTCGATAAATCTTCAGAATAGGTCTTGGACATCCGTTCTTTAAGCACTCTTGATCTCTTGACTTCGTCTTTTCTCGTTTTCTTCGATAAAAGCCCGTGAAAGCCCGTGTTTTCTTCCTTTTTCATCTTTTGGTCCTAAAACACAATAAAAACACAAACCACACATAATTCCGACTTTTACGACATAAATTACACGTTTTGGTCTTGTTATCATTGGAAATAAGCGGTAAAAGGATAAGTGTTTTCACACTTATTATACACCTTCTACATCTAGTTCACCATCCTCAAGTTCCCCCATTTCTCCCACTTCCACACCTACTCATGAAGAAACCAACAAGGAAAATCCTTCATCAACCACTCAACCACAACTAAAACCAAGTCTTCCTTATCCATCAAGATTAAGAAAGGACAAGCTTAAGAATAAGGTAGATATACAAATCTCAAACATTTTAAGGATGTTCAAGCAACTTAACATAAATATCTCCTTTGCGGAAGCCTTAGCCAATATGCCTAAGTTTGCTAAGATGATCAAGGATTTACTTTCTAACAAGGAGAGATTGGTGGATTTGCCTAACGCTTCCTTAAATGAAAATTGCTCCGCGGTTTTTCTTAAGAAGTTGCCTACTAAGATTGGGGATCTAATGCTAAGATTTTACTAGTTGAAAAGTTCGTTTCTCGGTATCTTAATGAATTGATTTCCGGTTCAAAGTACGACTCAATTGTTTTTGGTGAAACAAATATTTTTGGTTGTTTTAAAATGAAAGTGCAAGACGTATATGAAAATGACGTTAAAGTAAATCTAAGTCTAATTTAAAATAAATGGCGAGAATTTAAAAGCGTGACGAAAAATTAAAAGGCACTTAATGTAAATAACGCAAACTTAACACTATCTAAGGTAAACTTAAAACGCAACTAAAACTTAAACTAAGGCAAGGCTAAAATAAATCTAAGGAAAGTAATGTTAAATTCCACTAAGGAAAAAGGCGGGAAAAGTAAAGCTTGAATATTAAAAACAGAAAGTTAACAGAACCTGAAAACAGCTCACTCGGAATAATCCTTCGTTCGGAAAAAATCACTCGTCCGGAATGTCACCTTCGTTCAAAATGATTCTTCTTCACTCGGAATAATTACCAAACCCTTGATTCGGAACAAATGCTTCAGTCGGAATAAAAGCTCATCCGGAATATGTCACTTCATCCGGAATACACCCTTGATTCGGAACTTCCACTGATTCGGAATGTCTGGCTTGGTTCTGAATGTTTGCTGATCCGGAACAATGTCTTGATTCGGAATAAATTACCTTGATTCGGAATGTCTTGATTCGGAACAATAAATGTTCCGAATGAACACTCCAAAATCCTTCGTTCGGAATATATTCCGAATGAACCAAACTGATTCGGAAAAGGTTCCGAATGAACAAGCCTTGATTCGGAACTTTGAATGTTCCGAATGAAGGTGTTGATCCAGAATAATTAATTATTCCGAATAAAACTCCTTGGTTCGGAACTTCTTCGTGGTTCGGAACTTCTTCTTGGTTCGGAACTTCTTCTTGGTTCGGAACTTATTCCGAATGAACAGTTGATCCGGACCAATAAATGTTCCGAATGAATAGCTTGATCCGGAATAATAAATTATTCCGAATAAACACTACTGATCCGGAATAATTTGCTTGTTCGGAACAATCACAAAATCACCTTCACTCGGAATGTGTTGTTGATTCGGAATGTACCTGGGAACAGATGAACAGCGATGAACAAGGAAAAAGGAAATATACACGAATCTAATCTAAACTTAGCAAAATCAACCACAAGATTAAATCAAACTAATAACAAATAATCAACTAATCATAAACAATCAAACCAAAACAATCAAACTAAAAATAATAATCAGACTAATCAAAACCCACTTAATTAAATCAATAAAAATCAAGAACATGAACATAAACAATAAAGCATAAAGATTAAGATCAAACAAGAAAGGTAGATAGGAGATCAAACAAGAAAAGTAAAGATTGACAATAATTAAAAGAAAACGTACTTGAAATTAAAGGTATTTAAGGTGCAAGACAAGTAATTAAATGGACATGAATTTAAATGACAAGGTACATAAAGTGGAAGAGCATTGTTTGTCAAACTAGCCAACAAAATGAAATGTAAATCCTAATGTTCTATTTATAGGGGAGGATTAGGAGGTGCTTAGGAAGCTTCCTCCCCTCTTTCTTCTTTCCTTAATTGCGTCATTAAGTCCTTGATCTTCTTAATTCTTTGTTAATCTTCTTAATTCTTTGACTTTAACGACTTTGTCTCGGGATTTCTTTGAACTCGTCTTGTAATTCTTCAATAAATTAGACTTGAGTTCTTCGGCTTTTAGTAAACTTCCGTCTTTTGACTTTTTCTTCGATAAATCTTCAGAATTGGTCTTCGACTTCCGTTCTTTTTGCACTCTTGACTTCTTGACTTCGTCTTTCGTCTTTTTCTTCGATAAAAGCCGGTGAATGCCCGTGTTTTATCCACTTTTCACCTTTTCGTCCTAAATCACAACAAAAACACAAACCACGCATAATTCCGACATAAATGACATAAAATACACGTTTTGGCTCGGTTATTATTGTAATTAAGTGGTAAAAAGGATGGGTGTTTACACACCTATCAAATCCCCTACACTTGACCATTGCAATGTCCTCATGCAATGCATTAGTTACAAAGCACGATTACATTTTTCATCATAATCAATCCACGTTGGCCTTTATTAAAGAGATAGAAAATTATAAACATTCAAAGTAAGAAAGAAATCAAAAACATACCTTAGGGTTTTGAAAATGTTGTGAATTATCGTCATCCTCAAGTTTTCACTTTCTCTAAACCAAGCTTAAAAACGAGATCATTGTTATTATAAGTTAGCAAACTAATACGAACTCATGTGGGCCAATTATTTACATAAACTCCCTTGTTCCTAGGTGTATCTCTTATATTTTATTGTTGTCTTGAATGATCACGAGGATGCATTTTTTGACTTATTTCGATAGTTATTAAGTCTGAAAATAAAGTGGGACGATTTAATCAATAGTTAGCTAAAGGACAAAATCTTTTAAAACTGCTTCTCGGGACCTCATAAATTTCATATCTTGGCATAACTCGCTTCGCGATTTGAGACCTTCTCGGACCGATATTTGGCAGCGACTTCATACTTCAAATCTTGAGAGACGTTCATGAAATAATGGTCTTCTCTTCATAATAGGAATTTCTTCACTTGAAATTTTGAGAGATTCTTCATACTTAGACCACGACTTCTTCATTTTTCTCCAATCTTTATTTGGACTTTGATATACAACGATCCGCCTCCTTTTAGGACTTGGATCTATTTATCCTCATACCTTGCTAGGGCCTTTTTGGATAGACTTCTCCATGATATTTTGGGAGTATTTGCTTTTCGTCGTGTGTCTCGATCCTTCATATTGATTTTTGATAAATGATCCTTCACATCACTTGGGATCTTTAGCAACAAAATGTAGCCCTCATGCCTTGTTAGGGCCTTTTCGGACTCGCCAATCTTCGCATCCCGCTTCAATAAGTTATGCCTTGGCTATGAACTCTAATCCATACCGAGCAACTTTTAAACGATCTTGGGCTAGAAGCTAAGTAACTTTTCAAATCGTACAACCTTATTTATTGCAGATAAATTTATTAGTAGGCGATGGGAGAATAGGCTTATAATTAACTAACATAAATTCACGAAAGAATACCAAACTTATAATTGACTCTATCATCTCTCGTTCTCCACAATTTAAAATCTCAAGGAATGAGACTCGTGGATGCTTAGCTTATCAAATCAAAGTTTTGGGTTTTCGAGTCATCTATTGGATCTTGCAAACTCTTAGACTTTTTCAAGTATAGAAATCGCATTTTAAAGTTCCCTTGATAAACGACTCTCTAGGATCAATTATAGGAACTTGCGAAAAGTTCTTGTTCTTAACCCGTGAGAGTTAAGACTTTCACGTTTTAAAGCTCCCTATATAAAAGCCTAGCAAAACTTGACTTAAACACGTTAAGGATACTAGCTAGAGTAAACTTAGATAAGTAAACTCGGGTTGAGTCAAAAGATTCACAACGTTTGAAAATTAAAACCACTTTATTAAAATTTCTTCTAGCAAAGAAAGAAAATAACTATACAAAGGGAAAAACTAATAGGCCAAAATAGATCAAAAATTTTGAAAAATGTCGAAAAATTGATTTTCCGGTTAAAATGAAAACAAATACAAGGAAAAGGCCACCTAACTTCGACAGAAGTCCCCCCTACACTTAATATAAAATTGTCCTCAATGTTTAAGCATGTGGGAGTAAACTCCCCTACACTTAGGACATTGTGCACTTTGTTTAAATCTCGCTAAGGAAGAGACAACTAACAAGATTCCTATTTTAATATTGGAAAATATAAAATAGTGAATCGAAAAGAGTTTAGGATAAAACCGGGAAGACGGAAATACGGAATCACGGGACGTCAAAAATCATCAAGAGTGGATCATTGAGCGCTCGAATCCCTGAATAGTAGAAGAGTGGAGAGAGCAAACACCAACGGGTCTCCCCTACACTTATGGTAAAAACAAAGAAAAAGATAGATAGTCGGGTTGCCTCCCGAGAAGCGCTTGTTTTTGTTAACCGAGTCACGAGCCTGACTCGTCCCCAAATTAAATGGTCCATGGGGAAGCCTTGAATGTAATACCAGGATCAAAGACCTTGTCCTCGTTCCCGGAGGAATATAACAAAGGAGAGGCAGGAGGATAAGTCTTGAATGGTAGGAAGGTCCTTTCAACATACGAGAAGTATGTGAAATCTTGATCCACGGGAGGTGGGGTGGGTAAAGGAATCACATTGTCATCCTCCAAAGACAATGGATGCTGACCAATTGGCAAATTCGTAAGGTTATCAATCATAGAATGGTCATTGTTACCTCCCGGGTCAAAGCACTCATCCTTATTTCCCGGAGAGTGAAATTGATACATCACCCGCTTGGGCGTGCATTCAGTAGGATGAGGGGGCAATATAGTATGAGAAGTAAGAAAAGAATTACCTTCCATCCGTGTCACCTGTCCAGTAGAGTCAAATCTCTCCACCTCTGCTATAGAAGGGGCATGGCTAACAAAGTATGCTCATCAATAGCAAGAGAAGCAGAGCTATGAATATCCTCAATCCCTTCGTCAAAGAGAGGATTCACCTCACTAGATATGTAAGCGTCATCAAAATCAAATAAAGGGTTCGAATAAATCTTGAAAGTTTCCTTCGGAACGTCTTCATCGGATAGTGACTCGTCATCACTAGAAGTAAAATCATCATCTTGATCAAAAAGAGGATTAGAGAAAGCCAAAGAATCCTCTCCCAAAGTGTTGATGGAAGGAACATCATCAGAAGAAAGTGCATCATACTCATCGTCACTGTCGGATGTCAACTCAGATTCACTTGTAATTGGGACAAGGTTATCAGCACTAGACTTATTGAATTCATCGGATTCCTTTGTAGGAATTGTGCTAAGATCCTCATCCCCTATTATGGGTGAATCCTTAGGCTCCAAAGCCGGCAAGTCGGGAGAAGGAATAGAATTCTCATCGTTCCAAGAAATAGGACTCTCATCGTCATCACTATCATAATAATATGGAGGCACAAGAGGAGGAGTATAAGCATTAAGGTTAGATACTTTCTCTTGTTGCTGATCCGCTTGACATTTCTCCATGATCTTGTTGCAAGCTTCTTGAACTTTTTAAAAGTTGTCAAAAAGTGTGGCCATTTTCTCAGGAGGAAGTGCACAAAAGGGTTGATGATTGATGGTGTGACGTGGGGGCTCAAAGTTATACACACTGGGATGATAGCACGGAACTTTCTCAAAGACCTTCGACGGATCACAAGAAGAAGCATCGTGAGGGCCCCCACAAATATAGCACCACGGGTATGGAGAAAAACCCGGTGCATCTTGAGGATAAGGATTTTCATAGACGGGAGAAAGTGAGAAAGTATTGTAAGAGGAGAAGTATGAATTTGTTGAATTGCAAAATGGACAAAATCCAAATTGTGTATCGTCGATATCAAAACCACACCGCTCACAAGTACACCATTGACATGTTTGAAAACCATGCCATGGTCTCCCACACCGTACGCAAGACGAATCCATGAAGAATTATAAATAAGAGGGGTAAATAAAAGAATTAAACATAATAGAGGATAAAGAGGAATATTTTTGGTGCAAAACTTTGAAAAAGAAATGCTTTTTATGATTTTTCAAATGTTTTTGGGATTTTAGAAATTTTTTGACACGAAAAATAACGTTTACGAGTGAACGGATCCCAAAAGCCAACGCGTCTCTCATAAAAAAACGTTAATCTTCACGAAAAGAGCCGGCAGCGGCGCCATTTTAATTCTAAGATTTTACTAGTTGAAAAGTTCGTTTCTCGGTATCTTAACGAATTGATTTCCGGTTCAAAGTACGACTCAATTGTTTTTGGTGAAACAAATATTTTTGGTTGTTTTAAAATGAAAGTGCAAGACGTATATGAAAATGACGTTAAAGTAAATCTAAATCTAATTTAAAATAAATGGAGAGAATTTAAAAGCGTGACGAAAAATTAAAAGGCACTTAAAGTAAATAACGCAAACTTAACACTATCTAAGGCAAACTTAAAACGCAACTAAAACTTAAACTAAGGCAAGACTAAAATAAATCTAAGGCAAGTAATCTTAAAGTACACTAAGGAAAAAGGCGGGAAAAGTAAATCTTGAAAATTAAAAACATAAAGTTAAAAGAACCTGAAAACAGCTCACTCGGAATAATCAATCGTTCAGAATAAATCACTCGTCCGGAATGTCACCTTCGTTCGGAATGATTCTTCTTCACTCGGAATAATTACCAAACCCTTGATTCGGAACAAATGCTTCAGTCGGAATAAAAGCTCATCCGGAATATGTCACTTCATCCGGAATACACCCTTGATTCGGAACTTCCACTGATTCGGAATGTCTGGCTTGGTTCTGAATGTTTGCTGATCCGGAACAATGTCTTGATTTGGAATAAATTACCTTGATTCGAAATGTCTTGATTCGGAACAATAAATGTTCCGAATGAACACTCCCAAATCCTTCGTTCGGAATATATTTCAAATGAACCAAACTGATTCGGAAAAGGTTCCGAATGAACAAGCCTTGATTCAGAACTTTGAATGTTCCGAATGAAGGTGTTGATCCGGAATAATTAATTATTCCGAATAAAACTCCTTGGTTCGGAACTTCTTCTTGGTTCGGGATTTCTTCTTGGTTCGGAACTTCTTCTTGGTTCGGAACTTATTCCGAATGAACAGCTGAGCCGGAACAATAAATGTTCCGAATGAATAGCTTGATCCAGAATATTAAATTATTCCGAATAAACACTACTGATCCGGAATAATTTTCTTGTTCGAAACAATCACAAAATCACCTTCACTCGGAATATGTTGTTGATTCGGAATGTACCTGGGAACAGATGAACAGCGATGAACAAGGAAAAAGCAAATATACACGAATCTAATCTAAACTTAGCAAAATTAACCACAAGATTAAATCAAACTAATAACAAATAATCAACTAATCATAAACAATCAAACCAAAACAATCAAACTAACAATAATAATCAAACTAATCAAAACCCACTTAATTAAATCAATAAAAATCAAGAACATGAACATAAACAATAAAGCATAAAGATTAAGATCAAACAAGAAAGGTAGATAGTAGATCAAACAAGAAAAGTAAAGATTGACAATAATTAATAGAAAACTTACTTGAAATTAAAGGTATTTAAGGTGCAAGACAAGTAATTAAATGGACATGAATTTAAATGACAAGGTACATAAAGTGGAAGAGCATAGTTTGTCAAACTAGCCAACAAAATGAAATGTAAATCCTAATGTTCTATTTATAGGAGAGGATTAGGAGGTTCTTAGGAAGCTTCCTCCCCTCTTTCTTCTTTCCTTAATTGCGTCATTAAGTCCTTGATCTTCTTAATTCTTTGTTAATCTTCTTAATTCTTTGACATTAACGACTTTGTCTCGGGATTTCTTTGAACTCGTCTTGTAATTCTTCAATAAATTAGACTTGAGTTCTTCGGCTTTTAGTAAACTTCCGTCTTTTGACTTTTTCTTCGATAAATCTTCAGAATTGGTCTTCGACTTCCGTTCTTTTTCCACTCTTGACTTCTTGACTTCGTCTTTCGTCTTTTTCTTCGATAAAAGCCGGAGAATGCCCGTGTTTTCTCCACTTTTCACCTTTTCGTCCTAAATCACAACAAAAATACAAACCACGCATAATTCCGACATAAATGACATAAAATACACGTTTTGGCTCAGTTATTATTGTAATTAAGTGGTAAAAAGGATGGGTGTTTACACACCTATCAAATCCCCTACACTTGACCATTGCAATGTCCTCATGCAATGCATTAGTTACAAAGCACGATTACATTTTTCATCATAATCAATCCACGTTGGCCTTTATTAAAGAGATAGAAAATTATAAACATTCAAAGTAAGAAAGAAATCAAAAACATACCTTAGGGTTTTGAAAATGTTGTGAATTATCATCATCCTCAAGTTTTCACTTTCTCCAAACCAAGCATAAAAACGAGATCATTGTTTTTATAAGTTAGCAAACTAATACGAACTCATGTGGGCCAATTATTTACATAAACTCCCTTATTCCTAGGTGTATCTCTTATATTTTATTGTTGTCTTGAATGATCACGAGGATGCATTGTTTGACTTATTTCGATAGTTATTAAGTCTGAAAATAAAGTGGGACGATTTAATCAATAGTTAGCTAAAGGACAAAATCTTTTAAAACTGCTTCTCGGGACCTCATAAAGTTCATATCTTGGCATAACTCGCTTCGCGATTTGAGACCTTTCTCGGACCGATATTTGGTAGCGACTTCATACTTCAAATCTTGAGAGACGTTCATGAAATAATGGTCTTCTCTTCATAATAGGAATTTCTTCACTTGAAGTTTTGAGAGATTCTTCATGCTTAGACCACGACTTCTTCATTTTTCTCCAATCTTTATTTGGACTTTGATATACAACGATCCGCCTCCTTTTAGGACTTGGATCTATTTATCCTCATACCTTGCTAGGGCCTTTTTGGATAGACTTCTCCATGATATTTTGGGAGTATTTGCTTTTCGTCGTGTGTCTCGATCCTTCATATTGATTTTTGATAAATGATCCTTCACATCACTTGGGATATTTAGCAACAAAATGTAGCCCTCATGCCTTGTTAGGGCCTTTTTGGACTCCCGAATCTTCGCATCCCGCTTCAATAAGTTATGCCTTGGCTATGAACTCTAATCCATACCGAGCAACTTTTAAACGATCTTGGGCTAGAAGCTAAGTAACTTTTCAAATCGTACAACCTTATTTATTGCAGATAAATTTATTAGCAGGCGATGGGAGAATAGGCTTATAATTAACTCACATAAATTCACGAAAGAATACCAAACTTATAATTGACTCTATCATCTCTCGTTCTCCACAATTTAAAATCTCAAGGAATGAGACTCGTGGATGCTTAGCTTATCAAATCAATGTTTTGGGTTTTCGAGTCATCTATTAGATCTTGCAAACTCTTAGACTTTTTCAAGTATAGAAATCGCATTTTAAAGTTCCCTTGATAAACGACTCTCTAGGATCAATTATAGGAACTTGCGAAAAGTTCTTATTCTTAACCCGTGAGAGTTAAGACATTCGCGTTTTAAAGCTCCCTATATAAAAGCCTAGCAAAACTTGACTTAAACACGTTAAGGAACTAGCTAGAGTAAACTTAGATAAGTAAACTCGGGTTGAGTCAAAAGATTCACAACGTTTGAAAATTAAAACCACTTTATTAAAATTTATTCTAGCAAAGAAAGAAAATAACTATACAAAGGGAAAAACTAATAGGCCAAAATAGATCAAAAATTTAGAAAAATGTCGAAAAAATTGATTTTCCGGTTAAAATGAAGACAAATACAAGGAAAAGGCCACCTAACTTTGATAGAAGTCACCCCTACACTTAATATAAAATTGTCCTCAATGTTTAAGCATGTGGGAGTAAACTCCCCTACACTTAGGACATTGTGCACTTTGTTTAAATCTCGCTAAGGAAGAGACAACTAACAAGATTCCTATTTTAATATTGCAAAATATAAAATAGTGAATCGAAAAGAGTTTAGGATAGAACCGGGAAGACAGAAATACGGAATCACGGGTCGTCAAAAATCATCAAGAGTGGATCATTGAGCGCTCGAATCCCTGAATAGTAGAAGAGTGGAGAGAGCAAACACTAACGGGTCTCCCCCTACACTTATGGTAAAAACAAAGAAAAAGATAGATAGTCGGGTTGCCTCCCGAGAAGCGCTTGTTTTTGTTAACCGAGTCACGAGCCTGACTCGTCCCCGAATTAAATGGTCCATGGGGAAGCCTTGAATGTAATACCAGGATCAAAGACCTTGTCCTCGTTCCCGGAGGAATATAACAAAGGAGAGGCAGGAGGATAAGTCTTGAATGGTAGGAAGGTCCTTTCAACATACGAGAAGTATGTGAAATCTTGATCCACGGGAGGTGGGGTGGGTAAAGAAATCACATAGCCATCCTCCAAAGACAATGGATGCTGACCAATTGGCAAAGCCGTAAGGTTATCAATCATAGAATGGTCATTGTCACCTCCCGGGTCAAAGCACTCATCCTTATTTCCCGGAGAGTTAAATTGATACATCACCCGCTTGGGCGTGCATTCAGTAGGATGAGGGGGCAATATAGTATGAGAAGTAAGAGAAGAATTACCTTCCATCCGTGTCACCTGTCCAGTAGAGTCAAATCTCTCCACCTCTGCTATAGAAAGGGGCATGGCTAAGAAAGTATGCTCATCAATAGCAAGAGAAGCAGAGCTATGAATGTCCTCAATCCCTTCGTCAAAGAGAGGATTCACCTCACTAGATATGTAAGCGTCATCAAAATCAAATAAAGGGTTCGAATAAATCTTGAAAGTTTCCTTCGGAACGTCTTCATCGGATAGTGACTCGTCATCACTAGAAGTGAAATCATCATCTTGATCAAAAAGAGGATTAGAGAAAGCCAAAGAATCCTCTCCCAAAGTGTTGATGGAAGGAACATCATCAGAAGAAAGTGCATCATACTCATCGTCACTGTCGGATGTCAACTCAGATTCACTTGTAATTGGGACAAGGTTATCAGCACTAGACTTATTGAATTCATCGGATTCCTTTGTAGGAATTGTGCTAAGATCCTCATCCCCTAGGATGGGTGAATCCTTAGGCTCCAGAGCCGGCAAGTCGGGAGAAGGAATATAATTCTCATCGTTCTAAGAAATAGGACTCTCATCGTCGTCACTATCATAATAATATGGAGGCACAAGAGGAGGATTATAAGCATTAAGGTTAGATACTTGCTCTTGTTGCTGATCCGCTTGACATTTCTCCATGATCTTGTTGCAAGCTTCTTGAACTTTTTAAAAGTTGTCAAAAAGTGTGGCCATTTGCTCAGGAGGAAGTGCGCAAAAGGGTTGATGATTGACGGTGTGACGTGGGGGCTCAAAGTTATACACACTGGGATGATAGCACGGAACTTTCTCAAAGACCTTCGACGGATCACAAGAAGAAGCATCGTGAGGGCCCCCACAAATATAGCACCACGGGTATGGAGAAAAACTCGGTGCATCTTGAGGATAAGGATTTTCATAGACGGGAGAAGGTGAGAAAGTATTGTAAGAGGAGAAGTATGAATTTGTTGAATTGCAAAATGGACAAAATCCAAATTGTGTATTGTCGATATCAAAACCACACCGCTCACAAGTACACCATTGACATGTTTGAAAACCATGCCATGGTCTCCCACACCGTACGCAAGACGAATCCATGAAGAATTATAAATAAGAGGGGTAAAGAAAAGAATTAAACATAATAGAGGATAAAGAGGAAAATTTTTGGTGCAAAACTTTGAAAAAGAAATGCTTTTTATGATTTTTCAAATGTTTTTGGGATTTTTGAAATTTTTTGACACGAAAAATAACGTTCACGAGTGAACGGATCCCAAAAGCCAACGCGTCTCTCACAAAAAACCGTTAATCTTCACGAAAAGAGCCGGCAGCGACGCCATTTTAATGCTAAGATTTTACTAGTTAAAAAGTTCGTTTCTCGGTATCTTAACGAATTGATTTCCGGTTCAAAGTACGACTCAATTGTTTTTGGTGAAACAAATATTTTTGGTTGTTTTAAAATGAAAGTGCAAGACGTATATGAAAATGACGTTAAAGTAAATCTAAGTCTAATTTAAAATAAATGGCGAGAATTTAAAAGCGTGACGAAAAATTAAAAGGCACTTAAAGTAAATAACGCAAACTTAACACTATCTAAGGCAAACTTAAAACGCAACTAAAACTTAAACTAAGGAAAGACTAAAATAAATCTAAGGCAAGTAATCTTAAAGTACACTAAGGAAAAAGGCGGGAAAAGTAAAGCTTGAAAATTAAAAACAAAAAGTTAAAAGAACCTGAAAATAGCTCACTCGGAATAATCATTCGTTCAGAATAAATCACTCGTCCGGAATGTCACCTTCGTTCGGAATGATTCTTCTTCACTCGGAATAATTACCAAACCCTTGATTCGGAACAAATGCTTCAGTCGGAATAAAAGCTCATCCGGAATATGTCACTTCATCCGGAATACACCCTTGATTCGGAACTTCCACTGATTCGGAATGTCTGGCTTGGTTCTGAATGTTTGCTGATCCGGAACAATGTCTTGATTTGGAATAAATTACCTTGATTCGGAATGTCTTGATTCGGAACAATAAATGTTCCGAACTAACACTCCCAAATCCTTCGTTCGGAATATATTCCAAATGGACCAAACTGATTCGGAAAAGGTTCCGAATGAACAAGCCTTGATTCAGAACTTTGAATGTTCCGAATGAAGGTGTTGATCCGGAATAATTAATTATTCCGAATAAAACTCATTGGTTCGGAACTTCTTCTTGGTTCGGAACTTTTTCTTGCTTCGGAACTTCTTCTTGGTTCGGAACTTATTCCGAATGAACAGCTGATCCGGAACAATAAATGTTCCGAATGAATAGCTTGATCCAGAATAATAAATTATTCCGAATAAACACTACTGATCCGGAATAATTTGCTTGTTCGAAACAATCACAAAATCACCTTCACTCGGAATGTGTTGTTGATTCGGAATGTACCTGGGAACAGATGAACAGCGATGAACAAGGAAAAAGCAAATATACACGAATCTAATCTAAACTTAGCAAAATCAACCACAAGATTAAAACAAACTAATAACAAATAATCAACTAATCATAAACAATCAAACCAAAACAATCAAACTAACAATAATAATCAAACTAATCAAAATCCACTTAATTAAATCAATAAAAATCAAGAACATGAACATAAACAATAAAGCATAAACATTAAGATCAAACAAGAAGAAAGGTAGATAGGAGATCAAACAAGAAAAGTAAAGATTGACAATAATTAAAAGAAAACATACTTGAAATTAAAGGTATTTAAGGTGCAAGACAAGTAATTAAATGGACATGAATTTAAATGACAAGGTACATAAAGTGGAAAAGCATAGTTTGTCAAACTAGCCAACAAAATGAAATGTAAATCCTAATGTTCTATTTATAGGGGAGAATTAGGAGGTGCTTAGGAAGCTTCCTCCCCTCTTTCTTCTTTCCTTAATTGCGTCATTAAGTCCTTGCTCTTCTTAATTCTTTGTTAATCTTCTTAATTCTTTGACTTTAACGAATTTGTCTCGGGATTTCTTTGAACTCGTCTTGTAATTCTTCAATAAATTAGACTTGAGTTCTTCGGCTTTTAGTAAACTTCCGTCTTTTGACTTTTTCTTCGATAAATCATCAGAATTGGTCTTGGACTTCCGTTCTTCTTGCACTCTTGACTTCTTGACTTCGTATTTTGTCTTTTTCTTCGATAAAAGCCCGTGAATGCCCATGTTTTATCCACTTTTCACCTTTTCGTCCTAAATCACAACAAAAACACAAACCACGCATAACTCTGACATAAATGACATAAAATACACGTTTTGGCTCGGTTATTATTGTTATTAAGTGGTAAAAAGGATGGGTGTTTACACACCTATCAAATCCCCTACACTTGACCATTGCAATGTCCTCATGCAATGCATTAGTTACAAAGCACGATTACATTTTTCATCATAATCAATCCACGTTGGCCTTTATTAAAGAGATAGAAAATTATAAACATTCAAAGTAAGAAAGAAATCAAAAACATACCTTAGGGGTTTGAAAATGTTGTGAATGATCATCATCCTCAAGTTTTCACTTTCTCTAAACCAAGCTTAAAAACGAGATCATTGTTATTATAAGTTAGCAAACTAACACGAACTCATGTGGGCCAATTATTTACTTAAACTCCCTTATTCCTAGGTGTATCTCTTAAATTATATTGTTGTCTAGAATGATCACGAGGATGCATTGTTTGACTTATTTCGATAGTTATTAAATCTGAAAATAAAGTGGGACGATTTAATAAATAGTTAGCTAAAGGACAAAATCTTTTAAAACTGCTTCTCGGGACCTCATAAAGTTCATATCTTGGCATAACTCGCTTCGCGATTTGAGACCTTTCTCGGACCGATATTTGGCAGTGACTTCATATTTTAAATCTTGAGAGACGTTCATGAAATAAGGGTCTTCTCTTCATAATAGGAATTTCTTCACTTGAAGTTTTGAGAGATTCTTCATACTTAGACCACGACTTCTTCATTTTTCTCCAATATTTATTTGGACTTTGATATACAACGATCCGCCTCCTTTTAGGACTTAGATCTATTTATCCTCATACCTTGCTAGGGCCTTTTTGGATAGACTTCTCCATGATCTTTTGGGAGTATTTGCTTTTCGTCGTGTGTCTCGATCCTTCATATTGATTTTATCCTTCACATCACTTGGGATCTTTAGCAACAAAATGTAGCCCTCATGCCTTGTTAGGGCCTTTTCGGACTCGCCAATCTTTGCATCCCGCTTCAATAAGTTATGCCTTGGCTATGAACTCTAATCCATACCGAGCAACTTTTAAACGATCTTGGGCTAGAAGCTAAGTAACTTTTCAAATCGTACAACCTTATTTATTGCAGATAAATTTATTAGCAGGCGATGGGAGAATAGGCTTATAATTAACTCACATAAATTCACGAAAGAATACCAAACTTATAATTAACTCTATCATCTCTCGTTCTCCACAATTTAAAATCTCAAGGAATGAGACTCGTGGATGCTTAGCCTATCAAATCAATGTTTTGGGTTTTCGAGTCATCTATTGGATCTTGCAAACTCTTAGACTTTTTCATGTTTAGAAATCGCATTTTAAAGTTCCCTTGATAAACGACTCTCTAGGATCAATTATAGGAACTTGCGAAAAGTTCTTGTTCTTAACCCGTGAGAGTTAAGACTTTCGCGTTTTAAAGCTCCCTATATAAAAGCCTAGTGATGAGACTGCTTTTATACATAGTCTCATCGTCCAAATCGGGCTTAAAATGCATAAAATATCATTAAAACTGCCAAATATATGCTTATGTTTGTTACTTGTGTATTTTAGGTACGGATATTGAGGAAATGACAAAAAGATCACAAGAATCATTCAAGAACAAACACGGGAAACGAAGCCGCACAATGAAACGGACCCAAATCTGAAATTTCCAAAATGGACCTTGAAGTTTTGAAGATTAGCAACTTTAGTCCCTCATTTTTGAAGACATGGCAAGATTAGACCTTGAAGAAATCATCATTTGGCAACAAAGGTCCTCCATGTTTGAAGATTACACAAGTTTTACCCTTGAAGAATCCAAAAATATGCATTTATGGTCCTTCTTTACAAGCTTGAAAACATTTTGTGCCAAAAGTGACAACCTGCCAAACTTAAATACAAAGGGAATGAAGTTTTGAGCTGTTAATTACAAAATGAACAAAAGAGAGGAGCATGGGGACTGAATCTGCCAAGACAACCAAACCCATTACCACCAATCATCCTTCCACCTCACCACCAACAGCCAACCACAACACTCCACCTCACCACCCCCCACCCACGTCAGATCCCACTCACAACTTAAATACCAGATTAATTTATTAATCTTTTTAAACCTAAATTACGTGGGAAACTATTACTGTTCACCCACCATCCCTAATTTTCCCTAATTTATCAACATAAACCCTAATCCTAATTACCCTTCAAACCAAAGGGGTATTGGCTGTTAACTTCCAGAATAGTGATTAAGGTCACTCTCATCCCATCCCACCTCCCAAAACTTCCATCACTTTCACCCATCGACCAACCCATGTGTCCCCTGACCCACTCCTTTGTAAGAAAACAAAATGGTCCAGTAAATCAACGTTTGTGATCCAATTACTTGCTCCTCACAACTATTTGGACGTTCAAGATCAAAGATTCCAGCTGGCTACTTCACATGAGCATATTGACCAAGATTTCAAACAAAGACCAAGAGCATTTCAGGGAAATCAAGAGCTAGGGTTTCACATTGTTTTATTGCTTCTAGTTTGTTCTATAGCCTAGTATAAATACACCCGTATGTGGGTTGTATTTCGTTGTTCCAGATTTTGATTTCAAAACTTATTGTAATCCCTTTTTTAAGTTATAAAAGTTGGTATATTTTGAAATAGTAATTCCTTTTTGTCATTTAGAAAGTTGGTATTTAATGTGTGTGAAATCAATCTGAGTTCCATTTATCATTGCTTAAACACTTTGTGTTTATTGGATTTTCAAAAAGGTTTTTGAAAAGGTTTAGCAATTTTCAGAAACCCAAGATTCTATGAAGTGAAAGTTGATTAGAACCTTGAGTTTCTGATATTGTTCTTGTTTCAAAAAGTTTCATTGGTTCAAGGTTTGTGAAAAAAAAAGATTTGGAAGGTCTAACAAATTTCAGAAAGTTGGTATTTTGTTTGTTCATTTTTCTTAGAAGGTTTAAGCTTGCTTGTTTGTTCAAGGTTCAGCATAGACCCGAGTCTATTTGGAGGTGAGATTCAGTCACTGTTGGGCCTGGATGTAGGCCCAACAAGGTATCATACTTGTTCCTTTTTCAGTTTTCAATATAAGTTGATTTTGCATGAAATTTGTGAAGTGTTGGTTATAGGCTTGTTAAGTGTTTGATTTCACTGATTTATTGGTTGTATACATGTTATAAGTTGTTTAAGTCACTTTGAATGTGATTTAAAGTCATTTGCTTTGTTAAAAATCTTTTTCAGTTTATAAAGGGGTGTTTGGATTAAGGGATTAGCCAAGAACTGTTATAAGATTATTGTGTTAAAGCCTGTTTAAAACACTTCTTTGGTTATTGCTATGTGATATATGCACTTAGGTTTCAGATTAGAGGGTTTGAAATCAGATTTGTATGCTTAGTTTTTTGTAATACTAGTCAAAATTAGAAAAGTGTCCTGAGTGATTAAATTGGTTGGAATTTGTTTATCAAACTTTGCATATTGTTAGATTATAGGTTATTTGAGGATTGTGTGTTGGTTGTATGCTATGTTGTGTGCTTATGTGCATGTTATGAGCATCCAAAATCAATTTGTGTGCAAGTAAACTAGGCACACTATTCATCAGTCAACATTGCCTTAATCAGAAACTTTGTGGTGCATATCTGCTTGATCTTAGCTTGTGACTAGTTGTTTTTTGTGTTTACTCGGACTCCCCACAACCCAATTGGTGTGGGGGTGCCTTGATGTCCAAAGAAAACCAGTCCAAAGAGCTTTCCTAAGCTCATAGCTTATTTGATCAAAAATTTACACTATCAGTGGGAACTCCTTTCCCACTGCTAGTATCATTGTTTGCACTGCTAAGCTAGCAGACAAAACCCCAAACATGTCACTATCAGTTTTCTTGGTTTTTTTGTCTTTAGTGCCCTAAATTGGGAATTAGGACTTCAAACTAATTTTGTTATTTTTCTAATTTAATTTAGGATTTTTCTGTTTAATTAGTTTTTATTCTACTGTTCATTTTTTTAGATTAAATAGCATTTTTAATATAACTTTTAAGTTTCTGTTTTTTTTGTCTTTTAGTGCATAAAATTGGTATTTTTCAGTTTAAACATTTTTCTTAGACTTAGAATATTATTTTAAGATTTTTGGTTAAAAAAGTTTTCACTTTTCACTTTTAAATTATTTTTTAGAATTAATTTAAGATAATTAGGGTTTTAATTTAAACTGTTTTTGTCTTTTAGTGGTAAAATTAATATTTTTTAATCTTTTTCAATTTTCTACTGTTCATTAGAGTAAAATAGGATTTTTAAAATTGGTAGATTATATTTAGCATTATTTTATTATTTTTTATAATTATTCTAGTTTTAAAATAGTTTTTAGTAATTTAAAAATAGAAAAATATTTTTTAAAAATTAGGAAAAATACTTTTGAGTCTTTACATAATATAAGTAAGTTATTTGTTCAATAAAATCAAATTTTGGACATTTTGATTAATTATATTTAATTTTAGGGCTTTAATTAGCATTTAAAATTGAATATTTAATTAATAAAAGGTTTTAAAATATTTTTATTGGATTTTTATTCTTATTTATATTATTTTAGACTACTTTTAGCTTTTAATTAATTTTTAGGTTGAAAATTTTAAATTTTGTAGTTTTTTACGGTTTTACGTGAACGCTTTTTCGTCTTAGCTCGATCCGTCTTCGTAACCGTCTTTTCTTTCTCATTTCTTTTCTCTTTTCATAACAATATAATCACAAACATAAATCAATTCATTACACAACACACTAGCCTTCTCGAGAACGAACTCACTTTTAGGGTCATTTACACACGGTTTTCCTAAATTGTCGTGCATATTTGCCCTATTTATTGCTCTTTTCCTAAAGGGTAGTAAAAACACTATATCATTTTGGCGCCGCTGCCGGGGAGGCGTGTTGTGTTTTGATTGAGCATTGTTGTTTTTATACTAGCCATAATTAGTATTTGTATTAGTAGCACTCTACTAATACGTATTATCGTTTTTTCGGTTTTTGTGTGAATACTATTACTATATTGTATACGTAGAACAATAAATTCACAAGTACTCCAAATACGTGAGCAATCACAACCTTGACTTGGGAGGTCATTACCCAATCATTGTATTTGAATCTCAAACCAAAGAAAAAGGCAAAAATAGATAAATACTTTCGTGAAGCTCGATTTTGAAAAATACAAACTATAAGGTGGGTATAAGGCGGTTGTATTTCACGACCTAAAGGAAAAAGGCTCTTAAGTGCTTCGCGCCGCCTCGTTTCCTCCGCTTGCTTGTGCGTATTTGATTTTGAGAGCTAATCGAGGGTTTTGCCGCCCAAAGTATTATTACATATCATATATATTTTCTTGGTTTCATTTGATTAAACCCTCTTGAACGATTTGGTGTTCCACCATCGTTCTAAAGTCATCGAAGGCGTTCACTTCACGTGATCGTTTTCATTCCTTGAGGCTTCTTTAATCAAGAGATTTGATTAAGGAGGAGATTTGTAGATTTTTGTCTACTTAATACATTCACCAAATTCCAAAAAAAGTTAATACCATCAAAAACCACATAAAAATTGAAAAATACAAAACACCAAAAAGAATCTTCTTTGCTCGTCTCCTCGTTGTACGTGACGTTTATGCTTACTCGAAATCAAGCAAAACGTGTACGTAGACGAAAGAACAAAACTCCCACTCCAACTCATTCTAGTGAGGAGTCTCCTATTGACGAACCCATTGTACGAGAAGCACCAACCATGGCGAATCGAACTATGATGGAGTTACTTCAAGCACCCACCGAGGGCTATGGAGAAGCTATTGTGATTCCCGCTATCCTTGCGGAGAATTTTGAGGTGAAAACGGGTTTGTTGTCGATGATCCAAAACAAAAAATTCCGTGGTGATGAGAAGGACAATCCCCACAACCATATCCGCCAATTCAATCGTCTTACCGCCACGTGCAAATTTAAGGATGTCTCGAATGACTCGATTAAGATGATGCGTTTTCCGTATTCCTTAGCGGGGCCCGCTAAAATTTGGTTCGAGAAAGAGCCACCCAATTCTATATTGACGTGGAAGGATCTCATTTCAAAATTCGTGAACCAATTTTTTCCGCCCTCTAAGACTACGCATTTGAAAAATGAGATTTCTAAATTTTCACAAGAATCAAATGAATGTTTTTCAACGGCTTGGAATAGGTTTAAGGAGATGTTACATGAATGTCCTCATCACGGTTTTTCCGATTTACACCAAATTGACACGTTTTACAATGGACTTAACGATCAAGAAAGAGATTATCTAAATGCCGACGCGGGTGGTAATTTTTTGTGTAAAACGGTCGAGGAAGCTTTGGTCATAATTGAGAATAGGTCTAAGGTTTATAGCCCTCGTAACACATCGAGTGTTGCCAAATTGGGCTCGTCATCGTCTCGTAGCATTAATGCTTTACATGATGAGGCAAATGAAGAAAATCGATTTTTTGATAGATTTGCTAGCCTTATGAACCATTGGAAAGCTCAAGAAGCTTCAAATTCCGCTTCGGTTAAAGCGGTTTCTAAAAGTTGTTTGTCGTGTGGTGGAGCTCATGATCTTTCCGAGTGCATTACCGCGGATGGTAACACTTTGAGTGCTTATGTAGCCACGGGAACTTATAACCAAATCGGTCAAGGTTCCCGCCAAAATCAAGCTCCACCAAATCAAAATGCTAATAATTATCGCAACAACAACCAAGGAAATTACCAAGGAAATCAAAGGAACTATAATAAGGGTAATTATCAAAGTGGAAATGGGCAAATTTCAAACCAAAACCAAAACCGTGATTTTCAAACTTCTACTCAAGGTTTTCAAAATGATCACACCAAAAATCTTCAAGGAGAATTTTTGAATTATGCTAAGGCTAATGATGCTAAGTTTGATAATATGCAACGTGAAATGGTTAGTTTACGATCCGAGTTGAAAAACGAGCTTAAAAACGAACTTGCTAATGAACTTAAAACTCATGCTAATAAAATGGAAGGAAATGTTCAAAGACTCCAACAAAATCAACCAAAAATGGAGCAAGGTCAACATGAGATTAAGCAAGAGTTGTTAAAAGCGGATGCTAGGCAATCTAAATTTGAAGACCGTATGGGAAAAATGTTTGAAGCTATCATGTGTAAGCCCTCTTCTTCGGGTGGTCTTCCTAGTGATACCATTGTGAACCCGAAAGGAGAATTGAAGGTTATTACTACTCGTAGTGGTAAAACTTTCAAAGAACCCATTTCTCGTCCAAGTACGTCTATGGAGAAGGAAAAAGAGAAAGAACCCGAGGTGGTGGTAGAAAATGAGCACATTCCAAGCCCACGAAGTACCGCTCAAACCACACCTACGGTTGAACCCACACCCATCATGGAACCCGAGATTCCAAGGCCGATGCCTACTATGCCCCAACCCACACCACCCTTACCTTACCCTTCAAGACGAGACAAGGAAAAGGCACAAGAACGAAATAACTATCAATTTGAACTCTTTATGAAAATGTTTCGTGACTTGCATTTTAATATAAGTTTTGCCGACGCCTTAGTCATGATGCCTCGATTTGCCGCAAACTTCAAAATTATGTTGAATAACAAAGAGAAATTGCAAAAATCGTCTAGTTGTTCATCGGTTTTTCTAAGCCGCATACCTCAAAAAGTCGGTGATCCTGGAAAGTTTTTAATCCCATGTGCTATACAAGACATGGATGAATGCTACGCCTTGGCTGATCTTGGTGCTAGTATTAATTTGATGCCTCTTCAGATTTTTAAATCGCTCAATCTTCCCAATCTCACTCCTTCAAGAATGTCAATCGAGATGGCCGATCATTCTACGATTCTAGCTTGTGGAGTTGCCGAGGACGTCTTTGTGAAAGTTGGAAAGTTCTACTATCCTGTAGACTTTATTGTTGTTGACATTCCTATCGATCCTAAAGTTCCTTTAATTTTAGGTCGATCTTTTTTGGATACCTCGAGAGCACTTATCGATGTGCATGCAAGGAAAATCACTCTTCGTTTCAATGAGGAAGAACTCGTCATTAATGCAACCCAAAATTCCACACTTTCTCATGTGTATTCGATCACGTCTTTGTACAATGTCAATCCCATCAAAAACATTTGCAAAAGAATTTCAAATAGAGTTTTAGGAGTTGTTGAGAAAAATGAAGTTCCATCCCCTCCGCCGGTGGAGGTTAAGAGTGTTAAGCCTACGGTTCCAATCTCGAATGATTCTTCGGATGATGAATATGTAGATCTCGATGGGGGAGTTTTATTTGTTGACAAAAGATTTGAAAACTTACCACCACCTTTACCAAAACGCTTTTCAAATGTGAGAATTTTTAGTGTGACTAACATTGCTTTAGAAACACCAAATATTTTTGACATAATTAAGTCGGGTTTTCACAAGTAGAGTTTAAAAGATGAAAAAGGAAAAGAATTTGAATTGAATTTAAAAGATTTTTCTACAACTCTAACTCCGTCATCACCGCATGTATTGAGTACTACAAGCTCGTCTTCTCCTTTTGACGATGCTTTGTGTGGACTTAGTGTGGGGGAATCCCCTTATGTTCCCTCCCCTTTTTCCATCGAGGACGAGATATTTGATCCTGGAATTGCTTATATAGGGAAATCTCGGTCTTCCACCGATGCAATAAATGGAAAATCTTTCTATTTGATTCGTGCGAGTCTACCTCGAGTAGCTCAATGTTTTCATGACTTACCCATTGTCCCACCCTTCTATTTCTTCTCATCTATTTTCTTGAAACCCTTTGGGTTTTTGTTGACTCATGTTGAAGTGGCGTTGATTTGTTTTCCCAATGAAAACGAGAACGCCATCTTCGATCCCGGTATTTTGCACCATCAAAGGATTTAGTCCTTAATACCGGTTGTTTTTTGGGCCTTGTTTCATGTAAGCCCCACTAAAAATTGACCACACTATGATTATCCCTAAATGATCACATTTATGGGGATTCGAGTCGAGCTTTTGACTCGGTTATCAAAAACAAGGTGCCTCGTGGGGGAGACCCATGCTTATCCATGTACATATTATTGCTTTCTAATTATTTTAATGTAAGGGGATTTGTGCCCTTCCAACCTTTGTTCCGTGGTTGTTTGTGCATTGTGGTTTTTAGATCATGATCTTCACGATTGGAGCCTCTCGTGTTCGTTTTATGGGAGCACTCGATCGTTTGCTTTGAAGACATTTCTCAATATCCAAATGATATATCCTTTTGATGTTCTAACCTTAGGTTATAACACACTTCATAAACGGCTATTAATTTATTGGTTACACCCTTTCCATGCTAGATTAGGCATTCGACTACGTCTCTAGTATGGGGGTGTTTGTACCCCTAGACTCGAAACATTGAGGACAATGTTTAGCTTTAGTATGGGGGGGTGAATAGATACTTGCCTTGCCAAACCTTCACGCTTTCCAAAGTTTATCGTTTTGTTGATCGTTTTTGTTGCAAAATAAGGCTAAAAATGGCCAAATTTTAAAAATTTTCTCATGTTTCATAAGTGTTTGAAGACACGAATGTAGATTTTCCAATGGCGAGAATAAGAGTAATTTTTGACTCGACCGTGCGTGTTGAGCACTTAGCTTTAATTCCTTAACTACACATTAGGCTAAGTCTCTTATATGAGGACGAGAAATGATAGAGTTAATTATAAGTTACTATGCTAAACGTAGAGTACTCGTATTCTTTCAAAAACTCATGTGTTCTCGTTGTTTGCTTATTCTCCCTTCGCTTGTAAATATTTTTTGCTTAATAAATATTGACTTAGCGGTTTAGCTAGGATTGTTGGGTTTCTAGTCTTTTCTAGTAGCTTCCGTGTAATTAAATTGGGGAGACATTAAGGTATCGCCAGCGTCACAGTTTTGAAGTATTGGCACCCAAATAATCGAAAGCTTCACCCAATAATAAGATTTCAAGTGCTCACCTAAATCTAGCAAACAATTTGAAGCCCCACAAGGCCTAAAATCTATGCAAAATTGAAAGTGAATCAAGCCTTAATCTTCGAAGCTTTAAAGATCCAAAATTTGCTTTAGCGTGAGGATATACGTCTTTGGCTAATAAAACCACCGATGAGGCGGATAATAAAAGGCAAGGCAATACCGAAGTCATAATAAAAGCTTCATGGCGAAGTTGAATAAAAGATGGAGGTAAACCAAAGATAATAAGGCCCTTCCGTTAGGGGGCGTATAAAAGTCTTGGTAATAAGTCTCATGTTCAAAACCGTTATAAAACCGTGTTTATCGATTCTTCTTGTTGACTTAATTTTTTGACATCGTTGTCTATTAGGAGGGGTTATTGATTTGATGGTCTTAGTTACACCGTTAGGACTCTATTTTTAGACCTAAATCTCTATTATCGCATAAGTCAAACAATGTATCCTCGTGATCATTAAGACAAAATAAAATATAAGAGATACAACTTAGGAATAATGGGAGGATAAGTACGTGATTAGGGCATATGAGTAGTGTTAGCATTACTAACTTATAATGACAATGATCTCGTTGCACGCTTGGCATGGAATTGAGGTGAAAATCGAGGACGACGAAACTATTTCTAACGAAGCATTCACGTGTTCTTATTCTATGAACCTAAACGTCCCATTTTGCGATGAAAATCATACATTATGTCTAAAAACACAAGTAGTAGTAATAGTAGTAGTATAGCTAGTTTATCATTCAATAAAGTGAATAAAAATTAATTTTGGAAGTGCTATGATACTTTATTCTAGCATTGCGTGAGGGCACGGTAATGGTTTAGTATGGGGGAGTGATGAGACTGCTTTTATACATAGTCTCATCGTCCAAATCGGGCTTAAAATGCATAAAATATCATTAAAACTACCAAATATGTGCTTGTGTTTTTTACTTGTGTATTTTAGGTACGGATATTGAGGAAATGACAAAAAGATCACAAGAATAATTCAAGAACGAACACGGGAAACGAAGCCGCACAATGAACCGGACCCAAATCTGAAATTTCCAAAATGGACCTTGAAGTTTTGAAGATTGGCAACTTTAGTCCCTCATTTTTGAAGACTTGGCAAGATTAGACCTTGAAGAAATCATCATTTGGCAACAAAGGTCCTCCATGTTTGAAGATTACACAAGTTTTACCCTTGAAGAATCCAAAAATATGCATTTATGGTCCTTCTTTACAAGCTTGAAAACATTTTGTGCTAAAAGTGACAACCTGCCAAACTTAAATACAAAGGGAATGAAGTTTTGAGCTATTAATTACAAAATGAACAAAAGAGAGGAGCATGGGGACTGAATCTGCCAAGACAACCAAACCCATTACCACCAATCATCCTTCCACCTCACCACCAACAGCCAACCACAACACTCCACCTCACCACCCCCACCCACGTCAGATCCCACTCACCACTTAAATACCAGATTAATTTATTAATCTTTTTAAACCTAAATTACGTGGGAAACTATTAATGTTCACCCACCATCCCTAATTTTCCCTAATTTATCAACATAAACCCTAATCCTAATTACCCTTCAAACCAAAGGGGTATTGGCTGTTAACTTCAAGAATAGTGATTAAGGTCACTCTCATCCCATCCCACCTCCCAAAACTTCCATCACTTTCACCCATCGACCAACCCATGTGTCCCCTGACCCACTCCTTTGCAAGAAAACAAAATGGTCCAGTAAATCAACGTTTGTGATCCAGTTACTTGCTCCCACAACTATTTGGACGTTCAAGATCAAAGATTCCAGCTGGCTACTTCACATGAGCATATTGACCAAGATTTCAAACAAAGACCAAGGGCATTTCAGGGAAATCAAGAGCTAGGGTTTCACATTGTTTTATTTCTTCTAGTTTGTTCTATAGCCTAGTATAAATACACCCGTATGTGGGTTGTATTTCGTTGTTCCAGATTTTGATTTCAAAACTTATTGTAATCCCTTTTTAAGTTATAAAAGTTGGTATATTTTGAAATAGTAATTCCTTTTTGTCATTTAGAAAGTTGGTATTTAATGTGTGTGAAATCAATCTGAGTTCCATTTATCATTGCTTAAACACTTTGTGTTTATTGGATTTTCAAAAAGGTTTTTGAAAAGGTTTAGCAATTTTCAGAAACCCAAGATTCTATGAAGTGAAAGTGGTTTAGAACCTTGAGTTTCTGATATTGTTCTTGTTTCAAAAAGTTTCATTGGTTCAAGGTTTGTGAAAAAAAAGATTTGGAAGGTTTAACAAATTTCAGAAAGTTGGTATTTTGTTTGTTCATTTTTCTTAGCAGGTTTAAGCTTTCTTGTTTGTTCAAGGTTCAGCATAGACCCGAGTCTTTTTGGAGGTGACATTCAGTCACTGTTGGGCCTGGATGTAGGCCCAACAAGGTATCATACTTGTTCTTTTTTCAGTTTTCAATTTAAGTTGATTTTGCATGAAATTTGTGAAGTGTTGGTTATAGGCTTGTTAAGTGTTTGATTTCACTGATTTATTGGTTGTATACATGTTATAAGTTGTCTAAGTCAGTTTGAATGTGATTTAAAGTCATTTGATTTGTTAAAAATCTTTTTTAGTTTATAAAGGGGTGTTTGGATTAAGGGATTAGCCAAGAACTGTTATAAGATTATTGTGTTAAAACCTGTTTAAAACACTTCTTTGGTTATTGCTATGTGATATATGCACTTAGGTTTCAGATTAGAGGGTTTGAAATCAGATTTGTATGCTTAGTTTTTGGTAATACTAGTTAAAATCAGAAAAGTGTCCTGAGTGATTAAATTGGTTAGAATTTGTTCATCAAACTTTGCATATTGTTAGATTATAGGTTATTTGAGGATTGTGTGTTGGTTGTATGCTATGTTGTGTGCTTATGTGCATGTTATGAGCATCTAAAATCAATTTGTGTGCAAGTAAACTAGGCATACTATTCATCAGTCAACATTGCCTTAATCAGAAACTTTGTGGTGCATATCTGCTTGATCTTAGCTTGTGACTAGTTGTTTTTTGTGTTTACTCAGACTCCCCACAACCCAATTGGTGTGGGGGTGCCTTGCTGGTCCAAAGAAAACCAGTCCAAAGAGCTTTCCTAAGCTCATTATTTATTTGATCAAAAATTTACACTATCAGTGGGAACTCCTTTCCCACTGCTAGTATCATTGTTTGCACTGCTAAGCTAGCAGACAAAACCCCAAACATGTCACTATCAGTTTTCTTGGTTTTTTTGTCTTTAGTGCCCTAAATTGGGAATTAGGACTTCAAACTAATTTTGTTATTTTTCTAATTTAATTTAGGATTTTTCTGTTTAATTAGTTTTTATTTTACTGTTCATTTTTTATTTTTTAGATTAAATAGCATTTTTAATATAACTTTTAAGTTTCTGTATTTGTCTTTTAGTGCATAAAATTGGTATTTTTCAGTTTAAACATTTTTCTTAGACTTAAAATATTATTTTAAGATTTTTGGTTAAAAAAGTTTTCACTGTTCACTTTTAAATTATTTTTTAGAATTAATTTAAGTTAATTAGGGTTTTAATTTAAACTGTTTTTGTCTTTTAGTGGTAAAATTAATATTTTTCAATCTTTTTCAATTTTCTACTGTTCATTAGAGTAAAATAGGATCTTCAAAATTGGTAGATTATTTTTAGCATTATTTTATTATTTTTTATAATTATTTTAGTTTTAAAATAGTTTTTAGTAATTTAAAAATAGAAAAATAGTTTTTAAAAATTAGGAAAAATACTTTTTAGTCTTTAGATAATATAAGTAAGTTATTTGTTCAATAAAATCATATTTTGGACATTTTGATTAATTATATTTAATTTTAGGGCTTTAATTAGCATTTATAATTGAATATTTAATTAATAAAAGGTTTTAAAATATTTTTATTGGATTTTTATTCTTATTTATATTATTTTAGACTACTTTTAGCTTTTAATTAATTTTTAGGTTGAAAATTTTAAATTTTGTAGTTTTTTACGGTTTTACGTGAACGCTTTTTCGTCTTAGCTTGATCCGTCTTCGTAACCGTCTTTTCTTTCTCATTTCTTTTCTCTTTTCATAACAATATAATCACAAATATAAATCAATTCATTACACAACACACTTGCCTCCTTAGGAAACGAACTTGGACTTATTTGGTCATTAGTGCTCGGTTTTCCTAAACTGACACTTAACGCTTACCACTACTTTGCCTCTCTTTTCCTAAAGGGTTGCAAAAAGCTACAATCACCTAGCAAAACTTGACTTAAACACGTTAAGGATACTAGCTAGAGTAAACTTAGATAAGTAAACTCGGGTTGAGTCAAAAGATTCACAACATTTGAAAATTAAAACCACTTTATTAAAATTTATTCTAGAAAAGAAAGAAAATAACTATACAAAGGGAAAAACTAATAGGCCAAAATAGATCAAAAACTTTGAAAAATTTCGAAAAATTGATTTTCCGGTTAAAATGAAGACAAATACAAGGAAAAGGCCACTTAACTTCGATAGAAGTCCCCCCTACACTTAATATAAACATTGTCCTCAATGTTTAAGCATGTGGGAGTAAACTCCCCTACACTTAGGACATTGTGCACTTTGTTTAAATCTCGCTAAGGAAGAGACAACTAACAAGATTCCTATTTTAATATTGGAAAATATAAAATAGTGAATCGAAAAGAGTTTAGGATAGAACCGGGAAGACGGAAACACGAAATCACGGGTCATCAAAAATCATCAAGAGTGGATCATAGAGCGCTGGAATCCCTGAATAGTAGAAGAGAGGAGAGAGCAAACACCAACGGGTCTCCCCCTACACTTATGGTAAAAACAAAGAAAAAGATAGATAGATAGTCGGGTTGCCTCCCGAGAAGCGCTTGTTTTTGTTCACCGAGTCACGAGCCTGACTCATCCCCGAATTAAATGGTCCATGGGGAAGCCTCGAATGTAATACCGGGATCAAAGACCTTGTCCTCGTTCCCGGAGGAATATAACAAAGGAGAGGCAGGAGGATAAGTCTTGAATGGTAGGAAGGTCCTTTCAACATACGAGAAGTATGTGAAATCTTGATCCACGGGAGGTGGGGTGGGTAAAGGAATCACATTGTCATCCTCCAAAGACAATGGATGCTGACCAATTAGCAAAGCCGTAAGGTTATCAATCATAGAATGGTTATTGTCACCTCCCGGGTCAAAGCACTCATCCTCATTTCCCGGAGAGTGAAATTGATACATCACCCCGCTTGGGCGTGCATTCAGTAGGATGAGGGGGCAATATAGTATGAGAAGTAAGAGAAGAATTACCTTCCATCCGTGTCACATGTCCAGTAGAGTCAAATCTCTCCACCTCTGCTATAGAAGGGGGCATGGCTAACAAAGTATGCTCATCAATAGCAAGAGAAGCAGAGCTATCAATGTCCTCAATCCCTTCGTCAAAGAGAGGATTCACCTCACTAGATATGTAAGCGTCATCAAAGTCAAATAAAGGGTTCGAATAAATCTTGAAAGTTTCCTTCGGAACGTCTTCATCGGATAGTGACTCGTCATCACTAAAAGTAAAATCATCATCTTGATCAAAAAGAGGATTAGAGAAAGCCAAAGAATCCTCTCCCAAAGTGTTGGTGGAAGGAACATCATCAGAAGAAAGTGCATCATACTCATCGTCACTGTCGGATGTCAACTCATATTCACTTGTAATTGGGACAAGGTTATCAGCACTAGACTTATTGAATTCGTCGGATTCCTTTTCAGGAATTGTGCTAAGATCCTTATCCCCTAGGATGGGTGAATCCTTAGGCTCCAGAGCCGGCAAGTCGGGAGAAGGAATAGAATTCTCATCGTTCCAAGAAATAGGACTCTCATCGCATCACTATCATAATAATATGCAGGCACAAGAGGAGGATTATAAGCATTAAGGTTAGATACTTGCTCTTGTTGCTGATCCGCTTGACATTTCTCCATGATCTTGTTGCAAGCTTCTTGAACTTTTTGAAAGTTGTCAAAAATTATGGCCATTTGCTCAGGAGGAAGTGCACAAAAGGGTTGATGATTGACGGTGTGACGTGGGGGCTCAAAGTTATACACACTAGGATGATAGCACGGAACTTTCTCAAAGACCTTCGACGGATCGCAAGAAGAAGCATCGTGAGGGCCCCCACAAATATAGCACTACGGGTATGGAGAAAAACGCGGTGCATCTTGAGGATAAGGATTGTCATAGACGGGAGAAGGTGAGAAAGTATTGTAAGAGGAGAAGTATGAATTTGTTGAATTGCAAAATGGACAAAATCTAAATTGAGTATCGTCGATATCAAAAGCACACCGCTCACAAGTACACCATTGACATGTTTGAAAACCATGCCATGGTCTCCCACACCATAAGCAAGACGAATCCATGAAGAATTATAAATAAGAGGGGTAAAGAAAAGAATTAAACATAACAGAGGATAAAGAGGAATATTTTTGGTGCAAAACTTTGAAAAAGAAATGCTTTTTATGATTTTTCAAATGTTTTTGAGATTTTTGAAAATTTTTGACACGAAAAATAACATTCACGAGTGAACGTATCCCAAAAGCCAACGCGTCTCTCACAAAAAACCGTTAATCTTCACGAAAAGAGCCGGCAGCGGCGCCATTTTAATGCTAAGATTTTACTAGTTGAAAAGTTCGTTTCTCGGTATCTTAACGAATTGATTTCCGGTTCAAAGTACGACTCAATTGTTTTTGGTGAAACAAATATTTTTGGTTGTTTTAAAATGAAAGTGCAAGACGTATATGAAAATGACGTTAAAGTAAATCTAAGTCTAATTTAAAATAAATGGCGAGAATTTAAAAGCGTGACGAAAAGATAAAAGGCACTTAAAGTAAATAACGCGAACTTAACACTATCTAAGGCAAACTTAAAACGCAACTAAAACTTAAACTAAGGCAAGGCTAAAATAAATCTAAGGCATGTAATCTTAAAGTGCACTAAGGAAAAAGGAGGGAAAAGTAAAGCTTGAAAATTAAAAACAGAAAGTTAAAAAGAACCTGAAAACAGCTCACTCGGAATAATCCTTCGTTCGGAATAAATCACTCGTCCGGAATGTCACCTTCGTTCGGAATGATTCTTCTTCACTCGGAATAATTACCAAACCCTTGATTCGGAACAAATGCTTCAGTCGGAATAAAAGCTTATCTGGAATATGTCACTTCATCCGGAATACACCCTTGATTTGGAACTTCCACTGATTCAGAATGTCTAGCTTGGTTCTGAATGTTTGTTGATCCGGAACGATGTCTTGATTCGGAATAAATTACCTTGATTCAGAATGTCTTGATTCGGAACAATAAATGTTCCGAATGAACACTCCCAAATCCTTCGTTCGGAATATATACCGAATGAACCAAACTGATTCGGAAAAGGTTCAGAATGAACAAGCCTTGATTCGGAACTTTGAATGTTCCGAATGAAGGTGTTGATCCGGAATGATTAATTATTCCGAATAAAACTCCTTGGTTCGGAACTTCTTCTTGGTTCGGAACTTCTTCTTGGTTCGAAACTTCTTCTTGGTTCGGAACTTCTTCTTGGTTCGTAACTTATTCCGAATGAACAGCTGATCCGGAAAAATAAATGTTCCGAATGAATAGCTTGATCCGGAATAATAAATTATTCCGAATAAACACTACTGATCCGGAATAATTTGCTTGTTCGGAACAATCACAAAATCACCTTCACTCGGAATGTGTTGTTGATTCGGAATGTACCTGGGAACAGATGAACAGCGAAGAACAAGGAAAAAGCAAATATACACGAATCTAATCTAAACTTAGCAAAATCAACCACAAGATTAAATCAAACTAATAACAAATAATCAACTAATCATTAACAATCAAACCAAAACAATCAAACTAACAATAATAATCAAACTAATCAAAACCCACTTAATTAAATCAATAAAAATCAAGAACATGAACATAAACAATAAAGCATAAAGATTAAGATCAAACAAGAAAGGTAGATAGGAGATCAAACAAGAAAAGTAAAGATTGACAATAATTAAAAGAAAACTTACTTGAAATTAAAGGTATTTAAGGTGCAAGACAAGTAATTAAATGGACATGAATTTAAATGACAAGGTACATAAAGTGGAAGAGCATAGTTTGTCAAACTAGCCAACAAAATGAAATATAAATTCTAATGTTCTATTTATAGGGGAGGATTAGGAGGTGCTTAGGAAGCTTCCTCCCCTCTTTCTTCTTTCCTTAATTGCGTCATTAATTCCTTGCTCTTCTTAATTCTTTGTTAATCTTCTTAATTCTTTGACGTTAACGACTTTGTCTCGGGATTTCTTTGAACTCGTCTTGTAATTCTTCAATAAATTAGAATTGAGTTCTTCGGCTTTTAGTAAACTTCCGTCTTTTGAATTTTTCTTCGATAAATCTTCAGAATTGGTCTTGGACTTCCGTTCTTTTTGCACTCTTGACTTCTTGACTTCGTCTTTCGTCTTTTTCTTCGATAAAAGCCCGTGAATACCCGTGTTTTCTCCATTTTTCACCTTTTCGTCCTAAATCACAACAAAAACACAAACCACGTATAATTCCGACATAAGTGACATAAAATACACGTTTTGGCTCGGTTATTATTGTAATTAAGTGGTAAAAAGGATGGGTGTTTACACACCTATCAGGATCCGAGGAGGTTTTTAATTCCTTGCAATTTCCCGGGGGTGGAAAATTTCATGGCGTTAGCGGATTTATGAGCAAGCATAAATCTCATGCCATTATCGGTTTGGAAGAGACTTTCACTTCCTGAGCTCACTCCTACTAAGATGACTCTTGATTTGTCCAACCGTATAATATCTTATCCTGTGGGAATTGCGGAGGATGTTTTTGTTGGGGTTGATAGATTTACCTTCCCGCGGATTTTGTGGTGGTTGATTATGGTATGGATCCGAGAGTTCCTTTGATTGTTGGTAGGCCATTTTGAGAACGGGTCGAACTCTTATTGATGAGGAGGGTGAACTTACAATGAGGGTAGGAGATGAGAGAGTTGTGTTTAATATGGGAAAGTTGTCAAAGATGTCTAATGAGCCTGAAGCGGTGAAGCATATTGATGTTCTGAATGATGAAGAAACTCAAGATGATATCCTTGATGAATTTTTTGATGAATATTTTTATGAAGCTTGCTCAAGTGGAGATTATGATTTACCTCATGTTGAGACCATTGCCTCCATTACTTCATCCTTGGATTTTCATGAACCTCGAGAGCTTAACTTTGGTGGTTTTGTGATTCATTTCAATCCTCTCTTTGAAACCTCATATGATAACCCACTTTTCCATAATAATGAAGACATCAATGAAGATTTTAGTGATGAAGCTTATCTTCTTTGTGATACACCAACATATGATGATTATAGTGATGACGAGATCTCTACTTGTGACTCTCCATTTCTTTATGATCACACTTTTTTGAGTTTTGAGGAATCACCAATCTTTGATAGACCAATCTATGATATTTATGGTGATGAGGAGGATACTATCATGGATGAGAATGATGAGTTCTTAGAAGTGGATATACCTTTTGAGTACACTCTTGGTTATATTGATGAGTAGGGGGACATACTCTATCTAGAATCTCTATTGCATGAGGATCCTTTACCTTATTCCTTTTCCACATCAACCTTTCAAAGTGATAAAGGAAAACAAGCCATGATGGTTCCTTCCAAGAGCTTGTTATTACCCATTACTCCATAACCTTTCTCTTACCATGTGACTTACAAGGGAGAATCTTCTAAGACAACCACCACTTGTTGTTTTCCCATCAAGGAACGGATTTTTGATCCTGGCATAGAGCTTGCTAAACCATCTTAGTATCCGCCTGATGCAACAAAAGGAAAACTTGTGAAAAATTTGAGAGTATCACCCTTTCACCTTTTGAAGAACATATGGGCAATCATTTTGGAAAACTACACTTCACCCTTTTCACCATTGATTGGGAAGTTAGTTGTTGAATTGTGTTACAAGTGGGATGGTTGATATGAGCAAAAACTCATATCAATTAATCAACAATCACCCTAAAACACAAGGAAAATACCTAACTTTTGTGCTATAAAGCGGAATTATGTGGTATGTTTTGTGTTTGTGTATAAATAGGTAAGAAGGATACATTTTCAAGCAAACAAGAAGAAATCAAGCTTATTTGGATGAAAAAGACAAAGAAGGATAAAAGATGACAAGACTTTGAAGATGAAGGACCTATCTTGACAACACTCTAAAGTTGAAGGACTCAAAGTGTAAATTGGTCAAAGTCAAGATTCAAGTCAAACATGGTCAACTATTTAGTCAACCAAGTCAAAGGGTCAAATTAGACAAGTATGCAAGTGGAATGACCAAAAAAGCCATTAAAATGATGTTTTTAAACCATTTGGATAATCTGCCTAAGTCTAAGGGTTAAAAAAGCTAAAAATTCTCCAAGTTTGGGAGCAATCCGTGTGAAGGAGTCTTCATCCAATGAGAGTGCAAAGTTTATGTGACACGGATTGCCAGTAAGATAGCCACATCACTAGTTCATTTATTGGGCCGTTATTGCTACAGTATACTCCACTAGCCAACTTTCAACCAATGGGAAGCTTACAACCAATAATAATTTTATCCATATTGGATAACAATCCGTGTGCTCACATTTCAACCAATCCTAGCTTGCCACGTGGCATCATCTTCCACAAATAACCCAGGAATGATTTTTAGCTACACTGAATTTTAGGAAATTATTTCTACATGAAACTTACTCGTTTTCAAGTGAGGAATGCATTGGTAACACTTAATCAAGCTTAAACTAAAGGAATCAAAAATCCCCAATTCATGAAGAACACAAGAATTTGCAATTAGCCAATTTAGGACACCTGGCAGCCTGCTATTGGTGGGGATACGTCATCAGCTCTAACAGCTTCTCATCTCTTGTGTATAAATAGGGAATAGATCTTTCATTTTATGTATGTAGCTAAGTGTGAAAATTTCACACACTTCCCTTTTTCTCTCTCAATCTAGCTAGTTAGTTGTTAGTGTAACAAACTCAAGAGCTTGACAAACTCTTGAGTTGGTTATAGTTAGTTGTAACCTCCTACCTAACTCTATAACAACTTTTCACATTCATAGCAATAAAATTCCCTCATTTTTCCTTCAATCTCCTTATCAGTTCTTGCATACCTGTTGATCTTGTGTTGTTATGAGTTTCTTGTGATCACACTTGATCATAAGGAGCTCATTGTGAAGAATTGTAGCTGTTCATTCCTGTTCCTGTTGATCCAGTAGCTGAGTTGATCTTGAAGAAGATTTTTTGGTAGATATGATGATGATGATGATGATGATGATGAATGTAGATGGTTAATTTGTTGATTTTAGTGTTAAGGTTGTGGTTTAACACTATTTAGGAGGCTCAGCGCCTACCTACTCCATCAATGGAGGCACTATGCTAAAACGTTTCATGTATCTTAGTTTTGTTCCACTAAGCAGCAACTTGCATGCTCAATTCTAGCTTAAACACTATCTGTTGCTTTGATCAAGTGTGCTTAGTATGTTTTTGGATTGATTCTGATTGTTTAGATAGATAGTTGTTAGTTTGATAGCCATTTGTTAGCTTTACTTGTTATTGCCTTCATTTCATCAGTTAATTAGCTTGCTTTAGCATTTTGAGTATCAGCCTGTTATTTTACATATACTTGGTTCATTTGTGCTTCATTTTGTTCAACAAGTTTGAGTAGATAACAGTCTTAGTTCAGATCAATCACTTGCTCATATTCTCTTTACAAAATTTCTTATGAGATCAGTTAAGTAGTGTTTGTATTTGCTGTCATTTTGTAGTTCAAGTGTTTCAAATTGGTTAAACTTTGTTCATTTACCATTATTCAGTCATCTTAAACAAGTTTGAGTAGTTTTTAAGTTAACAATATGGTCAAAAAGGCAATTGGTTGGTAAAAGGTTTGGGTCTGTTTTGCTATTCTAGTTCATAAAAAAAAGTAGTCATTTTCAATCTCTTGGCATTTCTTCATTACTTGATAAAAATCAGCCAAACCAGTTTCTACTAGTCATTTAACATCCAAAGTTTGAGTGCTTATAAGGAAATCATACAGTATCTTGTTTCAAGTGAGAAATTAGCTTTTTCATAAGCTTTTAAGCAACATCAAGTTTCTGTAATCAAAGTGCATATTGATTTCTTATTCTGGCAAATCCACTTCATAAATCTTGCTATTTTCTTTCACAATCTTGTTTAGGAACTTGTCTTGAGTAGAGCTGGAAGTTTTCAGCTTTTTCAATTTTTTGGTCAACCTTGGTCAATAAGCTTGTTTTAGCTTATTTGCAATTTCCAACTTTAATACATGATCATTTTCCATAAGAAAAGACATTCTAGACTCCCCATAGACTGATTAACAAAATTTAGGTTAAAAGTCTGTTTGTGCATGTCTAGCTTTTCGGTTAGCTTATTCTTGGCTTATTTGAGTTTTATTGCATTTCAAGCTTTTTGCTTGCACTAGTAATAAGTGTGAAAACACTTATTCTTTTGCCACTAAAATCAAGGAAAAACAAGACCTAATCATGTGTTTTATATTATAAATGTCGAAATTACGCGTGGTTTTGTGTTCTTGTGTTTAAATAGGTACAAATTATCAAAAGAAGAGAAAACACGGGATTTCATGGTCAAATTTCGAAGAAAAGTCCAAAAAGAAATGAAGACAAAGTCAAAAGATCAAAAGTGTGCCAAAGATCACGAAAACCGGCTAAGTCAACTTAAATTTGAAGAAATGATCAAGAAAGCCAAAACCGAGCTCGATTCTTACGGATTTAATCATCTACGAAGATTTTGAGTCTTGTGGGTCCCACATTCGGGTTAATGGGCTCAAAAGCCCATTTGGTTATAATAAAATGAGACGGTTTGGAAGAAATTGGGCTTATAGCCCATTTGATAATCTAAATAAAGGGACTGTTTGTTTTTGCTAGGTCATACAATTTGGTCAACCCACCATAACTTCACACACGTATCAATACACGGTTTAATTTAATTTCCCCACCCCACACTTCACATTAATTAAAACGTTTTTATCCTTTTACCAGTCAACTCAAAATAACTTCAAACAATAAACAAAGAATCCTACACGTGTACCACCAATTTTCACCCTCACAACCTTTTAACTAAATAAAACGTTTTTGTTTTTTTACCACCATCCCCATTACTTCGTTAAAAACAAGAACCATTTCACTGCTTTCTTTTCATCTCTCTCAAAAAAAATGCACGAGCCACCATTTTTCCCCATTTTACCCTAACCCTAATTTTTACCCATCACCAAAAATCACCCATTAATAATTGGGGGTTTTACCCTCATAGATTAATTCCCACAAATCCACTATAAACCCCCATGATTTTCGGATCAAACACTCAAGGTGGTCCTCCCTCATCTCCAACGTGGAAATCCGTGGCTTGCAAGATGAATCTAGTCCGTTTGATCAAAATAAGAAGAAAGAGAAGATGAAGAACGGTGAAGATTGGAATCCTTGCTCACCAAGTTTAAGGTATTTCCCTATAAATCCCCACTCCACAAAGATGTATTCAAGCTTTTCTTTAATTTCTATTTTTTAATTAAATTTTAGGAGTAGGGTAATTTAGTTTTAATTTTCTGAAAATTAGATTAGGTTTATTGTATTTTAAATTCCAGTTATTGTAATTTTTATTGATTAATGAAAAATTGATTTTTTTTATTTAATTCGTGTCTTTTATTTTAATACTGTCGAATTGAATTTTTGATCTCTAAATCTGTTTTGCTTGGCTACTGTTTATTGTTTCTATCATCAATAAAAAAAAAAAATAAAAAATAAAAAAAAAAATAAATCGAAGACATTAATGTTGTTGTTCGCTGCTTCACTGTTATTGGTTCGATGCTTGGTTCGAAGAGCTATTTGTTGATGTTCTTACGATTTGACGATGATGATGATATCCAGAGGGTTATATGGTGGTGTTGTATTCAGTGACAAAGGGGGCACAGCGCCTACCTTCGACCCAAAGGTTTCTTCACCAGGTTTGAGTTTTTTTGTAGTTTTTGGTTTAATTTAGATTAATATAGGTTAATTGTTTACCTGCTTAGTTTTATTTATTTGGGTAGTTAATATTACTGTTTAGAGTTAATCTGGATCTACTCTATTTTTGGTTTGGAAAGTTTCTTATCTGCTTAATTCGATTTATCAGCTTTTAGATTCATCAGTTTTTTTAGTATGTTTAAGTTTTAATATAGTTTTTAGATCTACTTTTGCTGGTGTTAAGTTTGTAGTCTATTTTGATTTGCTCATTGTTTGCTTTTGGCTATTTATTGTGTAGGACTGCTTATTTAGATTATTAGGCTTATTTAGTTGCTTATTGCTTATTCTGCTTATTGTTTTGCTTGCCTTTCTGATTTTTCAGCTTATTTCGTAGATTTTCGTAGTATACTACAATTATCTCAGATCATTTAGTCTGAGGTTTGTTAATTCCCTAAATTCCAAAAGTAAAAGCTAAAAAAAAATATATTAACTAAATTTTGTCTGTCAGGGGACTCGAACCCCTGACCTCTCGCATCCCTACCAAACGCTCCAACCATCTTAGCTGCACTCTTTTTGTGTATTGTATTGCAATTTTTGATTAATATAGGATAAACTATTGTTGGCAGATTTTAATTAATTAGTTTAATTAAAGTTTTTGGTTTATTTAAGATTTAAATAAAAGTTTTAATTAAGTTTTGTTTTAATTTAGTTTATTTTGAAAAATATAAAAGGTAAAAGAAAAATATTTCATTGCTTTTATTAATTTAAATTTGTTTTAAATTTTAGTTTAGATTTTAAAATAGTTTTCGTTTTAGTTTCATTTAAAAATAGTTTTTATTTAAAAGTCTTTAGTTTAAATTAATTAGTTTTCAATTAAAGTTTTATTTTTAAGAATAGATTTTTTTTTTAAATTAGTTTAAGTTTTATTTAAAAGTTTTAAATTTATTAGATTTAAAAGTTAATTTTGTTTAAGTTTTAAATAGTTTATATTGTTAATTAGTTTAAATTAGTTTTCAAATTTATTTAAGTTTTAAATTAATTAATTAAATAGTTTTCTTTTAATTAAACAGTTTTTAATTAGATTAAATTTTTCAAAAAGTTTTATTTTACCAAAAACAAAGTTAAGTCGTAACGATAATTGGTAATCAATTCGGGTGAGTCGAGGAACGATAAAAGTAATATAAAAAGGGTAACAAAATATATTTTTCAAAATGGCGCCGCTGCCGCTTCGCTCGTACGATTGACGATTTTTCGTGAAGACGTTTGGATTTTGGGATCCGTTCATTCTTTGAACGTTACGTTTCTTGCACAAAACAATCAAAAATACAAAAAAATCAAAAACATAAAATTACAAAAAAATTAAAAAACCACAAAAGCAATTTCTTTCCTAAGAATTGCACCAAAAAAAATAAAAAAAATTAAATAAAAATCAAAAGTAATACTTTTTCTTAAAAGTATTACACCAAAAATATTACGTATTAGTGTTAATTTTTTATTTCGATTTCTTTCGATTTTTCTTGTATATATATTTTTCTAAAAAAATACAAAAATATTCTTCTTTATCCTCTTTTGTGTTTAATTCTTTTCTCAACCCCTCTTATTTTTAATTCTTCATGGATTCGTCTTGCGTTCGATGTGGGAGACCATGGCATGGTTTTCAAACATGTCAATGGTGTATTTGTGAGCGGTGTGGTTTTGATATCGACAATACACAATTTGGATTTTGTCCATTTTGCAATTCAACGAATTCGTACTTCTCCTCTTACAATACTTTCTCCCCCCCTCCCGTCTATGACAATCCCTATCCGCAACATGAACCAGGTTTTTCCCAATACCCGTGTTGCAATCATTGTGGGGGCCCTCACGATACTTCATATTGTCAGCCAATGAATTATTATGAGCCAAATCCGTGTCCTCATATTTCTTCACCGATGGATTATTATGAACCAAATCCGTGTTCTAATTCTTCTCAACCGATGACTTCCTATGAGCCACATCCGTGCTATTATTCCGGTTTTCAAAATTTTGAGCCCCCACATCCTACTCTCAATCATCAATCCTCTCAGAGAATTCAACAACTCAATGCTTTGAAAGACGAAACACACGCCATTGTTTTGCAACTTCAAGAAGCCGTTGTTCTTCTAAAAGAAGCAAAGGAGGAGGAAGAGCGACAACGACAACGACAAGAGCAAGTATCTAATCTTAGTGATTATACTCCTCCTCTTGTGTGTTCTTACTATTATGATGATGATGACGATGAGAATACTATTTCTTGGAATGATCTTTGTGCTCAATGTCCTAGTGCAATTGTAATTCCTTCTCTCGACTTGCCGGCTCTCGAGCCTAAGGATTCTACCACTCCTATTCTCGATTCTTCCACTACGGAGACCGATGCCTCTCTCATCATGGGGGATGAGGGTCTTATCACTATTCCTTGTGATGAGATTCTTGTTCCAATCCAAAGTGAGCCTACGGTTGCTTCCGATAGTGACGATGAGTGTGAATCTCTTTCTAGTGATGACTCATTACCTCCCACCGACATCTTGGGAAACGATTCTTTGGCTTTCTCTAATCCCATTTTTGATCTCGATGATGATTTTACTTCTAGTGATGACGAGTCACTATCCGATGAAGACGTTTCGAAGGAAAATTTCAAGATTTATTCGAACCCTTTATTTGATTTTGATGACGCCTACATCTCTAGTGAGATGAATCCTCTCTTTGAAGAGGGGATTTAGGACATTGATAGCTCCGACTCTATTGCTATTGATGAGCATCCTTTGTTAGCCATGCCACCTCCCATCATAGAGGAGGTGGAGAGATTTGACCCTAGTTTCCGTTTGATTCGGTCTGGTGAGGTGACGCGGGTGGTAGATATGTCCTCTGATATTTCTCATATTATGTTGCCACCCCGTCCTACCGCGTGCACACCCAAGCAAGTGATGTATTGCTTTTACTCTCCTCATTTCATACCGGGAAATGAGGATGAGTGCTTTGACCCGGGAGGTTATATTGACCATTCTTTAATTGATACCTTTACGGCTTTGCCGAATAGTGACCATCCTATGTCTTTGGGGGATGACAATTTGTCTCCTTTACCCACCCCACCTCCCGTGGATCAAGACTTCACTTACTTTTCTTATGTCGAGAGGACTTTTCTACCTTTTATGACTTATCCTCCTGCCTCTCATTTATTATGTTCCTCCGGGACCGAGGACAAGATCTTTGATCCCGGTATCACATTCGAGGCTTCCCCATGGACCATTTAATTCGGGGTCGAGTCAGGCTCGTGACTCGGTTAACAAAAACAAGCGCTTCTCGGGAGGCAACCCGATTATCTATTTTTCTATTTATTTTCTAGAATAAGTGTAGGGGGAGCCGAGTAGGTTGTTTGTGTGTGGTGATTGTGTGCAGGGACATATGCTTTGATGATCCACTTTTGGTACTTTTGATGAGACCCGTGATCCCGTGTTCCCGTGTACCCGGTTCTATCAAAACTATTGCGATTCATACTTGTATATAAATAAAACGAATAAATGTAATCACTTTAGTTGTCCCTTCCTTAGCTCGATTTTAAACAACGTACTCAATGTCCTAAATGTAGGGGAGTTTATTCTCCCACATGCTTAAACATTGAGGACAATGTTTATGTTAAGTGTAGGGGGCCTTCTATCGAATTTTAGTGGCCTTTTCCATGAATTTGACCCCATTTAACCGGAAAATTTTAAAAATTTTCAACGTTTTTCAAATTTTTGATCTATTTTGGCCTAGTAGTATTTTTATTTATTTTCTTTCCTTTTATTATCGCATCATAATAATTTTCATTTCAAAAATAAAGTTAAAATAAAATAAATAAATAAATAAAATGGTTTTAATAAGTTTAGATATCTTTGATATATTAGGCCCGTCGTGAATATTTTGACTCAACCCGAGTTTACTTATCCAAGTTTACTCTAGCTAGTATCCTTAACCATATGGACCTTAATTGGTTTATTAGGCTAAGCATCCACGAGTCTCATTCCTTGAGATTTTAAATTGTGGATAACGAGAGATGATAGAGTTAATTATAAGTTCGGAATTCTTTCATTAACTTATGTGAGTTAGTTATGAGCTTTTTCTCCCATCACTTGTTAATAAATATTTGCAATAAATAAGGTTGTACGATTTAAAAGGTTACTTAGCTTCTAGCACAAGATCGTTTAAAAGTTGCTCGGTATTAATTAGAGTTCATAGCCAAGGCATAACTTAATGAAACGGGACGCGAAGATTGGCTTATCCAAAAAGGCCCTAACAAGGCATGAGGATACCCGAGTCCAAAAAGGCCCTGACAAGGCATGAGGATTCACTTTTTGCTAAAGATCCTAAGATGATATGAAGATCATTAATCCAAATTAATATGAAGGATCAAGACACACGACGAGAAGCAATTACTCCCCTAAAGGTCATGGAGAAGTCTATCCAAAAAGACCCTAACAAGGTGTGAGGATAAATAGATCCAAGTCCGAAAAGGAGGCGGATCGTTGTATATCAAAATCCTAAATAAAGAAGAGGATAAATGAAGAAGTCGTGGTCAACGTTTGAGGCATCTTTCACTCCTTATGAAGATGTATACCATAATGAAGAGAAGACCATTATTTCAAGATCGTCTCTCAAGATTTGAAGTTTGAAGTACAAGCCAAATATCGGTCCGAGAAAGGTCTCAAATCGTGAAACGAGTTATGCCAAGATATGAACTTTATGAGGTTTCGAGAAGCCGTTTTAAAAGATTTTGTCCTTTAGCTAACTATTGATTAAATCGTCCCACTTTATTTTCGGCCTTAATAAATTATCGAAATAAGTCAAAAATGCATCCTCGTGATCATTCAAGACAAAAATAAAATACAAGAGATACACCGTAGGAATAAGGGGGTCTAAGTGATTAACTAAACCACATGAGTAAGTGTTAGCTGTGCTAACTTGTAATAACAATGATCTCGTTTTTATGCTTGGTATGGGGAACGTGAAACTTGAGGGTGATTAATATTCATGACACCAAAGCCCTAATCTAAGTCTTAGATTTCTTTACGAGTTTCTTCCATCGAATATTTTCCAAGTTAATAAATTGTTATAACTTTTGTCTCCTTTTAAGTTTTTATCTTTTCAACATAGTAGTAGTAATAATAAAGGCCGAAGTGGATTAATAATGAGAAAAATGTAACTTTATGCTTTGAAATAATGCATTGCATGGGGTCATTGCAATGGTCAAGTGTAGGGGATTTAATAAGTGTGAAAACACTTATTCTTTTGCCACTAAAATCAAGGAAAAACAAGACCTAATCATGTGTTTTATATTATAAATATCGAAATTACGCGTGGTTTTGTGTTCTTGTGTTTAAATAGGTACAAATTATCAAAAGAAGAGAAAACACGGGATTTCATGGTCAAATGTCGAAGAAAAGTCCAAAAAGAAATGAAGACAAAGTCAAAAGATCAAAAGTGTGCCAAAGATCACGAAAACCGGCTAAGTCAACTTAAATTTGAAGAAATGATCAAGAAAGCCGAAACCGAGCTCGATTCTTACGGATTTAATCATCTACGAAGACTTCGAGTCTTGTGGGTCCCATATTCGGGTTAATGGGCTCAAAAGCCCATTTGGCTATAATAAAATGAGACGGTTTGGAAGAAATTGGGCTTATAGCCCATTTGATAATCTAAATAAAGGGACGGTTTGTTTTTGCTAGGTCATACAATTTGGTCAACCCACCATAACTTCACACACGTATCAATACACGATTTAATTTAATTTCCCCACCCCACACTTCACATTAATTAAAACGTTTTTATCCTTTTACCAGTCAACTCAAAATAACTTCAAACAATAAACAAAGAATCCTACACGTGTACCACCAATTTTCACCCTCACAACCTTTTAACTAAATAAAACGTTTTTGTTTTTTTACCACCATCCCCATTACTTCGTTAAAAACAAGAACCACTTCACTGCTTTCTTTTCATCTCTCTCAAAAAAAATGCACCAGCCACCATTTTTCCCCATTTTACCCTAACCCTAATTTTTACCCATCACAAAAAATCACCCATTAATAATTGGGGGTTTTACCCTCATAGATTAATTCCCACAAATCCACTATAAACCCCCATGATTTTCGGATCAAACACTCAAGGTGGTCCTCCCTCATCTCCAACGTGGCAATCCGTGGCTTGCAAGATGAATCTAGTCCGTTTGATCAAAATAAGAAGAAAGAGAAGATGAAGAACGGTGAAGATTGGAAGCCTTGCTCACCAAGTTTAAGGGATTTCCCTATAAATCCCCACTCCACAAAGATGTATTCAAGCTTTTCTTTAATTTCTAGTTTTTAATTAAATTTTAGGAGTAGGGTAATTTAGTTTTAATTTTCTGAAAATTAGATTAGGTTTATTGTATTTTAAATTCCAGTTATTGTAATTTTTATTGATTAATGAAAAATTGATTTTTTTTATTTAATTCGTGTCTTTTATTTTAATACTGTCGAATTGAATTTTTGATCTCTAAATCTGTTTTGCTTGGCTACTGTTTATTGTTTCTATCATCAATAAAAAAAATAAAAAAAAATAAATCGAAGACATTAATGTTGTTGTTCGCTGCTTCACTGTTATTGGTTCGATGCTTGGTTCGAAGAGCTATTTGTTGATGTTCTTACGATTTGACGATGATGATGATATCCGGAGGGTTATATGGTGGTGTTGTATTCAGTGACAAAGGGGGCACAGCGCCTACCTTCGACCCAAAGGTTTCTTCACCAGGTTTGAGTTTTTTTTTAGTTTTTGGTTTAATTTAGATTAATATAGGTTAATTGTTTACCTGCTTAGTTTTATTTATTTGGGTAGTTAATATTACTGTTTAGAGTTAATCTGGATCTACTCTATTTTTGGTTTGGAAAGTTTCTTATCTGCTTAATTCGGTTTATCAGCTTTTAGATTCATCAGTTTTTTTAGTATGTTTAAGTTTTAATATAGTTTTTAGATCTACATTTGCTGGTGTTAAGTTTGTAGTCTGTTTTGATTTGCTCATTGTTTGCTTTTAGCTATTTATTGTGTAGGACTGCTTATTTAGATTATTAGGCTTATTTAGTTGCTTATTGCTTATTCTGCTTATTGTTTTGCTTGCCTTTCTGATTTTTCTGCTTATTTGGTAGATTTTCGTAGTATACTGCAATTATCTCAGATCATTTAGTCTGAGGTTTGTTAATTCCCTAAATTCCAAAAATAAAAGCTAAAAAAAAAATATATTAACTAAATTTTGTCTGTCAGGGGACTCGAACCCCTGACCTCTCGCATCCCTACCAAACGCTCCAACCATCTTAGCTGCACTCTTTTTGTGTATTGTATTGCAATTTTTGATTAATATAGGATAAACTATTGTTGGCATATTTTAATTAATTAGTTTAATTAAAGTTTTTGGTTTATTTAAGATTTAAATAAAAGTTTTAATTAAGTTTTGTTTTAATTTAGTTTATTTTGAAAAATATAAAAGGTAAAAGAAAAATATTTCATTGCTTTTATTAATTTAAATTTGTTTTAAATTTTAATTTAGATTTTAAAATAGTTTTCGTTTTAGTTTCATTTAAAAATAGTTTTTATTTAAAAGTCTTTAGTTTAAATTAATTAGTTTTCAATTAAAGTTTTATTTTTAAGAATAGATTTTTTTTAAAATTAGTTTAAGTTTAATTTAAAAGTTTTAAATTTATTAGATTTAAAAGTTAATTTTGTTTAAGTTTTAAATAGTTTATATTGTTAATTAGTTTAAATTAGTTTTCTAATTTATTTAAGTTTTAAATTAATTAATTAAATAGTTTTCTTTTAATTAAACAGTTTTTAATTAGATTAAAATTTTCAAAAAGTTTTATTTTACCAAAAACAAAGTTAAGTCGTAACGATAATTGGTAATCAATTCGGGTGAGTCGAGGAACGATAAAAGTAATATAAAAAGGGTAACAAAATATATTTTTCAACTAGCCTAAGTGTTTTTCAGTTTTAAGCAGTTTAAAATTTGTTTGAGCTATTTGGTGCATTTTAGAGCTTATACGAGCTTATTTGATCTAGTAGCCCGTTGTTTATAACGTTTCCCATTTTATTGCACAATAATCCCTATTCTTTGTTCCTGTTTAAATTGGCAGCTAATTTTCCATGTTATTAGGGTTTGCTTAATTTCAGTCCTAAACTATTAAGCACTTGTCATTTTCAGTTAGTAGATTTAAAATTTGTTACATTTTGTTACTAGTTTGTTAAAATTTGCATAATTGGTCCTTTTACTTTCTATTTTTTACATTTCAAGCATTATAGTTTCAGTTACTTTCATTTTTAGCACATTACTTTCTATAGATTTACAATTTTGTCCTTTTATGAATAAAAACTTGGTAAGTGCTAATTGTTTTACGGATACGTAGTTAATATTTTTCACATTTTTACGTGCTTGCTTAAATAGACATAGAAAATCCAAATAACCCTATCAACCAAAAACGATAATAAATCTGATTTTTTTAGGACTTTCAATTGGTTAAGAATCGAGAGAAACGAACTTCAATTTACACGATATTAAATGCCGCCGCTGCCGGTTCTTTGACTTTACGAGAGACTATCGATTGACGGTTTTCATTGGCTTTTGGGATCCGTTCACCTAGTGAACGTTATTTTTACGTATCATAAATCAAAAACAATAAAAATCAAAAATATAAAAATATAAAAACTAAAAATAACAAAAAAATTATTTTCCTAAAGAATTGACCAAAAAATTAAAAAATCAAAAAGCAATCTTTTTACTAAGAGATTGCACCGAAAAATATATATTATTGGATTTCCTCGGTTTTTATGTACATATAGTATTTTCTTTAAAAACCCCAATAAATATAAAAATATTTTCCCTATATTATTATATGTAAATACATATACGTATAAGAACAACCAATACACATATTCTCCATAAGTATTACCAAGGCAATACACCGTGTTAAGGGGCGTTCCGGTCCTTGACACGCGTATCGATCAAATTCAATAAAGCAAGAATATATAAATACTTCCAATAAGCAATAATTTGAAGAATACAAACTACAAAGTGAATAGAAAGGCAATGTGCTATAAAATGCCATCTAAGGGTCAATAGGTACTTAAGTGCTTCGCGCCACCTAACCCCCCATTCACTAGTGCGTATTCTAAGAAGGAAGGCTTCATTTGGGGTCTTTCACCCAAGTGGTAATTACGTATATTATACTTTCTTGTGGATATTTCATATTGAAACTCGAAGAGTATAATCCTTTTCTCTTTAAAGTCAAACGAGAGCTTCTCTCTCATTCCTCGTATTGAGTTGCATGCTCACTCGCGGGCGTGCACAAATACCGATTGGTGTACAACCTCTTCCTCCGAAAAGGAAGAAAAGGAGAAAGAGTAGGAACACCACTGTCAATCAAGCCGATCCCGAGAATCGTGCTTTGATCCATACACATCAAGAAGCCATGGCCGGAGTTGATACTCGACCTTTGATGGAGCACTTACAATCCAATGTACAAGGATGTGTCGATGCTATCAAGATACCCGATATTTATGGGAACAAGAATGATAATCCACATGATCACCTTAAGAAATTTCTTGCTCTTTGCAACACCATTAATTACAATGGAGTTCCCCATGATACCATTAAGTTGATATTGGTGCAATTTTCACTAGAGGGTCCGGCTAAGCATTGGTTAGATACACAACCACCCGAGAGCATTACCACATGGGATGGTTTCACTAAGAAGTTTTTGAACAAGTTCTTTCCCCCATCTAAGACCACGGCTTTGAAGAACTTAATTATAGGCTTTCAACAAAAACCTAGTCAAACATTTAGTGATGCTTGGGAGGAGTATAGAGAGTTATTGAGGAGATGCCCTAACCATGGATTGGATGAAGTTCACCAAATCAATACTTTCTACAATGGCCTTAAACCTCATCACCAAGATTCACTCAATGCTTCCGCGGGAGGAAATATTCTTCTTAAATCCATTCAAGAAGCTTGGGATATTATTGAGACCAAAGCAATGGTGCAAAGTAACACACAATTTGATGAGAGAGTACATGTCCTTCAAGAAGGAGGTTCTAAACCATTGGAGACTCAACTCATTTCATGAATCCAATAATTGACTCAAGCTCAAAAGGAAAATCAAACAATTATGCAAAACACACAAAAGATGCAACAAACCATGATGAATGACTTTATGAAACTTTCTTTGGGCAATAATTCCACAAATGATGTGCATGCTATTACTCTTTCATGTGAGACTTGTGGAGGTCCCCATTCATATCAACAATGTGATAACGTGCAAGGATATCAAGGGGAGTGTTATGCATACCAAGAGGAACATAGAGAACATTTCTAGCCCAACATCAATCAAAATAACCTTTCTTATAAGTCTCAAAACTATCTTGCACCACGGGATTCCCACCCCAACCACCCACCCAACTTCAACCAAATCCCCCTCAATTGTTACAAAGGAACCAAGGTCCAAGACCACAATACCAAGGGAACAACTATAAAGCACCCACCACCTTTCACAATCAAGGAATTAACTTTTATCCACCAAATCAAGGATTTAATGCACCACCTCCACCCTATCCAAACCAAGGTTTTTATCAAGGGAATGTGCAACCTAACCCTATGGATTTTATTCTTCAAAAGCTTACTTCCTATGAGAGACAAATGAAAGAGGCTCAAGAGGAAAACACCAAAAAAATTGCTCTTCTTCACAACCAAATTATGTATAATCAAAGACCACAAGGGGCTTTACCATCTAACACACAAACAAACCCGAGGGCAAATGTCAATGCTATTACAACAAGAAGTGGAAAAACAACAAATTATCCTTCACCTCCTACACCTTCTATTGTTAAACCTACTTTGGTTCCCACTTATGATAAGCCTTCTACATCTACTTCACCACCTCCAAACTCTCCTACTTCATGAACCGCACCTTCTCAACCTATTCCCACTTCTCCTTTATCTTCCACAACTATAAATGAAGAAGCTAACAAAGACAAATCTTCCACTACAACACCTACAACACCTACACCTAAACCAAATCTTCCTTACCCTTCAAGATTGAAAAAGGACAAGTTAAAGAACAAGGATGATATACAAGTCTCAAATTTCTTAAGGATGTTCAAGCAACTCAACATAAACATCTCCTTTGCGGAAGCTCTTGCTTACTTGCCAAAATTTGCTAAGATGTTCAAGGATCTACTCTCCAACAAGGAAAAATTGGTGGATTTGCCCAACACATCCCTTAATGAAAATTGTTCCGGGTTGTTACTTAAAACCTTACCAACAAAACTTGGAGATCCGGGGCGCTTTTTGATACCTTGTAATTTTCCCGGGGTGGAAATTTGCATGGATTTGGCGGATCTAGGGGCAAGCATAAACCTCATGCCTTTATCAGTTTGGAAAAAACTCTCTCTTCCCGATCTCACTCCCACTAGGATGACACTTGAGTTAGCCAACCGTACCATAGCTTACCCGGTAGGTATCACGGAGGATGTATTTGTAGGTGTGGATAAGTTTACCTAGAGTTCCTTTGATTGTTGGTAGACCCTTTTTGAGAACTAATTATGCGAGTTGAGGATGAGAAAGTGGTGTTTAAGTTAGGGAAAGTGTGTGATAAGAAAGAGATTAATGAGTCTAAACCTTTTGAGACCATTAACATAGTTGATGTGCTAGATGAGGTGTGTGATGAGCATTTTCATGACGCTTGCAAGAGTAATAGTGAGGATATGACCCATGTTGAAACCGTGGCCTCAATTGCTCCCTCCTTAACACCCCCATTCCACAAGAAGTAACCAATGATGATCCATCCATAGTTAAGCCTTCCATAGAGAGTCCACCTCCACTTGAACTTAAGGACCTTCCATCCCACCTAGAGTATGCTTTCTTAGAGGGAAAAGACCAATTACCCGTGATCATTGCTAAAGAGTTTAAAGAGGATGAGAAAGAGAAACTCATAGAAGTCCTTAAGTAACATAAGCAAGCCTTAGCATGGAAAATATCCGACATAAGGGGAATTGATCCACATTTTTGTACATACAAAATCCTTATGGAGGATGATTACAAACCCGCCATTCAAAGCCAAAGAAGGGTTAACCCTAAAATCCATGAGGTCATTAAAAAGGAAGTTATCAAACTCCTTGATGCGGGCATGATTTACCCCATTTGTGACTCTCCGTGGGTTAGCCCAGTACATTGTGTTCCTAAGATGGGTGGAATCACCGTAGTACCCAATGAGAACAATGAGCTTATTCCTACGAGACTTGTTACGGATTGGAGAGTTTGTATTGATTATAGGAAGCTCAACGAGGCTAATAGGAAAGATCAATTCCCATTGCCTTTTATGGACCAAATGCTTGAACGCTTAGCGGGAAATGAATATTATTGCTTTCTTGATGGATTTTCGGGTTATTTTCAAATACCCATTGACCCTATGGATCAAGAAAAGACCACATTCACTTGTACATACGGTACATTTGCTTACAAGAGAATGCCTTTTGGCTTGTGTAATGCACCGGGGACATTTCAAAGGTGTATGATGGAAATTTTCCATGATATGATTGAGCAAACTATGGAGGTTTTCATGGATGACTTCTCCGTATTTGGAGAATCATTCACCTCTTGTCTCACCAATTTAAAACGAATGCTTAAGCGGTGTGAGGAAACCCGTTTAGTTCTTAATTGGGAGAAATGTCATTTTATGGTGAAAGAGGGAATTGTTTTGGGACACAAGATATCCAATAAGGGATTAAAAGTGGATCGAGCTAAAAATAATGTGATTGCTAAGCTTGCCCCACCCACGACGGTTAAAGGTGTAAGGAGTTTCTTAGATCATGCGGGGTTTTATAGACGCTTCATTCAAGATTTCTCTAAGATAGCAAGACCGATGACCCACCTCTTGGAAAAAGAGGCTCCTTTCATTTTCAACCAAGAGTGTTTGGATTCTTTTGAGACTCATAAGGAAAAATTGACTAAGGCTCCCGTTTTAGTTTCTCCAAATTGGGAATTACATTTTGAGCTTATGTGTCACGCTAGTGATTATGCGGTGTGGGCCGTGTTAGGACAAAGAGTGAATAAGCATTTTCAACCTATACACTATGCTAGTAAAACCATGACCGGTGTACAATTTCATTATACTACCACGAAAAAAATAGTTGCTTGTTATAGTTTATGCCTTTGAGAAATTTAGACCATACCTTGTGCTATCTAAAACCATAGTGTATACGGATCATTCCGCTCTCAAGTATCTCATGACAAAGCAAGATGCTAAGCCTAGGCTTTTGAAATGGGGTTTATTGCTTCAAGACTTTAAGATAGAGATTCGAGATAAGAAAGGAGCCGAGAATTTAGCGGCGGATCACTTGAGTAGACTTGAGCATCCTTTTTAAGGAGATTTTCCTAATAAAGAAATCAATGAATCCTTTCCATTAGAGGAGCTCATGTCTATCTCTTCTCAAGAGGATGCCACCCCTTGGTTTGCGGATATTGCAAACTATCTTGTGGGGAATGTGCTTATAGAGGGTCTTACTTCCCAACAAAAAAATAAATTTCTCAAGGAAGTGAAGTATTATTTTTAGGATGATCCTTACCTCTTTACGCAATGTGCGGACCAAATCATTAGACGGTGTGTTGATGGGCCCGAGGCATTTAAGATTTTAGAAGCTTGTCATAAGGGACCTACGGGTGGACATTTTGGGCCCAACTATACCGCTAAGAAAGTCTTTGATTCGGGTTACTATTGGCCTTCCATTTATAAAGATGCCCAAGAGATGGTGAAATTTTATGATGTATGTCAAAGACAAGGAAAAATTACACAACGTGATGAGATGCCACAAAACTTCATTCAAGAGTGTGAGATTTTTGATGTGTGAGGAATAGATTTTATGGGACCTTTTCCATCTTCCAAGGGAAATAAGTATATACTCGTAGTGGTGGATTATGTGTCAAAATGGGTTGAGGCCAAAGCCTTGCCTACTAATGATGCTCGAGTTGTTGTGAAATTTTTGAAGCAATTGTTTGCTAGATTTGGTGTACCTCGGGCCATCATAAGTGATCGTGGTACACTCTTTTGTAATGATCAATTCACGAGAGTTATGAAGAAATATTGAGTTAATCATAGACTTTCTACCGCGTATCACCCTTGAAAGAGATTTTGTTACCCTTTTTATTTAAGTTCGTTTTATCCTCGATTCGACTCGAATTTGATTTCCGGTTTTACGTTTCGACTTAACTTTGGTTTTGGTAAATAATATTTTTGGTGTTTTATCTATTTAATATTAAAAACTAATAAAACAATTTAAATAAAACTAATCTAATTTTAAAAAAAATAATCTAATAAAAATGACAACTAATCTATATAAACTAATTTTAAAAACTAAATTTGACTTTTAATAAAACTTAAAAAATTAACTGAAGACTTTTAAAAACTTTAAATAAAAAAAAATATATTTTAAAATAAAACTTAATTAAAAACTATTCTAAGAACTTTTACGTAACATAAAAACTTTTAAATAAATAAAAAAACTATTTCGAATTAACAAAACAAATAAAATATTTTTTTAGTCTTTTTATATTTTATTTAATAAAAACGGAATTTAAGGAAAATAAAACTTTCTAATTAAATTTTAAATAAACTAAAAGCATATTATTAAACTAATTTAAAACTGACTGAAATTAATTCCTATTATTAATCTAATAAAGCAGATATTAACACAAAAAGGAGTCTAGATCAAGTGGTTGTGTTGCTGGGTTATTATGCGAGGGGTCTGGGGTTCGAACCCCAGCCCAGACAATTTGCTTAATATTTTTAATTATATATATTTGGACAGATTATCACTCAAACCAAGTGTGCCTGAGTGTTTATAAGCAGCAAGAAAAAAAAAACTAATAAGCAGAAACAATAAAGCCAATCAGCCGAGACAAAAAAAAAACAATAAAACAAACTAGCAAAATCAAATAAGCTATAATGACGAATAAGCTAAATAAGCAAATCAACTAAAAGTAAGAAAACCAAATAAGCTAAAGCAGTTAAACTAATGGACAAGCCAAACAATTAGCAGATTACAATTAAGCAGGAATTAAATAAGCCAAATTAAATCTTAGAAAAATAACCCGCAAACGTCTAAACATAAAGCAGAAAAATAACCCGAACCAAATTAAGCATGAACCGAATAAGCCAACATAAGCTGAAAATTAAAACCAAATAAGCTAATCTAACCAAATAAGCTGTAAATCCAAACATGAACTAAATAAATAAATACAAAGCAGACTTAGGTTTAACTGATCCAACATAACATCAAAATCAAAATAACAATAAGCAGATAAACTAACTAATAAAACTTTCTAAACTGAAAATCAAATAATTCATATAAGCCAAAATTGAATAAGCAGATTAAATCAAAAGTTCTAAAATTAATATCAAGCAGGTAATAAAATAAAGGCTAAAACTAATTACTCAAACTAAATAAAAAGCAAGCAGATCCGAATCAAACATAGGCATATTATCAAAGCAAAAATAACACTTAACAAAAATAAAAAGAAGAATCGAACCGATTGAAGGAACCGTTGAGCCGAAGTGTCGCGCTGAGCGAACTTGTGAATCGAACAAGCTGTCACCATCGTCTTTCACCAAGATCATCAACTCGAACACCTTCTTCGAAACAAACAATCCACTCGAACCAACTAAATCTATCCGAAGAGTAACTTTTACTATAATCTCCCAATGGGGAAATTATCACCACTTTCCTTTATTTTTATTTTTTATTATTTTTTTTTTAATTTTTTTATAATAATGACAAATGAACAGTCAAAATAAAAGAAGCAGTAACTGAAGATTTTGACAGAAATTAAGATGAGCCGAAAATAATAAAACTATTTTTCATTAATTAAAAATTAAATTACATAAACTGAAAATTAAAATTACAATGATTAAATCTAATCTATTTTGCAAAAATTAAAACTAATTTAAATCCTACTCCTAATATTAATTAAATAAAACTGAAAATTTTTAAGAAAAGCTTATCCTCATTACATGAAGAGAGGGGGTTTTTATAAGGATCCCCGAACCTTCTAGGCTTCCTTGGTGGCTGATATGAGCTTAAACTCATATCCTTTTATCAACAAATAACCCTAAAACATGAAGCAAAATACCCATTTATCTTGTAAAAAGCAGTGTTATGTGGTATGTTTGTGTTTGTGTGATTTTATGTAGGTAAAAGGATACAATTTCAAGCAAACAAGGAAAAACCAAGCTCAAATGGATGAAAAAGACAAAAGAGGATCAAAAGTGACAAGACTTTGAAGTTCAAGGACCTATCTTGACAAGTTGTGAAAGTTGGAGGACTTAAAGTGCAAACTATGAAAAGTCAAGATTAGAGTCAAATCTGGTCAACTACAAAGTCAACTCAGTCAAAGGGCCATTTTGTACAAGTTTTGGAAGTTAGAGGACCAAAAATGTCAAAGAAATGAAGATACTAGCTTGAAATGGGAATCTGCCAAGTACAAGGACCAAATCTGCCAACTTTGGAAAGTTTTGCGATGTTTAATCCAAGTGAAAAGCTCTAAACCAATCAGAGGCAAGGAAAGAGTGAACATGGATTGCCACTTCACCCTCATTAATACCCACTACCGCCGCTTTTCATTAATTACAAAATCACAACAGTTTAATCCGCAACACACTTTCACAACAAATCAAAGGCTGCCACGTGTCTATCTTCTTCAACAAAAATATTGCCAGAAACGGGATTTTTATAGAAGCTGTTTCAAGAGAAGATCAAAACACAAAAGTTGCTCAATTTTGGAAGACGAATTCAATGGTGCAATCTAATTAACATATCATCCATTGAATCAAAAACACCCAAAATGAGTTCATCACCTTCAAAGTGGGATTTGCAGAATTCCTCCATGTGTCAAGCTATGATTGGCTCGAACACGTCACAACTCCAACAGAATCTCCTATCTTGCCTATAAATACCTAGCTTTTACTTCATTTGTGATTGTAGCTTAATTTTGTAAACACATAGTTCTTAAATTTCCCTTTTCACTTTTCCCTCATTCTACCCTAACTACTCAAGAGTCTGACAAACTCTTGAGTTAGTTAGTTAGTTAGAAGCTTGTAACTACTTTTGTAACTGAATTCAATCAATAAATTTCAAATTCAAGTTTCCCGCCAAATTCTGTTCTTCAATTCCTGCTACTTTCCTGCTGTTGTGTGATTCCATTGTTGCTGTTAGATGTTTGTTATGATCAACCAAAGATCATAACTGACATTGTTGAAGTATTGTTGCTGTTTGATCAGAATTCTAGCATTTCCATTGTTCTTGAAGATTTCATGGCAGTTTGATGATTTGTAGCTGTTTTGATTGTTGATTTTAGCTGAATACTAGTGATAGGTGGTGGTATCACTAGTGCAAGAGAGCTCAGCGCTCCTCTTCGTCCCAAAGGACTTCTACAATAGGTTCTAAAGCTCTTGTTTTAGGTTCCTCTAAACAGTCAAACTGCATGCTCAATTCTCTAGTTTAATGTTGATGGCTGCCTGATTTTACTTGATTAGTAGTTGCTGTTTGATTGTGTTTGATTGTTTGCAGTTCAGTTACTTCATACTTGTTAATCTGAGTTCAGTTTTGTAGATTTTAGCTCATTTTCAGTCACATTCTAGCATAACAGCTTAATTGAGTTCTAGTCTTGATAATTGCTTAGTTTCAGTTTCATTAGCTTTCATTTTGTCCATTGAATCAAGATTGCTATAGCTTTTGTTTCAGTTTAAACCATAACTCATAAAGTCTTTGTAAAAGTTTGATTAAAACCTTTTAAGGAGTGTTTGGGAGTAGTTATAAATCAGTTTTCAAGTGTTAGAAATTGGTGTTAAGTAGTTTGTTTCCAGTCTTTAGTTGATAACAAGTAGTTCTTAGTCATTTGCAAGTCATAAAAAAGGTCAAAAAGGCAATTGGTATAAAAATAGTTTGGGTCATACTTGTTAATAGCTTTGGTTTAGAAACTTATCAATTTCATTTGCCTAGTTCTCTTTCATTACTTGGTTAAAATTGCTCAAATTTGTTTCCAGACTTAGTTCACATCATAAACTTTTAGACTTTAAAAGGAAAATCTACAGTATTAAGAAATAAGCTAGTTATAAGCTTTTTAGCTCAAGCTTGAGCAAATGTCATTCTCTGTGATAAAGAGGTGACTGTTTCACTAGTTCTCTTAATCCACTTCATTAAAGTAGCTGTTTTCTTTCACAATCTTGTTTAGATAGTATTGAATATGAGTTTTTGAAATTTTGAGCTTTTTCACAAAAATCGGTCAACGTTTGGTCAACATATGCTAAAAAGAGCTTATTTCAAATTTCTTCTTCATTACTGGATGAAAATGGCTCTAATTTGATTTCCCGTTCTTGTAATCAAGTGCTTAATCAGAATTGTCATAAAAATCAGGTTGTGACTGATTGAAATAAGCTGTAGCTTATTTTGTGCTTATTAATAAGCACTCAATTGCTTATTTTGGACTTTTAGCTTATTTCCTTGAACACACGTAGCTATAATTGGATTTTAAGAGTTTTGCAAGTGATTTCAGCTTATTTGGTTAAGTAATAAGCTCAAACGAGCTTATTCTTCTCTTTGTCCCGTTTTTACTTGAAAAGTTCGGTTAATTGCACTTTAGTCCCTAGAATTCTAATCAGTTACTAAACCTAGCTAAACTTCCTAATTTTCTGGATTTTGCATAATTCAGTCCTTTACTTTGTTAGTTTGTTAAATTTCAGTTGTAAAGTTTGGTAGTTTGTTAAAATTTGGTTAGTTTGTTAAAGTTTTTACAAGTTTGGTCCTTTTAGTTAACTGTTTTGCATTTATAGTCCTTATAACTTTTAGAATTTTCATTTCAAGCATTTTCATTTCATAGAAATTACATTTTCAGTCCTTATAGTTTTAAATTTTGCATTTTTATATTTTGCTTGAATAAAATTTGGAATTTGCAATTTGTTTTACGTATAAGTAGGTTTATATTTTTCAATTTTAAATAGTTTTGTTTGAATTAGCAATAGATTACCAAGCAAGCTTGAACAACCAAATGCTAGAGTGGTTGTGAAGTTTTTGAAACAATTGTTTGCTAGATTTGGTGTACCTCGGGCCATCATAAGTGATCGTGGTACGCACTTTTGTAATGATCAATTCACGAGAGTTATGAAGAAATATGGAGTGAATCATAGACTTTCTACCGCGTATCACCCTCAAACAAATGGTCAAACCGAGGTCACAAATCGTGGTTTAAAGAGAATTTTAGAGAGAACGGTGGGAGAGCATAGAGCTTCTTGGTCGGATAAGCTTGATGATGCTTTGTGGGCGTTTAGGACGGCTTTTAAGACACCAATTGGTTGTACTCCTTATAGGCTTGTCTATGGAAAAGCGTGCCACCTCCCATTCGAGTTAGAACATAAGGCATCTTGGGCTCTCAAGTGGGCTAACTTTGATTTAAACCAAGCCGGTTCACATAGGAAAGATCAAATCAATGAGATGGATGAGTTGAGAGCCAATGCCTATGAGAATTCTTTGCTATACAAGGAAAAGACTAAGAAATTGCATGATGCTAAGATTAAGAATCGTGAGTTCAAAGTTGGAGAGCCGGTTCTCCTCTTTAACTCAAGATTGAAGCTTTTTGCGGGCAAGCTTAAGTCGAGATGGTCCGGTCCATTCACTATTGCTCAAGTGTTTCCATATGGAACTCTTGAGTTGTCCCAAACCGATGGTCCAAATTTCAAAGTGAATGGTCACCGTGTTAAGCACTACTTTGGGGAGGACATTTCCGTTGAAATGGTCCAAGAGGTCCCCATTTTCCCTATGAATTAATTCATTGAGGGACGAGTCGAGCTAGAGACTCATTAACTCAAGCATCGTATAACTAGGTTTAGAGTGTTATAGGTTAGAAATAAAGGCATAGATTTGGAAATAAGTGTAGGGGAGACCTTCTTTTGTCTTCATGCTTGTTTGTAGGGTTGCTCACTCATCTCATGCTTTGGAGCTTATGGAGGAGGCCCTTGTATCCGGTTCACTTCGTTACTTTAGTGATTTTTCATTGACACCTTATGCTTAAACATGATTTCACTAATAGTAGTCCTTTCCTTAACTTGGGTTAAGCAAAGTCTATTCATTGTCATAAGTGTAGGGGAAGTTTTTATACTACCATGCTCTTAAACATTGAGGACAATGTTTAGCTTAAGTGTAGGGGGGTCTTCTATCGAAGTGACCTTACCTAGAACTTGTCATTGTCTTGCATGATAACATGGAAAATTGAATTTTCAACATTTTTCAAATTTTTGATCTACTTTGGCTAACAAAAATATGCATTCATGATTTTTGCATCAATCATTTTTCATAACACATTTGCATTGTATATATTCTTTTATTTTTCATCAAAAATATATAAAAATGGAAAAATATAATAAAACATGGTTTTAACAAGTTTAGACTTCTTTGACATATTAGGCCCGCCATGGATATTTTGACTCAACCCGAGTTTGCTTATTTTAGCACTCTCTAGCTAGTATCCTTAACCATGTAGTCCTTCATTGGTCTATTAGGCTAAGCTTCCACCAATTTCATTCTTTGAAATTTTAAATTTGTGGAGAATGGGAAATGATAGAGTTGAAGCAAGTGTAAAAGGGCTAGATAGACTTCATGGCAATTACTTGTGGCTAAACCCTTCTCTTCTTTACCTCTACTTTCTTCGCATGTATATAATTGTTAATAAATAATCAAGTACGGTTTTAATTGGTTTGTAATCTCTTATGCATTTTTGGCTAATCATTTATGGTTGATATGAGTACGTCTTAAGATTCTAAGTTAGCACGTTTTATGTGTACTAGACTTGTGTCATGCTCCATATTTAGCGGGTGTTTTTCCTTTTCTTCTTTTCAAATTTCTTTGTGAGGAATAAAGAAAAATAAGAGCGGCTTATGAAAAAAAAAATGAGTGGCTAGAAAAAAAAAGAAAAAAAAAAGAAAAAGAAAAAAAAATAATGCAAGACTCCCAAGAGGGGCAGTGTGGTGTTAATTATAGTGACTATTGAGTTCCAATATTACCTTGACGGGTTGCGGGGATTCAATAGATTGCTCCAATCCAATATTACCTTGACGGGTTGCGGGGTTGAAGATCCAAAATCTCAAAAAGATGCGGATGTAAATTATTGCGTGAGTTTTATTTTTCTTTCCTTAGCGAGTGTGTAGTTACTTATGAAAGCATGACATGAGAATTTTACACATAAGGCGAATGACTTATTACTCTTAATACGGACTTATATTAATTGTGAGCGGTTTTTCAAGTAATGGATGAGAAGATTACTTAGGATTAAAACCGTGCTTCCTTATTTTTGGATTTTACACTTCTTATATTTCACGCTTGAATAATGACAAATTTGCCCACAAGCAATTTGCTCAAATAATAACCGGTTCCACATTTAATTGTCATGAATAAGTTGATGCACTTTTTACTTGTGAATGCAATGATCCCATTTACTAGCTTGGTATGGGGAAAGTGAAACTTGAGGGTGATAAGTGTCCATGGTACCCAAGCCCTAATCCAAGTCATTGAGTTCTTTATGAGTTATTTCCATCAAAACCATTTCAAGAAAAATCAAAAAGATATAGATAGAATTGTATTTTTATTCATTGCATTATTAAAAGTCAAAATCATGCATCATTTAGTTTAGAGTAGTGTAGATGCATCTCATATGGCCAAGGTGGATTAATTATGAGGGAAATGTAAATTTTTAAGCCTTGAAATATAATATTGCATGAGGACATGGCAATGCTCAAGTGTAGGGGAATTTGATATGAGCTTAAACTCATATCCTTTTATCAACAAATAACCCTAAAACATGAAGCAAAATACCCATTTATCTTGTAAAAAGCAGTGTTATGTGGTATGTTTGTGTTTGTGTGATTTTATGTAGGTAAAAGGATACAATTTCAAGCAAACAAGGAAAAACCAAGCTCAAATGGATGAAAAAGACAAAAGAGGATCAAAAGTGACAAGACTTTGAAGTTCAAGGACCTATCTTGACAAGTTGTGGAAGTTGGAGGACTTAAAGTGCAAACTATGAAAAGTCAAGATTAGAGTCAAATCTGGTCAACTACAAAGTCAACTCAGTCAAAGGGCCATTTTGTACAAGTTTTGGAAGTTAGAGGACCAAAAATGTCAAAGAAATGAAGATACTAGCTTGAAATGGGAATCTGCCAAGTACAAGGACCAAATCTGCCAACTTTGGAAAGTTTTGCAATGTTTAATCCAAGTGAAAAGCTCTAAACCAATCAGAGGCAAGGAAAGAGTGAACATAGATTGCCACTTCACCCTCATTAATACCCACTACCGCCGCTTTTCATTAATTACAAAATCACAACAGTTTAATCCGCAACACACTTTCACAACAAATCAAAGGCTGCCACGTGTCTATCTTCTTCAACAAAAATATTGCCAGAAACGGGATTTTTATAGAAGCTGTTTCAAGAGAAGATTAAAACACAAAAGTTGCTCAATTTTGGAAGACGAATTCAATGGTGCAATCTAATTAACATATCATCCATTGAATCAAAAACACCCAAAATGAGTTCATCACCTTCAAAGTGGGATTTGCAGAATTCCTCCACGTGTCAAGCTATGATTGGCTCGAACACGTCACAACTCCAACAGAATCTCCTATCTTGCCTATAAATACCTAGCTTGTACTTCATTTGTGATTGTAGCTTAATTTTGTAAACACATAGTTCTTAAATTTCCCTTTTCACTTTTCCCTCATTCTACCCTAACTACTCAAGAGTCTGACAAACTCTTGAGTTAGTTAGTTAGTTAGTTAGAAGCTTGTAACTACTTTTGTAACTGAATTCAATCAATAAATTTCAAATTCAAGTTTCCCGCCAAATTCTGTTCTTCAATTCCTGCTACTTTCCTGCTGTTGTGTGATTCCATTGTTGCTGTTAGATGTTTGTTATGATCAACCAAAGATCATAACTGACATTGTTGAAGTATTGTTGCTGTTTGATCAGAATTCTAGCATTTCCATTGTTCTTGAAGATTTCATGGCAGTTTGATGATTTGTAGCTGTTTTGATTGTTGATTTTAGCTGAATACTAGTGATAGGTGGTGGTATCACTAGTGCAAGAGAGCTCAGCGCTCCTCTTCGTCCCAAAGGACTTCTACAATAGGTTCTAAAGCTCTTGTTTTAGGTTCCTCTAAACAGTCAAACTGCATGCTCAATTCTCTAGTTTAATGTTGATGGCTGCCTGATTTTACTTGATTAGTAGTTGCTGTTTGATTGTGTTTGATTGTTTGCAGTTCAGTTACTTCATACTTGTTAATCTGAGTTCAGTTTTGTAGATTTTAGCTCATTTTCAGTCACATTCTAGCATAACAGCTTAATTGAGTTCTAGTCTTGATAATTGCTTAGTTTCAGTTTCATTAGCTTTCATTTTGTCCATTGAATCAAGATTGCTATAGCTTTTGTTTCAGTTTAAACCATAACTCATAAAGTCTTTGTAAAAGTTTGATTAAAACCTTTTAAGGAGTGTTTGGGAGTAGTTATAAATCAGTTTTCAAGTGTTAGAAATTGGTGTTAAGTAGTTTGTTTCCAGTCTTTAGTTGATAACAAGTAGTTCTTAGTCATTTGCAAGTCATAAAAAAGGTCAAAAAGGCAATTGGTATAAAAAATAGTTTGGGTCATACTTGTTAACAGCTTTGGTTTAGAAACTTATCAATTTCATTTGCCTAGTTCTCTTTCATTACTTGGTTAAAATTGCTCAAATTTGTTTCCAGACTTAGTTCACATCATAAACTTTTAGACTTTAAAAGGAAAATCTACAGTATTAAGAAATAAGCTAGTTATAAGCTTTTTAGCTCAAGCTTGAGCAAATGTCATTCTCTGTGATAAAGAGGTGACTGTTTCACTAGTTCTCTTAATCCACTTCATTAAAGTAGCTGTTTTCTTTCATAATCCTGTTTAGATAGTATTGAATATGAGTTTTTGAAATTTTGAGCTTTTTCACAAAAATCGGTCAACGTTTGGTCAACATAAGCTAAAAAGAGCTTATTTCAAATTTCTTCTTCATTACTGGATGAAAATGGCTCTAATTTGATTTCCCGTTCTTGTAATCAAGTGCTTAATCAGAATTGTCATAAAAATCAGGTTGTGACTGATTGAAATAAGCTGTAGCTTATTTTGTGCTTATTAATAAGCACTCAATTGCTTATTTTGGACTTTTAGCTTATTTCCTTGAACACACGTAGCTATAATTGGATTTTAAGAGTTTTGCAAGTGATTTCAGCTTATTTGGTTAAGTAATAAGCTCAAACGAGCTTATTCTTCTCTTTGTCCCGTTTTTACTTGAAAAGTTTGGTTAATTGCACTTTAGTCCCTAGAATTCTAATCAGTTACTAAACCTAGCTAAACTTCCTAATTTTCTGGATTTTGCATAATTCAGTCCTTTACTTTGTTAGTTTGTTAAATTTCAGTTGTAAAGTTTGGTAGTTTGTTAAAATTTGGTTAGTTTGTAAAGTTTTTACAAGTTTGGTCCTTTTAGTTAACTGTTTTGCATTTATAGTCCTTATAACTTTTAGAATTTTCATTTCAAGCATTTTCATTTCATAGAAATTACATTTTCAGTCCTTATAGTTTTAAATTTTGCATTTTTATATTTTGCTTGAATAAAATTTGGAATTTGCAATTTGTTTTACGTATAAGTAGGTTTATATTTTTCATTTTTAAATAGTTTTGTTTGAATTAGCAATAGATTACCAAGCAAGCTTGAACAACCAAAAACAATTATAAATTTGATATTGATTGGACTTTCTATTAGTTAGAACTGAGAAAACGAACTTGCATTATACACATTTCAGTGGCTACGGAGAGAAATCACAGCCCTTGATTCATCAGTCTTCTTCTCTCTCTTCTTTTTCTTCAAATCAAACGGTTGCAAATAATTCCTTCTCACATGGATTGCCAAGGTGGCAATCCTTGAGTCCTCTGATTGGTGGATTTGGAGAGTGAGGTGTTAGACCCAATTAAAAACAGCCACGTAACATTCCCCCGTCCATCTTCATCTTCCGAAATAATTGGGAATTAATTCCCAAACTCGTGCAAGGCACGTGGGATTAAAACCCCCATGTCAATTAACTTTTTAATCAATTAGGGTTTTGGTGAATAGTGGATTTTTCACTGGTTTGGGTGAGATAAAATTGGAGAAGAAAGTGAATAATGTGAGAGAGAGAGAGTATCAGTAAATGTGAATGTGAGTGGATGAAAGTCTTTGTTTGTATCGATGGGTAAAAAAAACAACGGGTTTTATTTATTTTGGGTTTTGGGGAAAGTGGAGTACACGTGTAGGGGAGAGGGGTGGAGTACAATGTGTCGGTGGGTGAAGTGGGTATTTTTTATGTGAAGTAAATTTACACAAAGTAAAACGTGAATGTGGGGGGTTGACCGATCAAAACTCAATAATTCGTTTATTGTGTGATTGGGCTAGGTGGCCCAAATTTCTTCCCAATCCGTCCCAAAATAGTTTGTGTTGGGCCTCTTTGGGCTTTATCAAATACTCATATTTAAGCTTGAATATTAAATGGGCCTTTGAGCCCATTTTCCCCATTGTGGGCCCCACTTGGCCGTAAACTCGACAAATGATTAAATCCGCTAAGCTTGATTCCGTCTTTCTTGATTATTTCTTCAAAATTAAGTCGTCTTTGTCGGTTTTCGTGATCTTGGCACACTTTTGGACTTTTGATCTTTGTCTTCGTCTCTATTGACTTTTCTTTGACAATTGACCGTGAAATCCCGTGTTTTATCTTCTTTTGATCATTTGTACCTATTTATCACACAAAACACAAAACCACGCGTAATTCCGACATTTATGATATTAAACACATGATTAGGTCTCGTTTTACCTTGATTTTAGTGGCAAAAGGATAAGTGTTTACACACTTATTAAATCCCCTACACTTGACCATTGCAATGACCCCATGCAATGCATAGTTTTAAAGCAAAGAGTTACATTTTTCTCATAATCAATCCATCCCGGCCTTTATTTATTATTACTACGGAAAGATAAAAACTTAAAAGGAAACAAAAATTAAAATGATAACTTGAAAATTATTTGATGGAAGAAACTTGTTAAGAAGTCTAAGACTTGGATTAGGGCTTTGGTGTCATGAATATTAATCATCCTCAAGTTTCACGTTCCCCAAACCAAGCTTAAAAACGAGATCATTGTTAATATAAGTTAGCACAACTAACACTTACTCATGCGGTTTAATTATTCACTTAGACCCCCTTATTCCTACGGTGTATCTCTTGTATTTTATTTTTGTCTTGAATGATCACGAGGATGCATTTTTGACTTATTTCGATAATTTATTAAGGCCGAAAATAAAGTGGGACGATTTAATTAATAGTTAGCTAAAGGACAAAATCTTTTAAAACGGCTTCTCGAAACCTCATAAGTTCATATCTTGGCATAACTCGTTTCACGATTTGAGACCTTCCTCGGACTGATATTTGGCTTGAACTTCAAACTTCAAATCTTGAGAGACGATCTTGAAATTATGGTCTTCTCTTCATTTTGGTATACATCTTCATAAGGAGTGAAAGATGCTTCAAATGTTGACCACGACTTCTTCATTTATCCTCTTCTTTATTTAGGATTTTGATATACAACGATCCGCCTCCTTTTCGGACTTGGATCTATTTATCCTCATACCTTGTTAGGGTCTTTTTGGATAGACTTCTCCATGATCTTTAGGGGAGTAATTGCTTCTCGTCGTGTGTCTTGATCCTTCATATTGATTTGGATTAATGATCTTCACATCATCTTAGGATCTTTAGCAAAAAGTGAATCCTCATGCCTTGTTAGGGCCTTTTTGGACTCGGGTATCCTCATGCCTTGTTAGGGCCTTTTTGGATAAGCCAATCTTCGCGTCCTGTTTCAATAAGTTATGCCTTGGCTATGAACTCTAATTAATACCGAGCAACTTTTAAACGATCTTGTGCTAGAAGCTAAGTAACCTTTTAAATCGTACAACCTTATTTATTGCAAATATATTTATTAACAAGTGATGGGAGAAAAATCTCATAACTAACTCACATAAGTTAATGAAAAAATACCGAACTTATAATTAACTCTATCATCTCTCGTTCTCCACAATTTAAAATCTCAAGTAATGAGACTCGTGGATGCTTAGCCTAATAAACCAATTAAGGTCCATATGGTTAAGGATACTAGCTAGAGTAAACTTAGATAAGTAAACTCGGGTTGAGTCAAAATATTCACAACGGGCCTAATATATCAAAGATATCTAAACTTGTTAAAACCGTTTTATTTATTTATTTATTTTTTTAACTTTATTCTTGAAATGAAAATTATTATGATGCGATAAAAGGAAAGAAAATAAATAAAAATACTACTAGGCCAAAATAGATCAAAAATTTGAAAAACGTTGAAATTTTTTTAAATTTTCCGGTAAAATGGGGTCAAATTCATGGAAAATGCCACTAAAATTTCGATAGAAATCCCCCCTACACTTAAGATAAACATTGCCCTCAATGTTTAAGCATGTGGGAGAATAAACTCCCCTACACTTAGGACATTGAGTACGTTGTTTAAAATCGAGCTAAGGAAGGGACAACTAAAGTGATTACATTTATTCGTATACAAGATTGAATCACAATAGCAAAAACTTATCGAAGGAACCGGGTACACGGGTAACACGGGAACACGGGTCACGTCAAAAGTACCAAAAGTGGATCATCAAAGCACATGTACCTACATAATCACAACATAACACAAAAACAAACAACCTACACGGCTCCCCCCTACACTTATTGTAGAAAATAGATAAAAGATAAAAAGATAGATCATCGGGTTGCCTCCCGAGAAGCGCTTGTTTTTGTTAACCGAGTCACGAGCCTGACTCGACCCCGAATTAAATGGTCCATGGGGATGCCTCGAATGTGATACCGGGATCAAAGATCTTATCCTCGGTCCCGGATGAACATAATAAATGGGAGGCAGGAGGATAAGTCATAGAAGGGAGAAAAGTCCGCTCAACATACGAGAAGTATGTGAGGTCGTGATCCACGGGAGGTGGGATGGGTAAAGGAGACAAATTGTCATCCCCAAAAGACATAGGATGGTCACTATTCGGCAAAGCCGTAAATGTATCAATCAAAGAATGGTCAATGTCACCTCCCGGGTCAAAGCACTCATCCTCATTTCCCGGTATGAAATGAGGAGAGTAAAAGCGATACATCACTTGCTTGGGTGTGCACGCGGTAGGACGGGGTGGCAACATAATATGAGAAATATCATAGGACATATCTACCACCCGCGTCACCTCACCAGACCGAATCAAACGGAAACTAGGGTCAAATCTCTCCACCTCCTCTATGATGGAAGGTGGCATGGCTAACAAAGGATGCTCATCAATAGCAATAGAGTCGGAGCTATCAATGTCCTCAATCCCCTCTTCAAAGAGAGGATTCACGTCACTAGAGATGTAGGCGTCATCAAAATCAAATAAAGGGTTCGAATAAATCTTGAAATTTTCCTTCGGAACGTCTTCATCGGATAGTGACTCGTCATCACTAGAAGTAAAATCATCATCGAGATCAAAAATGGGATTAGAGAAAGCCAAAGAATCGTTTCCCAAGATATCGGTGGGAGGTAATGAGTCATAACTAGAAAGAGATTCACACTCATCGTCACTATCGGAAGTAACCGTAGGCTCACTTTGGATTGGAATAAGAGTCTCGTCACAAGGAATAGTGATAAGACCCTCATCCCCCATGATGAGAGAGGCATCGGTCTCCGTAGTGGAAGAATCGAGAATAGGAGTGGTAGAATCCTTAGGCTCGAGAGCCGGCAAGTCGAGAGAAGGAATTACAATTGCACTAGGACATTGAGCACAAAGATCATTCCAAGAAATAGTATTCTCATCGTCATCATCATCATAATAGAAAGAACGCACAAGAGGCGGAGTATAATCACTAAGATTAGATACTTGCTCTTGTTGTTGTCGTTGTTGCTCCTCCAAAGTCTCGGTCAGTCGAATTAAGCCGTCATGAAGTTCCCAAAGAAGGGCTTTTCTTTCGTCATTCAAAGCATTGATTTGCTGAATTCTCTGAGAGGATTGATGATTGATGGTGGGATGTGGGGGTTCAAAATTTTGAAAACCGGAATTATAGCACGGATGTGGCTCATAATTCATCGGTTGACAATAAGAAGTATCGTGAGGGCCCCCACAATGATTGCAACACGGGTATTGGAAAAAACCCGGTTCATGTTGCGGATAGGGATTGTCATAGACGGGAGGGGGGGGGGGAGAAAGTATTGTAAGAGGAGAAGTACGAATTCGTTGAATTGCAAAATGGACAAAATCCAAATTATGTATTGTCGATATCAAAACCACACCGCTCACAAATACACCATTGACATGTTTGAAAACCATGCCATGGTCTTCCACACCGAACGCAAGACGAATCCATGAAGAATTAAAAATAAGAGGGTTGAGAAAAGAATTAAACACAAAAGAGGATAAAGAAGAATATTTTTGTATTTTTTAGAAAAATATATATACACACGAAAAATCGAAAGAAATCGAACTAAAAATTAACACTAATACGTAATATTTTTGGTGTAATACTTTTAGGAAAAAGTATTACTTTTGATTTTTTTAATTTTTTTGGTGCAATTCTTAGGAAAGAAATTGCTTTTGTGATTTTTTTAATTTTATTTGTATTTTTAAGTTTTTGATTTTTTTTTGTGTTTTTGATTTTTTTGTGCAAGAAACGTAACGTTCAAAAAGAACGGATCCCAAAATCCAAACGTCTTCACGAAAAATCGTCAATCGTACGAGCGAAGCGGCAGCGGCGCCATTTTGAAAGAGATTTTGTTACCCTTTTTATTTAAGTTCGTTTTATCCTCGATTCGACTCGAATTTGATTTTCGGTTTTACGTTTCGACTTAACTTTGTTTTTGGTAAATAATATTTTTGGTGTTTTATCTATTTAATATTAAAAACTAATAAAACAATTTAAATAAAACTAATCTAATTTTAAAAAAAATAATCTAATAAAAATGACAACTAATCTATATAAACTAATTTTAAAAACTAAATTTGACTTTTAATAAAACTTAAAAAATTAAATGAAGACTTTTAAAAACTTTAAATAAAAAAAAATATATTTTAAAATAAAACTTAATTAAAAACTATTCTAAGAACTTTTACGTAACATAAAAACTTTTAAATAAATAAAAAAACTATTTCGAATTAACAAAACAAATAAAATATTTTTTTTAGTCTTTTTATATTTTATTTAATAAAAACGGAATTTAAGGAAAATAAAACTTTCTAATTAAATTTTAAATAAACTAAAAGCATATTATTAAACTAATTTAAAACTGACTGAAATTAATTCCTATTATTAATCTAATAAAGCAGATATTAACACAAAAAGGAGTCTAGATCAAGTGGTTGTGTTGCTGGGTTATTATGCGAGGGGTCTGGGGTTCGAACCCCAGCCCAGAAAATTTGCTTAATATTTTTAATTATATATATTTGGACAGATTATCACTCAAACCAAGTGTGCCTGAGTGTTTATAAGCAGCAATAAAAAAAAACTAATAAGCAGAAACAATAAAGCCAATCAGCTGAGACAAAAAAAAAACAATAAAACAAACTAGCAAAATCAAATAAGCTATAATGACGAATAAGCTAAATAAGCAAATCAACTAAAAGTAAGAAAACCAAATAAGCTAAAGCAATTAAACTAATGGACAAGCCAAACAATTAGCAGATTACAATTAAGCAGGAATTAAATAAGCCAAATTAAATCTTAGAAAAATAACCCGCAAACGTCTAAACATAAAGCAGAAAAATAACCCGAACCAAATTAAGCATGAACCGAATAAGCCAACATAAGCTGAAAATTAAAACCAAATAAGATAATCTAACCAAATAAGCAGTAAATCCAAACATGAACTAAATAAATAAATACAAAGCAGACTTAGGTTTAACTGATCCAACATAACATCAAAATCAAAATAACAATAAGCAGATAAACTAACTAATAAAACTTTCTAAACTGAAAATCAAATAATTCATATAAGCCAAAATTGAATAAGCAGATTAAATCAAAAGTTCTAAAATTAATATCAAGCAGGTAATAAAATAAAGGCTAAAACTAATTACTCAAACTAAATAAAAAGCAAGCAGATCTGAATCAAACATAGGCATATTATCAAAGCAAAAATAACACTTAACAAAAATAAAAAGAAGAATCGAACCGATTGAAGGAACCGTTGAGCCGAAGTGTCGCGCTGAGCGAACTTGTGAATCGAACAAGCTGTCACCATCGTCTTTCACCAAGATCATCAACTCGAACACCTTCTTCGAAACAAACAATCCACTCGAACCAACTAAATCTATCCGAAGAGTAACTTTTACTATAATCTCCCAATGGGGAAATTATCACCACTTTCCTTTATTTTTATTTTTATTTTTATTTTTATTTTTATTTTTTTATTTTTTTATAATAATGACGAATGAACAGTCAAAATAAAAGAAGCAGTAACTGAAGATTTTGACAGAAATTAAGATGAGCCAAAAATAATAAAACTATTTTTCATTAATTAAAAATTAAATTACATAAACTGAAAATTAAAATTACAATGATTAAATCTAATCTATTTTGCAAAAAATAAAACTAATTTAAATCCTACTCCTAATATTAATTAAATAAAACTGAAATTTTTTAAGAAAAGCTTATCCTCATTACATGAAGAGAGGGGGTTTTTATAAGGATCCCCGAACCTTCTAGGCTTCCTTGGTGGCTACGGAGAGAAATCACAGCCCTTGATTCATCAGTCTTCTTCTCTCTCTTCTTTTTCTTCAAATCAAACGGTTGCAAATAATTCCTTCTCACATGGATTGCCAAGGTGGCAATCCTTGAGTCCTCTGATTGGTGGATTTGGAGAGTGAGGTGTTAGACCCAATTAAAAACAGCCACGTAGCATTCCCCGTCCATCTTCATCTTCCGAAATAATTGGGAATTAATTCCCAAACTCGTGCAAGGCACGTGGGATTAAAACCCCCATGTCAATTAACTTTTTAACCAATTAGGGTTTTGGTGAATAGTGGATTTTTCACTGGTTTGGGTGAGATAAAATTGGAGAAGAAAGTGAATAATGTGAGAGAGAGAGAGTATCAGTAAATGTGAATGTGAGTGGATGAAAGTCTTTGTTTGTATCGATGGGTAAAAAAAACGGGTTTTATTTATTTTGGGTTTTGGGGAAAGTGGAGTACACGTGTAGGGGAGAGGGGTGGAGTACAATGTGTCGGTGGGTGAAGTGGGTATTTTTTATGTGAAGTAAATTTACACAAAGTAAAACGTGAATGTGGGGGGTTGACCGATCAAAACTCAATAATTCGTTTATTGTGTGATTGGGCTAGGTGGCCCAAATTTCTTCCCAATCCGTCCCAAAATAGTTTGTGTTGGGCCTCTTTGGGCTTTATCAAATACTCATATTTAAGCTTGAATATTAAATGGGCCTTTGAGCCCATTTTCCCCATTGTGGGCCCCACTTGGCCGTAAACTCGACAAATGATTAAATCCGCTAAGCTTGATTCCGTCTTTCTTGATTATTTCTTCAAAATTAAGTCGGCTTTGTCGGTTTTCGTGATCTTGGCACACTTTTGGACTTTTGATCTTTGTCTTCGTCTCTATTGACTTTTCTTTGACAATTGACCGTGAAATCCCATGTTTTATCTTCTTTTGATCATTTGAACCTATTTATCACACAAAACACAAAACCACGCGTAATTCCGACATTTATGATATTAAACACATGATTAGGTCTCGTTTTACCTTGATTTTAGTGGCAAAAGGATAAGTGTTTACACACTTATTAACCCTCAAACCAATGGTCAAACCGAGGTCACAAATTATGGTTTAAAGAGAATTTTGGAGAGAACGGTGGGAGAGCATCGAGCTTCTTGGTCGGATAAGCTTGATGATGCTTTGTGGGCTATTAGGACGGATTTTAAGACACCAATTAGTTGTACTCCATATAGGCTTGTCTATGGAAAAGCATGCCACCTCCCATTTGAGTTAGAACATAAGGCTTCTTGGGCTCTCAAGTGGGCTAACTTTGATCTAAACCAAGCCAGCTCACATAAAAAGGATCAACTTAATGAAATGGATGAATTGAGAGCCAATGCCTATGAGAACTCTTTGCTTTATAAAGAGAAGACTAAGAAATTGCATGATGCTGAGATTAAGAACCGTGAGTTTAAAGTTGGAGAGCCAGTTCTTCTCTTTAACTCAAGGTTGAAACTTTTTGCGAGCAAGCTTAAGTCGAGATGGTCCGGTCCATTCACTATTGCTCAAGTATTTCCATATGGAACTATTGAGTTGTCACAACCCGATGGTCCTAATTTTAAAGTGAATGGTCACCGTGTGAAGCACTATTTTGGGGGAGGACATTTCCTTGGAAATGGTCAAAGAGATCCCCATTTTCCCCATGAATTAATTCATTGTGGGAAGAATCGAGCTAGAGACTCCTTAAATCAAGCTTGAATAACTAGGTTTAGATGTTTTAATATCTAGAGTGTTGTAGGTTACAAACAAGGATAGCAAGTTGATGAGAAGTGTAGGGGAGACCTTCTTTTGTCTTCATGTTATTTGTAGGGTTTCTCACTCATCACGTGCTTTGGAGCTTATGGGGGAGGCCCTTGTATCCGGTTCACTTTGTTACTATTGTGATTTTTCATAGACACATTATGCTTTAAAAATGAATTCACTATAGTTGATCTCTCCTTAACTTGGGTTAAGCGAAGTCTATTCATTGTCATAAGTGTAGGGGAAGTTTTATACTTCCATTCTCTTAAACATTGAGGACAATGTTTAGCTTAAGTGTAGGGGGTCTTCTATCGAAGTTACCTTACCTAGACGATGTCATTGACCTTCATGGTAACATGGAAAATTAATTTTTCAAACATTTTTCAAATTTTTGATCTACTCTGGCCACCAAAAATATGCATTCATAATTTTTGCATCAATCATTTTTCATTTGCATATCACATTTGCATTGTATATATTCTTCTTTTGTTTTTCATCAAATATATAAAAGGAAAAAAATATAATAAGAACATGGTTTAGCAAATTTAGACTTCTTTGACATATTAGGACCGCCATGGATATTTTTACTCAACCCGAGTTTGCTTATCTTAGCACTCTCTAGCTAGTATCCTTAACCATGTACTCCTTCATTGGTCTATTAGGCTAAGCATCCACCACTCTCATTATTTGAGATTTTAAATTTGTGGAGAATGGGAAATGATAGAGTTGAAGCAAGTATAAAAGGGCTAGATAAACTTCATGATGATTACTTGTGGCTAAACCCTTCTCTTTCTTTACCTCTAATTTCTTCGCATGTATATATGTTAACAAATAATCAAGAACGGTTTTAATCGGTTTGTAATCTCTTATGCATTTTTGTCTAATCATTCACGGTTGGTATAAGTACGTCTTAAGATTCTAAGTTAGAACGTTTTATGTGTACTAGACTTATGTCATGCTTAATACTTAGCGGGTGTTTTTCCTTTTATTCTTTTCAATTTCCTTTGTTAGGAATAAAGAAAAATAAGAGCGGCTTACAAAAAAAATGAGTGGCTAGAAAAAAAAAGAAAAAAAAAGAAAAAAAAATTATACAAGACTCCCAAGAGGGGCAGTGAAGTGTTAATTATAGTAACTATTAGATTCCAATATTACCTTGACGGGTTGCGGGGATTTAATAGTTTCTCCAATCCAATATTACCTTGACGGGTTGCGGGATTGGAGATCCAAAGTCTCAAAAAGATGGAGAATGTAAATTATTGCGTGAGTTTTATTTTTTTTCCTTAGCGAGTGTGTAGCTACTTATTAATGCATGACATGAGGATTTTACACATAAGGCGAATGACTTATTACTCTTGAGTCGGACTTATATTAATTGTGAGCGGTTTTTCAAGTAATGGATGAGAGGATTACTTAGGATTAAAACCGTGCTTCCTTATTTTTGGATTTTACATTTCTTATATTTCACGCTTCAGATAATGACAAAATTGCTCTCAAGCAATTTGCTCAAATAATAACCGGTTCCACATTTAATTTTCATGAATAAGTTGATGCACCTTTTTACTTGTGAATGCAATGATCCCATTTTTAAGCTTGGTATGGGGAAAGTGAAACTTGAGGGGTATAAGTGTCCATGGTACCAAAGCCCTAATTTAAGTCATTGACTTCTTTATGAGTTTTTCCATCAAATCTATTTCAAGAAAAGTCCAAAAATATATAAATAGAATTTTTTTCTTTTGCATTGCATTGTTCAAAATCAAAATCATGCATCATATAGAGTAGTATAGTGTAATAGCATTCCATATTGGCCAAGGTGGGTTTATTATGAGGAGAATGTAAATTTGTGCTTTAATAATATAGCATTGCATGAGGTCATGGCAATGTTCAAGTGTAGGGGATTTGATATGAGCAAAAACTCATATAAATTAATCAACAAATCACCCTAAAACACAAGGAAAATACCTAACTTTTGTGCTATAAAGCGGAATTATGTGGTATGTTTTGTGTTTGTGTATAAATAGGTAAGAAGGATAAATTTTCAAGCAAACAAGAAGAAATCAAGCTTATTTGGATGAAAAAGACAAAGAAGGATCAAAGATGACAAGACTTTGAAGATGAAGGACCTATCTTGACAACAGTCCAAAGTTAAAGGACTCAAAGAGTAAATTGGTCAAAGTCAAGATTCAAGTCAAACATGGTCAACTATTTAGTCAACCAAGTCAAAGGGTCAAATTAGACAAGTATACAAGTGGAAGGACCAAAAATGGCATTAAAATGAAGTTTTTAGACCATTTGGATCATCTGCCTAACTCTAAGGGTTAAAAGTGCTAAAAATTCTCCAAGTTTGGGAGCAATCCGTGTGAAGGAGTCTTCATCCAATAAGAGTGCAAGGTTTATGTGACACGGATTGCGAGCAAGATAGCCACATCACCACTTCATTTATTGGGCCGTTATTGCTACAGTATACTCCACTAGCCAACTTTCAACCAATGGGAAGCTTACAACCAATTATCATTTTATCCATATTGGATAACAATCCGTGTGCTCACATTTCAACCAATCCTAGCTTGCCACATGGCATCATCTTCCACAAATAAACCCAGGAACGATTTTTAGCTACACTGAATTTTAGGAAATGATTTCTACAAGAAACTTACTCGTTTTCAATTGAGGAATGCATTGGTAACACTTAATCAAGCTCAAACTCAAGGAATCAAAAATCCCCAATTCATGAAGAACACAAGAATTTGCAATTAGCCAATTCAGGACTCCTGACAGCCTGCTATTGGTGGGGATACGTCATCAGCTCCAACAACTTCTCATCTCTTGTCTATAAATAGGGAATACATCTTTCATTTTATGTATGTAGCTAAGTGTGAAAATTTCACACACTTCCCTTTTTCTCTCTTAATCTAGCTAGTTAGTTGTTAGTGTAACCAACTCAAGAGCTTGACAAACTCTTGAGTTAGTTATAGTTAGTTGTAACCTCCTACCTAACTCTGTAACAACTTTTCACATTCATAGTAATAAAATTCCCTCATTTTTCCTTCAATCTCCTTATCAGTTCATGCATACCTGTTGATCTTGTGTTGTTATGAGTTGCTTGTGATCACACTTGATCATAAAGAGCTCATTGTGAAGAATTGTAGCTGTTTATTCCTGTTCCTGTTGCTCCAGTAGCTGAGTTGATCTTGAAGCAGATTTTTGGGTAGATATGATGATGATGATGAATGTAGATGGTTAATTTGTTGATTTTAGTGTTAAGGTGGTGGTTTAACACAGTTTAGGAGGCTCAGCGCCTACCTACTCCGTCAATGCAGGCACTATGCTAAAAGGTTTCATGTATCTTAGTTTTGTTCCACTAATCAGCAACTTGCATACTCAATTCTAGCTTAAACACTATCTGTTGCTTTGATCAAGTGTGCTTAGTATGTTTTTGGATTGATTCTGATTGTTTAGATAGATACTTGTTAGTTTGATAACCATTTGTTAGCTTTACTTGTTATTGCCTTCATTTCATCAATTAATTAGCTTGCTTTAGTATTTTGAGTATCAGCCTGTTATTTTACATATACTTGGTTCATTTGTGCTTTATTTTGTTCAACAAGTTTGAGTAGATAACAATCTTAGTTTAGATCAATCACTTGCTCATATTCTCTTTACAAAATTTGTTGTGAGATCAGTTAAGTAGTGTTTGGATTTGCTGTCATTTTGTAGTTCACGTGTTTCAAATTGGTTAAGCTTTATTCATTTACCATTCTTCAGTCATCTTAAACAAGTTTGAATAGTTTTTAAGTCAACAATATGGTCAAAAAGGCAATTGGCTGTTAAAAGGTTTGGGTCAGTTTTGCTATTCTAGTTCATAAAAAAGTAGTCATTTTCAGTCTCTTGGCATTTCTTCATTACTTGATAAAAATCAGCCAAACCAATTTCTATTTGTCATTTAACATCCAAAGTTTGAGTGCTTATAAGGAAATCATACAGTATCTTGTTTCAAGTGAGAAATTAGCTTTTTCATAAGCTTTTAAGCAACATCAAGCTTCTGTAATCAAAGTGCATACTGATTTCTTATTCTGGCAAATCCACTTCATAAATCTTGCTATTTTCTTTCACAATCTTGTTTACGAACTTGTCTTGAGTAGATCTGGAAGTTTTCAGCTTTTTCAACTTTTTGGTCAAACTTGGTCAATAAGCTAGTTTCAGCTTATTTGCAATTTCCAGCTTTAATACTTGATCATTTTCCATAAGAAAAGACATTCCAGACTCTCCATAGACTGATTAACAAGATTTAGCTTAAAAATCTGTTTGTGCATGTCTAGCTTTTCAGTTAGCTTATTCTTGGCTTATTGAAGTTGGCTTATTTGAGTTTTATTGCATTTCAAGCTTTTTCCTTGCACTAGCCTAAGTGTTTTTCAGTTTTAAGCAGTTTAAAGTTTGTTTGAGCTAAATTGGTGCATTTTAGAGCTTATACGAGCTTATTTGATCTAGTAGCCCGTTTTTGATAACATTTCCCATTTTATTGCACAATAGTCCCTATTCTTTGTTCTTGTTTGAATTGGCAGCTAATTTTCCATGTTATTAGGGTTTGGTTAATTTCAGTCCTAAACTTTTAAGCACTTGTCATTTTCAGTTAGTAGATTTAAAATTTGTTACATTTTGTTAGTAGTTTGTTACAATTTGCATAATTAGTCCTTTTACTTTCTAATTTTTACATTTCAAGCATTATAGTTTCCATTACTTACATTTTTAGCACATTACTTTCTATAGATTTACAATTTTGTCCTTTTGTGAAAAAAACTTGGTATGTGCTAATTGTTTTACGGATACGTAGTTAATATTTTTCATATTTTTACGTGCTTGTTTAAATAGACATAGAAAATCCAAATAACCCTATCAACCAAAAACGATAATAAACCTGATTTTGTTAGGACTTTAATTTGGTTAAGAATCGAGAGAAACGAACTTCAATTTACACGATTTCAATGGTAATTATGTATTTGATCCGGGGGATATTTATGGAGTTTTGATAATTGAAAACTTGTTTTACCTCATCATGGAGATTTTTCTTAAAAAGGGCAAAACTTTTCTTCTCCATGATAGGTTTTAGACACTTTTAAGTGTGGGATGAGTCAAGCTAGAGACTCCTTAAATCAAGCTTGAATAACTAGGTTTAGAAGTTTTTAGACTTAGAGTGTTGTAGGTTAGAAATAAGGATAGAGAGTTGATGAGAAGTGTAGGGGAGACCTTCTTTTGTCTTCATGTTGTTTGTAGGGTTGCTCACTCATCACGTGCTTTGGAGCTTATGGAGTAGGCCCTTGTATCCGGTTCACTTCGTTACTATTGTGATTTTTCATAGACACATTGTGCTTTAAAAATGAATTCACTATAGTTGATCTTTCTTTAACTTGGGATAAGCAAAGTCTATTCATTGTCATAAGTGTAGGGGAAGTTTTATACTTCCATGCTCTTAAACATTGAGGACAATGTTTAGCTTAAGTGTAGGGGGGTCTTCTATCGAAGTTACCTTACCTAGATTTTGTCATTGACCTTCATGATAAAATGGAAAATTAATTTTTCAAACATTTTTCAAATTTTTGATCTACTTTGTCCACCAAAAATATACATTCATAATTTTGGCATCAGTCATTTTTTTATTTGCATAACACATTTTCATTGTATATATTTCTTCTTTTATTTTTCATCAAAAAGATATAAAAAGAGAAAAAAAATTATACTAAGGGCATGGTTTAACAAATTTAGACTTCTTTGACATATTAGGCCCGTCATGGATACTTTGACTCAACCCGAGTTTTATTATCCAAGCATTCTCTAGCTAGTATCCTTAACCATGTAGTCTTTCATTGGTCTATTAGGCTAAGCATCCACCACTCTCATTATTTGAGATTTTATATTTGTGGAGAATGGGAAATGATAGAGTTGAAGCAAGTATAAAAGGGCTAGATAAACTTCATGATAATTACTTGTGGCTAAACCATTCTCTTCTTTACCTCTATTTTCTTCGCATGTATATATGTTAATAAATAATCAAGAACGGTTTTAATTGGTTCGTAATCTCTTATGCATTTTTGTCTAATCATTCATGGTTGGTATAAGTACGTCTTAAGATTCTAAGTTTGAACGTTTTATGTGTACTAGACTTATGTCATGCTTAATACTTAGCGGGTGTTTTTCCTTTTATTCTTTTCAACTTTCTTTGTGAGGAATAAAGAAAATTAAGAGCGGCCTACAAAAAAATGAATGGCTAGAAAAAAAAAGAGAAAAAGAAAAAAAAATAATTATACAAGACTCCCAAGAGGGGCAGTAAAGTGTTAATTATAGTAACTATTAGATTCCAATATTACCTTGACGGGTTGCGGGGATTTAATAGTTGCTCCAATCCAATATTACCTTTACGGGTTGCGGGATTGAAGATCCAATGTCTCAAAAAGGCGGAGGATGTAAATTATTGCGTGAGTTTTATTTTACTTTCCTTAGCGAGTGTGTAGCTACTTATTAATGCATGACATGAGGATTTTACACATAAGGCGAATGACTTATTACTCTTGAAACGGACTTATATTAATTATGAGCGGTTTTTCAAGTAATGGATGAGAGGATTACTTAGGATTAAAACTGTGCTTCCTTATTTTTGGATTTTACATTTCTCATATTTCACGCTTTAAATAATGACAAATTCGCCCAAAAGCAATTTGCTCAAATAATAACCGGTTCCACATTTAATTATTATGAATAAGTTGATGCACTTTTTACTTGTGAATACAATGATCCCATTTTTAAGCTTGGTATGGGGAAAGTGAAACCTGAGGGTGATAAGTGTCCATGGTACCAAAGCCCTAATTTAAGTCACTGACTTCTTTATGAGTTTTTCCATCAAAGCCATTTCAAGAAAAATCCAAAAAGATATAAATAGAATTGTTTCTTTTGCATTGCATTGTATAAAATCAAAATCATGCATCATATAGAGTAGCATAGTGTAATTGCATTCCATTAAATATGAGGAAAATGTAAATTTGTGCTTTAAAATATGGCATTGCATGAGGTCATGGCAATGTTCAAGTGTAGGGGATTTGATATGAGGAAAAACTCATATCAATTAATCAACAAATCACCCTAAAACACATGGTAAATACCTAACTTTTGTGCTATAAAGCGAATTATGTGGTATGTTTTGTGTTTGTGTTTAAATAGGTAAAAAGGATACATTTTCGAGCAAACAAGAAGAATTGAAGCTTATTTGTGATGAAAAAGACAAAGAAGGATCAAAGATAACAAGACTTTGAAGATGAAGGACCTATCTTGACAACATTTCAAAGTTAAGGGACTCAAAGTGCAAATTGATCAGAGTCAAGATCCAAGTCAAACATGGTCAACTCCAAAGTCAAACAAGTCAAAGGGTCAAACTAGACAAGTATGCAAGTGGAAGGACCAAAAATGTCATTGGAATGAAGATTCTAGCTCATTTGGACATTCTACCAAAGTCTAGGGGCTTAACTTGCCAAAACTACACCAAAAATGGACATGATCCGTGTGAATTGGCTATTTACCAATCACAACTCAAAGAAAATTAAACATGGATCGCCAGCTAGAATTACCACATCACCAACTCATTAAATGAGCCGTATCTCCACAGTGCAACCACTAACTCATATATGGACCAATAAGAAGCTGAAACCCCATAATCACTTTATCCATTTTTGGATATCAATCCGTGTGTTCAATTATCAACCAACCAAAGACTGCCACATGGCATCTTCTTCAACAAACGAACCCATGTTCAATCTAAAGCTATACTGCATTTCATGAAATATGGTCTACATGAAAAATGCTCGTTTTTAAGAGAGTAATACAATTGAAGCACTCAATTAAGTTGTAACTCAAAGAATCAAAATCCCCCAATTCGTGATGAACACAAGAAATTGCAATTGAGCAAATCATGACACTTGGCAGCCTGCTATTGGATGGAACATGTCATCGACCCCAACTCACTCTCATTTCTCCTCTATAAATAGGGATAGAACCTCTCATTTGTTGTATGTAGAAAAGTGTGAAATTCACACACACTTTTATTTTCTTCCTTCAATCTTGTTAGTTAGAAGTTAGTATAACGACCTCAAGAGCTTGACAACCTCTTGAGTTAGTTATTAGTTAGTTGTAACTACTTTACCTACCCTTGTAACAAACTTTTACTTCAAATTCAATAAAATCACTCAGTTCCTTCAATCTTCTTACAATTCCCTGCATTACTGTTGATTTTTGTTGCTGTTATAAGTTTCTTATGATCACACTTGATTATTAGAAGCTTTGTGAAGAATTGAAGCTGTTTTTGATCATTCCAGTTACTGAGTTGAATTTTGTAGCAGATTTTGGTAGAATTGATCAGAATGTTGATGGTAAATGATTGATTGGTTAAGGATAGTGCTAAGGTGGTGTTTTAGCACTGTTTAGGAGGCTGAGCGCCTACCTACTCCATCAATGGAGGCCTAATGCTAAAAGGTTTTAAAGTTCTTAGTTTTGGTTCCACTAAAAAGTTCAATGCATGCTCAATTCTAGTGTAACAAAGTAACTGCTGTTCTGATCAAGTCTGTTGGTTTGATTTAGCTTGATTTTGCTAGTTCAGATACTCTCTTGTTAGTTTGTTAACTTCTAGCTTGATTTTTGCTTGAGTTCTGTCTTCTGTTCATCAGTTACTTCTTATAGAGTGCATTTTGAGTTCTAGTGTGCTATTAAGACTGTTTTTGGTTTTTAAACCTTTCACTACTCAACAAACAAGTTTAGATATCAGTCATAGCTTATCTTAATCATTTACTCAAATTCTCTCCATTAAAGTTCAAATCAGATTAGTTGACTAGTGTTTGGATCTACTTAGATTTTGGGATTCAAGTTGTTTAAACTAGTTAAGCTTTTTATACATTTCTCATCCTTTAGTCATTTGAAACAAGTTTGTAAAGTTTTATAGTCAAAATCAGGGTCAAACAGGCAAATGGTTAGTAAAAAGTTTGGGTCAAGTCTTTGTTATTAGTTCATCAGAAAAGTAGCTTATTTCAATCTCTTGCCATTGCTTCATTTCTTAACCAAAATCAGTGAAACCAGTTTCTAGTTGTTCATTAACATCTGAAGTTTAAGTCTTGATAAGGAAATCATACAGTTTTCATTGATAAGCCTAAAATCAGCTTTTGAATAAGCCCTTGAGCAATTACAAGTTTCTGTGATTTTTGGATAGACTGTTTTCTTAGATAAGCATTTATACTTCATAAATGTTGCTTTTTTCTTCCACATTCTTACTTAGAAACATGTTTTGAACAGATTTTGAGCTTTTGAGAATTTTCAACTTTTGGTCAACCAAAGTCAAATAAGCTAGGATTCAGCTTAATTCCATTTTCCTGCTTATCTACTTGATCATTTTCCAATATAAAAGACATTCCATACTCACAATAAGCTGTTTAACAAGATTTGACTTTAAAACTTGAATGTGCATGTCTTGATTCTATGGTAGCTTATTCATGGCTTATTGGATTTGGCTTATTTGAGTTCTAGTGAGTTTTAAGCTTTTTCCTTGGACAAGTCTAAGTGTTTTTCAATTTTAAGTTGTTTGAAACTTGTTTGAGCTTATTTGGTCCAATATTCAGCTTATACGAGCTTGTTTCTTCATTGTGCCCGTTTTTTGTTATATTTTCCATTTAATTGCATTTTGGTCCTCTTTGTTTGTAGTTGTTTTCATTTCTAGCTAAACTTCCAAGCTATTAGGGTTTGCAAATTTTTAGTCCAATACTTTTAACAAATTGTCAATTTTACTTAGTTAGTTTTTAAGTTTGTTACATTTGGTTAGAAAGTTGTTAGATTTTACATATTTGATCCTTTAACTTTCTGAATTTTACATTTTAAGCTTTGAACTTTCATTTACTTACATTTTTGGCACATTACTTTTATATATTTACATTTTTGTCCATTTGTGAATAAAATGTTGGTAATTGCTAAATGTTTTACGGTTACGTAGCTTAATATTTTTCACCATTTTTACGTGCTTGATTAAATAGACATAGAAAATCCAAATAACCCTATCAACCAAAAACGCTAATAAACTTGATATTGTTAGGACTTTCAATTGGTTAAGAATTGAGAGAAACAAACTTCAATATACTCAATTTCACCTAGTTTACACTACCTATATAAGGAGTGTACATTGGGAGAGAAAGGGTTAACCAATACAAGAGCTTAAACTTTGGATAACTTTTCTCTCTCGATACCAACTAAACCATATAGCCAAGATGCATATGAACGTTTAGATTGGAGCTTAGAATTTAACTTTGGTTAGACGTATAAGTAGAGGAGATCACAACCCATTGTCATCCAACCACTTTGTTATTCCACAAACAAAGTGGGTTTAGATTCTTTATTTGATTCTAATAAAAGTCTATACGTTGAAAAGTATATTGGTATTGTTTTTTTAATTGTTCATAGTTCTTATCTATCGTTAAAACAACACACTTGAGTCGAAGTAAAGAGTTATTACTTAAGCTGATAAGTAATAACAAATTACAAGGGACCAACAGAATGTCGTGACGGGTATGTTTTTAGGTGATCACTTTGCTATTTTAATCTTTGGTTCGGGAGCCGATATTAGTTTTGTGTCTACCCAAATTTTTGCATATGTTGAGTGTGAGCCCGAGGGTATTGATCCTTGTTTACTTGACAGAAATAGCAAACTGTGAGAAAGAGGAAGTAGATGAGGTTTTCTGTGATTGTGAAATAGAAATATTAAATCTAAGGAGTAAATATCGGTACGGGATTTCTATTATGAGGGAGTGTAGTGACAACCCTAAATTTTTAGGTTTGTCACTTATGTCTGCTTGACCCTTATTTATGTGCTAAATGTGTCTTTATGTGATTAGAGTGTGACTTGGGCATCATTTACAAGTGCGAGGTACGTTATAAGTGAAACGATGAGTGGTTATTTCATGTATGAGCTCACGTGGTAGTGACTATGGAATGAAATGGAGTTATTTTGGAATTTTATATATATACATGTATGTATTATAGTTAATCGTATACTTACGATGTGAGGGTTTAGCGTTTAGAGGCCTCGGGCTTAGGATTAAGAGTCGAGAATAGATTCCGATTTGGTTTTAAGTTATTTTAGACTTAATTATTAGGCCACTAACTTATTTTAAGACTTTTCATAAAATTAGTAATTTTGCGTATTTTACGGTAATCGCGTAAAAATGACTAGTTTCACGGTTTTAACGTTTTGGAGACTTTAGGAGCTGAAATAAATTAAGGTAGTTTAAGGTAATAATAATTAAACTATATATAATAATCAATAAAAAATATATAAAGAGTCGGTATGACCGAGGATCAAAGAGAAAAAAAAGAAAAAAAGAAAAACGGGAAATTGTAATGGGCTAGGATTTGTTTCTAATACCTATATAAGGGTTTTGGTTAAAAAAACACAAAAACCTCCATGGAAAGAAAAAAAGCTGCGATTGACAATAAGGATTTAGGGTTTCAAGTAGTTTTCATCCTAAATTTATTTTAAGATAAAACCCTTGTTTATTTTTAAGTTTTAATCATTATGTATTCAATTAAAATCAATTAATGATGGATTTAGGGTTAGGGTGAGTAGCAGAGCTAGAAAACTTGGTTGTAGGGGGAAATTTCTTTTTAACAATTAGTACTGGTATTACTAAGGATGAGCATTTTGACCCAAACCCCAACCGAAGCCGTACCCGGAATCGCACCAATTCCCGGTACTCGAATCCTGTTCGGTACGGTACCGGGACTACGAAATAAGGTAAAAAAATTCGGTACAACTAATTCGGTACGGGACTGGTACCAAATTGGGAAATTCCCTAAGTAAACCGAGAAAATCCCGATTTCCCGATACCGATACCCTGTACCGGTACCGATATCCAAATCCCGTTCGATACGAGATTGGTATATAACTTTTTAGTTCGAGAAAAAACCGAGAGCACTAAAACGAGACGAGTTCAAGAAAATATTGATATCGAGCTCATCCATATTACATAAGAAAACTTCATATAAACCTTGTAGCTACAAAAGTTGAATAGGAATTATAATTTCTTCAAATTAAAAGCTCGGTTAATTGGGTTATTCATTATTACTATTATTTATTTCAGTTTTCTATACATAATACTTTAATTATGACTAAACTAAAAGTACATCTCTATTTAGACTAGTATTATTCATAGTCATCTCTTATCTCTATCATCTTCATTTCTTCATCGTAACTAAAATACAAAAACCTTCATAGAACCATTGTTACTTCTGATTTACGCCAACCATCTTCTGGTTGAGGGCATTCTCAGATTTAAGTTGGGGTCACCGCGAGAAAAGTACATAAAGTACCTTAAAAATCGTGATTATCGAAGAAATCATTGGGGGCAGTTGCCCCTAAGTTGTACATCCCTCCGCCCCTTGTTAGGGTTAATCATGAATTTGTAACATATCTAATTAAACATGTTATGATTCATTAGGGGTAAATACTACACATGTAATAGGTGATTAATTAGTCTAATTATGGGAGAATCGTTTTTGAAATTAGGGCAGAATTTGGTGTCACTTGTTTTGATCATAACTCGAGTTTGGAAAACATATAGAAGTTAAATTTTGTATCCAGAAATAGGTAATCGAATAAGATTTTGAATGAAGGAAACAAGAACTCAATTGGAGGTTGGGAAGTGAGGCAAAAGGGGGTTACAACAGTCATGGTCAAAATTGATTTTGGATCAACCTATTTACAAATAATGTTTTAAGATGGTTAAGGTACTTAGGTATGGATTAAGGCTTTCATGTGGATGTGAGGTCTTTCTTAAATGTTAAATAGAAGTCCCCTTTAAGGGCTAAGTCATAGGGTTAGTCTAAGACCATCTGGTGTTAGCAAACTTTTGACATGTAAAAATCAGGAAATTCTAGATAGGCAAAAGTATATATATATATATATATATATATATATATATATATATATATATATATATATATATATAGAATTTAGATAAAATAGTTTAGGTTCTTAAAGTTATTAAAATGAGAAGTAATAGAAAATGAGAAATATCACATTTATTAATTAGTTTTGGTTCGTTTTTTATTTTTTTATTCGTGTACGAGTGTTTTGGAAGTTTTAGTTCGTGTACGAGTAGCTAACTCACAATTTTTTTATATTACTAGTTTTGCGTGTATCAGTTGTGTATCATAGTTTATCAATTATTTTGTTATATCGAATGCAACATGTGATAATATATCACTGAATTTGAGAATAAATGATTATTTATGCTAATAATATTTTTTGAAGTAAAACTATGTATCATATGTATCAGCTATAAATTTTTACGTATCAAATTTTTTTGTGTTTTTATAGTAATTTTTATGTATAAGATTTATTGTTTTGTGCTTAATATGAAATAAATCACATGTTAATTGATAAAATCAATGGTTAAGATGACTTTTCATTTTAACAACTTTAAGCTACTACACTACAATAACCTATATATATATATATATATATATATATATATATATATATATATATATATATATATATATATATATATATATATATATATATATATATATATATATATATATATATATATATATATATATATATATATATATATATATATATATATATATATATATATATATATATATATATATATATATATATATATATATATATATATATATATATATATATATATATATATATATGTATATGTCTATATATATATATATATATATATATATATATATATATATATATATATATATATATATATATATATATATATATATATATATATATATATATATATAGTGTAACTTTATTTACAGAACCCATCTTAGTGACAGAACTTGCAGAACTCTTGTTTTTGAAGGTAAACATGTATGTTTAAAGGAGTACATGTATGTTTTTAGAGAATATTTGTATTCGCGAAGCATATTTGAAGTTCTTTTTGTCAAAATTAAATAAAATTAAAAAAAGATATCCAAAAACATACATGTTTGAGAGCGTGCATGCATGTATGTGCACGTATTAAAAAACATACATTTTTGAAAGCGCGCATGCATGTATGTGCGCCGATCTAAAAACATACATGTTCGTTTTCATAAACATACATGTACGCCTTCCAACATACATGTTTGTCTTCAAAAACAAGAGTTCTACAAGTTCTGTCACTAAGATGGGTTCTGTAAATAAAGAACCCCTATATATATATATATATATATATATATATATATATATATATGTTTGTCTTCAAAAACAAGAGTTCTACAAGTTCTGTCACTAAGATGGGTTCTGTAAATAAAGAACCCCTATATATATATATATATATATATATATATATATATATATATATATATATATATATATATATATATATATATATATATATATATATATATATATATATCTTTACATTATATATAAGAGGAGGGAAATGCCACATAAGCAGACTGTTAATCCACGTCAGCATCATTCAGGCCGACTCTTATGCCCGTCATCACTCGGGCCGGGTATCCGGCTTATATTCAACCGAGAACTTCTTTTCACCAATCTGCAAAAATTATCTTCCATCATTGTTCTTCAAACCCTAAACTCAAACCCCCACAAACTAATCATCCGACACAAATCCATCCAACACCCTGAATCCCAATCAATTGGAATTGGATTGAAGATAACTATTCAAAGAATGAGCTAGGTCATGGTAGAGCGTAACTTGATGGTAGGTCATTGGATATATGAAGGTAAACCTGTTTCGGAAATTCGATTCAGCTACCTTTGAAATACCATAATCTTTTATATTGTTTTTATATTAGATTGAAGATAACTACAATGTTGACAGTATGTACAATACGGAGACGTCCTCCTTCAATAATAGATGCGTCCAAATATTCATCTCACCATCACAAATCGATCAATACTCAAAGTGAGTTTCCTATATCTCTCTTCTCCTTAAGATCACAAATCATCAACTGTAGTCAGTACATGATCTAGCTAGCAGGTTTAAATTGTGTTTTTTACTCTGTATAATGCATATATTCACCCTTGAGATAATCTAATACGAAGTCATGTTAGGTTCAGTATTGTAGTTTTAAATAACCTCAGGTTCCAACTAGGGTATCACAGTTACATTCCAATTCTTACAGGGTGATGTTGTGACTTAATTCATGGTTGTTTTTGTCCTCATTGTGATGTTTAATCGTTTGTACGTATATTGTAGAGCTGTTTCTAGAAGAATGTATCTTGAGTGGTTGAATATCATGGGTAACAAAGATTATGAAATTCGTTGATTTGTTTATGCTTTGTCTTTGTATGATGCTGCTCTTTTCTTGATCCTGAAATCGATTTAAATAGAACCAATAAATCCGCAGCCTTAACTAGATCAGGTTTTGAGCAATGCGTCAAAGTTTGAAGAATAGGATTGCACCATTTTTTGGGTCTAGTTATCCATACAAATTTGTTGGTTGTCCCGGCTCGGGCCGTTTGATAGCCGACAGGTACCTCTTATTGATTATACAACACTAAACTTATATGTCCAATTGCCCGATAGGCCGATATTAAATACTGATATTTGGATGATTTAGACATGAATAACCTAAGATCTTATTTATATCAGGGGTAATGATTATGATCAGTATCAAGTCCTCCATTAAATTTTTAAGAAGCGTGCCAACATGAAGGTTTTCTGTGCTTTCTTGCTCTATCTTTTTCTCGGTTCATTTACTGTTCCATTAATACCCCATATTACTCATTCGGTCTAATTTTGTTTTTCTTGTGCAGATAATAAGCAATTTACAAACAGCTAGGAAAAGGTAAAAACTGTAGTCATGTATAATATGTTTAATGGATTAAGCAGTTCTTTGTTTTTGCCTTGGTTACATGGCATATTTGATACATTAATGATTATATACTGATCATCAACATTATTGTTTTTATGGTCAAGCGAATTCACCATGATTGAACTTGTCGAGACTATTTAAGAGGTTTGTTATTGACTTTTGACTCAAAGATCTGTACTCCACGTTTATTAAGCGTGTCAACAGTTCCTCCTTAGGGTTCTGATCACAGACCTAAAACTGAGAGTGGCTTGGGTTTGCATCTTCAAGCCTTGGATACGCTTCACAACAGGTATGCCCTAATGGTTGTATCGACATTATTTATAAATGTATGTGTTTGTGGATTTAATCTCGAATGCTAATATGAATATTGTGTTTGATTATAGGCGAGTGAGGACGTCCATGGTTCTTCTTATTCCTCAAAGCAGCATTAGGGAGGGTGGGTACCTTTTATTTAAATATCAATAGTACTGTTCCTGATTATGGATATTGGATATTGAGTTTCTAGCGGTAACTTTGCTTTCTTAACATCTGGTTTTAATTGTTTTCATACATGTTCTAATGGTTGTTATAGCAAATATACTGCTTGATAAGCTAAATAATAACCCACCCAAATAGTTAATTCTTGAGCACGCCATGACTAGAAAAGTATGGAGCTTATAGGTTAGTGTACGGAATGTCGGATTACCAAGTCACGTCTCACCTTTTTTGTTTCTTGCATTATGGTTCTGGAAATTAACACCTTTGGAGATAATTGGTACCAATGTGATATAAAATAAATACACGTCTCTAATGAAAGTAGTAGAACTTGATATATGTATATTTTTGCACTATGCAACAGAATCTAAAAGTAATATAGGTAGGGATCTTATGAAGGGGTGTTTGGGATAGCTGTACGTAGAAAACTATTTTGAACACATTATTACTTTTAATTTTTTTTAATTATAGGTAATTTAACAACACTTGTATGTGGTGGGTACCTTAAATCTGGCTTAAATGATAAAGCTTATGAAATGCTTGAAATCAGTGTGGTTAATACATGGAAACTCAAAAGGGCAGCTTGGGAAATTCTCCTTCGTTTGTACACCTCTTGGTGAAAAAGATGATGTTTATCGTAATGAAGCTTTGAACACAAATCCACCCGAATGCGCAAAAAGAATTCTGGAGCACTCCATCAGAAAAGAAGTCTACAATGGAAATGCGTATGAACCAACAAAGGTCGTTTAGTTTGCTTATTATTATTTTTTTTGGATTCTTGATTTTCATTTTTGTATTTTTACGAGTTGCTGACTAAGTGAAACTGAGACAGAGAGTTGTTATCTTGGTTCTACAGGAACTGAGATATGAACTTCCCCAACAAGAAAAGCCTGTTGAGAAGAACGAAAGTATATATATCGTAATTCAAATTTACTTGATGGCACTTTAAAAGTAACATCAACCAAACAACTTGTTTTGACAACTAAAATAGTACAACCAAATTACCCATGTTAACAGCAAATAGAGCAACTAAACAGCTCATTTTGACATCAAAAAGTGAAAGTAAATAAGCCATTCAGTTATTTATTGAAACTAAGACTTAATTACGGGTTAAGTTACACTAATTAAGAATTTGTTATGGTCATGTAATATTCATTAACAGCTTGAAAAGCACTAGGAAATTCCATCCTCTTGCATTGCTGTTAAGTGACTAACCTCAGGTGAGTTCTATGATAAAATCTCCGGAGTTAATACCAAATTTTCTTTTATCTATTTACAAATAATAATATATCATTTACATTATCACGGGAGCTTATTAGTACTATCTTATATTGAGAGTAAATGTAAGTCAGATTATTGGAAGTTTGAAACTTCAGATAATAAAAAAAAACTGAAAGCTTTGTGAAGTTTTGAAATTTATAGGTCAAAATCTTGGTTTGGCATGGTTGTGGCCATTGTAGACATTGTCCGTAAAATAAAAAAGACCGTGGCAATTCAGGATGCAAGCTTAGTATTATATTTGTCTTATAGTTTATAAAAATGATGACCTTCCATAATTTAGATAGACTCTTTATGTTACAGGGAGAACAGGATTGATTATACGCTCTGGGACTGTTGAGTGTGGAACAGCTATGCTGAAAATCAAATATACCTTTTTTGAGGCTCAGGTTTTGATTTTAACTTTTGTCTCTGTTTTTATAGGTTTCTTATTCGTTTAGTTTAAGAGGATGTAAAAGGCAGGTTGACGAGTGTCTAGCGAACGATGAACGAGCATCCTGTGCATCTGTGAAAACGCGTGGTTTATGTGATTGACGGAACGATGAACGAGCATCCTGTGCATCTGTGAAAAGGCGTGGTTATGTGATTGACGGATGTCGTTCAGTGGTAATGTTGCAACCTCCTGAGCTGAGTTTTGTATATATTTGCTTATATCTCTTATTCTCTGAGGTCAGTTATGTTTTTTTAATTATGTGTGTTGGGATTTACATTTTACTGAATTTCGTATGTTTATAGGTGTTTAGAATTCGCTAAAATGTATAATTATTCTTTAATATTTTGTATTTTAGGGTGTTTGGGAATAGAAAATCAGAATAAACGCAACTTAAATTAATTCAAAATCAGGATAATTAGCAAAGTCTATTAATAACAAACAGGCTGTTTGTTTGAAACAGCTAATGTAGTAGGTTGCCTGAGTTAGTAGTTTTGACTGAATTGTGTTATTTTATTAATGAAAGAAGTTGAGAAAGTAAGTGTCCAGGTCTTTTATTACAATGCTAGAAATTGAATTGTCTTTTCTTTATATTGGGAATATATAAGAGTTGCTTTGTCAACTGGAGCACACTGTAATGTCTATGTTGTCAAATTCTTGCGAACCTAACTGCTAAAAGTTGATTTATTTTATTTGCTAGGTTGCTTTTTTTTTAACTTTGTTACTTATCTGCTACAATGTTTCTTTCTGATGCAGTTTGAACAGAAGATTTGATTATCAAAAAACATGTCTGGGTACGTAAACAGCTTCTATGTCTACCATACTAATCCTGCACATTGTTTGATACGACTACATTTGAGTGACTATTTTCATTTCTTTTCATTTGAGTATTCAAGTAATTTATATCATTTTAATGGTTTTGCAGTGAAGAAGTTCCAATTGAGGTGCTAGCTCTCGGTGAAATAGTTGTTGCGGGGATGGGTTAATCCCGTCAGGTTAGGTCGAGCTCGACACTATTGTCCAATTATGAGAATATTACATGCAATATAATTATTAGAAATAATAATCCGGAGTATATGATTTTTGACCCATTTTCTCTTTGTTAGCGAATTTTTTAGCTTTTCCTATTTCACCATTAGAGATAAAACTAGAGACATAACTACAATGACTCATTCGTACCTAAGTGAGTCGAGATTGACATATCTAACTTAAAAAGTGTGGATGTAGGAAACCAAGTGTATGCATGTAGGAAACCAATAACATGGTTTGAACCAATAACATGATGTTAACCAAGAACGTGAGTCCTTTCATAGTAGCAGTTGTCATTTTATAAATGCTTCACACTATTAACTTTATCTTTTCACCATTGAACGGAAATTTCTTTTTTATTGTAATAGTTAACTCTATAAGTATGTAACTGATACATGTTTAACTAAGACATTCGTGAATGGTCGATGATACACTTTTACCTTTTTGCGGCGAGGTTTACGGCATAACCTTATAAGGTTTGCAATGTATTTTTTTCTTCTAACTTCCTTTTTCAATGTGTCATCGAATTGAGTTTGCAAACAGATTACGTATTTTTACGCCTTAAAAATACACGTCCAGTTTTTTAAAAACACAAAATTAAAGTAATAGCTATATAGTTGAAACCTTCGGCTAACCTGTTGCTATACTTAATATTTTTTCACTTAATCTATTGCCTTTTTATGTATATGTATGCAGGTAAAATCACATACATGGCACGGGCACCAACACCTATTCGTGTCGGTTATCTGGAAGAGCATGTTGTGATGTTGGTCTTCTTGTAATATTTTGTCATCCTTATAACAATGTAAAATCATATGTCTCGATGTGCATTTACGTCAATGTAAATAATGTATACTTGCCAATCGCCATTTGATATACATTGCCATTAGTTTCGGTATCCTTCTGCACATGAAGAAGGTCCATAAGATGGCTTCTCTTGTCACTTTCTTGGACGTATTCCACCCTTTATGCTTTTACTTTTTATCTTGGTACATTACTAGGCTTTATGTTTCAGCCCTATAAAAATTCTGTATACGCCATGTATAAAATTCTTATATATGCTTTCTAGAACCTTAAATGAAAATCTTGGATCTTGAGGTCTACTTTTTATGATTACTCACATCATGTTTCATATAAATGTCTTTCAGAACTAGCTGATTGTAATCCCAAAGTAAGGTTGCCTTCAAGTGTTCTGCATTTAGCCATCCGTCCGGTGATTCTGTTTCAGAACTAGCTTTGATCAGGTAGAAAACAAGCAAGGGGTCTACTAGATTCAGGGGGTAACCGACAACATTTTTCGTGAACTATCAACATAGAGGGAAAGGGAATATGTGATCATGTAACCCCCATGAACTATTAACGTAGCCAATATTGTTACAACACACAAATTAGTCATGTTCTAATTAACATGTGTTCTAAAGTTTTATAAATTTTTAATGGAAGTACTTAGGTGAACCTTTTATGATGCAACAATCAGAATGTTTTGCCAATTCCGAATACACATCGGATAACTCCAACTTTGAAGTGTGGATTCACGATTAACATTATCAGAAGGCTAAATACATGCGTATTTTGATCATTTTTTAATAAATAAGCATCATGACATATATCACAATGACATGTATCACAATGACATATATCACAATGAATACAATGAGATTTAAGTTTATTTGGATACCAAAGACTAATCTTCATCATTCATATCCAGCTTAATCCAATAAATAAGATTAAATCTAAAATCTATTTCTTTCTTTTTTCAAACATTAATATCTTTTAAACCGTTAATCGTTATGCGGAAAAAAATATACCATCATGACGGGAATTTAATTATCTTTCTACAGATATGCTATATGATATACTTTCGGTAAAAAAAATTTCGTTTTTTTCACATTTTTTTTCGTTATCGAAAATTATTATATATGATACTAAATATCATAGTAACACCAGTATCATATGATATATCAATATCATATATGATTCAAAATTTGTAATCTAACACTAATATCATATATGATGAAACGCTTTATCTTATATGATGAAACACTTTATCATATATGATATTTTACACCAATTTCAAATACAAAAAAAATGAAATTTGTTTTTCTTCAAAGTATATTATAGTGCATATCTGTAGAAAGCTAATTAAATGCTCGCCGCGATGGTATATTTTTTTCCCGTTTAACACTTAACTATTTCGAAGATATTTAAATTATAAAAATAAGTGAAATAATAAAATACTTTTAATTTTATCCATTAGATGAGAGGGAGATGGATGGTGGGGATGAGTCATTTGGTATCCAAGATATCCGAAATAACTCTCATCATACAATCGATGTATGTCGTGACTAAAATAACTTTTTGATGTGTCGAAGAACTTTAAAATACCTTTTGTATAATTAAACAACAAAACAAATAAAAATACATAAAATAAATTAAAAAAATTAATTTAAAAGAAATTACAAAATCACTTAAAAATACAAACTGTTGCACAACAAATAAAAAATTATGTTGTAAAAGGCTATCAATAAACTAAAAAAAACTACTTTTTAAAGAAATATATTCTTATAAATATATATATTTATCACAAAAAAACACGTAAACGAGAAACATAAGTCATAACCAAAAGAACAGAAGTGTAATAAAAATGTTGTAAAACACTAAATGATACTTCTTTCAATGCTTAAACTAATTGTATAACTGCAAAAGCTCGGATGCTTAAACAAAAACAATTACCAAATAAACATTTACCTAAATAAAACATGTAAACAAGAATCACAAGTCATACCCGCCCATCGGGCGGGTTTTGCCACTAGTATATATATATATATATATATATATATATATATATATATATATATATATATATATATATATATATATATATATATATATATATATATATATATATATATATATATATATATATATATATATATACATATATATATATATATATATATATATATATATATATATATATATATATATATATATATATATATATATATATATATATATATATATATATATGTATATATATATATAGTGTAACTTTATTTACAGAACCCATCTTAGTGACAGAACTTACAGAACTCTTGTTTTTGAAGGCAAACATGTATGTTTGAAGGAGTACATGTATGTTTTTAGACAATATATGTATTCACGAAGCATATTTGAAGTTATTTTTGTCAAAATTAAAAAAAGATATCCAAAAACATACATGTTTGAGGGCATGCATGCATGTATGTGCACGCATTCAAAAACATATATTTTTGAAAGCGCGCATGCATGTATGTGCACCAATATAAAAACATACATGTTCGCTTTCATAAACATACATGTAAGCCTTCAAACATACATGTTTACCTTCAAAAATAAGAGTTCTGCAAGTTCTGTCACTAAGATGGGTTCTGTAAATAAAGTTCCCCTATATATATATATATATATGTATGTATATATATATATATATTTATATATAAATATATATATATATATATATATATATATATATATATATATATATATATATATATATATATATATATATATATATATATATATATATATATATATATATATATATATATATATTATATATATATATATATATATATATATATATATATATATATATATATATATATATATATATATATATATATATATATATATATATATATATATATATATATATATATATATATATATATATATATATATATATATATATATATATATATATATATATATATATATATATATATATATATATATATATATATATATATATATATATATATATATATATATATATATATTTATATATATATATATATATATATATATATATATATATATATATATATATATATCGGGGCCTTAACAGAAGCTTTAGGGTTGGGTCAAATTCTGCGATGAAGCTAACATATGTAAGGTCATAGGGTTTTCTTTAGAGAAGAAATAGGTTTGATTAAAGGGGAGTTCGACTCACTTTGTTGGACATAAAAAGGGACTGTTTTGAGTAAAATGAGAACGGGCTAGGATATGAACAAAACTAAGTTATAGAGTTCATATAGGGGTGAAATGGGATACTTGTAGTCTTAGAATGGGATACTATTGGTTCATGTTTTGATTATATGCATTGTTGTGTATAAGTTTTTACTAGTGTGCTAGAATTTTGAAAAGCTCGTTCAGGTGAGTTTCATAGTCCCATATTCTTGAGTTTTATAAATCTTTTTATAAACTTCCAGATGGGATGGGAGAGACACTGTAATAATTTTGAAATGCATAGCTGTGATTGTTTTTAATGGTTTGTGTTGGACAATGTGTGTTTACTTATGTGTTGCTTGCCATGTGAATCTTGATTGTGATATGGTAAGGCGGGTAGTCTTGGTTTGGTACATAGATGTATGGGTGTCTATGGGACCGGTTGTGATATGGTAAGGCGGGTAGCCTTGGTTTGGTACATATATGTATGGGCGTTTATGGGACCAATGGGATTGGTAAGGTAGGTAGCCTTGGTTGGTTTGGATTCTGTGATCTTGATTACTAGTTGTTAATTCATATTGTATGTGACAATCCGTCAATTTATGGTCAATATTTTATTCTCAATATTTAATTGAAAATATTATTTTATGAACTCACTTATTTTTGGGAAGAAATTTGGATTTACGTCTTGGAGTAGCATCGACTACGTCTAAACCGGAGGATTCAACGTTACATGCTTACGTTTACATACACCGTCTTTGGTGACAGTCCGACATTTCAGAAAATAAATTTATCCATGAATATTATTTTGGAGATTAAATTTGTGTTGGTTCATAAACTCGCAAATTTACGAGAAGAGATTAGGACTTACGATTTTATTTTAACGTCCTTTACGACTAAACCGGAAACCTTAGGATTACGTATTTACGTTTTCGAACTCCGTTTTTGATGAGACAATTTTTATTGGATTCGTTTTGTGACGTTGATTCATAATTTATAAAAACGTTTTTCGTAAAACGACCCGAGGGCACGCAAATCGAGGAAACTAGAATCGAGAAATACCCGTAAACTAGTGAGATGGGACAAAACACATTGTCCCACCCCACTAGCTTAGTTTGGACGGCACTACTTGACACCACACACTAAGGTGGCATCAAGTTAGCTAACATGTTACAAGTGTAAGCTTAGCTTACATTTTAAGCCATACCTTCCCACTAACTCACAAAACTAGCTACTATTTTTCACTTCCACCATTTCCTTACATGCAAAATCCTCTCAAAACTCTCTCAAACACTATCCTCTTGCCATCCAAAATTAAGCAACAAACACCCTCTTTGATCTTCTAGCCATGAACCACATGTTTACTAGCTCTATTAAGGAGTTCTCTTGAAGCCTTGCTCATTTGGTGGCCATATTAACATCTTTGGAGGTGATTTGCTTGTGTCCTAGGGCTGATTTTCCAACCTATGTTCTTGATATTTGATGGTCTTGGAGATACTTGTTGTGTTCATCAAGTTCTTGTCTTCCAAAAACAAGAAAAACACTTGGTTGGTAAAGAAGATCATCCTCTCTATTTTTCTCTTGTTATTTTGTAAAGAACAAATGTATTTTATTTCATTTTGTATATGTATATGATGTATATATGATGATAAAAATGTTGTGTGAGGATCAAGTGTTGATAGATATGCTTAAAAATGTTAATAACTATAAGAAATAAAGCTAAAATCTTGATTATTTAGTTGGCTGTGTAAAAACAGTAGATAACTAAAATATGAACTGATAAAATTGCATGGTTTGATCCATTTACAGTAAGTACAAGATGTTATACACATGTGAGAGTTGGCCATGCAATGGAATCAAAATAATGAGTGAGATATGATCAAAACAAGTTAGGTGGTCTAATCTGAATAAGCAGTTTTGTAGGGACTGTTAAGGCAAGTTAAACTCAAAATGGGCAGTAGCTATAACTAAGTTAAGTGTAGCACATAATATGAAGAACATGTCACCCAAAAATGAGCTTCTAACTCATTATAGAACTCTAGATATGTTAAAAATGGTGAACATGAAGTTAAAAATCAGATTTTTGGAAATAATGTTTATTAATATTATATAAGCAGTCACATTATAATGTATAAAATGTAAAAATATAAACCCACTAACTTATAAAACATATTTATATAAATATATAAAAGGTTAATTAAATGGGTAAATTATATAAATTGTGGTGAAATAATATTTATAAGTAATAAAAACTATAAACTTGATTTTTACGACTTTTTCGGCTATCGCCGTAAAATTAACGTTTTTCGCCAAATAAAACATAGACGACCAAACCCGTCTAATGTAAAGTTTATAAAAGTCATATACTGATATATAGGTAACTAATACAAGTAAAAACCGATAAAACCCGAACTATAGGGCATACGGACATTAACGAGCTAAGTAAACATATTGGACTAATACTTGGACTAATACTTGGGCTAATAATTGGACTACATAAGATAAACACTCATAAAAAGAACTTATTGGGCTTAACCCATTTAGGCCCAACTTGTAAAGTGTAGATACTGATAATGTAAGTATAACAAGGATTAATACAAGTTAAGAACTTATAATAGGCTTATTGGACTTAAAACACGTAAATAGGTAAAACTAGTAAACTAGTATAAAAGTTATCGACATATAACACTAAAATAAGTAAACGAGAATATGTAAATCCACTTGATCATCATATATATATATAATCATCATATGTATACATAATTGTTATTTTATAAAGTCATTGGACAAACGTCTAAGACCGAGTATTATTTGTCTAGGTTTCCGTGATTGAAGCACGTACCGTACGTCCGAATTGCCGATAACCCGCCTTCCCATATCAACGTTAGTTCATAGCCTCACACTCTTTTAAATGTTTTTATAAATGTTTTATAAACCCGCGAGGGAGATAACATGTTAGTATTTTTATAAATTAGGACACTATTTGTCCCGATTGTTTGTTAATTGATTTGGACCCGAATGATTGAATGACCCGATTGTATGACCCGATAAATGATTAAAGGACCCGATAGATGAAATTAAATGGATTATTAAAGTTAGGTTATGTCACTAAAAGTCCCATTAGCATGAATTGTGAACTACCGGGATTTGGTAGACGCTTATGCATTTAATAGTACTATTTGGGGACGATCACCCCAGTTCGCGCCTTGACGGTTGATCCCCGTCGTGCCACATTGATTGGTAAGCGAATTTATGTATGAGAAGATTTCCAGAGCGTGACCTTTGTGACGACACGCTACATTAGATGGGCAAAAATTGGTATCGAGTTAGCTACCCGTTGTTGGTTTAGTAAGGTAACAATGTCATGCGGCTTATAATAATCCAAATCAACGAAATACTATTAGACGCTTCGAATTGCGATGTATGGCCTGACTAGCAATACAGGGTCATACTACTGATATTATGTTCGTGTTTTGGTTTTCATAACCATAGTCATATAACGGTTTTTATTTGATTTTATACAACGTCATAAGACGTATTGTATAATGTTTTTACGACATTGGCTCGTGTAATGATTTTTACGGCAAATGCCTATATTATGATTTTCGATAAGGATTTGTATAAAATGACTTTGGCTATTTTATGGCCTATTAAAATGATTTGTACAAAATGATTTTCAGTAATAATTTTATACTGATATTATATTGATGGAATTTATTAAACTCTATGAATTCACTCGGCGTTATCGTTGACCTTTTCTTTTAACATGTTTTATCTCAGGTACTTGAAGGTAATTCTCGGGAAGACGACAAGAATTCATGGCCCGCACTTAAACAATATTTTCCATTCAAATATTTTGTAAAACTTTGTATGAAATAATATGACTTGGGACCGATGAAACTTTGATATTTATGAATGGAAATGATTTATTATTAAACGACGCGATTTTTATGCGTTGTCTATGATGTGAGTAATGTGCTATCCCGTAACACCAACGAGTCTTCCGCTGTATTGAGTTGTATAAATTTGGGGGTGTTACATTGTAGCACCTTGTCCATATGTGTATTGTTTAATGTTTATGATTCACAGCTTAAAACTTTATTGTTATGTTGGTTTCTTGGAGTCTAAACCTATGACTCTCACCAACTTTATGTTGACATGTTTTAATGTCTCTTTCAGGTGATAATGAGGTGAAGTTAGAGAATAGAAGTGGCTAGGATTGGAGATGCCTAGGAGTGCATATGGAGGAACCCCATTCCACTGAGGTTTCCCTTTTGTTTTGATTGAATAAATGCATTATATGACACCTATAGGTTTGATTGGTTGTTTGTTTGTTTGTCTTGGGTAAGAGGTAGGACTTGTTACCTACTTACCTAGACTCCCTCATTGGTTTGAGATATTGTCATGACATTGTGTCGCCTTGAATGACATTTTATCTTTGCATTTAGTTTTCTCTATAGACACACCATTTGTTGTTATGATATCCATGGGGTTCGCGCCCCGTGTTCCGCCACGGCGGGGTGTGACATAAATCCCTTGATACTTTTGATATTCGGGATGCATCCGACTCAATTTCCCCGTAATCATGTTCTTTTTACGATGCATCCTGGTTGTTTGGTCGTTGAAATATCGAAGAATCTTCCCCCAAAACAATCAAGGCTTTGATCATTTCCATTTTCGGCGTTCTCCGAAACACCAACAAGAACATTTGGCCGATAGTATCTCTTCATCACGAGTCCAACATGCTGGAGCCTCAGATGGAGCTTCCATAATATCTACGTCATCATCATCTGCATCCAAATCAACGACCATTGATTTTGGCATTTCTTTTTTTTTTTTACGAGTGTCTTTTCCGGATGGTGATCGCAACGCCGGAACTTTGAATTGGGTTTCCAAAATTGGCTGTTAAATTGTGTGTTTTGAAACAAAATTTGTTGTTGTTGGTAAATTTGTTCGGGTGTCATTTGGGGAAAATAGTTTTGAGTAAAAGGAGGGTACGAGAATTGGGAGCGGATGGAAATTGCGAAGAAGATGATATGGAGTTTCGCAACGATGGCGTCGAGTGGTTTGAGGATGACGAAAGATTCGGGTTGCTTGTGTTGAGAAACCCGATGAAGTTGAGATGTGTGAATTAGACATTAGGAAGTTTGACATTTTTTATTGTTAGATAGAGAGATTTAGAAATAGTTGTGTGTGTTAAAAGTTTTAAAATTGGATATATATATATATATATATATATATATATATATATATATATATATATATATATATATATATATATATATATATATATACATATATATATATATATATATATATATATATATATATATATATATATATATATATATATATATATATATATATATATATATATATATATATATATAACACTCGCCGGCGCAACAACGATGGCTCGGAAGTGGGGGTGGGTGTGGCGGCGAGGTCCGACGAACGTCGACGAGCAAGCCATGTCGGCCCGACGAAGGCTTTCTTTCCACCACACCCTCTTCTCTTATGGTGTATGCTTAGAGTCTCCTAGTACAACATTACAACATGGAATAAACTACATTTTTGGTCCTCATTGTTTACTGAGTCTTTCACTGTTGATTCATTACCTAAAAATCTTACAGATCTTGTGCACCCTCGAACGATCCAGTTTCACTTTCACTCCAATTTGTCAAACACCGCCAGTTCGACTGTTATTGACTATTAAAAAAGCAGGGGCATGGTTTTCATTTTTACATCTTTAATTAATTATGGTAAAGAATTAGATCCCTTTCTTCTTCAACTATATGAAACTAGGCATTCAAATGCTTTCCAATATCATAAATCCAAAATCTAAACTAATTCAAGATCCAAACCAATTCAAACATTTTCACATTTGCCAAAAAATCATAAATTCAAAATTTATACAAAACCTAAAGGTCCTTAAATTCTACTACATCTAAAATCACAAAACCTAAATTCTACATCCAAGATCCACTAACAATCACCACCACCACGCCCACCATAAAAAACCACCACCGTCTCAATTAAACTCAACACCATAAAGAATCACCACACCTATCATCTTGTTTTCTCTTTCAGATCTTGAAAAACGTATGTTCATCCTTCAAATATACAAAACCTAAAAATATCCAAATAACCGTCGCCCAGGGCAATAAGTGGGGGTGTTTTGCAACAAATCTTATTCTTTTAGGGGTATGTATTTGGCTTATTTAGGTTGTTTGGTTAGAGAGAAATGTTTCTAGAGAATCAATAAGACCAGTGGCGGATCTATCAGGATGTATTGGTGATGTTGATGTTGTTGTAGTGGTGGCTAGTAAGTAAGGGGGTGTTTGGTTAAGCTTATGTATTAGGCTTATATAATGTTATATAAGCCATTTATGGCTTATATATAATAAGTTAATAAGCTTTACTTAAGTGTTTGGTTTAGCTTATATAGTTAATAAGGTAAAATGACAAAAAAGTACATAAAAATGATGTAATTATTAAACGAAGGTATAAATGTCTTTTCATATTATATTCTTATATACGCCCACGTATCTGTATATAAGCCACAAATTCTTGGCTTACCAAAACCCCCTTATATAAGCTTATAAGCCTACTTGTATAAGCTTAACCAAACATTTGATTTCGGCTTATGAACTTATATAAGCTAATAAGCTTATAAGCTCACTATATAAGCTAAAACAAACACCTCCTAAGTGCGTGTAGACATGTTTACAAAGTTGATGTGGAGATAAAAGTCTTTATGTGGTTTTGTTTTCGTGATTTCTATATAAATATGACGTTTGAACTTTTTTCTGGTAAAGATGATGAAGATAGAGGCTCATCTAGTTTTGTATGGTGTTGCGTAAATATCTGGTAGAATGATTTGTGTTTGTATTTTTGGGTGAGGGCTTGGTTACCAAAAAGGTATACAGTTTTAATATGGTTCTGTCAAATATCATTTTTTTATGTGATAATGGTAGATAAATAAATAACAAAAAATAAAATAAAATAATAATAATAATAATAATAATAATAATAATAATAATAATTAAATAATTAAATAATAATAATAATAATAAAAACAAGAATATAGTGAAGGTCATTTTACCTTTTTTATCCACTAACTTCTTATTTCATAGCCAATCATTTGATGACACATCATTGTGTGAAAGTTTTTATGTAAAAATTATGTGATTCTAGCATTCCTCTTCGAGTAATAAGTTGAGGGTATTTTAGTCATCTCACGTGTTAACTGGTCTAACTGACGGTCAATGGTCAATTAGACTGAAAATGAAACGGGTCGTCGGAGGTTGGACAAGACCTGTAAATTTTCTGGATAATGGACTAAAAGTGGAAGACCGACAATCCACCAGGACAAAAATATAGTTTACTCTTGCAACATTGGCAACATCAAACTTTGGTATACAAATTACAGCATCATACAGACTCAAAAACCACACGACATAGACATGAAAGTGAAAGAAATAGTTAATCACATTATGTAGGGTTTACCAAGGGAAAGGGTATGATGCGTCTACACGGGGCCTCCCCAAACCCCGCTAGGGGAGATTGGGTATTGTTGGTAATTTTATCGATAAAATGCATCACACAGGCATGAGTATTGTTGTTGAGTTATAATGAAGCCTTGAATTGAGAGGCAACAATGAGTCAAAATGAACCCCCATAAGCAAGCAGAAATGGAAAAAGTCAACATCTCAAAAACCAAACAAAATACAAAAGCAACAAGAATATACCTGAAGAGAAAAGAAAGGTAAGGTAATTTGCTTTTTTATTTCACTAAAACAAACTTACATTCTGATCCAGATTCTACTTACAATAATCGACAAAAACCCCAACCACAAGGTTGCTGTTTACAATTCACTTAAAAGAAACAGGCGAGTAATCATCTTCAGAAGTGCTGGACTTTAAATTTCCATTCACCTTCAACCGGGTAATAAGACAGAAATTCAGCACCCTGTGTCACCGCCTTCTTCTTTAGCATCCCTGTGTATCTATCGACCATTGGTCCGTCCACACACTGTATTCCAGTTTTCTTATCGACACGTTTGATATTTAGAAGCGTTATCTCAGCTGGTATGTTAAGGCCTTCACCAACTAGAGGTTTCTTGTCATCCATATAAACAATCACCTCTCGATTGTTAAATTGGATAACAGTTTCAATATCAAGCTTTCTCTCATCCGTCTCCCCAATAAACTTGATACTACCATAGCCATGGCGCCCAACCACAAAGTTCTTCATACGTCTGCAATAACCTGGCTCAACCCTTTCTTTTGCTTCCAACTCTGAAATTTGAAGTTGTGTGTAGTAGTCCGGTTGTTGAAGTTTTGATGGTACATCAAATATTGTTGCAAACAAATCTTGATCATGGGTTGGATCCTCTGAACTAGTATCAGCACTTATACCATCTGAAATATAAGTAAAACAACTTGTCATGAACTTACATACTTTAAACATATTGAAAATAGTACTAGCCTACTTAAACATTGGTTTTCATTGTGTCTAATGTGAAAACTGTAAAAATGAACTTGCCTCTCTCTTTCTCATACATGCTACCTGACAACTTCCCTTCATGCATGTTCTCCCTCGGTGGCGAATTTTCACTAGTTACAATCAACGCCCTTGGATTTTCTCTTGGAACCAAAAAAGTATCTGGCATCTCGTTGGTGACACTATAATATGGTATCTGCATAAACAATTGAAATATTAAGATATGGGCAAGTTTAATCCCTTTCTTGGTGCAGTTAAATCACAGTTTTGAAACTCACCTTCAGACCACTTAGTTTTGGGTCATACTTCCGAATTGGCAGCTTGCCTACTCTAGAAAAATGCCTAGTAGTCAGCAAGGGATACCTGACTGGAGCAGGCTTATCTTTGACCTGTAAGAAAGCATATATGCATATTAACCACGAGCAAAATACATAATTCTAAAAGATATAAAGCAATGAAACGCATATTATACTTACAAGTATGTTGGATATCCCATACTGAATTGGTGTGGATAGAGAAAAAGACAACTGAGGACTTGGAGGAAGTATTCCAAATGGACTTGGTGAAGCTGATGTGCTAGTAACTTGAGACAAAGACCTAGAATGAAAAAAGCAAACATAGACAATGCAACGCATACTATATCTCAATTTATGAGTAAAATGAAGAAAGAGCTTACAATTGATTGTAAGTTGGAGTCGGTGATACTATAACAGAATTAGTAGCTGCAGGAACCATGGGAAAAGGTCCATTTACTGAAGTTGGCCAAGCATCTTTTAACGGATATATGGGACTCGGGAAACTAGGGAAAGCGGACTGATTGGGTAGTGATTTGGAAGGATTTGATATGGACTAGGACTCAAAGGTGTAGATGGAAAAGTAGAGGCTTGAGAGGTAAGACTTGTTCTAGAGGCAAATGGGTTAATTGAGTTTGATGGATCAGTAGTCAAGGTAGCGTTTGTAGAAGGTGATACGTGAGGTGGTTGTGAAGTTGATGAAGGAAATGTGGTGCCAGGGGAGATCCAGTTTGGTGAGGTAGTAGTGGTTTGCCATGAAGTTGTAACGGGCAGGGAGCTACCAGGGGGAAAACCAGATGATTTTGACTTCATAGCAAACAAGTTGGATGAGTTTGATGGAGTAGTGGTCAAGGGGGGAAACCAGATGATGTTGACTTTATAGGAAACGTGTTGGATAAGTCTTATGGAGTAGTGGTTAAGGACGTGTTTGAAGGAAATGTGGTGCCAGGGGATGTAACACCCCCAAATTTTATACAACTCAATACAGCAGAAGACTCGTTGGTGTTACGAGTTAACACATTACTCAGATCATAGACAACGCTTAAAAATCGCGTCATTTAATAATAAAGCATTTCCATTCATAAATATCAAAGTTACATAGGTCCCAAGTCATATTATTTCATACAGGTTTTACAAAGCATTTGAATGGAAATTATTATTTAAGTGCGGGCCATGAATTCTTGTTGTCTTCCCGAGAATTACCTTCAAGTACCTGAGATAAAACATGTTAAAAGAAAAGATCAGCGATAACGCCGAGTGAATTCATAGAGTTTAATGAAAACCATTAATATATCATCGGTATATATTTATTACCGAAAATCATTTTGTACAAATCTTTGTAGTAGGCCATGAAATAGCCAAAGTCATTTTATACAAATCCTTCTCAAAAATCATAATATAGGCTTTCGCCTTCAAAATCATTATACGAACCATTGTCGTTAAAACATCATACAATACGTTTTATAACGTTGTATAAAGCTAAATAAAAATCGTTATATGAATATGGTTATGTAAAACCAAAACACGAATATAAAATCAATAATAAGACCTCGTATTGCTTGTCAGGCAATATATCGTAATTCGGTGCTTATAGCAGTATTTCGTTAATTGGATTATTATAAGCCGCATGATATTGTTACCTTACTACAACAAACAACGGGTAGCTAGCCCGAAACTTAATTTGCCCATCTAAATTAGCGTGTCGTCACAATAATCACACTTGTGTAAATCTTCTCATACATAAATTCGCATACCAATCAATGTGGCACGACGGGGATCAACCGTCAAGGCGCGAACTAGGGTGATCGTCCCCAAATAGTACTATTATATGCATAAGTGTCTACCAAATCCCGGTAGTTCACACGTCATGCTAATGGGACTTTTAGTGACATAACCTAACTTTAATAATCCATTTCATTTCATCTATCGGGTCATTTAATCATTCATCGGGTCATACAATCATTCGGGTCCAAATCAATAAACAGACAATCGGGACAACTAGTGTCCTATTTTATAAAAACTAACATGTTATCTCCCTCGCGGGTTTATAAAACATTTCATAAAAACATTTAAAAGAGTGCGAGGCTATGAACTCACGTTGATGTGCGAAGGCGGGTTATCGGCAATTCGGATGTACGGTACGTGCTTTAATCACGGGAACCTAGACAAATAATACTCATCTTAGACTTTTGTCCAATGACTTTATCAAAATAACCATTATGTATATATATGATGACTTTATATATATGATGATGATCAAGTGGGTTTATACATCTTTACTTATTTATTATAGTGTTTATGTGTTGGTAACATTTTTATACTAGTTATACTAGTTCAATTTAATTACATTTTGAGGCCCAATGGGCCCATTACAAGTCCAATATATTATATTAGCCCAATTATACTTTTATTATCAGTATCATATTTTTACATGTTGGTCCCAAATGGGTTAAGTCCAATAAGTAAGTTTATAAGTGTTTTACTAACTAGTCGGGTTTATAGTCCAATAAGGCTATTTTGGCCCGTTAATGTCTATATGTTGTAAAGCTCGGATTTTATCGGTTTTTACTTGTTATATACGTTCATATATCAGTATGTGAGTTTATAAAAGTTATATATACGGGTCCGACCGTCTAAGTTTTATTTGACAAAAACGTTAATCTTTCGGTTTTAGCCGAAAAGACGTAAAACTTAGTATATAGTTTTTATAACATGGAAAAACATTTATACTTGTAAATTATATAACATGTCCCATTTTATTATCAATATTTATATAACTCTTTTATTATAATTATTATCCACTAGTGGGTTTTATTTATCTATATAAATTTTGAGTGCTTATATTATATATTATTTATACAAAATCAGTCCTTAAAATCTAGTTTACTAAAATGGTCATATCTAGAGTTCTACATGGAGATAGAACCCCAAATTTTTATCATAGAAACTACATGATATGTGCTTCATTTTATTCTCTTATAGCTACTGATTAATCAACCTCTAAGTATTTTATAAAATTCGTCCAAAACAGTGTACTCAGATTTCACTCTAAACTTGTTTTGATCATATCTCACTCATTTTTATGATTTCAATGCATGGCCAACTCTCACATGTGTACAAGTCTCAATACTCACTGTATATAAATTCATCTATACCATTTTATCAGTTCATCATATGGTTATTTACTGTTTTTATACAGCCTACTAAATTAAGCAAGATTAACCACTTTTACATATAGTTTTTCATCTTTTTACCCATGTTTATCAACACTTGATCCCCACACAATATTTTTATCATCATATATTCTGTAGAACAATGATAATCTTGTGAAACAAGGGGGTTGATGTTTTTCTAGAGAGAGAAAGTTAGAGAGAGAAATGAAAGAAAACACATATATTGAAATGAGAGAATAAAACAACCAACACCTCTTTCCATGGTGGAAAGAGGTTTAAATACCCCAAGTCCTTAAAGGACTTGGGCTTCCGGCCCATGAACATGCTCATGGGTCGGGCTATGAATAAATACTACTTAACTTAACTACGAGCCTATAACTACATGGTTGGAGTGACCGAGACTTTCTAAATGCGTAAAACGTATTTCCAACAATCTCCCCCAAAGGGAGGTCACTCCAAGTTTACAAAGTCCTAATCTAGCATGTTAGATTCTGTTCTTGAGCTCGTAGTCTTCTTTTCTTTATTTTTCTTTTCTTTTGTGAATATGTATTGAATGATATCAGCCTTTTTGCTTGGAACATGTTCTTTTGGCCTTTCACGTGCGATCTTTGCCTACTTGTGAATTTTGCCTCCTCGTGACTCCATGTTCCACACACTTATGTCTTTTTGTTGAATTCTCGAAAGTTTCAGAGTTTGTTACAGCGGAAGACTTCATCTTGTACTTTCTTGAATTTTTGCTGAACTTTTATGCAGAAAGACATAAGCATGTGGGATGACTTCTACAGGTACACCGCAACACCACCGTCTATAACTGGTACACAGAAACGCCACCGTCTTCAACAGGTACACAGCAACGCCACCGTCTTTAACAGGTACACAGCAACGACACGAATAAAATGGCTTTGAACATTTTATTCTAATTCGGTAGCATTTTACCTCCGGTCGGTGAAGACCGTTGGACGATATTAGATATCGTACCCGTGACGGATAGTTTCAATTAAGTAATTTCCTGACAGGATTTCGCGGGTAAACCCGTTCTCTTTATTCGACCGTCCAAAGCTGACTGCGAACATAAAGAGTGAATCACTTGGATAATTTATCCTTGTGATTAGAAGCCGTCAATTCATGAAACCTGGAACAAGTGAATCTCAATTAAGATTTTCACCATCGTTGCTTTCCAGTTGTCACGAGCTTAATTCATAAAGAATCTTGCACGTCACCTACCAAGTGCTGTTTGATGTTGACACTAGAAGGATTTCCACTCATCACTGTGGTCAATAAAGAGTCACTCTGAGTGTTCTGGCAAGATCATATGATAATGCGAAGAGGCCTGGAACGAGTTTAAGTTCAATTAAGAATTAAACCACTATTACCTTCCAGTTTTTTACAAGATTGATTCTAAAAGAACCGCACGTGTAACCTACCATGAGCTTGTTTGATGTTGGCTCAAGCAGGATTTCCATCTTCATTGTAATACTTACGTATTACTCGGATGTTCTGGCAATATTACAGGAATATTGCGTAGGACTCATGAAAATCTCTTACTTTTCACAGTGTATGAGAAAGCAAGGAATAAATGAAAAGTGTCCTAATGAGACTTTTGATGATCTCTTGGCTCTAGACTCGATTGTGCGTTTTGATTTAGTGAGCGATGGCTGGAGAGGAGTGCCACCTTTTCAATACCAGTCTATTCGGAGTGAATAAACCAGTAGATAACGTGTTGATCTCCGTGTGATTAAAACAAATACCTTTTGAGAGATATTTGAGTTAGCTGGGAAGGGTTGTGCATTGCATCACTGGGTCCATGATGTCTTTCTTCAATACCGAGAATCATTAGCAAAAATGACCTCAATAGCATATGTATTGACCCGGTTTCTGCCTAAAGTTGTAAGGAGGGCTTCTTTCTTTACACCCTTTATCTTTACAATTCTTTTTCATTCTTCAACCCCTTCAATGCTTACCAATACGTCATCACTAGCACCTTGTTGTGATTGTTCCAGTGCTAGCTTAAGTACTTGGTCGGCATTCACCTACGTTCACATTCTTTCTCCATCTTTCCTAGGACTTCTAATTCTATCTAGGGAATTGTCCTTGGGAAGATTCCATCGGCTCTGATGAATCATTGGACTAAACCTATTCCTACCACCCTTTTGTCACCATATTCGTCGTGAATTAAGCGTGTTTTGGGAAGGAATTACCATCATGAAAAATCATTGAAAAATCACATAAGGTACTTGTGATATTAAAATCAAAAGTTTTGTACCTTAGGTGTTTTGTTCATCAAAAACGCTCCCCCTTAACACGTGCTTTACACATATTAAGTTGGATTATGGTGAAGTCGTTTTCATCTTTTAGCCAAGTATCACTTAAGTCTCCTTAATCCCATTTTCTCCCCTTATCCAAAATGTTAACCATTAATATTTGGGATATTGAATGGATTAACCGGTCTTTGGGTAAAAATGAAATCGATATTTGGCCATAGAACATGTTAATGCTCCCCCTTAAGTTAATAAGGGTTAGTTGTAGTGCTTTAGTATGATATATTTTGAAAAATTTAGAATCTCGTGAGAAATTCTTGAAAAATGATCATACCTTAACACTACAACAAGCCACAAAAGCTGATAAATTAAAAAGATAACATATTCACAATAATGTACATATGGAGTTGACCTGTAATGAGACGAACCAAAATTAATTGGATCGTTCCGTGAGCCGATGGTGAGCTCCATATGGTCGTCCACTGACGAATCGTTCTATGCTTCGTAGCAACCGGCGCTTCCTTAGCACTTCCTCAATTTTCCTGATTGCATACGAAGATCCTTTTCTGCACTGGGTTGTCCAGGTGTATGTGACTGCCGGAAGAGGTAAGTTGGAATTGAGAACCGACAAATCATCTCGAACATTCTTTAGCGTTCCATCACTGAATTTGTGCAGTTCTGAGAATCGCATGTATTGCATGACGCCAGTCTGATTCGGATAAAAGATTCCTGCTTCCGGCTTGGTTGTCCCCATGTAGACCTTCTTGTTCTTGTGGAAATTACTGAGTGGAGTCGTATGGGGACGTTCCAGGTTTAGCTTCTTCTGATAGCTTTCTACCCCAAGTTGAAAATCTTCCACCCGGTGTTGAATGACAATTTTCCTGGCATATTGACGAAAGTTTGAACTCAAGGCTATGACAATATCAGGTGATAGATGGTCAACTTTCTCTTGAGCCAAAAGAAGCAATAGATCTTCTATGTCTTCAAGTTGAAGGTACTGGAGATCACTTTCGTCAATGCGGTATTCTTTCTCATCGGTACGTTTGAGTAAGATTACATTTAAGTAATCGTAACCGAAAACCGTCTGAGTAGTTGCCCCAAGGATACTTTTGATTCTGTGAGATGAGACGATAGAATCCCCTCTCTTAGGACGATGGAAGTGATTATAGGCTAACTTCTTCTTTTTGTCCCAGTGAGATATGCCAAGTGAAGCATAGGTGTCATAAAATTTGAGCAGCTTCTTTCTCCAGATTGAGTCAGGCACTTTGTCTTCTATCCATGGAACATTCTCCAAATTGACAGCCTTGAGCATTGTTAGTGACGTGGCATACTTCTTTGCTTCATTTTCAAGGTATTCAAGATCATGAGAGACAAAATGCTCGATTGGGATAGTGGCAGAACTAGTGATGACCGTTGGTGTAAGAGGTTGCAATACGGGAGTTTGAATTCCTGTAGTTGTCGCTCTCATTGCTTTTGTAAGCTCATTCAGGTGATATTCTGCTTCATTATGGGTGATCTTTAATGTGTCAAAGAAGTCCACATTTGCAGCTGCCATTTTGATCAGATCCGGGGTCATCGTTGGTTTCCCATGAGAGTACCTTAGAAAAGCCGAGAAGTCGATAGGGTTGTTGAGGAATTGAGTCATCTCCATTACAGTTGCAGTTTCAAATGGATGATGTGGTGCTGCGTTTGTTAGCCAAAGTTGTTCTTGTACCGTATCATCAATGATAAGGGATTCAGCAAATGTCGGTTCTGGAACATTTAAATCTTCAACTTCCATGTCATCATCATGCGGAGCTGTAGATGATGTTGAAGGTTGAGTTTGCATCACCGGTATATCATCGTGAGGTTCTTCTTCAAGCATTGTTTCGGTCGGTTCTTCTGCTTGCATGTATTCTACAGATTCAATATGAGAATCAGTAGTGAATTCTGGTGCAGTAGATATACCTGAAGCAACCTGCTGAGTTTCTGATACTGTTGTCTCCAGTGGCTTATCTGTGGTGTCAGCAACCGTTTCTGCAATGTCCTCGAAACCTTTCTCAGTGGCCGTTTCATTGTCATCCTTGCTTGTCTCGTCGGCATTTATACCAGTGTTGTCATTCTTATCACCCTTGTTGAGTTCATTACCCTTGTCATTATCGTCATCGTCATCCTGATCATCATCTGTATCCCCGTCCTCGTCCTTATCGTCATCAACATTTTTATCCTAAGCCAATAGCATAAGAATAAGAGACCTAATTCCATCGCAATGTAGCAAACCATCAGAATCCTAGCCATACCATCGCAATGAAACAATCATCGGAATCCTAATGAAATGACATCCTATCGCAATATCTAAGGCATCGCAATCAGTGCATTTCCATCGGAAAATCTTAGAAATCATCGCAATATAACCCATCGCAATACATAGAGCGAATCCATCGCAATGACACATCGGAATGTGCCATCGCAACACGCCATCGCAATGAACCATCGAATGGCTATCGCAATGAGCTGTCGCAACGAGCCATCGGAATGACTCGTCGCAACGACTCATCGCAATAAGACCATCGCAATGACTCATTGCAATGAGCATCGCAATGAGTCATCGTAATGACTCATCGCAATAGCCCATCGCAAAGAATCATCGAAATGACTCATCGCAATGACGGCATCGCAAAGATGTATCGCAATATGCATCGAAATCCGTGACAGGGATTCGATCTCAACTTTGACTTCACGATCTGGAATTTTAGGCAACGTTTTAATCGATTCTGAACATAACCATTGTGTAATAGGGTATCCTTAACAAATCCCAGCACTAAAAATACATGTTCATCGCAACAATAAAAACCCTAAATCGCAAAACTTGAAACTGTGGTTTCCGTGATGATGAAACATGTATGACGAAATTAAATAAGCCATAGATTTGTTACCTATGTAATGAAGCAATCAAGAGATAATCAAGTAATCGTGGATCAAGATGAAGGTTGGAGGTCTTCAACAATGGCAGCAAAGAGTGTGTTTTGTGTGTGTTTCGAATGCGACGGGAAGGAGGGGGGGGGGGTTGTTTTTTGAATTGGTCAAAGTTGATTCAAGCCCCTCCCATTTTTGCAACATTACAAAACGGGTCCCCCTATTTTGTAAGTTAAAGTGAAAGATCAAGTTATCTTGGCACATAACAAACTTATTCCCAAACACAAATACAAATACTCTATGCCAAAATTTTTAATGACTTATCCAAGATATACTTATATCACACATGGCACACATAGCGAAACTGAAGATGATGGGTAGCTAATATTTTCTGATAATCCTTTTGAACGACCAAATTTCTTAAGTTTAAAGAATTAATATTTGCTCCCCCTTAATCCCTGACCCGTTTTCTATTTAAAGAGCAGTAATCAAAGATGTTAGGGACACAACTATTAATGATGACATTTGCCGATTAAGTGATTGTATAGAACGATTCTGGTGGAAATAAGATTTCTCTTATTTAAACAAGATAAGTGCACTGAAACGTACACGAATTTGTGTTAGACCAAGTTATTAAGTAAACTTGGCCCCTTACAAGGTTTTAAAGTAAAACCTTGCCCGAGAAACTTAATTCCCGTTGTGAGCCAACGTTTTCAAAAGAAATACGTGACTTGAATATGAAAAGCGGGTTGCAGTCAGAAATAACTACAAGCCATAATGGGCATGTTTTAAAACTTGTACAACTTTTATACGGACTCTATTTATGGCGCCGTGTCAATAGTAATCGACATTTCTAAAGCCGTAAATATTACCGTACTAAAAGACATGCCCGAGTTGAAAAGAAAAATATTTTTGGGTTTTCTTGATTTTATATTTTTTATGGATTTTCTTGGTTTTTTATATTTTTTATGGTTTTTCTTGGTTTTCTATTTTTGTATTTTGCTTTTGATGGTTTAAGTATGTACTATAATATACAAGATCACGATCAAAAGGATACTCGAGAATAGTTTACCAGTACTATTCTTCAGACTCTTCTGCCGACTCTTTAAGTGTCGCTGGTGAAAATGATTTCATGCCTAGCTTTTCGATCAAAAACTCGATGCGTGCTCGATCTAAGGCCTTTGTGAATATATCTGCCAGCTGATACTCAGTGTTGACGAAGTATAGTTCGATCACTCCATTTTCCACTTGCTCCTTGATGAAATGATAGCGGATGTCAATGTGCTTTGCTCGAGAGTGTTGAACATAGTTGCAGCATAGAGCGATTGCACTTTTGTTATCACAGTACATCGGGATTTTATTGAATCCAAGACAGTAGTCAGTCAATTGTGATCTCATCCAAAGAACTTGAGCACAACATCCGGACATAGCTATGTATTCAGCCTCAGTACTTGATATTGCAGCGCTTTTCTGCCTTTTTGATGCCCAACTGATAAGTCTATCTCCAAGGAGTTGCACACTGCCAGAAGTGCTACGTCTGGTATCTTGACACCCGGCATAATCTGCATCTGCATATGAAATTAATGCAATAGAAGAATCCTTCGGATACCACAGACCACGATTAAGTGTTCCTTTTAGATACCGAAAGATCCTTTTCACAACATGTAAGTGCTTTTCGGTAGGCCGAGCCTGATACCGGGCACACATGCCTATAGCAAATTGCAAATCAGGCCTGCTAGCAGTCAGATAGAGAAGGGTGCCGATCATTCCACGGTAAAGTTTAGGATCGACAGCTATCCCTTCCTTATCTTCATCTAACTTGGATCTCTCCACCATTGGAGTATCCACGGGGTCACAGTTTTCAAAGTGATATTTCTTTAAGGATTCAAGAGAAAATTTGGATTGATTAATAAAGATGCCTCTGGGATTCTGAGAAATTTGCAACCCTAGAAAAAATGAAATTTTTCCCATCATTGACATCTTAAAGCGTGTGGACATAATTTTCTCAAAACGGTCAGACAAACGTTGATTAGTAGCAGCAAATATTATATCATCAACATAAATTTGTACCAGTATCATGTCGTTGTCCTCCTTGAGAATGAATAATGTGGGGTCCACTTTGCCTTTGGAGAAGCCTTTGGAGATGAGATACGTCAATAAGAGATCATACCACGCGCGTGGAGCCTGTTTCAACCCGTAAAGAGCCTTCTTGAGCTTGTACACATGATTAGGATACTCTGAATTGACGAATCCATTCGGTTGGCTTACATAGACATCTTCCCTTAATTCACCATTAAGAAATGTTGTCTTAACATCCATTTGGTAGATGATCATATTCATGTGAGCAGCATAAGCAAGGAATAGTCTAATTGCCTCCAATCGTGCAACAGGAGCAAAGGATTCTTCAAAATCGATACCCAAAGCTTGTTTGTAACCTCTAGCGACCAATCTAGCTTTGTTTTTCAGCACACTACCTAACTCGTCGAGCTTAACCTTGTATACCCACAACAGTGTCAAGATTTCAACGTTGCTGGGTAACGGAACTAATTCCCACACTTCAAGACGTTGGAATTCATTGAGTTCCTCTTGCATTGCTTCAATCCATGATGATTTGGTCATGGCTTGTTGCCAGTTTTTAGGTTCAGTGTCTGACAGAAATGCATCAAAATAGCAATATAATGCATATTCTTGGAGTTGATGGCGTGTTAAGACTGGTCGATCGATGTCACCAATAATATTGCGGATTGGGTGATCCTTTGTCCATTTAGTGTTGTGAGTTTCAATCCGTGGTGGACGGGAGTGAACAATTGCAGGAGCTTCCTCTGAAGTAGACGCACCCGTAGGGTCATCAGGTATGTGTGAACCAAAGAAAGGAAGCTCTTGTAAGTGAGCATATTCTAGATCGTGATCATATAATTCCTCTTCAACATCATTAGGAACGAGTGGGGGTGATGATTCAGGTGTTGTTTGAGAAATGGTAGGGGATGGTACATCTTGATCAAGAGTAACAGTAGTTGCCTCGGATTCATTTCCATTATCTTGAGCAACAACTACGAGAATCGGAGCCACTGCTACGGGTACTGAAGAATTATTACTCTGTGGATCAAAGAATTCATCAAACATAGGTTGAAATAACTTATCCCACTCGGACCTTGTTGGTGGTATGAATGATGGAGAAGTAGGGTTGTTGGGAAGTAAGCCGGAACTGATTGTACCGGTTCCCATCTCGTGTAAAGCGGGTTCAGAGCTGTGTTGCTCAGAAGCCATCGCTGTCAGCTCATCAAAATCGACATCCAAAGTTTCTACAATCTTGCCAAGACGACGGTTATAAATCCGGTAAGCCTTCTTTGCAGGTGAATAGCCAATGAAAATTCCAATATCAGCCTTCGGTTGAAGTTTTCCCAGATTTTCACTATTTGTATTTGGATAGCATAGTGCACCAAACACATGAAGAAAGGAAATATCGGGTTTATGTCCATGAAGAAGCTCATATGGAGTTTTACCATGACGTTTGCGAATGATTGAGCGGTTTTGGGTATAACATGCGGTTGCCACTGCTTCTGCCCATAAGAATAAGGGAGCATTCGCATAAATCAACATAGTTCTAGCAGCTTCCATCAGTGTACGGTTACGTCTTTCAACGACACCATTTTGTTGTGGAGTGAGAGCCACAGATGTTTCATGAGAAATACCAACCTTTTCGTAATAAGTTCGAAGAGTCTGATTAACGAACTCAGTGCCGTTATCAGTCCGAATGCGGCGAACAGTAGCATTCCGACGGACTTGGATCATTTTTAAGAAGGTAATGATATACTCTGGTGCTTGATCCTTAGATGCTAAAAACTTTACCCATGTAAACCTTGAGAAATCATCCACTATGACGAGGATGTATTTTCTACCACTCACACTAGCTGTACGCATTGGCCCACAAAGATCCATGTGCAAAAGATACAGTGGTTCTTGGTTGGTGTCTTCTGCTTTAGGTTTCTAAGATTTCTTGGTGCTTTTCCCCAATGAACATGCGGAACATAAATGATCCTTGTCGAACTTAAGTTTCGGAAGACCACGAACAAGTTCGTTTCTAGCCAAATGGTTAATAGCATCAAAGTTAAGATGAGATAACCGACGATGCCACAACCATGACTTGGTCTTAGATGCTTTGGAGAGTAAGCAAACAGGAGAGGCGGCCATCATGTTTTGAATAGACAAAGTATATAGATTATCCCCTCGAGAACCCTTTAACAAATCATTTCCTGCAAGATCGCGAATGAAGCAAGTATGTTGTCGAAAGGCCACTTCAAGGTTAGAATCGCAGAATTGTCCTACTGAGAATAGATTATGACCAAGTCCCTCTACATAGTAAACCCTTGAAATCGTGACATTCCCAATTTGATATTCACCATAACCCAAAATCTTTGCAATATGGTCGTTGCCGAATTTTACCGTTCCTAGAAACTTGCTGACGAAATTTTTGAGCATCGAGCGGTCTCCAGTCATATGTTTGGAGCACCCCGAGTCCAAATACCAAAGAATAATTTGGACGACCTGAAAATTTTACCAAACATAGACGATGTATCGGATTCTAATTGTTCTTCTGAGTTAGCAGGTACAGATATAGTTATCTTAGATTTGCTATCAGACAAAACTTTAGGTTTCCAGATTTTCTTAATAGTGATTGGCTTAGATTCTAGTTGTCTAGTATTCTGAGGTACTTTGTGACTGGGGACATTACCACTGGTAGGCACATTAGTGGGGGCAGACCTAGTTAAAGGGCGCTTGTTCCTTTTCTTAGTGCTAGTGTTCCTATTTAAAGGACGCTTAGACCTAACTTCCGTGGATGTGATCCTAGTTAAAGGGCACGTAGTTCCATTTGCAGTAAAGGTCCTACCAGTGGGTTTCCATTGCCACCCAACTTGAGTAAATTTCTTACCTGTTGGCTTCCATTCAATATTGTTCTTAATAGCATGCATTTCATTCACGTGATCAATAAGGCATAAGTCATGATGCTTAGAAAACATACATTCGTTACAATTCCAACATTTCACATTAGAATTCACACTTTGCTTAGGTTTCCACTCATAAAGAGGACCTTTTGTCTTAGCTACATGATTCTTTTTATTTAAAACTGAAACAACGTTCCTAGGGTGCACTTCTACTTTCTTCTTCTCAGTCCTATTAGTGGAAGGCTTGATCCTATCTTTCTTTCCTCGAGATCCTTTAGCCTTAGTGGACACTTTTACTCCTGTAGAAGCCAAGGGAACATTAGTGACAGATTTTAAAGGTGCCTTACTTGATAGTGTCAATGACGGTTTTGCTCCTGGAGTCTTATTGAATGGAGTGACAGCAATGGGCTTATTATTAAGTAGTGTAGAACCTGGTGTACCTATGTATTGCAAATATGCTAGGCAATATTGAACTCGCTTAACATATTCATGAGCCGAATAATAGTCGCTACTTGAGGGATCTAAGGCATACAGATCGTCTAAAATATCCCTAAGAAGATCGACATGCTTAATGGCATTCCTCATATAATCATCATAGGTAACCTGGTTTCTCTTATGAAGTGGATTCTTATAAAGCACTACTGACTTGGTTGTTGGAGCACTAGTGGACGGTGCAGAGTCAGTAGCTAAGTTATCAACAACTTCTTGTCGGGTGACAAGAAGTGTCTCTTTTAACTCGGCCAAAACCATGTTTTTATCTATGAGCTGAATTTTTAGGTCAGAGGTTTCCTCACATTTCTTGTTCAGTTTGTCAATTAAAGACTTTCGCTCTGTCGCATTAAACGCGAGGTGTTCTTCTATTGAACCAGAAATTTGTGAGTCTCCCTGCCTTACTTGTTCACGCTCTCCTAGTATAGAATTAATTCTTGTTTCTAGGACATGATTGTTAGCCTCTGCAGCCTCTAGTTCCGTTTTTGTTTCTACTAATTCTCTCTTAAGTCTCATCATTTCTTCTTCTAAATTTTGAACCATCTGAATCATCTTGTCACTTGTCTCAACGGAGTTTCCACCATCATTTAGTTTTGAAAGAGTTTCATTTTTAGATTGATTCTCAATTTCAAGAGATATAGAATGTTGTTGAAGCTCGTTAAAACTTTTTGAAAGTGTATTATATGAATCCTGAAGCTTTAAAAATTCAGCGTTGGATTCGTGACAAGAATGATTTTCTACAGTATTCACATGTTCAATAGTATTCACAGATTTATGCACATCATCACAAATATTCACAGTAGATGAAATTTCATGAGTATATTGAATAGTAACAACTTGCATCACTTCAAGAGACACCATATGTTCTAAAAAGCAGTCATATTCTGATAAGATCTTTTCCTTTTCAATTAAGTGTTGTTCATAAGCATCATCCATGTTATTGAAAACTTTTTGAACTTCACCAAGTTCGAATTGTAAATTACACACTAGATCATAGACTCCTTGTTTAATATGGTTCACAAACGGAACGATCGCTTCTTCAAACACCGATTTCATGTGTTCGAATGCCAATTCTCCAGCAGTTTGAGCCGTTGAAGTCGTACATTCCAAGATGACCTTGTCAAAATCGGTAAGGTATTGCCCAATCTCTTCAATGCTGAGCTTTACCGTACTAACCGGGGGAAGATTCTTAGGAATTTCCTTTGGTTTGTCCGAATTGACAAGTGTAGGAATTATACTAAGGCATTCTCTAGTCGGCATGAAAGTGGATGTTTGGAGAGTTTTCTTTTTCATATTAAAACGAGTTCTAAGATCTATTGTGGCATTTTTTGCATTCATTGAAGCATAATCATATTCAGGATATGTCAAAAGTAGTTTTAACTGCTTTTCATCATATGGTGTTATAGAATCACTTGAGAACACTATCGGATTTAATGCCAAACCTAACTTTGTTGCATCATACAATCGGGGGTTGTGGTTAAGTGCTTGCTTTGCATAACCCGGGTTAGGTGGTAAGTCTATGAGACGCGATAAGTTGAACTCTTTAAATGAATTATGAAACAAGTGTACTAGATGTGAAGCAGCATATTGTTTTAAAAGCTTAAGTTCCGTTTCTTTTATTCTGTTAGACGTCTTAATTTCCATTTCAAGATGTTTGGATTCCAGAATTTCAAAATCTGTTTGAAGTTGTTGAAAATTAGTGACGACTGACTCTTTTTCTTTAAGCTCATTCGAAAGGTTTGCTCTTAAACTTTCAATTTCAAGCAGATTGTCCATTTGAACTTTCCTAAACCTATCAAATTCAGGATTGGTTAAGGTAGTGGACACAGGAGTCATTTCCAAGGTCTTAACCTTGTCCTTATGCAAAGCAAGCTCAACAGATAAAGTCTGATTAGCATTAAGGGTTTCACGGACTGCATTATTCATTTGGCTGAGCAAAGATGCAGGGACCATAACCAAATCAGGTTGAGCAGACGAATTAATAGTCATAGGAGCTTCCGGTTGTGGTTCACTCAAAATCTGAGGACTTGCAATGTTATTGCTATCATTGTTTGTCTCATCGATTGAATTACTAACCACCGGAGGCTCTTCCGAATACTCCGACATTTGCTCAACATGATGAGGTACAATGCTAGTATCTGTAGCAGTATTTGGTACCTCAGCAATGGTATCAGTCCCATAGAGTGAGAGATTTGCCATGAGAGATGCTTTGGCGGTGTTAAAATCATCACAATCCGAGTCATATGCATCTAAATCGTCACATTGATAAGCAGCATTGTTGGTGATGACTGTTGTGAGACGATCAGTTTCCGCTACTCCTGGATCTGCAAGGAATGCCAATTCTTCTTCATCAAGCTCACGACCTTGGGCTTGAGCATTCACCAGGTAAATCTTCTCCTTAAACCATGTGTCGTCCCTTCTCCTCTTAGGCTGCTTGCATTCTCGGGCCATGTGTCCTTCCCCTTTGCAGTTGTAGCAAATAACCACCTTCATTTTACCATTGCTGTTAGCCCTTGTAGCAGTAGTATTAGATGAACGTGCACCAGCAGTAGATGAATTTGATCTCCCTTGAAGTGGTTGCACCATGACCCTGCCGTCCTGAATTGTTGCCTGTTGTCGAGAGTTAGACGAGTTCCTTAACTGATTGTTAGTTGGTGCTGAACCTCGGTAACCTCTTTTGTTCAAAGTTTGACTTAAAAATGCAGACAACAGAGCTAGGATTTCAGTAGGGCTATCTCCTTGTTTAATTTCAGGGGCAGGGATGTCATCGTCACAGTATAATGCTGATGCTGGTTGAGCAACAAACTGATTGGTTGGAACACTTTCTTGATGTGAGTAATGATGTTGAGGAGCCTCGAGTGGTGGATAGGTACTAGCAGGGTTGGTGGGAGGTTGATACGGTGAATACTGGTGTGAAGCATAAGGTGATGGGTGTGAATCTCCTTGTGATGATGATGTTGCTGGTTGGTGATAAGATGTTGGTGGCGGTGGCAGAATCGAGTACTGTGGAAAGCTTGGTGTTTGATACACAGGTTGATATGAAGATTTGTGTCCTAAAGCAAGCGGAGAGTTGTGATATGATAGTGTAGGATGATTTGCCAATAATGCCATTGGTTCATGATAGGGTCCTTGAGAGATTCGGTTTTGGATCACATGCTTTTCATGTTGTTGTAAGAAAGCATACAGTTGATCTAAGTTGGACTTGTGTAGATCACGAATCATTTTGACATCCGTCACATATTGACTCCATTAAGGGGGTAGTATGTTCAAAAACTTGGTGTTTAACTGGAATTGTTCAATCCTTAGATTATAGACATTCATGTCATTCATCAGAGTGGTAAAACGCCAGTAAAAATCATGGAGAGTCTCCCCTGGAATGTATTGGAATCTATCAAACAAATCATATAATTGACATTCTCGTTCTTGCTTAGTGAGAGATGTCCCTTGTAGCAAAACCGCAAGTCGATCCCAAAGATCCTTGGCCACTTTATGTTCACTCACCATTCTGAAGATATCAGGTGGAAGGGCTTGAAGAATTGTCTGAACAGCCCTTTCATCGGCATCTGCAATGGCTTTGTTGGCATCGGTTAACTCATGATACTGCCTTGGCCTTGTCACATTGTTGATGGTAACCTCTCCCCAATCTAATGGACCTTTGTCAATTGATTCTAGCATAAGTCGACCACTTTGTTTGCCCATGATGTATGTTCTCATTCGACTTTGCCATGATTCAAATAAGTCTTTGATGAGCAAAGGCGGGCGAGTATCGGTACCCGAAATGATCGATATATCGGTGAGTGAAGTCATAGTTGGCATAAATGAATGTGAATTCATTTTGTGATCCCTTGAATAAGATTATCAAAGATGATCGAACAATGAAATAAAGTTATGAGTTTTTTGTGTTGTTAACTAAAAGATGTTGTTATCTTGTTGTGGTATTAGCTTTTGAACGTTTCCAAATTACCAAATTAAATGCCAAATAGAAGAAAATCCACTAAGTATCTAAAACCAGTTCTGTCGCAATGTTCTTTCTGTCGGAATACCTAGATCGGAAAGTCTTACTATCGGAATCAGTTCAGATCGTAATGATTTTAGATCGCAATGTAACCGTGTAGCGATGATGATGGTATCGGAATGTCTAGATCGCAATGCGATGTCTATCAGAATGCTTCAGATCGCAATATCTATCGCAATGATCTAGATCGCAAAGTGGTTTACAAAATTTGAGCAGAGTAACGACTTAACACACCTTCCTTATACCCGTCGGAATCTCAGATCGCAATAGCTATCAGAATGATTCAGATCGGAATAAGTAATGAAAATCCAACGATCGCAAAGTAGTACCCTAACCCTTTCCGATGGTTAAGGTATTGCGATGGAGGCCCAAGTACCTTTTGTACTTTCCGATGGATGCGTCTGCTGAAATTTCGGAATGTAGAAAAACACACTTTTTTGCACTTTTGATCCAAGAAAACTGAAGTTTTAATGAAATCCAAGATACCAAGAACACGTTTAAGCCCAAATTCCTATGTTACACTACTTATCACTATGATCAAACGAAAAAAAAATTTGAATATTTCGGCCAAAAAGCTAGTTTGTAATCTACGAATGTAAATACACAACTCAACACAAAAACAAGCCTTTATCTCATCCCATGCTCTTGATACCAATTGTAGAACAATGATAATCTTGTGAAACAAGGGGGTTGATGTTTTTCTAGAGAGAGAAAGTTAGAGAGAGAAATGAAAGAAAACACATATATTGAAATGAGAGAATAAAACAACCAACACCTCTTTCCATGGTGGAAAGAGGTTTAAATACCCCAAGTCCTTAAAGGACTTGGGCTTCCGGCCCATGAACATGCTCATGGGTCGGGCTATGTAATAAATACTACTTAACTTAACTACGAGCCTATAACTACATGGTTGGAGTGACCGAGACTTTCTAAATGCGTAAAACGTATTTCCAACATATTCATCATATACATATACAATAAGAAAGAAAATACATGATTACATAATCAAAATAACAAGAGGATGGGAAGAACAATCTTTATACCACCAAGATTGGGTAGGTATTCATCAAGGCTTTGATTTTTGATGGAGAAACTTGTGATAGATCAAAACCAATCTTCATGGCCACCAATACTTGTAGACTTCATGTAGAAATTAGCCCTTACTTCACTTGAAAACTCCTTTTTAGATGTTAAAACTGGCACCAATCTTCATCTCTTTTGAAGGAGATTAACATATGTAAGTTATAACAATAGTTTATGGTTAAAAATGTATGATGATGGGGTTGTGGTAGCTATAGTGGACGGCCAAAAGGGGAGAGGAGGAGAGAGTTGTGTGTTTTTGGAGAGTGGTTTTCATGAGTGATTGTGAGAAATGGTTTGAAGTTAGTGGTTTTGCTAAGTTGTAAGTAGCTAGGACAAGTGTCCTAGCTTACTTAGTAAGCTTTGTCACATATGGTATGTGGTGTTGCTAGTTTTGTCGTCCCATATTGGGGGTGGGGCAAAAGTGGTTTTGTTTCATCCTCAATTATTTACGGGTACTCCTCGATTCTAGTTTCCTTGATTTGCGTGTCTTCGGGTCGTTTTACGAAAAACGTTTTTATAAGGTTTGAATCAACGGCACAAAACGAATCTAATAAAAATTGTCTCATCAAAAACGGAGTTCAAAAGCATAAATACGTAATCCTAAGGTTTCCGGATTAGTCATAAAGGACGTTAAATTATATTTGTGAGTTTATGAACCAACATAAATACGTAATCTAAGGTTTCCAGTAAGTCCTAATATCTTCTCGTAAATTTGTGAGTTTATGAACCAACACAAATTTACAATTCCAAAATAATATTCACGGATAAATTTATTTCCTGAAATGTTGGACTGTCACCAAAACGGTGTATGTAAATGTAAGCACGTAGCGTAGAATCCTCCGGTTTAGACGTAGTCGATGCTACTTCAAGACGTAAATCCAAATTTCTTCCCAAAAATAAGTGAGTTCATAATGTAACATTAAACTAATATTTTTAAATAATACTTGAGAATAAAATACCAACCATAAATTGACGGATTGTCACAGCATTTACCCCTAAACAGGATCTTTGTCCTCAAAGATCATGTTATCTTACTACTCGCTTCTTACAGAGTTAAAGCCATGTGTGTATTTAATCCACATTCGGTCTTTTCTCACAAGTGTAATTCATTTCAATACGCTAGTTTCGTCAAGCATAACTACGGGAATAAGATCAGGCTTAATGTTGACTTACTTTCTCTATCCATGATGTTCACGGGTTTTTGATAAATGCAACTTTTCGCCGATCTAAACTTCATCAAGAAGTGATCAGATTCTCAGTTGATAGACATTTTATCAAGTTCGATATACGAAACATAACTCACGTAGCCCTTGAAGTCCTAGGGTAGATCCAGCTTATATGCCTTTCAAACCAATCTTTTACATCATCTCAATGGTCCCATACAACGGGGACTTATATCCCATGATCTTTCAGATAATCAATTCATTTTTCCATGGTTAAAATTTTTGGCATAACTTCGCTACCCCTCTGGCATTTCAAGATCTACATTTCATATTCACATAACCTTCTGCCCACTACCGGTAGTCAATAATCAGATCCTAATTTCAACAATCATTTCAGGTCTCGCGGGTCGAGTATTTTGTAAGGTTAGGTTTGTCATCATAGGAAACCTTAAACCTAAAAGACATGTCCAACTCACAATGGGTGTATGTCAGGTGTCTTCATCCCAACTCCTGCTTATAGATGCTCTAATATTTAGATCCTAACAAGATTCGATATCGATCCTAATACGATAATTATCAATGATAATCTCTTCAAAGGAAAGCGATTATATGGTCTATTACCAAAGTTCAATCATTCAATCATAAAACAAGACTTCTAGTATTTTATATCGTTACTTTACCTCGTCCCTTTGATTGGGGTGGTATACAGTACTCTCATCGAGATTCGTTATCAATGACTTCTGAGCAAATCTTTAGAAATTCGAGGCGAAGCGATGATCTTGATAGAGATGATCGATACAGGCACACTATGTTTACACAACTACTTTAAATACAAAGAGTCAATTTCTTCATCGAGAATCTATCATTAACAGGAATGATATTAGCAGATTTGGTCAGTCTGTCGACGATGACCGAAATCGAATCAAATTCAAATGATGACCTTTGCAATAGTCAGACGTTTACAAATGTATGAGGCGATGTCTGTCTTCATAATTTTCCATCAATACAACTTCTTCAGATAAAGATACATTTAGTCAGAAATGACATGAATAGAATACTTAATCTTACGAGATTCCAACATGACTATATCTCACAATCCTCTATATTCAGGCAACCACAAGTAGCCTTTAAAACATTTAACGCCATCGAATCCTCAAATCTAATGGTTCATATTAGCCGGGAAACCCCTTTTTATTATCTATATTATCCTTTTTACAAGCATCGGCTATTTTTAAATTGTTCGGCAATTTATTTTGCACGGTCATTATTAAGAAACACATCCTAATTGATTCTTTATCCTTCCTATATAATGTGTCAGTAATTACGTTCACTTTCCTAGATGGAATAAATATCATGACCGTATTTATTCGAAAATTCTTTCTTTATATTTTCTAAGTTTTAATTTCGTCTCAACTATTATTTTTATCAGTTTTGCTCAATCCGACGTTTAAAGTGTCGATAATTACTACAAGTAATTAAATAATAAATATTTAATTTTTATGAAACGTAAACGCAAAAAGTTTTTAAATTTTCTCAGTTTGTCCAATTATATAAAAAAAATGTTCAAAAATAAATTTGAATTTAATTAACACGATTTTCGTTGATTTATCAAAAAAATAATTATTAAGATTCATAAATGTTCGAAAAATCTTTGGTTACACTTTGGTCAAAATTTTCTTAGTTGAAAAGAAAAAAGTGTCGTTTCAAATTTCAAGTCATGGTTCAAATGGTTTCCTCAATCCCTCTTAGGTTGTCTTGAGGTATACACAATCATTTACCCCTAAACAGGAGTTTAGTTAAATGATTTGTGTATAAGGGAATAATCCCTTAACAATCCTTTGATAAATGATTTGTCAAAACATATTTCCATTTTCTTTCTGGTAAAACCCAAAGTCTTAAATGTCTTCTAATTTTTGAAGAGTCAATATAGATTTCATTACCGTTGATTATGCAGTCAATTCCCATTGTGAGCCAAAGCTTTCATAAGAAATACTTGACTTTAATGTGAAAACCGGGTTGCAGTCTGAAATAACTACAAGCCATTTAGGCATGTTTTATGAAATATTTACAACTTTTGTACGAACTCTATTTATGGCGCCGTGTCAATATTAATCGACATTTCTAAGGCCGTAAATATTATCGTACTAAAAGACATGCTTTTGAAAAATAAAGTAAAAATATTTTTGGATTTTTCTAGATTTTTCAAATTTTTATGGTTTTTATATGGTTTTATATTTTTGTATTTTGCTTTTGTGGATAAAAATATAAACAATATATACAGATGATCACCAAGGATACGGAGAATAGTTTTACCAAGACTATTCTTACGATTCATCTGCTAGTTCCTTTAGAGTTTCGGGCGAGAAGGTTCTCATACCTAACTTGTCGGCAAAAATTCAATTCGAGCGCGATCTAAAGCCTTCGTGAAAATATCCGCCAATTGATACTCAGATCGGACAAAGTAAAGCTCTATTACTCCATTTTCCACTTGCTCCTTGATGAAATGGTAGCGAATGTCAATATGCTTCGACCGGGAGAATTGAACGTTGTTGCAGCATAAGGGAATTGCACTCTTGTTGTCACAGTACATCGGAATTTTGTTGAAACCTAGACCATAGTCGGTTAATTGCGATCTCATCCAAAGAATTTGAGCATAGCAACCGGACATAGCTATGTATTCTGCTTTCGTACTTGAAATTGCAGCGCTTTTCTTCCTTTTCGATGCCCAACTGATTAGTCGATCTCCTAGTAGTTGCAAAGTTCCACTCGTGCTACGCCTTGTATCTTGACAACCCGCGTGATCCGCATCTGCATATGCCATTAGTGCAATAGAAGAGTCCTTCGAATACCAAAGTCCCCGATTAATGGTTCCTTTAAGATATCGAAAGATCCTTTTAACAGTAGCTAAGTGTAACTCAGTAGGCCTAGTTTGATACCTAGCACACATACATATAGTAAACTGAAGATCAGGTCGACTGGCTGTGATATACAGAAGAGTACCTATCATACCACGATAAAGTGTCGGATCAACGGCAACTCCATGTGGATCTGCATCAAGCTTAGATTTTTCCACCATTGGAGTATCCACCGGGTCGCAAGATTCCATCTTATATTTCTTTAGCGATTCAAGGGCATACTTGGATTGATTGATAAAGATGCCTCTGGGACTCTGAGATATCTGAAGACCTAAGAAGAGTGATACCTTGCCCATCATTGACATCTTAAACTTGGAAGACATGAGTGTCCCAAACTCATCCGATAAGGTTTGGGTCGAGGCTGCAAATATAATATCATCAACATATATTTGTACCATAATCATATCTTTACCTCATTTCTAAATGAACAGCGTGGGATCCACCTTGCCTTTAGCGAAGCCTTGCATAATGAGGAATTATGATAATAGATCATACCATGCGCGTGGAGCTTTCTTCAACCCATAGAGAGCCTTCTTAAGCTTGTACACATGATTAGGATAATTAGGATTCACAAAAACATCTGGCTGTTGAACATAGACCTCTTCTTTGATTTCACCATTCAGAAATGCCGTCTTCACATCCATCTGATAGACGATCATATTCATGTGGGCTGCATTAGCGAGGAATAGTCTAATAGCTTCCAAACGGGTAACAGGCGTAAAGGATTCCATAAAGTCGATGCCCAATAATTGCTTGTATCCACGAGCTACTAGTCTAGCTTTGTTCTTCAATATTCCGCCTAACTCGTCGAGTTTCACCTTGTAAACCCATTTCAAAGTGAGTAACTGCACTTGATCTGGGCATGGGACAAGTTCCCATACGTCAAGACGTATAAACTCATTAAGTTCTTCTTGCATAGCTTCTATCCAACAGGATTGAGTAAAAGCTTCTTGCCATGTCTTAGGTTCAACTTCAGTGAGAAAAGCATCAAAGTGACAAAACATTGCACTTTCTTGTAACTGACTTCGTGTGGATACCGGACGATTAGGGTCACCAATAATAGAATCTAGAGGATGATCCTTTGTCCACTTGCTGTCATGTTCACGAATCTGTGGATTGTAGTAAACCGTACTAGGAGCTTCCTCTAAGGTGGACGACCCGGCTTGATTAGGGTCGGGAATTGGTACACCAAAGAATGGAAGTTCACGCATTTGAGCGAATTCCAAATCGTGATCATCATCATCCTCTTCATCATCAATAGGCATGACATGGGTAGTTGAAACATGTGTTGGTTGAGAATTACATGTTGAAGGTATATCTTGACCAATTGTAGGTGCAGATGTATCTGATTGTGCAACGGTTGCTGGAGCGACAACTTCGGTTACCGGAGCTATTACCTCAGGTTCTGGAGCAACAATAGTTGTAGGAGTAAAGAATTCATCAAAGAACGGTTGAAACAACGTATCCCATTCATTCCTAGTAGGTGGTATAAATGATGATGAAGTAGGGTTATTTGGGACAAGACTAGAACTAATGTTACTGGGTCTCATTTCATGAAGTGCGGGTTCAGAGCTGCTTTGCTCAGAAGCCATTGCTGTCAGCTCATCAAAATCAACATTCATAGTTTCGAGGATCTTGCGAGAGTTACGGTTGTAGATTCGGTATGCCTTCTTTGCGGGTGCGTAACCAATGAAAATACCAATATCAGCCTTTGGTTGGAGTTTTCCCAAATTGTCACCATCATTATTTGGATAGCAAAGAGAACCAAATACATGAAGATATGATAAATCTGGTACTTTACCATGGAGAAGCTCATAAGGTGTTTTACCATGGCGTTTACGAATCAGTGACCGGCTTTGGGTGTACACTGCTGTAGATACTGCTTCTGCCCATAAAAACAATGGAGCCTTTGCGTAAATTAACATCGTTCGAGCAGCTTCCATAAGTGTGCGATTTCGCCTTTCAACGACACCGTTTTGTTGTGGAGTGCGTGCAACAGATGTTTCATGAGATATCCCAACTTCTTCATAATAATCACGCAAGATTTGATTCACAAATTCGGTTCCATTATCTGTACGAATGCGTCGGACAGTAGTGTTGAGACGCACTTGAATCATCTTGAGAAATCCGATGATGAATTTAGGTGCCTCATTTTTTGCTTTAAGAAATATCAACCATGTAAACCGAGAGTAATCATCGACAATGACGAGGATGTACTTTTTGCCACTAAGACTTTCAACACGCATTGGCCCACAAAGATCCATATGCAATAGATAAAGTTTCTCTTGGTTGGTGTCTTCCGTCTTAGGTTTGTATGCTTCTTAGTGATTTTCCCCATTGTACACGCGGAACACAAATGATCCTTGTGAAATGATAGTTTGGGAAGACCACGAACAAGTTCGTTTTTCGCCAAGTGATTAATATCGTCAAAGTTAAGATGAGATAACCGTCGATGCCATAACCATGACTTAGTATTCGATGCTTTGGAGAGAAGACATACGGGAGAAGCGGCCATCATGTCTTGTAGAGACAAAGTATACAAATTATTCCCTTGAGTACCTGTCAATAAATCAACCCCTTCCAAATTACGAATGAAGCAGGTATGCTCTCGAAAAGCAACTTCTAGGTTTGCATCAAAAAATTGTCCCACAGAAAATAAGTTGTGACCGAGACCTTCCACATAATACACTCTTGAAATGATAACATTCCCAATATGATATTCACCATAGCCCATTATCTTTGCAATATGATCATTTCCAAATCAAACCGTACCAAGAAACTTGCTGACGAAATTTCTGAGCTAAGAGCGATCTTCGGTCATATGCTTGGAGCAACCAGATTCCAAATACCAGGGAACAATTTGGACCACCTGTTTTCAGTAACAACAGTAGACAATGCATTGGAAACTATTGGTTCCTGAGTGTTAGCAAATACAGATATAAGATTATCAGAATTGCTAACATGTTTATGACCGTTAGATTTCCTGCGTTTTCTAATCTGAGTTTTAGCACTAACAGGTTTAACAGGTCCAACTTACTTAGGTTTTGGATTATCCGCGGGCACTACAGTGGGAGTAGACCTAGTTAAAGGGCACTTTGTTCCTACAGTAGTCTTGGTGTTCCTAGTTAAAGGACACGCTTGTGTTTTGGTAGCCTTGGTACTCCTAGTTAAAGGGCACGCTTTCTTCGCTTTAGTGGGAGTGATCCTAGTCAAAGGGCACATATTTCCTACAATAGTGAAAGTTCTACCAGTGGGGCGCCACATCAACCAACTTGGGTTAACACTTTCCCAGTCGGTTTCCATTCTAATCCATTTTTCCGGGCATACATCTCATTCACATGGTCAATAGGGCAAGAATCATGACGACTAGAAAACATACATTCATTGCAATTCCAACATTTCAAATTAGAATTCACAGTCGGCTTAGAACGCTGCACAACCGCAGAGCCTTTAGGTTTAGCTACATGATTCTTTTTATTCAAAACAGAAATAACATTCCTAGGATGGGCTTCTACTTTCCTCTTCACTTGACTACTAGATGGGGGCAAGATCCTATCATTCTTCTTGTTTCTCTTAAGCTTAGATCTTTGAGCCTTAGTAGTGGTGCTTACTCTTGTAGAAGGCAACACGGGAATATTAGAAGCTGGTTGTGATTCCGCCTTATCTTTAGTGACCAAAGTTTGAGATGGTTTAGTCCTAGGGCCCTTGTTAAGTGGTGTGACGGCTATAAGGTTCCTTTTGATTGCACTAGAGGATGATGCTGAGATAGTGGCTGCGTTATCCACAACATTCTTACCTTTTAGAGTACGAAGTGTTTCCTTTAACTCTGCCAAGACCAGATTCTTATCACAAATTTGTTCCCTCAAATCAGATATTTTCACCGACTTTCGATTCAATTGTTCAATCAACGATTGATTCTGTGCAGTGTTATCAACACATGCAGACTTACTGAATCGAAGAGTCGTGTATCTTTCTTTTTTAAGTTATCAACTTTGGACAAAATCTTGGAAACTCGATTATCTAGATCAAGTTTAAAATTCTCAGCGGCCTCAAGTACGTTCATACAGTTAAGCTCCTTAGATTTCTCTATTTCTATCGGCAAAGATTTAGCAACTTTGTCACTTGGCCGACGCTGTTTGATTGTAAATTCAATTGAAAATTATTTTCAATGTTTGCATCATCGATATTAACACCTTCAAATGACGTTTCAAAGATTTCTTGAATAAATTGTTGCTTGCATTCAAGCGAAATACAATGTGTTTGAATCTCATCAAAACGTTTTGAAAGCGAAGAATATGAGTCTTGAAGCTTTAAAATTCAGCGTCAGATTCGTGACAATTACTATCTACCACATTATCCAAAGATTCAACATTATGCACAATAGAATCATTATCAACACTTTTATTCACACAGACAGAAACTATATCATGAGACATCACTTGCTTCAGAAGCTGATCATTTTGGCATGAAACCCGTTCTATTTCAAGTAAACTGTTTTCAAAAGCATCTTCCATTTCATTGAAAACACGTCTAACTTCTTCTATTTCCAAAAACAAATCTTGATCAAGATTACTAAGACAAGCCTTAACATTGTCTACAAACGGAACAATATCATTTCGGAACGCAGCTCTAGTGTGCTCAAAGTTCCATTCACCTTCCGTTATGGCCGAAGCCGTCGTACGTTCCAAAATGACCTTGTCAAAATCGGCTAAGTGTTGGTGAACCGCATTTAAGTTAACGGACGCCTTGCTTACCGGTGGAATTAACTTTGTTAAATCCGTTTTGACAAGTGTAGGAGACCTACTAGGAAGGTTTTCATTTGACAAACTTTGGGGCACAAGAACTGTCAATTCTGCTAATTCCTATTGTAAGCGAATGCTTGTCTTTTTCAAAAATTGATCTTTGTTATGTTGATCATAATCAATTGTATGGAATTTTGAAATCATTTTAGAATGAGTTTCATCCGCAAGTGATTGTGTCTCCTCAGTACTACGAACAAAAGGTGCTTCTTTCGATTTGCCAATTATGGTGATATCATAAAGACCGGGAGTATATTCCTGAGCTTGTTTTGCATAACCGGGATTAGGTGGTAAATCTTGAAGACGTTTAAGTTCGAGTTCTTTAAATGATTTAGTTAAAAGATGAACCTTTTCTGTGGAAGCGTATTGTTTTAAAAGTTGTTGTTCCTTGAATTTAAGAAGTTTGGTAGCATTAAATTTTGATTCAATCTTTTTAGACTCGAGAGTTTCGAAATCCATTTTAAGTTTCTGAAAATCATTAACAACCGACTCCTTTTCTTTTAATTCATTAGAAAGATTAGCTTTTAATGATTCTATTTCTTTCAATTGTTCAATCTTTCCAAAACGAAATTGGTCAAATTCAGAACATGTTATTTTTCTCTTCTTGAGGGACCATTTCAAAATCTTTGACCTTTTCTTTATGCAACGCAAGCTCAGCAGTTAGGGTGGAATTCGTATCTACGGATTGTCTGAGAGCCATATGCATTTGATCAAGAATATGTTTAGGCACCATGAACAAATCATGTTGAGCATATGATTCCATACCCGTCGTATCATTTGGTTGAGGTTCACTCAAATGTGTAGGATTGGGTACCACATCATTTGAGTTACTAGTTCCCGAATGCTGTTCGAGGTTGTCATTTTTATGCCCAACTTGATGTTGGTTATCATCAATATTATTAGATGTGGTTGGTACCTCACTGACGACATCAGAACCGTAGTGAGAGAGATTAGCAACGAGAGCAGCTTGGGCAGAGTGAATGTCATCACAATCCGAATCATATGCGTCAAGATCATCTGCTTGATAAGCTGCATTAGAAGTAGAAACGACTGCAATGCCTTCAGTATCTGCTGCCCCTAGGTCTGCAAGAAATGCTAAATCCCCTGAATCCAAAATCTTCCCCTTAGACTGAGCATCAACCAAATAAATCTTCTCACGAAACCATGCATCATCCCTCCTTCTTTTCGGCTGAGTGCATTCCCTAGCCATATGACCTTGTCCTCGGCAATTGTAGCAAGTCACAACCCTCTTGGACCAATAGGACTCCCATTTCCACTAGCTTGAGAATTCACAGCTTGATTGTTCTCAGTCCTTGTAGGAAGTCCATATGAATTTTGCCTTCCCTGAATAGGTTGCACCGTCACTTGACCATCTTGAACAATGGCTTGTTGTCGAGGATTGGATGAGGTGCGGAGCTGATTGTTTGTTGGTGGAAATCCTCTAGTTGCAACAAGTTTTGAAAAGTAGGCTGTGAGATGGTTTAGAACATCAGCTGGCGTATCATTTGGAGTAAAGATCGGTGCTTGGATTGGTGGAAGTTCATTAGAGTAGAAAGCTTGTGCTGGTTGTCCTTCTATTGGAAAATATCCTTGCTGAGGAGTATAGCCCATTGGAGAAGTGCGGGCTTGTGATGGTGATGTCTGATATGTTGGTTGCTACGGAAAAGATTGTTGATGAACACCTTGTTGAAATGCTTGCTGTGGCATCACTAGTGGTTGATAAGATGGTTGTTGATAGGTGTGTGGTGGTGATTGCTGCAAGTATGATGGTTGTTGATAAGTATAAGTCATGTTTTGTTGAGAAGCATACATTGCAAGTGGATCATGAACTTGAGGTATAGACAACCGAGCCTCGATCACATGGCATTCGTGTTGTTGAAAAAAAGCTTGAAGTTGATCCACATTTGTGTTATGCAAGTCCTTAGCCAATTTAACATCCGTCAGGTATTTTTTTCCATTCTGAAGGAAGAGTGTTCAAATACTTGGTGTTCAATTGAAAGGTAGGAATTGTCATGCCATAGATATTGAGCTCATTCAACAATAGGGTAAATCTCAGATAGTAATCATTGAGAGTCTCCCCTGGCACATAGGCAAACTTATCAAAAGTATCATAAAGCTTACACTCTCGTTCTTGTTTAGTTAACGAGGTGCCTTGCATGAGAACACGAATTCTATCCCATAACTCTTTGGCAACTTTATGTTTGCTGACGAGTTTGTAGACATCTGGAGGAAGGGCTTGGAGAATGATGTTTATAGCATACTTATCACATTTGTCTTGAATCTTCATATCTCCAGTCAATTCACCCGTTGTACGAGGACGAGTAGTTGTACCTTCCGTCACTGTACCATAATCTAATGGTCCATTGAGCACTGATGCCCAAATGAGATGTCCATTCTCCTTGTTCAACATATAAAGTTCCATTCGGGAAGCCCATTCCTCATACATAGTCTTCACCAACATTGGTGGACGATTATCCGTACCCGAGAGGATGGACTTATCCGTAAGAGATGTGCACTCCATTTCAATAAGTTAAGATTTATAAACGTTGATCGATCAATGAAAGAAAGTAAATGTGTTTGTTGTTGTGAGTTGAAGTCGAGAAACAATGTTAAAATCCCCTAAAATATGTCCTCGATAAACCAAAAATTACAAGTCGAAATTACACACGAAATTTTTTAAGGAATAATTTTTGTTATCGGAATAGTGATCGGAATATCAATCGAAATAAGCCTTATCGGAATAACCTTGATCGGAATCTCCCAAATCGGAACAAACCAAATTGGAATACCTTGATCGGAATACCAAATCTGAATACCAAATCGGAATGTACCTAATCGGAATAAACCAAATCGGAATACCTTGATCGGAATACCAAATCTGAATACCAAATCAGAATGTACCTAATCGGAATGCCAAATCGGAATACCTAATCGGAATACCTGATCGGAATGTACCCAAAATCGGAATCCCTAAACCCTATTCCGATTACACTGATCGGAATGTCCTATAAACCCTTTTCCGATGACCTGATCGGAATAATTCCCACTTTTCTCAGATAAAACGCAACCAATTCGTGATTTTAAGCCAAAAAATGATCAAAACACCCAAAACTTTTGTGTTTTTAGCCAAAGTAACTATACCAAATCCCTACCACAACTATGTAGAAGATTTTTATCAAGAAAAAATAATCAAAAACACAAAAAAAATTTGGTTCGGGTGTAATAAGGATCAAAATAGGCGTATGAATCAAGAACACTAACATATGAATAATACAATCATCCCATGGCTCTTGATACCATTTGTGGGATATGTAAATCTATGCTTATGTGTTTAGAGAGAGAAAGAGATAGAGAGATGGTGAGAACACACACACTTAGAAAGAGAAAGTGAAAGAAAAACACTTTTTCACTATGTGTCAAAATGAAGAACACATACCCTCTCCATCAAAGGAGAGGGTTTATATACCCAATCCTTGTGATGGGCTTGGGCTTACAATGTTGGGCCGACCTACACATGTTGTAGGCTAGGCTTGACTTTGTTTGTTTAATAATGATGTCTAGACTACGAGCTACTACTTAGTATATTGTCGGAGTGACCGAATCTTCCTAAATACGTAAAAATGTATTTCTAACAAATAATCCATTTCATTTCATCTATCGGGTCATTTAATCATTCATCGGGTCATACAATCATTCGGGTCCAAATCAATAAACAGACAATCGGGACAACTAGTGTCCTATTTTATAAAAACTAACATGTTATCTCCCTCGCGGGTTTATTAAACATTTCATAAAAACATTTAAAAGAGTGCGAGGCTATGAACTCACGTTGATGTGGGAAGGCGGGTTATCGGCAATTCGGATGTACGATACATGCTTCAATCACGGAAACCTAGACAAATAATACTCGTCTTAGACTTTTGTCCAATGACTTTATCAAAATAACAATTATGTATATTGATAGGTGTGTAAACACCAATCCTTTTACCACTTAATTCTGGCTAAAACAAGACCACAACGCGTATTTAATATCATTTGTTTGGAATTATGCGTGGTTTTTGTGTTTATTGTGTTTTCAGAGCCAACCGGATGGATAATGGAGAAAACATGGGATTGCACGGGATTTATCGAAGAAAAAGACTCAAGATGAAGTCTATTGTCCAAGAGATGCAAAAGATTTGAAGTCACTGGGCCTATTCGAAGATTTATCGAAGAAAAGGACCGAAGATGGAAGATTTACATAAGTCGAAGAAACTCAAGTCTATTAAACGAAGAAATTAAAAGACGAGTTGAATTTAATCGACGACAAATCCCGAATCAGAATCGAAAACATCAACTTTTCTGTAAAGACGAGAAGACAAGAAGAACGGGAGAAAGCCCAATCACCAACCAAGGGAACACCTATATATAGTCCACCCTTCACACTTTCCATCCAGTTTTTGTTTTTTTTCTTCTCCCCACTTTTTTTTCTCCATTCTGTTTCGTAGCATCACCAACACCACTAGGGTGTTTGGTGATTTTGATCTTTGTCTTTCAATCTTGTAATTTTAATTCTTGTTTTGTGATTGTTAAAACATTAATCATCAATACAAGTTCTTGTTTAATCTTTCCATTTCATCTTGTTCATCATCATCTTTCATTTCAAGTTCTTAAGTTCTTATTTTGTTGAGCTTTGATTTTAAAAAGTTGTTGGATTCGCATTTTTATTGTTGGGATTTGTAGTTTATAGATAGTAGATGCTTAGTGATTAGTTTATTTAAGTTTTTGGTGAAAAACTTGGTGATTTTTGGATTAAAATTGATTTTCCCTGTTCTTCGGTTTAGTTACTGTATTTGAGTTTCCCAGACTTCCGGATGAACGAAAAGTTCCGGATGAACTACATCTTCCGAATGAACTAAGACTTCCGGATGAACATAAAGTTCCGCATGAGTTTAAAAAGTTCCGAATGAATTCCCTATTAAAAGTTCCGAATGAGTTTTAAAGTTCCAAATGAATTTTTGTTAAAAAGTTTCGAGTCAATCTAAAAAGTTCCGGATGAACTAAAAGTTCCGAATGAACACCAACTTCCGGATGAACCAATCTTCCGAATAAAGTTCCGGGTGAAAGTTCCGACCCAACTTCCGAGCCAAACTTCCGAACGAAGTTCCGAACCAAGTTCCGGGTGAAGTTCCGGATGAACCTCTGCATGAAAGTTCCGAATCAAGGTCATACTTCCGAATCAAGTTTCTTTTGAGGATTTCTAAGGTTTACTTTCTGTTTCTTTATTTCATTTTAACTGTGATTTTAATTTTAATTTTAATTTTAATTATAATTTTAATTTTAATTCAAGTTTTATTTTAATTCAAGTTTTATTAATTGTTATTAATCTAATTACTTTTAAATTTGAGTTTACATTTTAGAGCATTTAAACTTTTTAGTAGATTAGAAAAATAAACCCCTTTTTTAGTAACCAAGAACAATCATTCCACTTAAGGCCGAGATCAATTCGAGAGGATTCCGAGAGACATAAATTGAACCCATACAAAATGCAAATATCAAATGGCGCCGCTGCCGGCTCTTCTCGTTAAGATCAAAAGTTTTTGTGAGAACTTGGATTTTGGGATCCGTTCCCCGTGAACGTTACTTTTTCATAAAATTTTTCAAAAATCCTAAAAAATATAAAATTTTCAAAAATACAAAAAAATAAAAAAACATAAAAACCAAAAATATTTTTGCTTTGTTTTTCTTTGTTCGTTCTTTTGCAGGTGTATGCGCACTCGATCCACGTCTTATCAAGAGCCCGAGCCTCTCGATCACTTAGACATGGCCGGTGTACAAAACAACAACAACATACCACCTCCAAAAAACAATAATAACAACAACAACCCACCTTTCAACAACATGAATAATAACAACAACAATGAGCCCCTTAATCGCCCGATTATTGAACTGCTGCAAGCTCATGTCGATGGCAACACTGATCCAATTGTTATACCAGCAATTGCAGCCAACAATTTCGAGCTCAAGTCAGGCTTTATCCCGATGGTCTCCGCTCAACCATTCTTGGGGCGTACCATTGATGATCCACACGACCACATCAAGAGATTCTTGCAACTCACTAACACGGTCAAGTTCAATGGTGTTCCACAAGAGGTTATCAGGTTACAACTTTTTCCCTTTTCTTTAGAGGGACAAGCCCGGCATTGGCTTGCTAAGGAACCGCCACAGAGTATTCTCTCGTGGACGGATTTGGAAACCAAATTTATCAATTACTTTTTCCCACCCTCTCGTACTACCGCTTTGCGGAATGAAATCATAAATTTTGAACAAAAGTACGATGAGTCGTTCAGTGAATCTTGGGATCGTTTTAAAGATCTTTTAAGAAAATGCCCACAACATGGTTTTACCAAAGTACATCAAATTAATACTTTTTACAATGGTTTAAGCATGAGTGACCAAGATTCACTAAACAGTACCTCATGGGGTAATCTTTTGGCTAAGACTTCCAATGCTGCTTGGGATATAATTGAGAATAAGTCTCGTGTGCAAACCAAGAGTGTTCGGACCAATGTCGCTAGTGCTAGCACTAATGACAGCGACAAGCGACTTGACAAAATCACTACGCTTCTTGAATCGCTTGTCACCCACACCGTTAACAACACCAACAGCAGCAACACTAAAAACGCTCAAGTTAACGCTGTCAGCCAACCTTGTGAGATATGCGGTGGTCCTCACTCTTACACCACTTGTACCGCCACCCAAGACTACCCTGTTGAAAATGTGAATGCGGCATATGGCACCTATCCTCAACCCGCTTATCAAGCTAGACCTCAAGGTGACCGTAATTTGCTTAGCTACCGCTCTAACAATTATCTTTCCCCACCCGGTTTTCCTCCTACCAACCCAAACCAACAACAAAACCTCAACCGCCTTCCTCAACAACAACAACAACCTCATACACCATACATCCCTCCTCACAAGCAGCAACAACCACCTCAACGAAACAACCAAGTATACCAGCAACCTGCTTTTCAACCACCCGCATACAATGCTCCTCCCAACCAACCCACCGCCTTACACCAAGAAGTGGAAACTTATATGAGGACTAACGATGTGATAGTGGGAAATCTTCAGAGAGAAGTGCTCAACCTTAAAGCATACTTGGTCAAACAAGGAAACGATTTGAGAGCCGACATGAGAAATACATTGGATAGCCAAACAAATTACTTGAAGAACATGATGGCTAGTTTTTTCCAAAGTAATCAACCCTCTTCTTCGGGTACTCTTCCGAGTAACACCGTTACGAATCCAAGAGGGGAGATGAAAGCAATCACCACTCGCAGTGGCAAAGGTACCAAGGAACCCGAGCTTCCTATACCTCCACCGGTGGTTGTGACTAAGGAAAACTAGTCACCTGCTACTATTCCTCATCCTTCTACTTCCCCAATTTCTCCGCCTCCTTCACCTTCTACCCCCATTTCCCCACCACCCGTGGTTGTGAGTGATCCTATTCCCCTAAAGCCTTCTTCTTCATCCAATATACCTTATCCTTCAAGGTTGCGGAAAGAGAAGCAAAAGAGCAAGGATGATATTCAAGTTTCAAACTTTCTCAAAATGTTTAAACAATTGAATTTTAACATCTCCTTTGCCGAGGCTCTCGCTCACATGCCCAAATACGCTAAGATGTTTAAAGATCTTCTAAACGACAAGGAGAAGCTTCTTGATATTTCTAACACCCAACTTAATGAGAATTGCTCTGCAGTGCTCTTAAGGAAATTGACAACCAAGCTGGGTGATCCGGGTCATTTCCTTATCCCTTGCAACTTCCCGGGAGTAGAGAATTGCATGGCCCTAGCCGATCTAGGTGCCAGTATTAATCTAATGCCTCTAAGTGTTTGGAAGCAATTATCTCTCCCTGAGCTAGTCCCCACCAAAATGACTTTGGAATTAGCTAACCGTACGGTTGCTTATCCAGTGGGGATAGCCGAAGACGTCTTTGTAGGAGTCGACAAATTCACTTTTCCTGCTGATTTCGTCGTTGTTGACTACGACATGGACCCTCGTGTGCCATTGATCGTTGGTCGTCCATTCTTGAGGACCGGTCGCACTCTAATAGATGTTGAAGCTGGTGAGCTTATCATGAGAGTGGGTGACGATAAGATCGTCTGTAACATGGGAAAGCTTTCTAAACAGCCTTATTCATACGAGAGTGTTAATTGTATTGACGTTCTTGATGAGGCTTGTGAAGAACACTTCAAAGATGCTTGTAAAAGTATTCCTACCTCTCTTCCTAATGTTGAGACCGTTTCCTCTATCGACTCATCATTATCTCTATTTGGAGAAAGTGATTTCCTTTGGAAAGATTTGGAAGCCACCATGGGAGATGTGAATTTAGACAATGACGATTCTACTACCAATTGGGATGAAGATCTCCTCCTCATTGAAAACCTTCTCAAAGAAGACAATCTTTATCCTCTATCTCCGACGGCTACTGCTATTGATCCTCCTTCTCCTAAAGAGGTATAGTACCTCGAACTTTAAATCAATATTTAGACCAAGTTCTAATACTATTTCTAATATTCGGAAATATATTTATTAATCGACTTTTATTTGTCAAAATCATTTTTGCAAATAAAATTGAAAATTATTGACAAACCGACAAGGTTAAGGCTTTAACGTATCGAATACATGTCAATTATTATTTATTGGCAATTCTATGTCCGTCATCGACCGTAAATATCCTCGTTATGACATAAAAATATTTTCTATTGTCGCCGTTTTAATTTCTCATTTTACGAGCATTCTTCGTAATTTACGTTAAGCCTTTAGGTGACATTCGTTTATATAACGCGTTAACGTATTTTAAATTGTAAGCCCTCATTTATATATCAAAATACTAATGTTCATCGAATGTCGACGTTTTTATTTTATAGTGAGAGTTTATTTTTCGTGTTTAACCCGTATCTTTCAAGCCGCGTAACTTTTAAAATATCGGACTTCAATAATACCCGTTCTAATATATTATGGGACGAAATTTTAAATATGTTATTATGCTACTACCACATGACGTTAACATCAAGAATGATGTGTTCATTTTTAGACAACTTTTGCATATAAACATTACACCTGTAATCTTTTCATTGTCAAGATACAAAACACTAAATTACTAATATTTCTTATAGTTAGCAATAAACTTTGTCACACTCACCATCTTCTCTATTTTAGCCGTACACCATATCCCATTCATAACCGACTACTATCCAATATTTTACTAAAATATAATGATTTCTAGGCGTTTACTAGTATAAGTTTGGTGAAAATATATTTGGGTACAGTGGTATTGATTTGAAGCAATAATTCACTTAGTTGTTGATTTACTGTTGTGGTATCTCAATTTTTTCATTGTAAGAATTATACTTATTATTTCATTTTTATATATATTATTTATTGATTTTATATGTATTATTTGACTTACTTATGATTTTATGAAGTGGGGACATTGTATGTACATTGTTATAATTTTAATGAGACTAGACAAGCCCAAAACTAGATTTGATCATGTGAGGTTTTGATCAGTTGTAAAAACGTGGTATTTAGAAGTTATAAGTAGGTATGAATTATTGGACTATTGACATAGTGATATATCATTGTTTTGTGGTCATTTCGCCGGGTAGAACGTCTCGTGATGATTTTCTGTGAGGGAGATATGGCAAAAACAGCATGTTTAACTCAAACAGACCTGCTGTCTTGCACGGAGAAAAACACTAAGAATCTGTATACTGACCCCAAAATATCTAAAACTAAAAGTTGTATATAAAATCATATAGAACTAGAATCAATTGGATGGTCCACCAGTTCAATACGATTTGAAAATGGCGGCCGAAACGGTAGAAACGAAGTTGGCTGCGAATGACAGCCAACTCTTCTAAGTGATAAAATGGGTAAATGATCTATAATAAATATAAATTAGGGGAAATTAAACTTATAATAAGTAAACTACATAAGTTAATAAAGAATTTGGTAAAAATAACTCATCTATACTATTTACGGTTTAGGAGAAGCGACGTAATCTACGAGGGATGTCGAGAAATTATAAGAAATGAGACTATTTTAAATTAGTGACGATTTTTATAAAACCGAAGTGGTATGACCCACTTACCGGGAATTAGAGACCCATTTACATACTAATAATTAGAATACCCGAGACCCGACCAACATGAAATATTAAGTGGACATTATTTGGAGGTGTTTTAGGACCCAAAAGGCATATAAAGTGGATTTGGGCCACAAAATCCCAACATACACTTATAATGGCTATTGAGCCATTATTGGACCTGAGATTAATAATGTATATGGAGATCAATAATGAGTTTGAAATGGACTTAGGTTATATAAATGATTAATGGGTCACTAATGGGCTAGAATGGGCTTAATGGTCATAATGAGAAGATATATGTTAAATTGTTATGAAAGGTTTTATAAAAAGTTTTATAAAACTTATGCAATGTCCAAACTTACTAAAGTGAACTATTTACATATATGTATGACTTATGTATAGTTTTGATCCTAAGTCGCGTCTCGTCATTATAGGTTCGTTCGGTCATATGCCGACTGTTGGGCATCTTGTTCTCGATCAATGAGCGATTGATATCTCGTGAAGTCGTGTATCGACTATTGGATATTTGTTCCTTGATCTACGTGTTATAGCTATATCAGGTGAGTTCATAGCCTCGCTTTTACTGTTTTATATGTGTTTATAAACCCGCGAGGGGGAATACATGCTCTTGGTATAAAAATATATGATGTTTATATATATATGGTTTTGAGAGAATACATGTTTATGAATAAACATGTGGTTTGCTGTATGCTATAAACGAATACATGTTGTTGTAAATGAATGTAAGATGGTTGATTATATGCTTTTGAAAGATGAACACAAGCGTTGATTGTATTGATTGTGAACTGCTATTTGCTAAGTGCTGTATTGCCAAAATTTGAAAGTCCCTAAAACCCATGAACCGTTAACTACCCTTGTTGGGTAGGCGCTGGTATAGACGGATGGATCCATCGGGGATGGCCCCCACCTGGGCAGGTCGCACCTGTGGGTTGGAGGCTCAGCCAGGTGTGTTGTATTAGAAGTAAGGGGGTATTCGGCAAAATACCTGACTAGGGCATTATTATACTTAAGGCTTCGGTGTCATGGCTTAGTAGAATAGCGTGGAATTTGGGTATTTCATGTGTTGCACTATCGACAGTGGATGAGATTCTTGTGTTCAAAAGCTTTATGGTTTATTTAAAAACCCATTATTGTTTATTAAAAACCTATGAATTCACTCAACCGTTGTGTTGACATGTTAGCATGTATTCTCAGGTGTGTAGATTTAAGAGCAGCTGGAGCATGGAGCCGCGCAGGATAAAGTAAAGGCAAAACAAACAATTTTCATTCGATACATTTGACAAATCTTTGTTATTTCTTAAGGTTTATATAAATTGGTGGGACCTCTTTTTTAGTTAACTCTGATTTAATAAAATTATCGAATGGTTTATTTTATAAAACGTCTCTTTTGAGGTCGTTTTCTGTAACTTGTGTGTTGTGCTATGAAGTAATACTCCTAATGACCCTTCCGCTGCTATCCGAAATTTGGGAGTGTTACAGATTGGTATCAGAGCACTAGTTATAGCGAACTAGGTCATTTTTAAAACCTAGACTATAACTGCTCTTTCGTAAAATTGTTTGGATGCCTTACAAAGTATCTGCGCGCTCATGGCTCCTTGAAACCAAAGCTTGGTTGTGATATTGTGATCATGTGTGTATGTAGAAATGTTTGTATGTATATTGAATGTATATACTATGGTATTTAAGGGCCTTGTGCATGAAGCAATGAGCCTTACGTGATTATCGTACATTTTATGATACGGTTTTATAGAGAGTTTGGCCTCGCCGCCAATCACTTTTCTTGATAATTAATTTATTATCCGAATACGAGTATGGACCTCGTTTGATATTTTGGGTACATATATATTGTTTCATAATCTATCGCATGTCGACTAATTTAAGCTCGATTTTTGTCATCGCATCGTGATGTGCCATTTTAGGACATCTCCTTTTGAAACGTAATTGATAAGCGTATTATTATATTTCTGCACTCCTTATGATTTTGAAGAATCATTTTTGCAAGGAGAGATCTTCTACGTAATATAACGTTTAATTTAATTGTGTTCGATTACGTTTTGTGGCGAAAAGGAGGATGCCAATGTTGGACCTAAAATATATATACCCAAATCATTATATAATTTGGGTACAACAAAGATATGCTCATAGTAGTCATTAGTTGAGCAATTTAATACCTTGTATTTAAATGGAATGGGACATTTAAATATAGAGAATTTAAATCGTCCAACTATGTGTCGTTTAAGGTTATCTTATTGAAATGGATTGGGACATTTGAATAAGAAAGTTTTAAACCACTGGACCTTAGATTGTATATCGTTTCTTTATTCAGATGGAATAGGACGTTTGAATACAGAAATCATGGAGTAAGTTTGACACCATGTACTTTTCTTGGCATTTAATTTTATTATGTTATCGTGTTTTGTGACGGTATTACTGAGTAGGATGATTTATAATCATCATGTTGAAATAAACTGGGACGCCTTTTTATTTGAACAAGAAAGTTATAAGTTCCCGAACCATAAATTTATAAATTCTTGTTTACATGGATTGGGACGCCTTTCGATGAAAACAAGAAATTATAAACAAGTGGGCTCAAGAGTGCTTGACTTAGTTTGTGATTATTTTTGTATACGAATGTATTTCTTCACTCATGTTTCGTTGGTACGAATCGTTCGTTTCGTCGTCATTATGGTTATTATTGATTATCATCTATGTATGAGTAACCCTGTAAGTCTTCTCTCGCGTTATAATTTGTTTCTATGGACCATTTCTAATGTGTCCTAACTATCGCGAGCTTTATAAGCTAATTGTTAAGAACCATTACCTGTCCTGAGAACAGATGACTTGTTTAATCGAGATTAGTTGTGTACTTGTGGATTGACTGAGGATTAAGTTATCAACACAACTCATCGTGATTGAAAAGATCTTGAGATTCTTTCCTGTTATTATGGATGGTTCATCGAAGAAGTTTTCAAACATAACGAGAAAATATTTTGGGTAGGGATCCGTTTGTGAGCACCCTGTAATATCTTTTGGGTATGGATCCATTTGTGAACACCCTGCAAGGTCATTTAGGTATGGATTCGTGTGTGAGCAACCTCTGATTACGAAAATATTGTTTGATATGCATCTATGCAATCAAGATCGTGAACATCCTTTAACTTGCAAACTTTCCTTTTACTGGACTTATCTGAAAATCTTATCAAATATTCTTATTTATCATGGCTTGGCTACTTAGCAAGCATGATTTAACTTGATTGAACTTATTTGATTTGGCGTGGCTTGGCTATTTTGTAAGCATGTCGTAATGTGATTATATGTGCCTAATGATGGGCTTTTGTATTTGATTTGGATTATAGTTCCTTCGATCGAGTAATGTATACTCCGAACGATTTTCGTGTCGATGAATTTGCTTTTAACGAAATAAGTTTGCATGTTCGAGATCAATGCAATTAGGTGATTTTGTATTACTAGTACTAATTACCTTGTCTTAATTATTTTGTAACGTTTCGATGGACTTATGTGTGATCCATGCGATTTTATTTTACGACGTAATTGTTTTTATCAGACCCGTGGACGATATGTGTTTTAATTTGATTGACGTGATCACCGGTTGTTTTGAATCGATTGTCGCATTGGATATTTTCCAAATGCACCCACTTCTTTCGACTCATCACTTGTCATTTGGACTTTTTCGAACTTATATCAACTGCCGCAAGTTTAATAAGCTAGTAGTAATATACCTTTTGAAGCACTTCCAAAAATTGACGACGTGTTAATTTTTCACTTTCAATGGCTTCACCTTCAAGTTATGTATTATTCTTTCTCTATAAGGATTGAAACTACATTCCAATTCATTCATTTGTGTTGTTATGTATGTTCATTGCTTTGAATTTTGTTCATTCAACCGTCGTTAGAAACCTCGACAATGACTTGTCTATTTCTCACGTATTAAACATTAAACCAAAGACTATTAAGACGAATTAAGCGTCGGGACGTCGCTTCCTAAAGGGGTAGCTACTATAGCACCTCGAACTTTAAATCAATATTTTGACCAAGTTCTAATACTATTTCTAATATTCGGAAATATATTTATTAATCGACTTTTATTTGTCAAAATCATTTTTGCAAATAAATTTGAAAATTATTGACAAACCGACAAGGTTAAGGCTTTAACGTATCGAATACATGTCAATTATTATTTATTGGCAATTCTATGTCCGTCATCGCCGGTAAATATCCTCGTTATGACATAAACATATTTTCTATTGTCGCCGTTTTAATTTCTCATTTTACGAGAATTCTTCGTAATTTACGTTAAGCCTTTAGGTGACATTCGTTTATATAACGCGTTAACGTATTTTAAATTGTAAGCCCTCATTTATATATCAAAATACTAATGTTCATCGAATGTCGACGTTTTTATTTTATATTGAGAGTTTATTTTTCGTGTTTAACCCGTATCTTTCAAGCCGCGTAACTTTTAAAATATCGGACTTCAATAATACCCGTTCTAATATATTATGGGACGAAATTTTAAATATGTTATTATGCTACTACCACATGACGTTAACATCAAGAATGATGTGTTCATTTTTAGACAACTTTTGCATATAAACATTACACCTGTAATCTTTTCCTTATCAAGATACAAAACACTAAATTACTAATATTTCTTATAGTTAGCAATAAACTTTGTCACACTCACCATCTTCTCTATTTTAGCCGTACACCATATCTCATTCATAACCGACTACTATCCAATATTTTACTAAAAGATAATGATTTCTAGGCGTTTACTAGTATAAGTTTGGTGAAAATATATTTGGGTACAGTGGTATTGATTTGAAGCAAGAATTCACTTAGTTGTTGATTTACTGTTGTGGTATCTCAACTTTTTCATTGTAAGAATTATACTTTTTTTTTCATTTTTATATATATTATTTATTGATTTTATATGTATTATTTAACTTACTTATGATTTTATGAAGTGGGGACATTGTATGTACATTGTTATAATTTTAATGAGACTAGACAAGCCCAAAACTAGATTTGATCATGTGAGGTTTTGATCAGTTGTAAAAACGTGGTATTTAGAAGTTATAAGTAGGTATGAATTATTGGACTATTGTCATAGTGATATATCATTGTTTTGTGGTCATTTCGCCGGGTAGAACGTCTCGTGATGATTTTCTGTGAGGGAGATATGGCAAAAACAGCATGTTTAACTCAAACAGACCTGCTGTCTTGCACGGCGAAAAACACTAAGAATCTGTATACTGACCCCTAAATATCTAAAACTAAAAGTTGTAGATAAAATCATATAGAACTAGAATCAATTGGATAGTCCACCAGTTCAATACGGTTTGAAAATGGCGGCCGAAACGGTAGAAACGAAGTTGGCTGCGAATGACAGCCAACTCTTCTATGTGATAAAATGGGTAAATGATCTATAATAAATATAAATTAGGGGAAATTAAACTTATAATAAGTAAACTACATAAGTTAATAAAGAATTTGGTAAAAATAACTCATCTATACTATCTACGGTTTAGGAGAAGCGACGTAATCTACGAGGGATGTCGAGAAATTGTAAGAAATGAGACTATATTAAATTAATGTTTAACGTGACGATTTTTATAAAACCGAAGTGGTATGACCCACTTACCGGGAATTAGAGACCCATTTACATACTGATAATTAGAATACCCGAGACCCGACCAACATGAAATATTAAGTGGACATTGTTTGGAGGTGTTTTAGGACCCGAAAGGCATATAAAGTGGATTTGGGCCACAAAATCCCAACATACACTTATAATGGCTATTGAGCCATTATTGGACCTGAGATTAATAATGTATATGGAGATCAATAATGAGTTTGAAATGGACTTAGGTTATATAAATGATTAATGGGTCACTAATGGGCTAGAATGGGCTTAATGGTCATAATGAGAAGATATATGTTAAATTGTTATGAAAGGTTTTATAAAACGTTTTATAAAACTTATGCAATGTCCAAACTTACTAAAGTGAACTATTTACATATATGTATGACTTATGTATAGTCTCGATCCTAAGACGCGTCTCGTCATTATAGGTTCGTTCGGTCATATGCCGACCGTTGGGCATCTTGTTCTCGATCAATGAGCGATTGATATCTCGTCAAGTCGTGTATCGACTATTGGATGTTTGTTCCTTGATCTACGTGTTATAGCTATATCAGGTGAGTTCATAGCCTCGCTTTTACTGTTTTATATGTGTTTATAAACCCGCGAGGGGGAATACATGCTCTTGGTATAAAAATATATGATGTTTATATATATATGGTTTTGAGAGAATACATGTTTATGAATAAACATGTGGTTTGCTGTATGCTATAAACGAATACATTATGTTGTAAATGAATATAAGATGGTTGATTATATGCTTTTGAAAGATGAACACAAGCGTTAATTGTATTGATTGTGAACCGCTATTTGCTAAGTGCTGTATTGCCAAAATTTGAAAGTCCCTAAAACCCATGAACCATTAACTACCCTTGTTGGGTAGGCGCTGGTACAGACGGATGGATCCATCGGGGATGGCCCCCACCTGGGCAGGTCGCACCTGTGGGTTGGAGGCTCAGCCAGGTGTGTTGTATTAGAAGTAAGGGGGTATTCGGCAAAATACCTGACTAGGGCATTATTATACTTAAGGCTTCGGTGTCATGGCTTAGTAGAATAGCGTGGACTTTGGGTATTGCATGTGTTGCACTATCGACAGTGGATGAGATTCTTGTGTTCAAAAGCTTTATGGTTTATTTAAAAACCCATTATTGTTTATTAAAAACCTATGAATTCACTCAACCGTTGTGTTGACATGTTAGCATGTATTCTCAGGTGTGTAGATTTAAGAGCAGCTGGAGCATGGAGCCGCGCAGGATAAAGTAAAGGCAAAACAAACAATTTCCATTCGATACATTTGACAAATCTTTGTTATTTCTTAAGGTTTGTATAAATTGGTGGGACCTCTTTTTTAGTTAACTCTGATTTAATAAAATTATCGAATGGTTTATTTTATAAAACGTCTCTTTTGAGGTCGTTTTCTGTAACTTGTGTGTTGTGCTATGAAGTAATACTCCTAATGACCCTTCCGCTGCTATCCGAAATTTGGGAGTGTTACATGAGGTGACTAATGATGATCCATCGTTAGTTTCACCATCTATTGAGGATCCTCCCACTCTTGAGCTTAAGGACCTACCTCCTCATCTTGAGTACGTTTTCCTTGAAGACAACGAGAAGTCTCCCGTCATCATCGCAAAGGACCTAAAAGAAGAAGAAAAAGCCCGACTTGTCACCGTGTTGAAGAAGCATAAAACAGCTATCGCTTGGAAAATCTCCGACATTTTGGAATTGATCCTCACTTCTGCACACACAAAATTCTCATGGAGGACGACTTTAAGCCAAATATTCAAAGCCAACGAAGGGTGAATCCAAAAATCCATGAAGTAATCAAAACAGAGGTTATCAAACTTCTTGATGCGGGTATGATTTACCCTATTTCGGATTCACCATGGGTTAGTCCAATCCATTGTGTGCCTAAGAAAGGCGGCATCACCGTCGTGCCAAATCCAAACAACGAGCTGATTCCTACCCGTCTCGTCACTGGGTGGAGAGTTTGTATAGACTACCGCAAACTCAATGATGCCACGAGAAAGGATCATTTCCCTCTACCTTTTATGGAACAAATGCTTGAACGTTTAGCGGGTAATGAATATTACTGCTTTCTTGATGGTTTCTCGGGTTACTTCCAAATACCCATCGATCCCCAAGATCAAGAGAAGACAACATTCACTTGTCCCTATGGCACATTTGCTTACAAAAGAATGCCTTTTGGCTTATGCAATGCCCCCGGGACTTTCCAAAGGTGCATGATGGCTATCTTCCATGACATGGTTGAACAAACCATGGAAGTCTTCATGGATGATTTCTCGGTCTTTGGGGATTCCTTCTCTTCTTGCCTTGCCAATTTGGAACGTATGCTTCAGCGGTGTGAAGACACTCGCCTTGTTCTGAAATCGGAAAAACGCCATTTTATGGTAAAAGAAGGCATTGCGCTAGGAAACAAAATCTCTAAAGCCGGTCTTGAAGTCGACCGTGCTAAAGTAGATGTCATAGCCAAATTACCTCCACCTTCAACCGTGAAGGGTGTGAGAAGCTTTCTGGGTCATGCGGGCTTCTATCGTCGTTTCATTCCAGATTTCTCTAAAATCGCTCGCCCGATGACCCACCTCTTGGAAAAAGATACTCCTTTTATCTTTTCCAAAGAGTTCCTTGAAGCCTTCAACTTGCTTAAGGATAAGCTTACTAAGGCACCCGTCTTAGTTACCCCTAATTGGGAGCTACCTTTCGAGTTGATGTGCGATGCTAGCGACTTTGCTATTGGTTGCGGTTTTGGGCCAAAGAGTGAATAAACACTTCCAACCAATCCACTATGCTAGCAAGACAATGACGGGGGCACAATTGCATTATACGACAACCGAAAAAGAGCTTTTAGCTGTTGTCTATGCCTTTGAAAAATTTCGCCCCTATCTTGTCCTTTCCACCACTATCGTATACACGGACCATTCCGCGTTAAAGTACTTGATGACAAAGCATGATTCTAAGCCAAGACTTCTTCGCTGGGTTTTAATCCTTCAAGAATTCCACATTGAAATTCGTGACAAGAAGGGAGCAGAAAACCTGGCCGCGGATCATCTGAGCAGACTTGAGGATCCATATCTAGGGGATCATCCGAACAAAGAGATCAATGACTCCTTCCCCCTTGAGACCTTAATGTATATAGATCTCAATCTCGATGGCACCCCGTGGTTTGCGGATATTGCAAACTACTTAGCGGGTGGTGTTCTCATCCAAGGGTTAACATCCCAACAAAAAAAGAAGTTCTTGAACGATGTTAAGACTTACTTTTGGGATGACCCTTTTCTATTCAAACAATGCGCTGACTTGATTATTCGCCGATGTGTTGATGGACCGGCCGCTTTGGACATTCTCCAGGCTTGCCACAAAGTACCCACCGGTGGTCACTTTGGTCCCAACTACACTGCCAAAAAAGTGTTTGATTCGATTCTATTGGCCCACCATTTACCGTGATGCTCACGAGATGGTTAAACATTGTGATTCTTGCCAAAAACAAAGCAAGATCACACATAAAGATGAGATGCCTCAAAATTTCATATAAGAATGTGAAATCTTTGATGTATGGGGCATCGACTTTATGGGGCCATTCCCTTCTTCTAAAGGCAACAAATACATCCTTGTCGCTGTTGACTACGTTTCCAAATGGGTTGAAGCCAAGGCTTTACCCACTAACGACGCGAGGGTGGTTTGTAAATTCTTGAAACAATTGTTTGCTCGATTCGGTGTTCCTCGTGCTATTATCAGTGACCGTGGGACTCATTTTTGCAACGATCAATTTGCAAGAGTCATGGCGAAGTATGGTGTCAATCACCGTCTTTCCACCGCTTATCATCCTCAAACCAACGGTCAAGCCGAAATATCCAACCGTGGCTTGAAAAAAATTTTGGAACGTACTGTGGGAGAGCATCGCGCCGCGTGGGCCGATAAGTTAGATGATGCTCTGTGGGCTTTCCGTACTGCTTACAAGACCCCGATCGGCTGTACGCCCTATCGTCTTGTGTACGGGAAAGCTTGCCACCTCCCTATCGAGCTGGAACATAAGGCATACTGGGCCTTGAAGTGGGATAACTTCAACATCAACAAAGCCGGTGATTTTCGCAAGATTCAACTCAATGAGCTACAAGAATTGAGGAATCAAGCTTACGAGAACTCATTAATCTACAAGGAGAAGACCAAGATGATCCACGATGCTAAAATCAAGAACCGAGAGTTCCACGTTGGTGATCAAGTCTTACTCTTTAACTCTCGGTTGAAGATCTTCTCAGGCAAGTTGAAGAGCTGCTGGTCTGGTCCATTCACCATCGCCAATGTTTTTCCCTATGGCACCATTGAGCTTTCTCAGCCAAATGGGCCCAACTTCAAGGTGAATGGCCAGCGTTTGAAATTGTACTTTGGTGAGGACATCTCTCAAGAGATGATTCCATACCTCACCACGTTCCCCATGAACTAATTTTGGGTCGAGTCAGGCTCGTGACTCGGTTATCAAAAACAAGCGCTCCTCGGGAGGCAGCCCGAGTATCTATCCTTTTATGTTTTCACCTCCTAAGTGTAGGGGGACCTCCATAGGTGTTTGTCTGTGTGTGGTGATGTGATTACATGGATTAGTGCACTCTTGGAACCTACGAGGAACCGTGCTCCCGTGTTATCCGAAATCCGGTTCTATCTCTCAACTATCGTGATTCAATTTTCTTCATACTCACATTTGAAATTGATCACTTTAGTCGTCTCTTCCTTAACTTGAGTTAACCAACGTGCACAATGTCATAAGTGTAGGGGAGACTTTTCCCACATGCTTAAACATTGAGGACAATGTTTATCTTAAGTGTAGGGGGGACTTCTATCGAAGTTTTAAGTAGACTTTTCCATGAAAATGCCTTCATTTAACCGGAAAATCCTATTTTTCAACAATTTTCAAATTTTTTATTAACTTTGGCCATTTAGTCGTAATTTTTAAATTTTTATCGTTGCTTTCATATGTATATATCCCGCAATAAAGTCAAATTTTAATAAAGTGGTGTATCTAGTTTAGAAGTCTTTGACATATTAGGCCCGTTGCATTTATTTTGACTCAACCCGAATAGGCTTATCCAAGTTTATTCTAGCTAGTATCCTTAACTATGTAGACCTTAATTGGTTTATTAGGCTAAGTGTCCACGAGTCTCATTACTTGAGATTTTAAATTGTGGAGGACGAGAAATGATAGAGTCAGTTATAAGTCGGTATTCTTGCACAAGCTCACTTGGTATAATTATTTGCCTATTCTCCCATCACTTGCTAATAATTTATCTGCAATAAGTAAGGTCGTACGATTTGAAAAGTTACTTAGCTTCTAGCCCAAGATCGTTTAAAAGTTGCTCGGTAATGATAAGAGTTCATAGCCAAGGCATAACTTATGAAGCGGGGCGCGAAGATTGGCGAGTCCGAAAAGGCCCTAACAAGGCATGAGGATTCCATTTTATTGCTAAAGATCCAAAGTGATGTGAAAAGCATTATTCCCAAAGTCAATATGAAGGATCAAGACTCACGACGAAAATCAATCAACTCCCATAAAGATGATGGAGAAGTCTATCCGAAAATACCCTAACAAGGTATGAGGATAAATAGATCCAAGTCCGAAAAGGAGGCGGATCGTTGTATCTCAAAATCCCAAATAGAGATTGAAGAAATAATCATGAAGTCGTGGTCAACAAAGTTGGAGTACCTCTCAAAAGTCTCCAAGTGAAGAAACTCTATGAACGATGAGAAGACCATTATCTCAAGCACGTCTCTCAAGATATGAAGTATGAAGTACATGCCAAATATCGGCCCGAGAAAGGTCTCAAATCGTGAACCGAGTTATGCCAAGATATGAACTTTTTGATATCCCGAGAAGCAGTTTTAAGAGATTTTGTCCTTTAGCTAACTATTGATCAAATCGTCCTACTTTGCTTTCAGCCTTAATAAACTATCGAAATAAGTCCAAAAATGCATCTTCATGATCATTCTAAGACAAAAATAAAATATAAGAGATACACCTAGGAATAAGGGAGCTTAAGCATTTAATTAAGCCATGTGTGTAAGTGTTTGAATTGCTAACTTATAATAACAATGATCTCGTTTTTAAGCTTAGTTTGGGGAACGTGAAACTTGAGGGTGATAAATCTTCGCAGCACCAAAGCCCTAATGTAAGTCATTGGTTTCTTTGCAAGTTATTTCCATCCTTTTGTTTACTTTAAAGTTTTAATTTCTCTTAGAAATTTAATTTTTGTTTAATAGTATTTAATAAGGCCAAGGTTGATTAATTATGAGAAAAGTGTAAAACTGCTTTATCACTAAGCATTGCATGAGGTCATGGCAATGGTTAAGTGTAGGGGATTTTATAGGTGTGTAAACACCCATCCTTTTACCACTTAATTCTGGCTAAAACAAGACCAAAACGCGTATTTAATATCATTTGTTTGGAATTATGCGTGGTTTTTGTGTTTATTGTGTTTTCAGAGCCAACCGGATGGATAATGGAGAAAACATGGGATTGCATGGGATTTATCGAAGAAAAAGACTCAAGATGAAGTCTATTGTCCAAGAGATGCAAAAGATTTGAAGTCACTGGGCCTATTCGAAGATTTATCGAAGAAAAGGACCGAAGATGGAAGATTTACATAACTCGAAGAAACTCAAGTCTATTAAACGAAGAAATTAAAAGACGAGTTGAATTTAATCGACGACAAATCCCGAATCAGAATCGAAAACGTCAACTTTTCTGAAAAGACGAGAAGACAAGAAGAACGGGAGAAAGCCCAATCACCAACCAAGGGAACACCTATATATAGTCCACCCTTCACACTTTCCATCCAGTTTTTGTTTTTGTTCTTCTCCCCACTTTTTTTTCTCCCTTCTGTTTCGTAGCATCACCAACACCACTAGGGTGTTTGGTGATTTTGATCTTTTTCTTTCAATCTTGTAATTTTAATTCTTGTTTTGTGATTGTTAAAACATTAATCATCAATACAAGTTCTTGTTTAATCTTTCCATTTCATCTTGTTCATCATCATCTTTCATTTCAAGTTCTTAAGTTCTTATTTTGTTGAGCTTTGATTTTAAAAAGTTGTTGGATTCGCGTTTTTATTGTTGGGATTTGTAGTTTATAGATAGTAGATGCTTAGTGATTAGTTTATTTAAGTTTTTGGTGAAAAACTTTGTGATTTTTGGATTAAAATTGATTTTCCCTGTTCTTCGGTTTAGTTACTGTATTTGAGTTTCCCAGACTTCCGGATGAACGAAAAGTTCCGGATGAACTACAACTTCCGAATGAACTAAGACTTCCGGATGAACATAAAGTTCCGCATGAGTTTAAAAAGTTCCGAATGAATTCCCTTTTAAAAGTTCCGAATGAGTTTTAAAGTTCCGAATGAATTTTTGTTAAAAAGTTCTGAGTCAATCTAAAAAGTTCCGGATGAACTAAAAGTTCCGAATGAACACCAACTTCCGTATGAACCAATCTTCCGAATAAAGTTCCGGGTGAAAGTTCCGACCCAACTTCCGAGCCAAACTCCAGAACGAAGTTCCGAACCAAGTTCCGGGTGAAGTTCCGGATGAACCTCTGCATGAAAGTTCCGAATCAAGGTCATACTTCCGAATCAAGTTTCTTTTGAGGATTTCTAAGGTTTACTTTCTGTTTCTTTATTTCATTTTAACTGTGATTTTAATTTTAATTTTAATTTTAATTTTAATTCAAGTTTTATTTTAATTCAAGTTTTATTAATTGTTATTAATCTAATTACTTTTAAATTTGAGTTTACATTTTAGAGCATTTAAACTTTTTAGTAGATTAGAAAATTACCTTTTTTAGTAACCAAGAACAATCATTCCACTTAAGGCCGAGATCAATTCGAGAGGATTCCGAGAGACATAAATTGAACCCATACAAAATGCAAATATCATATATATATATATGTGATGAATTTATACATATGATGATGATCAAGTGGGTTTATACATCTTTACTTATTTATTATAGTGTTTATGTGTTGGTAACATTTTTATACTAGTTATACTAGTTCAATTTAATTACATTTTGAGGCCCAATGGGCCCATTACAAGCCTAATATATTATATTAGCCCAATTATACTTTTATTATAAGTATTATATTTTTACATGTTGGGCCCAAATGGGTTAAGCCCAATAAGTAAGTTTATAAGTGTTTTACTAACTAGTCGGGTTTATAGTCCAATAAGGCTATTTTGGCCCGTTAATGTCTATATGTTGTAAAGCTCGGGTTTTATCGGTTTTTACTTGTTATATACGTTCATATATCAGCATGTAAGTTTATAAAATTTTATATTAAACAGGTCCGACCGTCTAAGTTTTATTTGAAAAAAACGTTAATCTTTCGGTTTTAGCCGAAAAGACGTAAAACTTAGTATATAGTTTTTATAACTTGGAAAAACATTTATACTTGTAAATTATATAACATGTCCCATTTTAATATCAATATTTATATAAAACTTTTATTATAATTATTATCCACTAGTGGGTTTTATTTATTTATATAAATTTTGAGTGCTTATATTATATATTATTTATACAAAATCAGTCCTAAACATCTAGTTTACTAAAATGGTCATATCTAGAGTTATACATGGAGATAGAATCCAAAATTTTTATCACAGAAACTACATGATATGTGCTTCATTTTATTCCGTTATAGCTACTGATGAGTCAACTTCTATGTATTTTATAAAATAATTCCAAAACAGTGTACTCAGATTTGCACTCTAAACTTGTTTTGATCATATCTCACTCATTTTTATGATTTCATTGCATGGCCAACTCTCACATGTGTACAAGTCTCAATACTCACTGTATATCAAATCATCTATACCATTTTATCAGTTCATCATATGGTTATTTACTGTTTTTATTCAGCCTACTAAATTAAGCAAGATTAACCACTTTTACATATAGTTTTTCATCTTTTTATCCATGTTTATCAACACTTGATCCCCACACAACATTTTTATCATCATATATTCATCATATACATATACAATAAGAAAGAAAATACATGATTACATAATCAAAATAACAAGAGGATGGGAAGAACAATCTTTATACCACCAAGATTGTGTAGGTATTCATCTAGGCTTGGATTTTTGATGGAGAAACATGTGATAGATCAACACCAATCTTCATGGCCACCAATACTTGTAGACTTCATGTAGAAATCAGCCCTTACTTCACTTGAAAACTCCTTTTTAGATGTTAAAACTTGCACCAATCTTCATCTCTTTTGAAGGAGATTAACATATGTAAGTTATAACAATAGTTTGTGGTTAAAATTGTATGATGATGGGGTTGTGGTAGCTATAGTGGACGGCCAAAAGGGGAGAGGAGGAGAGATTTGTGTGTTTTGGGAGAGTGGTTTGCATGAGTGATTGTGAGAAATGGTTTGACGTTAGTGGTTTTGCTAAGTTGTAAGTAGCTAGGACAAGTGTCCTAGCTTACTTAGTAAGCTTTGCCACATATGGTATGTGGTGTTGCTAGTTTTGCCATCCCATATTGGGGGTGGGGAAAAAGTAGTTTTGTCTCATCCCCAATTATTTACGGGTACTCCTCGATTCTAGTTTCCTCGATTTGCGTGCCTTCGGGTCGTTTTACGAAAAACGTTTTTATTAATTTTGAATCAACGACACAAAACGAATCTAATAAAAATTGTCTCATCAAAAACGGAGTTCAAAAACGTAAATACGTAATCCTAAGGTTTCCGGTTTAGTCGTAAAGGACGTTAAATTACAATCGTAATTCCTAATCTCTTCTCATAAATTTGTGAGTTTATGAACCAACACAAATTTAGAATTCCAAAATAATATTCACGGATAAATTTCTTTCCTGAAATGTTGGACTGTCACCAAAACGGTGTATGTAAACGTAAGCACGTAGTGTAGAATCCTCCGGTTTAGACGTAGTCGATGCTACTTCAAGACGTAAATCCAAATTTCTTCCCAAAAATAAGTGAGTTCATAATGTAACATTAAACTAATATTTTTAAATAATACTTGAGAATAAAATACAAACCATAAATTGACGGATTGTCACAGGGGAGATCCAGTTTGGTGAGGTAGTAGTGGTTTGCCATGAAGTTGTAACGGGCAGGGAGCTACCAGGGGGGAAACCAGATTATGTTGACTTAATAGCAAACAGGTTGGATGAGTTTGATGGAGTAGTGGTCAGGGGGGGGGGAACCAGATGATGATGACTTTATAGAAAATGTGTTGGATAAGTTTGATGGAGTAGTGGTTAAGGACGTGTTTGAAGGAAATGTGGTGCCAAGGGAGATCCAGTTTGGTGAGGTAGTAGTGGTTTGCCATGAAGTTGTAACGGGAAGGGAGCTACCAGGGGGGAAACTAGATGATGTTGACTGCATAGCAAACAGGTTGGCTGAGTTTGATGGAGTAGTGGTCAAGGGGGGAAACCAGATGATGTTGACTTTATAGAAAATGTGTTGGATAAGTTTGATGGAGTAGTGGTTAAGGACGTGTTTGAAGGAAATGTGGTGCCAGGGGAGATCTAGTTTGGTGACGTAATCGTGGTTTGCCATGAAGTTGTAACGGGCAGGGAGCTACCAGGGGGGAAACCAGATGATGTTGACTTCATAGCAAACAGGTTGGATGAGTTTGATGGAGTAGTGGTCAAGGGGGGGGGGGGGGGAAACCAGATGATGTTGACTTTATATCAAACGTGTTGGGTAAGTTTGATGGAGTAGTGGATAAGGACGTGTTTGATGAAGTTAAAGCTATGGGGCCAGAATAATTCCAGGTGGGTGAGCTAGTGGTGGATGGCCATGGCATTGTAGATATATTATTAGCCGGCGAGGAGCTAAAAGGAGGAAATATGGATGATGATGACTTCACTGCTGACAAATTTATACGGAATGGGTTCAATGGAGCAGTAGGTTTTCGAGTAATTTTTCCAGTCATGTAATTATCTCATCGTAGTTCTTCATGGCTTCTAGTCTCGTAAGCAGGCATGGCAGAAATAGATATAAGTTTATTCTTACCAAATTTTGATGGGGTAATCTGGATTCCTGTAAATCAAAGTAAATTACAGCAAAAAACGCTACAACCATTAACTACTAAACAAATGATGTTCTAAACCCCTACAAATTGAGAAATTATTAACATAATAAAATATGTAGCAATCACAAAAAGAAAACGTATTCGTTGCTGATGGTGATAGAACAGTAGATCTAAAAGCATGTCTCAGTCAGATACTAGGAGTGAAAGAAATAATGTTAGGTTATGCGAGATATAAAACAATGATTCCTATTGCAAATTGTTTTCCTAAACTTTAAATTACAAAGGCAAGCATAATGTAAAAATCAACACGCTCTATAGGAATTTGAACCTACGACACTGGGTTTTTTAGGCCCATATTCTGCCAAACTAAATTAAGAGCACATTAATGTTAGGTAAGTAATAGTCTATGTGGTGAGTGTATAAGCCCCTTCTCGCTCTTTCAATATTAAAGGAAGAAAATGTAGATGTTTGCCATATAGCTTTCTGATAGTCTCTAATAAACTAATGAACAAAAATGGATAAGTAAACTCACAAATAACTGATATAAAGTTATAAACTATAGATTTAAGAAAACGTAAACAATAACGTAAATCTTACTAACCAGTAGGAGTTGATACTTCATTAACTGTTGTTGGGGCATATGAAGGTGATGGAGTTCCAGTGGTAGATGAATGGCCAAACGGTGTTTGTGTTTGGTTGAATGGGTTAATTGATGGAGTGCCAAATGGTGATAATGTTGAAGATGTAGCTGGTGAAGATGGGGTGCCAAACTGTGTTGGTTTTGAAAATAACGATGACGAGCTTTGACTAAATCCAGTAGAAGATGGAGTGCCAAACGGTGTTGATGTTGAAAATAACGATGATGAGCTTTGTTGACTAAATCCAGTAGATGATGGAGTACCAAACGGTGTTTGTGCTGACGATGAAGTCTGAGTAAATCCAGTATAAGGAGTGCCAAATGGTGTTGGTGCGGAAGATAATGATGATGAAGTCTGAGTAAATCCAGTATAAGGAGTGCCGAATGGTGTTGGTGCGGAAGATAATGATGATGAAGTTTGAGTAAATCCAGTATAAGGAGTGCCAAATGGTGCTGGTGATGAAGGTTGACCAAATGTGAAAGATGAGGTTCCATTTCCTCCTGCGGCTGGAAATCCAAACAAACCACTTCTTTTATGTGTAGCTGTTACAAAAAAAAACATTAAACAAAAGCAGACGATCAAACATCACAACAACCTACCACACTTATACATTAACATCATGTATTATAACATAGATAAAAGCAACTGTGCATTGGTGAATGTTGGAATGGTAAATTTTTTCTCTCTCATTTCATCAAAGCATACATGTATATATAGATAATCAAGTGTAGCTAGATAAGGATTGACAACTAATAATTCACTAATGATTGTCAACTCATATGTGATTGATAAATGATAGCTAATAGCCATATTTTAAAAGGTAGATTGGCAAACAAGGTATTTTAAGATACAACGTTTAATAATGTAAAAGAAGTAGTACATGCCATGAAACAAACTTATAAGCTGTCTAACTCGGGAGGGAGGGGTTTGTCTTCGTTTACATCAAATTTATATTCAACCTCTAATATTATATGACAAGTTTTAAAATAATTAACCAGAAATAAGAATACCAATTTATAACAAACGATCAATAATTGATTAATGAAACTATGTTATATGATTATGATTTAAATAATAACTTACAAGGTGTTAATGATGGAATCGTCGTCGTCGATACTTAATAGCAGGCAGGAAGGATCGAATCAAATATTAGTTTTGTTTTGTTTGGTTAACTGGTTGTGAGTTTAATGAATGGATGAGAATATACATGCATGCTTATAGGTTTATTTCCCGCGTAGCTTTACAATTAAGCAGTTTATTTACGTCATCCTTTAGCTGGGCTACCTTTTTTCTTTTCCAAATCCCTCCTCTTTACCTTACTCGGTCCGTTTCAGAATTATCAATCACCCATAAAAAACATCATATACGTTTATTTTAGAGAATGAAAAAGGTTCATTGATGAGACTGCTTTTATACACAGTCTCATCGTCCAAATAGGGCTTAAAATGCATTAAATATCATCAAAATACCCATATATATGCTTGTGTTTGTTTCTTGTGTATTTTAGGTACGGATATTGAGAAAATGACAAAAGATCACAAGAATCATGAAAAAACGAACACGGGAAACGAAGTCGCACAATGAACCAAGCCCTAATGAAGACTTTCCCAAGATCAACCCTTGAAGATTTGAAGAATTATGAAGAAGGGTCCTCCAATATAGAATAATTGACACTTTATACCCTTGTATCCTCATAATTACAAGTTTGGTCCCTAAAGTTTGTCAAAATTACAAAAAGGGCCCTCCACTTTGAAGAATTGGCAAGTTTAGCCCCTCAACAAAGCTAAATTGTCAATCAATATCATCCACAAAGTCAAACACATCATGAAGTCCTTCAAAGTACAAGAAATTACAAGTTTGGTCCTTTGAAAATCCCAAAATTACAAAATGGACCCTCAACTTTCAACATTTGGCAAAAATGGTCCCTCATCAAACAAGACTTGGCAATTTCAGTCCTCCAAAATGCTCAAATTACAAGTCAAGACCATTATCCATCAATAAATTGCCAAAACAGTCCCTCAAAAATCCCAAATTGGCAAGAATTACCCCTGAATTCACTTTGTTAAAGTTTTTGGGCCAAAAATGTAAAAAGGCAAAAGTTGACAAAGCTGATTATGGCGTTGATAGAAGTTTGGAATGCATTTGACAAGTTAATGAAAGATGGGGGTGTGAAGCAGGCAGACAACATAGTAACCTAGACCAGTGGTGGGGTGACACGTGCCCCACTCACTCTCTCCACCAATGAAGATCAACCATTTCTCCATGTCATCCTCCACTCAAAACTTGTTATAACTAATCTTGGATTAGTTTAATCTTTTGGCGCTTAACATCACTTTTAAAACCCAAATCAGATCAAACGTGTTACTATGTACTCAAGAACACAAATTGGGGATTATTGATTAAGCAACAATTAAGCTTCCATCACCTCCAGAGTTATGATTAGTAGTCTTCTAATCATTACCCAACTTTTAAATCACTTGCCACATCACCCCCAATGGCCACACATAAATCCCCTGCTACACACAAAGGGGATACTGCCAAAACCAGCCAGAGAATCAACCATCCAGATATAAGATTACATTTTAAGCTTTGTTTGAGCCCTTAGGTCAAATTCCAACAGCTATCTACTTTACAAACGTCCAAGAATCAGTCACATGAAGCCAATGAGTTCAAATCCACAAGGGCAATTTTGGGACTTAACAACTAGGGTTTATGTATTTTTCAGCTTTCTTAGGTCACATGTAAGGCTATATATAAAGCCCTTAGGTCTCATTGAGACGTTTGCTTTTGGTTTTTCCTTTGTTCAAACACTTGTAAATCCTCTTTCTGATTAATGAATTTGAGTTAAGTGCTTTGAAGAAAGACCAAGTGCCATCTTTATTCTGCTTGTTTATGTTCTTAGTTTACTGCTTTTGAAGTTTAAAACCTGTTTTCAAAAGAGGAGTGTGCAAAAGTTTGCACATTTTCTCATTTTCTTGATATTTTGCTAAGTCTTGTTCCAATCTTGGAATTCTTGGGCTATAGGGCTGATCATAGCATCCTAACTGAGTTAGTTAAGGTGTGGTGAGGCTTATAACTTGGGGATACTCAAGTGTGGGGTAACAAGTTTGCATCAATCAAGATTTTTGAAGTTTCTGATTTTTATGTTATTGTGCTTTAACCTTGTTCAATCTTAGCAGGCTTATTGTGGAAGCTTGTGCTTGTTCTTGCTAGCACATAAGCTCAAAATTCGTGGGTGTGGATGAACATCCACGAGGTTTGCATACTCAATCTCAAAATCTGCTTAAAACTTGATTTTTGGTGATATTTGTATGAAACTTGTGTTCTTGTGAATTTTGTGGCTTGATCTTGCTTGAATCTGTTTATCTTGCTTGGTTTAGTGTTAATTTGTGCTTGGGTAGCCTTAAATCTCACTTTTACTTTGAAAATTTTGATTTGGAAAAGATAAAGGGGTGTTTGGGTCTAGTGGTTTGTGCTTGCAACTTGTTATTGTGTTGTTGGATTGTGTTGTTTATGCTTGGTATCTGTTATACCTTTGTTTGAGAGTGTTTTGCTGCAAGTTTCTGAGTTTGAAACCTTGTGAAGGTCTACGTTTTCTAAGGATTTGTTAAATGATGGATTGATCTAAGGATTTGATGGTGGAAATGGGGAAGGAGGAAGATGAAGTGTAGAGAGAGAAAGGAGAGAATGGAAAAATAGAGAGAGGAAGTGATTAGAATAAAAATGAAATATTGTAAATGAATGAACCACCCCTCCTAACATGCTAGGAGGGGTATATATAGCCCACCCTACATGTGGGCTATATGGACTATATTTAGTACAAACTGGATCACGAGCCTAATAAAATAATATATCGTTGGAGCGACCGATCCTTCATAAATACGTAAAAACGTATTTCCAACAATCTCCCCCTAAGGGAGGTCGCTCCAAGTTACAAAGTTCTAAATATTCTATAGCTCGTGATCTATGCTAATAATGATGTGACCGAGACTTTCTTTGGGAAAACACATTTCCAACAATCTCCCCCTAAGGGAGGTCACACCATTTTACAAAATCTTAAACCTAGCATACTATGCTTGAGTCTTCGATCTTGTTCTTGTGAATATGCTTGATGTGATCTTTGACTTTAGTCTTGAGCATGTTTCCTTGCCTTGACCTTGTGCATTCATCACTTGTGAAATTTGCCTCTTCGTGACTTCATGTTCCACATACTTATACCTTTAAATTCTTGAAAGCTTCAGAGTTTGATACAGCGGAAGACTTGACCTTCAGATTTTCTTGAATTTGTTGAAGTACTAAGTGTATGTAGTATAAGCATGTGGTGACGACTTCTTCTGGATTATACACCGCAATGCCACCTTTTTGTTACGCTGCATAAGACAGTTAGCAACAAACCATATACACAGATGAAATGGCCTTGAATATTTCATTCTAATTCGGTAGCATTTTACCTCCGGTCGACGAAGACCGTTGGACGATATTAAATATCGTACTTGTGACAGGTAGTTTCAATAAAGAACCTCTTTGACAAGATTTCGCGGGTAAACCCGTTCTCTTTACTCGACCGTCCAAAGCTGACTGCGAACGTAAAGAGTGAATCATTTGGATAATATTATCCGCATGATTTGAAGCCGTCAATTCATGTTCCTGGAACAAGTGAAGTTCAATTAAGAACCGCACCATCGTTGCTTTCCAGTTGTCACTAGCTTGATTCATATAGAATCTTGCAAGTTACCTACCAAGTGCTGTTTGATGTTAACACTAGAAGGATTTCCATTCGTCACAGTAAATACTTAATAGTATTACTCTGAATGTTCTGGCAAGATCACTAAGATATTGCGTAGAGGCCTGGAACGTGTTTAAATTCATTTAAGAGTTTAAACCACTGTTGCTTTCCAGTTATCACAAGTTTGATCCATAAAGAATCGCACAAGCACCTACCATGAGCTTTTTGATGTTCGCTCAAGAAGGATTTCCATCTTCATTGTAAATACTTTCGTATTACTTGGATGTTCAGGCAAGATCATGAAGATTTTGCGTAGGACTCTTAAGAACTTACTTACTTTTCACAGTGTGTGAAGAAGCAAGGAATTATGAAAGTGTGTCCTAATGAGATATATGATGATCTCAAATGGCTCTAAACTCGATCGTGCATTTTTTATTTTAGTGATCGGAGGCTGGAGAGGAGTGCCACCTTTTCAATACCAATTTATTCGGAGTGAATAAATCAATAGATAATGTGTTGTCTCCGTGTGATTAAAACAAATATCTTTTAAGAGATATCTGAGTTAGCTGGGATGGGTTGTGCCTTGCATCACTGGGTCCATGATGTCTATCTTCAATATCAAGAATCATTAAAATGATCTCAATAGCATATGAATTGACCCGGTTTCTGCCTAAGGTTGTAAGGAGGGCTTCTTTCTTTACACCCTTTATCTTTACAATTCTTTTTCATTCTTCAACCCCTTCAATACTTACCAATACGTCATAACTAGCACCTTGTTGTGATTGTTCTAGTTCTAACTTAAGTACTTGGTCGGCATTCAGCTACGTTCACAATCTTTCTCCATCTTTCCTAAGGACTACTATTTCTAGCTATGGAATGTCATTGGGAAGATTCCTCCGGTTTTAGAGAAATCATTGGACTTTAACCTATCCTACCATCCTTATGTCACCACAATCTTCACCGTCGTGAATAGAGATGTTTTGGGTAAGTTTATGTCACCATGAAATCCATTTTGAAGAACAAATCCATTTTGCTCCCCCTTAACATATGCTACGATATTCGAAAACATTTCACACATGTCAGGATGAGCTAACACGTTAAGTCAAACCATTTGTGATTAATCATTTCCCATATTAAATCACATTTTCTCCCCCATATTAAAAATATTAACCCAATCGATGTTTTTAATATCAATTGATTTAATAGCCTTTTAAGAAAATTTGGGAAGAAAAATGCAAATCCAATTATCTTCGTGATTTTAACAAGCTCCCCCTCAAATTAATGAGGGTGTACTTGAAACGTAAATTAAATACCTTTTAAACACAAGTGTAAGGTATTTATCACGTGCAAAGATCATATATGATAATGTATTCACAAGATTAGCAATGTACGAGGTTGGACCTGAATAATGGAGAACAGCATATGAAAGAAGCACATGGTTCTTGTTCACGAATGTTGGTCACCTCGTCACGTCCCCGAGAAAATTAATTCCCGTTGTTGAGTCAAAGCTTTCCGGTGAAATGCTTGACTTGATTATGAAAAGCGGGTTGCTATCTGAAATAATAGCAAACCATTTTGAGCATGTTTTAAAAGTTTAAACTTCTGCTCGAACTTTATTTACAACCCCGTGTCATTATTGAATGACATTTCTAGGTTCGTAAATATTATCGATTCCAGAAGACATGCTCTTTTTATCAAAACATTTTTGAACACACAATTTTGAAAGATTTAGAAAAAACCTTTTGAGAAATTCTCGAAAAATTGTGTTCAAAGTTTTGAAAACCAATTACTTGAGCTTAAGATGTTGAATATCTTATAAAACGAGCTCAAGTCCGAGAAGTTGTAAACTTCCCGTTGTTAAGGATAAGTTTATCATCGGCGATAAACTTTCCTTTTATCTGAAGAACGAGTCCTAAGTTGACATTTACTTAGAAGTCGTGTTCATGAGCTTGAAAACTTTGACTGTTTTAACGGAAAGCTCATGACCGAGAAAGGTTAATTTCTCGTTACGAGGAAAAGTTCTCTCATTTAAAAGATACACTTTCCTTTTTGAGCTTAAAACTTCGAATGTTTTAATACAAGCTCATGACCGAGAAAGGTGAATTTCTCGTTAAGAGGATAAGTTATCATAAAAGATAAACTTTCCTTTATTTTAAGTTCGAGTTACAGTCTGACATTTAACTGTAAGTCATTGTGCATGAGCTTAAAAAACTTTGAATGTTTTCGATATAAGCTCATGCCCGAGAAAAATTAATTTCTCGTTGTAAGGATAAGTTTATCATCGGCGATAAACTTTCCTGCCTTTGAAGAGCGGGTTATAGACTGTCATTTATCTTTAAGCCTTAATGCATGAGCTTAAAAACTTGGAATGTTTTTGATATAAGCTCATGCCCGAGAAAAATGAATTTCTCGTTTTTAGGATAAGTCATCATCGGGATGAACTTTCCTGTCTTTTGAGATCGAGTTACAGTCTGTTATGTGACTGTAAGTCCTGTTTGCAGCTTAACCATGAATCCCCTGAGACATTTGTTTCTCTGATATCTGCTTCTTCAACAACCAAACTCTAAGAGTGTCCTTAGTTGAACGGTACACAACGATTGGACCGCTTCGTTCTTTTGGAACATCAACTTTGGTACCTGCAATCTCATTAGGAATTTGCATGCTTTGTCGTGGGTTAGCGATATCAATTATAGAAGCACATGGGGGTTCACAGTTGGCTTTACTTGTGTCAGAGGCGACCTGAGTAGATGATTCACTAGTCTTGGCTGGCAAACGTTTCCTTTTATAGAAAACCTTAAGTTTAGGCGTAAGTGAAGTATCATCTTTATCAGTTTCCTCCCTAGTAGACTTAGTAGAATCGGAGATTATCCTAGTTAAAGGGCACTCGTTTCCTACAAGAGTGAAAGTTCTACCAGTGGGGCGCCAAACTTTACCAAAGGGTTTGATTTTAGCTATCCACTGGGACTTAATTCTAGCACGGGAGTTCACCTCATCAAGTAATTTCTTGACACAAGCATCATGATTTGCCGTAAAGACACATTTTCTACATGTTTTACAAGTAGCATATTTAATGTCTGAATAATTCCTAGATGATTGATCGATGCTCCTAGAAGATGGCATGCTATGGTTAGCAGTATTGGGTAATCTAGAAGGCATCTGACTAGGTTGGACATTGCTATCTCTTGCATGTGTCTTTTGCTTAGCTTCCCCAAGACCAGATTTATGGCAAACGTCATTTGAACTAGTTCTAGACGTGGTCTTGGTATTTTTAGGGAAACTAGAGGCAATCATATGATTTGGTCTTGCTAAAGCTGGAGTGATCACATAGGGCCTAGTTGTTGGAGTGACTGGTCTAGAAAGATGAACCAAATCAACTTGGGAGGCAAACCACGGTCTTGAGGATTGTGGTCGCTCGGATCTAAATGCAGTAGGTTGTCTGACAATCAGTTGTCTGACGAACTGATTTGTAGGCGGTTTTCCCAAGATTGATGGTTTTTCAAGCTTAGTGTCCACACTAGGTCCTCTATTTTTCCTTAATTCATTTTTCAACGCGGCTATAGCAAAGACCTTTTCTTGTACTTGAGCCTTTAATGTCTCATTCTCTTTAAGCACTCTATCTTGGGATGCCAATTTAGACTCTAGTAACTGAATTTGTTTCAAAAAATTATCCTTTTCAGCTTTCGAATCTAAAACTTTTTGATCCAATTTTCTTTCAAGAACAACGTTTAACTTTTCAAGTTTTTCAAAATATGTTTCAAATTTATCCGTTTTCTTAGAAAATTCAAGTTTGGCATCCTCAAGATCTTTTGATTGTTGAGCTACAATCGTTTCGAGCTCTCTAATCTTGGAATCAGAAGCAGTCAATGAAGCAGTTATAATACAATTATCATGATGTACTATAGCATTCTGAACAATCTCTCCCCCATTGTGACTTACATCGGATGAATCAGAAGTGGTATTTCTATCACTCTTTTCCATCCCATGTTTGTCAGAATTAGGTTCAGAATGCTCAATATGCGGCATGTCATCAGCATATACATCATAAACAACATTACATTGTACCATGTTTGCAGGGTCTTCGTCATAAACGGGTAAGGCGTCATCAAGAAGGATCTCGTGAACATTCCCTGACGTGCCACTGGTATCATGTTGTCCTCCTGATTCTGTGCTCGTACCATCGTTAGGCTCCAAGTTGTCAACCGTATAACCAGTTTCCTCTTGCATCGAAGAGTCTTGCACTCCATTATCATACCCTTGCTGAAGTCGAGATCTTTCATAAATCGAAGACGAGACCGATGTCATGAGTTTCAAAATTGTATCACGGAAAGCTCTAAACTCGGTATGTGTATCTCGAAGAAATGATTGGCAAATCACTGAACTTTCAGGCTTGATGACATTGAATTGGAGGAAAGGCGTGAGGTGTGTCACAAGAGCCTTGTATGCAAGTGCCGATTCAGAGTGATTAAAGTTGTTATGGTTGAGTTGCTCGGCGAGTTTGGTCAAAGTGGTGAAAATTGAGTCGATGAATATATGACGATCTTGTCCAAAGATTGTCACAAATTCGTTCCCTCCTTTAATCCTCGAAAGAGTGACCAGATGAGACTGAAGCATTTGAAATGAAGTGATGCCACTTTCTCTAGCGTTGGCTTGCACTTGATGCAATTCTCCCTTGTTCGATTTGAACGAATCCATTGAAAATCGAGGAAAGATAAAGAAAAATGATGTGGATGTTGTAGTTTACAGGATTTTACAATTTGATTCGGCTCAAAAGATGTTGTCGGCTCAAACGATTATGAATTAAACCCGATCAAAAATTCGTAGCCACTAAAAATAAATCCCGTCACTATCACTCGTCAGTTTTGACTTCAAATCCGGCCAGAAAAACTTCTAACCCGTCAATTATTTTACCACTTTGACTTTCAAAATAACCGCCTTAACAATCCGTCGGCTAAATAATTCTTGTCACTATATCACGTCACTTTGTCCCGACTATAACGGAATATCACAACATTTTTCTAAAATAAAAAGTAAAAAAGATAAATTTTTTAAAAAAATAAATTTGAATAAGAATATAAAAATAAAAGTTAATATCCAAAAATAAAATTTTCAAAATAAAAATAAAAAGAAAGGAAAAGAAATAAAAATAAAAAATAATAATAATAAAAAGATAAAACTAGAAAAACTGATCGGATATATTTTTGGAATTTTTAAAATTAGACAAAATTACTTAATCAGATAAAATTTTGAAAGAAACGAAAGAAAGAAAACACGTGTCCTAATATCATCAAAATACGGTCCAATAAGAATTTGTTTGACTAGACTATTAAAACCTAAAAACTCTCATTTTATCATTGCACACAGATTTCTCCGTCTCTCTCTTGTCTCTAGTTTCCTCCGCCCCCCTTATTTACTCTCTCTCCTTAAGACGAAATCAATACTTCCTTGTTAACTCCGGCCCCCCCAAAATCCTTATATGAAGGCTACCAATCTCAACTAAAAGATCAGTCCGTAACACATCCACCACCACAAATCGAGATGTTGTTGTTGATAATTTCACCACCACAAATACCTGATTAAGCGTATTAAAAAGGAAGACAACGAATCCAAAAAGATAAATCTTCAAGATTCATACATGAGTCTCGGGTAGGTTTTCTTTAACTTGTTTTAATTGTAGTCTCTCTCTTCTGTAGTGTCCTTCTGTGTGTGTCAGTTTGAGTGTGTTCGAGTCAAGAAGTTCAGTTTGGGAGTCTTGATCGAGTCAATGCGAGATTGATTTAAGATTAGGTATTGTCTGAGATTAGGTAGTTTTTGGAATATTGATTTGTGTTTTGATTTGGGTTTTTGATTTGGGTTGGGTTCGATGATGGTTAATAAGTCTGGGTTCGATGATGGTTTTTGATTTAGGTTTTTGATTTGTCTGAGATCGAGTCGTGTATGACTTTGTGGGTTGAGTGCGTTTTGGATCTATGAAAGTTTTTTTTCTTTTTGAAACTGAGATCTTTTTGAGTCTAGAGTGGTGTTGTCGAGGGTCTGATGTCGGTTGAGAGTGAGGGAGACGAGAGGTGACGTCGTGGTGAGTTTGGTGTAGTCGTGGTGAGTTTGGGGTCTGTGTGAGATGGGTGCTGAGGGTGTGAGTTGTGGGTTTAAATGTCAGTCGAGAGTGGTGAGTGTTTGTGGGGTTTGAATCAGACGAGGGTGAGTGTTGGTGTGAGTGTCTGTGGCGAGTGGGTTTTGTTGTCGAGAGATGATGAAAGTTTTGATAAATCGAGTCTGGGGATGTTTGGTTTGGGTTGTGTTGGTCGAGGGTCGAGAGTATTGTGAGGTGTGAGAGAGGGAGTCAAGTGAAAGGTGAGACGAGGGGTTGATTTGTGTTGTGTGGGTTTGTTTTGGTTTTGAATCGAGTCTCAGTCAAATCCAAGATTTTGTTTTGAGTTGTATAATAAAAAAATGAGTCGAGTTCGTTGTGAGTGAGTCCGAGGCTCTTCGAGTCTTTGTAGTCAAGAGGTGTAGGTGTGAGACGAGAGGTTTTGAATGCTGAGAGTTGTGATCGAGTCCGGTCCCGCTATGCGGAATAACCGCTATGCGGAATAACCGCTATGCGGAATAACCGCTATGCGGAATAACCGCTATGCGGAATAACCGCTATGCGGAATAACCGCTATGCGGAATAAATGTGTCTATGCGGAAAAAATGTATCTATTCGGAAAACTGTGTCTATGCGGAAAACTTATTCGGAATAATCGAGAAAACTGAGTTTTGGACAGGTTGGGACTGATTGAACAATTTTGGACAGTTTGGACAGAGTTAACAGATTGGACCGATGGACTGATATGAAAAAGAAGGAAGAAAAACTGATTAAAAAAAAAATGACTGATAAAAAATGATTAAAAAACTTGATTATTTTAAAAAAAATTTTAATAAAACTAGATGATTTAAAAATTGAAAAAAAAAACTGATAATAAAAAAAACTGATAATAAAAAACTGATTATAAAAAACACACGAAAAAAATAACACTGATAATAAAAAATAAAAATTGATAAAATTTATAAAAATTGATAAAAAGTTGATCGAATGATGAAAAGATTGATAAAAAATTAGAAAAGAAAGGATTTTTACCACCAAATCAAAAGATAAAAAATATGCAAATCCTAAGATTCAACCATGGCTCTTGATACCAATTGAAGGTCTACGTTTTCTAAGGATTTGTTAAATGATGGATTGATCTAAGGATTTGATGGTGGAAATGGGGAAGGAGGAAGATGAAGTGTAGAGAGAGAAAGGAGAGAATGGAAAAATAGAGAGAGGAAGTGATTAAAATAAAAATGAAATATTGTAAATGAATGAACCACCCCTCCTAACATGCTAGGAGGGCTATATAGCCCATCCTACATGTGGGCTATATGGACTATATTTAGTACAAACTGGATCACGAGCCTAATACAATAATATATCGTTGGAGCGACCGATCCTTCATAAATACGTAAAAACGTATTTCCAACACCTTTAATCAAACAAATTGTTATATCTCGTGTTTTTTTGACCTAGAATTTTGGGAAAACCTAGAGTTTATCCATGTTTAGGGATAAAAGCTGTTAAAACATCATCAATATAACCTATTTGATAGATTTGAAGTGTTGAATTTGGCTTGTGTGTCAAATACATCAGCAAAAGTAGAAAACTGCATGTGTTAGTGTTCATCAGTAACTTTCATTTCTTGAATCTTGCTTCATTCTTTGAACCATTGTATGAAACCTGTTTAGACTTGCTTATTGGAGTTTATAATAGCTTGTGTATGCATTTGGTTGAATTTGGCTGGCTGATTATTGCTAAAACTGCTTATTTGTGCTCAACTGCTTATTGTTCATGTATGTGCAATGTCTGGTGATTAATTGATTAAACTGTATCAATTGGGTGTAAGTGATTGTGTTATTTTGATTGTTATTGACTCCTTTTGATCCAAAGATCATTTGGGTGCCTTTGTAAAATCTGAATCTCCAAAAAAGTCACTAAAGACAAAAAGTCAAACAAGTTAAGCAGTGGAAAAAGTTTCCACTGCTCAACAATCAAAACTAGCCCCTGCTAGTGCAATTTTGTCATCAGCTTATCAATAAGCTATTCTAGCTTATCCAGACTTGCAACAACTTATTTTTTGTAATAGGTCTTCATTATTTGACCCATTTAAGTAAACTGGAGCTTATTGGACTTTGACTTTGACTTTTTACTAGAAAACCAACTACTTTGACTTTTTACATAAGTGCTTATTTGATTTTCCAGCTTATTGAGTGTGCTTATCTGAAAACTCTTTGTTGATTTTGCTTAATTAAGTCATTTTAAAGCTTTTGGAACTTGAATCAGCACTTGGGGTGGCCTAGAACTCAAAAACGACTATTTTGTCGTTTTGTGTAGATTGCTTATTGCATTTTCAGGCTTATTCCTTGGGCTTATTTCAAATTTCTTTTTGCAGAAGTCTTTGTTAGGTCAAAAGAAGCTTGTGTGTCAAATTTTAGCTTATGGCATCAGCTTATAGCTTAATGGGCTAAAAAGCCCATTAAGAATAAGCTGCTTATTTCACATTTTCAGCTTTTGGGCCTTTGGAAAAAGTTGTTTAAAATCAAATTTTGAGTCAACCTGTGCTTTTTGGGCTTATTTTGAACAATTTTTGTTATTAGGCCCAAATTTGGCCCAATAGTGTACTGTTTTGGGTTTAGCCCATTTTCTAGGCCCAATAAGGGTATTTAGGTAATTTCACTTTCATTTCTGAGTTATTTAGGTTAAAATAAGCTAGTTTGCAAGTTTTTAGAATTTTTTATAATTTTGGATTTTTAATATTATTTTAATATTATTTTATTATTAAAATTTAAAAGTCTGATTTTCTAAGTATTTACATTTTTTCTTGGTTCTAAACACTTAATTAGGATTTTTGCAACTTTCCAAGTATTTTTAGAGTCTTTTAATTATTTTCTAGAATTAATTTAAGTTTTAATTGATTTTAGTAGTTTTTAATTGTTTAAAAATAGTTTTTATTGATTTTAAAATTTTGAAAAATAGTTTTTAGCTTAATTAGAGTATTTTTGAGGTTTACAAACTTTAAAACCTTGTTTAGGGTTTTTTAATAATTAATTTTGATTTTTAGGGCTTTAATTAGCATTAAAAAGTCATTATCTAATTAATTAAAAGGTTTTTGCAAGTTTTGATTTTTTGTAAACTCTTAGAATATTATTGTGAATTTTTGGTAATTTTTAGGAATTTTTAGGGTAAGATTTTAATTTTGGTACTTTTTACGACTTTACGTGTATACCTTTTTCGACTTAGTTTAATCCGTCTTTGTAACCGTCATTCTCTTCTAATCTCCTTTCTATCTTTCTTTCTCAAAAATATAATCACAAATCTAATCCATATCATTAAACACATAACACATTAGCCTCCTTGAGAACGAACTCATTTTAGGGTCATTTACACAAGGTTTTCCTAAATCGTCGTGCTTACTTGCCCTAATAACCATCCTTTTCCTAAAGGGGTAATTTTACAACTATCATTTTGGTGTCGCTGCCGGGGAGGCGTGTTGTGTTTTGATTGGAATTGTTGTTTTTATATACTAACCATAATTAGTATTTGTATTAGTAGCACTCTACTAATATGTATTATCGGTTTTCGGTTTTTGTGTGAATACTATTACTATATTGTATACGTAGAACAATAAATTCACAAGTACTCCAAATACGTGAGCAATCACAACCTTGACTTGGGAGGTCATTACCCAATCATTGTATTCGAATCTCAAACCAAAGAAAAAGGCAAAAATAGATAAATACTTTCGTGAAGCTTAATCTTGATAATACAAACTATAAGGTGGGTATAAGGCGGATATTATAAAATATATCCTAAGGAAAAAGGCTCTTAAGTGCTTCGCGCCTCCTCGTTTCCCCGCTTGCTTGTGAGTATTTGATTTTGAGAGCTAATCGAGGGTTTTGCCGCCCAAAGTATTACTAAGTATCATATATATTTTCTTGGTTTCCATTGATTAAACCCTCTTGAACGTTTTGGTGTTCCACCAACGTTCTAAAGTCATCGAAGGCGTTCACTTCACGTGATCGTTTTCATTCCTTGAGGCTTTTTTAATCAAGAGATTTGATTAAGGAGGAGATTTGTAGATTTGTGTCTACTTAATACATTCACCAAGATCCAAAAAGGTTAATACAATCAAAAAAAAAACCCAAAAAAAAATTGAAAAATACAAAACACCAAAAAGAATCTTCTTTGCTCATCCCCTCGTTGTACGTGACGTTTATGCTAACTCGAAATTAAGCAAGACATGCACGTAAACGAAAGAACAAAACTACTACTCCTAACAATTCTAGTGAGGAGTCTCCTATTGACGAACCCATTGTAAGAGAAGCACCAACCATGGCGAATCAAACTATGATGGAGTTACTTCAAGCACCCACCGAGGGTTATGGAGAGGCTATTGTGATTCCCGCTATCCTTGAGGAGAATTTTGAGGTGAAAACGGGTTTGTTGTCGATGATCCAAAACAACAAATTCTGTGGTGATGAGAAGGACAATCCCCACAACCATATCCGCCAATTCAATCGTCTTACCGCCACTTTCAAGTTTAAGGATGTCTCGAATGACTCGATTAAGATGATGCTTTTTCCGTATTCCTTAGCGGGGCCCGCTAAAATTTGGTTAGAGAAAGAGCCACCCAATTCTATATTGACGTGGAAGGATCTCGTGTCTAAGTTTGTGAACCAATTTTTTCCGCCCTCTAAGACTACGCACTTGAAAAACGAGATTTCAAAGTTTTCATAAGAGTTTAATGAAAGTTTTTCAACGGCTTGGAATAGGTTTAAGGAAATGTTACATGAATGTCCTCATCACGGTTTTTCCGACTTGCATCAAATTGACACGTTTTACAATGAACTTAATGATCATGAAAGGGATTATTTGAATGCCGCCGCGGGTGGTAATTTTTTGTGTAAAACGGTTGAGGAAGCTTTGGTGATAATTGAAAATAGATCTAAGGTGTATAGTCCTCGTAGCACGTCTAGTGTTCGTAAGGCTTCGTCTTCGACTTCACCTTCTTTGTCTACTACCATCGATGCTTGCCAAATTGAAGCGAACTTGGAAAATAAGATTTTTGATAAGCTTAAAGGACTTTTGATTGAGTTTAAAGTTGGTGAACAAAGTGCTCCCGCTACGGCTAAAGCGGTTGAGGTTTCTTGCATGTATTGTGGTGGAGGTCATGATTTCTCTGAGTGCATTACCAACGGTGGTAACACTTCGAGTGCCTTCGCGGCCACGGGAAATTACAACCAAAACGGTCAAGTTTCCCGCTCTAATCAAATGAATCCATCGGGTTTTGGTTCAAATCAAAATGCTAACAACAACTATCGCAACAATCAAGTTGGTTTCAAAAACAATTACAACAAAGGAAACTATGGGAATCAAGGGGCTAATAATCAAGTTTCAAACAAAAATGATTTTCAAAACAACAACAAAGGTTTGCAAACATTGAAAGATCTTCCAAGTGAGTTTGTTGAATATGCTAGTGGGAATGATGCTAGGTTTGACAATATTCAAAGAGAAATCATTAGCCTAATATCCGAGTTTAAGAACGACTTGAAGAAAGAGTTGAAAAATGAGTTAGCTAATGAACTTAAAATCCACACCAACAAGATGGAAGGAAATGTCACTAGGTTGCAACAAAACCAACAAAAAATGGAACAAGGGCAACATGAGATTAAACAACAGATGATTAAGGTCGAGAAAAGGCAAACCGAAGCCGTATTGAGGCAATCTAATTTTGAAGATAAAATCTAATCTATGTTTGAGGCAATTATGTGTAAACCGTGTTCGAGTGGTCTTCCTAGCAACACCAAATCCAACCCTAAGGATGAGATGAAAGTGATTACCACACATAGTGGTAAGACACTTAAGGAACCGAATCCTCAACCAATTGCTCCTACGGAGGAAGCAATTAAGGAAGAACCCGAGGTGGTGGTCCAAAAGGAGCATCTCCAAATCCCACAAAGTACCGCTCATGCCACACCTACGGTTGACCCATTACCATCATTGGAACCCGAGATTCGAAAGGCTATGCCTACTATGCCTCAACCCACACCACCTTTTCCCTATCCATCGAGACTTAGGAAGGAGAAACGTTAAGAGCGCGACAATTATCAATTTGAGCTTTTTATGAAAATGTTTCGTGATTTGCACTTTAATGTGAGTTTCGCCTATGCTTTGGTCATGATGCCTCGATTTGCCGCTAACTTTAAGAGTATGTTGAACAACAAAGAGAAATTGCACCAATTGTCTAGTTGTTCGTCGGTTTATCTTAATCGCATACCTCAAAAAGTCGGTGATCCCGGTAAATTCTTGATTCCTTGTGCAATCCAAGATATTGAGGAATGCTTCGCCTTGGCCGATCTTGGTGCTAGCATTAACTTGATGCCACTTGCAATCTTCAAGTCGCTCAATCTTCCTCATCTTACTCCTTCACTAATGTCTATCGAGTTGGCCGACCATCCCACGATTCCCGCATGTGGTTTGGCGGAAGACGTTTTTGTGAAAGTGGGGAAGCTCTACTATCCCGTAGACTTTATCGTTGTTGATATCCCCACGGATCCTCAAGTTCCTCTCATTTTAGGTCGTTCGTTTTTAGATACGTCTATGGCTTTGATCGATGTTCATGCTAGAAATATCACCTTACGTTTCAACGACGAGGAACTTGTTATAAACGCAACTCAAAACTCTCAAATTTCTCATGTTTATTCTGTTGCAACCATAAACCTCATTGATATGATCGACGTGGTTTGCGAGGAATTTTCACAAGAAGTTCTAGGTTTTGGTGATGAAGAAACTAGTGGCAATCCCACTATGTTGGATCCAATTCTTGATAATTCGACACCAACCTTCACTCCCTTTGAAGGTGGTGGTTTTACGTTGGAAGAATTCGATGTTCCACGTACTTGTGACGAAGACCTCGACAACGATGAGGACTTCTCGATTATCAAGGATTTTCTTAACGATTTGCCATTTCCTCCACCCGAGGAGGTTATGAGTATCGAGCCCAAATCTTCACTTGAGGAACCACCTATCCTCGAGTTGAAAGATTTACCTCCTCACCTCGAATATGTCTATTTGGAGGAGGACGACAAGTTGCCGGTTATTATTGCGAAGGAACTTTCGAATGATGAAAAAACCGCACTTGTCGATGTTCTAAAGGATCACAAAGGGGCAATTGCGTGGAAGTTATCCGACATTAAGGGAATCGATCCCAAGTTTTGTACCCACAAAATCTTAATGGAGGAGGATTACAAGCCCGCAATCCAAAGTCAAAGGAGGGTGAACCCCAAAATTCACGATGTCATCAAAAAGGAGGTCCTAAAACTCCTTGACGCGGGATTGATTTACCCTATTTCCGATAGCCCTTGGGTGAGTCCTATTCATTGTGTCCCTAAAAGGGGAGGGATGACCGTTGTGCCAAACGATGCCAACGAGTTAATTCCCACTATACTCGTGACCGGATGGAGAGTGTGCATTGACTATCGAAAGTTGAATGAAGCCACTCGAAAAGACCATTTTCCCTTGCCCTTCAGGGACCAAATGTTGGAGCGTCTTGCGGGAAACGATTTCTATTTCTTTTTAGATGGTTTTCCGGTTACTTCCAAATTCACATCGATCCTCGTGATCAAGAAAAAACTACGTTTACGTGCCCATATGGAACGTCTGCCTATCGTAGAATGCCATTCGGACTTTGCAATGCACCGGGAACTTTCCAAAGGTGCATGATGGCTATTTTTCATGATATGATCGAGAAGACGATGGAAGTCTTCATGGATGACTTTTCCGTGTTTGGTAATTCGTTCACTTCGTGTTTGTCGAACCTTGAGAGAATGTTAAAACGTTGTGAGGAAACCAACCTTGTGCTCAATTGGGAAAAGTGTCATTTTATGGTTAAGAGTGGAATCGTCTTAGGGCACAAGGTCTCGAAAGCGGGGATTGAGGTAGATCAAGCTAAGGTAGACGTCATCGCCAAATTACCTCATCCCAAAACCGTCAAGGGAGTTAGGAGTTTCCTAGGCCACGCGGGCTTTTATCGTCGATTCATCAAGGATTTTTCAAAGATTTCTCGACCCATTACACATCTTCTTGAAAAAGAGGCACGTTTTGTCTTTGACGAAGATTGTGTACGAGCCTTTGAAATCCTTAAGAGGAAACTTACCGAAGCTCCCATTCTTGTTGCTCCCAATTGGAACCTCCCCTTTGAGCTCATGTGTGATGCTAGTGATTACGCTATTGGGGCCGTTTTAGGGCAACGCCATGATAAACACTTCCTGCCTATTCACTACACTAGCAAGACGATGACCGAGGCTCAACTAAAATACACTACAACAGAAAAGCAGTTCCTTGCCGTGGTGTATGCATTTGAGAAGTTCCGACCTTACCTCGTCTTAGCTAAATGCATAGTGTATACGGACCATTCGGCTATTAAGTATCTCATGGCAAAGCAAGATGCTAAGCCTAGATTACTTCGTTGGATTCTCCTCCTTCAAGAATTTGATCACACCATCGTTGACAAAAAAGGAGCCGAGAATCTAGCGGCCGATCATCTTTCTCGTTTGGATGATCCTCACCAAAGTGTTTACGAGCCTAAGGAAATCACCGAAACATTTCCGCTTGAAACACTTGGTGTAGTGAATTCTAAGCTTGATCCTTCCACCCCATGGTTTGCGGATTTTGCAAATTACCATGCGGGTAACTTCATCGTTAAGGGTATGACGACTCAAGAAAAACGAAAATTCTTTCGTGACGTCAAGTTCTACTTTTGGAACGACCCTTACTTGTTTCGAACTTGTGCGGATCAAATCATCCGACGTTGTGTATTTGGCACCGAAGCTTCTAACATCCTTAGAGCTTGCCATGAGAGACCCACAGGTGGTCACCACGGTGCTAATCTCACGGCTAAAAAGGTGTTTGATGCCGGATTCTTTTGGCCTACTATTTACCGAGATGCACAAGATCTTGTGAAGTCTTGTGATTCATGCCAACGACAAGGAAAAGCCTCACAAAAAGATGAAATGCCACAAAACATCATCCAAGTGTGTGAGATCTTTGACGTTTGGGGTATAGACTTTATGGGGCCGTTCCCATCATCTCGTGGTAATAAGTACATCCTTGTTGCGGTTGACTACCTATCTAAGTGGGTGGAGGCCAAGGCCTTGCCCACCAATGATGCTCGTGTGGTAGTCAAGTTTTTGAAAAGCTTGTTTTCTCGGTTTGGAACCCCTCGTGCTATCATAAGCGATTGTGGAACCCATTTTTGTAACGACCAATTCGAAAGGGTCCTAAGGAAATACGGGGTTACACATCGGCTTTCTACGGCTTATCACCCACAAACGAGTGGGCAAGTCGAGGTTTCAAACCGAGCTTTGAAGAGGATTTTGGAGAGGTCCGTTGGGGAAAACCGACAATTATGGTCGGATAAGTTAGACGATGCTTTATGGGCCTTTAGGACCGCTCATAAGACACCTATTGGGTGCACTCCTTATAAGCTTGTGTATGGAAAGAATTGTCATTTGCCTATCGAGTTAGAACACAACGCTTGTTGGGCCCTAAAGCATTGTAATGATGATATGGAGACCGCGGGAAAACACCGGAAAATGCAATTGAATGAATTAGATGAATTGAGGGATATTGCTTATGAAAATTCATTGATTTACAAAGAAAACACTAAAAAGTTGCATGATTCAAAAATTAAAAACCGGGTTTTTAACATTGGGGATCAAGTTTTGCTTTTTAATTCTCGTTTGAAAATCTTTTCCGGTAAGTTGAAATCCCGTTGGTCCGGTCCATTCACCGTGACTCAAGTGTTTCCATATGGGACCATCGAGCTAGCTCAAGATGATGGTCCTAACTTCAAGGTGAATGGACATAGGTTGAAGCACTACTTTGGCGGGGAAGTTCCATCCTTGAACTACCTCGACCAAGTCACCTTCCCTAATGATAATTAGTATTGAGGGGATCGAGTCGAGCTCATGACTCGGTAATCAAAAACGAGGAGCCTCGTGGGGGAGTCCCATGCTTATCCTATGTACATATTATCGCTTTCTAATGTAATTAACGTGTGGGGATTTGTGCCCTTCCAACCTTTGTTCCGTGGTTGTTTGTGAATTATGGACTTTAGATGATCATGATCTTCACGATTGGAGCCTCTCGTGTTCGTTTTATGGGAGCACTCGATCGTTTGCTTTGAAGACTTTCTCAATATCCATGATATATCCTTTTGATGTTCTAACCTTAGGTTCTTAGCACACTTCATAAACGGCTATTACTTATTGGTTACACCCTTTCCACGCTAGATTAGGCATTCGACTACGTCTCTAGTATGGGGGTGTTTGCACCCCTAGACTCGAAACATTAAGGACAATGTTTCACTTTAGTATGGGGGTGAATAGATACTTTCCTTGCCAAACCTTCACGCTTTCCAAAGTTTATCTTTTGTTATCATTTTTGTTGCAAAATAAGGCTAAAAATGGCCAAATTTTTAATTTTTTCTCATATTTTATAAGTGTTTAAAGACACTAATGTAGGTTTTCCGATGGCGAGAATAAGAGTAATTTTTGACTCGACCGTGCGTGTTGAGCACTTAGCTTTGATTCCTTAACTATACATTAAGCTAAGTCTCTTAAATGAGGACGAGAAATGATAGGGTTAATTATAAGTTACTATGCTAAACGTAGAGTACTCGTATTCTTTCAAAAACTCATGTGTTCTCGTTGTTTGCTTATTCTCCCTTCGCTTGTAAATATTTTTTGCTTAATAAATATTGACTTAGAGGTTTAGTTAGGATAGTAGGGTTTCTAGTCTTTTCTAGTAGCTTCCGTGTAATTAAATTGGGAAGACATTAAGGTATCGCCAGCGTCACAGTTTTGAAGTATTGGCACCCCAATAATCAAAAGCTTCACCCAATAATAAGATTTCAAGTGCTCACCTAAATCAAGCAAACAATTTGAAGCCCCACAAGGCCGAAAAATCTATGCAAAATTGAAAGTGAATCAAGCCTTATTCTTCGAAGCTTTAAAGATCCAAAATTCGCCTTAGCGTGAGGATATACGTCTTTGGCTAATAAAACCACCGATGAGGCGGATAATAAAAGGCAAGGAAAGACCAAAGTCATAATAAAAGCTTCATGGCAAAGTAGAATAAAAGATGGAGGTAAACCAAAGATAATAAGGCCCTTCCGTTAGGGGGCGTATAAAAGTCTTGGTAATAAGTCTCATGTTCAAAACCGTTATAAAACCGTGTTTATCGATTCTTCTTGTCAAATTAATTTTTTGACATCGTTGTCTATTAGGAGGGGTTATTGATTTGATAGTCTTAGTTACACCGTTAGGACTCTATTTTTAGACCTAAATCTCTATTATCGCATAAGTCAAACAATGTATCCTCGTGATCATTAAGACAAAATAAAATATAAGAGATACAACTTAGGAATAATGGGAGGATAAGTACGTGATTAGGGCATATGAGTAGTGTTAGCATTACTAACTTATAATGACAATGATCTCGTTGCACGCTTGGCTTGGAATTGGGGTGCAAATCGAGGACGATGAAATTATTTCTAACGAAGCATTCACGTGTTCTTATTCTATGAACCTAAACGTCCCATTTTGCGATGAAAATCATACATTATGTATATAACACAAGTAGTAGTAGCAATAGTAGTAGTGTAGCTAGTTATCATTCAATAAAGTGAATAAAAATTAATTTTGGAGGTGCTACGATACTTTATTCTAGCTTTGCGTGAGGTCACGGCAATGGTTTAGTATGGGGGAGTGATGAGATTGATTTTATACATAGTCTCATCGTCCAAATAGGGCTTAAAATGCATTAAATATCATCAAAATACCCATATATATGCTTGTGTTTGTTGCTTTTGTATTTTAGGTACGGATATTGAGAAAATGACAAAAGATCACAAGAATCATGCAATAACGAACACGGGAAACGAAGTCGCACAATGAACCAAGCCCTAATGAAGACTTTCCCAAGATCAACCCTTGAAGATTTGAATATTTATGAATAATGGTCCTCCAATATAGAAGAATTGACACTTTATACCCTTGTATCCTCATAATTACAAGTTTGGTCCCTAAAGTTTGTCAAAATTACAAAAAGGGCCCTCCACTTTGAAGAATTGGCAAGTTTAGCCCCTTAACAAAGCTAAATTGTCAATCAATATCATCCACAAAGTCAAACACATCATGAAGTCCTTCAGAGTACAAGAAATTACAAGTTTGGTCCTTTGAAAATCCCAAAATTACAAAAGGACCCTCAACTTTCAACATTTGGCAAAAATGGTCCCTCGTCAAACAAGACATGGCAATTTCAGTCCTCCAAAATGCTCAACATACAAGTCAAGACCATTATCCATCAATAAATTGCCAAAACAGTCCCTCAAAAATCCCAAATTGGCAAGAATTACCCCTGAATTCACTTTGTTAAAGTTTTTCGGCCAAAAATGTAAAAAGGCAAAAGTTGACAAAGCTGATTATGGCGTTGATAGAAGTTTGGAATGCATTTGACAAGTTTATGAAAGATGGGGATGTGAAGCTGGCAGACAACATAGTAACCTAGACCAGTGGTGGGGTGACACGTGCCCCACTCACTCTCTCCACCAATGAAGATCCACCATTTCTCCATGTCATCCTCCACTCAAAACCTGTTATAACTAATCTTGGATTACTTTAATCTTTTGGCGCTTAACATCACTATTAAAACCCAAATCAGATCAAACGTGTTACTATTTACTCAAGAACACAAATTGGGGATTATTGATTAAGCAACAATTAAGCTTCCATCACCTCTAGAATTATGATTAGTAGTCTTCTAATCATAACCCAACTTTTAAATCACTTGCCACATCACCACCAAGGGCCACACATGATTCCCCTGCTACACACAAAGCGGATACTGCCAAAACCAGCCAGAGAATCAACCATCCAGATACAAGCTTACATTTTAAGCTTTGTTTGAGCCCTTAGATCAAATTCCAACAGCTATCTACTTCACAAACGTCCAAGAATCAGTCACATGAAGCCAATGAGTTCAAATCCACAAGGGAAATTTTGGGACTTAACAACTAGGGTTTATGTATTTTCAACTTTCTTAGGTCACATGTAAGGCTATATATAAAGCCCTTAGGTCTCATTGAGACGTTTGCTTTTGGTTTTTCCTTTGTTCTAACACTTGTAAATCATCTTTCTGATTAATGAATTTGAGTTAAGTGCTTTGAAGAAAGACCAAGTGCCATCTCTATTCTGCTTGTTTATGTTCTTAGTTTACTGCTTTTGAAGTTTAAAATTTGTTTTCAAAAGAGGAGTGTGCAAAAGTTTGCACATTTTCTCATTTTCTTGATATTTTGCTAAGTCTTGTTCCAATCTTGGAATTCTTGGGCTATAGGGCTGATCATAGCATCCTAACTGAGTTAGTTAAGGTGTTGTGAGGCTTATAACTTGGGTATAATCAAGTGTGGGGTAACAAGTTTGCATCAATCAAGATTTTTGAAGTTTCTGATTTTTATGTTATTGTGCTTTAACCTTAATCAATCTTAGCAGGCTTATTGCGGAAGCTTGTGCTTGTTCTTGCTAGCACATAAGCTCAAAATTCGTGGGTGTGGATGTAGATCCATGAGGTTTGCATACTCAATCTCAAAATCTGCTTAAAACTTGATTTTTGGTGATATTTGTATGAAACTTGTGTTCTTGTAAATTTTGTGGCTTGATCTTGCTTGAATCTGTTTATCTTGCTTGTTTTAGTGTTAATTTGTGCTTGGGTAGCCTTAAATCTCAGTTTTACTTTGAAAAATTTGATTTGGAAAAGATAAAGGGGTGTTTGGGTCTACTGGTTTGTGCTTGCAACTTGTTATTGTGTTGTTGGATTGTGTGGTTTATGCTTGGTATCTGTTATACCTTTGTTTGAGAGTGTTTTGCTGTAAGTTTCTGAGTTTGAAACCTTGAATCAAACAAATTGCTATATCTTGTTGAGTTGACTGTTTTTTTGACCTAGAATTTTGGGAAAACCTAGAGTTTATGCATGTTTAGGGATAAAAGCTGTTAAAACATCATCAATATAACCTATTTGATAGATTTGAAGTGTTGAATTTGGCTTGTGTGTCAAATACATCAGCAAAAGTAGAAAACTGCATGTGTTAGTGTTCATCAGTAACTTTCAATGCTTGAATCTTGCTTCATTCTTTGAACCATTGCATGAAACCTGTTTAGACTTGCTTATTGGAGTTTATAATAGCTTGTGTATGCATTTGGTTGAATTTGGCTAGCTGATTATTGCTAAAACTGCTTATTTGTGCTCAACTGCTTATTGTTCATGTTTGTGCAATGTCTGGTGATTAATTGATTAAACTGTATCAACTGGGTGTTAGTGATTGTGTTATTTTGATTGTTATTGACTCCTTTTGATCCAAAGATCATTTGGGTGCCTTTGTGTAATCTGAATCTCCAAAAAAGTCAATAAAGACAAAAAGTCAAACAAGTCAAGCAGTGGAAAAAGTTTCCACTGCTCAACACTCAAAACTAGCCCCTGCTAGTGCAATTTTGTCATCAGCTTATCAATAAGCTATTCTAGCTTATCCAGACTTGCAACAACTTATTTTTTGTAATAGGTCTTCATTATTTGACCCATTTAAGTAAACTGGAGCTTATTGGACTTTGACTTTGACTTTTTACTAGAAAACCAACTACTTTGACTTTTTACATAAGTGCTTATTTGATTTTCCAGCTTATTGAGTGTGCTTATCTGAAAAATCTTTGTTTATTTTGCTTAATTAAGTCATTTTAAAGCTTTTGGAACTTTAATCAGCACTTGGGGTGGCCTAGAACTCAAAAACGACTATTTTGTCGTTTTGTGTAGATTGCTTATTGCATTTTCAGGCTTATTCCTTAGGCTTATTTCAAATTTCTTTTTGCAGAAGTCTTTGTTAGGTCAAAAGAAGCTTGTGTGTCAAATTTTAGCTTATGGCATCAGCTTATAGCTTAATGGGCCAAAAAGCCCATTAAGAATAAGCTGCTTATTATAAGTTAGCTTATTTCACATTTTCAGCTTTTGGGCCTTTGGAAAAAGTTGTTTAAAATCAAATTTTGAGTCAACCTGTGCTTTTTGGGCTTATTTTGAACAATTTTTGTTATTGGGCCCAAATTTGGCCCAATAGTGTACTGTTTTGGGTTTAGCCCATTTTCTAGGCCCAATAACGGTATTTAGGTAATTTCACTTTCATTTCTGAGTTATTTAGGTTAAATTAAGCTAGTTTTCAAGTTTTTAGAATTTTTTATAATTTTTGGATTTTTAATATTATTTTAATATTATTTTATTATTAAAATTTAAAAGTCTGATTTTCTAAGTTTTTACATTTTTCCTAGGTTCTAAGCACTTAATTAGGATTTTTGCATCTTTCCAAGTATTTTTAGAGTCTTTTAATTACTTTCTAGAATTAATTTAAGTTTTAATTGATTTTAGTAGTTTTTAATTGTTTAAAAATAGTTTTTATTGATTTTAAAATTTTGGAAAATATTTTTTAGCTTAATTAGAGTATTTTTGAGGTTTACAAACTTTAAAACCTTGTTTAGGGCTTTTTAATAATTAATTTTGATTTTTAGGGCTTTAATTAGCATTAAAAAGTCATTATCTAATTAATTAAAAGGTTTTTGCAAGTTTTGATTTTTTGTAAACTCTTAGAATATTATTGTGAATTTTTGGTAATTTTTAGGAATTTTTAGGGTAAAATTTTAATTTTGGTACTTTTTACGACTTTACGTGTATACCTTTTTCGACTTAGTTTAATCCGTCTTTGTAACCGTCATTCTCTTCTAATCTCCTTTCTATCTTTCTTTCTCAAAAATATAATCACAAATCTAATCCATATCATTACACACATAACACACTAGCCTCCTTGAGAACGAACTCATTTTAGGGTCATTTACACACGGTTTTCCTAAATCGTCGTGCTTACTTACCCTAATTACCATCCTTTTCCTAAAGGGGTAATTTTACAACTATCATTTTGAAGACTTGTTTTTGCTTAAACACCGAGAAATCATCATCATGATATGTGTGAAAATCAAGTTTCTAAATGGTTTTTTTATCTATTATTTTTTACTCATTTATTTTCACGCATATCAGGTGTATTTTTTTACTCTCTCATCTTTTTTGGTTAATCATTATTCTTTTTCTTAATTAATATCACCACCAACCCCTAACTACCTAACATAGCACCGGACGTCATCACCTACACCACCACCCGCTCCATCGTCATATCCGTCCTAGAATCATAACTACTAGAATCATAACCACTATCCGTATGCAATCTTTAAACTTTACTTTTTAATTATATTTGTCTTTAGTCGTGTTATGTTTTTAAAAATTATGGATCAAAATTAATCATTGAGTTAAGTTGTGTTTGTTTTTTTTAGATGTAAATTAACTTATCATTTCTTTCACTTCTTTCACAGATCTTGTAAAAAGTGCTTCTTGATCATAGAGAATTTTTGTTTTGTTTTTTGAAGCTCATATCTAAAATTAAATATCTTCAAGATCTATACTTTGAGAACCCTCAATACCAACACCAACTGCCACTACACCACCTGCACCTCCATCAACCACCGTTGGACCACCATTGAACTCTAAACTACACTACAAAACCAAGGTAGCGACAAAGAGATCGTTGAAGGGATTCTTCGTCGACAGTGAGATCGCCGGAGGTGGCCTTTGTCGGTAGTGAGGCTGCCAAAGGTATTCGCCGGCGACAATGAGATCGTCGGAGATGATGTTCGTATGTTTATGTTGGTGATGGTGTTGATAAACAAGAAATGGTTATGGTTGTGTTGACGGGTTTTCAAAAGCTGAAAGAAAGAAGAGGTAAAAAGACATATTTTATGTCTGCAAAATAAAAAAGAAAAGAAGTGATTTTTAGCTCTTTTGTCTTCAAGAAAAAAACTGTCTGTAGTTGAATTGTCTGCGCGCTTGTAGACATAAGAGACAAGAAGCTCTTATTTGTAAAAAACAAACGAAGCCTTAGTTATGTTTGTGATTTATAATATTTTATTTTGTTAGAAGTGGTTTCTATGAGATAATCACTGAACTCCCCCGCTAAGTGTTTGTGAAATTGTCTAAATGGATTACTTGGTTGAATGCTAATGTTTGTTGAACCGTTACTAGACTGTGCTAATGCATTTCAGTTAACTAATATTAGAATGGTAATCATATCAAAGTTTACTTTTAGTGGGATTTGATACAACTGGTTTATGTAACTCTTGTAATCATAATAAGATTAATCCATACACATGAAATAGAGATAGAATCTAGAGAGAGAATAAAAACTAGAGAGAGAAAGTAGAGAGAAGGATAAAAGAAAAAAATAAATGGTTGATTGAACTATGAGAAAAATAGAACCAACAAACCCTCCCTAACACACTAGGGAGGGAATTTATAGTGCTACGCGTCTATATGGGCCATGGGTTTCCTCTTGGACAGGGCTTGGCTTTGTCTTGGGCTTAAGGCCCTAACATGGATAATATTAGCTTAAAGTCCAAACCCGTTAACCCCGACTAGCCTATTACAATCCAAGACCTATCACGGCTAAGATGACCATTTACATTCTTGTTTTAGTATATAAAATTTAAGGCTAACAATCTCCCCCAATGTACCGGTCATCCTTAAATTTAATTTTTGAAAGACCGTATACATTCTTGTGGAGGTGATATTCATTTACCTTTAAGCTTTGCCATCTTTGGTTGTATCTTGGTTTTGATCTTGTTTGGAATAACTTTGTTCCTTCATGCTTTTGTGATCTTGATCTTGAGCATTTGTCTTTTGACTTTGAGTGCTTGAGATCTTAGTTCTATCCTTGATTATCTTGATAATCGCCATCTTGTGCTCTTGTGACTTCTGAATCGACATGCTCATATTATGCTGATTTCTCGAAAGGCTAACAGTCTCTCATACATACATATATCTTGTTTGACCTTGAATAATTCATGATTATCAGAGTTACAAAAGTCTTTAACTTTTAGTATGAACACGTTGAGACGACTTCAGTTAGTCTATAGCTACGCTACCTTCTTGATATGCAGCAACATATATAGACACGGATGAAATGGATTGGAACTTTTTGCCCTAATTTGGTAGTGTTTTACCTCCGTCCGGTGAAGAACGTTAAACGGTATTAAATACCGTACATGTGATCAGGTAGATTTAATTAAGAGCCTCATTTATAGGGTTTCCCGGATGTACTAGCCAGTTCTCTTTACCCGACCGTATCAAAGCAGACTACGACAGTAAAGAGTAAATCAGTTGGATAAGTTATCCGTCTGATTAGAGTCGTCAATTCAGATTCCTGGAACAAGTTTGATTCAATTAAGAATCGCAACATTGTTGCTTTCTAATTTGTAGCAAGCTCGATTCATAAAGAATCTTGAAAGTCACCTACCACAGTGCTGTTTGAAGTTGACACTAGAAGGATTTTCATTCGTCATTGTGAACACTAAAGAGTGTTACTCTGAATGTTCTGGCAAGATCACATGGATTTTGTGAAGAATCCTGGAATCAAGTTTGAATCACTTAAAGAATTAAAACTCAGTTGCATGCTAGTTATCACAAGTTTGATTCGTGTAAAATCACACAAGTTACCTACCATGAGCTTTTTTAATGTTGACTTAAGCAAGATTTCCATCTCCATCGTGAATCTTATCACTCAGATGTTCTGGAAATATCACAAGGATAATGTGTAGGACTTTTTTGTTACCACTTGTGTTCCAGATGATGAACATCAAGTGTTATACATGGATTGTGTCCTAATGAGACTGCGATTAATCTCTTTTTGGCTCTAGACTCGATAAGTTCGTTTTGGTTTTAGTGATCGGGGGCTGGAGCTGACTGCCACCTTTTCAATATTAACTAACTCAGAATGAGAAAGTCAATAGATAACGTGTTGATCCCCGTGAGAAATGAGACAAGTTTCTTTTGAGAGAAACCTGAATGGCTGGGGAGGATTGTGCATTGCATCATTGGGTCCATGATGACTTGTCTTCAATATGAGCAATCATCTTTGTGATTCTGATAAAGATGTATTGACCCAGTTTCTGCCTAAATTGCATAGAATCTTCAACCCCTTCAATGCTTACCAATACGTCATCACTAGAACCTTGTCGTGATTGTTCTAGTGCTAGCTTAAGTAATTAGTGTGCATTCAACGTCGTTCAAATTCAACTCCATCTTTCCTAAGGACTGCTATTTCTAACTATGGGATGTCCTTGGGTATATCTTTCTAGTTTTGGTTGGATCAGAGGACTTAATTTCCTATCCTAAACCACCGTTTGACTCTATCATTCCGTCGTGAGATAGTAGGTTGTTTGGGTATAGATCGTGATCATAAAACCATTGAAAACCAATCAAAGTGTTTGATAAAAATCAAAACTTTTAACACTTTGAAAGTTTTATATATTTGAAATACTTCTCCTACACACATGCATCGATATTCGAAATAGTTTAGCATGTTAAGAAAAGAGTTGAACATGAGTCTTTAATATCACATTTCTCTATATAATATTTTAATCGTATTTTCTCTCCAATCTCTAATATAAAAATTACTTGATGCTAGAGATACTAATTGATTAAAATGACATTTTCTGAAAATCGATTGAGAGAGAAAACTATGTATACGCATGAATCATGGAACTTTTTCTTGGTGCTCCCCCTCAACAATATATGTGTGTACTAATGAATCAAAATTTGACACCAAAAAATAAATTGTCCACCACAAAATAAAATTGACACCACAAAATATGTTGAGGGGACAAAGTTGAGTTGCCTTATCCGATATTATATACTCCCATTATAAATTTTTCGGAAAGTGTTGGATACATAAAATGTGACAATTATAAGATGTACCCAACAACAAGTTCACGATTTTAAAACGTTTCCCCAAAAAAATTGATCCACGTAAATCTGAAATTTTTTGAGATGATTGAAACCACATTATGAGGAAGGGAGTGTTGAACACATAATTTTGAAAGATAGATACCACAAATGAGATTTGACATTGATAAAGACTTTTTCGAAAATTGTGTTCAACGGTTTTAAAAATATCCTAATAGAGGACTTCTCTTCTATCGAGTAGGGAAAGCACACTGAAACGTACTCTCCCATTTCGTTCGGGACCGATTTTCATGAGCTTAAAACTTCGATCGTTTTATAACTAGCTCATGACCGAGAAAAAATAATTTCCCGTCATTGAGGATAAGTTATCATCCGTGATAAGCTTTGCTTACTTTGAAGTTCAAGTTCTAAGCTGACATTTACTTAGAAGTCATAAAGAAAATAGAAATGACATGTTTTGAAAACATTTAAACTTTCATTCGAGCTTTATTTACTAACCTGTTGTCATTATTGAATGACATTTATATGCATGTAAATATTATCGATACTGAAAGATATGTCGAGAAGATTCTTAATTTTTTTTGAAATTTTCTATTTTGTATTTTGTAGGTTTTATTATTTTTGTATTTTCTTCTTATATGATATTTACAGGTTTGATTTTTGATTGAATCAAGGAGACTCATTTGCTAGAACCTCCAGTTCTGCTAGAGTCAAACATCTCATACCAAGATGGCCGACGAGGTACTCAAACCTATCTTGCGACAGAGCTTTTGTAAACAAGTATGGTATATGGTAATCTATTCTGACAAAGTATAATTCTATGATACCTCGTTCTATTTGTTCCTTGATGAAGTGATATCTGACGTCCATGTGCTTGGTGCGGGAGTGTTAAACCGGGTTGCAAGAGATGGCTACGACCGACTTTGAGTCACAATACATAGGTATTTTATCATAGTGGAAGCCATAATCAGTGAGTTGAGTTCTCATCCAAAGGACTTGAGCACAACACACATATAGAGACACATACTCTGCTTCGAATGATGACAATGTAGTGCAATCCTGCTTCTTGGACGACCAACCCACAAGTTTGTCTTCCTCTAGAAATTGTATGCCGCCAAAAGTGTTTTTTCGAGTATCCTGGCAGCCCGCGTGATCAGTATCTGAAAAGACCGTTAAACGAAAACCGATTTCCCTCAGATACTAGAGTCCCATGTGAATGGTATTCTTAAGGTACTGACGTTTAACCTATTCGAGGTGATTTTTTGTAGGTCTAGCTTAATATCGTGCACAATAGCATGTAGCATGAACAATATCTGGTCTGTTGGTTGTAAGGTACATGAGAGACCCGATCATACAATGATATCGCGTTTGATATATGGGTAGTGCATATAAGTCAGCGTCTAGGGATATGGTTGATAATGGTGTACCAACGCGTGCACATGAGGCCATCATGCTTTTTAAGTATCTCGTGAGCATACTTAGTTTCGTTAATAAAGATACCACGTGGAATTAGTGAATCTGAAGGCTACAAAGAGTTTTAGTTCCCCCATTATTGACATTTGAAATTTGTTGTGCATAAGTTTTCAAAACGTTTTGAATGTTTTGGGTTCGTAGAACCAAAAATGATGTCATCAACGTAAATCTGCACAAGCAATATGTGATCCTTGTATTTATGTGTTAGCCTCAAAATATTGAGTCAAACAAGAATGTTCGGTCATAGGTCTATATTGTAACATTTATAATAACGTTGTAATAGCTAGTTAAAATAGTCGTGACATTACGGGCTTGATGGCTAGCTTAAAAGGCCTCTTTCAAGGTACTAAGCATTTATTCAAGCCCGGCCCAATCAAACTATAGCCCATTAAGCCACATGTAGGCAAAGGCTATAAATACCCTTCCTAGCATGTTAGGAAGGGTGTTGGTTGTCTCATTTTTTAATCTAATCTCACAATAGTTTCACACACACTTCTCTCTACTTTCTCTGACTACTTTCTCTCCCTATAAACCTTCCATCTTTTATCTACCTTTCTTTCTTCTTTATTCGTGTAGAATCATCATAAAAATAGGGACAACAATTGGTATCAGTCGCCATTGGGTAGTTTTGTGATTCGTTGTTGATAATATATTTGGTTCGTGTGATTTTCTCCTAAAATCATCTCGAATTCAATTGTTTCTTATGTTCTTCGTGGTCTAATTCGTTCTATAGATCATCATCATACTTGTGGTCAGTTTTTCTGTACGTTTGTTTGGGTTCAAACATGAACTCCTTGTGAAAATCTTCACTTGATTCTATAAAGTTTCGTCCTTACTTACTCATCGTAACAACAGGGTTTACTCATTACGATCGTCTATTCCGATTGCAACAGCCCTCGGGGTTTCTACTTGCGATCGTGGATTGCGATCAAGCACTGCGATCCTAATTGCGATCTAGCACTGCGATCTGGTGTTGCGATCAGTGTTGCGATCGAGGTTACGATCTGGTGTTGCGATCAGTGTTGCGATCGAGGCTACGATCTGGTGTTGCGATCAGTGTTGCGATCGAGGTTACGATCTTGTGTTGCGATCAGAAGTTACGATATGGAGTTGCGATCTACATTCCGATGGATGTTGCGATGGACATCTAAATTTTGTTCGAGTATTTTTTAGACTTAGCCACTATCTAGACTAGTCCCGGAACATAGTTTGGCGGGAAAACCCAAGTAAAATTTATTTTTCCCTAGACCATTTTTAGGCTATTTAAGCTTCAATTTCAAATATTGGCGAAGCGGAAAATATTTCGACCCAAAATTCAAATTTTCGGACCAAAATTCAAATTTTAGGCCAAATTTCTAATTTTTTAGGTTTTATTTTTCATTAAATTTTTCATTTTTCAAAATTTTCCCTACTAGTTATTGGCGATTTCTAACTCGTTTTCAAAATTTGGTAATTTAATTTTTTTCGGTTTACCTTTTTGTCGGACTGAGGAATTTATTGTCGGATTGAGAATAAATCGGAATTTTCAGAATTTCAAAAACAACACAATCACATTATATCTACTTAAGATCCGAAGTCACTTCATCAACATAGAGACGATCATCATGGAAAAGAGTAAGTGTTCAGTTGTGACAAATCTCGAGATGGAACAATTACAACAACGGACACACTTCTTAAGAGATAAATGCATGGAAAGTTTGAAAATTCTTCAATCATCGTTTGAGAGCCTTTCAAAAGTCCTGCTAGACTTAGGTGAATTCACTGGCACGTTCATAAGAGCATTCACACAAGCCATAGAGAAACTTGTGACACAACTCACCAAAGAAAGACTTTTTGGGAGTGAATGCAAGATCACCTTCACTGAACTCAATACGACATTTGAAAAGACCTTTGATTCATAATTTCTCATGTCTTCGAGTACACAGCGATGCTTCATGAGACATCATAGAAATGCTCAAACGTTCAATGACCTGATCCCAAGTAACATCAAATCCATTGAAACCTATGTCCACGGAATAATAATTCACGAACAAGAGATAGATAATAGGTTTAAGGCAAATTGTGGTACAATATCGGGTCATGTGAATGAAAGTTGCACATCACGGAACAAAAAGCATGGTACGCAGGATGATCATACCATACATGGGAAATAAAGCAGCGGCACTGGCACACAAGACATCAGTTCTGAGAATGTCATCAGCAATACACCTTCCTATGATAATGGCCCTGTCTTCGACTCTGACCTATTGGAAGAGGTACACAATGATGAATATAATGTGTTTGCCAATGATAATACGCATGAGCATTGTGATCAAACTCAAACCCTTATTGACACATGTATGACGGAAAAGGTTGATAGCAATACTATACCTAATCCATCAGACACATGCAATAATGAGTCTGACGATGATCAACATGCAAATGAGTATGATAATTAGGAGCGTATTGCGCTTGCTAATTTAATTTCTACTTTACAAAAAGATGTCAAACAAACTAGAAAGAGTCAAAAGCAATTAAAGAAGGCAAATGCTACGCTCACTTAAAATTTTGAAGAATGCAAAGCTGCTCTAATTAAATCTAGTGAGACCATTGAAAGCTATAGAGCTCAGCTTCTTCAAAAGACCAATGAGATTTGTGGGTACAAAGGGTGTTTAATTAATGTCAAAAAGGACGATTATCAACAGAAATATAACGAAACTCTTAAGCTTCTAGAACAAGAGAAACGTAATTATAACACCTCTTTGAGTACTGAACGTCACAAAACGTATCTTGCTACCACGACAGTCAATGATCTAACTCAAGTAAATGGTTTTCTTCAAGAGGATAAAACTAAACATGTTAATGAAAAGAAAGCAGTGGTTGAAAAGTTGGAAAAGGATTTCAAAACTAGACAAGCGAAAGATATCGACAAAATGGTGGAACTTGAAACTCAAATTGATTTTTACAAGAAATTTGTTTACAAAACTAATCAATCAGTTCAAACCATGAGAATGTTGGTACCTCGTTCGTTTTATAAGGATCGACCTAGTTTTTGCTAATCCTAAGTACCTTGATCAAGCTCAATTTGAGAATCAGCACTTATATCTTGATGAGTCCCAATGAACCGATCTTGACTGCCTTGTCCCGATAGTGAAGAGACAAATGATTTTGAAGAAGACAGTAGACGAAAAGTTAATAAAGAATTTGTTAAACCATATATATATGCTTATGAAAACAGTCTGTATGGTCTTTTCAAACCACAAACATAGAAGACTGGTGAGCAAATATTTTTCGAATGTGAACAAATAAGAATTAAATGGAGACAAGATTTTGCCACTAAGAAAACTAATGTTTCAAAATTTATTGAGTACTAGCCATTTAAAGCTTTTGTAAGCAAGAGTAAGCAAGAACTTAGTATTCTCAAGAGTAACATTGAAAATTTCAAAAAGGTTGTTGATGATGACTGGAAAAAACGTGAACTTTCGAAAGGAGACAAAGAAATTCCTCACGATATAACTGTGCTTGTGAAAAGTATTTTGATTCCGCTTGCTAAAAGAACGCAAAAACATATTTGGAATTTGAAACATTAATTAAGCAAGAAATGTTTGATGATTTGAAATATGTTGAATCTCTTGAACAAGAAGTGAACGACCATCAACCTGAAAGAGACGAGTTTTCTACAGCATATGATCTACTCTTACACGAATGTCTCTGCAAAGATATTTTGTGTGTTGCTCTCACATCTTGTGCAGATATAGACAAATATTCTGACGTGGCATGCCAATATCTTGATCAAGTCAAAGAGTGTGAATGTCTTGAAACAGAGCTTTCGAAACACACAGATAATGTTGATCAAAAGGCTTTTGCGTTGATTCAACACCGATGTGAATTCCTTCAAAAACACTGTCATACTCTAGAACTTGCTTTGCAAGACAAAGTCGGAAAAGGTCCAAATGATAACAACTTACAAGTAAAACTTTTCGCCTTGTGTCGAGAAATGAACGAAAAGAGTATGGAAATTACAGACTTGAAAGCTCGGTTACAAGAAAAGGACATAGCGATAGAAGAGTTGAAGAAACTCGTTGCAAAAATGGGTGGAAAAACAGTGGAACCTAAAGTTGTGAAACCTGTTGTTCGACAACCCAATGCCTACAAGGATCCAAAGCCCTCTATCTTTGGAAAACCGACTCCTTTATCCAATTCTTCCCATGTAAAATCTAGGTTACCCCCTAAAACTGATGTGAAACCAAGTGATCCAAAACCATCCATATCACCCTATGTTCCTCCATTTAGAAAGCACACTGTTGCTAAACCAAACCATGTGAATGCACCTAGCACTTCTAGGACTCCTCCAAAACGTGTGACATTTGCGTCCACAAAGGAATATGTAGGTTCAAATGACCTACTTCATACCAACAACCTAGAGGATGCTACGCAAAAAGGGAAGATTCAGAAAGATAAACCTGTGTATTCAAAACCTAGTTCACCAAATCCCGCTAGAGTTCAACACACTCCTAATGGTAGTCAACCAAAACCTAGGATCCCTTACCAGTAATCTAGGAATTTGAAACCATCCATGAATAGTCATGTTTCGAACACTACGCCTGAACGATTTGGAAAACCAAGGAAAAAAAGTACTTTCGTGAATCCCAAATTCCCTGTATGTCCCACTTGCAAAAAGAGCATTCACAATTGAAATCATGACCATTGCATTCTGCAATACCTCTATAAGGTCAAATCTCGTTCCTTTGAACGGAGATCGAATACAGAATCCCATAAGACAACAAGGAGATACAAACATGTTGCAAAGAAAAGCAATAACAACAAATCTGAAAAGTGGATTAAAAAAGGACATAGTTTCTCTCGAAATAAGTCTTCCGCTGTGCAAGAGAAAACTACTCCTAAATCTAGTCTTCAGTAGAAACCAACGGGTAGGATCTTCAAGGATGTTGATCTTAAGTGGATTCCCACAGAGAAGAGTGTTGAAACTTGCTCCAGCACTAATGTGGGTGTTCTGAATATAGACAATGAATTTGTTACTCCTAACACTAGTATTTTTGCAAACTCTTCTTCTGTCATTGCATGTACAACAACGGACTCTAAACCCACTTCTCCTTCTTCAAAGGGTTCCAATTCTATAAATATCAATAGAAAAACGAAATAAAAATGGAAAAACTTTCAAAAGACCAAAAATATTCTTCTCGACATGTCATTTAGTATCGATAATATGGACGTACCTAGAAATGTCGCTCAATAACGACACGGGTGTGTACATAAAGCTCGAATGAAAGTTGTAAATATTTTTCAAAACATGTCATTTCTACTTTCAATAAAGGAAAATGTATATCTTGGACAATTTTTCCAACAACGGGTAGAGCAGTCTATCTTGGGTTGAGCTTGTCACAAAACATTCAACGTTTTGAGTTCAACACAATTGCTTGTAATCACTTTCAGATTGCAACCCAGATCTATATTCACGGGGGAGTGTACGCTTTAGTTCCCTTACCCTCAGCAAAAGAAGCGAAATCTTCTTACACTTGAGTGGATTTGTCAAGACATTCAAAGTCTATGAACTCAAGTTTATGCTTTAGAAAAACTTTTTCGCCAAAAAGAAATAGAGTTTTTTAAAAAGCGTTGAACACAATTTTTTCAAGAATTTTTCAATGATTATTCAAAATCTTTCAAAAATTATGTGTTGAACAACTCCCATCCACAAAAAGGGAAATGTGTATCACATCCTCATAATGACAATTCAATTGGATCAGTTTTTGAGGGGGAGCATTCCAAATTCATGCTAAGTTTGACACATTTTTCTCCCGAAAACTTTCAAGACTGTTTTTCAAAAATATATTTTAATCAAAGTTAGTATCTCTAATATCAGAAGATTTTATATATTAGAGATAGGGGAGAAAATGTGATTAAAATGTGATGTAAAGACTCAAGCACACATGGTTATGATCAAATACCCACAACATCTTTAATTCACGACGTTATTGGTGTCAAAAGGGTGGTTAGGTTTAAGTCCTATGATCCAACCAGAACCGGAGGGATCTTCCCAGGGACAATCCAATAGATTCTTAGAATTCCTTAGGAAAGATGGAGTAGAATGTGAACGAAGCTGAATGCAAACTAAGTACTGATGCAAGCACTGGAACAATCACAACAAGGTGCTAGTAATGATGTCTTGGTAAGCATTGAAGGGGTTGAAGAATGAAAAAGAAATGTAAGGATAAAGGGTGTAAAGAAATTAGCCCTCCATACAACTTAGGCAGAAACCGGGTCAACACATCATGAAGACTACACATCATGGACCCAATGATGTATTGCACAACCCTTCCCCAGCTAACTCAGGCTTCTCTCAAAAGAAGTTTGTTTTATTGTCACGGAGATCAACATGACTTCTATTGACTTTCTCACTCCGAGATAGTTGATATTGAATAGGTGGCATCTGCTCTAGCCTCCGGGACCACTAAAAGTACAAAAAATCGAGTCTAGAGCCAAGAGATCAATCAAATCTCCTTAGGACACACGGATGACGATCAAGAGAGTCCTATGCTATATCCTTGTGATATTGCAAGAACACTCAGAGTGATACTACTTAGTATTCACAATGATGAGTGGAAATCCTTCCAGTGTTAACATCAAACAGCACTACGGTAGGTCATGTGTAAGATTCTTTTAGAATTGAACATGTGTAAACTGAAAAGCAACAGTGGTTTGATTCTGAATTGATTCAAACTCGTTTCAGGAAAGCAACAATGGTAAGATTCTTAATGAATCAAACTTGTGTCAACAGGAAAGCAACAATGGTAAGATTCTTAATGAATCAAACTTGTTCCAGGAATTTGAATTGACGACTTTAATCAAGCGGATATTTATTTAATTGATTCACTCTTTATGTTCTCAGTCTTGCTTTGAGACGGTCGAGTAAAGAGAACGGCTAGTACAGCCGTGAAACCCTGTCAAGGAGGTTCTTAATTGAATCTTCCTAATCACATGTACGATATTTAATATCGTGTAAAGGTCTTCACCGACCGGAGGTAAAACGCTACCGATTTAGGACGAATGTCAAAGCCATTCAGTCCGTGTCTAAGTTTGGTCTCGAGAAGGTGGCATTACGGTGTACTCAGCAAAGTCGAAGATTCAAAACCACATTCTCATGCCCAAAGACATTCTACAATCAAGAAAGCTAAAGACTTCTGCAACTCTGATGATCAAAATCTTCCTTAACAATTTATGTAGAGGAATGACCTCTATTCAAAGGAGATTGTTAGCAATCCATAAAGATAGTGCAAAGTATGAGCATGTGGATGAAGACACAAGATCGCAAGATGGTAAAGAAGGGGTTGAAGAATGAAAAAGAAATGTAAGGATAAAGGCTCAAAGATCACAGCATGAAGGAACAAGACTACTATTACACGTTCAAGATTTAGTTATGACAAAGTTTGTAATCTCCATTGATCTCCAAATATCGAAGAGGAATGACGTCACATTGGGGGAGATTGTTAGCCTCAAAATATTTAGTCAAACAAGAATGTTCGGTCACAGGTCTATATTGTAACATTTATTAGAACATTGTAATAGCTAGTTAAAATAGTCGTGACATTACGGGCTTGATGGCTAGCTTAAAAGGCCTCTTTCAAGGTACTTGATTGAGTCGTTTTCGTACACCCGAAAGGTTATCGTAGTTCTGGCGAAGTGTGAATGCAGATCCGCGTTTATGTCTCAAGTTTGATACTCCAATAAAAAGGGTTTTGATTTTAATATATAACTCAACTAATTTGGAAAGACTAAAAATATAAAACGATATAAAGACAACAATCTTACTACGAATATGAAGCTACTAATACCAACTAATAATAATAAAGGTGCTAAACTAAACCAACATAAATAAAAACTATTATAATCATGATATTAAAGTAGAAATCAACACAACAACAATGACAAACATATTAAAGCTAAGTAAACTATGATAATAAAAAGAGAGAGAATAAAAATCGCATGACGAACCGCAAGTAACATAAAAGAACTCGATCTATTAAACTTAGTCACTAGTTAAACCTTAAACCAATAAAGGTCTAAACTTTAACTCCCAATTAAGTCTAATTAACCAAAAATCTCAACGCCAAAGAAAATATCAACCGGAATCATGGATCATCATCTTGCCAAAAACATCAACACATATCAAATCCAACAAATCAAGAAACATGGGGTTAGCACAAAATAATCAAAGACTACAACTTTAATAATTTTTATAAAAACTATATTATTATTTTTTTCAAACCTTTTTAAACTATTTAAATCAACTACTTAATATAAATACTGAAACTTAATAATATAAGTATTATTTTCGAAAACTTTTATAATGCTAAATACGTATTTTAAAAAGAAGGTTTATTAGTTCTTTTGATTCATGTTAATAACAGATTATAAAGTAAAATAAAACACAAGGCTAAAATCACTATATTAATACCATAAAGTAAAACAATGACATAAAAGTATGGTTAGCAAAGTGGTAAAATGAAAGAGGTCTGAGTTAGAAGACCTGGGTTCGAGTCTCGTAATCACATTTTCCTGAAAATCATTTTTTTTCTCTTTTTCTTTTGCACAATTTGAATCTAACAGACTAGCAAATCAATCTTTCAAAAACTTGCACAGTTATATGAGAGGAAGAAATAGGCTTGACAAAATGAAACATAAGCTTTAACAAAATAGTAACTAATCTAATAAGCCTGAAAAACAAATGGGTTTAAGCCACAAAACTACTTAAGCTTTTTACAGAAAAATTCGGTGAAGCTTTTAAGCTTAACCGAGAGTTATTTGCGGCCGCACTAACTTGTCAAACAAACAGCCCCAATACCAAATTCCAATAAAACCACACAGAATCATTCACGAATCGAACAAGCACCTAAACAAAACTCATATTCAACAAACTTTCATTAATCGAAATCAGACCGGAAGAAGAAACAAAATATGAAAAGCTGCATTTATATTATAATATATCTAAATCTCACCTAAGAACTAATCTAAATCTAACAATATTTTACCTACTATGGAAAGAACAAGACATACCAAAAATAAATAAGGAAAGCTGCGTCTCTACCTAAAACAAAAACGAAGAAAAAAAAGCAATTGAAAATAAAGAAAGATGCGTATTATATTCTCCCCTGCGTATATCTCAAGCCAACATATATCTGATCTTTTTCCTCTTTTTCCACTTGGGCCTGCTTGGGCTTTTTTTTTCATCTCGGGCCAATATTGGGCTTTTTGTCATCTCGGGCCATTGTTGATAGTTGTATAATAATGGTCGGTTCGACCCATTTAAATGGTGTCGGACCGACCCAATAAATTATGAAGGCACCGTTGGACTCGATTTTCGTGCTCTTTCCATTTATCATGCTCGTTTTTGGCTCTTTGGCTTCGTTTTTGCTCTTTTTCTTCATATCCGTACCTACAATAATAAATAACACATTTTAAACGATATATGCAATAAAAGTACACTTTTGCTATTTATTATGCCATAAACGAAGGAGATTAGCACTAAAACCACGAATAATTACGTGTTCAACACACCCCTACACTTAAAACGTTGCTTTCCCCAAGCAACTATTATCACAAACGTTAAATCCAAAAACAATTTAAAACTACTTTATTTGAAATTGCTAAAATAAAATAAAAATAAAAATCCATAGTGACCCGCCATGATCGACTTTTTATTTAAGGTATACGGATCATAGAACGGGAAACAAGCAAACTCGGTGTCTCTAGGGAATAAATATCGTCATCCTCTTTTTATTACTCCCAACTAAGCTAAAATTCCTTGTGCAAACGTTTTGGCAAAATGCTAACACTACTTATACTAATAACCTATGTAAACATAACTTTTTACTCCTATAATTATAAAAGACTAGGCCAGTGTGTTCATTTTCAAGGTTTTGATCGTTCAAATCGACATTTGTTATGGTTGCTAATCAACTAAGTGGAATATTAGGCTCACCGAAAATGACGAGATTTAAGTTTCAAAAATTTCCTTTCCCATGTAGCGGCTTTCTTCTCGGAACGTCCCAACCTCATCGGTTAAGTGTCCGGCCTTTTGACACCCCACGGAGAATAGTACCGGGATTGGCGGGATTTTGAAACCAAAGATCTTGAAATCACCGCTAAGATAATAAAAGACACTTAGATGAAAAACAACGACGGTAATTAGAGATTGAAGATTCAAAGGAGAGATCACTCCATGTAGCGACTTTCTTCTCAGCTTGTCCTTTAGCAAAGCTTAGGAGGCTAGGTTTTTACACCCTCGATAATAGTATCGGAGCTCACGGGATCTTTGACTTCTACACTCTCTAATACCGTCTAAACTCTTAAACAAAATTGACGAATTCTAGTTCAACTTTGGATTTAAATTTAAGAAAAAGCAAGTTTCTCACAATTATAATTAAAGCAACAAAAAACACTTATTCATTCACTCGACTCTTCTAACTCTATTGAACATTTTTTTTTTCAAATTTTTCTTTTTTTTCTTTTTTTTTCTCTTTTTTTTGGTTCGATTTTTTTTCACGCAACATTATTTCAAATTTAAGAAAGTATGCTTTCACTCAAATTTAAATAAAAAGTTGAACTAGGACTCTATATGAAAATTGCATAAGAATTTATTTTTGCATAACAACACAATTTTTAACGTTCAAAGGCTTGAAAAAAACACAGTTATTTAGTCTAGTTATAATCTAGGAGGAAAAGCCACATTTTACTCATATAAGCTCTAAAGAGAACCAACTACTCCACGTTTAGCATTTTCATTTGCACAATTCCTAAAAGCTCAGTCTAAAAGTTAAGGGAGCAGCCAGATCAACACTCAGGCAGAGTTAGGATCCCCTTTGTTCTATCCTATGGGACAAGACAATCACGTACGGTCAAAAACGTTTTATTATTATTTAATAAAATATATATAAAAAACAAACACACATTTGATCAAAATAGGATGCACAAGGGCAAACAAGTAGGCATGAATATGATCAATATGATATAAACTCCCTACACTTAGAACCGAACATTGGCCTCAATGTTCAATAGTGATAAGGTGCTACCCCTACACTTAAGAACATAAAATGTTAATGCTAGAATTCCAAGTGTAAGAAGAAGAACACAATCAGATATGTACGGATAAAGAGGAGAAATGAGTACTCCCCTAATATAAACATGAAGATCGATCGGAGATTGAATGAAGAAGATAATGGAAAACAGCAACATCAACCCTCTGAAAGTCTTCTTGATCCAAGGGAACCCTGCACACAAAACAAATACCAACAAGCACACATGGAGAGAAGAACGCCCCTACACTTATGTTAGAAAATAGATAAAATAGATAAATCATCGGGTTGCCTCCCGAGAAGCGCTTGTTTTTGTTAACCGAGTCACGAGCCTGACTCGACCCCGAATTAAATGGTCCATGGGGGAGCAAGAGAATCACCACTGGCTCCAAACAGATATGCCAGGGTCAAAAATATTATCCTCATTACCGGATGAGAATAAAGAAGAAGAATCCACAGTATAAGTAAAGAAAAGAAGAAGGATTCTTATAACATACGAGAAATAGGTATAAAGGCGATCCTTAAGAATACTCGTCTTCGCCAAGGGCGGGAGGGTGGGAGAAAAAGATATCAAAGTGTCACCTGAGGACACTTGATAGAAACTCAAAGCAAGAGTCGATGGGGTAACTGGTAAAACATCACAAGTAATAACAACATCAACGTCTCCTCCAGGATCAAAACACTCATCCTCATTTCCCGGTATGAAATGAGGAAAGTAAAAGCGATACATCACCCGCTTGGGTGTCCACGCGGTAGGATAGGGTGGCAACATAATATGAGAAATATCAGAAGAAATATCTACCACCCGCGTCACCTCTCCAGACCGAATCAAACGGAAGGTAGGGTCAAATCTCTCCACCTCCTCTATGATGGGAGGTGGCATGGCTAACAAAGAATGCTCATCAATAGCAAGATATTTGGAGCTATCAATGTCCTCAATCCCCTCTTCAAAGAGAGGATTCACCTCACTAGAGATGTAGGCGTCATCAAAGTCAAATAAAGGGTTCGAATAAATCTTGAAATTTTCCTTAAGAACGTCTTCATCGGATAGTGACTCATCCTCACTAGAGGTAAAATCATCATCGAGATCAAAAAGAGGATTAGAGAAAGCCAAAGAATCATCTCCCAAGATGTCGGTGGGAAGTACTGAATCATCGCTAGAAAGAGATTCACACTCACTATCACTATCGGAAGAACCGTAGGCTTACTTTGTATTGGAATAAGAATCTCATCACAAGGAATAGTGATAAGACCCTCATCCCCTATGATGAGAGAGGCATCAGTCTCCGTAGTGGAAGAATCAAGAATAGGATTTGTAGTCTCACATGATGGATTGAGATCATAAATATTATCCTCGTCATCATCATAATAATAAGGAATTACACGAGGCATAGAGGTTTAAGCACTAAGATTAGATACTTTCTCTTGTCGCTGTCGCTTTTCCACCTCCCATGTTTCTTTTAGTCGAATTACACCGTCATGAAGTTTCAAAAGAAGTTCTTGTGTTACTTCATTCGGATTCAAAGAAGTTTGATGATCGAGGGTGTATTGTGGGGGCTCAAAATTATGAAAACCGGAATTATAGCACAGATCAGGCTCATAATAATTCATCGGTTGACAAGAAAGAGTTTCATGAGGGCCCCCACAATTGTTGCGACACGGGTATTGAGAAAAACCCGGTGCATGTTGCGGATACGGATCGTCATATATGTAAGAGGGTGAGATAGTGTCATTAGAGGTGAAGTACGAATTGATCGAATTTCAAAATAGACAATGTCCAAATTGTGAACTGGGGAGATCTCTTCCGCACCGCTCGCATGAACACCATTGATATGATTGACTACCAGACGATGGTCTCCCACACCCTATACAATACGAATCCATGAAGAATTAAAAATAAGAGGGGTTGAGAAAAAGAATTAAACACGATAGAAGATAAAGAAGATTATTTTTTTTTCTTTTTGAAACTTTTTTTTTAATAATTTTTTTTAAACGATATATATATAGTAATAAAGAAAATAATATAAAATAAGAAAATATTTTTGGTTTTTATAAATTTTATATATTTTTATGGATTTTTAAATATTTTTATATATATATACAAATACGAAAATAAACTTTCAAAGCGAAAGGATCTTCAAGTCACTAACTAAAAAGACAACGCAAATATCGCTACACACATTCCCCGGCAGCGGCGCCATTTGATTGAGTCATTTTCGTACACCCGAAAGGTTATCGTAGTTCCGGCGAAGTGTGAATGGAGATCCGCGTTTATGTCTCAAGTTTGATGCTCGAATAAAAAGGGTTTTGATTTTAATATATAACTTTGAAAAGACTAAAAATATAAACGATATAAAGACAACAATCTTACTACGAATATGAAGCTACTAATACCAATTAATAATAATAAAGGTGCTAAACTAAACCAACATAAATAAAAACTACTATAATCATAATATTAAAGCTAGAAATCAACAAAGCAACAATGACGAACATATTAAAGTTAAGTAAACGATGATAATAAAAAGAGATAGAGAATAAAAACCGTATGACGAATCACAAGTAACATAAAAGAACCCGATCTACTAAACTTAGTCACTAGTTAAACCATAAACCAATAAAGGTCTAAACTTTAACTCCCAATTAAGTCTAATTAACCAAAAATCTCAACGCGAAAGAAAATATCAATCGGAATCATGGATCATCGTCTTGCCAAAAACATCAACACATATAAAATCCGACAAATCAAGAAACACGGGGTTAGCACAAAATAATCAAAGACTACAACTTTAATAATTTTTATGAAAACTATATTATTATTTTTTTCAAACCTTTTTAAACTATTTAAATCAGCTACTTAATATAAATACTTAAACTTAATAATATAAGTATAATTTTTGAAAACTTTTATAATGCTAAATACGTATTTTAAAAATAAGGTTTAGTTGTTCTTTTGATTCATGTTAATAACAGATTATAGAGTAAAATAAAACACAAGGCTAAAATCACTATATTAATACCATAAAGTAAAACAATGACATAAAATTATGGTTAGCAAAGTGGTAAAATGAAAGAGGTCTGAGTTAGAAGACCTGGGTTCGAGTCTCGTAACCACATTTTCCTGAAAATCATTTTTTTTTTCTCTTTTTCTTTTACACAATTTGAATCTAACAGACTAGCAAATCAATCTTTCAAAAACTTTCACAGTTATATGAGAGGAAGAAATAGGCTTGACAAAATGAAACATAAGCTTTAACAAAATAGTAACTAATCTAAGAAGCCTGAAAAACAAATAGGTTTAAGCCACAAAACTACTTAAGATTTTTACAGCTTAATTCGGTGAAGCTTTTAAGCTAAACCGAGAGTTATTTGCGGCTGCACTAACCTGTCAAACAAACAGCCCCAATACCAAATTCCAATAAAACCACACAGAATCATTCACAAATCGAACAAGCACCTAAACAAAACTCATATTCAACAAACTTTCATTAATCGAAATCAGACCGGAAGAAGAAACAAAATATGAAAAGATACGTTTATATTATAATATATCTAAATCTCACCGAAGAACTAATCTAAATCTAACAATATTTTACCTACTGTGGAAAGAACAAGACTTACCAAAAATAAATAAGGAAAGCTGCGTCTCTACCTAAAACAAAATCGGAAGAAAAAAAATCAATTGAAAAAGAAAGAAAGATGCGTATTATATTCTCCCATGCGTATATCTCAAGCCAACATATATCTGATCTTTTTCCTCTTTTTCCACTTGGGCCTGCTTGGGCTTTTTTTTCATCTCGGCACAATATTGGGCTTTTTGTCATCTCGGGCCATTGTTGATAGTTGTATAATAATGGGTCGGTTCGACCCATTTAAATGGTGTTGATCCGACCCAATAAAATATGAAGGCACCGTTGGACTCGATTTTTCGTGCTCTTTCCATTTATCGTGCTCGTTTTTGGCTCTTTGGCTTCGCTTTTGCTCTTTTTATTCATATCCGTACCTATAATAATAAATAACACATTTTAAACGATATATGCACTAAAAGTACACTTTTGCTATTTATTATGCCATAAACGAAGGAGATTAGCACTAAAACCACGAATAATTACGTGTTCAACAGTACTAAGCATTTATTCAAGCCCGGCCCAATCAAACTATAGCCCATTAAGCCACATGTAAGCAAAGGCTATAAATACCCTTCCTAGCATGTTAGGAAGGGTGTTGGTTGTCTCATTTTCTAATCTAATCTCACAAAAGCTTTACACACACTTCTCTATACTTTCTCTCACTACTTTCTCTCTCTAGAAATCTTCCATCTTTTATCTACCTTTATTTCTTCTTTATTCGTGTAGAATCATCATAAAAATAGGGACAACATTATGAATAATAAGAGTTGGATCAATAGAAACTTTGGAGAATCCTTTGGATACCAAGAAGCTTGAGAGCTCATCGTACCATGATCTTGGAGCTTGTTTAATTCGATATACTGCCTTCTTGAGACGGTAGAATTTGTTAGGATGATGAGGGTCAACGAATCCATATGGCTGACTGACATACACTTCTTTTTTCAGATGACCATTAAGAAACACTATATTTACGTCCATTTGGTAGACCGTGAATCCCTTATGGGAAGCATAAGCAAGAAATACCATGACTGCTTCCAAACGAGCGACTGGTGCAAATGATTCTGCAATATCTATACCTTCTTGCTGACTATATCCCTTAACAAGAAGACGAGATTTGTTTTTGATTATTGTTTGTTCATCCATTTTGTTTTTCCTGATCCATTTCAAGTTGAGAATTGTTACTCCATATAGCTTGTCAATAAGTTTCTAGACTTCGAGTCTTTCAATCTGATGAAGTTCATATTGCATTTATTCGATCCATGCATGATCAACCTTGGCTTCTTTAATGTTCTTAGGTACTGATGTACTCACGGTGACTGCAAAAATACACACATCGCCATCTGTATATCAAGTTGTCTTCGTATTCCAACCGGTTGTGAAGGATTTCTAATAACTTATACCAATGGATGATCACGTGTCCAATGGTGAGTATATGGATATCTTTGGTAGAATGTATGCATGTTTGGTGGATCAACATGTCGAGTAGAAGACTCGCCAACTTCGAATATCGGTGTGCCGAATGGGTTGACAAATTTCGTCTTCGTCAAACATTATGTTTATTGTTTGATCTTTCTTACCTCCTGCATCATTAATGAGTGATGATGGTTGAATAACAGTATCATGAATTTGGTGAGTATCTAATGGAATTGTCTTTTGAGCAACGATTGCTGAAGTGGATGGAGTTGTGTCTTGTTAAATTTGTTGAAATGCATCAAGAGTATTGACAGGGAAAGGCTTTGACTTAACTTGGTTGTTTCCATTGTAATATTCATCGAACATTGGACTATATCAATAATCCAACTCATTCAGTTTTTATTATATCTTCCAAGTGTGATGTAGTATAATACCCGAACATAACGCTATTATTTTACCTTAATTATGTGACTAATTTTAAATTTTTGAGAAATTTAAATATTTATATGTTTGACGGTTTATGTTAAAATCGGTGATTTGTGGCTTTATTTAAATGTTGTGACAATTGAAGAGAACCGATAGTGATCGTGACGCCAATGGATGCCCAAATGTTATATTTTAGTATCGATTATTTCGATATTGGAGATATTATAAATTTTCGTTTTATTACGTATTAGGTCGAGTCGGAACCTTATTTATTCGTTTTGTGTACGTTTAATCCGTGACAAAGTATTTTTATTGAACGGGATTTTATTTTTAGGAAACCGGGACGAAACCCGACTCCCATAAAATTTTTAAAAATCGACTAAGTACCATTTCCCACTCTTTAACTATAACTTTGCTACTAAGGCCAAATGATAGCCTTATTTAGACTTTCTACCCTCTGCCACTATATATAAGCTCAAAATTTAACACACACTTTATTTTTAACACAATAAAAATTCTTCTCCTCCCCTTTTCTCTCTATAACTCACGACCAAAGAACACCACCACTATTCAACCATCAAAAGTTTGATTTTGGAAAATCTAAGCAAAGACCCATCCTTAAAACATCATTGTAAGTAAATCCCACCAAGAAAATTAAACATGCAACAACATTTTTTTTCAAGATTTGATTTTACTATCTTTGAATAAAAATGTTGATTTGATCCAAAATAGCTTATGTATGTGTATTTTATTTATGTTACGAGTAACAAATTGAAGCTTCAAAGCCTTCGAAAAGTTTTGTTTGGTGTCTTTAACCCCCAAAACCCACAAAAATTTATTGGGTTCTTGGTGTTCTTGGTTGTTAAATATTGTTTACCATTGGTAAAGTTCCACTCATATGTTATTAATAATATTTTATTATTCTTGTTTGTGACTGCATACGTTGTTTTTTATTTTGGTATCATGCATGTGGATCATGCAAGTGAAAAGAGATGTTAGGATTTGTTATAGATGATAGATATGGGTTATTTGAGGTGTTGATGAACTTGAAAATGAGCCAAAATGAGTTTTGATATGATTAATTCAAAAGAGTACTTGTTGACCAGTAGGTTTAAGGTTAATTTTTGTGGATTTAAGTTTGGGTAAAGGTGAATATGATAGGATATAGATGTAGAGGATGTCGAGAGCTTCGATTTGGTATAAAGTGGGACTTCCAATTCAAAACGACAAGGATGTTACGCTAGTTTGGATTTTCGTGTACCGGGAGATGCGTATCGACACAATACGAAATTGTTGTTGATATTGGGTCAAATCTCGAGGATTATAAGTTGAGTTTTATAATATGTGTATAATGCAAGTTCGTTTTCTCAGTTCTTAACTAATAGAAAGTCCAATCAATATCAAATTTATAATTGTTTTTGGTTGTTCAAGCTTGCTTGGTAATCTATTGCTAATTCAAACAAAACTATTTAAAAATGAAAAATATAAACCTACTTATACGTAAAACAAATTGCAAATTCCAAATTTTATTCAAGTAAAATATAAAAATGCAAAATTTAAAACTATAAGGACTGAAATGTAATTTCTATGAAATGAAAATGCTTGAAATGTAAATTCTAAAAGTTATAAGGACTATAAATGCAAAACAGTTAACTAAAAGGACCAAACTTGTAAAAACTTTAACAAACTAACCAAATTTTAACAAACTAACAAACCTTACAACTGAAATTTAACAAACTTCAAATATAAAGGACCAAGTTTTGCAAAAACCACAAAATTAGGAAGATTAGCTAGGTTTAGAAACTGTTTAAACTTCTAGGGACTAAAATGCAAATAAACCAATGATTTAACTAAAAACGGGCAACAAGAAAGATTAAGCTCGTTTGAGCTTAATACTCAACCAAATAAGCTGAAACAACTTGTAAAACTCTTAGAATTCAATTATAGCTACGTGTGTTCAAGGAAATAAGCTAAAAGTCCAAAATAAGCAAAAGAGTGCTTATTAATAAGCTCAAAATAAGCTATAGCTTATTTCAATCAGTCACAACCTGATTTTTGTGACAATTCTGATTAAGCACTTGATTTAAAGAAGGGGAAATCAAATTAGAACCAATTTCATCCAGTAATAAGCTAGATATCTGAAAATAAGCTCTTTTGAGCTTATGTTGACCAAACGTTGACCAATTTTTGGAAAAAGCTCAAAATTTCAAATCTTGATATTCAATACTAACCTAATGGATTGGTGAAAGAAAATCACTACTTTTATGAAGTGGAATTTAAGATATGGGAAAACAGTAAGCCTTTTACATCAGAGAATGGAAAATGCTCAAACCTTAACTAATAAGCTGTTTTCTAGCTTATCTCTTAATACTGTAGATTTTCCTTCTAGATACTGAAAGGTTATGATGTAAGCTATGACTAGAAACAAGTTTGAGCAATTTTAACCAAGTAATGAAAGAGAACTAGGCAAATGAAATTGATAAGTTTCTAAACCAAAGCTGTTAACTAGTATGACCCAAACTATTTTTATACCAATTGCCTGTTTGACTTTTTTATGACTTGCAATTGACTTAGAACTAATTGTTAACACTTATTGACTAGAAACAAACTCTGAAACACCAATTTCTAATACTTGAAAACCTTTAAAAAGACATTCCCAAACACTCCTTAAAAGGTCTTGATCAAACTTTTACAAAGACTTTATGAGTTATTGTTTAAACTGAAACAAAAGCTATAGCAAACTTGATTCAATGGATAAAATGTAAGCTAATCAAACTGAAATCACACAATTATAACAACTAGAACTCAATTAAGCTGTTATGCTACAAAGTAACTGAAAATAAGCAGAAACTACAAATGGATCTCAAAACAATGAACAAGTAGGCAAGATTAAGCTACAAATGAACTTAAATCAATCAATCAACAACTATTTATCAAGTAAAACAGGCAGCCATCAAAGTTATCTAGGAAATTTAGCATGCAAGGACTGATTTAGAGGAACAAAAATCAAGAGCCTTAGAACCTATTGAAGAAGTCCTTTGGGAAGAAGAGGAGCGCTGAGCTCTCTTGCACTAGTGATACCACCACCTATCACTAGTATTCAGCTAAAATCAACAATCAAAACAGCTACAAATCATCAAACTGCCATGAAATCTTCAAGAACAATGGAAATGCTAGAATTCTGATCAAACAGCAACAATACTTCAACAATGTCAGTTATGATCTTTGGTTGATCATAACAAACATCTAACAGCAACAATGGAATCACACAACAGCAGGAAAGTAGCAGGAATTGAAGAACAGAATTTGGCGGGAAACTTGAATTTGAAATTTATTGATTGAATTCAGTTACAAAAGTAGTTACAAGCTTCTAACTAACTAACTAACTCAAGAGTTTGTCAGACTCTTGAGTAGTTAGGGTAGAATGAGGGAAAAGTGAAAAGGGAAATTTAAGAACTATGTGTTTACAAAATTAAGCTACAATCACAAATGAAGTACAAGTTAGGTATTTATAGGCAAGATATGAGATTCTGTTGGAGTTGTGACGTGTTCGAGCCAATCATAGCTTGACACGTGGAGGAATTCTGCAAATCCCACTTTGAAGGTGATGAACTCATTTTGGGTGTTTTTGAGTCAATGGATGATATGTTAATTAGATTGCACCATTGAATTCGTCTTCCAAAATTGAGCAACTTTTGTGTTTTGATCTTCTCTTGAAACAGCTTCTATAAAAATCCCGTTTCTGGCAATATTTTTGTTGAAGAAGATAGACACGTGGCAGCCTTTGATTTGTTGTGAAAGTGTGTTGCGGATTAAACTGTTGTGATTTTGTAATTAATGAAAAGCGGCGGTAGTGGGTATTAATGAGGGTGAAGTGGCAATCCATGTTCACTCTTTCCTTGCCTCTGATTGGTTTAGAGCTTTTCACTTGGATTAAACATTGCAAAACTTTCCAAAGTTGGCAGATTTGGTCCTTGTACTTGGCAGATTCCCATTTCAAGCTAGTATCTTCATTTCTTTGACATTTTTGGTCCTCTAACTTCCAAAACTTGTACAAAATTGCCCTTTGACTGAGTTGACTTGATAGTTTGACCAGATTTGACTTTAATCTTGACTTTTCATTATTTGCACTTTAAGTCCTTCAACTTTCACAAATTGTCAAGATAGGTCCTTGAACTTCAAAGTCTTGTCACTTTTGATCCTCTTTTGTCTTTTTCATCCATTTGAGCTTGGTTTTTCCTTGTTTGCTTGAAATTGTATCCTTTTACCTACATAAGATCACACAAACACAAACATACCACATAATACTGCTTTTTACAAGATAAATGGGTATTTTGCTTCATGTTTTAGGGTTATTTGTTGATAAAAGGATATGAGTTTAAGCTCATATCAAATTCCCCTACACTTGAGCATTGCCATGTCCTCATGCAATATTATATTTCAAGGCTTAAAAATTTACATTTCCCTCATAATTAATCCACCTTGGCCATATGAGATGCATCTACACTACTCTAAACTAAATGATGCATGATTTTGACTTTTAATAATGCAATGAATAAAAATACAATTCTATCTATATCTTTTTGATTTTTCTTGAAATGGTTTTGATGGAAATAACTCATAAAGAACTCAATGACTTGGATTAGGGCTTGGGTACCATGGACACTTATCACCCTCAAGTTTCACTTTCCCCATACCAAGCTAGTAAATGGGATCATTGCATTCACAAGTAAAAAGTGCATCAACTTATTCATGACAATTAAATGTGGAACCGGTTATTATTTGAGCAAATTGCTTGTGGGCAAATTTGTCATTATTCAAGCGTGAAATATAAGAAGTGTAAAATCCAAAAATAAGGAAGCACGGTTTTAATCCTAAGTAATCTTCTCATCCATTACTTGAAAAACCGCTCACAATTAATATAAGTCCGTATTAAGAGTAATAAGTCATTCGCCTTATGTGTAAAATTCTCATGTCATGCTTTCATAAGTAACTACACACTCGCTAAGGAAAGAAAAATAAAACTCACGCAATAATTTACATCCGCATCTTTTTGAGATTTTGGATCTTCAACCCCGCAACCCGTCAAGGTAATATTGGATTGGAGCAATCTATTGAATCCCCGCAACCCGTCAAGGTAATATTGGAACTCAATAGTCACTATAATTAACACCACACTGCCCCTCTTGGGAGTCTTGCATTATTTTTTTTTTTCTTTTTCTTTCTTTCTTTTTTTTTTTCTTTTATTTCTAGCCACTCATTTTTTTTTTTCATAAGCCGCTCTTATTTTTCTTTATTCCTCACAAAGAAATTTGAAAAGAAGAAAAGGAAAAACACCCGCTAAATATGGAGCATGACACAAGTCTAGTACACATAAAACGTGCTAACTTAGAATCTTAAGACGTACTCATATCAACCATAAATGATTAGCCAAAAATGCATAAGAGATTACAAACCAATTAAAACCGTACTTGATTATTTATTAACAATTATATACATGCGAAGAAAGTAGAGGTAAAGAAGAGAAGGGTTTAGCCACAAGTAATTGCCATGAAGTCTATCTAGCCCTTTTACACTTGCTTCAACTCTATCATTTCCCATTCTCCACAAATTTAAAATTTCAAAGAATGAAATTGGTGGAAGCTTAGCCTAATAGACCAATGAAGGACTACATGGTTAAGGATACTAGCTAGAGAGTGCTAAAATAAGCAAACTCGGGTTGAGTCAAAATATCCATGGCGGGCCTAATATGTCAAAGAAATCTAAACTTGTTAAAACCATGTTTTATTATATTTTTCCTTTTTATATATTTTTGATGAAAAATAAAAGAAGAAATATATACAATGCAAATGTGTTATGCAAATGAAAAATGATTGATGCAAAAATTATGAATGCATATTTTTGTTGGCCAAAGTAGATCAAAAATTTGAAAAAATGTTGAAAATTCAATTTTCCATGTTATCATGCAAGACAATGACAAGCTCTAGGTAAGGTCACTTCGATAGAAGACCCCCCTACACTTAAGCTAAACATTGTCCTCAATGTTTAAGAACATGGAAGTATAAAAACTTCCCCTACACTTATGACAATGAATAGACTTTGCTTAACCCAAGTTAAGGAAAGGACTAATATTAGGGAAATCATGTTTAAGCACAAGGTGTCAATGAAAAATCACTAAAGTAACGAAGTGAACCGGATACAAGGGCCTCCTCCATAAGCTCCAAAGCATGAGATGAGTGAGCAACCCTACAAACAAGCATGAAGACAAAAGAAGGTCTCCCCTACACTTATCTCCAAATCTATGCCTTTATTTCTAACCTATAACACTCTAAACCTAGTTATACGATGCTTGAGTTAATGAGTCTCTAGCTCGACTCGTCCCTCAATGAATTAATTCATAGGGAAAATGGGGACCTCTTGGACCATTTCAACGGAAATGTCCTCCCCAAAGTAGTGCTTAACACGGTGACCATTCACTTTGAAATTTGGACCATCGGTTTGGGACAACTCAAGAGTTCCATATGGAAACACTTGAGCAATAGTGAATGGACCGGACCATCTCGACTTAAGCTTGCCCGCAAAAAGCTTCAATCTTGAGTTAAAGAGGAGAACCGGCTCTCCAACTTTGAACTCACGATTCTTGATCGTAGCATCATGCAATTTCTTAGTCTTTTCCTTGTATAGCAAAGAATTCTCATAGGCATTGGCTCTCAACTCATCCATCTCATTGATTTGATCTTTCCTATGTGAACCGGCTTGGTTTAAATCAAAGTTAGCCCACTTGAGAGCCCAAGATGCCTTATGTTCTAACTCAAATGGGAGGTGGCACGCTTTTCCATAGACAAGCCTATAAGGAGTACAACCAATTGGTGTCTTAAAAGCCGTCCTAAACGCCCACAAAGCATCATCAAGCTTATCCGACCAAGAAGCTCTATGCTCTCCCACCGTTCTCTCTAAAATCCTCTTTAAACCACGATTTGTGACCTCGGTTTGGCCATTTGTTTGAGGGTGATACGCGGTAGAAAGTCTATGATTCACTCCATATTTCTTCATAACTCTTGTGAATTGATCATTACAAAAGTGCGTACCACGATCACTTATGATGGCCCGAGGTACACCAAATCTAGCAAACAATTGTTTCAAAAACTTTACAACCACTCTAGCATCATTAGTAGGTAAGGCTTTAGCCTCCACCCACTTGGACACATAATCCACCGCCACAAGTATATACTTGTTTCCCTTAGAGGATGGAAAAGGTCCCATGAAATCTATTCCCCATACATCAAATATCTCACACTCTTGGATAAAATTTTGTGGCATCTCATCACGTTGTGTTATTTTTCCTTGTCTTTGACAAACATCACAAAATTTCACCATCTCTTGAGCATCCTTGTAAATGGAAGGCCAATAGTAACCCGAATCAAAGACTTTCTTGGCGGTGTAGTTAGGCCCAAAATGTCCACCCGTAGGTCCTTTATGACATGCCTCTAAAATTTTAAATGCCTCGGGCCCATCTATACACCGTCTAATGATTTGGTCCGCACATTGCCTAAAAAGATATGGATCATCCCAAAAGTAATACTTAACTTCCTTAAGAAACTTTTTCTTTTGTTGGTAAGTAAGACCCTCAATAAGCACATTACCCACAAGATAGTTTGCAATATCCGCAAACCAAGGTGTGGCATCCTCTTGGGAAGAGATAGACATGAGCTCCTCTAATGGAAAGGATTCATTGATTTCTTGATGTGAGAAATCTCCTTGAAAAGGATGCTCAAGTCTACTCAAATGATCCGCCGCTAAATTCTCGGCCCCTTTTTTATCACGAATCTCTATCTTAAACTCTTGAAGCAACAAAACCCATCTCAAAAGCCTAGGCTTAGCATCTTGTTTTGTCATAAGATACTTGAGAGCGGAATGATCCGTATACACTATGGTCTTGGAAAGCACAAGGTATGGTCTAAACTTCTCAAAAGCATATACTATAGCAAGTAACTCTTTTTCTGTGGTAGTGTAATGAAGTTGTGCACCGGTCATGGTTTTACTCGCATAGTGTATAGGTTGGAAATGCTTATTAACTCTTTGTCCTAAGACGGCCCCCACCGCATAATCACTAGCGTCACACATAAGCTCAAAAGGTAATTCCCAATTTGGAGAAACCAAAACGGGAGCCTTTGTCAATTTTTCCTTAAGTGTCTCAAAAGATTCTAAACAAGCTTGATCAAAAATGAAAGGAGCCTCTTTCTCCAAGAGATGAGTCATCGGTCTAGCTATCTTAGAAAAATCTTGTATAAAGCGCCTATAAAAACCCGCATGACCTAAGAAACTCCTCACACCTTTAACCGAGGTGGGTGGGGGAAGCTTAGCAATCACATCAATTTTGGCTCGATCAACTTCTAATCCCTTATTGGATATCTTGTGTCCTAAAACAATCCCCTCTTTCACCATAAAGTGACATTTCTCCCAATTAAGTACCAAACGTGTTTCCTCACAACGCTTAAGCATTCTCTCAAGATTGGTGAGACAAGAGCTAAAGGAGTTCCCAAATACGGAAAAGTCATCCATAAAAACCTCCATGGTTTGCTCTATCATGTCATGGAAAATCGCCATCATGCACCTTTGAAACGTCCCCGGTGCATTACATAGGCCAAAAGGCATCCTCTTGTAAGCAAATGTACCGTATGGACAAGTGAATGTGGTCTTTTCTTGATCCTTAGGGTCAATGGGTATTTGAAAATAACCCGAAAAGCCATCAAGAAAACAATAGTACTCATTTCCCGCTAAGCGTTCAAGCATTTGATCCATAAAAGGAAGCGGAAAATGGTCTTTCCTAGTTGCCTCATTGAGTTTTCTATAATCAATGCAAACTCTCCAACCGGTTACAAGTCTCGTGGGAATAAGCTCATGGTTCTCATTAGGCACCACGGTGATTCCACCCTTCTTTGGAACACAATGAACCGGGCTAACCCATGGAGAGTCGGAAATGGGGTAAATCATACCCGCATCTAAGAGTTTAATCACTTCCTTCTTAATAACCTCATGAATTTTTGGGTTAACTCTCCTTTGGTTTTGAATGGCGGGTTTATAATCATCCTCCATAAGGATTTTGTGAGTACAAAAATGTGGATCAATTCCCCTTATGTCGGATATTTTCCATGCTAAAGCTTTCTTATGTTTCTTAAGGACTTCAATAAGTTGCTCCTTCTCATCCTCTTTCAATTCCTTAGCAATAATCACCGGTAATTGGTCTTTTCCTTCTAAATAAGCATATTCTAAGTGGGATGGAAGTTCCTTAAGTTCAATGGGAGGTGGACTCTCTATGGAAGGTTTTACTATGGAAGGTTCCTCAATGGTAATCTCTTGTGGAATAGGGGAAGGAATAGGGTCCTCATTGAGCAACTTTTGGATTGTAAGAATATCTTCTTCCCAATTAATGGGAGAATCATCATCACCAAGAAAGTTGGACTCAAATTCCTCCAAGAGGAAATCACTCTCTCCAAAAGGTGTTAAAGAGGGAGCAATTGAGGCCACGGTTTCAACATGTGGAATCTCATCACTAGCATTTTTACAAGCATCATGAAAGTGTTCATTACACACTTCATCTAGCACATCCACAATGTTAATCGTCTCACAAGGTCTAGACTCCTTAACCTCTTTTCTATCACAAACTTTCCCTAACTTAAACACCACTTTCTCATCCTCTACTCTCATAATTAATTCTCCTTCCGCCACATCTATCAAGGTACGACCCGTTCTCAAAAACGGTCTACCAACAATCAAAGGCACTCTAGGATCCATGTCATAATCGACCACTACAAAGTCGGCCGGAAAGGTAAACTTATCCACACCTACAAACACATCTTCCGCTATACCTACGGGGTGAGCTATGGTTCGGTTGGCTAGTTCAAGAGTCATCCTAGTGGGGGTGAGCTCGGGAAGAGAGAGTTGTTTCCAAACCGATAAAGGCATGAGATTTATGCTTGCCCCTAAATCCGCCAAAGCCATGCAATTTTCAACACCGGGAAAATTACAAGGTATCAAGAAGCGCCCCGGATCTCCAAGTTTTGTTGGTAAGGTTTTAAGTAACACCGCGGAACAATTTTCATTAAGTGATGTGTTGGGCAAATCAACCAATTTTTCTTTGTTTGAGAGCAAATCCTTGAACATCTTAGCAAACTTTGGCATATAAGCAAGAGCTTCCGCAAAGGATATGTTGATATTGAGTTGCTTGAACATCCTTAAGAAATTGGAGACTTGTATGTCATCTTTGTTCTTTAACTTGTCCTTTTTCAACCTTGAAGGGTATGGAAGAGTAGGTTTGGGTGTAGGTGGAATAGGTGTTGTAGTGGAAGATTTGTCTTTGTTAGCCTCTTCATTGGGAAGTGTGGAAGGTAAAGGAGAAGTATGAGGTGGTTGAGAAGGTGTGTTTGAGTGAATAGGAGCACTTTGAGGAGGTGGAGTAGAAGTAGAAGGCTTATCACAAGTAGGAGGACAAGTAGGTTGAACAATAGTAGGTTTAGGAGGTGAAGGATCCTTTGTTGTTGTACCACTCCTTGTTGTAATAGCATTGACATTGGCCCTAGGATTTGTTTGTGTGTTGGAAGGTAAAGCCCCTTGTGGTCTTTGATTTAATGCCATGAAAAGCTTATTGAATTGGTCATTCATTTTCTTGTCCATAGCTTGGAATTTCTTTTCATTCTCTTGATTCATCTTTTGCAAAAGATCCATTGTATTTAACTCTTGTGGCACATAACCTTGAAAACCTTGAGGTTGGAAAGGTAAAGGTTGGGAGTTAAATCCTTGATTTGGTGGATAAAAGGTACTTGCTTGAGGTTGAAATTGATTTGGTGCCTTGTAGTTATTTCCTTGGTATGGTTGTCTTTGCCCTTGATTCCTTGCTAAAATTTGAGGAGGATTTTGTGGAATTTGGGTGGGTGGTTGGGGTGGAAAGCCGGGTGGAGTAAGGTAATTTTGGGATTTGTAAGAAAGGTTATTTGGATTGATGTTAGGCTTAAAGTGTTCACGGTGTTCCTCTTGGTAAGCATAGCATTCCCCTTGATACCCTTGCACCTTGTCACATTGTTCATAAGAGTGTGGGCCTCCACAAGTAACACAAGAAATGGTAATGGCATTCACATTGTTTGAGGAATTGTTCAATGTCATGCTCTTCAAGGCTTGAACTAACTCTTGAGTCATTTCTTGTTGTCCTTGTTTGACTTGTTGAAGGATCTCTTGGTGATATTTAAGGAATTGGTTATCACAAGGTGTTTGAGAAGTGTTTTGGATAACATGAACTCTTTCTTCAAATGGATCGTTTGTTTGAACCATTGCCTTAGTCTCAATAATGTTCAAAGCTTCATGGTATGTCTTGAAATGAATACTCCCTCCCGCGGAAGCATTTAGTGAATCTTGGTGGTGAGGTTTAAGGCCATTGTAGAAGGTATTGATTTGGCCTAGATCATCCATTCCATGGTTAGGGCATCGCCTCAACAACTCACTATACTCTTCCCAAGCATCACCAAAGGATTGACTAGGTTTTTGTGTAAAGCCCATAATCAAATTCCTTAAAGCCATAGTCTTTTGTGGAGGAAAGAATTTTTTCAAAAACTTAGTGGTAAAATCATCCCATGTGGTGATACTATCGGGTGGTTGGGTGTCTAACCAATGCTTAGCACTCCCATCTAAGGAAAATGACACTAACATCAATCTAATGACCTCATGTGGAACCCCATTATGCTTAATGGTGTTGCAAAGTGAAAGGAATCTCTTAAGGTGAGCATGGGGATCCTCATTTTGTTTTCCAAAGAAAGGTGATGCAGCAACCATATTGATCATAGATGTATGTAGCTCAAATGTGTTAGCAGGATAGTCAGGAATCTTAATGGCACTAGCATATCCATGAATGTTGGATTGCATACGTTCATACAAAGTACGGTTATCAATAGCCATGGCTTCTTGTGGTGGTGACAAAGCACGATTCTCGTGATCGGCTTGGTGAACGGTGGTGGTCTTACTCTTTCTCTTTTTCTTCCTTTTCGGAGGAAGAGGTTGTACACCAATCGGTATTTGTGCACGCCCGCGAGTGAGCATGCAACTCAATACGAGGAATGAGAGAGAAGCTCTCGTGTGACTTTGAAAAGAATAAGATTATCCTCTTCGAGTTTCAATATTAAATATCCACAAGAAAGTAACAATATATGTAATACTACTATGGATGCAAGACCCTCAATGAAGCTTTCCTTCTTAGAATACTCCCAAGTGAACGGGGGGTTAGGTGGCGCGAAGCACTTAAGTACCTATTGACCCTTAGATGGCATTTTATAGCACATCGCCTTTCTATTCACTTAAATGTTCGTATTCTTCGAATTATTGCTTATTGAGAGTATTTATCTATTCTTGCTTTATTTTGTTTGATCGATACGCGTGTCAAGGACCGGAACGCCCCTCAACACGGTGTATTGCCTCGGCAATACTTATGGAAGATATGTAGATTGATTGTTCTTATACGTATACGTATTTACTTATAATAATATATGGAAAATATTTTTGTATTTATGAGTTTTTAAAGGAAAATACTATATGTACATAAAAACCGAGAGAATCCAATAATATATATTTTTGGGTGCAAACTTTTAGGAAAAAGATTGCTTTTTGGATTTTTTTAATTTTTTTTGGTCAATTCTTTAGGAAAAGAATTGTTTTGTTAATTTTTTAGTTTTTATATATTTTTATATTTTTGATTTTTTTATTTGTTTTTGATTTATGATACGTAAAAATAACGTTCACCAAATGAACGGATCCCAAAAGCCAATGAAAACCGTCAATCGATAGTCTCTCGTGTAGTCAAAGAACCGGCAGCGGCGCCATTTAATATGTGTATAATGCAAGTTCGTTTTCTCAGTTCTTAACTAATAGAAAGTCCAATCAATATCAAATTTATAATTGTTTTTGGTTGTTCAAGCTTGCTTGGTAATCTATTGCTAATTCAAACAAAACTATTTAAAAATGAAAAATATAAACCTACTTATACGTAAAACAAATTGCAAATTCCAAATTTTATTCAAGTAAAATATAAAAATGCAAAATTTAAAACTATAAGGACTGAAAATGTAATTTCTATGAAATGAAAATGCTTGAAATGTAAATTCTAAAAGTTATAAGGACTATAAATGCAAAACAGTTAACTAAAAGGACCAAACTTGTAAAAACTTTAACAAACTAACCAAATTTTAACAAACTAACAAACCTTACAACTGAAATTTAACAAACTTCAAATATAAAGGACCAAGTTTTGCAAAAACCACAAAATTAGGAAGATTAGCTAGGTTTAGAAACTGTTTAAACTTCTACGGACTAAAATGCAAATAAACCAAAGATTTAACTAAAAACGGGCAACAAGAAAGATTAAGCTCGTTTGAGCTTAATACTCAACCAAATAAGCTGAAACAACTTGTAAAACTCTTAGAATTCAATTATAGCTACGTGTGTTCAAGGAAATAAGCTAAAAGTCCAAAATAAGCAAAAGAGTGCTTATTAATAAGCTCAAAATAAGCTATAGCTTATTTCAATCAGTCACAACCTGATTTTTGTGACAATTCTGATTAAGCACTTGATTTAAAGAAGGGGAAATCAAATTAGAACCAATTTCATCCAGTAATAAGCTAGATATCTGAAAATAAGCTCTTTTGAGCTTATGTTGACCAAACGTTGACCAATTTTTGGAAAAAGCTCAAAATTTCAAATCTTGATATTCAATACTAACCTAATGGATTGGTGAAAGAAAATCACTACTTTTATGAAGTGGAATTTAAGATATGGGAAAACAGTAAGCCTTTTACATCAGAGAATGGAAAATGCTCAAACCTTAACTAATAAGCTGTTTTCTAGCTTATCTCTTAATACTGTAGATTTTCCTTCTAGATACTGAAAGGTTATGATGTAAGCTATGACTAGAAACAAGTTTGAGCAATTTTAACCAAGTAATGAAAGAGAACTAGGCAAATGAAATTGATAAGTTTCTAAACCAAAGCTGTTAACTAGTATGACCCAAACTATTTTTATACCAATTGCCTGTTTGACTTTTTTATGACTTGCAATTGACTTAGAACTAATTGTTAACACTTATTGACTAGAAACAAACTCTGAAACACCAATTTCTAATACTTGAAAACCTTTAAAAAGACATTCCCAAACACTCCTTAAAAGGTCTTGATCAAACTTTTACAAAGACTTTATGAGTTATTGTTTAAACTGAAACAAAAGCTATAGCAAACTTGATTCAATGGATAAAATGTAAGCTAATCAAACTGAAATCACACAATTATAACAACTAGAACTCAATTAAGCTGTTATGCTACAAAGTAACTGAAAATAAGCAGAAACTACAAATGGATCTCAAAACAATGAACAAGTAGGCAAGATTAAGCTACAAATGAACTTAAATCAATCAATCAACAACTATTTATCAAGTAAAACAGGCAGCCATCAAAGTTATCTAGGAAATTTAGCATGCAAGGACTGATTTAGAGGAACAAAAATCAAGAGCCTTAGAACCTATTGAAGAAGTCCTTTGGGAAGAAGTGGAGCGCTGAGCTCTCTTGCACTAGTGATACCACCACCTATCACTAGTATTCAGCTAAAATCAACAATCAAAACAGCTACAAATCATCAAACTGCCATGAAATCTTCAAGAACAATGGAAATGCTAGAATTCTGATCAAACAGCAACAATACTTCAACAATGTCAGTTATGATCTTTGGTTGATCATAACAAACATCTAACAGCAACAATGGAATCACACAACAGCAGGAAAGTAGCAGGAATTGAAGAACAGAATTTGGCGGGAAACTTGAATTTGAAATTTATTGATTGAATTCAGTTACAAAAGTAGTTACAAGCTTCTAACTAACTAACTAACTCAAGAGTTTGTCAGACTCTTGAGTAGTTAGGGTAGAATGAGGGAAAAGTGAAAAGGGAAATTTAAGAACTATGTGTTTACAAAATTAAGCTACAATCACAAATGAAGTACAAGTTAGGTATTTATAGGCAAGATAGGAGATTCTGTTGGAGTTGTGACGTGTTCGAGCCAATCATAGCTTGACACGTGGAGGAATTCTGCAAATCCCACTTTGAAGGTGATGAACTCATTTTGGGTGTTTTTGATTCAATGGATGATATGTTAATTAGATTGCACCATTGAATTCGTCTTCCAAAATTGAGCAACTTTTGTGTTTTGATCTTCTCTTGAAACAGCTTCTATAAAAATCCCGTTTCTGGCAATATTTTTGTTGAAGAAGATAGACACGTGGCAGCCTTTGATTTGTTGTGAAAGTGTGTTGCGGATTAAACTGTTGTGATTTTGTAATTAATGAAAAGCGGCGGTAGTGGGTATTAATGAGGGTGAAGTGGCAATCCATGTTCACTCTTTCCTTGCCTCTGATTGGTTTAGAGCTTTTCACTTGGATTAAACATTGCAAAACTTTCCAAAGTTGGCAGATTTGGTCCTTGTACTTGGCAGATTCCCATTTCAAGCTAGTATCTTCATTTCTTTGACATTTTTGGTCCTCTAACTTCCAAAACTTGTACAAAATTGCCCTTTGACTGAGTTGACTTGATAGTTTGACCAGATTTGACTTTAATCTTGACTTTTCATTATTTGCACTTTAAGTCCTTCAACTTTCACAAATTGTCAAGATAGGTCCTTGAACTTCAAAGTCTTGTCACTTTTGATCCTCTTTTGTCTTTTTCATCCATTTGAGCTTGGTTTTTCCTTGTTTGCTTGAAATTGTATCCTTTTACCTACATAAGATCACACAAACACAAACATACCACATAATACTGCTTTTTACAAGATAAATGGGTATTTTGCTTCATGTTTTAGGGTTATTTGTTGATAAAAGGATATGAGTTTAAGCTCATATCATTTTACAAATAGTTAGACTCTGTTTTAAAGTTCTAAACTTAGCATTTGAGTCTACTTTCTAAGTCAAGAGTCAGATTTGTAAACGGTATTGATTAGGAAGGTCTAAATTGTTTTACATGTCAAGGGTGCATACTGTCTGGTTTTTCGAGTCTAAAGATGTATTGAGCAGACGACTTTAGAAGTAAAACATTTTAATTAAATTTTAGGAGGATGTTGCTCAGATTATAAATGAGTTTTCTTGAAGGTTTCATAAAAATTGGAGTTGTTTAACTATGTGAAAACAGTGGTTACTTTTGGTAGGTACCGGCTGAGTGTTTTTGGGAGGTACTAACCTTGCCTAATAGAGTTAAGCAAGAGGTTTCTCGTTAGCCTCTGAAATTTCTAAAAGTTACAAGTCTTAGGTTTGAGTGTTATATTTTGAGATTAAGGATCTGCGTCGGCCATTTGACTTGTATTGGTTTGGCATCTTGTGATGGACCAATACCGAGAGTGGTCGTTTTAGAGAGTTAAGGCATGTTGTTAGGTGTAGAGTGGACTCACTTGATTTGGTTGGTCATGTCTACGTACATACTATTTTGAGTCGTTGATTTTGTTATACTAAGTATATTTCAAGTACATGAGTATGTTGCTAAGTGCGCATCTTAATTGTTAGGTTGCGGCGTTTGACGCGTGTTCTCGGGCATCTTCACTTCGGCCATCACTACTACTACTTCTCGTATCATCTAAGGTGAGTATATAGCCTCGCTTTTATACTATCTGGAAAATGATTTTAATCCGCAAGGGGGATACATGCTATTTGAAATAAATGGAAACCAAGTCATGAATGATTGTTCCGACCTATGTGTTGCCTTGATTATATTAAGTACATAGTTGCTAAAAGTCCCTAATTTCATGAACCATTAACTATTGTCTTACCCTTGTGTGGGTTGGAAATAGCCGCTTATGCAATTGATAGTACTATGGGTTGACACCCCGATCCGAGACGAGAGCTAGTACGCTGAGTACCCTCTGCGGATGGATAACTTGCAATGAGAAGAAGGGTATATTTCATAGCGTATACCAATTTGTAGGGCACTGGCTTTATTTTCTTTGGCCACGTCGGCATTGTGGCGCGGGTGGTAGCTTCAAGAGGTCGATGTCATGAACTTAATTCAATCGAATGATTTTGTTGTTGAATAATAGATTGTATGCGTTACAATGCTATTGGATGATCATGATTGGTCTTTATACTTGTGTTCAAATGATGATTTGTTAAACCTATAGATTTACTCAACCATTGTGTTGACAATTTTAAGCATGTATTTCAGGTATCGAGCTTGATGGTTACGAAGCATGCGAGGAGGAGTTGGTGCTTACTTGTCTAAATCTTTATAATTTTTCCATCCTTTGCAATGAACAATTTACTTAAAGTATTTTGATGAACATGTTGTGTTGGTAACGGTTTTTGGGACAAAACGCTAATCTGATTGTATAATTTGGGATGGGAAATTACTTTTTGACAATGTTGTATATTATTTTAAGGTATCTTTTGAGGTCATTTTATATGATTGTGTGTGATGTGCTATGAAGTAGCGCCCAAAGTTGTACCCGATGTGTGGTAATTCAGGGTTGTTACATGTAGGAGTATTTTCTTGACATTCAGGCATGGGACTTACACTTCTTTGTGTATGTGCCATTGCTGGACATTGAGGAGCGGGACTTGAGCTATTGTGATCAAGTACCATTTGTGACAATTTGTCAAAGCTCACAAGGATTTTTTCGACAATATGTTTTGTTCTCTTGTTGTATACCCGATATCCTTCAACAATGTAGCATATCCCACAAAAATACATGGGTCACCTTTTTCTTTCATCTTGTCGAGATTCTCACCGTCTTTAAGAATGTAGCATTGATATGAGTGATATTACTCATATCATTAGTAGCTTAAAACAATGAAATATTGCACATTATCTATCAAATATGCCTTGGATTTGCTTGTTTCTTGTTTTCATGTGTGTAGGTACCAAGTTCGCGAAAACCGATGAAAACCGGCACGAGAATGAAGAAAAAGATTGGAGAAGCCAAAACCGAGCTCGACAATAGCGGATTTAATAAATTTGCAAGATTTTAGCCAAGTGGGGCCCACAATGGAGTTAATGGGCTAAAAAGCCCATTATTGATTCAAGTTAATAAAGTTGGACTTTTAAAAGTCCAATAGGCCCAATATGGAAATTTGATACACGGCTTGACATGTTTGGGCCAAAAGCCCAATTCAGTGGCACAAAACGAATGAAATAGGGAAATTGGGCTTCTAGGGTTTCGGTTCTAGCAAGTTTTAAAAGTAACTTGTTTTGTAACCTTTTACAATAAATAAATACCCCTCACTCACCCACTCATATTATTTAAACCGTCACCCACTTTTTACCACACACTTTTTATAATCTTTCGATACAAACAAAGTACCAGTCTTCTTCTCCATTCATCTTTTCTCCCAAAACCTGCTTAAATCACCACTGTTCATTAAACCCTAGAGGGTAAAAAGTCCAAATTAATTAGGGCTTTTTATTTATCTAGTTAATTCACATCAAAGAGAAATAAAACCCCATTTTTATAGGAAGAGAGGGTGTGGAGAAGGTTGATACGTGGCTACATCTCAGTGGAGGATACACCTCACTTTCCCCAATCAGCCAATCATAGGGCTCAAAACAAGCACAACAAACACAAGGATTGCCACCTTGGCAATCCGTGTGAGGAGAGACTAATCACAACCCTTGGATCCAAACTGAAAAGAGAGAGAAGGATAAGAAGGAAGATCGAAGGCTCAGAATTATTTGGGAATATTCTTCTCAAGATCCGCATATTCGCACAAGAGCCTCGGGGGTTGGCTATAAAAACCCCCCAATATTCATGTAAAAGGCATTCCAATTTATCTTTAGAGTTATAATGTTAAAATAGGTTTAGAATAATTTGTATTTCATTTTTTTAGTATTGTAATGTTTTACTGAGATTAATGAAAGTGATTTGAGTTTTAAAAGTTATTATTAATTTACTGCTTAAATTAATTATTCTTGATATAATCTATCTTTGACATTATATTTATGTTAATTGATTAAAGTTTATGCTATAGCTTTAATTAATTGTTTAAAAGTGAGATTGTGAATTAAATCAAACCCCACTGGTTTGATAAATCAAAGGGTTACTGGTTCGACTATGATACTTGGAGGTTGGTTCGTTGACTGTTGATTCAGGTGGAGGTTCGTTTGATTGTAATGGTGGTGTCGACGTCGACTCGGTTCATAGGCAGCACAGCGCTGACCTACTTCCCAATGGTATCTACAAAAGGTACGTTTCGGTTTTATTTTTTTTGTTTGATATATTTGTGTTAAATTTGTATGCTGAATGATGATTAGTTTTATCTGTTTAAAATAAAGTTACTGGTTAATTTTTTTGTATGAAGTAGCATATTGATATGGTTTAGTATTACTGGTTAATTGGTTTGATAGGTTTTTGTGATGTTATCTCGTGTTTAATAGGCTGTTAGATTTTCTAGGTTTTACTGGCTTATTGACTCATGTAATAGTTTGAATCTTTTTTGTTTAAGATTATTAGTCCTTCTTAAATTTAAAGTTCAAAAAGGATGCTACATGTTTAAAACTGTAAGATTGAATCTGTCTGAGTTGTTTGTAATTATGCAAATGTTAATTTTGTATGCAGTTTAATCTAATATTAATTTTAGATTCGTTGATTTTTAATTGATTATTGCTGGTTTAGTTAATATTGTTTTGATTCATTTTGGGCTGGTAAATCTATATGATTAGATAAGATGAATTTGTGATAAATATTTGAGCTGATTTAACATTAGTTAGTGTTCTAATAAGCTTATTTTGGTAATGCACTTTTAGCTGATTTAGAGTAATTGGTCTTATTGCTTACTGAATTATTGATTAAACTCCCAGCTTATCAGATTCAATTAATCTGATAAGTCCATCAGCTGTGTCCTAACAGCTTATCAAAATAAGCTCCACCAAGTCACTCCTGTGACATTTGATCCATTGCTGTCAAAAAGTAATTAATTTCCAAAAATTTGCAACTTATGGGATTCGAACTCGATCCCTCCCGTTTGTAGGTCCAGTGTGATAGCCATCTGGGCTATTGCCCTTTTTGATTTTATTTCCTTTTCTTACATTAATATAGGGTATAACTAGCTGGCAGCTTAGGATTTACGGTTTAGCATTTAGAGGTCTCGGGTGAGGTAATTATCCATATGAATATTTTTCGGGATGGTTTTAAGTCATTTAGGACTTAGTTATAAAGTTTATTTCAACATTTGATATTTTTTATAAAAGTGTATATTTTACGTCTTTTACGGTAAAACGCGTAAATTTGACTAGTTTTACGGTTTTGTGGTTTTGGAAGGTTTAGGAGCTGAAATAAATTAAGGAAAATTAAAGTAATATTAATAACATAATATTAAATAAAAAAAAACTAATTTAGGGGTGTTTGGGTTGGTTTAGACGCACCAAAGAAGAAAGAAAGAAGGGAAAAGCCCAAAACAGGCCCAATGGACTTGTAATGGGATTAGGGGGCCTTTAGGACTTAACCAAACACAACTCATAACCATAATAATCAGGTTTTTAACCTCCATAACATCTTCTAGCCGAAATTCATCAATGGTGGCCAATTAGGGTTCTTCAAAAATTAGGTTTTCTTCATCTTCTATTAATTCAAAGGTAAAACCTTCTTAACCCTTTTCATATTAAATGTTTTTAATGTTTCTATGATCATATGATGGATTAGATTAGGGTTTAATTAAAAACAGTATATTAACCATATTTTAATGATTAAATAAATTAGGGCTTGTAATTAGAGGGATTAAGGTTAATTAATGAGGTTGATTTTGTTAAACCCGTTTTTAAAAACTGGGCAGAATTTTGAGTCAATTGTTTTGATCATATCTGGAGTTCTAGGAACATTCAAGATGCGATCAAACTAGACCTGGATAGGTACTTGAGTTGGCTTTCTAAATCAAGAAACGAGAACTAAATTGGAGGTCGGGAAGTTGATCAAAAAGAGGTTACAACAGTCGGAGGTTAAAAATGTTTTGAATTCAGCATGTTTTCTTTCTAAGTTTTAGGTTGTTTGGGGTACTTTGGGTTGCATTGGGATCTTCTCACGAACATGAAAGATGGTTTATATATTGTAGTAAGGATCTGCACTTGGGCTAAGATTGTGGTTTAAGGTAAGACCCTCTAATGGTAATGAACTTTTCATACGTTTAAATTCAGTGAATTCTGGATAGGTAGCAATATATACACATATATCTGGGCCTTAACAGTAGATTTAAGGTTAGGGAAAGTGGGAGGTTTTAGCTAACATGTATAAAAGTGTGAATATTCCTTTTACAAAAACCATGGGTATGTTTAAGTGGACGTTTGACTTAAAGTTTTGAGACCTAAAACTGGGACTGTTTTGTGTAAAGTTATGAACGGGATAGCTATTAAACTTAACCAAGTTAGGGACTTGTTAAGGAAGGTTAATGGGGTGAATAGAGCTTAACAATGAGGTAATTATACGGGAATAGACTAGATGTCCATCATAGGTTGATGAGCCATCTTAGTGATTGGTTCGTGTATTAATTTCGTGTTTTTGGTTTGTTAGCTTGTTGCTAGTGCGAGGACTTGTGAAGAAGCTATCAGGTGAGTTTCATAGTCTCATGTTTAATATTGATTTTGACTTCCAGATGAGATGGAAGAGACACTGTGTTGAGTTATTTTCTAAATTGATGTTGTGAATGTATTTGTGATTTGAGATGGACTTGTGTGTACATTATGTGATTAACTGCTATGTGATTCTTGATTGTGTTTTTGATTTGGATCGAGGGACACGTACCGTCTCAGTTATTGTGGTTTGACAAGGTAGTGGCCTTGTGGTTTGACAAGGTAGTGGCCGTGTGGTTTGACAAGGTAGTGGCCTTGTGGTTTGACAAGGTAGTGGCCTTGGGATAGGTACATAGTGTGATCATCTATGGTACCATGATGTTGTTTAGCAAGGTAGGAGCCTTGGATTGGTTTGGTATGATTAATCTTGATTGATAGTTGTTAATGCCTATTTGTAGCACATTGTCCATATGTTATTGTGTTGATGGTTGTTACTCACAGCTTGTAATTGATTTAGCGTTGGAGTCTAAACCTATGACTCTCACCAACTTTATGTTGACGTGTTTTAGTGTCTCTTTCAGGTGATACTATGGTTAAGCATGAGAACATAAGTGGCTAGGATTGGAGAAGCTTAGGAATGCATATAGAAGGAGAATCCCCGTTTCCTGCTTAATTTTTATTTGTTATTTTAATAAGTTATATTGTGGTACATATATTTTTTTGGTTATGTTATTTGTTTGTCTTGGGTAAGCGGTAGGACTGTTACCTACTTACCTAGACTCCTGAGTCTGATGAGATATTGTCATGACTTTGTGTCTCCATTTTATGACATTTCTTATTTCATATAGTTATCTCTATAGACACGCCATGTTGTGATGATATCCATACGTCGCGCCCCATATTCCGCCATGGTGGGGTGTGACAGAATGGTATCAGAGACAATGGTTATAGAGAATTAGGTTGCCTAGTCGTGTAGTCTAGTCTATAGCTTAAGGGTCCCTGCATATAGGCGTCATAGGAGTATGTGTGCATTTTATAGTAATTGATGTGTTTGAATATTATTTTCACAGTATTTGTTAGGTTATGAACTACTATGGTTCATACTTAACTACATGTTATTTTCTTTACGAGTTTTGATTAGTGCGGGTGGAACCATGGTCGTATACGCTAGTCATTGTTGGATTTCGCTTAATTATGTTTTCATGTTCTTCATACATTTTGAATTTTGTCTACGCTGGTTCAGCTGGACTACGAGTTATGTGTTTCGTGCATTGGCTATGTTATTTTAATACATGGGGTTTTGGATCTTATCTTGTGTGGTTATGTGCTGGTGAGTTGTTGGATTATGTGTTATGTGTAGTATTAATTTCTTATAAGTGTCATCATAGGAGGGAGTACATTGGTGAAAGGGAACATGTATAATTATGGAGGCCTACATAATTATATATGTGCCACAACACCACTGGACTTTCAAGTATGATTGCATGAAAGAGAGTTAATACATGCTTGTATATTATATGTTGGATGGATTTGAGTGTATGTACGCTTATGCCTATGTATGTAAAATTATTTTCTACTTACCGGTTGTATTCTTGGGATGGTTGCTAGCTCGTTTCTCTTTGAGATGTTCAACTTCTGTAGTAGCGCATTTCTCGGGTCCTCATTTCACGTGTTTGTTTGTACGATACTTTTGGCGTGAAGGATTTTGAGATGGTGGAGATTTCTTTTTGGGGTAACGATGTCTTTTGTTTCGAGTTATACATGGTAAAAAAATAGAACTTGCAAATTGAAAAAAAATATAGTTGTTGGTAGTCGATGAAATAAGGAAGTGTCAGGATCATGTTTCAAATAAGGTGGAATATAATTTCTTTAACATATAAGCATGACTCGGTTATTTTAAAATATGTTGGTTTTGATCACCTAAAGTTATTGTTCTTAAATTAAAAATTTTGTTCTTATTTAGTGAAATATATTAAAATCATGTAATTAATAGAGTTTTAATTTTCTGGAATTAAAATAAATTAGGTTCTAGTTTTGGTAATTAATGGGGGGTTTTAGGGTTTAAAAATCGTTTTTTTTTGGTATAAATCGGAGTAGGCAGAAACTATCGCTAAACTGTCAAAATATGTCGCTAACTGTCAGAAACTGTCGCTAATGCCTAGGCAGATTTTGAGAAAAATCGTTTTGGTCATAACTTATTCGTTTTTAAAGGTTTTTGGGTGATTCAAAAGCCTAAAATTATGTACTCGGAACATACTTTTCAAATATCCAAAAAGTTTCGTAATTGGAAGTCAGTAGCTTGGTCGAAATAATTGTACAAGTGTTGAGTTCAAGGTTAATTTTCGGACAACATGGTTTAAACTCGTGTTTTGGGTATTTTGCGGTAATGAACACTTGGAGGGTTAAGATAGAGATGAGTTGGGAAGGAATTTGAGAGTTCTTTAGACCTTATTATACGTGGTTATATTTTGATGAGTTTTGATTTATGGTATTTATGAGTAAGACTGAAATCGGGGTGATAGTTTTAAACCCGTTGAGTTATGTGACGGCTCCTAACTTGGTTTCAAGACAGTTCTTGTTTGATGAGTTGCGAGATTTAGTTAGGTTGGTTACATAACTTTATGGTTTTGATAAGTTTCCTCGCGGACGGTTAAGGCTCATGTGTTGTTGGTTGAGATTATTTTCGTGTAAACTGAGTTCACGTTTGAACGTGAAGGTTTTATCAGGGATATGCATCCTCGTTTGTTTGCTGAGAATAAGTTTGAGTTTGGGAGTGAATCTCGGGATGGGATTTCTATTAGGAGGGAGTGATGTGACAACCGTGGTTTTGGGTTTGTCACTTTGTCTTACTTTTAGGTTATTTTATGTGTGCTTACTTGAATTGTGTGTTTACGTGTTTATTTTGTGTGAACGAGGTTGGTGTGGTTATCGTTTATGAGTATAGAGTACTCATAAGTAAATCGAGGAACGGTTATTTCATGTTCATGAGCTCACAAGTGGTGACTATGAAATGAAAATGGTGATATTGTGGTGTTTACATATACGTATAAGTATTATAATACTAGTATTTTTTTAGGATTTACGGTTTAGCATTTAGAGGTCTCGGGTGAGGTAATTATCCATATGAATATTTTTCGGGATGGTTTTAAGTCATTTAGGACTTAGTTATAAAGTTTATTTCAAAATTTGAGATTTTTTATAAAAGTGTATATTTTACGTCTTTTACGGTAAAACGCGTAAATTTGACTAGTTTTACGGTTTTGTGGTTTTGGAAGCTTTAGGAGCTGAAATAAATTAAAGAAAATTAAAGTAATATTAATAACATAATATTAAATAAAAAAATAAAAAATAAACGAATTTAGAGGTGTTTGGGTCGGTTTAGACGCACCAAAGAAGAAAGAAAGAAGGGAAAAGCCCAAAACAGGCCCAATGGACTTGTATTGGGATTAGGGGGCCTTTAGGACTTAACCAAACCCAACTCATAACCATAATAATCAGGTTTTTAACCTCCATAACATCTTCTAGCCGAAATTCATCAATGGTGGCCAATTAGGGTTCTTCAAAAATTAGGTTTTCTTCATCTTCTATTAATTCAAAGGTAAAACCTTCTTAACCCTTTTCATATTAAATGTTTTTAATGTTTCTATGATCATATGATGGATTAGATTAGGGTTTAATTAAAAACAGTATATTAACCATATTTTAATGATTAAATAAATTAGGGCTTGTAATTAGAGGGATTAGGGTTAATTAATGAGGTTGATTTTGTTAAACCCGTTTTTAAAAACTGCGCAGAATTTGAAGTCAATTGTTTTGATCATATCTGGAGTTCTAGGAACATTCAAGATGCGATCAAACTAGACCTGGATAGGTAATTGAGTTGGCTTTCTAAATCAAGAAACGAGAACTAAATTGGAGGACGGGAAGTGGGTCAAAAACAGGTTACAACAGTCGGAGGTCAAAACAGTTTTGAATTCAGCCTGTTTTCTTTCTAAGTTTGGGTTGTTTGGGGTACTTTGGGTTGCATTGGGATCTTCTCACGAACATGAGAGATGGTTTATATATTGTAGTAAGGATCTGCACTTGGGCTAAGATTGTGGTTTAGGGTAAGACCCTCTAATGGTAACGAACTTTTCATACGTTTAAAATCAGTGAATTCTGGATAGGTAGCAATATATACACATGTATCTGGGCCTTAACAGTAGCTTTAAGGTTAGGGCACGTGGGAGGTTTTAGCTAACATGTATAAAAGTGTGAATATTCCTTTTACAGAAACCATGGGTATGTTTAAGTGGACGTTTGACTTAAAGTTGAGACCTAAAACTGGGACTGTTTTGTGTAAAATTATGAACGGGATAGCTATTAAACTTAACCAAGTTAGGGACTTGTTAAGGAAGGGTAACGGGGTGATTAGAGCTGAACAATGAGGTAATTATAGGGGAATAGACTAGATGTCCATCATAGGTTGATGAGCCATCTTAGTGATTGGTTCGTGTATTGATTTCGTGTTTTTGGTTTGTTAGCTTGTTGCTAGTGCGAGGACTTGTGAAGAAGCTATCAGGTGAGTTTCATAGTCCCATGGGATGGAAGAGACACTGTGTTGAGTTATTTTCTAAATTGATGTTGTGAATGTGTTTGTGATTTGAGATGGACTTGTGTGTACATTATGTGATTAACTGCTATGTGATTCTTGATTGTGTTTTTGATTTGGATCGGGGGACACGTACCGTCTCAGTTATTGTGGTTTGACAAGGTAGTGGCCTTGTGGTTTGACAAGGTAGTGGCCTTGTGGTTTGACAAGGTAGTGGCCTTGTGGTTTGACAAGGTAGTGGCCTTGTGGTTTGACAAGGTAGTGGCCTTGGGATAGGTACATAGTGTGATCATCTATGGTACCATGATGTTGTTTGCCAAGGTAGGAGCCTTGGATTGGTTTGGTATGATTAATCTTGATTGATAGTTGTTAATGCATATTTGTAGCACATTGTCCATATGTTATTGTGTTGATGGTTGTTACTAACAGCTTGTAATTGATTTAGCGTTGGAGTCTAAACCTATGACTCTCACCAACTTTATGTAGACGTGTTTTAGTGTCTCTTTCAGGTGATACTATGGTTAAGCATGAGAACATAAGTGGCTAGGATTGGAGAAGCTTAGGAATGCATATAGAAGGAGAATCCCCGTTTCCTTCTTAATTTTTACTTTTTTCTTTTAATAAGTGATATTTTGGCACATATATTTGTTTGGTTATGTTATTTGTTTGTCTTGGGTAAGCGGTAGGACTGTTACCTACTTACCTAGACTCCTGAGTCTGATGAGATATTGTCATGACTTTATGTCTCCATTTTATGACATTTCTTATTTCATATAGTTATCTCTATAGACACGCCATGTTTTGATGATATCCATACGTCGCGCTCCATATTCTGCCATGGTGAGGTGTGACACCTGCCATTGATGATGTGATATGGTGTCTTTTCATGTCTAGGGATTACGAGAGAACGATTCTGTGTATAACAAGCACTTACAATAGCTTCTGCCCTAAAGAATAGAGGTAATTTTGAAGCAGAGAGCATTGTCCAAGCAGTCTTGACCAAAGTACGGTTCTGTCTTTCGACAACGCCATTTCGTTCAGGAGTTCGAGAAATTGACATTTGGTGTTCTATGTAACATCCCACCTGCTCAGACCACAATGTTGTCCGCTTTGCCTACAGGCTCACAGTTTTGCTTTGTAGCCCTCATGTGAGTACTTCTCAGTCGGTCACCTAAGCCAGTACTACTCTCACATGAGCACACTTATCTGCATATTTCATAAGAACTCTACTTGCAGTAGACCATAAAACGCGTTGTGTCATGGTAAGGCGAATGTTATATTATGAACCAAGGATCACTCCTCGCTACAGCCGATGTGGGATTTGCCTAGGGTGTCATAGTTACCCCCCCCCCCCCCTTAGGGACTCATCTCGGTATTTTAAAGCTACTTTATCCCGGTATTCTGAAAGAATTTATCTCTGTACTTAATCACGAAAGACCTTTATCTCGGTATCCAAGAAATGTGGTATCCCGGTAATAAGAAAAACCTTTATCTCGATACTCCAAGAAATGTGGTATCCTGATATTTTAGAGCAGCGTTTATTCCGGTCTTTTAGGGTTTAGTTATCCTGGTACATTAGGGTTTACGAAAAGACCGAAATAACTAAAAAAAAGTCGATCTTCCAAAAGGCGAGTTGTTTGAGCTTTTCTAACGAAACGATTTGTACAACCAAGTATTAGAACCTCCAAATAACCATAAATATGCAAACTTTTTGAAATTTTTCGCCGGAAAAATTTAAATCAAGATTTGTACTTGATCTAAAAACTTTATCCCAAAAAACCAATACAAGAAACTTTTTTGTGTTTTTGTGCAAAACAATGAGAAACAAACCAATACAAGAAGATGTAGATGATTTATATGATGATCCAAGCACAAAAAGCATTATAAAAATAATTCGAGAGCTATATATTGAGTATATAGGTTCGAAAAAATCAATATAAAGACAAAAGCAAGACTTTCATCCCATGGCTCTTGATACCAATTATAGAATATGCTAATCTAAGATATAGAATGAGGTGGAAGTTTTTCTAGAGATATAAATTTAGAGAGAGAAGTAGAGAGAATATGAGATATGTGGGTGAAATAATAAACCAGCCAACACCCTCTCCATCAAAGGAGAGGGTATTTATACCCAAACCCACAAGATTGTCTTGGGCCTCCGGTCCATGAAATGCCTTAGACCGGGTTTTCTTCATGTAATAATTATAACCAAACTACGAGCTATTAACTATATTGTTGGAGTGACTGAGTCTTCTAACTAGGAAAAACGTATTTCCAACATCCTTCCACATGGATAAACTATCTTAATGGCCACATGCCATTCATATTCTCCTCCATCTTCAAGTTTCTCAAACTCCTTTACATTCCCAGTTTTCTAAACCATGTACTTGAGCGGCACTAGCAATGCTCCAAGTACTCGAACTATCTTCTTGTACACACATATGCAAAGGAGTGGGTTGTGGTAACTTTTTTCACATAATGCATGCTCTATGGCATCCTCACACTCTATGAAAGGTGGAAGGTGTGGTCCATAGATTGGAATTTTAAACTCATTTCTTTTGATGGTGTAGTACTCATCCTCTTCACCATCATTTTCAAATCTAGGTGATCTAGCCTTAATCACATTATATTGTTAATGAACTAATCCATAAAAGCTAGATATTTGTACATGCCTAACATCAATATTTTTACCAATGGTGTGCAAAAACATTCTCCGAAGAATAAGTGATATGTCACCTTCAATGGGTATGTCAAGTAACATGAAGTCAGCCAAAAAAGTGGTGGTCCCAATTTGGCATAATACCCCTAGTAATCTTCCTTGTCCTTCGGCATAAGAATGAATCAAGCATACGTATCCTATCAAACATTGGTTTAAGTCTCCCACATTCCAACAGTTTGAAAATTCCAAATGGCATAACATTAACATAACCGGTGTTAACCAAATCATTGTAGGTAAGCTTTCCTTCCAACCATATTGGTAACACAAAGTAACCTGAATTATCTTTTTTGATCATAGTATTATTTTTTCTAAGAGCTTGGATGACAATGTCTTCACATTATGGTAGCAAACTGTCTTCAACCTTCACTTTATCAAGTAAGACACCATCAACAATCATTTTATATTTATCACTATCCTTTAAGGTTTCAATTATGGTTCTAAATGTTGAGAAACAAAACCCTTTCAAATATTTCTTCCTTAAGCTCTTCCAAAGTCAATTCCTCCATAGTCATTGGTTTTGTCATGGTAAGGGAAGGTCCCTTACCATTCTAGCTCATTTTATAGTTCTTGCTTGGCTTAATACCTTTGTTCCTTATATTATCCCCCATGTTGCAAATAAAGTTAGTAGTTTACACTCCTTCGGGATCAATTGGTGGAAAATCATCGAAATTGATGCTATTAAGAAAAGCATCTAAATCTCTGAAGTCCGAACCCAAATGATCCTTAGGCCATTAAGTTAGTATCCCATAATTGATATCGACTTGAGCATTTGCGAGTTTTAGGAAAGATCTCCCAAAAATCACACAAGGTTCTACATTGTTCTCCTTCGGGTCAACAAATCAGTCTACTAAGTACATCTCTCTTTTCAGCATGACAATTAGTTTTTTGTTAACATCCTTATCTCTGTTTCTCCTTATTTATAGAAGTGAGGTTGATGTTTCTAGAGAGAGAAAGTAGTGAGAAAAAGTGAAATGTATTAAAGAAAAATAAGAAACAACCAACCCCCTTTCCATGAAGGAAAGGGGTTTATATACCCAAGTCCATAAATGGACTTGGGCCTCCGTCCCATGAATATGCTCATGGGTCGGGCTTACTTAAACTATTACAATTACTATACTACGAGCCCGTAACTTTATTGTTGGAGTGACCGAGACTTTCTAATAGTAAAAACGCATTTCCAAAAATCTTCCCCTAAGGGAGGTTACTCCAAATTACAAATTCCTAAATCTAGCATGTTAGATCTTCGTTCTTGTGCTCGTAGTCCACTTTCTCTTTTCTTCTTTTTCTTTTCTTCATTTGTTGTGAATATATGTTGATAATCGTTAGGCTTTGGCTCAGAGCATGTTCTTTTTACTTTTCACGTACGATCTTTGCCTTCTTGTGATGCTTGCCTCCTCGTGACTTCATGTCCCACACATTTATACTTTGTTGAATCCTTGAAAGTTTCAGAGTTGGTACAATGAAAGACTTTAGGTTGAACTTTCTTGAACTTTGCTGAAATATTTGATATATGTGAGGAATAATTCATCTGGTACACCGCAACGCCAGCGTCTTCGAATGTAGCAACATAATAAGACACGAATAAAATGGCTTTGACTTTTCATTCTGATTCGGTAGCATTTTACCTTTGGTCAGTGAAGACCGTTGGACGATATTAAATATCGTACTTGTGACAGGTAGATTTAATTAAAAATGTCCTTGACAAGGTTTCGCGGGTGAACCTGTTCTCTTTATTCGACCGTCCAAAGTTGAATGCGAACATAAAAAGTGAATCATTTAAATAAAATTATCCTCATGATTGAAGCCGTCAATTCATGAACCTTGAACAAGTGAAATTAAATTAAGAGCTTCACCATTGTTGCTTTCCAGTTGTCACGAGCTTGATTCTAATAGAATCTTGCTTGTCACCTACTGTAGTGCTATTTAATGTTGAAACTTGAAGGATTTCCACTCATCACTGTGAACACTAAAGAGTGCCACTTTGAGTGTTCTGGCAAGATCACTTGGATTTTGCGTAGAGGCACTTGAACAAGTTTGAGTTCAATTAAGAGTCAAACCATCGTTTCTTTCTAGTTATCACAAGATTGGTTCTAAAAGAACCACACGTGTCACCTACCATGAGCTTGTTTGATGTTGGGTCAAGCAGGAATTCCATCTTCATTGTAATACTTTCGAATCACTCGGATGTTCTGGCAATATTACAAGAATATTGCGAAGGACTCATAAAAATCTTTCTTAGTTTTCACAGTGTATGAAGAAGCAATGAATATTTGGAAAAGTGTCCTAATGAGACTTTTGATGATCTCGTGGCTCTAGACTCAATAGTGCATTTTGATTTTCTGAGCGGAGGCTGGAGAGGATTGCCACCTTTTCAATATCAATTTATTCAGAGTGAATAAACCAATAGATACTGTGTTGAACTCCGTGACATTAAAAAATATCTTTTAAGATATATTTGAGTTACCTGGGAGGGGTTGTGCATTGCATCACTGGGTCCATGATGCCTTATCGTCTTCATGATGTGTTGACCCGGTTTCTGCCTAATTTGTAAGGAGGGCTTCTTTCTTTACACCCTTTATCTTTACAATTCTTTTTCATTCTTCAACCCCTTCAATGCTTACCAATACATCACAACTAGCACATTGTTGTGATTGTTCCAGTGTTAGCTCAGTACTTGTTCGGAATTTTGCTACGTTCAAAATCATTCCCCATCTTTCCTAAGGATTACTATTTATATCTATGGAATTGTCCTTGGGAAGATTCTTCCGGTTCTGGAAGAATCATTGGATTTGTACCTAATCCTATCACCCTTTTGTCACCACAATCGTCGTGAAATAACTATGTTTTGGGTAAGAACTTGTCACCATGAAAATTTCTTGAACAATCACTAAGGTACTTGTGATATAAATATCAAATATTTGTACCTTAAGTGTTTTTTTATAAAAAGTGCTCCCCCTTAACATGTGCACTACACATATTAAGTTGTATTTTCCATTAAGTCTTCACCTTTAGCTATGTATATTTACAAGTCTCCTTAATCCCATTTTCTCCCCTTATCCAAAATGTTACCCGTTAATATTTTGGATATTAATGGATTAACCGGTCTTGGGTGAAAAATGAAATCATTTTTAGGCCATAGAACATATTAATGCTCCCCCTCAATTTAGTGAGGGTTAATTGTAGTGCTTAAGTATGATATGTTTTAAAAGATTTAGAATCTCATGAGAAATTCTTGAACAATATCATACTTTCACACTACACCATGCCACATAGAGGCCTAATATACACAATATATACATATTCACAATTAAATGTATGGAGTTGACCTGATATAGTACAATCAACACATCAAGTGGATCGTTCCATTAGTCTGTGGTGAGTTCCATATGGTCTGCCACCCATGAATCGTTCCAAACTTCAGATCAACCACCATTTTCGTAATTTCTCCTCGATCTTCTTGATCATATATGTGACACTCTTCTTGAACTGGTCTTTCCATGTATACTTCACTTTTGTAAGAGGTTGTTCAACATTAAGAACTGACAGTTTATCACGAACATGTTTAATAGTTCCATCACTGAGTTTGTGCAGTTCTGAAAGTCTCAGGTATTGCATGACTCCTGTTTCATTCAGATAAATTATTCCAAGTTCTGGTTCTAGAGTGCCCATATATGGTAGCTTGTGATGATGGAATCGACTATGAAGTGCGGTGTGAGGATGTTGCAAGTTCAGCTTCCTTTGATAACTCTCCACACCAAGTTGTAAATCTTCAACCCGATACTTGATAACAACTTTACGTGTGAATTGACGAACAACTGAGCTTAACGCGATGACGAGTTAAGGAGTTAAGTGACTGACTTTTTCTTGAGTCATCACAAGTAAAAGATCTTCTATGTCTTCAAGATGAAGATACTGGAGATCTCCTTCACTGATTGTGTATTCTTTATCATCTTCATGTTTGAATCTGATCTCCCTCAAGTAAGAATACCCGAATATCTGATCAATCTTACCTCCTTAAATACTTTTAATTCGACGATCTGAACGTATAAGAGCACCAGGTTTAGGACGATAAAAGTAGTTGTAAGCTAACTTCTTTCTTTCACCCCAATAAGAGACGCCTAGTTCCGCGTATAGATCGTATGAGTGAAGTGCTTCTTTACGTCAGAGCATTGGGACTTTTTCCTCAATCCAAGGTATGTCAACCAAACGTACGGCTTTGCCCATGGTTAATGAAGTAGCATACTTGTTCGCGCTGTTTCTTAAGTTGTCGAAATCATGGCTGGCGAAGTATTCAATTGGAAGATACCTGGTTCTAGTGATGACTTTGGCTGTTAGTGGACGCATTGCTGGAGTTTGAAGACCCGAAGCCATCGAGTTCATTGCCTTCATGAGTTTATTTGTATGATATTCACACTCATTTCTTCTGATATTCGTACTAGCAAAAAAGTTTGAGTTTTTAAGTACCCTTTTGAGAAGAGTTGGATTTATGGTACACTCTCCGTATTTGTGCGGCAGAAATCCTGAGAAGTCAATTGGATTATTGAGGAGTTGATTAAGATAATCCTTGTCTTTAGCAGAAAATGGACATGTGTCTGCTGCCTGTGTAAGCCAAGGTTGCTCCGGTACATTCTCGTCTATAGTGACAATGTCAACGAATTTCGGATCTGGTAGATTTGTGTCTTCGACATTCATGTCAATGTAATGCTGATCCGTTGTAGGAGGTGGAGAATGATGTTCCACTGCTTGAGGTTCGTCTTCGAGGATAGGTTCTTAATATCCGTCTTTTAAGTATATCGTTTTTCATCGAATCGGCTCGAATTGATTTTCAACTTTAACAATGAGATTTAATTGTTCTTGGTTAATAGTAAATGCTTGGTATGTCTATTTAAGCTAAAAATAGGGAAAACTATTTAGGCCAAGGAATATGTAAAAATAAAAGCGCAAATAATTTCACTTAAAATTAATCTAAAATGCAATATAATTAAACTACAATTTAAAATCTAGATGCAACAAATCTAAACTATAATTAAAAATATTAATAATTCTAAATGCAAAATTAAACTAAATGCTAGCACGTAATAAAAAATAAAAGTGACAAAAAGAATAAAATCACAAAGATAAACTTAAAAATAAAGCTTAAAGCTCTAACCTTAACTTATTGATGAGATGGCATTTATACATGATCTCATCGTTCTTTTTGGGCTTTAAATGCTAAAAATGTCATAAAAATACCATATATTATGCTTGTGTTTGTTACTTGTGTATTTTAGGTATGGATATCGTGAAAAAGACAAAAGATCACAAGAAACAAGGAAAAACAAACACGAGAAACGAAGCCGCACAATGAACCGGGCCCTAGTTGTGATTTTCCAAGATAAAGTCCTTGAAGTATTGAATATGTTCAAGAAAGATCCCTCATCAATGAAGAAATGAAACTTAATACCCTTGTATATTCATTATTACAAGTTTGGTCCCTTAAGTTTGTCAAAATTACAAAAAGGTCCCTCAACTTTGAAGAATTGGCAAGTATAGTCCCTCAAAAATGAAGATTTGTCAATATTGTTCCTCCTTAATGTCAGACATACAAAGAAGACCTTCAAAGTTCAAGAAAGTTCAAGTTTGGCCCTTCAAATATCAAGAAATGGCAAAACAAGTCCTTGATAATACTTTGGAAAAATATTTGTGGCAAAAGTGTAAAAAGTGAAACTTAAATAACAAAGGGATACGTTTTCATGGGCTGAAAAACTTATCATACATACTTTGCCAAAGAACAAGGACCATATGTGCCATTCTGAAAGTTCAAATGGCAAACACACGCGCCAAACACTTCACCCCACTAATTTCGGATCAAAAGTTACCACTGTTCACCTTTATGAACCCAGTTACCATTCCATTAAAACAAAGGGTAAATCCCATTTAACCCATCCCACATGTGATTCACCTTCACACGAATCATTCTTCACACTCACATCATACATCCCATCAACATAGACCCCACCCCTAATTCCCTTTCAACCAATCAAAGGACGACTTAGCCTCCAAGTAATCCTATGTGGCAAAATCAATAACCCTCAGCTCATACTTGGTCCCAAAGGCATAAACAAATGACCAAGATCATTTTGGAAAACTCATCAATATAAAACGACTCGAGGGCATTTTTGAGATTTCATAGCTAGGATTTATATATTTTCACCTTTCTAGAATAGTCCATTAGCTCTATAAAAGGAGACATCAACTTGTGAGAGTCCCTTTGTTTTAGTTTTTGCTTTCTCTCTTGTAATTTTCTTTCAAAGTAATAAAAGTTGGTGTTTTCTAAGTTTGAAAGTGTAATTCCTTTTTGTTCTTTGAAGTTGTTAAAGAGAAGCAAATTCTGAATTCCATTTAGTCTTTTGAATGTGTTTTTGTGGTTTGGTTAAACCATGTTTAGATTTGAAAAGGTTTTCAAGGTTGAAAGTTTTCAAAATCTAGGTTTCTGTTTTGATCATTTTACTTGTTCTAACCCCATCCAAAAGCTATAAGCTCTTGCAAGCTTGTTGACACCAAGCTTGTGAAGGTTTATCAGCCTTTGGTTGGCCTGTTTGTTGCTTGTGTTGAAGATCCAATCAAAAGAAAGTCTTGGTTCTGCTGTTGAACCATCAGCAGAGTTTCTCCTTTGTTCAAGTACCTTGGTCTTGTTCTAGTTGTTGATCAAGGTCCAAGGAGCATTGCTGACTTCCCCTAGGAAGTTGTGGGGAAGAGGTTCACTCCTTCTCTCTTTTTCTCTTTTTAAATTTTTGGTTAAAATTTGCTATGTGATTTTGATTGTTAGTGTTTGTGGTTGTTTATTTTTGGTTTACATCTGTTAGTTGTCACGTAGTAGACCTTTAAGATCTAAAAACTCAGTAGGTTGTTTGATAAAAAGGGATTTGGAACAAAAAGTACTAAAAGGGGGCATAAGGGTGCATTTAGGGTGCACAAGGCCTTAAGGCCTTTTTCCTTTGGATTTTCGGGTTGAAATCAGTCACACAAGTGTTTTGGAAGTTGTTTTGATATCTATTCAAGTTTCAAAAGGATTGGAAATGGATTTGTAAGTTTCTCATAAAAGCAGTCTAAGTGTTTTGGAATTGGTTAATCATATCAGCAGGCATAAAATCTTTGTTTGTTAGAATCAGGGTCTGATTTTTGGTTTAGGAGTAGTTCTTGTAGGTGTGCATCTCTGAAATATCTATTTGTGCAATTTGGTGGCTTATTGTGGAAGTTATAGCTTATAAAAGTTGGCTGAAGTGGTCAATTGCATCAACAATTTGACCACTCCTATTTTGCCTTGCATTTTTTGATCTAGTGTTTTCCCTGCTTATTTGTTGCTTGATACTTGTTCATTGGCTGCTTGTGGAAGTGTGTTCAGTACTTGTTGCTTATTTGCAAGGCTGATAAGCTAATTGGCTTATTGGCTTACATTTGCCAAAACTGAAATCAAGTTAACCAACTGACTAGCTTGATTCAAGGGATTCATCCTTGAATCCTTCACAAAAAAGGCTTAAAACAAGCTCATACACAAGTCCTGGAAGTTTGGCAACATTAGGTGCACTTTGACTTTTGGTCAAATGAGCTCATATTGGCTTATTTTTCAGTTCTGCTTATTGGTACATGCAACAACTTGGCTTTTTAATAGGTGTCATTTTTCTCAGCTTATTATCACTTCTGGAAGGTTTAAGCTTATATGGTTAAGGTTTTTAATAAGTGTGAAAACACTTACCCTTTTACCACTTAATTATAATGAAAACAAGACCAAAATGTGTATTTAATGTTGAAAAAGTCGGAATTATGCGTGGTTTGTGTTTTTGTTGTGTTTTAGGACCAAAATATGAAAAAAGGAAGAAAACACGGGCTTTCACGGGCTTTTATCTAAGAAAAAGACAAAAGACGAAGTCAAAAGATCAAGAGTGCAAAAAGAACGGAAGTCAAAGGCCTATTATGAAGATTTATCGAAGAAAAAGTCTAAAAACGGAAGTTTAACGAAGTCGAAGAACCAAGTCTAATAATAGAAGAAATATAAAAGACGAGTTCATTTTATCATTCGACAAATCCCGAGACAACGTCGAGAAAGACGAAGAAATTAAAAGACGAAAAGACAAAGAAAGAAAGAGAGAAGCATCAACACTTCCACTCCTCCTATAAATACCCTCCTAATATGTCATTAGGAGGGGGTTAGTTAGTTCATTTTTACTTTTCTCTTAAGGTAAGTAGGAGTAAGTGTAACTTTCTCTCTCTAGTTTTACTTTCTCTCTCTATATTTTCTTTCAAGTTTGCTTAATCTTTAATCTTTAAATCTTGTAATCTTGAATCTTTAATCTTCATCTTAATTTTAAGCTTTTCATAATCAATCTTATTCTTCCTTTCTTGTTTTAATCTTTCGTTTGATTCGGTATAAGTATGTAGTTTGTTTCATCTTTATGCTTATTTGATTAAAGTGCTTATCTTCTTGTTCTTATCATTTTTATGTGATTTATGGTTTTTGCTTATTGTGCTTTTTGATTGATTTGTTATTTTCTCATTTTTAATTTAGTGTTTTTAAAAGTTTAATCTTCTAAAAGTTGATTTTATAAATTTTGCTTATTTGGTGTTTTGAATGTTTTTAAATTCGTGGCTTATTTAGTTCTTCTTATTATTGATTTGGGTAAGTTTTTGATAAGTGCTTATTAGGAAAGTGCTTATTTGGTTATTTCTTAATTCCCTTTTACATTCCATCGTAAAGTCTAAGGGTTTTTAAGGTTCCGATCGAGTATTGTGATCGCATAAGCCTTAGGGTTTCTACTTGCGATCAAATACTGCGATCACAAACTACGATCTATCCTGCGATCACAAGCTATGAATGGTTGTTGCGATTGTGGGTTGCGATCGTTGATTGCGATCCAAGCTGCGATCGGTGATCGATGATTGCTATCCAAGCTGCGATCGGTTGTTGCGATCGTGAGTTGCGATCGCTTGTTGCGATCTGACCGCAGTCCGTGGTTTATTTTACTTAGTCATTTTTCAAAGTTTATTTCTTTCCCGCCATTTTTACCAAGTTTAATTTAGAATTCTTTTATTTAGTTTTATTTTTACATTTACTTTTTATTAAGTTTTAAATTAACTTTATTACTTTTTATTTTTCATTCGTGTTATACTTTCTAAAGGTTTCATTTGTAGTTTATATTAGATAATCAGCGACATTTTTATCTTTTATCCACCAAGAACAACTGAGTCGCACGTTTAACCGTTATCAATTCAAATCGAGACGAGACGAATTTTTTACCTAGGAAATACTAGTTATTAGTTTTGCTAGAAACCAACGTATTTGGCTTTTTCAGTTTGCTTATTTGCTTTTACAGCTTATTTCACTTGGCTTTTTGGGATTTTTCTTGTTGATTATTCTTAGTTAAGCTATTTGTGAGCTTTTTCAAAAAGAATAAGCTTTTGAAACCCCCTAGAACTCTAACTCGACAATTTTATCGTTTTGTGAAAAGTTCTTTTCAAATTTCTGGCTTATTTCTTGGTCTTTTTCAAAATTTCTTTTTGCAAAAAGGTTTAGAATCTCATAAGAAGGTTGTGTGTTTAAGAAGAGCTTATGGCATCAGCTTATTGCTTAATGGGCTTATTGGCCCAATAAGGATAAGCTTATTGATTTTTATGTTGTGATAAGCACATTTTCATCTTATGGATTAGACTCTTATGTTTAAAAGTAAATTTTGAGTTAGACTGGGCTTTTTTAGAGTTTTTTGGACAAGTTTTGTTTTTGGGCTGAAAAGCCCAATAGATATGAACTGTTTAGCCCATATTGGGGCCCAATAGGGGTATTTTGGTAATTTCAACTTCATTTTTTGTTTATTTAGGTTAAAATAAACTTTGCAAGTTTTTAGAATTTTTTTATAATTTTTTTATTTTTAATATTATTTAAATATTTTTAATTATAATTTTTAATTATTTTTAAGTGATTTAATAGGTTTTAAATTTTGGAAAAATACTTTTTAGTTTTATTAAGTTATTTTTGAGGTTTACAATTTGAAAAATCTATATTTGGGCTTTTTATTAATTTATTTGATTTTTAGGGCTTTAATTAGCATTAAAAAATTAGGTATTAATTAAATAAAAGGTTTGAAAAACTTTTGATCATTTGTAAACCCTAAATTTTTAGGAATTTTTGCTAATTTTTTGGGAATTTTTAGAGCATATTATTATTTTGTCTATTTTTACGATTTTACGTTTTTTACGTCTTAGCTTAATTTTCAGGTATCCGTCTTTTTATTTTCTACACTTTTTCTTTCATCAAATATTAATCCAAAATCATACAAGTTTTTCACACACACTTAACCTCCATGGGAAACGAACTTTTTATACTCATTGGGTCATTAGTGTACGTTTTCCTAAACGTATACTTACTACTTACCGCTTTTACGCCTTTTTCCTAAAAGACGTCATTTTTACCTACAATTATTTTGGCGCCGTTGCCGGTGAGGTGTGTTGTGATCAATTTGAAATTTTTTTAATATATAACCATAAATAGTATTTGTGTTAATTATAACTCTATTAACACGTATTATCGGTTTTTCGTTTTCTTTTTGAATATTATTACTATATTGTATATGTATCACAATAAAATCACAATATCTTCAAAAGTGTGAAAACACAACCTTAATTGGGACTTCATCACTCAATTATTGTATTCGAATCTCAAACCAAAAGAAAAAGGCAAAAATAGATAAATACTTTCTTTTAGCTCGGTTTTGAAAAATACGAACTATAAGGTGAATAGATAGGAAACGTGCTATTAAAGGCCGTTAAAGGGAAGTTAGGTACTTAAGTGCTCTGTGCCACCTCATTCCCCCCGTTCACTTATGAGTATTTGATTTTGAAAGCTAATCGAGGGTTTTGCCGCCCAAAGTATTATTACGTATCATATATATTTGCTTGGTTTCTTGTGATTAAAACCTCTTGAACGTTTTGGTGTTCCACCAACGTTCTAAGGTCATCGAAGGCGTTCACTCCACGTGATCGTTTTCCCTCCTTGAGGCTCCTTTAATCAAGAGATTGGTTCGAGGAGAGATTTGTAAATTTTGGTCTACGTAATACACACAAAAATCCAAAAAAAAATTAAAAACAATCAAAAACAAAAAAAATTGAAAAAACCCAAAAACCCCAAAAGAATCTTCTTTGCTCACCCCCACGTTCTACATTACGTTTATGCATACCCGCTCCAAAGCAAAACGTGCTCGTAAACGTCTTCAAAAGGAAGGAAACCAAGATCCTTCTGTTGAAGAAGAACCTCTAATTGTCGAACCCGTTGTAGAACAAATAGTAACCATGGCTAATCGTACTATGATGGAGTTGCTTCAAGCACCCACCGAGGGTTTTGGAGAAGCTATTGTTATTCCCGCCATCCTTGCGGAGAATTTTGAGATCAAGACAGGTTTAATGTCGTTGCTACAAGCTAACAAATTTCGCGGATATGAAAAAGATAGCCCACATTATCACATACGGAATTTGAATCGTCTCACCGCTACAAGCAAGTTTAAGGATGTTCCACATGACGCCATTAAGATGATGCTTTTTCCATACTCTTTAGATGGACCCGCCAAAATTTGGCTCGAGAAAGAACCTCCAAATTCGATATTGACATGGGGTGATCTCGTGTCTAAATTTGTGAACCATTTTTTCTCACCATCTAAGACGACACATTTGAAAAATGAGATTTCAAGGTTTACGCAAAGACATAATGAAAGTTTTTCTATGGCATGGGAACGATTTAAGGAAATGTTACATGAATGTCCTCACCATTATTTTTCCGAATTGCATCAAATTTATACTTTTTATAATAGGCTTAACGATCATGAACGAGATTATTTGAATGCCGCCGCGGCTGGTATTTTTTATGCAAAACGACCGATGAAGCTTTAAAGATTATCAAGAATAGATCTAAGGTTTATAACCCTCGTAACACACCGAGTGTTTCCACTATGGGTTCGTCGTCTTCTCGTAACATGAATGCCTTACATGATGAAGCAAATGAGGAAAATCGTTTTTTCGATAGATTTTCGACACTTATGACTCAATGGAAAGCACAAGATGCTTTGAGTTCCACATCGGTTAAAGCGGTTGAAAAGAATTGTATATCTTGTGGTGGAAGCCATGACTTTTCCGAGTGCATTATCGCCGGTGGTAACACTTCGAGTGCTTACGTAGCAAAGGGAACTTACAACCAAAACAGTCAAGGTTCCCGCCTAAATCAAGCTCCACAAAATCAAAATACTAATAACTATCGAAATAACAATCAAAGTGGTGGTTATCAAGGAAATCAACGTAATTATAACAAGGGTAATTACAAAAGTGGGAATAATGGGCAATTGAAAATCAAAACCAAAACCGTGATTTTCAAAATACTACAAAAGGTTTTCAAAATGTTCACACTAAAAATATTCAAGGTGAATTTTTGGATTACGCCAAGGAAAATGATGCTAAGTTTGATAACATGCAACGAGAAATGATTAGCTTAAGATCCGAGTTGAAAAACGAGCTTAGAAACGAACTTGCTAATAAATTGAAAACTCGTGCTAATAAAATTGAATGAAACGTTCAACGTCTTCAACAAAATCAACAAAACATGGAACAATGATAACATGAGATTAAGCAAGAGTTGTTAAAAGTGGATGAAAGGCAATATAAATTTGAAGATATAATGGCTAGTATGTTTGAAGCCATAATGTGTAAACCGTCTTCCTCGGGTGGTCTTCCTAGTGATACCATTGCAAACCCGAAGGGAGAAATGAAAGTTATTACTACTCGTAGTGGTAAGACATTCAATGAACCAATCTCTCGTCCATGTACTTCTAAGGAGAAAGAAATCGAGAAAGAACCCGTGGTGATGGTAGAAAAGGAGCATATTACAATCCCACGAAGTACCGCTCAAACCACCTACGGTTGAACAATTACCAATTATGGGATCCAAGATTCCAAGGCCGTTGCCTACGTCCCAACCCACACCACCCTTACCTTACCCATCGAGATGAAAAAAGGAAAAGTTACATGAACGTTTTAATCAACAAATCGAGCTTTTTATTAAAATGTTTCAACAAGTGCACTTTAATGTGAGTTTAGCCGACACGTTGTTATATATGCCTCGTTTTGCATCCACTTTTAAAAGTATGATGAACGATAAGGAAAAGCTTTCAAAGCTATCTAATTGTTCTTTGGTTTATCTTAACCAAATACATGAAAGAGTTGGTGATCCCGGCAAACTCCTCATTCCATGTGATATTCAAGAAATGGAAGGATGCCTCGCCTTGGCCTATCTTGGCGCGAGCATTAATTTGATGCCTTTTTCCATATGAAAATCGTTATCACTTCCGGCTCTTACTCTTTCGAAAATGTCCATCAAAATGGCCGATCATTCGACGATTCTCGCATGTGGAGTGGCCGAAGACGTTTTTGTTAAGGTTGGATAATTCTACTTTCCGGTCGATTTTATCGTCGTAGATATTCCCGCGGATCCTCAAGTACCTCTAATTTTGGGTCGTCCATTTTTAGACACCACGATATTGATGATCGATGTTCAAGCTAGAAAGATCACTATAACATTCAACGAGGAGGAAATTTTTATAAACGCTACCAAAAATTCGACACCTTCTCATGTTTACGCTATCGCTACTATAAATCATGTTGATTTAATTGACGTAGTAGTCGATGAATTTTCACAAGAAGTGTTAGTATTTTCCGAAGGTTCTATTAGTGGCAATCCCACTATTTTAGATAATATTTTTGCAACAAATTCACATTCTCTCGCTCCATTCAAAGGAGGCGATTTTATCGACAATGAAGAAAATGTGACTTTTATTAACGAAAAATTTCCACCTAATTTTCCGCCGATGGAAATTATGAGTGTTGAACCGAAACCATCAATTGAGGATCCACCAATCCTTGAATTAAAAGACCTTCCACCTCATATAGAATACGCATTTTAGAAGGTGAAAATAAGTTGCCAGTAATTATCGCGAAAGATCTTTCCGATATCGAAAAAACCGCACTTATAAAAATCTTGAAAACTCACAAAGGGGCAATTGCGTGGAAAATATCCGACATTAAGGGAATCAATCCTAAATTCTGTACTCACAAAATATTAATGGACGAGGACTACAAACCCGCAATTCAAAATCAAAGAACGGTAAACCCCAAAATTCACGTGTCATTAAAAAAGAGGTTTTATAACCTCTCGACGCGGGAATGATTTATCTTATCTCTGATAGCCCATGGGTGAGCCCAATCCATTGTGTCCCTAAGAAGGGAGGAATGACCGTTGTACCTAACGAAAACAACGAGTTAATTCCAACGCGTGTTGTGACCGGTTGGAGGGTGTGTATTGACTACCAAAAGTTAAATGACGCCACTAGTAAAGACCACTTTCCCTTGCCCTTCATGGATCAAGTGTTGGAGCGACTCGCGGGAAATGACTTCTATTTCTTTTTAGATGGTTTTTCCGGTTACATTGAAATTCCTATCGACCCTCGTGATCAGGAGAAAACTATGTTTACGTGTCCATATGGAACGTTTGCTTATTGTAGAATGCCTTTCGGACTTTGTAATGAACCGGTAACTTTTCAACGGTGTATGATGGCTATTTTTCACGATATGATCGAGAAGTGTTCATGGATGGTTTCTCGGTATTTGGTGATTCATTCACGTCATGTTTAAATAACTTGGAAAAAATGTTAAAACGTTGTGAAGAAACCAATCTCGTACTTAATTGGGAAAAATGTCACTTTATGTGCAAACAAGGAATCGTCTTAGGACATAAAATATCGAAAGAAGGGATTGAGGTCGACAAAGACAAAATGGACGTCATTGCTAAATTACCTCACCCCAAAACCGTCAAAGGAGTTCAGAGTTTCCTAGGCCACGCGGCCTTTTATCGTCGTTTCATCATGGATATTTTGAAAATATCTCGACCTATGACACATCTCCTTGAAAAAGATGCTCCATTCATTTTTAATGAAGATTGTGTTCAAGCTTTCGAAACTCTCAAAAAGTAACTTACCGAAACTCCTATTCTTGTAGCACCAAATTGGAACCTCCCCTTCGAACTAATGTGTGATGCAAGTGATTACGCTATTGGGACCGTTTTGGGGCAACGTCATGGGAAACACTTCTTGCCTATTCACTTTGCTAATAAGACGATGACCTAGGCTCAAATGAAATATACCACAACGGAAAAATAATTACTTTCCTTGGTATATGCTTTTGAGAAATTCCGATCTTATCTCGTTTTTACAAAAAACATAGTGTATACGGATCATTCGGCTGTCAAGTACCTCTTCTCTAAGCTTGATGCTAAGTCGAGATTGCTTCGTTGGATTCTCCTCCTACAAGAATTTGATGTCACAATACTTGACAAAAAAGGAGCCGAGAATCTAGCGGCCGATCATCTCTCTCGTTTAGAAGATCCTCACAAAGATGTATTCGAGAACAAGGAAATAACCGAAACATTTCCTCTCGAGAATCTTGGTCTGGTGAATTCTAAATACGACACCCAATGGTTTACCGAAATTGCAAATTACAATGCGGGCATTTTCATAATCAAGGGTATGACGACACAACAAAAACAAAAATTATTTCGTGACGTCAAGTTCTATTTTTGGTACGACCCTTATCTCTTTCGTGTTTGTGCGGATCAACTCATTCGACGTTGTGTTTTTGGTGCCGAAGCTACTAACATCCTTAGAGCTTGTCACGAGGGACCCACGGGTGGTCACCACGGTGCTAACTTCACGGCTAAGAAAGTGTTCGATGCCGGTTTCTTTTGGCCTACGATCTATCGTGATGCACATGCACTTGTTAAGTCGTGTGATTCTTGCCAACGTCAAGGAAAATCTTCTCAAAATGATTAAATTCCACAAAACATAATTCAAGTTTGTGAGATTTTTTACGTTTGGGGCATTGACTTTATGGGGCCGTTCCCATCGTCTCATGGTAACAACTATATCCTCGTCGTCGTCGACTACCTATCTAAGTGGGTAGAAGCTAAGGCTTTGCCTACGAACGATGCTCGTGTGGTAATGAAGTTTTTAAAGCAACTATTCTCTCGGTTTGGAACCCCTCATGCTATTATAAGCGATCGTAGAAACCCTTTTTGTAATGACAACTTCGAAAAGGTTCTAAAGAAACATGGAGTTACACATCGTCTTTCTACGGCTTATCACCCGCAAAGAGTGGGCAAGTCGAGGTTTCAAACTGAGCTTTGAAGAGGATTTTGGAAAGGTCGATTGGAGAAAACCGTGCTTCATGGTCCGACAAACTCGATGACGCTTTATGGGCATTTCGCACCGCTTATAAGACACCTATCGGTTGTACTCCTTATAAGTTGGTTTATGGAAAGAATTGCCACTTGCCTATTGAATTGGAACACAAGGCATATTGGGCCCTAAAGCATGCCAACTATGACTTAAAGACCACGGGAGATCACCGAAAAATACAATTAAATGAATTGGAAGAATTACATGATAATGCTTATGAAAGTCATTAATTTATAAGGAAAAGACTGTTACTTTTTAACTCTCGTTTGAAGATATTTTCCGGAAAATTGAAATCTCGTTGGGCGGGTCCTTTCACCATTACACAAGTTTTTCCATATGGCACCATTAAGCTAGCTCAAAATGATGGTCCTAATTTCAAGGTGAATGGACATAGGCTTAAGCACTACTTCTGTGGGAAAGTCCCTTCTTTGGAAAACCTCGACCAAGTCACCTTCCCCAATGATAATTAGCATTGATGGGATCAAGTCGAGCTCATGACTCAGTAATAAAAAACAAGGTGCTTCGTGGGAGAGTTCCCATGCTTATCCATGTGCATATTATCGCTTTCTAATGTAGTTAATGTGATGGGATTTGTGACCTTCCAACTCATTGTCTCGTGGTTGTTTGTGAATGTGTTATCTAGATAATCATCATCACCAGGTTGAAGACTCTCGTGTTCGTTTACGTGAGCCTCGATCGTTTTCTTGAAGAATTTTTTCATGAATCCATGACATATCCTTTATTGTTGTAATGATTATCTTTTAGCATAATTCATAAACGACTTTAGATATATTGTTGATTACGCTTTCCATGCTAGATCCTAGCATTCGACTCTTTGTATCTAGTATGGGGGTGCTCCACCTTTACACTCGAAACATTGAGGATAATGTTTACTTTTAGTATGGGGGTGAATAGATACTCGCCTTGCTACGCCCTCACGTTTTCTAATTTTTAACGTTTTGTTTTGTTTTGTTGCAAATAAGGCTAAAAATGGCCAAATTTTAAAAAATTTCTTAGTTTCCATAAGTGTTTTTAAGACACGAATGTATATTTTCCGTTGGGTAGAATGAGAGCTAATTTTTTACTAGATGGGCATTTGGAGCCCTTTACATTCCTTAACTCGCTTAAATCAAGTTTTGCTAGACTTTTATATAGGGAACTTTAAAACTCGAAAGTCTTAATTCATACGGGTTAAGAACAAGAACTTTTCGCAAGTTCCTATAATTGATCCTAGGAAGTCACTTATCAAGGGAACTTTAAAATGCACTTTCTAAACTTTCTAAGTCTAAGAATTTGCAAGCTTTTATAGGTGACTTGAAAACCTAAAACATCGATTTAATATAGTCTTACTGAAGCTAATCCAAATTTGGCTTAATTTTGACTTGCATGGCTAAGCATTCATGAGTCTCTTTAATTAGAGCTCTTTATATAGTGAAGAACGAGATGTAATAGATTTAGACAAGTGATCATGCTAAACAGAGAACATGAAAACGTTCTTTCAAAAACTCATATGTTTTTAACTATGGCTTTTTCTCCCATAAGATCAATGTATTAGGAATAAATAAATTGCAATAAGTAAGGTCGTACGATTTAAAAGGTTACTTAGATTCTAGCCCAAGATCGTTTAAAAGTTGCTCGTGTTCGAATAGAGTTCATAGCCAAGGAATAACTTATTGAAGCGGGATGCGAAGATTGGCAATGTTCCAAAAAGGCCCAAATAAGGCACGAGGACTCTATTTTGTTGCTTAAGATCCAAGATGATGTGAAGTATCATTATTACAAAATCAATGTGAAGTATCGAGACACACGACCAAAAGCAATTTACTCCCCTAAAGATCATGGAGAAGTCTATCTAAAAAGACCCTAACAAGGTAAGAGGATAAATATATCCAAGTCCGAAAAGTAGGAGGATCGTTGTATATCAGAATCCAAAATAAAGATTAAGAAAAATGATGAAGTCGTGGTCCAAGTTTGAAGAATCTCTCAAAAATATCAAGTGAAGAAATTCCATATATGAAGAGAAGACCATTATTTCAAGAACGTCTTTGAAATTAAGATTTTGCTAGTTGAAAAAAGTTTGTTTTCTCGGAGTCTTAACGAATTGATTTCCGGTTCAAAGTGTGACTCAGTTGTTCTTGGTGGCAAATAAAATGGTTTGGTTAGCTATTCTACTTAAAAGGTAAATGCACAAAATAAAAAAATAAACTAAAAGCGATTAATTAATAAAAACAAAACAATATAAATAATCAAACGTAAATTTAAAGCGAAACAATTAATAAAAATAAAACTAAAAGACGAAATTAACTATCGACTTGAAAATAAAGTTTACTAAATGAAAAAGGAGAGAATAAAACTAAAATGATACTTTAAAGCTAAACGAGGCAAAACCTAAAGCGGGTACTAAATAAAAGATAAAACTTAAACTTTACTAAAAAATATTAATACTAAAAATCGACGAAAAATTCAACTAAAAATACGTAACTTTCAAAAATAAAATCGGAACAATTTTCAGATAAAACTAGACAATTACGGAACAATACCAATAAATAAGCAAGCATGCAGGCTAGCTGCTGGAAGCAACTAAGGCCTAGCTGCTCATTTTTGGAGCCAAAATGGCTAAGCAGCCAGGCAGGTAGGAGCTTTTCTTAATCTATCGCATTGTTGTAATTGTATCCATCGCAATGTGCTAAGAAAATTTCCATCGGAATATTAGGTAAAAAAAAGTATCGGAATAAAACTAAAACAAAGTATCGGAATATGTATGTTTTTATCGGAATGCCTTAAAAGAAAAAGCTATCGTAATGTTGAACAAAAACTGTCGGAATATCAAAAAAAAATTATATCGGAATGTCTAAAAAAATAAAAACTGTCGGAATAACTAAAGAACCAAAATCTATCTGAATGTGGCTGTCAAAATTTGGGCAGCACTTCGTCGCAATATACCTTAAACTCCGTCGGAATATGCGATCGCAATGAGCGATCACAATCCCGGTCGGAATAAGGGAATGAGAACACAAGCTATCGCAAAGTAGAACCCCCTTTGGGTTATTGCGATACAAACAAGCAACCTATCGGAATGAGGCGTCGGAGTGTGTAAAAGCTCAATATTGCGATGGAACACAAAATAATCCGAAAATGGAGATAAGCTAAAAACTCAATAAGCACACTTAATAAACACTTGTCAAAAACTCAACAAGACAAATATTAAGGAGACTCAATAAGCTACAAGTGGAAAACTTTCAAGACACAAAATAAGCAAACAAAATAAGCTAACTTTAAAAAGATAAAAACTTTTTAGAAAACTTAAAAATAAATAAGCTAAATACAAAATAAGGCAATAAGGTTGTCAAATTTATAGCTTATTTCGTCTGAAATCTTAGATAGAAATAAAAAGATGAACTTTTTAGTCAAATAAACAATAAGATTAAGCAAAATCAATGCTTAATCCGAATCACAATCAAATCAAAACAAGAAAAGTAGGATGAGAAAGATAAAGAAAAGCTTGATTAAAGGAAAATAAAGATTAACAATAAAATGAACTTACTTGGAATTAAAAGATAAGAAATTCAAGACATGAAATTAAAATGACAAGAAATTAAAAGGTACAAGTAATGAAAATGGTGGAAAGACTAATTTTGTCAAAATTAGCTAACAAGTTCAAATGAAATGAAATGGCGTCTATTTATAGGGGATTAGGGAAGGAGGCATGTGTTGGTTGCTTCCTTCATCCTTTCTTTCTTTCTCGTCTTTTTTGACTTTTAATTCTTCGTCTTTCTCGACTTCTTAATTCTTTGACTTTTTTGACTTTGTCTCGGGATTACTTGAACTCGTCTTATGATTTCTTCGTTTATTAGACTTGAGTTCTTCGGCTTTATTAAACTTCCGTCTTTAGACTTGTTCTTCGATAAATCTTCAAAATAGGCCTTGGACTTCCGTTCTTTTTGCACTCTTGATCTCTTGACTTCGTCTTTTGTCTTTTTCTTCGATAAAAGCCCGTGAAAGCCCGTGTTTTCTCCCTTTTCCACATTTTCGTCCTAAATCACAACAAAAACACAAACCACGCATAATTCCGACATTTACGACATAAAATACACGTTTTGACTTGGTTATTATTGTAGTTAAGTGGTAAAAAGGATGGGTGTTTACACACCTATCAAATCCCCTACACTTGACCATTGCAATGTCCTCATTCAATGCATTAGTTACAAAGCACGATTACACTTTTAATCACAATCAATCCACCTTGTCCTTTATTAAAGAGATAGAAAATTATAAACATTCACAGGAAGAAAGTAAGTAAAGAAATCAAAGACATACCTTAGGGTTTTGGAAATGTCATGAATGATCATCATCCTCAAGTTTTCACATTCTCCAAACCAAGCTTAAAAACGAGGTCATTGTTATTATAAGTTAGCAAACTAACACGAACTCATGTGGGCCAATTATTTACTTAGACTCCCTTATTCCTAGGTGTATCTCTTATATTTTATTGTTGTCTTGAATGATCACGAGGATGCATTGTTGACTTATTTCGATAGTTATTTAGGCTGAAAATAAAGTGGGACGATTTAATCAATAGTTACCTAAAGGACAAAATCTTTTAAAACTGCTTCTCGGGACCTCATAAAGTTCATATCTTGGCATAACTCGCTTCGCGATTTGAGACCTTTCTAGGACTGATATTTGGCAGCGACTTCATACTTCAAATCTTGAGAGACGTTCATGAAATAATGGTCTTCTCTTCATAATAGGAATTTCTTGCCTTGAACTTTTGAGAGATTCTGATATACAACGATCCGCCTCCTTTTTGGACTTGGATCTATTTATCCTCATACCTTGTTAGGGCCTTTTTGGATAGACTTCTCCATGATCTTTACGGGAGTATTTGCTTTTCGTCGTGTGTCTCGATCCTTCATATTGATCTTTGATAAATGATTCTTCACATAACTTTGGATCTTTAGCAACAAAATGTAGCCCTCATGCCTTGTTAGGACCTTTTTGGACTCGCTAATCTTCGCATCCCGCTTCAATAAGTTATGCCTTGGCTATGAACTCTAATCCATACCGAGCAACTTTTAAACGATCTTGGGCTAGAAGCTAAGTAACTTTTCAAATCGTACAACCTTATTTATTGCAGATAAATTTATTAACAAGCGATGGGAGAATAGGCTTATAATTAACTCACATAAATTCACGAAAAAATACCAAACTTATAATTGACTCTATCATCTCTCGTTCTCCACAGTTTAAAATCTCAAGGAATGAGACTCGTGGATGCTTAGCCTATTAAATCAAAGTTTTGGGTTTTCGAGTCGTCTATAGGATCTTGCAAATTCTTAGACTTTTTCATGTTTAGAAATCGCATTTTAAAGTTCCCTTGATAAACGACTCTCTAGGACCATTTATAGGAACTTGCGAAATGTTCTTGTTCTTAACCCGTGAGAGTTAAGACTTTCGCGTTTTAAAGTTCCCAATATAAAAGCCTAGCAAAACTTGACTTAAACACGTTAAGGCTACTAGCTAGAGTAAACTCGGGTTGAGTCAAAAGATTCACAATGTTGAAAATTAAAACCACTTTTATTGAAAATTTATTCTAGCAAGGAAAGAAAATAAACATAACAAAGGAAAATACAACTATACAACTAGGCCAAAATAGATTAAAATTTTTGAAAAATGTCGAAAAATTGATTTTCCGGTTAAAATGAGGACAAATACAAGGAAAAAGGCCACTTAACTTCGATAGAAGTCCCCCCTACACTTGATTTAAACATTGTCCTCAATGTTTAAGCATGTGGGAGTAAACTCCCCTACACTTAGGACATTGTGCACTTTGTTTAAATTTCGCTAAGGAAGAGACAACTAAAGAGATTCCTATTTTAATATTGGAATATATAAAATAGTGAATCGAAAAGAGTTTAGGATAGAATCGGGAAGACGGGAACACGGAATCACGGGTCGTCAAAAGTCATCAAGAGTGTGTCTTTGAAGCTCTAATCCCTGCACATGATAAGAAAGAAAACAAGAAACACCAACAGGGCTCCCCCTACCCTTATGGTGAAAACAGGTAAAGATAGATTGATAATTGGGTTGCCTCCCAAAAAGCGCATGTTTTTGTTAACCGAGTCTTGAGCCTGACTCGTCCCCGAATTAAGTGGTCCATGGGGAAGCCTCGAATGTAATACTGGGATCAAAGACCTTGTCCTCATTCCCGGAGGACATCAATGAAGGAGAGGCGGGGGGATAAGTCTTGAATGGGAGAAAGGTTCTTTCAAGATACGAAAAGTATGTGAAATCGAGATCCACGGGAGGTGGGTGGGTAAAGTAAGCACATTGTCATCCTCTAAAGACAATGGATGTTGAGCACTCGGCAAAGCCGTAATGTTATCAATCATGAAATAATAAATGTCACCTCCCGGGTCAAAGCACTCATCCTCCGTAATAGTGGCTAAAGGGGTGGATGAAAGGTACTCGGGAGGGGGACTTGGGACAATACCTTCCTGCAGCAAATTATCAAAAATAATATCCCCCTCCGTGTCATCATCATCAATACCCGGAGGTATTGAGTGAATGTCAATTTCTTCAAGCGATGGGTTATTATCTTCAACGGGAGGGATAGATGGAGGTAAAGACTCGGAAAGAGGAGGAGAAGTCAACTCTTCGATTTGAGCAATAAGAAGATGCACTTTCCGTAATCTGTCGCGAAGAATTACGTCTTCCACCTCATCTTTAAGAGCAAGTTCATCAGTGAACTTCTCGTAAGCCGGAGAGAATAAATCGTCATCGCCCGCATCTCCCAGTGGAGATTGAGAAATTTCAAAAGTGAAATTCTCATTGCGCGGAGAAAAATTGGTATCATTAGGATCGACCTCTCCGTAAGAGCAACGTCGTCCTCAAACTCCATAGCAGTCGGTATGTCACAAACCTCATCATCAAAGAATTTTTCGAGACCAAAATCACTAATATCACTCAATGAATCACCATCCTTAGACGCATTAGGAATATCGAGAGTAGGAGTAGCAACTTCAGAAGATGGGTCGAGAGCGTAGACATCATCGTCGTCATCATCGTCATAATAGACTGGACCATTCCAATTAGGAGTGACATAGTCGGCTAACTCTTCCTTGATAACCTCCACATCTTTAAGAAGCTCATGAAGTAATTTTTGTTGTTCATCTCCCCGAGTATGTTCAATTAAACCAATTCTATCCCACGCTATAATTAAACATTTTGGTGTAGAAAAGAAGGGAAAACGACCAAATTGGCTCAAAAAGGTGTTCGTGGATTTCAAGATTTCGTCACCATCAAGCAAAGGTTCCCTTTCCTGATGCAAGTCAGCTCGGATTTGAGCTAAACTTTCTAGAACATCATTCAAAGTAGTGAGTTGTTGGTCAAGACTAATTTGCTGAGAGGATTGATGATTGAGGGTGTGATGTGGGGGCTCAAATTTATACACACTGGGATGATAGCACGGAATTTTCTCAAAGATCTTCGACGGATCACAAGAAGAAGCATCGTGAGGGCCCCCACAAATATAGCACCACAGGTATGGAGAAAAACCCGGTGCATTTTGAGGATAAGGATTGTCATAGACTGGAGAAGGTGAGAAAGTATTGTAAGAAGAGAAGTACGAATTTGTTGAATTACAAAATGGACAAATCCAAATTGTGTATCGTCGATATTAGAACCGCACGGCTCACAAGTACACCATTGACATGTTTGAAAACCATGCCATGGTCTCCCACACCGCACGCAAGACGAATCTATGAAGAATTATAAATAAGAGGGGTAAAGAAAAGAATTAAACACAATAGAGGATAAAGAGGAATGCTTTTTATGATTTTTCAAATGTTTTTGGATTTTTGACACGAAAAATAACGTTCACGAGTGAACGGATCCCAAAATCCAACGAGTCTCTCACAAAAACCGTTAATCTTCACGAAAAGAGCCGGCAGTGGCGCCATTTGAAATTAAGATTTTGTTAGTTGAAAAAAGTTTGTTTTCTCGGAGTCTTAACGAATTGATTTCCGGTTCAAAGTGTGACTCAGTTGTTCTTGGTGGCAAATAAAATGGTTTGGTTATCTATTCTACTTAAAAGGTAAATGCACAAAATAAAAACAATAAACTAAAAGCGATTAATTAATAAAAACAAAACAATATAAATAATCAAACATAAATTTAAAGCGAAACAATTAATAAAAATAAAACTAAAAGACGAAATTAACTATCGACTTGAAAATAAAGTTTACTAAATGAAAAAGGAGAGAATAAAACTAAAATGGTACTTTAAAGCTAAACGAGGCAAAACCTAAAGCGGGTACTAAATAAAAGATAAAACTTAAACTTTACGAAAAAATATTAATACTAGAAATCGACGAAAAATTCAACTAAAAATACCTAACTTTCAAAAATAAAATCGGAACAACTTTCAGATAAAACTAGACAATTACGGAACAATACAAATAAATAAGCAAGCAGGCAGGCTAGCTGCTGGAAGCAGCTAGGCCTAGCTGCTCATTTTTGGAGCCAAAATGGCTAAGCAGCCAGGCATGCAGGAGCTTTTGTTAATCTATCGCAATGTTGTAATTGTATCCATCGCAATGTGCTAAGAAAATTTCCATCGGAATATTAGGTAAAAAAAAGTATCGGAATAAAACTAAAACAAAGTATCGGAATATGTATGTTTTTATCTGAATGCCTTAAAAGAAAAAGCTATCGTAATGTTGAACAAAAACTGTCGGAATATCAAACAAAAATTCTATCGGAATGTCTAAAAAAATAAAAACTGTCGGAATAACTAAAGTACCAAAATCTATCTGAATGTGGCTGTCAAAATTTGGGCTGCACTTCGTCGCAATATACCTTAAACTCCGTCGGAATATGCGATCGCAATGAGCGATCTCAATCCCGATCGGAATAAGGGAATGAGAACACAAGCTATCGCAAAGTAGAACCCCCTTTGGGTTATTGCGATACAAACAAGCAACCTATCGGAATGAGGCGTCGGAATGTGTAAAAGCTCAATATTGTGATGGAACACAAAATAATCCGAAAATGGAGATAAGCTAAAAACTCAATAAGCACACTTAATAAACACTTGTAAAAAACTCAACAAGACCAATATTAAGGAGACTCAATAAGCTACAAATGGAAAACTTTCAAGACACAAAATAAGCAAACAAAATAAGCTAACCTTAAAAAGATAAAAACTTTTTAGAAAACTTAAAAATAAATAAGCTAAATACAAAATAAGCCAATAAGGTTGTCAAATTTATAGCTTATTTCGTATGAAAGCTTAGATAGAAATAAAAAGATGAACTTTTTAGTCAAATAAACAATAAGATTAAGCAAAATCAATGCTTAATCTGAATCACAATCAAATCAAAACAAGAAAAGTAGGATGAGAAAGATAAAGAAAAGCTTGATTAAAGGAAAATAAAGATTAACAATAAAATGAACTTACTTGGAATTAAAAGATAAGAAATTCAAGACATGAAATTAAAATGACAAGAAATTAAAAGGTACAAGTAATGAAAATGGTGGAAAGACTAATTTTGTCAAAATTAGCTAACAAGTTCAAATGAAATGAAACGGCGTCTTTTTGTAGGGGATTAGGGAAGGAGGCATGTGTTGGTTGCATCCTTCATCCTTTCTTTCTTTCTCGTCTTTTTCGTCTTTTAATTCTTCGTCTTTCTCGACTTCTTAATTCTTTGACTTTTTTGACTTTGTCTCGGGATTATTTGAACTCGTCTTATAATTTCTTCGTTTATTAGACTTGAGTTCTTCGGCTTTATTAAACTTTCGTCTTTAGACTTGTTCTTTGATAAATCTTAAGAATAGGCCTTGGACTTCCGTTCTTTTTGCACTCTTGATCTCTTGACTTCGTCTTTTGTCGTTTTCTTTGATAAAAGCCCGTGAAAGCCCGTGTTTTCTCCCCTTTTCACATTTTCGTCCTAAATCACAACAAAAACACAAACCACGCATAATTTGACATTTACGACATAAAATACACGTTTTGGTTTGGTTATTATTGTAGTTAAGTGGTAAAAAGGATGGGTGTTTACACACCTATCAGTCTTCCAAGATTCGAAGTATGAAGTATATGCCAAATATCGGTCCGAGAAAGGTCTCAAATCGTGAAACGAGTTATGCCAAGATATGAACTTAAGGAGATTATGAGAAGCCGTTTTAAAAGATTTTGTCCTTTAGCTAACAATCAATTAAATCGTGCTACTTTATTTTCGGACTAATAAATATTTCAATAAGTAGTGTTAGGATTGTGGGGAGAAAAAGTATTACACAATTTGAACGTATGAGTAGTGTTAGCATTATGACTTGTACTAACAATGATCTCGTTTTTGCACTTAGCATAGAATGTATGACAATTAAGGATGACGAACTTTACTCTATGGAGCATTCACTTGTTTTTATTCATTGACCCTAAAAGTCACATTCGTGATGAAAATCATACATAATGTCTTTTACACATCATAGTAGTTGTATAGCAAGTTTACTTTTCAATAAAGGTTAATAAAAGTGAATTTTGGAGATGCTTAGATACTTTATTCTAGCATTGCGTGAGGGCACGAGAATGGTTTAGTATAGGAGAGTGATGAGATGGCATTTATACATGATCTCATCGTTCTTTTTGGGCTTTAAATGCTAAAAATGTCATAAAAATACCATATATTATGCTTGTGTTTGTTACTTGTGTATTTTAGGTATGGATATCGTGAAAAAGACAAAAGATCACAAGAAACAAGAAAAACGAACACGAGAAACGAAGCCGCACAATGAACCAGGCCCTAGTTGTGATTTTCAAAGATAAAGTCCTTGAAGTATTGAAGATGTTAAATAAAGATCTCTCATCAATGAATAAATGACACTTAATACCCTTTTATATTTATAATAACAAGTTTGGTCCCTTAGGTTTGTCAAAATTACAAAAAGGTCCCTCAACTTTGAAGAATTGGCACGTTTAGCCCCTAATAAATGAAGATTTGTCAATATTGGTCCACCTTAATGTCAAACATACAAAGAAGACCTTGAAAGTTCAAGAAAGTTCAATTTTCGTCCTTCAAATATCGAGAAATGGCAAAACAAGTCCTTGAAAATACTTTGGAAAAATATTTGTGACAGAAGTGTGAAAAGTGAAACTTAAATAACAAAGGGATACGTTTTTATGGGCTAAAAAACTTATTATACATACTTTGCCAAAGAACAAGGACCATATGTGCCGTTCTGAAAGTTCAAATGGCACAAACACGCGACAAACACTTCACCCCACTAATTTCGGATCAAAAGTTACCACTGTTCACCTTTATGAGTCCAGTTACCATTCCACTTAAAACAAAGGGTAAATCCTAATTAACCCATCCCACCTGTGATTCACCTTCACATGAATCATTCTCCACACTCACATCATACATCCCATCAACATGGACCCCACCCTCAATTCCCCTTCAACCAATCAGAGGATGATTTAGCCTCCAAGTAATCCTATGTGGCAAAATCAACAACCCTCAGCTCATACTTTGTCACAAAGGCATAAACAAACGACCAAGATCATTTTGGACAACTCATCAACACAAAACGACTCAAGGGCATTTCTGATATTTCATAGCTAGGGTTTATGTATTTTCAGCTTTCTAGAATAGTCCATTAGCTCTATAAAAGGAGACCTCAACTTGTGAGAGTCCATTTGTTCCAGTTCTTAATTTCTCTCTTGTAATTTTCTTTCAAAGTAATAAAAGTTGGTGTTTTCTAAGTTTGAAAGTGTAATTCCGTTTTGTTGTTTGAAGTTGTTAAGGAGAATCAAATTTTGTGTTCCATTTAGTGTTTTGAAAGTGTTTTTATGGTTTGGTTAAGCCACACTTAGATTTGAAAAGGTTTTCAAGGTTGAAAGTTTTCAAAATCTAGGTTTTTGTTTTGATCATTTTACTTGTTCTAACCCCATCCAAAAGATATAAGCTCTTGCAAGCTTGTTGACACCAAGCTTGTGAAGGTTTATCATCCTTTGGTTGGCCTGTTTGTTGCTTGTGTTAAAGATCCAATCATAAGAAAGTCTTGGTTCAACTGTTGAACCATCAACAGACTTTCTCCTCTGTTCAAGTACCTTGGTCTTGTTCTAGTTGTTGAACAAGGTCCATGAAGCATTGCCGACTTCCCCTAGGAAGTTGTGGGGAAGAGGTTCACTCCTTTGCTCTTTTTCTCTTTTGATATTTTTGGTTAAAATCTGCTATGTTTTGATGCTATGTGATTTTGAGTGTTAATGTTTGTAGTTGTTTATTCTTGGTTTACATCTGTTAGTTGTCACCTAGTAGACCTCTAGGATCTAAGAAATGTTGATCCCAAACTTAGACTGATTTAGCTTTATGTATACGAGATTAGATCAAGTAATACACTTAGAGAAACCTTTGTATATGTTTATGATAATCTAAGTGTTATGCGGAATTAACACTTAAACAAGAACACACAATGATATAAACAAACTTTCACTTTGATTAATGATATCAAACTTGCTTACAATGAAAGTAGTTTACGAATGAAAACTTATGTTGAACATTAACCTAAAGGTCTTCTTTTATAGACATAAGAAGCCTTGTACAATAATCTACGTATCAGCTATTCTAGGTAAAGATAAATATAGAAAATACATTGTTGTTCCTATCTTTACTAGAAGTAATCTAGAATACAATAAACGCGAAGAGTATATATTCTCATCAGTGCTTGTCTTCAATGTATCAACGCTTGACTTTATCTTGTCAACGCTTGAGCTGTCAGCGTTTGTTTTGCTCCTGTCAACGCTTGTTTTACTCTTGTCAGCGCTCAAGTAGATTGGCTATAATTTATTCCCAACAATCCTCCCCTAAACTTGATATCCACTCTTATGATCAAGTTTCTGAATAAACATTAAGGACTAGGAGGAATCTTACAAACCTTCTCATATTGGTAATAAATAAATCTGATCAAGTCTTTTGCCACATCACTTGAATAATCAATTTCCAGCTGAGTGTTCTTCATCTTCTCCAAGATATCCTTAGATATGAAATACTGACCATCCACAAGTAGATACTCAGCAAACTTTGTAGAACTCAAATAATAAACACCAGCAGCTGAATACAATCTCCATTGAAGACCACTGAGGTTATCTTCAAGATCCTTCCAGATAGAAGGATCCTCATCTTTTGGTCCACACATTCTCTTGAATGTGGACCACAGTTTTATTCCATTAGCTGAAGTTGGTGCTTCAGCCTCATACTTGGCTTCTAACAATCTCCATAGATCTACCAAGTCTTCTCTATCACAACTTGCAAACAAAGATATAAGAGTGGTAAAAGTGTTCACCTCTTTTCCATACCTGCCAATCTTCCAAAATCCACATTCATCTTCTTCATAGCTCACAATTGGATTTCTAGAATCTAGTGGTAACACTTGTACCATATCTAAAGCTTCTAATGGTGAGAGCATGAGGCTCCTTCTTATGACAGCTTCACTTGGATATAATGGATCCATATCTTTGGGAAACTCAAGAGAAACTCCCTTTTTCACTGGTCTGGGAACAAACATTGCTTTCTTGAGCTCCATTTCCTCTGCAAGTTCTTCTTTTCTTTCATCAGAAAGAAGTCTTAGAGTGTTTGCTTCCTGCACTCTAACCCAGATGGGATAAGCTTTACATTCCAACTCATCAAATGTCAATGCCCTCAATTTCTGATAAGTCCACCCTACTCCATGACATATGAGCAACATGCAGTATAGCTCCCTTCTATCCCTTTTCAACTCTGAGAGAATATTGCTTGCCTTGTGTTTCAAAATGACTTGGCAATCCTTTTGTACTCTGAGAAGAATCTCCAAACCCCATATCTGATCTGAAATGGTCAAGTGTGGATTCTCCATACATCTTTCTTCCCAAGCATGATACATTTGAACCACATCTGGCATATCAAAGTCAACCTGCAATTTCAACTCTCTCAATTTCTCCTTGGCCAACTCATCTCCATACTCAAGTCTTTCTGGCTGTTCTATGATCATAACACTTGAGTCTGAGCTAGCTTCATCACTTCCTTCTTGCTATTCTTAAGTGACAACAAATGGTGACTCTTTCACCTCCTTTCTGTCTTGTTCCATGATTTGTGCAGCCAACTTTCTATCAAACTCAATTTAAGCTGCATTCTTTGGAACAACCTCTTCTACCATAATACCCTTACCCTTATCTAATGGATCAATTTTTGGTAAGGTAGATGGTGATACCTGTGAAGAAACCTGTTTGATGATAGATGATGACTGGGATACATCACCCTCATGTGCAGGTCTGTCAACGCCCAATTTTGCTGTGTCAGCACCCAAAATACCCATGTCAGCGTTCAACTTCTCCTTGTCAACGCCCAAAGTTCATGCCTCAGCGCCTTTTGCCATTTCCTCCAACATGGCTGTAAATGATAAATTTAAGTTTGTAGGAGAGACTAAGGACGTATCAAAACCTGTCTGTTTCTTCAAACTTGTTAGGGCCTCAGCAACATCCAAAGATTGACCATCATGGTTGCCCTTATCACTCACATTTATTTGATCTTCCTCCCCTTTGGAAGATTCCTGCATCCCTCTCCTTGCACTAGCAGTCTCCAAAATAACAATCTTCTCCCTCAATTGCTTGAGTTCAAGGCCTTGTATGCTGACAACTTGTACCAAGTCTGCATTTTGCTTTTGCAAGCTCATGCAGACTGCCGTCAATTCAATTAGGGTCATTGGTTCCAATCTGCCCTCTTCTAAAATGGGTATTTGACCTCCTAAGTCAGATTCATTGGGCATGGATGAGGTCTTAATAATGTTAGGACTGTCTTGGCCAGCTACTATGCCAGAACCAATAGTCCCAGCCTCATCCATATCACCAACCACACTTGTGGTGGTGGTTCTCTCTGCTACATGGCTAGGACCACCAGAGGAGAACACTCCAGTAGTCCTTTGGCGTTTTTGTAACCTATATTGTGTTGGTGGAGAAGATGATGTGGATTGGGTGGATGTGGGTTGGTTAAAGGGTGTTTGGGTTAGTGAAGGTTGTGTGTCAACGTTGGAAATAGGCACATCAATGCCAACATTTAACGTGTCAGTGTTGAAGGGTTCTTGGTCAATTTGCATATGTTCAGGTGAAGGTAATGGTTCAGGTATTGGGTCAATTTGGGGTTGAGGGTCTGGTTGGGGTTGTGCTGCTGCAATGACAGCAATCATAGCTTGGGTTAAGGGTAGGTCACGATGTGGGGGTGAGTTCATCTTCATAAAAATTGTTTTCTTTTGCACAGGGATCTCATAAAAATCATTATGATCCCTTGTGCAGTATCCTTGAACATCAAAAACCATTTGTAAAAATCGGGGATAAGCTAAAGTCATTTTGTTCCCCTTATTTTTACACATGCCCTCAAAAATCATTTTAGAATAATTAAATTTTTGCCCAGTTGCAATACACACAATAGCACTTGCAATAGATCTATTGATCTCATTGTGTGTAGTGCACTTGGGACTCAAACATTGAAGGAGGACATGTATGAGGTACTTCCAGGCTGGGGCAAACTCCTATTTATGATATTTTTTTAAAGTTCCTTCATCAGGAAAAGGATAACCCAAAGCCCTTAGTCCTTGTTCTATTTCACTAATGGGAAGAGTGGTGATACCATCAGCATCATCAAGATGCAAGGCTTGGCGTACCAAAGCCTCAGTAACCACCCAAGTTCTCCCATGAACAATAGAAGTTAATGTAGTCACTCTATTAACTGTTGAGGAACTTACAGTATTCCAAAACTGTTTAATATGTGTGACAGGAATGAGTGGTGCATGAGAAAGAGCATACCTTATGGGGGATGCGTTAAAATACGCCACCATTTGTGTGTATTGGGGAACAGAGTATCATCAGCATCAAGATACGCGATCATGTTGTGTTGACTTCTGAACCCCAATTCCAATTCTGATGGTTTAAACTTTGGTGCCATTGTTAAAAGCTGTTAAAATGATTGATAAAGATGAAGTTGATAAGAGAAAATTGTGTTAGACAAGAATTATAGGTACCCTGTTTAAAAATAGGAGCCAAATTTATAGGAGAATAAAATTCATGTGATTGTCCCAAAAATAGGCAAGTATTTTCAAAACGTAATCATGAAAATATTGAAAAATAATAAGTTTATCTCATGCATTAAATGAAAGTTATCAACTCTGAAAATTACGGCCTAAAAATATGTCAAAAAGTAACAACTGGGTAGGTCCCATTGAGTGTCAACGGTCAAAAATAAACTATCAACGCCCAACGGCTATATTCTTGTCAACGTTTGCCTATAGACATGTGAGCGTCTAAATTGGTCACAACAACGCTTGGAAAAATACTTGTCAGCGTCCAAAAATAAAAAATGTTTAAAAATGAAAAATGACCTTAACAAAGTAATTTATCCTAGAGAAGATAAACAAAAAGCTGATAATTATTATAGGGCGGCAAGCACTGTCTAGTTATGCACAATTGCTTATGCAAGATAGACATAACAATCCTCTAGTGCCCCTTGCTAACCAAAACTCTTAACAACTAAGTTACCTTATAAAATTCCTTGTTACTCCCAGGTAAATCCCAGAACAAAAATATTCCCAAGTCTCCCAACAGACCACAACCAATTCTAGGCTAAAAATGTCTTGTCAGCATGCATAGTATATCAACTTTGCATGCTACAGTGCCTCATGATTTAGTAGAACTAACTCATACTCAACTGTGGACACAATCTTGAATTGTGATAAGAGTATCATATGGATACCCAAACATCCTAAAGGTTCCTAAAACCTCCCCTTAAACTAAGATACATAAGTTGCTAAAAATATGCATGAACACAAAAATTTATGTCAAGATAGGAATTAAAAATTCCAACCATCATCCATAAATAAAAACTTGTCCAAATGCTTCTCCAATGATCCATAAGCAACTCTGTATCCAATGGTATACTGCTAACACCACCTGCACATTTAGATTGAAAATCACAAAACTAACAGTTGTTGCTGACAACGCCCCGATAACACATGACAGCGTTGAGGGAAGCTTTGTCAGCGTTAGACAATTATATTGCTGACAACGTTACAAAAACACTTATCAGCGTTCAAGCAACCTTTGTCAGTGTTAGAAAAATATAGTGGAAAATCTAAATCCTCAAAAGACTAATAACAATGCATCATCCTGTACATACTTTTACAAAAAGACTCCAAAACACATATTATGTGAGATTGATCATTCCAATACTTGTTACCAAGTATTGAAACCTCCCAGCATCAAAGGGTTTAGTTAGTAAATCTGACACATTTTCTTCTATGTCAACCCTATCTAGTTGTATTAAACCCTTTTCAAAACAATCTCTTATAAAATGGTGTCTAATTTCTATGTGTTTAGTTTTAGAATGATGTACAGGATTCTTAATGATGCATAATGTGCTGTTATTGTCAACAAATATCTTGGTATGCATGAAATTATACCCATAGTCCAACAGCTGGTTCTGAATCCACAAAACTTGTCCACAACAAGCAGCTACAGCCACATACTCAGCTTCAGTTGTAGAATTAGCCACCACTGTTTGTTTCTTGCATTGCCAAGATATCAACCTGCTCCCAAGAAACTGACATCCACCAGTTGTGGATTTTCTATCAAACTTATCACCTCCATAGTCACTGTCTGAATATGCAATCAGCTCTAATGGTGAATCCTTTGGGTACCACAAACCAAGACTAGGATAGCATCTTAGGTACCTAAAGATCCTCTTCACATCATAAAGCTGACATTCTTTGGGAGTCACTTGATGGCGTGCACAAGCACACACAGCAAACATGATATCAGGTCTGGAGGCTGTAAGGTACATCAATGATCCAATCATGGATCTATAGTGCCTGACATCAACATCTTTCCCATCTCCAATCTTTCCCCAAGGGTGTTCTCTATCCATAGGAGTAGTAGCCCTCTTTTCATGTGGAGAAAAACCAAACTTCTTCAAGATCTCAGTGACATATTTATCCTGGGAGATGAAGATACCATCTTCTTTATGCTGAACTTGTAAACCAAGAAAGAAGTTCATCTCCCCCATAGCACTCATCTTGAATTTGTCTGTCATAAGCTTGGAGAAATCCTCACTCATCTTTGGATCAATAGACCCAAAAATGATGTCATCAACATAGACCTGAACAAGCAACACATCCTTACCTTTCTTCTTTGTAAATAGTGTCTGATCTATGGTGTCCCTCTTGAATGCATTGTCCACCAAATAGGTAGACAAAGTACCATACCATGCTCTAGGGGCTTGATTAAGTCCATACATAGCCTTCTTAACTCTATACACCTTGTCTGGATTCTCTGGATCCTTAAAACCAGGAGGTTGCATCACATATACCTCCTCAACAATAGTTCCATAGAGGAAGGCACTCTTGACATCCATTTGATAGACAGTGAAACCCATGCAGGATGCATAAGCTAAAAAGATCCTTATAGCTTTAATCCTTGCAACTGGTGCAAAGACCTCCTCATAGTCTATCCCCTCCTCTTGTGTATATCCCTGAGCCACTAACCTTGCCTTATTTCTGACCACAATTCCTCTTTGATCTCTCTTGTTTCTTAGAACCCATCTTGTCCCTATAGGTCTGACATATCTGGGACAATCAACCAGCTCCCAAACATCCTGAATTGCAAATTGGTGAAGCTCATCCTGCATTGCTTCCACCCAACTTGGTTCTTTGAGAGCATCAAATATTTTCTTGGGTTCCTGTTGTGATAGAAAACAGGCAAACAAACATGCTTGCACAAGAGGGGTATCAACCTTCTTGTGAATATTGGCAATAAACCCACCAAGACCTTGATGAGATCTTCTAGTCTGAACTAGAGTCATAATATCACAAATGATTTAAGAAGTGGGGTGATTCTTCATAGTGGAAGTGAGAACTCCTCCTTCAGAAAGTCTGGTGTCCTCAACCTCATTCTCCATGTTGCCAATATCTTCTTCATCAGACTCTCTTTCATCAACATGAGGATGAACCTCTTCATATAAATTGGAAGGTTCACCTTGTTTAAAAATGGAAGAGAAAAGATGTGCAGAAGTGTTGTCAACGCCTGAACTTTGTTTGTCAGCGCTTGGGCTAACAACGCTTGAACTATTGTTGTCAACGTCTGAGCCATCAACGTCTGAATTGGTCTTGTCAGCGCTAGATTTGCCTTTGTCAGCGCCTGAAGGACCATGCATGTTTGTATATGGTGGTACTTGGAGACCACCATTATCTTTACCACCAGCAACAGCAGCAGCAAAAGCATCTGTCCAAATGGGAATTGTAACATATTCTTGTATAGGAGATGTCTTTTCTCCTTGTGATCCAACCTTTTCATGAACCTGTGTACCTGAAACATCAACAACTTGTTCTTCCACAACATTTGAAGTTACCTTCACAATGTCTGGATTAGTGACAGGCATATAATTTAAAGTTCTAGATAAAGGCTCCAAGTCAAACAACCAATTAGGACCACTTTCAGGATCACTAGGTTTATTTTCTAAAAACCTAACATGTACTCTTTCAAATATACGTTTTTCCTCTTTAAGATAAACCCTATATCCCTTGCTCTGCACTGAATACCCCATGAAGTAGCCTTCATCACCTTTTGCACTAAATTTACCTAAGGCATCACTAGTGTCTAAAACTACCACATGACAACCAAAAGGTCTGAGAAAACCAATATTAGGTTTTCTTCCCCAAAGTAACTCATAAGGTGTTTTGTTCTGAATTTTGTTGACCAATGCTCTATTTTGAACATAGCAAGCTATATTAACAGCCTCAGCCCAAAAGGCTATAGGAAAATGAGCATCAGCCAACATGGTTCTGGCTGCTTCAATTAGGGTTCTATTTTTCCTCTCAGCAACCCCATTTTGCTTTGGGGTTCTTGCAATACTAAATTGCCTAGTAATTCCTTTCCTGGCACAGAAATCATCTAACTTTTTATTCCTAAATTCACCACCATTATCACTCCTAAGCATTTTAACTTCATTGCCAGACTTCTTCTCAATCTGAGTGATAAAATCAATTAAAATGTCAGCTGTGTCACTCTTCATAGCTAGAAAGAATGTCCAAGTAAACCTAGAAAAGTCATCTATGATAACAAAGTAATAGGACTCGCCATTTGAACTTTCTATATTGGTTGGACCAAAGAGGTCCATATGAAGCAAATGAAGAGGTCTAGAACTAGAGTGCACCTGTTTGGACTTGAATGAGACCTTGTGCTGCTTGCCTTTAAGACATGAAACCCAAGAGTGGTCATTGTGGAAGGCCTTCTCAGGCAATACATCAACCAAGCCAAGTCTCACAAGCCTATTTATATTCTTAAAATTTATGTGCCCTAGTCTACTGTGCCACAAATTACTCTCATCTACTGAAGCTTTAGCATAAAAACAAGACATATTGTTATTCATTCTAATCCCATTTAGATTCACATTGTATATGTCCTTATGCCTAGGTGTTCTATACTCAATATATTTCTCATCAGGGATCTTATAATCCTTGCTTAACACCAAACATTCAGTATCAGTAAACAGAACTTTATTTTTGTTATCACAAACTTGTGATACACTAAAAAGGTTGTAATCAAGTTCTTTTACCAGAAATACGTTCTCAAAACGCAAGTTCTTGGTGAGAAGGGTTCCTTTGCCTGTGATAGTAACATATCTGCCTCCAAAGTAAACCTTATCACCATCTTTAATGGGAGTGAAGTTGGTCAAATAGTCTTCCTTCCCTGTCATGTGCCTTGAGCATCCACTATCCCAATATCCATAATCATTGACTTGTCTTTGAATGCCCTGCACATAAAGAAAACAAATTAGTTTTCTTTGGAAACCCAAGCCTTAGAAGACTTGGATTCATCTGGTTGTTCAACAAGAACAGACTTAGTTCTCATAACAACCCCATTTTCATCCTTCTTAGGATGAAATACCCAGTTAACCCCAATAGGTTTTGTAATGACCTTTGAAATGTAATTAAATTTGTTGCATGCCATTGAAATCCCATTATCATTAGTGTTTTGATCTTTCTTGGGTCTCCATGTTAAGCTTGAAGAAGCTTTAGACCCCTTACCCTGTGGTTGCAAATATTTAGGTCTGGTCACGTTTCTGTCAGCATTGGAATTAGTCTTGTCAACGCTGAAATTACCCTTGTCAGAGTTAAACCTAGGGTTTGCTACAGAAACCCATTGCCTATTAGACCAAGTATTTGTCTTTTGAAATGGTCTTTGTCCATGAGTGTTAGACCCTCTAGTAAAGAATGGGTCAGGTCTAAGCACTTGTGGACTTTACTGCACACAAGGTTTGGATCTGACAATGTTTGACTTCCTAACAACATTGACTTTGTTCCTGTCAGCGCTGAATTTGTTCCTGTCAGCGCTGACTTTGGGAGCGTTGACACACTTATATGCCAAGTGTGAAAAGCTACCACAAGTGTAACAGGCTTTTCTAGACACAACCCTAGGTCTACAAGAGAAGAAGCTTGTTCCATCATTGCTAACTTGGCTCTTGGGTGACCTAGTATTCCTATACATCTCTGCATACTTAATGCTAGGTTTTCTAATAGTTTTTGAGCGAAGGTCAACAGCTTTACCAGTGATTGGGTTAGTCACCTTAATGGGAGTTGACTCATTAGGACTTTCACACAGCAAGCCACCCTTAACAAATAATGTAGGGTTAGCTTTCTTCCATTCATTCAGGTCAGTCAACTTTTGTTGATACTCTTCAACTAGGGTGACAACTCTTGGTGGAGGAATGAATTCCTCCTCTTGGAGTTCTGGCAAACCAGTCCAAGATAGGTCCTTTTGTTGGACACCATAGAAGTCACCAGCTAGTGGTGGAACCACAGAGTAGTCTTTCATCCCAATCCCAGTCATGTCCTTAGGATCCCTTTGTTTACCCACACGTTCTCCTAGGGTTTGTGTTGCCTTATCAAATCTCTGGATTTTAAGGCCAACATTATCTTTGTTTTTAATGGCTTCATCTAGTTTAGCCTGTAACTCACCATTAACCCTTTCCATGATGTTTCTAATATCCATACTAGCATTTAACTCATGTTTTAAGATATTTATTTTATCTTTTAAGTCAAATTCCATTTTCTTGTATTCAGAAACTATCTTCTCAGTTTGAGTGAGAGCTAGTTGGTAATTAGACAGTTTGCATCTTTCAGTACTCACATCACTTAATAATCTTAACACCTCTTTGTTAAGTTTCTCAGTGTTTAACCTACAACCTTTACTGCAAAAAGCATCATCATATACCTCATTATCAGATGAAGAGGAGGAGTGTGCCATGAGAGCATATTCAACATGCTCTTCTTCTTCTATTTCAGCAACCAAAGCTTTATCCTCTTTCACATCCTTAGCCAGATAGCTCCAATCCCATCCCATACCATCAATTCCTTGAACTGCAACCATGGCTTTAGGATCCTGAGCTTTAACAACTTGACTTGAGGGTTTACCAACATCAGATCTTCTAGGAGATCTGCATTCCCTCATGAAGTGCCCCATACGATGACAGTTGTAGCATTCAACTTTGGATTTATCAAATCCAGCTGTGTCTTTTGCATTGAAGGTCATCTTCTTCTTAAACCTTCTGTTCCACCTGTTTGCTCTTATACTAGCAAGAGCCATGTTTCACTTAATGTCCATCTCTTCCAAGTGCTCATCACTTATCTGCTCAAGGTCCTCATATGTAATCACTGAACCATTGGGCAAAGAAGCAATATAAGCACATACAGTATCCAAATCCAAACCAGCAGGTTTAACTCTTGGTGAGTCACTTTTGAATGTGTCAGCGTCTGAAAAGGAGACGTTGACAGGACATGTTCCAGCGCTGACACATGATGATCCAGTAACTGGATGCATGTAAGAGTCCTTCTGATTGAATTGACCTTCACTTTGAGAGAAGAAGGCTATGTTACTATTGGTAGACTTGCTTCCATACTCTAAAAGAGTTTCATCTTCTAACAGCCTTAGTTTGTTGTAGATGTCATCAAACCTGGAACTTTTGTAAGTATTATTGGCAAGAATAGATCTTGCGTCAATCTTCCACGCCTCACCAAGACTTTTAAGAAAAGTAGCATTAATGTCAACTTCACCAAGTTGTGTCCCCATGAAGGACAATTTGCTTGTAATGTCAAGCAATCTACTTCTCACACTACTAAGCTTTTCATAAGGTTGAGCCTTGAAGACAGCATAATCATGCATAAGTTGCTTCTTCTTCTCTTCCTTAGTATCTTTATTGCCACCATATCCAACTTCAAGAGCTTCCCAAAGGTCTTTAGCATATTCATAACCTCTATATTTATGCTGGTTCTCTTGTCCCAACGAGAGTTTCAGAATATTTAGGGTTTTTCATGTCAACCCTTTTCTTTGCTATGTCTTCAGCAGACACAGCTCTACCATCTTCAGGCTTTTCATTCTTATCTTCTTCAGAACATCCAGCAACAGCTGCTCTTCCAGAAATAGCATCAGCAATCTTTTGAGCTTTATTGAATGTGTTTCCATATTCAATAATCTCCCAGAGTGTGTAGTCATAGATCCCTAGATATTGCTCAAAGTTGAATTTCCACAATTCAAAGTTGGTTGCACCAAGCATGGGAATCTTGATGTTTGGTAAAGGTGAGGAGGAGGAGGTTAGTTCTGAATTTGACATGATGTTGTTAGGGTTTTTGAGAAAATTAAGGTTTTGGTGATTTTTAGGGTTCTTGTGTTCTTTAAGATCAAAAGTTCCTCAACAAGCTCTGATACCACTTGTTGATCCCAAACTTAGACCGATTTAGCTTTATGTCTACGAGATTAGATCAAGTAATACACTTAGAGAAACCTTTGTATATGTTTATGATAATCTAAGTGTTATGCGGAATTAACACTTAAACAATAACACACAATGATATAAACAAACTTTCACTTTGATTAATGATATCAAACTTGCTTACAATGAAAGTAGTTTACGAATGAAAACTTATGTTGAACTTTAACCTAAAGGTCTTCTTTTATAGACATAAGAAGCCTTTTACAATAATCTACGTATCAGCTATTCTACGTAAAGATAAATATAGAAAATACATTGTTGTTCCTATCTTTACTAGAAGTAATCTAGAATACAATAAACGCGTAGAGTATATCTTCTCATCAGTGCTTTTCTTCAATGTATCATCGCTTGACTTTATCTTGTCAACGCTTGAGCTGTCAGCGTTTGTTTTGCTCCTGTCAACGCTTGTTTTACTCTTGTCAGCGCTCAAGTAGATTGGCTATAATTTATTCACAACAAAAAATCAGTAGGTTGTTTGATAAAAAAGGGATTTGGAACAAAAAGTACTAAAAGGGGCATAAAGGTGCATTTGGGGTGTACAAGGCCTTAAAGCCTTTGGCCTTTGGATTTTTGGGTTGAAATCAGTCACAGAAGTGATTTGGAAGTTGTTTTTGTTAATTCAATAATGCCTAAAAACTTTACTTGCATTTTTGTGTCTCGCTTAGTTTTGATTACGACAATATGTAAAAACAAGCATTTACGAAAACAACAAAAAACGAATTCTTGAGTTCAAGTATTTTTCATTTTAACCATTTTCACTTAAGGTATGGATAAACAAGTACTAACCTTAATCAAGTGATCAAGTGATTTAGTCTTTTCTTAAAACTCTCCTTTTATTAAGTGTGACAAGTTTTTATTAAACTTTATTTTTAAGAAAATGTTTTATTAAATTAATTATTTGAAAATTTGAAAATGGCATATTCTTATTTGGTTAGGAATATTCTATCAGGATATTTTTTAAACCAGATATGACCTCCACCACTAAAGGACAAAAAGGGAGCGAAGTCTAGTCCAGCGGTTCCTTAGCTACTAGGCGGTTCCTTATCGATAAGGTACCGCGGGCTAAGATAAGGAACCGCGGGCTGATATAGCCGTTGGCCCTTTGTCCTATAAATAGTGGACCATTCTCAGCTTTTCAATTCACCTCTTTTGCACATCTATTTCTAGATTCATACACTCTTCTTTAATCACTCAAATCTTTGATCATTTGTTTGATTACAACTTGTTTAAGAAGTGAATCTTGTTCTTCCATCCCTTCCTCTACAAGTGCAAAGAGAAGAACACTATCCCTGTGAAGTGTTGAGTCCACCACCAAAGATCCATTAAAGATCTAATTTTATACATTTGTAGTTGTGTCATAGTTGTGAAGATCCAAGTAGTTGTGTTGTCACACCCCACCATGGCGGAATATGGGGCGCGACGTAATGGATATCATCACAACATGGCGTGTCCATAGAGATAACTATATGAATAAGAAATGTCATAAAATGGTGACACGAAAGTCATGACAATATCTCAACAAATGCAGGAGTCTAGGTAAGTAGGAAACAGTCCTACCACTTACCCAAGACAAACAATAAACATAAACCCAACAAACATATAGGTGCCAACATGTATCACTTATCAAAAAAAACATAAAGGTAAACTAAGAAGGAATGAGGATTTCCTTCTATATGCAATCCTAAGGCATCCAAGTCTAGCCACTTCTATCCTCAAGCTTAAACACATTCACACCTGAAAGAGACACTAAAACACGTCAACATAAAGTTGGTGAGAGTCATAGGTTTAGACTCCAACGCCAAATCAGTTACAAGCTGTGAATAACAAACACCAACACAATAACATATGGACAATGTGCTACAATAATGTATTAACAACTAGCATTCAAGTTCAATCAATTATCACAATTCTAAGGCATCACGCCTTACCAACAACCACAATTTCCAAGGCATCACGCCTTACCAAACACCATAATTTCCAAGGCATCACGCCTTACCAAACACCATGGTACCGTAGATGATCACACTATGTACCTATCCCAAGGCCACTACCTTGTCATTATCCATTGGTCCCATAGACGATCACGCTATGTACCTATCCCAAGGCCCCTACCTTGTCAAACCACAACAACTGAGACGGCATGTGTCCCCCGATCCAAATCATACACAATCAAGAATCACATAGCAGTTAATCACATAAGTGCACACACAAGTCCATCACAAAACCATAAAAACATTCACAGCATCAATTTATAAATAACTCAACACAGTGTCTCTTCCATCCCATCTGGTAGTCAAAATCAATAATAAACATGGGACTATGAAACTCACCTGATTTCTTCTTCACAAGTCCTCGCACTAGCAACAAGCTAACAAACCAAAAACACGCAATCAATACACGAACCAATCACTAAGATGGCTCATCAACTTATGATGGACATCTAGCCTATTCCCATATAAATACCTCATTGATAAGATCTAATCATCCCATTACCCTTCCCTAACAAGTCCTTAACTTGGTTAAGTTTAATAGCTATCCCATTCATATTTTACACAAAACAGTCCCAGTTTTTAGGTCTCAAAATTTTAAGTCAAACACCCACTTAAACATACCCATGGTTTCTGTAAAAGGAATATTCATACCCTTACATATGTTAGCTAACACCTCCCACTTGCCCTAACCTTAAAGCTACTGTTTAGGCCCCGATATATATATATATATATATATATATATATATATATATATATATATATATATATATATATATATATATATATATATATATATATATATATATATATATATATATATATATATATATATATATATATATATATATATATATATATACTTTTGTCATTCCAGATTTCCTGATTTTAAACATACTAAAAGCTTGTTACAATTAAGGGGTCTTACCCTAAACCACAACCTTAGCCCAAGTGCAGATACTTACTACAATATATAAACCATCACTCATTTTCGTGAGAAGATCCCAATGCAACCCTAAGTACCCCAAACAACCCAAAACTTAAAAAGAAAACAGGCTGATTACAAAACTGTTTTGACCTTCGACTGTTATAACCTGTTTTTGACCCACTTCCCGACCTCCAATCTAGTTCTGGTTTCTTGCATTGGAAAGCCACTTCAATTAGCTTTCTAGGGATATGTGGATCGCAAAATAAGAGTTTGTAGAACTCCCTATATGATCAAAACAATGACCCAAAATTCTGCCCAGTTTTTAAAAACGGGTTTAACTAAATTAACCTCATTAATTAACCCTAATCCCACTAATTACAAGCACTAATTTATGTAATCATCATGTTATGATTAATATAACATTAATTTACTGTTTTTATAATAAACCCTAACCTAAATCCATCATATGATGATTAAAGAAAACATAAAAACAAATTAATTAAAAAGGGTTTGAAGATTTTACCTTAGATTTTTTGGAAAACAAGATTTTTGATGAAGAACCCTAATTTTCTCCATGGATGTCGATCCAAACTTGATCTCCAGGGATTTTATGAGGTGTTTTGATAAAAATAAGGCTTTCTATACTTTCCTAAAAAGTCCTTGGCCCATATACAAAAGCCGGTTCCCTTTTTCCCTTTTTTCCACTTTTCTTTTCTTTTTTTCACATAACCGACCTATACCCATTTAATTTCGTTTTTTTTCCTTTTTATTATTAATATTTTTATTAATAATATTACTTTAATTTTCCTTATTTTATTTCAGCTCCTAAAGCCTCCAAAACCTCAAAACCGTAAAACTAGTCAAATTTACGCGTTTTACCGTAAAAGACGTAAAATATACACTTTTAAAAAAAATCTCAAATTTTGAAATAAAATTTATAACTAAGTCCTAAATGACTTAAAACCATCCCGAAAAATATCCATATGACTAATTACCTCATCCGAGACCTCTAAATGTTAAACCGTAAATCGTAAAAACACGATTTTCTATAATACATATACGTATACGTAAAACCACTAAATAACACCATCTCACTTCATAGTCACTACCATGTGAACTCATGAACATGAAATCATCACAGCTCGTTTCACTCACAAGGTACCCCGTACCGGAAACGATATCCAAACCACAATCTATACACACCAATAAACACATAAACACGTAAAGACACGTAACTAGCACAAAATAAAACTAAGTGACGAACCTCAAAACCAGGGTTGTCACATGTGCCTATTTGGAAGTTGTGTATGTACTAAGTATAGTTGTGTAGATTGGTCCTAGCTACGATTAGGGCTCGACTTTTAGCTTAGAGTCGGAAATTGGTTAAGCGACGTGTACGGTTTTCTCCACCATAAGGAGCTTGTTGTGTAGTGAACTCTCTCGAGGAGTGGAGTAGGAACGAGGAGTGAGCTTTGTTACCGAACCACTATAAATCCTTGGTGTTCGGTTTGATCTTTCTTTATCCTTAACTCTTTACATTCTTTATTCTTTGTGCATATATTTTTGTTAGTATTAGTTTAGTTACACTATCATTGTTCATATTGTGCATAAGAAGATTTCACATATTTCCTCAAGCCTATGTTTTTGAAAAAGGATTTTTGAAAACCACATTTTAACAAGTAAATATAAGAAACTATTCAACCCCCCCCCCCCCCCCCCCCTTCTAGTTTCTACAATTGGTATCAGAGCGAGGTTGCTCAAGAATTTTTAAAGTATATTGTATTTTAAAACTTGAATCAATCTATGGATTCCAACAAATACCTAGAAGGGCAATCTATGCAAAGACCACCACTTTTTGAAACCGATAGTTTCATTTATTAGAAAAATAGATTTGAAACTTATGTGAAATTAAAAGATTTACATCTTTGGCATGTTATTACCAATGGTGATTTTTTACCTTATCAATTTAATGATGTTTCTAAAACAAAAGAATTGGTCACTTTTGACAAAGCTAATGACGACACTAAAAAGAAACTTTCAAAAAATAATGAGGCTAAAATGGTGATCTATAATGCTTTGCCTAAGAAAGAGTATGTAAGAATTTTTATCTGTGAAACCGCTAAAGATATTTGGAACACTCTTTTAGTAACCCACCAAGGTAATAGCCAAGTCAAAGAAAGAAAAATCGATCTTCTTGTCCAACAATATGAACAATTTGTCATCTTAGTAGATGAAACTATTGATAGTGCATTTGCTAGGTTTAACACCATTATTACTAGTCTAAAAGTACTTGATGAAGGTTTTTCTAGCAAGAACAATGTTAGGATGTTTCTAAGGGCTTTACATCCAAAATGGAGAGCAAAAGTCACAGTGATTGAAGAATCGAAAGATCTCTCAACCTTATCACTCGATGAACTCATAGGCAACTTGAAGGTTCATGAGATGATAATTTTGAAGGACTCATAATTAGTGAAAACCAAGAGTGAAAGAAAATCTCTTGCACTTAAAGCCAAGAAGGCACAAAGTGACCATGATAGTTCCTCGGATAGCGATGACGAGGAGTATGCATTGGCGGTGAGAGATTTCAAGAAGTTCTTCAAGAGATGAGTTCAACACGTTAGGCAACCCAACAATGACAAGAAACCATTCTCAAAGAATCGGTTTGTCAAGAACGAAAAGGTAATAGGAATTGTTTTAGATGTGGTGATCCAAATCACTTCATTGGTGATTGTCCAAAGCCCTCTCGTGATAAGAATCACATGGCGTTCGTTAGTGGCTCTTGGAGCGATAGCGGTGAAGATGATGATGACAAACCCAAAGAGGAGAAATGTCTTATGGCTCACATTTATAAAGAGGTACATTCCGAAACCGAATATTATAGCAATGATAGCTCCACCTTTGATGATATTGAATTTGGAGGTAAATATGATAGCTTACATAAACTTAGTCTTAAATTCATAGAAAAGAATAAAACCTTAAAATCAACCAAAACTAAGCTTGAAAATGAGATCAATGAACTTAGGGAGAAATTAGCAAAACTTGAGAAAAATAAAGAAGTTGATTTAAGTTGCTTAAGTTGTGAGAAACTTAGATTAGAGAATGAAAATCTCAAGAGCACCTCCATTAACATGGAAAAGTTCATGAAAGGTACTAGTGCTCTTGATGATATGTTAAACAAACAAGTTCATTCTAAGGAAAGACTTGGTCTAGGTTTTAACTCAAATGAAGGCTCAACTAGTGAACCTAAACAAGTCAGATTTTCACAAAAATCACCCACTGTACGTTGTCCCAGATTGTATGGGGCGGTTCCTTATCACTATGGAACCGCGGCCATAGATAAGGAACCACGGCCAGAACATGAGTTTTGTGAAAATCATGAACTTTCTGAAAAGTCGAAATCAGGTGAAAAACCAAAGCATCTTATAGTTAATAAGGTAAAATTACCCATACTTGATGACAATGCTATTGATAAGTTCTACAAGCCATTAAGTAAACCTCTCATGGGAAATAGAAGTTTATCAAGACCATCTTCTACTCCACCTAGAATATGGAATGAGTCTAAGCCTAGAAGTAGAACGACAACGCCTAGAAGAGATAATCAAAACAATTCACGATCTAGAAGTAAAACCCCAACACCTAGAAGAAATGATCATAACTCTAAACCTAGATCAAAGGCACCCAAAAGAAATAACGAACAATAAAATGGTTATATGAATTACTACCCTCCTCTATTTTGTTCTCCATGGGGAACCCCTCCTTCATTCATGCATCCCAACCAAATGCAAGGGATGTTTGGAACTAACTATTTTGGACCCATGAGATATTGGGGACCAAATGTTTGATCTTGTGTGTTGTTACCTAGATATGCTTGGGAATTTATTTGGAGCCCGACGAGTGGATTAAGGATAGTGGATGTTCTAAACACATGACGGGTAATCGAAGTTTGTTCTCGCACTACAAAGCATATGATGGAGGTAACGTCACATTTGCAAGTAGTCTACGTGGTAATATCATTGGCAAAGGTACGGTTTCTCTTGAATCTATGACCATTGAAAATGTTGAGCACGTAGATAACTTAGGGTTTAACCTTTTAAGTATAGGTCAAATTTGTGACAATAAGTGTAAGGTCATCTTTTTGGAACATGACAGTAAAATCGTAAAAGATGGAAAAGTCATTGAAAAGGTGTTAGAAAGCATGGGCTTTATGTAATGAAGGTTAATAAGAAGTCAAAAGACAACATATGTCTTGCGACTATAGATGATAGTTCTACTCTTTGGCATAGGAGATTAGGTCACGCTAATATGCGTTTAATTCAATCTTTAGTCTCTAAGGAGTTGGTAAGACACCTCCCCAAGATGAAGTTTGATAGTCACTTTTGTGATGCTTGCAAAGTTGGAAAGCAAGTTCACTCAAGTCACAAAGCCAAGAATTTGGTTTCGACCTGTGGGTGCTTAGAGCTCCTATATATGGATCTTTTTGAACCTTCCGCCATACGGAGTTATGGAGGTAACCTTTATACCCTAGTTATAGTTGATGACTATTCTTGATTCACTTGGACTATATTTTTGGCATCTAAGAATGAAGCTTTCGATCATTTTGAAATCTTTAGTCGAAGAATTCAAAATCAACTAGGATGTCCAAATGTCTCTATTAGGACGGATCATGGTAGGGAATTTGATAATGAAGTGAAATTTGGTGCCTTTTGTGAAGCTCATGGTATTACCCATAACTTCTCGGCTCCTCGCACTCCACAATCGAATGGGGTAGTTGAAAGGAAGAATAGGACTCTCCAAGAGATGAGTAGGACGATGCTAAACGAGCAATCTTTGCCTCTAAAGTTTTGGTGCAATGTCGTGGACACATCGACTTATATTCTCAACCGAATTCTTATTCGACCTTTCCTAGGAAAGACCCCCTATGAGATTCTTAAAGGTAAGAAACCCTCATCGGAATACTTTGGGGTGTTTGGAAGCAAGTGCTTTATCCTCAAAACCAAATACTACCTTACCAAGTTTGACCCAAAGTCTTACGAAGGTATCCTTTTAGGTTATTCCCAAACTAGCAAAGCCTACATTGTCCTAAATAGAACCTCAGGGGTTATTGAAGAATCACTCAACGTAACCTTTGATGAAACCCCTCCCTCACCCAAGACACCTCCATTGGTTTATGATGACTTGGATGAATTAGAAGTAGTAAAAGCCAAAGAGGTTAGAAAAATAGGAGTTGAAGACCTTAGTGTTGAAAAGGAAGTAAACATTAAGGAGTCTAGGTATCATACTCTCAATAATATCATTGGTGACTTAAATCAAAGGACCCTAAGATCTCAAGTCCAAAACCAAAGCAACTTCTTTTGTTTCGTCTCCTTGATTGAACCAAAGAATGTTAAAGAAGCTTTGACGGATGAGAGTTGGGTCATTGCGATGCAAGAAGAATTGATTCAATTTGTTGCCAATGATGTTTGGGAACTTGTTCCTCCACCTAGAAGTTCTACCATTATAGGAACCAAATGGGTATATAGGAATAAGTTAGATGAGAAAAAAGCTAGACTTGTAGCACAAGGCTATAATCAACAAGAAGGGATTGATTATGACGAGACATATGCACCGGTAGCTAGATTAGAATCCATTAGAATCCTTTTAGCCTACGCTTGTGCCTTAGACTTTGAGCTTCAACAAATGGATGTAAAGAGTGCATTTCTTAACGGTTTGATCAATGAGGAGGTATATGTGGCTCAACCTCCCGGCTTCATTGATTTTGAGAAACCGGATCATGTTTACAAGCTTAAGAAGGCACTTTATGGTCTCAAACAAGCACCCAAAGCTTGGTATGATAGACTTAAAGCATTTCTTGTTAAACATGAGTATACCATGGGGATGGTAGACAATACGCTCTTTACAAAGAAGAAAGGTCCTCACCTCATAATCGTACAAATATATGTTGATGACATTATATTTGGCTCAACTTGTCAAGAATTGTGTGATGTCTTTGCCAAAATCATGCATGATGAGTTTGAAATGTGTATGATGGGAGAACTTAACTTCTTTGTAGGACTCCAAATTAAACAAATGGATGATGGTATTTTCTTTAGTCAATCTAAGTACGCTAAAGAAATGCTAAATAAATTTGGATTAGAAGAATCTAGACCAATGAAGACCCCTATGGCCTCGGATACTAAACTCACCGTAGATGATAATTGTTAGTCGGTAGACAACACTAAATATAGAGGTATGATTGGTAGTTTGTTGTAGCTAACGGCAAGTCGACCGGATATCGTGTTTAGTGTTTGCCTTTGTGCTCGCTTCCAAGAGGCTCCCAAAACCTCTCACCTCGAAGCAGTTAAGTGTATCTTCCGATACATTAAAGGCACTATACATTTGGGATTATGGTATGCTAAAGGGACCGGCGTAGAAACCATTGTCTACGTGGACTCGGATCATGCGGGAGACTATGTGGACCAGAAAAGCACTAGTGGAGTTTGTACCTTCATGGGTTGTTGTTTAATTTCTTGGGTCTCCAAGAATCAAACCGCTCTTACAATATCCACCACGGAAGCCGAGTATGTGAGTGCCGAGAAAGGCATGCCAACAAGCTCTATGGATGAAGCAAGCGCTTGTTGATTACGGGATTTCTCTTGATGATGTTCCCATCATGTGCGATAATAAAGGTGATATAGACCTTAGCAAGAATCCTGTGCAGCACTCGCGAACCAAACACATAGAAATTGGACACCATTTCCTTAGGGATAATGTTCAAAAGGGGAACATTTCAATTGAGAAGGTACCCTCCGAAGACAACTTAGCCGACATCTTCACTAAGCCACTTAAGAGGGAACCTTTTAATTACTTGCGTCTAGGTCTAGGATTAATGGAACATCTTCCTTAATTTCTTTTCTTTTTGTGTGTTTTCTTTTACCACTTTGTGTCATTGAGTCTTCCAAACTCTTTCTGAAAAACCCTCTCTTCTCCTTTTCAAAATTCTCAAATTCTCTTTCGAAAATGGTTGAGAAATACGTTTGACATTGTTAATTAAATCTAAAAACAATTTTTCATAGATTCTCGCTATTAGTCTAGAGCTTACATAATTCATATGTATGATTCTCTCAAACATAGCAAGAACAAGATAGAATCATGGAGGATCATTGTGTCATGACTTAAGGTCTTGTATTACACACCTCCTACATCGATTTTTTTTAATCCATGTATTTTGGTCAAATCTCTATTTGGTAAGTTTGCATATGTTTTCTTTGTCTATCTTTACTTTTAAGCATATCCCTATGATAAGTTAGACTAGAAAAATAAGATTTGCTGAAAAATCTTCCTCCAAACACGAAACACAGCCTCTGCAGGCGGTTCCATATGTGAACCGCGGTGCCTTATTGATAAGGTACCGCCAGCCTTGATAAGGAAACGCCTACAGTGCCTTCCTTTTTCGGGTTTTTGTCTGAAACTCTAGATTTTCTCCAACATTTTTGAGAATCTTTGTTTCAAACCCTTTGATCACCCCAAAAATACCCTAAGCCTTCCTTATTTAAACCATAAGCATTTTGCCATAATTCACACCTTAAAATGTCTTACTCTCCCAATGAAAGCCTTGAATCTCCTCTATTTTCTCCAATTGCCTTCAATCCCAACTCACCCAAAAACCATTACAATCCAAACTCACCCAAGAACACTCTTAATCACATCTCTCCTACCAAGAATGTTGATTGTGGAACATCTATTCCTCCACCACCACCCTTTAGTGTTCTTCCTCCTTCTCATGATAATGTCATGCACCATGGAACATATTGTCATTGTTGTCAATATCAACATCTTGCTATGGCACACATCTATGAGGAGTTAAGCTACATCAAGAGTCTCTTAATCAAGCCTCCTCTTCACTATGATTATGAGATCTCCAACAAGCCACCACCACCACCCTCCGCCATTACCTTGTCTTTCATATAAGCATTGGTTGCTTATCCACAAGACACCAAATTCAAGGAAATCTTGTAATTCTAGAATAACTAGGATTAGATTTATGCTTTTGTCTTGTTTCTTTTTCCATACATCTTTGTATGATGTTTTTTTTAGTAACCTATCTTGGATCTTTGTCTTTTGTTATCTTCTCTTTTATTTTGTGACCTATTGCTATATCTTGTTGGTTGTTTCTTTTGTTCAACTAACCCTTCTATGTAGCTTGTCACCATATCTCGATTCCTCGGTGCCCCAAGCTAGGGGGAGTAAGCACCAAGGGGGAGTCTTTGCAAAGTCCGTCTCTTCAACACCGACTTGTGCAACCTTTTTGCTTCGACAAAGGGGGAGAAATGAATAAACTCGTCTTCGAAAATCTTGTTTTTTGTGTGATGGAGTTTATGTATTGTCGGAATCAAAAAGGGGGAGATTGTTAATGCAATAATGCCTAAAAACGTTACTTGCATTTTTCGGTCTCGCTTAGTTTTGATTACGACAATATGTAAAAACAAGCATTTACGAAAACAACGAAAAACAAATTCTTGAGTTCAAGTATTTTTCATTTTGCCCATTTTCACTTAAAGTATGGATAAACAAGTACTAACCTTAATCAAGTGATCAAGGTATTTAATATTTTCTTAAAACTCACTTTTTATTAAGTGTGACAAGTTTTTATTAAACTTTCTTTTTAAGAAAATGTTTTATTAAATTAATTATTTGAAAATTTGAAAATGGCATATTCTTATTTGGTTAGGAATATTCTATCAGGATATTTTTTAAACCAGATATGACCTCCACCACTAAAGGACAAAAAGGGAGCGGAGTCTAGTCCAGCGGTTCCTTAGCTCCTAGGCGGTTCCTTATCGACAAGGTATCGCGGGCTAAGATAAGGAACCGCAGGCAGATATAGCCGTTGGCTCTTTGTCCTTTAAATAGTGGACCATTCTCAGCTTTTCAATTCACCTCTTTTGCACATCTATTTCCAGATTCAAACACTCTTCTTTAATCACTCAAATCTTTGATCATTTGTTTGATTACTACTTGTTTAAGAAGTGAATCTTGTTCTTCCATTCCTTCCTCTCCAAGTGCAAAGAGAAGAACACTATCCTTGTGAAGTGTTGAGTCCACCACCAAAGATCCATTGAAGATCTAATTTTATACATTTGTAGTTATGTCATAGTTGTGAAGATCCAAGTAGTTGTGTCTATTTGGAAGTTGTGTATGTACTAAGTATAGTTGTGTAGATTGGTCCTAGCTACGATTAGGGCTCGACTTTTAGCTTAGAGTCGAAAATTGGTTAAGCGACGTGTACGGTTTTCTCCACCATAAGGAGCTTGTTGTGTAGTGAACTCTCGAGTAAGGAGTACTCGAGAAGTGGAGTAGGAACGAGGAGTGAGCTTCGTTGCCAAACCACTATAAATCCTTGGTGTTCGGTTTGATCTTTCACTACCCTTAACTCTTTACATTCTTTATTCTTTGTGCATATATTTTTGTTAGTATTAGTTTAGTTACACTATCATTGTTCATATTGTGCATAAGAAGATTTCACATATTTCCTCAAGCCTAAGTTTTTGAAAAAGGATTTTTGAAAACCACATTTTAACAAGTAAATATAAGAAACTATTCAACCCCCCTCCCCTTCTAGTTTCTACAGTTTTGATAGCTGGTTAAGTTTCAAAAGGATATGAAAAGGATTTCCAAGTTTTTCATAAAATCAGTCTAAGTGTTTTGAAATTGATCAATCATATCAGCAAGCATAAAATCATTGTTTGTTGGAATCAGGGTCTGATTTTTGGTTGGGGAGTAGTTCTTGTTGGTGTGCATCTCTACAATATCTGTTTGTACAATTTGGTGGCTTATTGTGAAAGTTATAGCTTATAGAAGTTGGCTGAAGTGGTCAATTGCATCAGCAATTTGATCACTCCTATTTTGCCTTGCATTTGTTGATCTAGTGTTTGCCCTGCTTATTTGTTGCTTGATACTTCTTCATTGGCTGCTTGTGGAAGTGTTTTCAGTGCTTGTTGCTTATTTGCAAGGCTAATAAGCTAAATGGCTTATTGGCTTATATTTGCCAAAATTGAAATCAAGTTAGCCAACTAACTATCTTGATTCAAGGGATTTATCCTTGAATCCGTCACAAAAAGGCTTAAAACAAGCTCATAAACAAGTCCTGGATGTTTGGTAACATTTGGTGCACTTTGACTTTTGGTCAAATAAGCTCATATTGGCTTATTTTTCAGTTCTGCTTATTGGTACATGCAAAAACTTGGCTTTTGTAATGGGTGTCCTTTTTCTTAGCTTATTATCACTTCTGGAAGGTTTCAGCTTATTTGGTTAAGGTTTTGCAAGAAAACCAACTTATATGGCTTTTTCAGTTTTCCTATTTGCTTCAACAGCTTATTTCACTTTGCTTTTTGGGATTTTTCATGTTGATTATTCTTTGTTAAGCTATTTGTGAGCTTTTGCAAAAAGAATCAACTTTTGAAACCCCCTAGAACTCAAACCCCATTATTTTGTCGTTTTGTGAAAAAGTTCTTTCTAAATTTCTAGCTTATTTCTTGGTCATTTTCAAAATTTCTTTTTGTGAAAAGGTTTAGAATCTCATAAGAAGGTTGTGTGTTTAAGCAGGCTTATGGCATCGGCTTATTGCTTAATGGGCTTATTGGCCCAATATGGATAAGCTTATTGATTTTTAAGCTGCTATAAGCATATTTTCGGCTTTTGGGCCTTTACACTTTTGTGTTTAAAATTAAATTTTGAGTTAGACTAGGCTTTTTTAGAGCTTTTTGGACAAGTTTTGTTTTTGGGCTGAAAAGCCCAATAGATTTGGACTGTTTTTGGTTTTAGCCCATTTGGGGGCCCAATAGGGGTATTTTGGTAATTTCAACTTCATTTTCTGTTTATTTAGGTTAAAATAAACTATTTTTCAAGTTTTTAGAATTGTTTAAAATTTTTTTATTTTTAATATTATTTTAATATTATTTTAATATTTAATTTTAGTTTTTAATTATTTTTATATGATTTAATAGGTTTTAAATTTTAGAAAAATACTTTGTTAGCCTCAAAATATATAATCAAACAAGAATGCTCGGTCATATGTTCATTATGTATCGTATTTTAGAACGTTGTAATAAGTAGTAGGTTAGTTGTATGTTACGGGCTTAACTTTAAGCTAAGGTTCATTCATAAGTAACCAAAGCCCGAAAAGAAAGCCCGACCCATTATCATATAGCCCATTATGCCACATGTAGGCAAGACTATATAAACCTCTCCTTGCATGTAAGAAGAGGTTGGTTGGTCATTCATTTTTTCTTACTCTAATATTTCACAAGTTCACACACTTCTCTCTCTTTTCTCTCTCTAGTTTCTCTTTCTAAAATTCATCTCATATCTACCTTTCTTTCTTAATTAATCGTATAGAATCATCGTATATTGGGACAACAATTGGTATCAATCGGCATGGGGTAGTTTTTGTGATTCGTTGTTGCTATTATATTGGGTTCGTGTGATTTACACCTAACATCATTCCGAATTCAAGTTTTTTCTTGTGTTTTTTTGTGCTATAAATCATCCTCTATTCATCTCTACATCTTTAATATGTGTGGTAAGATTTTGGTTACATTCGTTTGGTTAGAATCACGAATTCCAAGGTAAAAATCCATCCTTTCTTGTTGCTTCCATGTCTCGGATTGTTTTTGTTGCTACGATCTGATTTTTGTGATTGCATAAACCCTTGGGGTTTCTACTTGCGATTCAAGGTCATGATCACCTCCCACGATCACTTAGTACGATCTGTGAGTCCGATCACTCAGTACGATTAATACATGTGATTTCCAAGTATAAAATAATTTCGTTCCAATCTTTTCGAATTGATTATTGGTAGAAAGTGCGACTCAATTGTTCTTGGTGGAAAATTAAAGGTTTGCTTTGATTATCTAATTCTAAACTAAAAGCAAATAAATGAAAATGTCGTTGAGTAAAATTAAAGCTTTTAAAAATTAAACTAAAAGCTATTCGAAAAACACTTAAAACTTAAACTTTGTAAAAACTAAAATCTTAAAACTTAAAACTTTTAGATCGAGATAAATTTAAAACAAATCTGTCGGAATGGAAAGCAATCAAAACCATCGGAATATCAAAGTAAGTCCATCGGAATAATCCATGCTAGTAACCATCGGAATGTAACAAAATCAATTCTATCGCAATGTTGTCCAGATTGGAATACTATGTTGTTCTATCGGAATGTATGATTCTGTCGCAATGTGATCAACCTATCGGAATGATGCAGTCTATCGGAATGTAGCTGACAAAAAACCGGCAGAGTTTCGACTCAAAGTAACCTTACCACTCGTAGGAATATGCGATCGCAATGTGCGATCGCAATCCCAGATCGGAAAAAGGGGGATAAACCAAGCTATCGCAAAGTAGAACCAAAGTTGGTTATTGCGATACAAATGAGCAGCCGTCGGGATGTAGAATACCCAATATTGCGATGAACACAACAATCCGAAAATGAAGAATAAGCCAAGGTTTCAATAAGCACATTCAATAAGCTCACTTAATCGAATCTTAAATAACTTGCTAAGCATAAATTTGAAAACTTTAAATAATCAAAACAACAAACTTAATAAATCGAACCTTTTAAAAAACACTAAACTTTTTAAGGAACCCGAAAATGCAATAAGCTAAAAACATGAAATAAGCCAATAAGCACAAAGAGCTTATAGGTTAAACCGTATGAGAGCTTATGTAGGAATAGAAAGATTAACCTCTTAATCACGAAATCATTAAATCAACCAAGCCGTATGAAGTATAACATTCGGATTAAAGATCAAAGTAAACCAAGAAATGAAGAAAAAGATTAATGAACAAAAGCTTAACTTGAACTTGATTGATGAAATCCAAATACAAGAATTAAAAAGTACTTAATCTTGAAAGAAAAGATGAAAACTTAGTGAGAGAAAGTTGGTACTTTCTCTCTCTAAAAACTAGAAAGGAAAAAATGACAAAACTAAAACTAGCTAACCCCCCTCCTAATGTGATTAGGAGGGTATTTATAGGGAAATAGGGAGTGCATGTGTGGTGTGCTTCCTTCTTTCTTTTCTTCTCGACTCTATTTAAATCTTTGTCTTTTCTCGACGTCGTCTCGGGACTTGAACTTGTCTTAATAATTTTCTTCTATAATTTAGACTTGAGTTCTTCGACTTCATTAAACTTCCGTCTTTAGACTTTTTCTTCGATAAATCTCCAGAATAGGTCTTGGACATCCATTATTTGAGCACTCTTGATCTTTTGACTTCGTCTTTTCTCGTTTTCTTTGATAAAAGCCCGTGAAAGCCCGTGTTTTCTTCCTTTTTCATCTCTTGGTCCTAAAACACAATAAAAACACAAACCACGCATAATTCCGACTTTTACGACATAACTTACACGTTTTGGTCTTGTTATTATTGGAAAAAAATGGTAAAAGTATAAGTGTTTTCACACTTATTAAATCCCCTACACTTGACCATTGCAATGCCCTCATGCAATGCATTAATTTTAAAGCACGGTTTACATTTTCCATCATAAATAACCTACCTTGGCCTTTATTAATTACTAAACATTTAAGGATAATAAAAAGATAAAAACAAGTAAAGAAATCAAAGACTTACATTGGGTTTTGGCTGCCATGAATGTTTATCATCCTCAAGTTTCACGTTCCCCATACCAAGCTTAAAAACGAGATCATTGTTATTATAAGTTAGCAAACTAACACGAACTCATGTGGGCCAATTATTTACTTAGACTCCCTTATTCCAGGTGTATCTCTTATATTTTAATTTTTTTGTCTTGAATGATCACGAGGATGCCATTGTTCGACTTATTTCAATAGTTATTTAGGCCAAAAATAAAGCGGACGATTTAATCAATAGTTAGCTAAAGGACAAAATCTGTTAAAACTGCTTCTCGGGACCTCATAAAGTTCATATCTTGGCATAACTCGCTTCACGATTTGAGACCTTTCTCGGACCGATATTTGGCAGCGACTTCGTCGTTTAAATATTTGAGAGACGGTCATGAAATTATGGTCTTCTCTTCATAATAGGAATTTCTTCACTTGAACTTTTTGAGAGATTCTTCATATATGGACCACGACTTCTTCATTTTTCTCCAATCTTTATTTTGGACTTTGATATACAACGATCCGCCTCCTTTTAGGACTTGGATTTATTTATCCTCATACCTTGTTAGGGCCTTTTTGGATAGACTTCTCCATGATCTTTTGGGGAGTTTTTACTTTTCGTCGTGTGTCTCGATCCTTCATATTGATTTTCGATAAATGATTCTTCACATCACTTTTGGATCTTTAGCAACAAAATGTAGCCCTCATGCCTTGTTAGGGCCTTTTCGGACTCGCCAATCTTCGCATCCCGCTTCAATAAGTTATGCCTTGGCTATGAACTCTAATTAATACCGAGAAACTTTTAAACGATCTTGGGCTAGAAGCTAAGTAACTTTTCAAATCGTACAACCTTATTTATTGCAGATAAATTTATTAACAAGCGATGGGAGAATAGGCTTATAATCAACTCACATAAATTCACGAAAGAATACCAAACTTATAATTGACTCTATCATCTCTCGTTCTCCACAACTTAAAATCTCCTGATAAACGACACTCTAGGATCAATTATAGGAACTTGCGAAAAGTTCTTGTTCTTAACCCGTGAGAGTTAAGACTTTCGCGTTTTAAAGATCCCTATATAAAAGCCTAGCAAAAGTTCACTTAAACATGTTAAGGATACTAGCAAGAGTAAACTTAGATAAGTAAACTCGGGTTGAGTCAAAATATTCACGACTTTGAAAAATTTAAAACCACTTTATTGAAAATTTATTCTAGCAAAGAAAGTAAATAACGATAATGAAGAAAAAAACTACTTAGGCCAAAACATATTAAAAATTTTGAAAAATGTCGAAAAATCAAGTTTTCCGGTTAAAATGAGGACAAATACAAGGAAAATCCCACTTAACTTCGATAGAATTCCCCCCTACACTTAATATAAACATTGTCCTCAATGTTTAAGCATGTGGAAGTAACCTCCCCTACACTTAGGACATTATGCACTTTGTTTAAATCTTGCTAAGGAAATGACAACTATAGTGATTTCTATGTGAACATATAAGATATGAAATATTGAATCACGACAGTTTAGGATAGAACCCGGAAGATGGGAACACGGGATCACGGTTCGTCAATAGTCATCGAGGTGCTCTTTGAAGCTTGAATCCCTGCACAAAATAAGAAACAAGACAACAAACACATACGGGGCTCCCCCTACACTTATTATGAAAATGGTAAAGGATAGATCACGGGTTGCCTCCCGAGAAGCGCTTGTTTTTTATAACCGAGTCACGAGCCTGACTCGACCCAAAACTAGTTCATGGGAAACGTGGTGAGGGATGGAATCATCTCATGAGAGATTTCCTCACCAATGTACAACTTCACACGCTGGCTATTCACCTTAAAATTGGGCCCATTTGGCTGAGAAAGCTCAATGGTGCCATATGGGAAGACTTTGGCGACGGTGAATGGACCAGACCAGCGGCTCTTCAACTTTCCCGAGAAGATCTTCAACCGAGAGTTAAAAAGTAAGACTTGATCACCAACGTGGAAATCTTGGTTCTTAATCTTTGCATCATGGATGATCTTGGTCTTCTCCTTGTAGATCAACGAGTTCTCATAAGCTTCATTCCTTAGTTCGTTGAGCTCATTGAGTTGAATCTTCCAAAGATCGCCGGCTTTGTTGATGTCGAAGTTAGCCCACTTCAAGGCCCAATATTCCTTATGTTCCAGATCAATAGGGAGGTGGCATGCCTTCTCGTACACAAGACGATAAGGTGTACAACCAATCGGGATCTTATAAGCAGTACGGAAAGCCCACAAAGCATCATCTAACTTATCGGCCCACGCGGCACGATGCTCTCCCACAGTACGCTCCAATATTCGCTTCAATCTACGGTTGGAAATCTCGGCTTGACCATTGGTTTGGGGATGATAGGCGGTGGAAAGACGGTGGTTGACACCATACTTAGCCATGACTCTTGTGAATTGATCATTGCAAAAATGAGTCCCGCGATCACTGATGATAGCACGAGGAACACCGAATCGAGCAAAAAGTTGCTTCAAAAAGTTCACATCCACCCTCGCATCGTTTATTGGGAGAGCCTTAGCTTCAACCCATTTAGAAACGTAGTCAACGGCTACGAGGATGTACTTGTTCTCTTTAGATGATGGAAACGGCCCCATAAAGTCGATGCCCCATACATCAAAGATTTCACATTCTTGTATGAAATTTTGAGGCATCTCATCTTTATGTGTGATCTTGCCTTGTCTTTGGCAAGCATCACAATGTTTAACCATTTCATGAGCGTCATGATAAATGGTGGGCCAATAAAATCCAGAGTTGAATACTTTCTTCGCGGTGTAATTGGGACCAAAGTGACCATCGGTGGGTCCTTTATGGCAAGCATCAAGGATTTGTACCGCTGCCGGCCCATCAACACATCGAAGTATAACAAGATCCGCACATTGTTTGAAGAGATAAGGGTCATCCCAAAAGTAAGCCTTAATATCTTTAAAGAACTTCTTCTTTTGTTGGGATGTTAACCCTTCGACGAGAATACCACCCGCCAAGTAGTTTGCAATGTCCGCAAACCACGCGATGTCATCAAGATTGGAATTTATCGACATTAAGGTCTCAAGGGGAAAAGAGTCATTGATCTCTTGGTTCGGATGATCCTCTTGATAAGGATCCTCAAGTCTAATTAGATGATCCGCGGCTAGGGTTTCGGCTCCCTTCTTGTCACGAATTTCAATGTTGAATTCTTGAAGGAGCAAAACCCAACGAAGAAGTCTGGGCTTAGAATCTTGCTTAGTCAACAAGTACTTCAATGCGGAATGATCGGTATACACGATGGTGGTGGAAAGGACAAGATAGGGGCGGAATTTTTCAAAAGCATACACTACAGCTAAAAGCTCTTTTTCGGTAGTTGTATAATGAAATTGAGCCCCCGTCATTGTCTTGCTAGCATAATGGATTGGTTGGAAGTGTTTGTTCACTCTTTGGCCCAAAACCGCTCCAATAGCAAAGTCGCTAGCATCACACATCAACTCAAAAGGTAGCTCCCAATTAGGGGTAACCAGGACCGGTGCCTTAGTTAGCTTCTCCTTAAGAAGATTGAAGGATTCAAGACACTCTTTGGAAAAGATGAAAGGAGTATCTTTTTCCAAGAGGTGGGTCATCGGGCGAGCGATTTTAGAGAAATCTTGAATGAATCGACGATAGAAGCCCGCATGACCAAGGAAACTTCTCACACCCTTCACGGTTGAAGGTGGAGGTAATTTGGCTATGACATCCACTTTAGCACGGTCCACTTCAAGACCGGATTTTGAGATTTTATGTCCAAGCACACTGCCTTCTTTTACCATGAAATGGCATTTTTCCCAATTCAGAACAAGGCGAGTGTCTTCGCACCGCTTAGGCATGCGTTCCAAATTGGCAAGGCAAGTAGAGAAGGAATCACCATAGACCGAGAAATCATCCATGAAGACTTCCATAGTTTCTTCAACCATGTCATGGAAGATAGCCATCATACACCTTTGGAAAGTCTCAGGAGCATTGCATAAGCCGAAAGGCATTCTTTTGTAAACAAATGTTCCATAAGGACAAGTGAATGTGGTTTTCTCTTGATCTTTAGGATCGATGGGAATTTTAAAATACCCGGAGAAACCGTCTAAGAAGTAGTAATAGTCATTACCCGCTAGACGTTCAAGCATTTGGTCCATGAAAGGAAGGGGAAAATGATCCTTTCTCGTAGCATCATTGAGTTTGCGATAGTCTATACAAACTCTCCACCCTGTAACGAGACGAGTAGGAACCAACTCGTTGTTTTCATTGGGAACAACGGTGATTCCGCCTTTCTTAGGCACACAATGGACGGGACTAACCCAGGGTGAATCCGAGATAGGGTAGATCATTCTCGCATCAAGAAGTTTGATAACCTCTTTTTTGATAACGTCATGGATCTTGGGATTCACCCTACTTTGGCTTTGAATAGTGGGTTTAAAGTCGTCCTCCATGAGAATTTTATGTGTGCAAAAGTGAGGATCAATTCCACGAATATCGGAGATTTTCCAAGCAATCGCTTTCTTGTGATTCTTCAGCACGGCGATAAGTCGAGATTTTTCTTCCTCTTTCAAGTCCTTTGCGATAATGACAGGTGACTTCTTGTTGTCTTCAAGGAAAACGTACGCGAGATGAGACTGTAGGTCCTTAAGCTCTAAATCCGGAGGATTTTCGATGGAAGCGTAGTCAAATTCACTTCATCGATAGAGATATCCTTAGGAGATGGTGGAGAAATATGGTCCTCATTGAGAAGTTTCTCAATGCTATGAATGTCTTCATCCCAATTGGAGGGAGAATCGTCATATTTTAAGTCCACATGTCCCAAAGTTGCTTCAAATTCTTTCAAAATGAAATCACTTTCTCCAAATGGAGTTAGTGATGGAGCAATAGAGGCAACGGTCTCAACAATAGGTAGAGAAGAAGAACCACTTTTACAAGCGTCTTTGAAATGTTCTTCACAAGCCTCATCAAGAACGTCAATGAAATTAACACTCTCGTTGTCAGAAGGCTTCTTAGAAAGTTTACCCATGTTGAAGACAATTTTATCGTCACCAACTCTCATGATTAATTCGCCCGCGGCTACATCAATGAGAGTGCGACCGGTCCTCAGGAATGGAGGTCCTACGACTAATGGAACACGGGGGTCCATCTCGTAGTCAACGACAACAAAATCCGCCGTAAAGGTGAATTTGTCGTCATCGACGAAGACGTCTTCGGCTATCCCTACCGGATAAGCAACCGTACGATTAGCTAATTCCAAAGTCATTTGGGTGGGGACTAGCTCTGGTAGAGATAAATGTTTCCAAACACTTAATGGCATTAAGTTTATACTAGCACCTAGATCGCCTAGGGCCATACAATTTTCTACCCTGGGGAATTTACAAGAATCAAGAAACGACCCGGATCACCCAGTTTGGTTGGTAATTTCCTTAAGAGGACTGCAGAGCAATTCTCATTAAGGTGGGTTTGAGCGATATCAAAGTGTTTCTCCTTATCACTGAGAAGATCTTTAAACATTTTAGCATATTTGGGCATGTGAGCGAGAGCCTCAGCAAAGGAGATATTTTCAGTTATTTAAAGATTTTGAGAAAGTTAGAAACCTGAATATCATCCTTGTTCTTCAATTTCTCTTTCCTCAACCTTGAAGGATAAGGTATATTGAGTTGAGATGAAGGCTTTGCAATGGAATTCTCACTCACATCCTTGGGTGGTGGAGGGGTGGAAGTAGAAGGCGGAGGAATTGGAGAAGTAGAAGTTGGAGGTGTTGGAGAAATAGAATGTGGAGGAACCGGAGAAGGAGACTCGTTTTCCTTTGTCGCAATCACCGGTGTAGGTTTAGGAAGCTCGGGTTCCTTTAAACCTTTTCCACTGCCAGTGGTGATTGCTTTCATCTCCTCTCTTGGATTAGCAATGGTGTTACTCGGAAGAGAACCCGAACCAGAGGCTTGAGTACTTGGGAAGAAACTAGCCATCATGTTCCTTAAGTCATTCGTTTGACTTGCCAAAGAGTTTCGCATATCGGCTCGAAGATCATTCCCTTGTTTTACCATATCTGCTTTCATGTTGGCCATTTCTCGCTGAAGATTCTGCACTGTCGCATCATTAGTCCTCATGTAAGTTTCAACGTCTTGATGTAATGCGGTGGATTGATTAGGAGGAGGAGCATAGTAGGCAGGTGGTTGATAAGCGGGTTCTTGGTAAACTTGGTTGTTTCTTTGAGGTGGATATGGGGTTCTTTGGTTTTGATATTGAGTTGGAGCACGAGGTTGGTTTTGAAGGTTGCGATTGAGGTTGTTTGGGTTTTGTGGAGGAAAAACGGGTGGTGAAAGATAGTTGTTTGAGCGATAGCTGAGCAGATTGCGGTCACCTTGAGGACGTGCTTGATAGCCTACTGTAGAATAGGTACCGTTGGCGGCATACACATTTTCTGGATTGTCATGAGTCGAAGGACAATCGGTGTATGAGTGAGATCCCCCTCATATTTCACAAGATTGAGTCATAGCATTAACTTGGGCATTGATAGCTTTGTTGTTGTTAGAGGTTTGGAGAGCAAGTGATTCAACAAGCGTAGTGAGCTTATCAATTCTCTTGTCACTCTCATTAGTGCTAGCACTAGCCATATTAGTCCGAACACTTTTAGTTTGCACTCTAGACTTGTTCTCAATTATATCCCAAGCGGCATTAGAAGACTTAACCAAAATATTACCCCCCCCCCTGAAGCACTATTTAGTGAATCTTGGTCATTCATGCTTAAACCATTGTAAAAAGTATTGATTTGATGTACTTTTGTTAAACCATGTTGTGGACACTTTCTTAGAAGTTCCTTAAAACGGTCCCAAGATTCACTAAATGTCTCACCGTACTTTTGTTCAAAAGTAATTATTTCATTCCGCAAAGTAGTAGTACGTGAGGGTGGGAAAAAGTAGTTGATGAATTTGGTCTCTAAATCCGTCCACGTAAGAATACTTTGTGGCGGTTCCTTATCAAGCCAATGTCGGGCTTGTCCCTCTAAGGAGAAAGGAAAAAGTTGCAAGCGAATGACCTCTTGTGAAACCCCATTATACTTAACCGTATTAGTGAGTTGAAGAAACCTTTTTATATGGTCATGAGGATCATCAATTGAACGCCCCAAGAAAGGTTCAGCAGAAACCATTTGAATGAAGCCGGATTTGAGCTCAAAGTTGTTGGCTCCAATCTCGGGCATGACAATAGCATCGGTGTTTCCCTCTACGTGCGATTGCAAAAGCTCGATCATTGGTTGATTGTCCATGGTGACAATAGGTGGAGTAATGACTTCGGCTTGAGCTACTTTCTTCTTACGAGCACGAGTACGCATGCACACCTACAAAAGGAAAAACAAAATAGACAAGAAATATTTTTGGTTTTTTTATGTTTTTCTATTTTTTTGGATTTTTGAAAATTTTATATTTTTTTAGGATTTTTGAAAATTTTTTTAAAGCAAGGAAAATAACGTTAAAAAATGAACGGATCCCAAAATCCAACGCGTCTCTCACTTAAAACCGTTAATCTCAACGAAAAGAGCCGGTAGCGGCGCCATTTAATACGTGTGATTTCCAAGTATAAAATAATTTCGATCCAATCTTTTCGAATTGATTATTGGTAGAAAGTGCGACTCAATTGTTCTTGGTGAGAAATTAAAGGGATTCGTTTGATTATCTAATTTTAAACTAAAAGCAGATAAATGAAAATGTCGTTGAGTAAAATTAAAGCTTTTAAAAATTAAAATAAAAGCTATTAGAAAAACACTTAAAATTTAAACTTTGTAAAAACTAAAAACTTAAAACATAAAACTTTTAGATTGAGATAAATTTAAAACAAATCTGTCGGAATGTAAAGCAATCAAACCCATCGGAATATCAAAGTAAGTCCATCGGAATAATCCATGCTAGTAACCATCTGAATGTAACAAAATCAATTCTATCGCAATGTTGTCCAGATCGGAATACTATGTTGTTCTATCGGAATGTATGATTCTGTCGCAATGTGATCAACCTACCGGAATGATGCAGTCTATCGGAATGTAGCTGAAAAAAACTGGCAGAGTTTCGACTCAACGTAACCTTACCACCCGTAGGAATATGCGATCGGAATGTGCGATCGCAATCCCAGATCGGAATAAGGGGGATAAACCAAGCTATCGCAAAGTAGAACCAAAGTTGGTTATTGCGATACAAATGAGCAGCCGTCGGAATGTAGAATACCCAATATTGCGATGAACACAACAATCCAAAAATGAAGAATAAGCCAAGGTTTCAATAAGCACATTCAATAAGCTCACGTAATCGAATCTTAAATAACTTGCTAAGCATAAATTTGAAAACTTTAAATAATCAAAACATCAAACATAATAAATCGAACCTTTTAAAAAACACTAAACTTTTTAAGGAATCCGAAAATGCAATAAGCTAAAAACATGAAATAAGCCAATAAGCACAAACAGCTTATAGCTTAAACCGTATGAGAGCTTATGTATGAATAGAAAGATTAACCTCTTAATCATGAAATCATTAAATCAAAACCAAGCCGTATGAAGTATAACATTCGGATTAAAGATTAAAGTAAACTAAGAAATGAAGAAAAAGATTAATGAACAAAAGCTTAACTTGAACTTGATTGATGAAATCCAAATACAAGAATTAAAAAGAACTTAATCTTGAAAGAAAAGATGAAAACTTAGTGAGACAAAGTTGGGAACTTTCTCTCTCTAAAAACTAGAAAGGAAAAAATGACAAAACTAAAACTAGCTAACCCCCCCTCCTAATGTGATTAGGAGGGTATTTATAGGGAAATTGGGAGTGCATGTGTGGTGTGCTTCCTTCTTTCTTTTCTTCTCGACTATATTTAAATCTTTGTCTTTTCTCGACGTCGTCTCGGTACTTGAACTTGTCTTAATAAATTTCTTCTATAAATTAGACTTGAGTTCTTCGACTTCATTAAACTTCCGTCTTTAGACTTTTTCTTCGATAAATCTTCATAATAGGTCTTGGACATCCGTTCTTTGAGCAATCTTGATCTTTTGACTTCGTCTTTTCTCGTTTTCTTTGATTAAAGCCCGTGAAAGCCCGTGTTTTCTTCCTTTTTCATCTTTTGGTCCTAAAACATAATAAAAACACAAACCACGCATAATTCCGACTTTTACGACATAACTTACACGTTTTGGTCTTGTTATTATTGGAAAAAAATGGTAAAAGGATAAGTGTTTTCACACTTATTAAATCCCCTACACTTGACCATTGCAATGCCCTCATGCAATGCATTAATTTTAAAGCACGGTTTACATTTTCCATCATAAATAACCCACCTTGGCCTTTATTAATTACTAAACATTTGAGGATAATAAAAAGATAAAAACAAGTAAAGAAATCAAAGACTTACATTGGGTTTTGGCTGCCATGAATGTTTATCATCCTCAAGTTTCACGTTCCCCATACCAAGCTTAAAAACGAGATCATTGTTATTATAAGTTAGCAAACTAACACGAACTCATGTGGGCCAATTATTTACTTAGTGTTGGAAACTCACTTTATGTGACGACATTTAAGAATTCCCATTAGTTATCATAGTCACACACACGCTTAGACTAGACTTGGTTCGTGTATAGTTAAGTGTAACGTGTGTGACTATATATACCCCTCCTTATCTTCCAAGGAGGGGTGTTGCTTGTGTTTCTTTTTCATTAATTACATTTTTCCTTTCTTTATCCTTACACACACAACCTCTCTTCTCTCTAAGCTTTAACAATGGCTACCACCACCATATTCCACCATGTTAGACCACCGGATCATAGATAGCAAATCTACAATTGGCATCAGAGCTTCGGTTCCATCCTTGGATCGTGTTCGTGTATTCGATTTGGTGGTCTAATTCTTTTTTGTGTCTCGTTCTATAATATTTTTGGTCCAATTTGTCACAATTTTTTTGTCACGTCTTACTTTTGTCCAAACAGTCTCAATCTTTGTTCAATCCTTTGTCACGATGTTTTGTGTTTGCGGTATCCATATATTAATTAATATTCATTCTCGGTTTCATCATATCTTGGTCAATCTTTTACAGGTTTTTTGTTCCTTACATCTAAAAAATCTATTTTCATTGGGAAAAGAACAAAAGTTTACAGATCCACCATTTTCGGTTCTTCAAAACCCTTTTCCGACTGGTTTTCCGACAGCCTATTCCGATGGGGATCCAGATGGGGATTCCGATGGGGATTCAGATGGGGATTCAGATTACGCTTATTCCGATGACTATTCGGATGGTTATTCCGATGGCTATTCGAATAGCCATTCCGATGGGGTGTTTGTTTTATTCCGATGACGACTTAAAAAAACATTCTGATTAAGATTTAACACCATTCCGATAGACTTACAAAACATTCCGATGGAGACTTGAACATTCCGATGGTGCATCATTTTTTGTTTTCTGAAAACATTGCTTTTGACTCTATCAGACTTTGTTTCACCTCCACAAAAACATTTCATCGACACAGCCGAGTTAACTCGGTCATTACCGCGTTGACTCAGGTGACTCAACACTGGACCATACTCAACTCACCACCTTTTACCTCCACAACACCTTCAATCATCTACCCTAATTCCCTTCGTCACCTATCCCATCTACATACTCTCAAAACTCAAAATAACAACAGAAACTTAAGAATCTCAGATTACTTTTTCGTGATATACATGCATGTTGAGATCATTAAAGATCAAACACAAAAACAGGTATCATCATTGATCTATCTTGGGGATTAACCATTTTTTATATACGAAAAGTATTGAAGATTCATAACATGTATCGTTATGATCTCTCATTTTTTCGAGAGTAAAACCAACATGCAATATCAGATCTATTTTTATTTACGAAAGCAAAGAAGATTTATAACATATTTTTTATAACCTTTCTTTAATTCGTCTAAAAGACACACAAATCCAAACACACCTACCCGAGACCCTACCATGGATCTTTTGCTTCATTCGGTTGACTGCTTCGTGGGTTTGATTACCTACGGGTGTGAAGAGATCGATTTGATGATTGAAATTGAGATTGTTAATTTGGTTTGAGATGAAGTTGTTTAGATTTGAGATTTGAGGAAAAGATGGAGATCAGATTTATTTAGTTTAGATTAAAGAGACGAAGAAAAATTGGGGCGATATGTTTGAGGTGTGTGACAGATGGGAGAGAAGTGAGTTTGGGAGGCGGATTTATCTATGTGAAGGGTTAAGTTAACTGTGAATGAAATTAGGTAGGTGGAGTGTTTTATCCCATTGTGATGGACTCGGGTCTTTGTTCAAAGTTGGGCTGCATTTGATGGGTTGTGTGTATGGCCAACAAGAATAGCAATGTGGGCCAATTGTTGTTAATTTATCTGAAGTTTTTTTCAAAATTCACTATTTTGGATAATATTTGGAAAATGTTGCATTGTTGGTTATAACCGGGGTTTTGACGAGACAAAAAATGACGTGACAAAGTGACGTGACAAATGTGACGAGAATTTATTTGAGACGAGACCAAGAACAAATGGGCGATTTTTTAGTGTCTACAGATTTCGTTTGATCGGGTATAAATTATGTGAAGTTGGAGACGGATTTTTTTGAAGGCGTATACTTATTTTATCTTTCATAGATAACTTGCTCGTGCTTAATCTTAGAATGAAGACTTGTTTATCTGGTTTCCGGGTTCGGGGTGGATGGTTGATGACTCGGATAACTATCACTTAAAGGGGTTACATTGTTGTACTCAGTGTCACGCGCTTAGTCGACGTGGATAATTTCAAGAGGTGTTGTGCTTATAGACTTCTTCAGTGATGCATTGAGTACTTAGAGATTTCTCCACCATTCTTCATTCAACAATAGTGCAAGCTTAAGTCACAAGATCGAAGGATTCTTATTCAGTTTCACGTTTGATGTATCTGGTTCATTCTTTCAGTGGTCACTTCAAATTGCTTTCACGTGGGTTGGTAAAGGTGGCCATGGAGAGTTTATGAGAAGAGATTTTCGATCAACAGCTGATTCTCACAAAATATATAATTCAGCTTATTTATTATTCTCACGAGATTTCATGTACATGTGCGTACGATTTATTGATGGTTCCGAGTTTCGAAACCATCAAAGGGGAAGAAGAAGACACATTGAACGCACAACGAGTACACGTGATGAACTTCATACCTTCTTTTGATTTGAAGACATTCAGGGATGACATTTGTCATAGCTGCAGAGAAAATCTGTGTTTTAACTCGTGGCGTTATCAATATCCAAACGGTACACTACTGATTCGATGTTTAATTGTTTGATTGTTGCAATTAAACATCATCATTATCCTATATGCATTCCCGGGACTTAATTGACTCTGGTGCATCTCCGGAAGAAGATATGTGCATTTCCGGGAGTTAATTGACTCTGGTGTTACGATGTAAACTTCCTGAATGGGATAAAGTGTCCACTTCAGTATTTGAGCTTCATAATGGGGATTGATTTACTTTCTTCAACTATGTGGGGGAAGAAATGTCTTGATTCTTTCTGGTATGCATAACTTGAACTCTCAGCGGGAAGAAAAATTCTGAAGAATTATTTCAGGCGTGAGAAGAGAAGTTGTTGATCTACTTGGTGTACCCCTTACTTTCAATTCCTCTTAGCTCATGTTATATGATGGGATTTGCTTGTTAGATTCCGCTGTGTGCTTAATCATTCTAAGCTTTATTGAAAGCTTTGATGTTGCTTACGAGGATTGTCGATTTAGGGGGAAGCTATTTAAAAGATTCTACATCAAGTTTATGTGGCATGAATTAGGGGGAAGCTAATTCAGAAGCTTCTCCTTAACCAGAAGTGTATGGGTTACTTAGCTCGTGCCGTTACAGTATTTCTTCTACAAGTTACTTTAAAGATGAGTCGTTTTGAAGACGAAGGCCTCAGAAGACTTCATCAGCATTGGACGCTTCATGAAAGCTCTTGTTCTTAATCATTTTGTACTTGTTAGGAAGAATATTGTAAGGAATTCTACACGTCGTCCCATGAGGGAAGATTGTTGGAAACTCACTTTATGTGACGACATTTAAGAATTCCCATTAGTTATCATAGTCACACACGCTTAGACTAGACTAGGTTCGTGTATAGTTAAGTGTAAGGTGTGTGACTATATATACCCATCCTTAGCTTCCAAGGAGGGGTGTTGCTTGTGTTTCTTTTTCATTAATTACATTTTTCCTTTCTTTATCCTTACACACACAACCTCTCTTCTCTCTAAGCTTTAACAATGGCTACCACCACCATATTCCACCATGTTAGACCACCGGATCATAGATAGAAAATCTACACTTAGACTCCCTTATTCTAGGTGTATCTCTTATATTTTATTTTTTGTCTTGAATGATCACGCGGATGCATTGTTCGACTTATTTCGATAGTTATTTAGGGCAAAAATAAAGCGGATGATTTAATCGATAGTTAGCTGATAGGTGTGTAAACACCCATCCTTTTTCCACTTAATTCTGGCTAAAACGAGACCAAAACACGTATTTAATGTCATTTGTTTGGAATTATGCGTGGTTTTTGTGTTTATTGTGTTTTCAGAGCCAACCGGATGAATATTGAAGAAGACATGGGATTGCACGGGTTTTATGGAAGAAAAAGACTCAAGACGAAGTCTATTGTCCAAGAGATGCAAAAGATTTGAAGTCACTGGGCCTATTTGACGATTTATCGAAGAAAAGGACCAAAGATGGAAGATTTACATAAGTTGAAGAAACTCAAGTCTATTTAACGAAGAAATTAAAAGACGAGTTGAATTTAATCGTCGACAAATCTCGAATCAGAATCGAAAATGTCAAGTTTTCTGAAAAGACGAGAAGACAAGAAGAAAGGGAGAAAACCCACTCACCAACCAACCACTCAGCCTATATAAATGATCACCCTCACAAAATTGGGATCTAGTTCTTTCTTTCAGTTTCTTTCCTTTCCTATTTCGTAGGATAACCAACTCCCTTAAGGGGTGGTTCTTCATCTTCTTGATTTGTTCTTTTAATCTTGTAAGTTTGATCTTTTCTTTTTGTTTACTGAATCTTAATCATCAATACAAGCTATCCTTTAATCTTTTCATTAATCTTGTTCTTCATCATCTTTTTATTTCAAGTTTTTAAGTTTTTATTTAGTTCAAGTTTAATCTTAAAAAGTTGTTGAATTTGTGTTTTTATGATTGGGATTTGTTTCTTATGGTTATTAAATGATTGTTGGCTAATTTGGTAAACCCTTTTTGTTTATTGGATTTGGTTGAGTTAAATTCGTATCCGCAGTTAAGTTTCTGTGTTCTGTTCTTCATCCCAGGAATATTCCGCATAGTCTGCTTGCTATTTCCATTATTCGGAATAGTTGGATATTCCGGATAGTGCTTCTTTGTATTACTCCTTATTCGGAATGTTAAATATTCCGAGTAGGAGGTTTTATTCTAAATAGCATTGTTTTTCCGCATAGATCTCTATATTTCGAATAGCTTTTCTCGAATTTATTCCGCATAAGCCAATTGTTCCGAACAGTGAATTTATTCCGCATAGATCAGTTATTCCGCGTAGTCTTCATTATTCCGAATTGTCCATTATTCCGAGTAAGCACCAGTATTCCGCATAACCAAACATTCCGAATGGAGTATTTTCAGTAAGGATCTTTGATTAGTTTCATTATTTAACTATTTAACTTTAATTCTAATTTTGTGTTAATTCGTTTACTGTTTCTGTTCTAATCCTTATTTATTACATTTATTTACATCTTTATTAGAATAGAAAACCAATCCCACCTTTTAGTCACCAAGAACAAATCATTCAACTTTTAACTGTGATCAATTCGAGGAGATTCCGAGAATCGAATTTTCAAAAGAGAAAAACCGCAAGTATCAAATGGCGCCGCTGCCGGCTCTTCTCGTTAAGATCAAAAGTTTTTTGTGAGAACTTGGATTTTGGGATCCGTTCCCCGTGAACGTTACTTTTTCATAAAAATTTTTCCAAAATTCCTAAAAAATATAAAATTTTCAAAAATACAAAAAAATTAATTAAAAAACATAAAAACCAAAAATATTTTTGATTTGTTTTTTTTTGTTCGTTCTTTTGCAGGTGTATGCGCACTCGATCCACGTCTTATCAAGAGCCCGAGCCTCTCGATCCCTTAGACATGGCCGGTGTACAACACAACAACAACATACCACCTCCAAACAACAATAATAACAACAACAACCCACCTTTCAACAACATGAACAATAACAACAACAATGAGCCTCTTCCGGATAATCGCCCGATGATCGAACTGCTGCAAGCTCATTTAGATGGCAACACGGATCCAATTGTCATACCTCCAATTGCCGCCAACAACTTTGAGCTAAAATCAGGCTTTATCGAGATGGTCTCTGCTCAACCATTCTTGGGACGTACCATTGATGACCCACATGACCATATCAAGAGATTCTTGCAACTCACTAACACGGTCAAAATCAATGGTGTTCCACAAGAGGTTATCAGGTTACAACTTTTTCCCTTTTCTTTAGAGGGACAAGCCCGGCATTGGCTTGCTAAGGAACCGCCACAGAGTATTCTCTCGTGGACGGATTTGGAAACAAAGTTTATCAATTACTTTTTCCCACCCTCTCGTACTACCGCTTTGCGGAATGAAATCATACATTTTGAACAAAAGTACGATGAGTCGTTCAGTGAATCTTGGGATCGTTTTAAAGATCTTTTAAGAAAATGCCCACAACATGGTTTTACCAAAGTACATCAAATTAATACTTTTTACAATGGTTTAACCATGAGTGACCAAGATTCACTAAACAGTGCCTCGGGGGGGGGGGGGGGGGTAATCTTTTGGCTAAGACTTCCAATGCTGCTTGGGACATCATTGAGAATAAATCTCGTGTGCAAACCAAGAATGTTCGGACCAATGTCGCTAGTGCTAGCACTAGTGACAGCGACAAGCGATTGGACAAAATCACTGTGCTTCTTGAATCGCTTGTCACCCACACCGTCAGCAACAACAACAGCAACAACGCTAAAAACACTCAAGTTAACGCTGTCAGCCAACCTTGTGAGATATGCGGTGTTCCTCACTCTTACACCACTTGTACCGCCACCCAAGACTACCCTGCTGAGAATGTGAATGCATCATATGGCACCTATCCTCAACCTGCTTATCAAGCTAGACCTCAAGGTGACCGAAATTTGCTTAGCTACCGCTCCAACAACTACCTCTCACCACCCGGTTTTCCCCCAAGCAACCCAATCCAACAACAAAACCTTAATCGCCCTCCTCAACAACAACAAAAACCTCGTACACCATACATTCCACCTCACAAGCAGCAACAACCACCTCAACGAAACAACCAAGTATACCAGCAACCTTCTTATCAACCACCCGCATACAATGCTCCTCCCAACCAACCCACCGCTCTTCACCAAGAAGTGGAAACTTATATGAGGACTAACGATGTGATAGTGGGAAATCTTCAAAGAGAAGTGCTCAACCTTAAAGCAGACTTGGTCAAACAAGGGAACGATTTGAGAGCCGACATGAGAAATACGTTGGATAGCCAAACGAATGACTTGAAGAACATGATGGCTAGTTTCTTCCAAGGTAATCAACCCTCTTTTTCGGGTACTCTTCCGAGTAACACCGTTGCGAATCCAAGAGGGGAGATGAAAGCAATCACCACTCACAGTGGCAAAGGTACCAAGGAACCCGAGCTTCCTATACCTCCACCGGTGGTTGTGACTAAGGAGAACGAGTCACCTGCTACTATTCCTCATCCTTCTACTTTCCCAATTCCTCCGCCTCCTTCACCTTCTACCCCCATTTCCCCACCACCCGTGGTTGTGAGTGATCCTATTCCCCTAAAGCCTTCTTCTTCATCCAATATACCTTATCCTTCAAGGTTGAGGAAAGAGAAGAAAAAGAGCAAGGATGATATTCAAGTTTCAAACTTTCTCAAAATGTTTAAACAATTGAATTTTAACATCTCCTTTGCTGAGGCTCTCACTCACATGCCCAAATACGCTAAGATGTTCAAAGATCTTCTAAACGACAAGGAGAAGCTTCTTGATATTTCCAACACCCAACTTAATGAGAATTGCTCTACAGTGCTCTTAAGGAAATTGCCAACCAAGCTTGGTGATCCGGTTCGTTTCCTTATCCCTTGCAACTTCCCGGGAGTAGAGAATTGCATGGCCCTAGCCGATCTAGGTGCCAGTATTAATCTAATGCCTCTAAGCGTTTGGAAGCAATTATCTCTCCCTGAGCTAGTCCCCACCAAAATGACTTTGGAATTAGCTAACCGTACGGTTGCTTATCCAGTGGGGATAGCCGAAGATGTCTTTGTAGGAGTCGACAAATTCACTTTTCCTGCTGATTTCGTCGTTGTTGACTACGACATGGACCCTCGTGTGACATTGATCGTTGGTCGTCCATTCCTGAGAACCGGTCGCACTCTAATCGATGTTGAAGCCGGTGAGCTGATCATGAGAGTGGGTGACGATAAAATCATCTTCAACATGGGAAAGCTTTCTAAACAGCCTTATTCATACGAAAGTGTTAATTGTATTGACGTTCTTGATGAGGCTTGTGAAGAACACTTCAAAGATGCTTGTAAAAGTATTCCTACCTCTCTTCCCAATGTTGAGACCGTTTCCTCTATCGACTCATCACTATCTCTATTTGGAGAAAGTGATTTCCTTTGGAAAGATTTGGAAGCCACCATGGGAGATGTGAATTTAGACAATGACGATTATACTACCAATTGGGATGAAGATCTCCGCCTCATTGAATACCTTCTCAAAGAAGACAATCTTTCTCCTCTATGTCCGACGGTTACTGCTATTGATCCTCCTTCTCCTAAAGAGGTGACTAATGATGATCCATCGTTAGTTTCACCATCTATTGAGGATCTTCCCACTCTTGAGCTTAAGGACCTACCTCCTCATCTTGAGTACGTTTTCCTTGAAGACAACGAGAAGTCGCCCGTCATCATCACAAAGGACCTAAAAGAAGAAGAAAAAGCCCGACTTGTCGCCGTGTTGAAGAAGCATAAAACAGCTATCGCTTGGAAAATCTCCGACATTCGTGGAATTGATCCTCACTTCTGCACACACAAAATTCTCATGGAGGACGACTTTAAGCCCACAATTCAAAGCCAACGAAGGGTGAATCCAAAAATCCATGAAGTCATCAAAACATAGGTTATCAAACTTCTTGATGCGGGTATGATTTACCCTATTTCGGATTCACCATGGGTTAGTCCAATCCATTATGTGCCTAAGAAAGGCGGCATCACCGTTGTGCCCAATGCAAACAACGAGTTGATTCCTACCCGTCTCGTTACTGGGTGGAGAGTTTGTATAGACTACCGCAAACTCAATGATGCCACGAGAAAGGATCATTTCCCTCTACCTTATATGGACCAAATGCTTGAACGATTAGCGGGTAATGAATATTACTGCTTTCTTGATGGTTTCTCGGGTTATTTCCAAATACCCACCGATCCCCAAGATCAAGAGAAGACAACATTCACTTGTCCCTATGGCACATGTGCGTACAAAAGGATTCCTTTTGGCTTATGTAATGCCCCCGGGACTTTCCAAAGGTGCATGTTGGCTATCTTCCATGACATGGTTGAACAAACCATGGAAGTCTTCATGGATGATTTCTCGGTCATTGGGGATTCCTTCTCTTCTTGCCTTGCCAATTTGGAACGTATGCTTAAGGGGTGCGAAGACACTCGCCTTGTTCTGAATTGGGAAAAATGCCATTTTATGGTAAAAGAAGGCATTGTGCTAGGACACAAAATCTCTTAAGCCGGTCTTGAAGTCGACCGTGCTAAAGTAGATGTCATAGCCAAATTACCTCCACCTTCAACCGTGAAGGGTGTGAGAAGCTTTCTGGGTCATGCGGGCTTCTATCATCGTTTCATTCAAGATTTCTCTAAAATCGCTCGCCCGATGACCCACCTCTTGGAAAAAGATACTCCTTTTATCTTTTCCAAAGAGTGCCTTGAAGCCTTCAACTTGCTTAAGGATAAGCTTACTAAGGCACCCGTCTTAGTTACCCCTAATTGGGAGCTGCCTTTCGAGTTGATGTGCGATGCTAGCGACTTTGCTATTGGTGCGGTTTTGGGCCAAAGAATAAATAAACACTTCCAACCAATCCACTATGCTAGCAAGACAATGACGGGGGCACAATTGCATTATACGACAACCGAAAAAGAGCTTTTAGCTGTTGTCTATGCTTTTGAAAAATTCCGCCCCTATCTTGTCCTTTCCACCACTATCGTATACACGGACCATTCCGCGTTGAAGTACTTGATGACAAAGCATGATTCTAAGCCAAGACTTCTTTGCTGGGTTCTACTCCTTCAAGAATTCAACATTGAAATTCGTGACAAGAAGGGAGCAGAAAACCTGGTCGCGGATCATTTGAGCAGACTTGAGGATCCATATCAAGGGGATCATCCGAACAAAGAGATCAATGACTCTTTCCCCCTTGAGACCTTAATGTCTATAGATCTCAATCTCGACGGCACCCTGTGGTTTGCAGATATTGCAAACTACTTGGCGGGTGGTGTTCTCATCCAAGGGTTAACATCCCAACAAAAAAAGAAGTTCTTGAACGATGTTAAGACTTACTTTTGGGATGACCCTTTTCTATTCAAACAATGCGTTGACTTGATTATTCGCCGATGTGTTGACGGATCGGCCGCTTTGGACATTCTCCAGGCTTGCCACAAAGGACCCACCGGTGGTCACTTTGGTCCCAACTACACTGCCAAAAAAGTGTTTGATTCGGGATTCTATTGGCCCACCATTTACCGTGATGCTCACGAGATGGTTAAACATTGTGATTCTTGCCAAAAACAAGGCACGATCACACATAAAGATGAGATGCCTCAAAATTTCATACAAGAATGTGAAATCTTTGATGTATGGGGCATCAACTTTATGGGGCCATTCCCTTCTTCTAAAGGCAACAAATACATCCTTGTTGTTGTTGACTACATTTCCAAATGGGTTGAAGCCAAGGCTTTACCCACTAACGACGCGAGGGTGGTTTGTAAATTCTTGAAACAATTGTTTTCTCGATTCGGTGTTCCTCGTGCTATTATCAGTGACCGCGGGACTCATTTTTGCAACAATCAATTTGCAAGAGTCATGGCAAAGTATGGTGTCAATCACCGTCTTTCCACCGCTTATCATCCTCAAACCAACGGTCAAGCTGAAATATCCAACCGTGGATTGAAAAGATTTTTGGAACGTACTGTGGGAGAGCATCGCGCCGTGTGGGCCGATAAGTTAGATAATGCTCTGTGGGCCTTCCGTACTGCTTACAACACCCCGATCGGCTGTACACCCTATCGTCTTGTGTACGGGAAAGCTTGCCACCTCCCTATCGAGCTGGAACATAAGGCATACTGGGCCTTGAAGTGGGCTAACTTTGACATCAACAAAGCCGGTGATTTTCGCAAGATTCAACTCAACGAGCTACAATAATTTAGGAATCAAGCTTACGAGAACTCATTGATCTACAAGGAGAAGACCAAGATGATCCACGATGCTAAAATCAAGAACCGAGAGTTCCACGTTGGTGATCAAGTCTTACTCTTTAACTCTCGGTTGAAGATCTTCTCAGGCAAGTTGAAGAGCCGCTGGTCTGGTCCATTCACCATCGCAAATGTTTTTCCCTATGGCACCATTGAGCTTTCTCAGCCAAATGGGCCCAACTTCAAGGTGAATGGCCAGCGTTTGAAATTATACTTTGGTGAGGACATCTCTCAAGAGATGATTCCATCCCTCACCACGTTCCCCATGAACTAATTTTGGGTCGAGTCAGGCTCGTGACTCGGTTATCAAAAACAAGCGCTCTTCGGGAGGCAGCCCGAGTATCTATCCTTTTATGTTTTCACCTCCTAAGTGTAGGGGGACCTCTATAGGGTGTTTGTCTTTGTGTGGTGATGTGATCACAGGGATGAATGCACTTTTGGAACCTTTGAAGAACCGTGTTCCCGTGTTATCCGAAATCCGGTTCTATCTCTCAACTATCGTGATTCAATTTTCCTCATACTCACATTTGAAATTGATCACTTTAGTCGTCTCTTCCTTAACTTGAGTTAACCAACGTGCACAATGTCATAAGTGTAGGGGAAACTTTTCCCACATGCTTAAACATTGAGGACAATGTTTATCTGAAGTGTAGGGGGGGACTTCTATCGAAGTTTTAAGTGGACTTTTCCATGAAAATGCCTTCATTTAACCGGAAAATCACATTTTTCAAATTTTTTATTAACTTTGGCCATTTAGTCGTAATTTTTAAAATTTTATCGTTGCTTTCATATGTATATATCCCGCTATAAAGTAAAAATATTAATAAAGTGGAGTAGCTAGTTTAGAAATCTTTGACATATTAGGCCCGTTGCGTTTATTTTGACTCAACCCGAATAGACTTATCCAAGTTTATTCTAGCTAGTATCCTTAACCATGTAGACCTTAATTGGTTTATTAGGCTAAGTATCCACGAGTCTCATTACTTGAGATTTTAAATTGTAGAGGACGAGAAATGATAGAGTCAATTATAAGTCGGTATTCTTGCACAAGCTCACTTGGTGTAATTATTTGACTATTCTCCCATCACTTACTAATAATTTATCTGCAATAAGTAAGGTCGTACGATTTGAAAGGTTACTTAGCTTCTAGCCCAAGATCGTTTAAAAGTTGCTCGGTAATGATAAGAGTTCATAGCCAAGGCATAACTTATGAAGCGGGGCGCGAAGATTGGCGAGTCCGAAAAGGCCCTAACAAGGCATGAGGATTCCATTTTATTGCTGAAGATCCAAAGTGATGTGAAAAGCATTATTCCCAAAATCGATATGAAGGATCAAGACTCACGACGAAAAGCAATCAACTCCCATAAAGATCATGGAGATGTCTATCCGAAAAGACCCTAACAAGGTATGAGGATAACTAGATCCAAGTCCGAAAAGGAGGCGGATCGTTGTATCTCGAAATCCCAATTAGAGATTGAAGAAATAATCATGAAGTCGTGGTCAACAAAGTTGGAGTACCCCTCAAAAGTCTCCAAGTGAAGAAACTCTATGAACGATGAGAAGACCATTATCTCAAGCACGTCTCTCAAGATATGAAGTATGATGTACATGCCAAATATCGGCCCGAGAAAGGTCTCAAATCGTGAACCGAGTTATGCCAAGATATGAACTTTTTGATATCCCGAGAAGCAGTTTTAAGAGATTTTGTCCTTTAGCTAACTATTGATCAAATCGTCCTACTTTGCTTTCAGCCTAAATAAACTATCGAAATAAGTCCAAAAATGCATCTTCATGATCATTCTAAGACAAAAATAAAATATAAGAGATACACGTAGGAATAAGGGAGTTTAAGCATTTAATTAAGCCATGTGTGTAAGTGTTTGATTTACTAACTTATAATAACAATGATCTCGTTTTTAAGCTTAGTTTGGGGAACGTGAAACTTGAGGGTGATAAATCTTCGCAGCACCAAAGCCCTAATGTAAGTCCTTGATTTCTTTGCAAGTTATTTCCATCCTTTTGTTTATTTTAAAGTTTTAATTTCTCTTAGTATTTTAATTTTTATTTAGTAGTATTTGAATAAGGCCAAGGTTGATTGATTATGAGAAAAGTGTAAAATTGCTTTATCACTAAGCATTGCATGAGGGCATGGCAATGGTTAAGTGTAGGGGATTTGATAGGTGTGTAAACACCCATCCTTTTTCCACTTAATTCTGGCTAAAACGAGACCAAAACACGCATTTAATGTCATTTGTTTGGAATTATGCGTGGTTTTTGTGTTTATTTTGTTTTCAGAGCCAACCGGATGAATATTGAAGAAGACATGGGATTGCACGGGTTTTATGGAAGAAAAAGACTCAAGACAAAGTCTATTATCCAAGAGATGCAAAAGATTTGAAGTCACTGGGCCTATTTGACGATTTATCGAAGAAAAGGACCAAAGATGGAAGATTTACATAAGTCGAAGAAACTCAAGTCTATTTAACAAAGAAATTAAAAGACGAGTTGAATTTAATCGTCGACAAATCCCGAATCAAAATCGAAAACTTCAACTTTTCTGAAAAGACGAGAAGACAAGCTATCCCGAGTTGAATTTATCGTCGACAAACCACTCAGCCTATATAAAGGATCACCCACACAAAATTTGGATCTAGTTCTTTCTTTCAGGTTCTTTCCTTTCCTATTTCATAGGAAAACCATCTCCCTTAAGGGGTGGTTCTTCATCTTCTTGATTTGTTCTTTTAATCTTGTAAGTTTGATCTTTTCTTTTTGTTTACTGAATCTTAATCATCAATACAAGCTATCCTTTAATCTTTTCATTAATCTTGTTCTTCATCATCTTTTTATTTCAAGTTTTTAAGTTTTTATTTAGTTCAAGTTTAATCATAAAAGTAGTTGAATTTGTGTTTTTATGATTGGGATTTGTTTCTTATGGTTATTAAATGATTGTTGGCTAATTTGGTAAACCCTTTTTGTTTATTGGATTTGGTTGATTTAAATTCGTATCCCCAGTTAAGTTTCTGTGTTCTGTTCTTCATCCCAGGAATATTCCGCATAGTCTGCTTGCTATTTCCATTATTCGGAATAGTTGGATATTCCGGATAGTGCTTCTTTGTATTACTCCTTATTCGGAATGTTAAATATTCCGAGTAGGAGGTTTTATTCCGAATAGCATTGTTTTTCCGCATAGATCTCTATATTCCGGATAGCTTTTCTCGAATTTATTCCGCATAAGCCAATTGTTCCGAAAAGTGAATTTATTCCGCATAGATCAGTTATTCCGCGTAGTCTTCATTATTCCGAATTGTCCATTATTCCGAGTAAGCACCAGTATTCCGCATAGCCAAACATTCCGAATGGAGTATTTTCAGTAAGGATCTTTGATTAGTTTCATTATTTAACTGTTTAACTTTAATTCTAATTTTGTGTTAATTCGTTTATTGTTTCTGTTCTAATACTTATTTATTGCATTTATTTACATCTTTATTAGAATAGAAAACCAATCCCACCTTTCTGTCACCAAGAACAAATCATTCCACTTTTAACTGTGATCAATTCGAGGAGATTCCGAGAATCGAATTTTCAAAAGAGAAAAACCGCAAGTATCATTAGCCAAAGGACAAAATCCTTAAAACTGCTTCTTGGGACCTCATAAAATTCATATCTTGGCATAACTCGCTTCACGATTTGAGACCTTTCTCGGACCGATATTTGGTAGAGACTCCATAGTTCAAATCTTTGAGAGACGGTCATGAAATTATGGTCTTCTCTTCATAATAGGAATTTCTTCACTTGAACTTTTTGAGAGATTCTTCATATATGAACCACGACTTCTTCATTTTTCTCCAATCTTTATTTTGGACTTTGATATACAACGATCCGCCTCCTTTTAGGACTTGGATTTATTTATCCTCATACCTTGTTAGGGCCTTTTTGGATAGACTTCTCCACGATCTTTTGGGGAGTTTTTACTTTTCGTCGTGTGTCTCGATCCATCATATTGATTTTCGATAAACGATTCTTCACATCACTTTTAGATCTTTAGCAACAAAATGTAGCCCTCATGCCTTGTTAGGGCCTTTTCGGACTCGCCAATCTTCGCATCCCGCTTCAATAAGTTATGCCTTGGCTATGAACTCTAATTAATACCGAGCAAATTTTAAACGATCTTGGGCTAGAAGCTAAGTAACTTTTCAAATCGTACAACCTTATTTATTGCAGATAAATTTATTAACAAGCGATGGGAGAATAGGCTTATAATCAACTCACATAAATTCATGAAATAATACCAAAATTATAATTGACTCTATCATCTCTCGTTCACCACAATTTAAAATCTCAAGGAATGAGACTCGTGGATGCTTAGCCTATTAAATCAAAGTTTTGGGTTTTCGAGTCATCTATAGGATCATGCATCTTCTTAGACTCTTTCATGTTTAGAATTTACGTTTTAAAGTTCCCTTGATAAACGACTCTCTAGGATCAATTATAGGAACTTGCGAAAAGTTCTTGTTCTTAACCCGTGAGAGTTAAGACTTTCGCGTTTTAAAGCTCCCTATATAAAAGGCTAGCAAAACTTGACTTAAACGCGTTAAGGATACTAGCAAGAGTAAACTTAGATAAGTAAACTCGGGTTGAGTTAAAATATTCACGACTTTGAAAAATTTAAAACCACTTTATTGAAAATTTATTCTAGCAAAGAAAGTAAATAACGATAATGAAGAAAAAAAACTACTTAGGCCAAAACAGATTAAAAATTTTGAAAAATGTCAAAAAATCAAGTTTTCCGGTTAAAATGAGGACAAATACAAGGAAAATCCCACTTAACCCCCTACACTTAATATAAACATTGTCCTCAATGTTTAAGCATGTGGAAGTAACCTCCCCTACACTTAGGACATTGTGCACTTTGTTTAAATCTTGCTAAGGAAATGACAACTATAGTGATTTCAATGTGAACATATAAGATATGAAATATTGAATCACGACAGTTTAGGATAGAACCCGGAAGATGGGAACACGGGATCACCGTTCGTCAATAGTCATCGAGGTGCTCTTTGAAGCTTGAATCCCTGCACAGAATAAGAAAAAAGACAACAAACACATACGGGGCTCCCCCTACACTTATTATGAAAACGGTAAAGGATAGATCACGGGTTGCCTCCCGAGAAGCGCTTGTTTTTTATAACCGAGTCACGAGCCTGACTCGACCCAAAACTAGTTCATGGGAAACGTGGTGAGGGATGGAATCATCTCATGAGAGATGTCCTCACCAAAGTACAACTTCACACGCTGGTCATTCACCTTTAAATTGGGCCCATTTGGCTGAGAAATCTCAATGGTGCCATATGGGAAGACTTTGGCGACGGTGAATGGACCAGACCAGCGGCTCTTCAACTTTCCCGAGAAGATCTTCAACCGAGAGTTAAAAAGTAAGACTTGATCACCAACGTGGAACTCTTGGTTCTTAATCTTTGCATCATGGATGATCTTGGTCTTCTCCTTGTAGATCAACGAGTTCTCATAAGCTTCATTCCTTAGTTCATTGAGCTCATTGAGTTGAATCTTCCGAAGATCGTCGGCTTTGTTGATGTCGAAGTTAGCCCACTTCAAGGCCCAATATTCCTTATGTTCCAGATCAATAGGGAGGTGGCATGCTTTCCCGTACACAAGACGATAAGGTGTACAACCAATCGGGGTCTTATAAGCAGTACGGAAAGCCAACAAAGCATCATCTAACTTATCGGCCCACGCGGCACGATGCTCTCCCACAGTACCCTCCAAAATTCGCTTCAATCCATGGTTGGAAATCTCGGCTTGACCATTGGTTTGGGGATGATAGGCGGTGGAAAGACGGTGATTGACACCATACTTAGCCATGACTCTTGCGAATTGATCACTGCAAAAATGAGTCCCGCGGTCACTGATGATAGCACGAGGAACACCGAATCGAGCAAAAAGTTGCTTCAAAAAGTTCACAACCACCCTCGCATCGTTCGTTGGGAGAGCCTTATCTTCAATCTATTTAGAAACATAGTCAACGGCTACGAGGATGTACTTGTTCCCTTTAGATGATGGAAACGGCCCCATAAAGTCGATGCCCCATACATCAAAGAATTCACATTCTTGTATGAAATTTTGAGGCATCTCATCTTTATGTGTGATCTTGCCTTGTCCTTGGAAAGCATCACAATGTTTAACCATTTCATGAGCGTCATGATAAATGGTGGGCCAATAAAATCAAGAGTCGAATACTTTCTTCGCGGTGTAATTGGGACCAAAGTGACCATCGGTGGGTCCTTTATGGCAAGCATCAAGGATTTGTACCGCTGCCGGCCCATCAACACATCGACGAATAACAAGATCCGCACATTGTTTGAAGAGATAAGGGTCATCCCAAAAGTAAGTTTTAATATCTTTAAAGAACTTCTTCTTTTGTTGGGATGTTAACCCTTCGACGAGAATACCACCCGCCAAGTAGTTTGCAATGTCCGCAAACCACGGGGTGTCATCAAGATTGGAATTTATCGACATTAAGGTCTCAAGGGGAAAAGAGTCATTGATCTCTTGGTTCGGATGATCCTCTTGATAAGGATCCTCAAGTTTAATTAGATGATCCGCGGCTAGGGTTTCGGCTCCCTTCTTGTCACGAATTTCAATGTTGAATTCTTGAAGGATCAAAACCCAACGAAGAAGTCTTGTCTTAGAATCTTGCTTAGTCAACAAGTACTTCAACGCGGAATGATCGGTATACACGATGGTGGTGGAAAGGACAAGATAGGGGCGGAATTTTTCAAAAGCATACACTACAGCTAAAAGCACTTTTTCGGTAGTTGTATAATGAAATTGAGCCCCCGTCATTGTCTTGCTAGCATAATGGATTGGTTGGAAGTGTTTGTTCACTCTTTGGCCCAAAACTGCTCCAATAGCAAAGTCGCTAGCATCACACATCAACTCAAAAGGTAGCTCCCAATTAGGGGTAACCAGGACCGGTGCCTTAGTTAGCTTCTCCTTAAGAAGATTCAAGGATTCAAGTCACTCTTTGGAAAAGATGAAAGGAGTATCTTTTTCCAAGAGGTGGGTCATCGGGCGAGCGATTTTAGAGAAATCTTGAATGAATCGACGATAGAAGCCCGCATAACCAAGGAAACTTCTCACACCCTTCACGGTTGAAGGTGGAGGTAATTTGGCTATGACATCCACTTTAGCACGGTCCACTTCAAGACCGGATTTTGAGATTTTATGTCCAAGCACATTGCCTTCTTTTACCATGAAATGGAATTTTTCCCAATTCAGAACAAGGCGAGTGTCTTCGCACCGCTTAAGCATGCGTTCCAAATTGGCAAGGCAAGTAGAGAAGGAATCACCATAGACCGAGAAATCATCCATGAAGACTTCCATAGTTTCTTCAACCATGTCATGGAAGATAGCCATCATACACCTTTGGAAAGTCTCAGGAGCATTGCATAAGCCGAAAGGCATTCTTTTGTAAACAAATGTTCCATAAGGACAAGTGAATGTGGTTTTCTCTTGATCTTTAGGATCGATGGGAATTTTAAAATACCCGGAGAAACCGTCTAAGAAGTAGTAATAGTCATTACCCGCTAGACGTTCAAGCATTTGGTCCATGAAAGGAAGGGGAAAATGATCCTTTCTCGTAGCATCATTGAGTTTGCGATAGTCTATACAAACTCTCCACCCTGTAACGAGACGAGTAGGAACCAACTCGTTGTTTTCATTGGGAACAACGGTGATTCCGCCTTTCTTAGGCACACAATGGGCGGGACTAACCCATGGTGAATCCGAGATAGGGTAGATCATTCTCGCATCAAGAAGTTTGATAACCTCTTTTTTGATAACGTCATGGATCTTGGGATTCACCCTACTTTGGCTTTGAATAGTGGGTTTAAAGTCGTCCTCCATGAGAATTTTATGTGTGCAAAAGTGAGGATCAATTCCACGAATATCGGAGATTTTCCAAGCAATCGCTTTCTTGTGATTCTTCAGCACGGCGATAAGTCGATATTTTTCTTCCTCTTTCAAGTCCTTTGCGATAATGACGGGTGACTTCTTGTTGTCTTCAAGGAAAACGTACTCGAGATGAGACGGTAGGTCCTTAAGCTCTAAATCCGGAGGATTTTCGATGGAAGGCGTAGTCAAATTCGGTTCATCGATAGAGATATCCTTAGGAGATGGTGGAGAAATATGGTCCTCATTGAGAAGTTTCTCAATGGTATGAATGTCTTCATCCCAATTGGAGGGAGAATCGTCATATTTTAAGTCCACATCTCCCAAAGTTGCTTCAAATTCTTTCAAAATGAAATAACTTTCTCTAAATGGAGTTAGTGATGGAGCAATAGAGGCAACGGTCTCAACAATGGGTAGAGAAGAAGAACCACTTGTACAAGCGTCTTTGAAATGTTCTTCACAAGCCTCATCAAAAACGTCAATGAAATTAACACTCTCGTTGTCAAAAGGCTGCTTAGAAAGTTTACCCATGTTGAAGACGATTTTATCGTCACCAACTCTCATGATTAATTCGCCCGCGGCTACATCAATGAGAGTGCGACCGGTCCTCAGGAATGGACGTCCAACGATTAATGGAACACGGAGGTCCATCTCGTAGTCAACGACAACAAAATCCGCCGGAAAGGTGAATTTGTCGACACCCACGAAGACGTCTTCGGCTATCCCTACCGGATAAGCAACCGTACGGTTAGGTAATTCCAAAGTCATTCGGGTGGGGACTAGCTCGGGTAGAGATAATTGTTTCCAAACACTTAATGGCATTAAGTTTATACTAGCACCTAGATCGGCTAGGGCCATACAATTCTCTACCCCGGGGAATTTACAAGGAATCAAGAAACGACCCGGATCACCCAATTTGGTTGGTAATTTCCTTAAGAGGACTGCAGAGAAATTCTCATTAAGTTGGGTCTGAGCGATATCAAGGAGTTTCTCCTTATCACTGAGAAGATCTTTAAATATTTTAGCATATTTGGGCATGTGAGCGAGAGGCTCAGCAAAGGAGATATTTTCAGTTGTTTAAACATTTTGAGAAAGTTAGAAACCTAAATATCATCCTTGTTCTTCAATTTATCTTTCCTCAACCTTGAAGGATAAGGTATATTGGGTTGAGATGAAGGCTTTGCAATGGAACTCTCACTCACATCCTTGGGTGGTGGAGGGGTGGAAGTAGAAGGCGGAGGAATTGGAGAAGTAGAAGTTGGAGGTGTTGGAGAAATAGAATGTGGAGGAACCGGAGAAGGAGACTCGTTTTCCTTTGTCGCAATCACCGGTGTAGGTTTAGGAAGCTCGGGTTCCTTTAAACCTTTTCCACTGCGAGTGGTGATTGCTTTCATCTCCTCTCTTGGATTAGCAATGGTGTTACTCGGAAGAGAACCCGAACCAGAGGCTTGAGTACTTGGGAAGAAACTAGCCATCATGTTCCTTATGTCATTCGTTTGACTTGCCAAAGAGTTTTGCACATCGGCTCGAAGATCATTCCCTTGTTTTACCATATCTGCTTTCATGTTGGCCATTTCTCGCTGAAGATTCTGCACTATCGCATCATTAGTCCCATGTAAGTTTCAACGTCTTGATGTAATGCAGTGGATTGATTGGGAGGAGGAGCATGGTAGGCAGGTGGTTGATAAGCGGGTTGTTGGTAAACTTGGTTGTTTCTTTGAGGTGGATATGGGGTTCTTTGGTTTTGGTATTGAGTTGGAGCACGAGGTTGGTTTTGAAGGTTGCGATTGAGGTTGTTTGGGTTTTGTGGAGGAAAACCGGGTGGTGAAAGATAGTTGTTTGAGCGATAGCTGTGCAGATTGCGGTCACCTTGAGGACGTGCTTGATAGCCTCCTGTAGAATAGGTACCGTTGGCGGCATACACATTTTCCGGATTGTCATGAGTCGAAGGACAATCGGTGTATGAGTGGGATCCCCCGCATATTTCACAAGATTGAGTCATAGCATTAACTTGGGCATTGATAGCTTTGCTGTTGTTAGAGGTTTGGAGAGCAAGTGATTCAACAAGCGTAGTGAGCTTATCAATTCTCTTGTCGCTCTCATTAGTGCTAGCACTATCCATATTAGTCCGAACACTTTTAGTTTGCACTCTAGACTTGTTCTCAATTATATCCCAAGCGGCATTAGAAGACTTAACCAAAATATTACCCCCCCCCCCCCCCCCCGAAGCACTATTTAGTGAATCTTGGTCATTCATGCTTAAACCATTGAAAAAGTATTGATTTGATGTACTTTTGTTAAACCATGTTGTGGACACTTTCTTAAAATTTCCTTAAAACGGTCCCAAGATTCACTAAATGTCTCACCGTACTTTTGTTCAAAAGTAATTATTTCATTCCGCAAAGCAGTAGTACGTGAGGGTGGGAAAAAGTAGTTGATGAATTTGGTCTCTAAATCCGTCCACGTAAGAATACTTTGTGGCGGTTCCTTATCAAGCCAATGCCGGGCTTGTCTCTCTAAGGAGAAAGGAAAAAGTTTCAAGCGAATGACCTCTTGTGAAACCCCATTATACTTAACCGTATTAGTGAGTTGAAGAAACCTTTTTATATGGTCATGAGGATCATCAATTGAACGCCCCAAGAAAGGTTGAGCAGAGACCATTTGAATGAAGCCGGATTTAAGCTCAAAGTTGTTGGCTCCAATCTCGGGTATGAAAATAGCATCGGTGTTGCCCTCTACGTGCGATGGCAAAAGCTCGATCATTGGTTGATTTTCCATGGTGACAATAGGTGGAGTAATGACTTCGGCTTGAGCTACTTTCTTCTTACGAGCACGAGTACGCATGCACACCTACAAAAGGAAAAACAAAATAGACAAGAAATATTTTTGGTTTTTTTATGTTTTTCTATTTTTTTTGGATTTTTGAAAATTTTATATTTTTTTAGGATTTTTGAATTTTTTTTAAAGCAAGGAAAATAACGTTCAAAAATGAACGGATCCCAAAATCCAACGCGTCTCTCACTTAAAACCGTTAATCTCAACGAAAAGAGACGGCAGCGGCGCCATTTAATACATGTGATTTCCAAGTATAAAATAATTTCGTTCCAATCTTTTCGAATTGATTATTGGTAGAAAGTGCGACTCAATTGTTCTTGGTGAAAAATTAAAGGGATTGGTTTGATTATCTAATTTTAAACTAAAAGCAAATAAATGAAAATGTCGTTGAGTAAAATTAAAGCTTTTAAAAATTAAACTAAAAGCTATTAGAAAAACACTTAAAACTTAAACTTTGTAAAAACTAAAAACTTAAAACATAAAACTTTTAGATCGAGATAAATTTAAAACAAATATGTCGGAATGTAAAGCAATCAAACCCATCGGAATATCAAAGTAAGCCCATCGGAATAATCCATGCTAGTAACCATCTGAATGTAACAAAATCAATTCTATCGCAATGTTGTCCAGATCGGAATACTATGTTGTTCTATCGGAATGTATGATTCTGTCGCAATGTGATCAACCTACCAGAATGATGCAGTCTATTGGAATGTAGCTGACAAAAAACTGGCAGAGTTTCGACTCAAAGTAACCTTACCACCCGTCGGAATATGAGATCGCAATGTGCGATCGCAATCCCGGATCGGAATAAGGGGATAAACCAAGCTATCGCAAAGTAGAACCAAAGTTGGTTATTGCGATACAAATGAGCAGCCGTCGGAATGTAGAATACCCAATATTGCGATGAACACAACAATCCGAAAATGAAGAATAAGCCAAGGTTTCAATAAGCACATTCAATAAGCTCACTTAATCGAATCTTAAATAACCTGCTAAGCATAAATTTGAAAACTTTAAATAGTCAAAACATCAAACATAATAAATCGAACCTTTTAAAAAACACTTAACTTTTTAAGGAATCCGAAAATGCAATAAGCTAAAAACATGAAATAAGTCAATAAGCACAAAGAGCTTATAGCTTAAACCGTATGAGAGCTTACGTAGGAATAGAAAGATTAACCTCTTAATCATGAAATCATTAAATCAACCAAGCCGTATGAAGTATAACATGCGGATTAAAGATTAAAGTAAACCAAGGAATGTAGAAAAAGATTAATGAACAAAAGCTTAACTTGAACTTGATTGATGAAATCCAAATACAAGAATTAAAAAGAACTTAATCTTGAAAGAAAAGATGAAAACTTAGTGAGAGAAAGTTGGGAACTTATAGGGAAATGGGGAGTGCATGTGTGGTGTGCTTCCTTCTTTCTTTTCTTCTCGACTCGATTTAAATCTTTGTCTTTTCTCGACGTCGTCTCGGGACTTGAACTTGTCTTAATAATTTTCTTCTATAATTTAGACTTGAGTTCTTCGACTTCATTAAACTTCCATCTTTAGACTTTTTCTTCGATAAATCTTCAGAATAGGTCTTGGACATCCGTTCTTTGAGCACTCTTGATCTTTTGACTTCGTCTTTTCTCTGTTTTCTTCGATAAAAGCCCGTGAAAGCCCGTGTTTTGTTCCTTTTTCATATTTTGGTCCTAAAACACAATAAAAACACAAACCACGCATAATTCCGACTTTTACGACATACCTTACACGTTTTGGTCTTGTTATTATTGGAAAAAAAATGGTAAAAGGATATGTGTTTTCACACTTATTAACGATTTGTGAGTATGATCACTCAGTACGATCGGTGAGTACGATCGTTGGATACGATCAGTGAGTACGATCGTTGGATACGATCACTGGGTACAATCGTTGGATTCGATCACTGGGTACGATCGTTGGATACGATAGGTGAGTACGATCAGACTGCGATCTAAGAGTACGATCCGACTGCGATCTAGGATTACGATCAGAGTGCGATCAGACTACGATCTAGGAGTACGATCAGAGTGCGATCAGACTACGATCATAGAGTACGATCAGAGTGCGATCAGAGTGCGATCTAAGAGTGCGATTGGTGACATTGCGATGGACATCTAAATTTTGTTCGAGTATTTTTTAGACTTAGCCACTATCTAGACTAGTCTCGGAACGTAGTTTAAACGAAGATTATAAAAAAAAAAGAGTTAAAATTTTTAGGTCAAGTAAAATCAATTTTTTTCCATACTAGTTTTAGGCTATTTCTAGCTCGATTTCAAAATTTGGTGATTACAAAATTTTTAGGTCTACCGTTTTGTCGGACTGAGGAATTTATTGTCTGACTGAGAAAAAATCGCATTTTTCGGAATTTCAACAACAACTCAATCACAATACAACTACTTAAGATCCACAATCAGTTCATCACTTAAGAGTATATTCAGATGGATTCTACTACAGAATATCGTGTGACAAACAATAACATCATGGTGGCGGGTAACAAAGAGAGACCACCAATGCTTGTGGCCGGTCGATATGCTTAATGGCAATCACGTTTTCTTCGTTATCTTGATACAAGACCTAATGGTGATGCATTGAGGCAATGTATTAACAATGGACCATATGTTTTCTCGGATATCATTGTTCCTCATACACCAGCCACTGACACTACCACAGAAGTACCCGCAACCACAAGAAAATAAACTTTATCTGATCTTACACCAGAGAAGCGTGCTTGGTATGACGCAGAAAAAGAAGCGATCTATATGATTCTAAGTGGAATTGGAGATGATATTTATTCCACGGTTAATGCATGTCCTACGACATAAGAAATGTAGACGGCTATTGAACGCGTGCAACAAGGATAATCACTCAACAAGCAAGATGTTAAAACAAACTTGGTTTGGAACTTTGGTAAGTTTACTGCATTGGATGGAGAATTAATTGAGTCTTATTATTCACGATTCTACAAGATGATGAACGATATGACAAGAAAGAATTTAGAGGTCTCCACCATGCAAGTCAATGTGCAATTTCTTCAGCAACTTCAACCAGAGTGGACACGTTTTGTTACTTTGGTGAAACAACAGAAGCAGTTGGACAAGGTAAACTATCACACCCTCTTTGATATCTTGAAACAATTTCAGCATGAGGCAAATGAAATTCGAGCTGAACGAGTTGCAAAGACGGCTAATCCACTTGCTCTAGTGTCTACCACTCAAGATCATCGATCTCGTACTTTAAAGTCATACCCCATTCAATCATCCTCACCACAATATTCCACATCATCCAAGTCTTCATCCTCCACAAGATCACGCGACAAAGAACTAAGAGCACCATCACCACCATCTGAGTCATCATCTGAAGAGGATAGTGATGAAGATCAAGCTCAGAAGAATCGGGAAATGAAACAACAAATTGCTTTCATTATGAAGACCTACAAGAAAATCTTCAAACCCACCAACAACAATCTTCGAACATCATCCAACAAAAAGAACCAATATGTTGAGAACCCTTCAAGGTATGACACACGTCGACGTGGTGAAAGTCCTTCTAGGTATGATCGACATAATCCAACACATGTTGAGGGTTCTACAAGGTATGATCGACAAACTGCCAAGTATGATACTCAGAGGATTGATGCTGCTACTGGGAATAGGGAAACTATTGGAACGCAAGTGGTTCAACAAAGTGGGATTCAGTGTTATAATTGCCAAGGTTATGGGCATATGGCAAAGGAATGCAGAAAGCCGAAACGGGTTAGGGACTCTAATTATCATAAAGAGAAGATGTTGTTATGCAAGAAGATGGAAGCAAGGGTCAAATTGTCGGCTGAGGAAGGAGCAATGCTTGATGATACTGATGATGAAGCCTCCGACCAAGAATTAGAAGCACATTACTCGTACATGGCAAAGGTTGACGAAGTTCTCAACGTCACTAAAGATGACAATGGACCTATCTTTGATACTGAGCCACTCGATAAGGTACACACCACTGATGAATATAATGTGTTTGTTGATACTCATGAGCATTGTGAGCCACCCAATGCCATTAATGACACATGTATGACGGAAAAGGTTGATAGCAATACCACACCCGATTCATCAGACATGTGCAATAATGATTTTGAGGATGATCAACATGCAAATGAGTATGACGATGAGGAGCGTGTCGCGCTTGCTAATTTAATTTCCAGTTTACAAAAAGATGTCAATGAAACTAGAAAAAGTCAAAAGCAATTAAAGAAGGCAAACGCAACGCTCACTCAAAAATTTGAAGAATGCAAAGCCGCACTAATTACATCTAGTGAGACCATTGAACACTATAAAGATGAGCTTCTTCAGAAAACCAAAGAACTTGATGGGTACAAGGGTAGTGCGTTAAAAAGTCAAAAGGACGATCTTGAAAAGAAATACAACGAAACTCTTGAGTTATTAACCAAAGAGAAACGTCAATTTAATGTTTTGTTAATGGATGAACGTCAAAAAACGTACCTTGCTACCACCAAAGTTAACGAACTTGAACAACGGCTTTCGATGGATAACACCGAGTCTGCTAAAATTCTTGATGTTAAGAAACAATATGTTGAAAAGATAAAACAAGATTTCAAAAGTCGACATGAAAAAGATACTGAAAAAGTAACGGAACTAGAAAAACAAGTCGAATTTTTGAAGAAAGTTGTTTATAAAACGCATGACTCTATTCATACAGTAAGAATGTTAGCACCTCCGTCTATGTTTAAGGGTCAAGATAGCTTTGCATGTCCTGATTATCTTGCCCAAGCTCAAGCTACGAACCCGCGCATTTATAGGGATGAGTACGAATGGACCGATCCTGAATATCCTCTTGGTTATGATGAGACATCCCTTTGGGAAGATGAGAGTAGATCACCGGTCAATAAAGAATTTGTGAAACCATACAATTATGCTTATGAGAAGAGTGTGTATGGTCTTTTTACTACACAAAAACAAAAGTCTCGTGATGAATTGTTTTTAGAATGCAAACAAAGAAGAATTCAATGGAAGAAAGCTTTTGCTACTAAGAAAACAAACGTTTCTAAGTTTATCAACTACTTGCCTCTTGACGCTTCTAAAAGCAAGAGTAGGCAGACATTTGGGTTTCTACAACATTACATTGATAATATTAAATCCATTGTTGACAATGAATGGAAACAACGAGAATATGACGAGTGGAAAAAACCAATTTCTCAAGATATAACTGTGCTTATCAAACAAATCTTAATACCAAACACGACCACATTAAAAGAAAATATGCTTGAATTTGAAAGATTAATTCGTTTTGAAATGTTTGATGATATAAAACATGTTGAGTCTATTGAGAAATAAATTGACGATCTTCAAATGGACAAGTCTGTTTTTCAGATGAATATGATTTACTCTTAGAAGAATGTCTCTCCAAAGATATTTTGTGTGTTACTCTTCAATCTTGTGCTGATATCGATGAATATTCTGATGTTGCATGCAAATATCTTGATAAAATCAAAGAATGTAAGCGTCTTGAACTTGAGATTACGAAACATAAAGAAAATGTTGATAAAAAGGCCTTTGAGTTACTTCAACACAAAACTGATTTCCTTCAAAAACATTGTCATTCTCTTGAACTTGCTTGCAAAAAGACGTTGGTAGTTTTCCACATGATAATAACTTGCAAGAAAAACTTTCCTAAACGTTTCGAGAAATGAATGAACTGAATTTGGAAATTAAAGGGTTGAAAGCTCAGTTACAAGATAGGGAAATAGCGATAGCAGAGTTGAAGAAACTCGTTGCTAAGATGGGTGGGAAAATTGTGGAACCTAGTGTTAAGAAACCTGTTGTAAGACAACTTAATGCGCAAAACGGATGGGAAGGATAGGTTACCACAAACACTCCCAAAACACATATTCGATCACCAAGCATTAAGAACACAACTGTGATTAAACCAGGGATGTATAGATTGGCCACTAAACCCACACAAAAGAAAGAAAGTCAATCACCTCAGATTTCTAGAAACACTAATAGACATGTGTCTTTTACTACAGGAGTAATCCCCACTGATAGTGTTAGCCGACCTCAGCTTAAGAGCACTCGCATGAATGAAAAGGTTTGGCAAAACAAAATTCAAAGGAAGATGAAGACAGTAGAAAACCACCATAGGATTTTCAATGTTTCTAAGAATAAAACGTCTGTAATCGCGTGTAATGACGATTTGAATGATTCGACTTTGAATGCTTTGAATGTTAAGTTTTTTTGTGTGAAATGTGGAAAGTGTGCTAATGCTAATCATGTTATGTGTGTTTCAAATAATGTCAAAGGCGTAGATACTAGAAATAAGAAGCAAACTACGATGCCTATTAGTGCTAGAAAACCCAAACGCAAAGTGAACCATTCTGGTGTAACCCCCCTTGAGAAAATTATTGCATCAGACTCCACCACTAAGACCACTAGAAGCAGAATTTGGTAATTATATGAGTCTGCTAGCAAGTCGTGGAAATGGTGGTTTGCTAATCAATGTCCTCCTGGATATAAATGGATGCCTAAAGTTAGGACAGAAAATGTGACAACGAGTGTTAGTATGCCTTTAAATGTTGCTAAGGACACTAATGATTCTACAATCACAACTAATGTGGTATCAAATTTAGCAAATGCTCCATCGTGTTCTAACTCTTCTACAGGTGATACAAATAATTCTCTTCATACTGGACTCCGGATGCACGAAGAACATGACGGGGAATCTCAAGCTTCTAATTAACATCGTGGAGAAGTTCCTGGGTACGGTCTGATTCAGAAATGATCAATTTTCACCGATCCTAGGATATGGAGATTTGGTTCAGGGTAATATCACAATAAAAAGGGTATACTACGTCGAAGGGCTCAATCACAATCTTTTCTCGGTTGGTCAATTCTGTGATGCGGATTTGGAGGTTGCTTTCAGGAAGAAGACATGTTTTGTCGTGATTATGATGGGAATGATTTACTTACCGGTACACGGGGTACTGATCTCTACACTATTTCACTTCAAGATACAACTTCATCAACTCCAATTTGCTTCATGGCTAAAGCTTCCATGACTCAGCCATGGTTATGGCATCAACGTCTTTCTCATCTCAACTTTGATACCATCAACTTGCTTTCCAAGAAATATATTGTAAGAGGCCTTCCAAGTTTGAAATTCATCAAAGATCATCTTTGTTCTTCTTGTGAGCTTTGTAAAGCTAAACGAAGTAGCTTCAAAACAAAGACCACACAAAGCTCTAAAGGATGGTTAGATCTTCTCCATATGGATCTGTGTGGTCTCATGCGTGTTCAAAGTAACAATGGGAAGAAATATATTCTGGTAATTGTCGATGATTACTCAAGGTACACATGGACTCACTTCTTGAGGTCCAAGGATGAAACACCCGAAGTTCTCATCAGCTTCCTTAAACTGATACAACGTGGTCTTCAAGCTCAAGTTAAAGTGGTTCGTACTGAAAGAGGTACAAAATTTTTGAATTCAAATCTGAGAAACTACTTTGAAGCCGAAGGAATTGAACATGAAACATCTATTCCTCGAACACCCGAACAAAATGGCGTTGTTGAAAGACGAAACCGTACTTTAGTTGAGGCTGCTCGAACATTATTATCTCCTTCAAAACTTCCACTATACTTTTGGGCCGAAGCCGTGTCAACCACATGTTACACACAAAACCGCTCGTTAGTTATCCCAAGACACGAAAAGACACCATATGACATAATTCATGATCGAAAACCTTCACTCAAACACCTTCACGGTTTTGGATATACGTGCTACATTATTCGAGATGGTGAAAATCTGGACAAGATGAAAGAGAAACGTGATGTATGCATTCTAGTGGGATATGCAACTCAGTCTAAGGGGTATAGAGTGTACAACAAGAGAACAAAATTGATAGTCGAGACTATTCATGTCAGATTTGATGAATTACAAGAAATGGCACTTGAACAAAACAGTTTAAGTCCCGATCCACAAAGACAAACGACTTACGTTCACAACCGCACGGAACTCAGAACTCAAGACCACAACAATGAACCGTCAAGTTCAAAGCTGGTTCCTGAACACGTTCCTAGAGCAGATATGACAGTGGATACGACAATTAAAGAGTTGGAAATGTTATATGGACCAATGTATGATGAATATTTCACGGGGGAGAAACATGTTGTATCGAAGTCTTCTGCTGTCACTCATGATAAGAATGATGATACCGATCATCGTCAACAAAAGGATACAACTTCATCTAATTTAACACGGGTTGCTACAGATTTACCTCCTCAGAATATCACATCAACAACCGCTCCTACAACATAAAAAACTACTATCATTGCTCTAGAAAACACAAATCAAGCAGACAATGCATTATCTGACGAAGACGAATTTATCAACCCATTCGGTACACCGGTACACGAAACTGGAGAGTCTTCTACTCGCCATGTTGATCCGTCAAATATGCACACGTTCTACCAACGACATCCTTCAACACATCATTGGACCCGAGATCATCCTTTGGTTCTAGTAATTGGAAACCCTTCATAGCCCGTTCGTACAAGAGGACAACTTAACACCGATTGCGATGTTTGTATTTCGCACTCGCAGTGAGTACAGCTGAACTGAAAAACATCAAAGAAGCCATGGCTGATCATGCTTGGATTGAATCGATGACGGAAGAACTTCAATAATTTGAAAGACTTTAAGTCTAGGAACTTGTTGACAGACCATACGATGTAATTCCATTAAATCTTCGTTGGATCTGGAAAAACAAGATGGATGAAGAAAACACGATCATCAAGAACAAAGCTAGGCTAGTGGCTAAAGGGTATGGTCAGAAAGAGGGTATTGATTTTGAAGAATCATTTGCACCAGTAGCTCGAATGGAAGCGGTCAGGATTTTCCTTGCTTATGCTGCACATAAAGGATTCATCATGTATCAAATGGACGTAAAGACGGCGTTCCTTAACGGTCCTTTGAAGGAAGAAGTCTATGTCACGCAACCAGAAGGATTCGTCAATCCTCATTATCCTGACAAGGTGTATCGTCTCCACAAAGCAATTTATGGACTTAAGCAAGCTCCAAGGGCATGGTACGACGAGCTCTCAAAATTTCTGGTCTCCAAAGGTTCCATTGATCTAACTTTGTTCACTTATAAATATGGGGATGGCATTTTGCTTGTGTAGATTTATGTTGATGATATTATTTTCGGGTCTACAAACCCAAAACATTCAAAATGGTTTGAAAAAATCATGCACAACAAATTTGAAATGTCAATGATGGGCGAACTAAAATACTTTCTAGGAATTCCAGTTCACCAATCCCCAAGTGGTATCTTTATAAACCAAGCTAAGTATTGTCAAGAGATAATCAAAAAGCATGGTATGACTTCATGTGACCCCGTTGGGACACCATTATCAACCACATCGCTAGATGCTGACTTGGAGGGAAATGCCATCGATCAAACGAGATATTGTTACATGATCGGTTCCCTCATGTACTTGACAGCAAGCAGACCTGATATACATCATGCTACATGCTATTGTGTACGATATCAAGCACGACCCATTGAAAAGCACCTCAAGGAGGTTAAACGGATCTTTCTGTACATTAAGAATACCATTCACATGGGACTCTGGTATCCGAGGGAAACCGGTTTCTTTCTAACGGCCTATTCAGATTATGATCATGCAGGGTGTCTTGATACACGTAAAAGTACTTCTGGTGGTGCACAATTTCTAGGTCAAGATAAGCTTGTGGGATGGTCCTCCGAGAAGCAGGATTGCACATCATTGTCATCAGCCGAAGCGGAGTATGTGTTTTTATCTGCGTATTGTGCTCAAGTTCTATGGATGAGAACACAACTCACGGATTATGGCTTCAACTTTGATAAAGTACCTATGTACTGTGACTCAAAGTCGGCCATAGTCATCTCCTGCAATCTGGTACAGCATTCCTGCACGAAGCACAATAATGTTCGATATCACTTCATAAAGGAACAAGTTGAAACAGGTATCGTTGAACTATACTTTGTTGGAACTGATTACCAATTAGCTGACTTGTTTACAAAAGCTCTTTCGAAAGAGAGGTTTGCATATCTAGTTAGGCAAATTGGTATGAGATGTTTGACTCCAGCAGAACTGGAGGTTCTAGCAAAGAAGCATGCTTGATTCATCTATCAAACATCTACCTGTAAATATCTTTGAAAAAGCAAAATACAAAAATATATGATGAGATGGCATTTATACATGATCTCATCGTTCTTTTCGGGCTTTAAATGCATAAAAATGTCATAAAATACCATATATATGCTTGTGTTTGTTTACTTGTGTGTTTTAGGTATGGATATCGTGAAAAAGACAAAAGATCACAAGAATCAAGGAAAAACGAACACGAGAAACGAAGCCGTACAAAGAACCGGGCCCTAATCATGGAATTTTCATCAAATACCCTTGAAGACTTGAAGATAAAACAAGATTGATCATCATTTATTGAAGAAATGACACTTAAAACCCTTGTATATTCATAATTACAAGTTTGGTCCCTTAAGTTTGTCAAAATTGCAAAAAGGTCCTTCAACTTTGAAGAAATGGCAAGTTTGGTCCCTCAACAATTTCAAATTGCCAATAATGGTCCCTCATGAAGTAAAAGACACATTGAAGACCTTTGAAGATCAACATTGTCCAAGATTAGTCCTTAAAGAATCACCAAATGTCAAATTACATCCTTGATAACCTTTTATCAAAAGTTGGTGCCAAAATTGTCAAAGTGGGAAAGTTAATAACAAAGGAAAGGAGATTTTAGGCTGAAAATCTTTAAAAGCCAAAAATCTGAAAAAACAAGGACCAAAAGTGACAAAACTGAAACATTTGAAAAAAGAGGCGCCTAACACCCATCCCCACCCCCAAAATCGGATCAAACACATACTATTCACCTTTCTTACCACCCCAGATTTTACCCTCACTTTTCCTTGGGTAAAACTCAATTAAACTTGCACACACTTAATTCACACATGCCAAAACCCTTCCCACTCCTAAAAACCTGCATCCCACTCATGTGCACCAAAACCCCAATTCCCCAATCCACCAATCACATCATTCCTTAGCCCCCAAGCACCATGACGTGGCTTAAATCAATGGCCATGATTATTTGCTTCCTCCCAAAGCAAAATAAACGTCCAAGATCAAATGAGAGGACAAAATGCACTCAAAATCATTCAAGGGCACATTTGGGATTTTCTATGTATTAGGGTTTTATATTTTATTGCTTCTAGGATGTTCTATAGGCTCTATAAAAGGAGCTCACAACTTGTGTGAAGCCCTTGTTCCAGTTTCTAGTCTCTCACATGTAATTCCTTTTTAAAGAAATAAAAAGTTTGGTTTTTGAAATATTCAAGTGTAATTCCTTTTTTATTGTTTTTAAAAGTTTGTGTGTTGTGAGGAGATTGATTCTGAGTTCCACTTTGTTTTATGGTTAAGCAACTTTGATTTTCAAAGTTGTTTAAGGTTTTGAGATTTTGAGAGATTTTGGTAAAATCTTCTCAAAAGGTATTTTGGTGTTCTTGGTTCATGATTTTGGTAATTTAAGGGTTTATGATACGTTTTAAGTAATTGGAAAAGGTTTTGGAAGAGTTTTAAAAAAAGAAAAAAAAAAGGGATCATATCATATCATATTATTTTTGTTCTTGTTTCTTGGTTTTGTGTTCAAATAGGTTGAAGGCTTGTTGATTTAGTTCAGCTCCAACCCGGGTTGGATTGGAGGAGGATTTTCATCCTCTAGGTTCTTGGATGTAAGAACCTAAGGTATCTTCCTTTTACCTTGAAAAAGTTCAAAAATAGCTAGTTGTATGATATTATTTGATTATGTGTTTAGGTGTGATTTAGCTGTTGATTTGATGTTATTTTGAGTTGATATACATGTTATGAAGCTTTGATAACAATTTGGTGAGGTTTCATAAGGTTTTGATTTGGAAAAATTGGATTTCAAAAAGTTTAAAGGGTGTTTGGCAACAGGTTTAAGCAGGGTACAATCATTGATTTGTGTTGCTAAAAGATGTTAGGTTACTAGATTAAGGTTAAGTAAGGTGTTCGTAAGTTGGTAAATCAATTTTGATCAAGTTAGAAGTTATTTGGAGTGTTTAAAAGGTAAAAAGGGTGTTAAAAAATCTGCATATTGCTATATTGCTTGGTTTTTCATGATCTTTGATGCATTTGATTTCTTGAATTTGAGTGCTAAGTGATTTGTGCTTGATTGTCTTGACTTCTTGTGATCAAAGGATCACAAGAGTGCCCTTTTGTCCAAAATATTCATCCAAATAAGCTCAATAAGCCCAAGTCCTCTTGGCTTAAAATCTCAAGCAAAACGCAAAAGTCCAAACCTGCTAGTGTCAACTTACAACCAGGTCCGTCACACAAGTTGCGGCGCAAGACAGAAAGTTGCGGCGCAACACAAGGAGTTGCAGATTTTGGTTTTCCCGTTTTACAAGTTGCGGCGCAAGACAGAAGGTTGCGGCGCAACTGAAGTACCTGCAGATCTTTGTGATCTCGCAACACTAGTTGCGGCGCAAGACCCCACTAGTTGCGGCGCAACTAGTGACTTTTATTTTTATTTTTTTTTTGAAGTGTTTTAGTATTATTTTATTAATTAATTTTCAAAATTTTATTTTTCTTTCTTTTTCATTTTTCTTAGGTTCTTTGTCATTAATTGGGACTATTTCCATTTTTAGATTATTTTTATAACTTTTAGATTTATTTTTATAATTATTTTAAGTTTAATTAGTTTTTAATTACTTTTAATCATTTTTAGAGTTTTAAAAATAGTTTTAATAAGTTTTAATTTTTAGAAAATTACTTTTTATTCTTCTAATAATATAAGTTAAGTAATTATTCAATAAAATCATATTTTAGACTTTTGAATTAGTTAAATTTAATTTTAGGGCTTTAATTAGCATTTAAAATTAATTATTTAATTAATAAAAGGTTTTAAAATATCTTTATTGGATTTTTGTCTTATTTATATTATTTTAGACTTGTTTTAGTCTTTTTAATCTTTTTCTTGATTTTGTTTTTGGTTTTATTAATTTTTATTTTTTGTGTTTTTCTACGGTTTTACGTTTTCATTTTTTACGTCATAGTGTAATTTCCAAGAAACCGTCATTCCATCTTCTCAATATTAATCTCAAAGAAATACAAATTAATTCACAACACCATACCTCCTTGGGAAACGAACTTTTTCTCTCATTTTATTTGATTGTGGGTCATTAGTGTTGATTTTTCCTAAAATCATCATTCGATACTTACCGCTCATATTTAGTTGCTTGTTTTTCCTAAAGCAAGTTATCTAAATTTACTACAATCATTTTGGCGCCGCTGCCGGGGAGGTGTGTCGTGATTTAATTTGAAAAATTTTGTTTTTGATATTATCCATAATAGTCTTTGTGTTAAGTGGAACTCCATTAACACGTATTATCGGTTTTCTCGGTTTTTCTTTGTGAATATTATTAATATATTGTATTAAGTATCACAACCAAAATACAATATCTCCAAAAGTGTGAAAACACAACCTTGATTCGGGATTTCATCACTCGATCATTGTATTCGAATCTCAAACAAAAAGAAAAGGCAAAAATAGATAAATACTTTCGAGAAGCTCGATTTTGAAAGATACGAACTATAAGGTGGGTATAAGGCGGGTATTATAAAATATACCCTAAGGAAAAAGGCTCTTAAGTGCTTCGCGCCGCCTCGTTTCCCCGCTTGCTTGTGAGTATTTTGAGATTGAAGGCTAATCGAGGGTCTTGCCGCCCAAAGTATTAATACGTATACTATATTTGCTTGGTTTTCTTTGTGATTAAACCCTCTTGAACGATTTGGTGTTCCACCATCGTTCTAAAGTCATTCGAAGGCGTTCACTCCACGTGATCGTTTTCATTCCTTTGAGGCTTCTTTAATCAAGAGTTTGATTCGAGGAGAGATTTTGTAGATTGTTGTCTACGAAGATACACCAAAATCCAAAAAAATTAAATATCATCAAAAACACAAAAAAATTGAAAAAACACAAAAAACCAAAAAGAATCTTCTTTGCTTTCCCTCTATTTTCATAATTCTCTTCTTTCACCCTCTAAACGTTTAATTCTTGTAACACCGTTTATGTTGCATCATGTCTAATGATGAGGGATATTTTTCGTGTCCATATTGTGGAGGCCCACCCGATGGGGCTAATTGTTTTAATTGTGAAGTTTATGGAGGTCGTGAGGGTTATATCTATAACTCTCCTCCACGTGGTGATGGTGACAATTTTCAATCTAACGACCAAGGTCACCAACCACATTCGTCATTTGATTCGTCTTTTAATTGTGGTGAAAATCAAAATGAGGAAATGAATCTTAATGAATCTTTTTGTGATTATATGAGCCGTCATAACAAACTTATAGAGTCACTTCAAGAACACGTGGTAGATCTCGATAAGTATTACAAAGAGAAATTGGCAACCCAAGGGGAAACTTTCAAAAAAATGGAAAACGATTATGATACCCTTTTTGAAGAGCAACAACGAGTGTATGACCAAAGTCAAGTGATGTGGAGAGAATACGTAGATAAAATTAAGGATGATCACGCCAATGAGAAAGATAAAATTCTTTTAATGTTCGAGGGCTTAGTGGGGAAATTTAATTCATTGTCAAATGTGACCAATCCCAATCCCGTGGGAGAGGTTCAAGTTACTTCGACTCCTAAGACTCGTACGTCTCGTATTGATCCATATCTCTCGAATTTTAGAGTCGTGCAACCATCGTCATCAAGTAAGAACGTAGAGGCAACGAAACCGTCATCCAACGAAGTTTTGAAAAATGTTTGTGAAAATAAACCTAAGGAAAAACTCGTAGGATATTTGGGAGTTTTAAATCTTGTACCTTGTAAACCTAATTTTTCTAATGAAGATGAAATTATTGAGGATTTTCTAAATCAATATACACTTAATTTTGAAGAAATTCCAATAAATGATTTTAAAGAAGAAAAATGTGAAAAGGTTTTAAAGGAAATCATGAAACCCTCGTTTTTACAAGATGAACGACAATTAATTCCGAAGGGACGTGTTAGTAATTTTGCTAAAATGTTCGAGAACCCACGTTCGATCCCTTCGAAGGACAAAATTGAAACCGTCAAGGCAAAATCGTCACGAGACGAGCCTTTTTCTCCTAATCCCACACCGTGTGAGATTTCGGAATTATCATGTGAGAAGTCCGCCGATGGCCTTGCTCACATTGATACGTTTTTCGATATCGAGGTCGATACGATAAAGGCAAAATCTTCAATCGAAGAGCCTTCTATTCCTAGTTTCACGACGGTTGAAGCTAGTGACTCGATTATCGACAATCTTATTGCTCAACCTCTTCCACAAGGGAGAGAAGACGTTTTTGATCCCGATGGAGATTTTTCCGAGATCAAACGTATTCTTGACGACCCGCCTTCGATTTTCGAGTTTGATGAAGACCATTACGTTAGCCCGGAGGGGGATATTTTTCTAATCGATTCATATTTTAAAAATTCAAATCCTCCTCCCGCCTTCAAGATAAATGTGAAAAGTTTAAGTGTGCCTAGATTTCTTTTAGAAACACCAAAAATTTTCAATTTAATCGACTTGGGTTTTCGTAATAATGAGTTAAAAATTGACAAAGGAAAAGATTTTACAAATGATTTGAAAATTTTTCCAACTCTAACTCCGTCATCACCTCGATTGATTGAATTTGCTACAAACGCGTCTACTCCTTTTGACGACGTTTTGTGTGGACCTAGTGTGGGGGAAACCCCATTTGCTTCCTTACACTTATCCACCGAGGACGAGATTTTTGACCCCGGTATCACGTTTAAGATAAAATCTCGGTCTTTCACCGAAGTAGTCACTAGAAAATCTTTCTACACTTACGGTGAGAGTTTACCTCGAGAAACTCGATTGTTTTACCCAACCAATGTCCCACCCTTCTACTTCTCATCTATTTTCTTCAAACTCTTTGAGTTTATGGCACATGTTCAAGTGGTGTTGATTTGTTTTTCCAATGGAAACGAGAACGCCATCTTCGACCCCGGTATTTTGCATCATCTAAGGACTTAGTCCTTTATACCGGTTGCTTTTTGGGCCTTGTTTATCATGTAAGCCCCACCAAAAATTGACCACACCACGATATCCCTAAATGTTCACATTTTAAGGGGATCGAGTCGAGCTCATGACTCGGTAATCAAAAACGAGGTGCCTCGTGGGGGAGATCCCATGCTTATCTTTATGCTTTATGTTCACTAATAAGGGGACTTGTACCCTTCCAACTCGTTGTCTCGTGGTTGTTTGTGATTGTGTTATCTAGATCATCATCATCGTCTACGATTGAAGACTCTCGTGTTCGTTTACGTGAGCCTCCATCGTTCGTTTGAAGAAGTTTTTCACGATTCCATGACATATCCTTTATTGTTCTAACAATTATCTTTTAGCATAATTAATAAACGGCTTTAGATATATTGTTGATCACCCTTTCCATGCTAGATCCTAAGCATTCGATTCTTCGTCTCTAGTATGGGGGTGCTCCACCTTTAGACTCGAAACATTGAGGACAATGTTTACTTTTAGTATGGGGGGGTGAATAGGTACTTGCTTTGCTACGCCCTCACGTGTTCCAACCTTCAATGTTTTGTTTTGCTAATAAGGCTAAAAATGGCCAAATTTTAAAATTTTTCTTAGTTTTCATAAGTGTTTTTAAGACACGAATATATATTTTCCGATGGGTAGAATAAGAGTTAATTTTTGACTTGATGGGCATTTGGAGCCCTTTACATTCCTTAACCCGCTCAATTCAAGTTTTGCTAGACTTTTATATAGGGAGCTTTAAAACGCGAAAGTCTTAATTCATTCGGGTTAAGAACAAGAACTTTTCGCAAGTTCCTATAATTGATTCTAGAAAGTCACTTATCAAGGGAACTTTAAAACGCATTCTCTAAACTTGAAAAAGTCCAAGAAAGTGCAAGATCCTATAGGTGGCTTGAAAACCCAAAACTTTGATTTGATATAGTCTTAATGAAAGCTAATCCAAATTTGGCTTAATTTTGACTTGCACGGCTAAGTATTCACGAGTCTCTTTAATTAGAGGTCTTTAAATAGTGAAGAACGAGAAATGATAGAGTTAGACAAGTGATCATGCTAAACGTAGAACATGAAAATGTTCTTTCAAAAACTCATATGTTTTTAATTGTGGCTTTTTCTTCCCATAAGATCAATGCATTAGGAATAAAACATAATTGCAATAAGTAAGGTCGTACGGTTTGAAAGGTTACTTAGCCTCTAGCGCAAGATCGTTTAAAAGTTGCTCGGGGTTGAATAGAGTTCATAGCCAAGGCATAACTTATTGAAACGGGACGCGAAGATTGGCGATTATCCAAAAAGGCCCTAACAAGGCATGAGGAGCTCTATTTTTGCTAAAGATCCAAAGATGATGTGAAGTATCATTATTCCAAAATCAATATGAAGGGTCAAGACACACGACGAGAAGCTATTACTCCCCTAAAGAATGGAGAAAGTCTATCCAAAAAGACCCTAACAAGGTATGAGGATAAATATATCCAAGTCCGAAAAGGAGGCGGATCGTTGTATATCAAAATCCAAAGTAAAGATTGAAGAAAAATGATGAAGTCGTGGTCCTATATGAAGAATCTCTCAAAAACGTCAAGTGAAGAAATTCCAATTATATGAAGAGAAGACCATAATTTCGAGAACGTCTTCCCAAGATTTGAAGTATGAAGTACATGCCAAATATCGGTCCGAGAAAGGTCTCAAATCGTGAAACGAGTTATGCCAAGATATGAACCTAAGGAGATACACGAGAAGCCGTTTTAAAAGATTTTGTCCTTCGGCTAACTATTGATCAAATCGTGCTACTTTGCTTTCGGACTAATAACTACTCAAATAAGTCAATATGAATCACTTGTGATCCATGACAATTAGATAAAAAATGCTAGTAACCCATTTCCTTTTATAATAACTAGGATTGCGGGGAGAAAAAGTATTACACAATTTGGACGTATGAGTAGTGTTAGCATTGTGACTTGTACCAACAATGATCTTGTTTTTGCACTTAGCATGGAATATATGACAATCAGGGATGACGAAGTTTACTCTAAGGGACATTAACTTGTTTCTATTCTTTGACCCTAAAAGTCACCTTTTGGTGATGAAAATCATACATTATGTCTTTACACATTCTCGTAGTATGTTGCAAGTCTTTTACTCTTCAATAAAGGTTAATAAAATTGAACTTTGGTGATGCTTAGATACTTTATTCTAGCATTGCGTGAGGGCACGGCAATGGCTTAGTATGGGGGAGTGATGAGATGGCATTTATACATGATCTCATCGTTCTTTTCGGGCTTTAAATGCATAAAAATGTCATAAAATACCATATATATGCTTGTGTTTGTTTACTTGTGTGTTTTAGGTATGGATATCGTGAAAAAGACAAAAGATCACAAGAATCAAGGAAAAACGAACACGAGAAACGAAGCCGTACAAAGAACCGGGCCCTAATCATGGAATTTTCATCAAATACCCTTGAAGACTTGAAGATAAAACAAGATTGATCATCATTTATTGAAGAAATGACACTTAAAACCCTTGTATATTCATAATTACAAGTTTGGTCCCTTAAGTTTGTCAAAATTGCAAAAAGGTCCTTCAACTTTGAAGAAATGGCAAGTTTGGTCCCTCAACAATTTCAAATTGCCAATAATGGTCCCTCATGAAGTAAAAGACACATTGAAGACCTTTGAAGATCAACATTGTCCAAGATTAGTCCTTAAAGAATCACCAAATGTCAAATTACATCCTTGATAACCTTTTATCAAAAGTTGGTGCCAAAATTGTCAAAGTGGGAAAGTTAATAACAAAGGAAAGGAGATTTTAGGCTGAAAATCTTTAAAAGCCAAAAATCTGAAAAAACAAGGACCAAAAGTGACAAAACTGAAACATTTGAAAAAAGAGGCGCCTAACACCCATCCCCACCCCCAAAATCGGATCAAACACATACTATTCACCTTTCTTACCACCCCAGATTTTACCCTCACTTTTCCTTGGGTAAAACTCAATTAAACTTGCACACACTTAATTCACACATGCCAAAACCCTTCCCACTCCTAAAAACCTGCATCCCACTCATGTGCACCAAAACCCCAATTCCCCAATCCACCAATCACATCATTCCTTAGCCCCCAAGCACCATGACGTGGCTTAAATCAATGGCCATGATTATTTGCTTCCTCCCAAAGCAAAATAAACGTCCAAGATCAAATGAGAGGACAAAATGCACTCAAAATCATTCAAGGGCACATTTGGGATTTTCTATGTATTAGGGTTTTATATTTTATTGCTTCTAGGATGTTCTATAGGCTCTATAAAAGGAGCTCACAACTTGTGTGAAGCCCTTGTTCCAGTTTCTAGTCTCTCACATGTAATTCCTTTTTAAAGAAATAAAAAGTTTGGTTTTTGAAATATTCAAGTGTAATTCCTTTTTTATTGTTTTTAAAAGTTTGTGTGTTGTGAGGAGATTGATTCTGAGTTCCACTTTGTTTTATGGTTAAGCAACTTTGATTTTCAAAGTTGTTTAAGGTTTTGAGATTTTGAGAGATTTTGGTAAAATCTTCTCAAAAGGTATTTTGGTGTTCTTGGTTCATGATTTTGGTAATTTAAGGGTTTATGATACGTTTTAAGTAATTGGAAAAGGTTTTGGAAGAGTTTTAAAAAAAGAAAAAAAAAAGGGATCATATCATATCATATTATTTTTGTTCTTGTTTCTTGGTTTTGTGTTCAAATAGGTTGAAGGCTTGTTGATTTAGTTCAGCTCCAACCCGGGTTGGATTGGAGGAGGATTTTCATCCTCTAGGTTCTTGGATGTAAGAACCTAAGGTATCTTCCTTTTACCTTGAAAAAGTTCAAAAATAGCTAGTTGTATGATATTATTTGATTATGTGTTTAGGTGTGATTTAGCTGTTGATTTGATGTTATTTTGAGTTGATATACATGTTATGAAGCTTTGATAACAATTTGGTTAGGTTTCATAAGGTTTTGATTTGGAAAAATTGGATTTCAAAAAGTTTAAAGGGTGTTTGGCAACAGGTTTAAGCAGGGTACAATCATTGATTTGTGTTGCTAAAAGATGTTAGGTTACTAGATTAAGGTTAAGTAAGGTGTTCGTAAGTTGGTAAATCAATTTTGATCAAGTTAGAAGTTATTTGGAGTGTTTAAAAGGTAAAAAGGGTGTTAAAAAATCTGCATATTGCTATATTGCTTGGTTTTTCATGATCTTTGATGCATTTGATTTCTTGAATTTGAGTGCTAAGTGATTTGTGCTTGATTGTCTTGACTTCTTGTGATCAAAGGATCACAAGAGTGCCCTTTTGTCCAAAATATTCATCCAAATAAGCTCAATAAGCCCAAGTCCTCTTGGCTTAAAATCTCAAGCAAAACGCAAAAGTCCAAACCTGCTAGTGTCAACTTACAACCAGGTCCGTCACACAAGTTGCGGCGCAAGACAGAAAGTTGCGGCGCAACACAAGGAGTTGCAGATTTTGGTTTTCCCGTTTTACAAGTTGCGGCGCAAGACAGAAGGTTGCGGCGCAACTGAAGTACCTGCAGATCTTTGTGATCTCGCAACACTAGTTGCGGCGCAAGACCCCACTAGTTGCGGCGCAACTAGTGACTTTTATTTTTATTTTTTTTTGAAGTGTTTTAGTATTATTTTATTAATTAATTTTCAAAATTTTATTTTTCTTTCTTTTTCATTTTTCTTAGGTTCTTTGTCATTAATTGGGACTATTTCCATTTTTAGATTATTTTTATAACTTTTAGATTTATTTTTATAATTATTTTAAGTTTAATTAGTTTTTAATTACTTTTAATCATTTTTAGAGTTTTAAAAATAGTTTTAATAAGTTTTAATTTTTAGAAAATTACTTTTTATTCTTCTAATAATATAAGTTAAGTAATTATTCAATAAAATCATATTTTAGACTTTTGAATTAGTTAAATTTAATTTTAGGGCTTTAATTAGCATTTAAAATTAATTACTTAATTAATAAAAGGTTTTAAAATATCTTTATTGGATTTTTGTCTTATTTATATTATTTTAGACTTGTTTTAGTCTTTTTAATCTTTTTCTTGATTTTGTTTTTGGTTTTATTAATTTTTATTTTTTGTGTTTTTCTACGGTTTTACGTTTTCATTTTTTACGTCATAGTGTAATTTCCAAGAAACCGTCATTCCATCTTCTCAATATTAATCTCAAAGAAATACAAATTAATTCACAACACCATACCTCCTTGGGAAACGAATCTTTCATCTTTTTAAGTGATTGAGGGTCATTAGTGCACGGTTTTCCTAAACCGTCACTCGATACTTACCGCTATTTACGCTCTTTTCCTAAAGGGTAGTAAAACCTCTACAATCAATATAAAACATATAAAAGCAAAACACAAAATTAAAAATCTTTTAAAATCCAAAAATATTCTTCTCGACATGACTTTCAGTATCGATAATATGAACGTACCTAGAAATGTCGCTCAATAACGACACGGGTGTGTACATAAAGCTCGAATGAAAGTTGTAATTTTTTTTTTCAAAACATGACATTTCTTTTAAATAAAGGAAATTGTCTATTTTGGACAATATTTCCAAACAACGGGTAGAGCAATCTATCACGGGTTGAGCTTGTCACAAAAAATTCCATGTTTTAAGCTCAACACAATGGCTTGTAATCACTTTTAGATTGCAAACTGGTTCTATATTCACGGGGGAGTGTACGCTTTAGTGCCCTTACCCTCAACAAAAGAAGAGAAATATTCTTACACTTGAGTGGATTCGTCAAGACATTCAAAGTCTAAGAACTCAAGTGTACTTTAGAAAAACCTCTTCGCCAAAAAGAAATAGGATTTTTCAAAAAGCGTTGAACACAATTTTTTCAAGAATTTTTCAATGATTATTCAAAATCTTTCAAAAATTGTGTGTTCAACAACTCCCATCCTCAAAAAGCGAAATATGGATCAAATCCTCACAATGACAATTCAATTGGATCAATTTTTGAGGGGGAGTATTTCAACTTCATGCAAAAGATTAACACATCTTTCTCCCGGAGATTTTCAAGACTATTTTTCAAAATATATTTTAATCAAATTTGGTATCTCTAATATCAAAAGATTTTGTATATTAGAGATAGGGGGAGAAAATGTGATTAAAATGTGATCTTATATAAGACTCAAGCACTTTAACTCTTACCTACATGTGCGAAACACTTTCGATTATCGATGCACATGTGAAGGGGGACCTTTTCTAAAACGACAAAACTAGCAAGGTGTTAAATGTTTTTCAAACACTTTGTTAGAATTTAAAGTTGTTTTTATGGTGACGATCAAATACCCACAACATATTTAATTCACGACGTTATTCGTGTCAAAAGGGTGGTTAGGTTTAAGTCCTATGATCCAACCAGAACCAGAGGGATCTTCCCAGGGACAATCTAATAGATTATTAGAAGTCCTTAGGAAAGTTGGAGTAGAATGTGAACGTAGCTGAATGCCGACTAAGTACTGATGCTAGCACTGGAACAATCACAAGAAGGTGCTAGTAATGATGTCTTGGTAAGCATTGAAGGGGTTGAAGAATGAAAAAGAAATGTAAGGATAAAGGGTCTAAGAAAGAAGCCCTCCATACAACTTAGGCAGAAACCGGTCAACATATCATGAAGACAACTCATCATGGACCCAGTGATGTATGCACAACCCTTTCCTAGCTACTCAGGCTTCTCTCATAAGAAGTTTGTTTTATTGTCACGGAGAACAACATGACTTCTATTGACTTTCTCAATTTGAGATAGTTGATATTGAATAGGTGGCATCTGCTCCAGCCTCCGACCACTAAAAGTGCACAAATCGAGTCTAGAGCCAAGAGATCAATCAAATCTCGTTAGGACACACGGATGAAGATCAAGAGAGTCCTACGCTATATCCTTGTGATATTGCTAGAACACTCAGAATGATACTACTTAGTATTCACAATGATGAGTGGAAATCCTTCTAGTGTTAACATCAAACAGCAATGCGGTAGGTCATATGCAAGATTCTTTATGAATTGAACATGTGTAAAATGAAAAGCAACAGTGGTTTGATTCTGAATTGATTCAAACTTGTTTTAGGTTTCTACGCAATATCTTTATGATCTTGCCAGAACATTCAGAGTGATATTCATTAATATTCACAGTGACGAATGGAAATCCTTCTGGCGTCAACATCAAACAGTGTTACGGTAGGTAACTTGCGAGATTCTTATGAATCAAGCTTGTGTCAACTAGAAAGCAACAATGGCAAGATTCTTAATGAATCAAACTTGTTCCAGGAATTTGAATTGACGACTTTAATCAAGCGGATATTTATCCAATTGATTCACTCTTTATGTTCGCAGTCTTGCTTTGAGACGGTCGAGTAAAGAGAATGGCTAGTACAACCGCCAAAACCCTGTCAAGGAGATCCTTAACTGAATCTACCTATCACAGGTACGGTATTTAATATCGTATAACGGTCTTCACCGACCGGAGGTAAAACGCTACCGATTTAGGACGAATGTCAAAGCCATTCAGTCCGTGTCTATGTTTTGTCTCGAGAAGGTGGCGTCACGGTGTACTCAGCAAAGTCAAAGATTTAAAACCACATACTCATGGCTAAAGACATATTCGACAATTAATAGTGTGAGCATGTGGATGATGACACAAGGTCGCAAGATGGAAAAGACAAGTCAAGGATGATTTGAAGATCTCAAGATCAAAAGACAATGTCGAAAGACAACGACAAAGGCTCAAAGATCATAGCATGAAGAAAAAAGGACTACTATTACACGTTCAAGACTCATTTATAGCGAGATTAGTAATCTCTACAAATTTCCAAATGACAAAGGGTAATGACCTCTCGCAAAGAGTAATGACCTCACATTGGGGGAGATTGTTAGCCTCAAAATATAGAGTCAAACAAGAATGCTCGGTCATATGTTCATTATGTATCGTATTTTAGAACGTTGTAATAGGTAGTAGTTTAGTCGTGTGTTACGGGCTTAACTTTAAGCTAAGGTTCATTCATAAGTAACCAAAGCCCAATAGTAAAGCCCGACCCATTATCATATAGCCCATTATGCCACATGTTGGCAAGACTATATAAACCTCTCCTTGCATGTAAGGAGAGGTTGATTGGTCATTCATTTTCTCTTAATCTAATATTTCACAAGTTCACACAGTTTTCTCTCTTTTCTCTCTCTAGTTTCTTTCTCTGAAATTCATCTCATATAAACCTTTCTTTCTTCATTAATCGTATAGAATCATCATATATTGGGACAACATACTTTCTAGTTTTATTAAGTTATTTTTGAGGTTTACAAGTTGAAAAATCTTTATTTGGGCTTTTTATTAATTTATTTGATTTTTAGGGCTTTAATTAGAATTAAAAAAATTTATATTAATTAAATAAAAGGTTTGAAAATGTTTTGATCATTTTTAAACCCTAATTGGATTTTTAGGAATTTTTGGTAATTTTTTGGGAATTTTTAGAGCATATTTTTATTTTGTCTATTTTTACGATTTTACGTTTTTTTACGTCTTAGCTTAATTTTCACGTATCCGTCATTTTCTTTTCTACCCTTTTTCTTTCTTCAAATATTAACCCAAAATCATACAAGTTTTTCACACACAATCAACCTCCTTGGGAAACGAACTTTTTATACTCATTGGGTCATTAGTGTACGTTTTCCTAAACGTATACTTAATACTTACCGCTTTTACGCCTTTTTCCTAAAAGACGTATTTTTACCTACATTCATTTTTTAATCTTTTAGATGATAAAGCTTGAAACTTTATATAATAATAAGCTTAATAATCACTAAAAGGTGTAAACTTTATACTAATAATAAGCTTATCTAAATGAAGACTAATTTTTAAACCTTTAAATCTATTTTTTAAAACAATAATAATATTTAAAACTAATTATACCAAGTTTATGAAAAATATATTTTTTTGAAAACAATTTAAACTATATTAATCTAATTAATTAAACTAAAATGATTAAGCTAGAAAAATAAAAAGGAGAGAGAACTTTGGTACCCGTGGTCCGGAGATAACGCTCTAAACGAAACATCAACATAATCAACAAAACATGGCCCGTAAAGTACTCGGCCTCCCAAAAGCAACAAAATACGGCCCGTAAAGTACACGGCCAACCAAATCAAACTTAATCTAAGCGTAACCCGGCCCGTAAAGTACACGGCCAACCAAATCAAACTCGAACCAAATCTATACAAATCATAAGCTCTTTACCAAACGTGATGAACCGATTCGCCAAGATCACAATAAAACAAGAGGTTAGAATAACAAGCAACTATTAATATTCTATAAAGAGATTTAAATAAAACTAATAGATCTAGAATATTTTTTTAGTTTTATAAAAATATATTAATTTTTAACCTTAAAACTTATAGATCTAAACTAACCTGTATAAAAAACTAATAGATCTAACTATTTTTTTTGTTTTATGAAAGTATTTTTGATTTTTAAAACTTAAAACTAACAGATCTAAAAAAACTAAAAGATATAAACTAAAAGTAATTGATTAAAAAGCTAGCTTATAAATAAGTTGTAAGCCTAAGCTTAAAACTTATGAGATTTAAAAAGCTAAAAAGCTAATTAAATAAATCCTCCAACAATAAGCTAGATCTAGGAATATAAGGCAACAATAAGCTTGAAATAAAATGAATTATTTCAAACTTATATATAAGTCTTAACTTACTTGGAAAAAGTTATGAAAAACTAATCTGAAAATAATAAGCTAGATTATTAAAAGAAAAAAGATAAAGAAAGGTAGAATGAGAATAAGCTAAGAGAATAAGCTAAAACTTGAATTTTATTAATTATGAAAAAGCTTATTGAACAAGCTAGTACAAACTTTGAAAGGAAATACAACTACTATGTGTAAATAAAAATGAAAATGAAAAACTAGACAAATACAATGAGATGGGGGCGTTTATATAAGCTGATCTTAGGGGCAATTTAGTAATTCCCTCCCTCCATTTTGCTTGGAGGCTACGCTTAAATTAGGCCACTTGCATACTTGTGTTAATTAATGCTTGGCACACGTCTGTTACACATTGCCTTTTCTTGTTTTCATCATCACTGCCACGTGTCTACTTTTGATTGGGTAGCCGCCTCTGCGTCATCTGCTATTAATGCCACCTTGTACTGACGTGGAGGCACCGCCGCCACGTGTCACTCCCTGTATGGTTCGCCGACACTGACATCTTCCACCTCTGTAACCTAGTACTGACATGGCGGCGCCGCCGCCATGTGTCGCTTTCTGAGTGGTCAGCCACCGCCAGCTCTGAACCTTGGACTGACGTGTCAGAAACCTCGGACTGTGCCTCCATTGATTCTCGGAATGACGTGTCAGAAACCTGGTACCTGCAGTATTAATAGAACGTTAGTGCCACGTGGCACGCTGGGATTGGCCAGTCGCCACCACGTGGGTGCTGACGTCAGCATGACGTCAGCTGGACAACGGGTCCGGTCAATGGGTCTGGATCAGGTCGGGTCTGGATCGGGTCCGGTTCGGGTCGGGTCATGGTCGGGTCGGGTCGCTACGTGGACCACTGAGGTGGTGCCACGTGGCACTGGGTAAAAAATTCCCTGCCTAACTCACCCCAAGGATTCGAACCCGCACCCTTTGTGCCAAATCTTAAGGGTCCAAGGGCTGCCAGCTGAGCTGAGCAGCCGTTTAAGTTTACTTCTCCAAAATATTGTACTTGACCCTTATCTGTGGATTGACCTAGCAGATTTATATAACCCCCCAACTTGCTAGTTTATAATAATAAAAATAATAATAATAATAATAATAATAATAATTAACACAAGAACGACCAACCTTCATCTCCGTTTCATCCGTTTCATCTCCTACGCTGCCCGTGACTGGCCGCGACCTTCATTTTTGGTGGCTGTTTGTTATCAGTTTGTTGCGCAACCTTCATCTCTGTTTCATCCGTTTCATCTCCTACGCAGCCCGTGTCTGGTCGTGACCTTCGTCTTTGATTGGCTGTTTGTTATCAGTTTGTTGCGCAACCTTCATCTCCGTTTCATCTGTTTCATCTCCTACGCAGCCCGTGACTGGTCGTGACCTTCGTCCTTGATTGGCTGTTTGTTATCAGTTTGTTGGGTTTGTGGGTTGTTTGTTATTAGATTGTTGGGATTGTTGGTTGGTTGTTATCAGATTGTTGGGATTGTTGGTTGTTTGTTATCAGATTGTTGCTGTCCGCAACCTGTTGCTGTTCGCAACCTTCATCATTGTGGGCTGTTTGTTATCAGATTGTTGGGATTGTTGGCTGTTTGTTATCAGACTGTTGGGATTGTTGGCTGTTTGTTAGGGGTTCATTAGTTCTTTTCATACTGGTTTCTATTGTTCGGGTTTGTGACTGTTGTGGTTTTCAGGATATCCTGGTTTGCTTGGCCGAAACAGTTACGGGTTCGATTTTGTGGTTGGCTGTTACAGGTACGGGTTCGATTTTGTGCTTGTCCGAACAGTTACGAGTGGTGTCTGGATTCCATACAGTTTGTTAGTGGTTCGTTCGGTTGTTTGGTCGTGGGTCGGTTCAGATTGGGGGTTTGAGTGGTTAGTTGTGGGTGTTGGTTTTTTGTTGTGATTATGGGTGATTCGCTTAGAACTTCTTGCCCTTTACAAGGGGGAGAAGGGTGTGGTGCTGGTAGAGGTGGGCGGGGGCATTCTAAAAAGTATTTTATCGACCACTTGGGTACTCGCCATTTTAAGACGGATGTGTTGAAGGAAGTGTATAAAGCGCGTATCGCGAATGATTTTTCCTTGTTTTCGGCCCTTGATCTTGCTTTGCATCAAGCGGGGATTTGGCTATGTGGTGAGTGTCTTTGTACGCATACTTTTGGTATGAATTGTAGACATATGGATGGTGTTGTGGTTGAGTCTCCAGATTTTGAGGATTGTGCGATTTGGGGGATTGTTTTGCCGGTTTGTTCGCCTAGTGCGGATGTTGATGGTGATCTAGATCAGGTTTCTTTGTCAGGTTCTGGGCATCCCACAGATTGTGACGAGGGTTCTGTTAGAACTGGCGTAGGGGTGGGTTCACTTTGTTTAGATGTTGACCTCCTTGACCGTTTCTTTTTGACGCGCATACGCACGGTCAAGTGCATCCCGCCTAAGTTGAGGCTTGGTTTTGCTAGGATTTTTCTTAGTGCTCTTGACAAAGTTTTATCTAGCCCAAGTGATATTGCAGCGTGGGTGGAACTTCTCATCTTACCGGGTTGTATTTTGGCGGTGTTCGTACCATCTTGTAGGGCTCAGCGTCGATCTGGTGAGAGGGAGCGTGGTCAGTTTGTTAGTATTTCTAGTGCCATTGCTCGGTGGAGGGATCCTGGGGAGAGGATTGGTTTGATTAGAGATCGTTTAGGTGGTCTTTCCTGTTCTTCGCGTAGGTACTTGAGGTCGGAAGATGCTATGGCGGCTAATATTTCTCAGTGCAAGCGTAAGTTGAGTGATGGCCACTTTTCTACGGCTATTAAGGTCCTCACTTCTTCGGGTGTTGCCCCTGATTCTCCTGACACCCTGGGGGATTTGGTGGCTAAGCATCCCTTTGCCTCTCCTCCTGTTGTGCCTTCTTCTTCCTGTGGGGTAGACTCGCTCTTTGTTCGCAAGGATCTTGTATTGAATCGGATTCGAAGTTTCCCCAAAGGTACTTCTTGTGGTCGAGACGGGCTTAGAGCTCAACATTTTTTAGATGTTTTGGGTGGAGCAGCTTCTGCTGTGGCTGATGATCTTTTGGTTTCTATCACTGGGGTGGTTAATCTGTTTCTTTCTGGTAAGTGCCCTAGTCTGCTTGGGGAGTTTATTGCCAGTGCCCCTTTAACTCCGCTTGTTAAGCCTGGAGGGGGCATTCGGCCTATTGCTATTGGTACTGTGTGGAGGAGGCTTGTTTCTAAGGTTGCATCTTCTTCTGTTGGGGATTCGATGACCTCTTATCTGCATGATTTTCAGTTTGGTGTGGGGGTGCCAGGTGGGTGTGAGGCGGTTCTTCATTCTGTCAGCAGGTTTGTGGAGGAGAGAGGGGATGAGGCCGGACTTTCTATGCTTTTGGTGGATTTTCAGAATGCCTTTAATCTTGTTGATAGGAGCACCATTATTCATGAAGTTCGGCTGAGGTGTCCGGCTATCTCGCCTTGGGTGGAGTTTTGCTATTCTCGGCCAGCTCGGCTTTATTATGGGGATTCTATTCTTTGGTCTTCTCAGGGGGTTCAGCAGGGTGATCCATTGGGTCCCTTATTATTCTCTCTTGCTCTGCATCCGCTTGTTCACGCTATTCATCAGGCGTGTGAGCTCTCCCTTCATGCATGGTACCTTGATGACGGCACTATTATTGGTGATACTCTTATGGTTGCTAAGGCTTTGGATATTATCAGTGTGGAGGGACCGGCTCGTGGGCTACATCTTAATGTTGATAAGTCTGAGCTTTTCTGGCCGGTGGAGGATCCTCGGGGGTTGGTAGATGGCCTCTTTCCTGCTTCTATTTCTCGTCCGAGGTCTGGTGTCAAGCTTCTTGGTGGCTCTATTAGTCGTGATTCAGGTTTTGCTGGTAGTTTTGTTGCGCGTCGGGTTTCTAAGGCTATTTCTTTGTTAGAGGCTATTAGGGGGCTTGATGACCCGCAATGTGAACTTCTTCTCCTTCGTTATTGTGCTGGTGTTTCTAAGTTGGTGTATGCTTTGAGGACTTGCCCCCCTGGGTTTCTTGAGGGTGTTTTGTCACAGTTTGATCAGGCCTTACGCGCGTCTATGGAGTTGATTGTTACGGGTTCAGGGCCTGGTTTTGGTGATTTACAGTGGCGTCTTGCTACTCTTCCTATCAGTATTGGTGGCCTAGGGGTTTTATGTGTTGAGGATGTCAGGCGCTTCGCCTTTATTGCTTCTCGTTTACAGTCTGGTGATTTGCAGGATCGGATTTTGGCGAGATCTGGGATTGTTTCGCCGGGCCCTATTTTTCAGTCTGCTCTTGATGCTTTCTCGACTTGTTGTGGTGTCGATCCTCTCTCTGTCACCACTAGCTCTCCTGTCCCCCAGTTTATGAAGTCTTTGGCAAAGAGTTACTTTGGTTTCATTGATGGTTGTTTGACGTTGCGTTTTGGGTTGAGTCGTCGTCAGGAGGCACTTCTCAGCTGTGTGCGTACTCCCCATGCGCAAGATTACCTCTTCGCTATTCCGATTGATGGGTTGGGACAGCGGATGAACCCGAGACAGTTTCGTGCGGTATTGTGTTATCGTTTGTCGATTCCTTTATTTCCTGATGGATCTTTGTGCTCGGGTTGCCATGTACATCGGATGGATCTGTGGGGTGATCATGCAGTTCATTGTGCTAGTGATTTGGGGGTTAAGTTTCGGCACAATCTTGTTCGTGATGTGTTGTTTGATATTTGTTCTAAGGTTGGTGTGTCGGTGAGGAAAGAAGCTGATATGGGTTTTGTTTCTGACGGTGGGCGTGATCTTCGGCCAGCAGATTTATTGCTTCACAATTGGTCCCAGGGCAAAGATGCGTGTTTAGATGTTACAGGGGTTTCTACGTTTGCAGGGGCAGGGTTGGATTCGTGGGTTCCTGGGAGTGCTTTGCAGTCGGCTGTTCAGAAGAAGAAGAGGAAGTATTCTTCTATTTGTGCTGAGCATGGTTACTCGTTTATTCCATTCGCCTTCTCGACTTTTGGGGAGTTTCAGGAGGAGGCGATGGGTACTCTCTCGCGTCTTAAGCGGTTAGCTGGTTGTCATTCTAATGACGCGAGAAGTGGCGGTTTTTTGATGTCTAGACTTAGTTTTTGTATTCAAAAAGGGGTGGGGGCGCAGCTTGTTTCGCGGCTCCCTTCCAATTTTGTGTGATTAATAAAATTGGAATTTAATAAAAAAAAAAAAATAATAATAATAATAATAATAATAATAATAATAATAATAATACGGGTTTCCCCATTTTCCTTCTCTTCCTTGGGAGAATTAGAGGCAGATGCGGTTACATTACTTAAACGAATCCGAAAGTTTTCTATGGCTCAAGACATCGGTGCACGTGCTGCTGCTCATATCTTTAATATGATTGGTTTTACTATAGCTAAAGGAGTAGGGGCTCAGATAGTATCTCGGCTGCCCACTAATTTCTTGTAAATCCTATTTAATGAAGTGACGGTTTATAATAATAATAATATTAATAATAATAATAATAATAATAATAATAGGGAATTATATAAAAAAATAAAAAAAAATAATAATAATAACTTTTTGTAAATCCTGTTATTCTAATAAAGTGATAATAATAATAAAAAAGAAAATAATAATAATAATAATAATAAAAATAATAATAATAATAATAATAATAATAATAATAATAATAATAATAATAATAATAATAAACGATGCAAGTATTTGGCTAAGTGTGCATCTCTCGGATATGGGTTTCTTCCATTCTCCTTTTCTTCTTTAGGGGAGTTACAGGAAGATGCAGTTGCGTTGCTGAAGCGGATTCAGAGATTTTCAAAGGCTCAAGACATTGGAGCGCGCGCTGTTGTACATATTTTTCATAGAATAGGTTTTACCATTGCTAAAGGGGTGGGAGCGCAGATAGTATCTCGACTCCCATCCAATTTGTTGTAAATCCCTTTTTGTTTCTAATAAAAGTGATGGTTTATATAAAAAAAAATAAATAATAATAATAATAATAATAATAATAATAATAATAATAATAATAATAACCACCGTCAATTCCGCATGGTGTTATGTTACAGGCTCTAACTACCTATGTTCTCTGAAGGTAGCTTATGCCCGAGCTGTAATTCACACCGGATGGACCAATGGGGAGATCATGCTGTCCATTGTGCTAATGAAGTGGGTGTAAAGTTTAGACATAATTTGGTACGTGATATTCTTGTTGATATATGCTCCAAGTTTGGGATCATGGTGCGGAAGGAGGATCTGAGGGGATTCCTCTCGGATGACGGGAAAGATCTACGACCTGCAGACCTTTTATTGTTTAATTGGCTCCAAGGTAAAGACACGTGCTTGGATGTGACATGCATCTCTCCCTTTGCTGGTATGGGGGCGACTTCATGGGCTCCCGGGGTAGCCTTGCAAAATGCCGTGGAGAAGAAAAAGAGAAAGTATGCATCTATATTCGAGGACAACGGATACAAGTTCATACCATTCGCTTTCTCTACTTTCGGGGAGTTCGATACGGAGGCTTTGAACACACTTTCAAGTGTTAAGTCTATTTCTATTAGTCACTAAAATAATGTTAAGAGTGATACTTTTATCTTTCATAGAGTTAGCTTTTGTATTCAAAAGGGAGTGGGGGCCCAGTTAGTATCTCGACTTCCCACTCACTTTTTGTAAATTTTTTATTCTAATGAAGTGATGTTATAATAAAAAAATATAATAATAAAAATAATATTAATACAAAATTATTTAATTTTTTTATTTATTTTCCAAAAATATTTTTATTTATATTATTTAATTATGAAAAACTATTTATTTTATTTAACAGCTTAATAAACTTAAAAATTCATAAAAAGCAAATCGTGAGGAGTTACGACGCGAGGTCGGTACCGTTGGCTTCGTAATTTTGTGCTCTTCCATGTGGTTTATTAGTGGATGACTTTGGAGAATGGCAAAAATGGTCCTTGTTGTTAAAACTTCAATAAATCGTCATCCTTAGCCCTCCAAACTCCATTCTTTTGGCACTTTTGGTCTTTTGACTTCATCTTTGACTTTTTCTTCGATAAGTGCCCGTGAAATCCCGTGTTTTCTTCATTTATGATCTTTTGTACCTATTTCACACAAAAACACAAAACCATGTGTAATTCCGACTTTTAAGATATTAAATACACGTTTTAGTTTAGTTTTTCCTTGTTTTAAGTGGTAAAAGGATAAGTGTTTACACACTTATTAGTTTTGTATTTGAAATAAAAGCATGAACCGGTTCAGTAGACTTACCTTTGTCTTGGGAAGTGGATGTAGGAGTGATGTTTTTGCTGTGGAGATTCTTACGACGGTTCTCCGTGACCGAGTCGTCATCAGATAGCTTTGTCGAATCAACATCACTGCTTTCTTTTACGTTATCATCACCATTCTTACCATCATCATGTTGATCACCATCATCATCATCAGCATTACTGTTCTTTTTGTTCTGATTATCGATCTTATCCGCATTTTGGCATCACTTCCTTCATCGTCATCGTCACTCTTATCAGATTCCTCATCATCACCATTCTTACCATTATCATCTTCATCACCATCAGTACCATCATCATCATCATCATCACTATCACCATTACCATTACCATTACCATTACCATCACTGATAGGTGTGAAAACACCCATCCTTTTTACCACTTAATTACAATAATAACCGAGCCAAAACGTGTATTTTATGTCATTTATGTAGGAATTATGCGTGGTTTGTGTTTTTGTTGTGATTTAGGACGAAAAGGTGAAATGTGGAGAAAACACGGTATTCACGGGCTTTTATCGAAGAAAAAGACGAAAGATGAAGTCGAAAGATCAAGAGTGCAAAAAGAACGGAAGTCCAAGACCAATTCTGAAGATTTATCGAAGAAAAGGTCAAAAGGCGGAAGTTTACTTAAAGCCGAAGAACTCGAGTCTTATTTATGAAGAAATGTCGAGACAAGTTCAAGGAAATCCTGAGACAAAGTCATTAAGTCCAAAATTAACAAAAGATTAAGAATAAAAGGACTTAAGTGTGCAATTAAGGAAAAGAGGAAAGAGGGAGGAAGCTTCCTAAGCTCCTCCCTAATCTCCACTATAAATAGGCCATTAGTTATTTCATTTCAAGTTGTTGGTGGCTTGACAAACCACTCTTCCACCATTTTCATTTCTTGTTATTTAATTTCTTGCATTTTAAATTCTTGTTATGCACTTTTAATTCCTTCAATTCAAGTAAGTCTTTTAATTTTGGAATCTTTTCTTTTAATCAAGTTCTTATTTTTAATCATCTTCTTCTACCTTTCTTAATTTGCTTATCTTTGATTCATGTTCATCCTTGATTTTATTTCATCTTAATGCTTATTTGATTTAAAGCTTTCTTAAAAGTATTTGTCTTTTAAAAAGTTTGATTTAAAAAGTTTGCTTATTTAAAGTTTAATAAGTTGTTATTCATGCTTATTGAATCCATTTTATTATAGATTCGTCCTAGTTTTGGAGATTAGATTATCATTATAGCTTATTTTTTGGCTTATTTCGGATCAAAAAGGGTAAACGGAAAGGGTAAAACCCTTTTCTGACCACGTAATCTGACCACACCACCCCCCTTATTCCGATCGTCTGATCGGAAAAGGGTTTTATAGCATTCCGATTTTGGGCATTTGGCTTATTCTGATTACATGCATTTTACTATATTCCGATTGTGGTGATTTGTTTGTGTATTCCGATTAGTTCCTTATAGATATTCCGATTAGCATTCTTTTCCATTATTCCAATTTGGAGGTTTCCAAACATTCCGATCTGAGTCAATTTAAGTGTATTCCGATTTGCTTCTATTTTCAACATTCTGATCATGCCCTTTTGCACATTCCGATTAGCTCCTTCCGATGGGTACATTCTGATCGGATTCCGATTGTATGTTTTGTTTTGTTTTAATATTTTGTTTTATTTAAAGTGTCGATTTTTCTCGTCTTATTCTTAGTCTATTTTAATTTCGTTTTACATTTTTAGTTAATTGTCAATTTACTTTTTGTTAAGTTTTAATTTTATGTCATTTAATTTCTCGTCATTTACTTTTAAAGTTTTAAATATTGCACCGTTTTCATTTCAACTAGTTTTAGTTTTAATTAACCGTCCTTTATTTTAAAGTCTTGCACATTTATTTTACCAAAACCAAAAATATTATTTTTACCAAAAACAATTGAGTCACACTTTAAACCGGAAATCAATTCGAGAAGATACCGAGAACACGAACTTTTTCAACTAGTAAAATCTCTTTATTACAATGGCGCCCCTGCCGGCTCTTTTCGTGAGGATTAAAGGTTTTTTGTGAGATACGCGTTGGCTTTTGGGATCCGTTCACTTGTGAACGTTATTTTTCGTGTCCAAAATTTTTAAAAAAATCCAAAAACATTTGAAAAATCTTTAAAAGCATTTCTTTTTCAAAGTTTTGCGCCAAAAGTATTCTTCTTGCTCATCTATCTTTCTTTATGGATTTTTATGTCCATTGTGTCGGGTGTGGGAGACGATTGTACGGGAACGACTCATGTCAATGGTGTACATGTGAGCGGTGCGGAAACGATATCAACAATACACAATTCATATGCGGATTTTGTCCTTTGTGCAACTCGACTAATTCGTCCTTTTTGAACCCACCTACTCTTTCCCCGTGCATCTATTGTGGAAGCGATTCTCATTGGCATGTTTCGTGCCCGGTTCGATACCCGTGTGATCACGGGCAAGAACCGGGGTACAATTATGACAATGATAATAGCTATCCACAAGACGCACCCGATCTTTCTCCTTACCCATTTTGCAACAACTGGAGGGGTCCTCATGATACCTATTATTGTCAACCAATGAATTATTATGAGCAAAATCCGTGTCCTCAGTTTTCTTCACCAATGGATTATTATGAACCAAACCCGGTTTCTAATTTTTCTCAACCGATGAACTACTATGAGCCACACCCATGCTATAATTCAGGTTGTCAACATTTTGAACCCCCACAACACATCATCGATCATCAACCCTCATTCAAACAATTGAGCTCCCATGAACAATGGGACACTCTTGTTAAGCAAAGTCAACAAATTCAAGAAGCTTGCAACAAGATCATCGAAAAATATCAAGAGGATAAACGACAGGAGCAAATATCGAATATCGAGACTTATACTCCTCCCCCGGTGTATCCATACTATTATGATGATGATGATGATGAGCCTACTATTTCATGGAATGATCTTACTGCTCAATGCCCTAGCGCTATTGTCATCCCTCCTCTCGATATCCCAAACGTGTCTAAGGATTGTGATACATTGAGTGAGCTTAGTGAGTTTGGTCTTGATAAATTGTTTGATGATGAGGTTTGTGACATACCGGCTGCTATGGAGCTTGAGGACGACGTTGCTCTTACGGAAGAGGTTGATCCTAATGATGAAGATTTTTCTCCAAGCTATGAGAATTTCACTTTTGAAATTTCTCAATCTCCACCGGGAGATGCGGGTGATGACGATTTATTCTCTCCGGTTTACGAGAAGTTCACCGATGAACTTGATCTTGTGGATGAGGTGGAAGACGTGCTTCTTCGCGATAGATTACGGAAAGTGCACCTTCTTATTGCTTAAATCGAAGCGTTGACTTCTCCTCCTCTTTCCGAGTCTTTGCCTGCATCTATTCCTCCCGTTGAAGATAATGACCCATTGCTAGAAGAACTCGACATTCACTCTATACCTCCAGGTATTGATGACGATGACATGGAGGGGGATATTATTTTCGATAATTTGCTACTTGAAAGTATTGACCCAAGTCCCCCTCCCGAGCACCTTTCACCCTCCCCTTTAGCCACTATTTCGGAGGATGAGTGCTTTGATCCGGGAGGTGACATTGATTATGCTATGATTGATAACAATACGGCTTTGCCGCTTGCTCAGCATCTATTGTCTTTGGGGGAGGACAATGTGCCTACTTTACCCACCCCACCTCCCGTGGATCTTGAATTCACATACATCTCGTATGTTGAAAGGACTTTTCTCCCATTCAAGACTTATCCCCCCGCCTCTCCTTTGTTGATGTCAACCGGAAACGAGGACAAGGTCTTTGATCCCGGTATCACATTCGAGGCTTCCTCATAGACCATTTAATTAGGGGACGAGTCAGGCTCGTGACTCGGTTAATATAAACAAGCGCTTTTTGGGAGGCAACCCAATTATCTATCTATCTTCACCATAAGTGTAGGGGGAGCCCCGTGGTGTTTCTTTCTTTCTTTCTTATCATGTGCAGGAATTAGAGCTTCAAAGACACACTCTTGATGAACTTTTGACGAACCGTGATTCCGTGTTCCCTTCTTCCCGGTTCTATCCTAAACTCTTTTCGATTCACGATTTTATATTTCTCAATATTAAAATAGGAATCTCTTTAGTTGTCTCTTTCTTAGCGAGATTTTAACAAAGTCCACAATGTCCTAAGTGTAGGGGAGTTTACTCCCACATGCTTAAACATTGAGGACAATGTTTATATTAAGTGTAGGGGGACTTCTATCGAAGTTAAGTGGCCTTTACCTTGTATTTGTCCTCATTTTAATTGGAAAATTAATTTTTTGACATTTTTCAAAATTTTTGATCTATTTTGGCCTATTAGTTTTTACGTTTGTACAATTATTTTCTTTCCTTATTAGAATAAAATAAAGTGGTTTTAATTTTCAAACGTTGTGAATCTTTTGACTCAACCCGAGTTTACTTATCTAAGTTACTCTAGCTAGTATCCTTAACGTGTTTAAGTCAAGTGTTGCTAGGCTTTTATATAGGGAGCTATAAAACGCGAAAGTCATAACTCTTACGGGTTAAGAACAAGAACTTTTCGCAAGTTCCTATAATTGATCCTAGAGAGTCGTTTATCAAGGGAACTTTAAAACGCGATTTCTAAACTTGAAAAAGTCGAAGAATTTGCAAGATCCTATAGATGACTCGAAAACCCAAAACTTTGATTTAATAGGCTAAGCATCCACGAGTCTCATTCCTTGAGATTTTAAACTATGGAGAACGAGAGATGATAGAGCCAATTATAAGTTTGGTATTCGTTCGTGAATTTATGTGAGTTAATTATGAGCCTATTCTCCCATCGTTTGCTAATAAATTTATCTGCAATAAATAAGGTTGTACGATTTGAAAAGTTACTTAGCTTCTAGCCCAAGATCGTTTAAAAGTTGCTCGGTACAGATTAGAGTTCATAGACAAGGCATAACTTATTGAAGCGGGATGCGAAGATTGGCGAGTCCAAAAAGGTCCTAACAAGACATGAGGGCTACATTTTGTTGCTAAAGATCCAAAGTGATGTGAAGAATCATTTATCGAAAATCAATATGAAGGATCGAGACACACGACGAAAAGCAAAAACTCCCCAAAAGTCATGGAGAAGTGTATCCGAAAAGACCCTAGCAAGGTATGAGGATAAATAGATCCAAGTCATAAAAGGAGGCGGATCGTTGTATATCAAAGTCCAAAATAAAGATTGGAGAAAAATGAAGAAGTCGTGGTCCAAAGATGAAGAATCTCTCAAAACTTCAAGTGAAGAAATTCCTATATGAAGAGAAGACCATAATTTCATGAACGTCTCTCAAGGTTTGAAGTATGAAGTCGCTGCCAAATATCGGTCCGAGAAAGGTCTCAAATCGCGAAGCGAGTTATGCCAAGATATGAACTTTATGAGGTCCCGAGAAGCAGTTTTAAAAGATTTTGTCCTTTAGCTAACTATTGATTAAATCGTTCACTTTATTTTTGGACTAAATAACTATCGAAATAAGTCAAAAATGCATCCTCGTGATCATTCAAGACAACAATAAAATTTAAGAGATACACCTAGGAATAAGGGAGTCTAAGTGAATAATTGGCCCACATGAGTTCGTGTTAGTTTGCTAACTTATAATAACAATGATCTCGTTTCTAAGCTTGGTTTGGAGAAAGTGAAAACTTGAGGATGATGATCATTCACGACATTTCCAAAACCCAAGGTATGTTCTTAATTTCTTTACTTTGAATGTTTATAATTTTCTATCTCTTTAATAAAGGCCAACGTGGATTGATTATGATGAAAAGTGTAAACATGCTTTGTAACTAATGCATTGCATGAGGACATGGCAATGGTTAAGTGTAGGGGATTTGATAGGTGTGAAAACGTCCATCCTTTTTACCACTTAATTACAATAATAACCAAGCCAAAACGTGTATTTTATGTCATTTATGTCGGAATTATGCGTGGTTTGTGTTTTTGTTGTGATTTAGGACGAAAAGGTGAATAGTGGAGAAAACACGACATTCACGGGCTTTTATCGAAGAAAAAGACGAAAGATGAAGTCGAAAGATCAAGAGTGCAAAAAGAACGGAAGTCCAAGACCAATTCTGAAGATTTATCGAAGAAAAAATCAAAAGGCGGAAGTTTACTTAAAGCTGAAGAACTCGAGTCTTATTTATGAAGAAATGTCGAGACAAGTTCAAAGAAATCCCGAGACAAAGTCATTAAGTCCAAGATTAACAAAAGATTAAGAAGAAAAGGACTTAAGTGTGCAATTAAGGAAAAGAGTAAAGAGGGAGGAAGCTTCCTAAGCTCCTCCCTAATCTCCACCATAAATAGGCCATTAGTTATTTCATTTCAAGTTGTTGGTGGCTTGACAAACCACTCTTCCACCATTTTCATTTCTTGTTATTTAATTTCTTGCATTTTAAATTCTTGTTATGCACTTTTAATTCCTTCAATTCAAGTAAGTCTTTTAATTTTGGAATCTTTTCTTTTAATCAAGTTCTTATTTTTAATCATCTTCTTCTACCTTTCTTAATTTGCTTATATTTGATTCATGTTCATCCTTGATTTTATTTCATCTTAATGCTTATTTGATTTAAAGCTTTCTTAAAAGTGTTTGTCTTTTTAAAAGTTTGATTTAAAAAGTTTGCTTATTTAAAGTTTGATAAGTTGTTATTCATGCTTATTGAATCCATTTTATTATAGATTCGTCCTAGTTTTGGAGATTAGCTTATCATTATAGCTTATTTTCTTGGCTTATTTCGGATCAAAAAGGGTAATCGGAAAGGGTAAAACCCTTTTCCGACCACGTATTCCGACCACACCACCCCTTTATTCCGATCGTCTGATCGGAAAAGGGTTTTATAGCATTCCGATTTTGGGCAATTGGCTTATTCCGATTACATGCATTTTACTTTATTCCGATTGTGCTGATTTGTTTGTGTATTCCGATTTGTTCCTTTTAGATATTCGGATTAGCATTCTTTTCCTTTATTCCGATTTGGAGGTTTCCAAACATTCCGATCTGAGGTCAATTTAAGTGTATTCCGATTTGCTTCTATTTTCAACATTCCGATCATGCCCTTTTGCACATTCCGATTAGCTCTTTCCGATGGGTACATTCCGATCGGTTTCCGATTGGATTCCGATTGGGTGTATTCCGATTGGATGTTTTGTTTTGTTTTAATATTTTGTTTTAGTTAAAGTGTCGATTTTTCTCGTCTTATTCTTAGTCTATTTTAATTTCGTTTTACATTTTTAGTTAATTGTCAATTTACTTTTTGTTAAGTTTTAATTTTATGTCATTTAATTTCTCGTCATTTACTTTTAAAGTTTTAAATATTGCACCGTTTTCATTTCAACTAGTATTAGTTTTAATTAACCGTCCTTTATTTTAAATTCTTGCTCATTTATTTTACTAAAACCAAAAATATTATTTTTACCAAAAACAATTGAGTCACACTTTAAACCAGAAATCAATTCGAGAAGATACCGAGAACACAAACTTTTTCAACTAGTAAAATCTATTTATTAATCACCATCACCATCACCATCACCATCACCATCACCATCACCATCACCATCACCATCACCATCACCATCACCATCACCATCACCATCACCATCACCATCACCATCACCATCTCCATCACCATCACCACCACCATCACCATAATCATCACCATCACCATCACCATCACCATCACCATCACCATCACCATCACCATCACCATCACCATCACCATCACCATCACCATCACCATCACCATCACCATCACCATCACCATCACCATCACCATCACCATCACCATCACCATCACCATCACCATGACCATTACCATCACCATCACCATCACAATCACAATCACCATCACCATCACCATCACCATCAACATCACCATCGCCATCATCACCATCACCATCACCATCACCATCACCATCACCATCACCATCACCATCACCATCACCATCACCATCACCATCACCATCACCATCACCATCACCATCACCATCACCATCACCATCACCATCACCATCACCATCACCATCACCATCACCATCACCATCACCATCACCATCACCATCCTCATCCTCATCCTCATCCTCAGATGTCTCTTCATTCTCAGACTCCTACCGTTTCCTTTTTTCGTTTTTTGAAGAACGTTATTGTCATCCTTTGTTGATGTATGAATATCTTCAGCGGTAGCTTTGTTGAGAACTTTCTGAAGTTTGCGTTGAGTCTTCATTTTAGTGGACCCAATGTTGACCAGTCGAGTCTGCAACAACGTCATCAACTCAAGGTCTGTGAGTCCTTTAGTGAGTAATGCTGGTAGATCCTAGTGGATAGATGTTTTAACTTCACCTTTGATGATGTTTATCATATGATCATTGATGGAGTCGATGAATGTTGTGTTTTATTTGTCGAGAGCCTCTCTCTCCTTGATGTATTTTGTTTGCTTCTTTTTAAGAGATTGTAATTTCTTGTTGAATGCATCGAATTTTTCTTCCTTACGTGTCGCCATTCTTTGTTCTGTCCCGCAAAGACAGTGTAATAAATCTTTGAGATTTTCAAGGTCTTTTTCTTGAGCTTGCATCTGTTGTTGAAGGGTTTGAATGAGGTTGTAATTGACGGTCAAATGGGAGGTGGATGGTACAGGCTGTTCCGATAATGGTTAAGTTAGGGAGGTGGATGGTACGGGTTGTTCGAGTGATGGTTGAATTAGGGAGGTGGATAGTACAGGTTGTTCGACTGATGGTTGTATTATAGGAACGGTTGTCACTGTACGTGTTGTAATGGTCACAGGAGTTGTGGGGAGTGGAGCAATGGTTGTTTGCATGTCTTCAGAAACAAGAAGTATGGTTTGCTCCGGTAACTTTGTGTTGACGTTGGCATCCTTGTAAATTTCATTATGATCAATATTCATGTCGTCTTCTCCCTCACCCTCCTGATTCGGCTCATTATCTTCCAAATTAAAGTCATCAAGCTGTTCATCGTCTTGATCTTGTTGGCCCTCAGGTTATTTTTCATTTTGGATTTCCTCCTCCTTGGGTTCAGTGTGAATTTCTTCATCAGTTTTATCGGGGTTTCCAAATTCTTCACGATTTAATTCTTCAGCTGTTTTGGACCCACAGACACCGGTTTTAGCAAGATCTTCCATTTTACTCTTCCGAAGGATAATCTTGAGCTGTTTAGCTTCGGAAAGAGTTGCTGGTGCTAGTTCTTCTTCATCCTAATCAACAAGCATCTTCTTACCTTTTCTAGTCTTTTTAGCTTTGGTTGATGATGATGTCTTTTTTCGTTTAGAAGTTGTTTTCTTCCTCTTACCTTTTCCTTTCTTAGAGGGAGAATCTTCTGCGTGTCGGTTTGCTTGTATTTCAAAATCTCTGAGCATGTCCTTATATGCAACACTTCCCTTTATTCCTTCATTAATCATTGTATCCGAAACTGGAGCTGGATGCCCTGAATACTTAGTATTTGGATTGTCAGTTTTCATGTGTTCTAGAATATAATCCTTTGATGTGGTATGATAGAAGAATCCTCCACGCTTGTCAAGGGAGTCTGAAGCCGTCATGAAGTAGTTGATGATCAGCTTTGTAAATCGTGGAAATGGAAAGAGCTTAGATTTCTTCTTTGTGTTGTGGAAACCCTGAAATCAAAACTCTTCCCAACGTAACGAAGCATAATCCAGTCTTGCCCCGGTGTAGAGTCCCCAAAATATGCAGGCCCGAGGGAGTCTTAGAATGTCTGCTCCACTGAATTTGGAAGTAAAACACCAGATAATAATGGTAAAGATGGCTTTCCATGGTTGCCCTATCTTTGATGTGTTAAACTGAGAAAGATTTCGTTTTTCGCCATCAAAATTGAAAGACCGAATTAGCTTGATAAGATCGGGTTTCTTGGGATTTTCTACATACTTTTCCCCTTCAACAAGACGAGGAAATTTATAAATCTTCCAGAAATGACCAATGTGAAGTATCATTGGTTGTCCGTTAATCTTAAATGAGATCTTGGATTTTGATGTTTGTTTAGCTGTTGTTTGTTTAGTTGCCCAGAATTCATGCATGTAAACCTTTGGGACGGATTCTATGGCCCGTAATGCAGTCCTGATCGGAGAGATATCAAAGATGTCCATTGCTACTTTGAATGTCGGAGAGTTTGGATCAAAAGCCTCCTTGTGTCTTAGGTTATTCTCAACAAATGGCATTCTATCATTCTTTGGAACTAGTGCCAGATCGAGTGCGAGTTGTTGCTCTTCAATGATAGACATGTTCCTACTTAAGATAACACATATGCAAATGATACACACAAATATATATATATATATATATATATATATATATATATATATATATATATATATATATATATATATATATATATATATATATATATATATATATATATATATATATATATATATATATATATATATATATATATATATATATATATATATATATATATATATATATATATATATATATATATATATATATATATATATATATATATATATATATATATATATATATATATATATATATATATATATATATATATATATATATATATATATCATTAGTTATGTAAACCCTTAGCATAGCAATGCATATCATGTCACAGCATTTGCGTGTTTTATATTATCCGTGTTTTAAACATAAGTCATATTATGTTTAAAGAAATTCAGCACAAAAAGATCTCAGAATAAATTTGTGTAAAAACATCTCGGAATAATGAATCATAAGTTCTCGCAAAAATTTCACAAAGAAAGATCTCAGAATAATAGGCAGGGAAGGTTTCGGAATATTTATCATGTAATATCCCGGAATATAACATGAACAAAGATCCCACAATAAATTCTTTAAAGATATTGGAATAACAGTTAGACAAAGATCTCGCAATATTATTGCAGAGAAATATCTCGAAATATCTTAGCCCAAAAGATCTCTCAATAATTTGTACAAAGATCCCATAATAAATTTTTAAAGATCTCGGAATAACTGTCAGACAAAGATCTCGCAATATTATTGCAGAGAAAGATCTCGGAATATCTTAGCCCAAAAGATCTCGCAATAACTGGATCCCGCAATATCAACATCTCGCAATAATGACTAAACAACATCTCGGAATAAATATTATGCAAGATCTCAAATTTTTTTAACCAAAGATCTCGCAATAATGACTAAACTAGATCCTGCAAAAACAAGATCTTGCAATAAATTACCAGATCTCGGAATATGGACGGTTTTGCACAAAAATGATTTTTAGCCAATTTTACGATTTTAGGATTGTGTTTAATCAAATCTAACTTATATCCCGTCGTCCTAAATCTTAATTGTGCAAAACAACCTTATCAATTTTACTTTTTGTGAATTTTTTTTTTCTAAGAACCCTAAAGTATGAATTAGAGATCATAGGTCATGAGAATGAAATTAATGTACATGGGTATATCGAAAAACATGATATGAACTATGGATTAATACCTTAATGCTTGATTCAGAGTGATTTGAACACAATCGAAGGTTTCTAAAACTATCGATGGCGGCTGGAAAACAAGCTAGTGTGTGTTATCATATGTAAGTTTTGTAATAAACACCTTAACCTTAACGCCCGTTATTTTATTACCACAACTAAAGCACATCAACCCCAATCACCTAAGGCATAAAAATATATCCTACATCACGAAATACCACATAGCACATAGGGCACACATAAAGAATGATACAACTTGGACATTAACCGTTTGATTTTTTCTGAAAAAACCTTTTGAAGACCAATTTTGATTTCAAGATGATTTGATATTTTCTCCCCCTAAAGAATGACCCGTTTTCTATTTAAAGAGCTGTAGTCGTTGTTTAAAGAGTCAAATACCTATGCACATTTTCCATTTAATGTTTTAAAGAAACGATTCTTGTGGCAATAAGATTTCTCTTATTTTAACAAATAAATGCACTGAGGCGTACACAAATTTTTGTTAGACCAAGTTATAAAGTAAACATGATCCCTTGTATTGTTTTAAAGTAAACCATACCCGTGAAAACAAATTCCCGTTGTGAGGCAAGGTTTCCTAAAGAAATACGTGACTTTAATGCGAAAAGCGGGTTGCAATCTGAAATAACTACAAGCCATATAGGCATGTGATGTTCGTTTCACAAGTCTTAAATTTATAACAAGGTTTAGAGAAAACAAGGGACTAGAATACATACATGGGAAGTATACCCTTTCATTCATAATATAGCTTTTTAATGGTAAGCCAGGATAGTTCGCTAGGACTTAGTTTCGTTTTGGTAATCAATATAATAATTGAAGAAAGAAATGATTGAATAAGTAACGATAATAACAAGTATGACTAATATCAGATAGTTCGTATAAGTTCGTGATGATACTAATAATGATCGACATATGTTTATGTAGGTAAAGAGTGATAATCCTTTTTCATCGAAATGGCATTTATACAATTCACTTTGGTGTGATTCAAGACTTATGTTTGATTAAGCGAATAAGCTTAAAACGAGATTCCAACGTGTTTAATATTTTATCAAAGTATCGAAGCGGATCTCTCCAACCAAAGATTTAAAACCATAGACAAGTTCTTAAAAAGTTATTATAACAACTTGAGTCTCTCGACCTCAAATTATCGTAACAAATCAATTTAAGATAAAATATGGCGATAGAACTAAGTGGCAAAATGGTTCTACAACATTAGCTTGAAATCAACTATAAAGGATCATATCATAGCATCATCACTAGCTATAGTCACATGCACATATAGTCACAAATAGCTTAGCCTAATGATTGTAGGTAAAATACGACCTTTTAGGAAAAAGGCGTAAAAGCGGTAAGTATTTAACAAATGATTTAGGAAAATCTAGTGTTAATGACCCAAATAAGTTCGTTTCCCAAGGAGGTCTTTGTGTGTGAATAACTTGATATGATTTTAGATTAATATGAGAGAAAGAAAAGATGAGAAAAGAGAATGACGGATACGTAAAAATTTCACTACGACGACGAAACGCAAAACCGTAAAAAGTGAAAAAATAAAAACTTATTCTAAGAAAATCCCAAAAATTACCAAAAATGGCTAAAAATGAAATAAGAGTTAACAAATGATCAAAATTTTTTCAAACCTTTTAATTAATTTAATATTAATTTTTTAAATGCTAATTAAAGCCCTAAAAACCAAAATAATTAATAAAAAGCCCAAATTAAGATTTTTCAATTTGTAAAACTCTAAAATGACTTAAATAAACTAAAAACTATTTTTATAAAACTTACAACCAACTAAAACTATTTAAAATGATAAAAAATTAAATTAAATATTAAAATAATATAAAAAATTCAAAAATTATAAAAATTTCTAAAAACTTGCAAACTAGTTTCTTTTGACCTAAATAAACAGAAAATAAAAGTGAAATTACCAAAATAACCCTATTGGGCCCCTAAAATAGGCTAAAAACAAAACAGTGCACCTTAATGGGCTTTTTAGCCCAATAAGCTAAAAATCAACAAAATAAGCTGAAAAGTACCAGTCTGACTCAAAATTTAATTCTAAAGACAAAACTCTAAAGGCCCAAAAGCTGAAAATGTGCTTATCACAGCTTAATGAGTCAACAATTTATTCTTAATGGGCTTTTTGGCCCATTAAGCTATAAGCTAATGCCATAAGCTCTAATTGAACACACAACCTTCTTTTGGGATACTAAAGAGATCTGTAGAAAGAAATTTTGAAAAAGCTTAACCAATAAACAAAAAATATGCCAAGTATTATTTCACTAAAAGACAAAATAGTCGACTTAGAGATTTAGACCACCTCAGAACTTGATTTAACTTACAAAAGACTCTAAATGACTTAATTAAGACAAATAAATCAAGAAAAGTCCAATAAGCAAAGCCAAATAAGCTGAATAAGTCAATAAGCACTTATGAAAAAGTAAAAAGAGTTGGTTTTCTAGTCAAACCCTAAAGTCAACAGCCCAAAAGCGTTTTCTAGTCAAACCCTAGAGTCAACAGCCTAAAAGCTCCAGAATGGTTAAATGGGTCAATTGAGGAAGACTGATTACCAAATCCAAGTTGTTGCACGATTCAATAAGCTCAAATGGCTTAATAATAAGCTGAAACATGTTTTGCACTATTAGTGGTAACAAGCAGTGGGAAAGGAGTTCCCACTACTGATTAAACATACTAGATTTAAGCTTGATTTCAAGCTTTGTTTGATAATTTTAAATGGAACAAAGGGCACCCCAATAAACTTTATCTTATTGGGAGTCAATAGAAACAATAAAAACACCAAGTCCTTCACATAAGTCACACAAAATCAATCAATCAAAGGTCACTGATATTCATACATGTCTGGCAATGTTTTGCTGATATGATTGGTCACCAAACGAATTTCAAACCACTAGATCTTACTCAAATAACCACCAAATCATAAAACAACTATCAGCAATCCAAGATGAACCTAAAATCTATCAGGTTTAAAGATTTAAGGCCATAAATCACTAAAACAAATCAGTTTTACTATGTTGAATGTTTTGACAGTTTTTTATCACTTGAAAACTTAGTTTATACCACAATACTTAAAAAAAAGGTCTAAAAATGCCTTCAACCAACAAATAAGGTGAGTTTAGATTGTTTTATTCCCAAGGCTGTGTCAGCCAATCCTTGACACACCCAAACCCAAACACCCCTTTATGCTTGATTAACAGCTTTTTTTCAAAGAACTTGTTTTAATAACACCACTAATCAAGATCAATCCAACTAGTTATCAACAAGTAACCTCTAAATAACAAGATTCAACAAATAAAACACATAATCATGAACCAAAACTCAGACTCATCCCATAATCATGAACATATGCAGAAAAGTAAAAGGGTTTAGCACCCCGAAAACATACATCCATGCTTCGGATTGTGAGAGATTAAGTGGTAGCAGAACAACCACTAGCTTCCACACCTGCTAAGATGAACAAACTTAACACAGAAAATACAATATGACCACTGATTTTAACTTTTCTCAAAAAAATTATGAAACCTTTGCAAACACAGAAACACAAGATCAAACTTTAAAAAGTATGGAACTCATATCCTCTTATCCTAATACCAACTTTTAAATAACAAAAAAGAATTAGAATTTTCAGAAAAATAAACCAACTTTTATTACCACAAGTTGGGTCTCCTTATATAGGCCACAAATTGGGCACTATTCACAAACCCTAAAGCTATGTAAATCCCTAAATGTTGGAAATACGTTTTTACGTACTTAGAAAGGATCGGTCACTCCAATGATATTGGGCTCGTGATCCAATATAGTCCATATAGCCCACATGAAGGGTGGGCTATATAAACCCCCTCCTAGCATGTTAGGAGGGGTGGCTCACTTTGTTTTCTCACTTTTCATTAATACAACTTTTAATTTCTCTCTCTACCCTTCCCTCTCCTCTTTCTCTCTCTAGTTCATCTTCATCTTCCTCCTTCTCAATTCCATTTCAATAGATAATCATAACCTTGCTAAATCCTAAGAGACCGTAGACCTACAATTGGTATCAAGAGCCATGGCTGAATCTTAGAATTTACATATTTTTAATCTTTTGACTTGGTGGTATTTTCTTATTTTCTATCATTTTTTTTATCATCTTTTATCTATCAATTTTATAAAGTTTTTCTATCAATTTTTCTTTTATAATCAATTTTATCAATTTTTCTTTAATATTTTTATCAATTATTAGTTTTATTTTATCCGTTTTCTTTAAAATCAGTTTTGTCAATCAGTTTTATATAAAGTTTTTGTTATCCAATATCCGTCTTCTCAATCATCAGTTTCCACAATCATCAGCTTTTAAATTTTTAATATTTTTTTATTTTTTATTTTATTTTTATCAGTTTTCTTGTTTCTATCAAAATTTGTCCAATCTTAGTTTTCTTCTTTATCGGGTTGAGTCCAAACATATGTGTCAACTGACAATTTTTGTTTTTTATCAATTTTTTTTCAGAAAAGGGTTTGTCTCATCCGTATTTGTGTTTTCTATAAAAAGGGTTAGTTTTTCCGAAAATTTTTCTGACAACCCATTTTTTTCCCGAAGAAATTTCTGAAAACCTATTTTTTCCGAAGATTTTTCTGAAAACCCACTTTTTCCGAAGAAATTTCTGAAAACTCAATTTTTTTTCCGAAGAAATTTCTGAAAACCCACTTTTTCCGAAGAAATTTCTGAAAATTAATTTATTTCGAAGAAATTTCAGAAAATCCTGTTATTCCGAAGATTTATCCGAAGAATTTTCTGAAAACCCACTTTTTCCGAAGACATTTCTGAAAACCCACTTATTGCGAAAAATTCTCTGAAAAGTTCAATTTTTCTGAAAATTAGTTCTTTAATGAAAAGATAGCTTATTCCGAAGAAGTTCCAAAAAATTAGAAAAAGACTCTCGTCTCACCCACCCACCCTCATCAAACCCACAACAGACTCTCATCAAACCCACACCACACTCGCGTCCACATCTAGACTCGTGCCTCACCAATCATCTCAAGCACTCGACTCACACTCTCACACCATCTGACTCCTCTGACCCAAAGATTCGAAAAACAAACCGACACCACGTTTTGCCTCTCGTCTCCTAACAAGACTCCAAAAACCTTTACTCTCGACTCTAAAAGAATTACTACATCCGTATGATCTCAGATTTATATTCGTGTTTATACTTGCATACATATCGAAACACACGACATCTCATATCATCATTGATCAATTTTTAAATTTTTTTTGTGGTCAAACCCATTTCATATTCGAAGTAAAAGAAAGGATCTTAACAATCATGTTAAATCCAATCTTTGGTTTCGTTGACAAACCAAAAAATCGACATGCAATCTTTATTCAACCTACCCGAGACCTCCTCTGTTTTCAGAGATCTTGAAGTCAAGCCTTTTGTTCTTCCTGGATTAATTGTTCAGATTGATACGATCTGATTGAGTTTGTATTGAAAGTTAACTTGAAGAGTAAGAGATATTTGGGAGAAGAGATATTGTGATTGTAGAGACGAAGGTTGTGGGATTGTAGTGACGAAGGTTGTGTTATTGAAGAGATGAAGGTTGTGTGATTGTTTGGTTAGCAGAAGAGAGAGAGATTAAGTTTTAGGAAGAGATAAGAGAGTGTGTGTAAACAGACGGATATATCTATGTTCTACACACGTTGGTTTCCCGTTTGACATATATTCATACGATTTTCATTGCTTGGGAAGCCACGTGTTATTAGGTTAGTTTAGTGGGGCGGAGTTAACAAGGGAGGCATATTAGTGGGATCACCACGTGTCCTGGGATCAAAAGATTTTTTTAGTTAAGTAAAATTTTTAAGTTAAGTAAATATTTTTTTTATATTCTCGTATTTTTAAAGTTAATTTTTTTAATTAAGTTAATTTTATATATTAGTTTTTGGTACATCGTATTGCGGCGTGTATTTCGAAAGAAACTAAGTGGTAAAATATTTGACGGGCCGATCATTATATTTACCGTAGCTTGGATTTATTCGTTGACGGGCTTTATTTTTAGCGTGAACTGAGTTTGATTTGGACTCCGGTGCCGAGAAAAGAGTTACATCATCAATCGAGGATTATTTTTTTTAGATTTACTACGGATCTTTTGTTGGTGTTGTCATATCCACAATCATTTGTCATCGAACTTTCAATGGATTCTTGAATTCGACTTTTCAAGAGGGAAAATTGCATTTATTGCAAGACGATACAAGAAGCATCACAAGAGAATAGAATCAGGAGGAAAACAGGAACCAAGTAGCATGTCAGGTACAAATAATATTCTTCATATGTTGTCTGAAATGAATGCGCTAATTAACAATCCTGCTAATAGTTTTATGACTGCTTCTTTAACCAATTCTGTGTCTAGGACTGAAGAGCTTGAAACCATTTTAGCTCAGCAATCCAAAGAGCTTGAGGATGCCAAAATTGAATTTTCAAAGAAAACGGAGAAATATGAAACATATTTTGAAAAACTTGAAAAGTCAAACGTTGTTCTTGAACGAAAATTGGATCAAACAGTTCTAGATTCCAGCTGAAAAGGATAATCTTTTGAAACAAATTAAGTTGCTTGAATCTAATTTGGCATCCCAAGATGAGTTGCTCAAAGAGAATGAGACCTTAAAAGCTCAAGTGCAGGAAAAGGTCTTTGCTATAGCTGCGTTGAAAAACGAATTGAGGAAAACCAAAAGAACTAGTGTGGACACTAAGCTTGAAAAACCATCAATCTTGGGGAAACCGCCTACAAATCAGTTCATTAGACAACCAACTGCATTTAGATCTGAGCGACCACAATACTCGAGACCGCAGTTTGCCTCCCAAGTTTATTTGGTTCATCTTTCTAGACCAGTCACTCCTGCAACTAGGCCCAATGTGACCAGAACAGCTTTAGCAAGACCTAATCACATGATTGCCTCTAGTTTCTCTAGAAATACCAAGACCACATCTAAAACTAGTTCAAATGACGTTCACCATAAATCTGGTCTAAGGGAAGCTATTCCAAAGACACAAGTAAGAGATAAGACTTTCAAACCTAGACAGATGCCTTCTAGATTACCCAACACTGCTAACCGTAGCATGTCAAATCCTAGGAGCATCAATCAATCGTCCAGGAATTCTAGATCTTACTCGGACATTAAATATGCTACTTGTAAAAGATGTAGAAAATGTGTCTTTACGGTAAATCATGATTCTTGTATCAAGAAACTACTTATTGAGGTGAACTCCCGTGCTAGACTTAAATCCCAGTGGGTTGCTAAAATCAAACCTATTGGTAAAATGTGGCGCCCCACTGGTAGAACTTTCACTCTTGTAGGAAACGAGTGCCCTTTAACTAGGATAATCTCCGACTCTACTAAGACTCCTAGGGAGGAAATTGAAAAAGATGATACATCACTTAAGCCTGAACTTAAGGTTTTCTATAAACGGAAACGTTTGCCAACTAAGACAAGTGAATCATCCACTCAGGTCGCCTCTGGCACAAGAAAAGACAACTGTGAACCCCCACTTGCTTCTAAGATAGATATCACTAACCCATATGAAAGCATGCAAACTCCTAATGAGAATGCAGGTACCAAAGTTGATGTTCCAAAAGAACGAAGCGGTCCAATCATTGTATACCGTTCAACTAAGGATACTCTTAGAGTTTGGTTGCTGAAGAAGCAGATATCGGAGAAACAAGTGTCTCAGGGTATTCATGGTTAAGATTACACAAAGGACTTACAGTCACATCACAGACTGTAACTCGTTCATCAAAGAAAGGAAAGTTTATCGCCGATGATAAACTTATCCTAACAAAGAGAAATTAAGTTTTCTTGGGCATGAGCTTATATAAAAAACATTCCAAGTTTTTAAGCTCATGCACAATGGCTCCTCGTTAAATGACAGACGATGACCCGGACTTCAGAGACATGGAAGTTTATCTTCGCAACGATAACTTACCCTCAAAACGAGAAATTAATTTTTTTCGGACACAAGCTTACATTAAAAACCATTCAAAGGTTTCTAGCTCGTGTACATGGCTCATAGGGAAATCACAGTCTGTGACCCGCTCATCAAAGAAAGGAAAGTTTATCGCCGATGATAAACTTATCCTAACAACGAGAAATTCAATTCTCTCAGGCATGAGCTTATATCAAAAACATTCCATGATTTTAAAGCTCATGCACAATGGTTTATCATTAAATATCAGATGGTAACCCGTGCTTCAAAGAAAGGAGAGTTTATCGCCGATGATAAACTTATCCTAACAACGAGAAATTAAGTTTTCTCGGGCATGAGCTAATATTAAAAACATTCGAAGTTTTTAAGCTCATGCACAATGACTTACAGTTAAATGTCAGACTGTAACTCGAACTTCAAATAAAGGAAATATTATCTTTTATGATAACTGATAGGTGTGAAAACACCCATCCTTTTTACCACTTAACTACAATAATAACCGAGCCAAAACGTGTATTTTATGTCATTTATGTCGGAATTATGTGTGGTTTGTGTTTTTGTTGTGATTTAGGACGAAAGGTGAAAAGTGGAGAAAACACGGCATTCACGGGCTTTAATCGAAGAAAAAGACGAAAGATGAAGTCAAAAGATCAAGAGTGGAAAAAGAACGGAAGTCCAAGACCAATTCTGAAGATTTATCAAAGAAAAAGTCAAAAGACGGAAGTTCACCAAAAGTCGAAGAACTCAAGTCTAATTTATTGAAGAATTACAAGACGAGTTCAAAGAAATCCCGAGCCAAAAGTCATTAAAGTCCAAGATTTGAGAAGATTAAAAGGCTTAAGGACTAATGGTGCAATTAAGAGAAAGAAGAAAGAGGGAGGAAGCTTCCTAAGCTCCTCCCTAATCCCCCTATATATAGATTAGGTAGTTTCATTTTTCATGTTGTTGGTGGCTTGACAACCCATCCTTCCCCCATTTTCATTTCCTGTACCTTAATTTTGATGCACCATTAATTTCATGTTATGCACCTTTAAATTTCTTTTAATTCCAAGTAAGTTTACATTTAATTATTGTTGAATCTTTACTTTTCTTGTTCAATCACTCATCTACCTTTCTTGTTTGATTTGTTCTTAATCTTTGTGTTCATGTTCTTGAGTTTTTATGGTTTTGATCAAGTGGGTTTTGATTGATTGGCTTTGTTTGTTAGTTTTGATGATTTGTTTTGATTAATTATTGTTAGTAGATCATTTGTGGTTGTTTTGGATTAATCTTTTGGTTTGTTTTGATTAGATTTGATCGAATTCGTGTATTGTTTTTCATCCCCTGTTTCTTGTTCAAGTTACTGTTTCTTTCCCAGTTATTCCGGATGAACTGCTCTCTTATTCATCTATTCGGAATATTAGATTATTCCGGATAGAGCCTCCTATTCGGAATATCTGATTATTCCGGATAGAGTCTCCTATTTGGAATATCTGATTATTCCGGATAGAGCCTCCTATTCGGAATATCTGATTATTCCGAATAGAAGCCCTTATTCGGAATATCTTATTATTCCGGATAGAGTCTTCCATTCGGAATGTTCAAGTATTCCGAATAGCCCTTTTATTCCGGATAACATTACTTATTCCGAGTTGCATTTTATTCCGAATAAGCCTTTTATTCCAGATAGCTTAATTATTCCGAGTAGAGGTTTTATTCCGAATGAGTTTTTTAGTTTTTAGTTTTAAACTTTATTTTTCCCGCCTTTCTCTTTATTTGCACTTTTACTTGCTTTCCTTTTAATTTAAGTTTTAGTTTGTGTTACTTACTAAAACTATTTTATTTTAATTTAAGTTTTAATAACTGGATTTTGCTTAGTTGAAAAAGTTCGTTTTCTCGGTGTCTTAACGAATTGATCTCTGGTTAATTGTGCGACTCAGTTGTTTTTGGTGAATCAAATAAAAGAGTTGTCGTCGTCTAAAACTAATTAAAAATAAAGACTTGAAACAAATAAAAATAAAGTAAAGACGGTAAAAAGAAACAATGAAAGATAAAAACTTGGCGAAAAGTAAATTGCGAGAAAATTAAAAGGTAAATAAAGTAAATGACGCAAATTAAAGCTTAAATTAATAGGAAAGCAAGTAAAAGTGCAAATAAAGAAAAAGGCGGGAAAAATAAAGTTTAAAACTAAAAGCTGAAAAACTCATTCGGAATAAAACCTCTACTCGGAATAATTAAGCTATCCGGAATAAAAGGCTTATTTTGAATAAAATGCTACTCGGAATAAATAATGTTATCCGGAGTAAAAAGGCTATTCGGAATACTTGAACATTCCGAATGGAAGACTCTATCCGGAATAATAAGATATTCCGAATAAGGGCTTCTATTCGGAATTATCAGATATTCCGAATAGGAGGCTCTATCCGGAATAATCAAATATTCCGAATAGGAGACTCTATCCAGAATAATCAGATATTCCGAATAGGAGGCTCTATCCGGAATAATCTAATATTCCGAATAGATGAATAAGAGAGCAGTTCATCCGGAATAACTGGGCAAGAAACAGTAACTTGAACAAGAAACAAGGGATGAAAAACAATACACGAATTCGATCAAATCTAATCAAAACAAACCAAAATATTAATCCAAAACAACCACAAATGATCTACTAACAATAATTAATCAAAACAAATCATCAAAACTAACAAATAAAGCCAAATCAATCAAAACCCACTTGATCAAAACCATAAAAACTCAAGAACATGAACAAAAAGATTAAGAACAAATCAAACAAGAAAGGTAGATGAGAGATTGAACAAGAAAAGTAAAGATTCAACAATAATTAAATGTAAACTTACTTGGAATTAAAAGAAATTTAAAGGTGCATAACATGAAATTAATGGTGCATCAAAATTAAGGTACATGAAATGAAAATGGGGGAAGGATGGGTTGTCAAGCCACCAACAACATGAAAAATGAAACTACCTAATCTATATATAGGGGGATTAGGGAGGAGCTTAGGAAGCTTCCTCCCTCTTTCTTCTTTCTCTTAATTGCACCATTAGTCCTTAAGCCTTTTAATCTTCTCAAATCTTGGACTTTAATGACTTTTGGCTCGGGATTTTTTTGAACTCGTCTTGTAATTCTTCAATAAATTAGACTTGAGTTCTTCGACTTTTGGTGAACTTCCGTCTTTTGACTTTTTCTTCGATAAATCTTCAGAATTGGTCTTGGACTTCCGTTCTTTTTCCACTCTTGATCTTTCGACTTCATCTTTCGTCTTTTTCTTCGATTAAAGCCCGTGAATGCCGTGTTTTCTCCACTTTTCACCTTTCGCCCTAAATGACAACAAAAACACAAACCACGCATAATTCCGACATAAATGACATAAAGTACACGTTTTGGCTCGGTTATTATTGTAATTAAGTGGTAAAAAGGATGGGTGTTTTCACACCTATCAAATCCCCTACACTTAACCATCGCAATGTCCTCATGCAATGAATTAGTTACAAAGCAATATTACACTTTTCATCATAATCAATCCATATTGGCCTTTAAAGAGATAGAAAACTATAAACATTCAAAGTAAAGAAATCAAAAAGCATACCTTGGGTTTTGGAAATGTTATGAATAATCATCATCCTCAAGTTTTCACTTTCTCCAAACCAAGCTTAAAAACGAGATCATTGTTATTATAAGTTAGCAAACTAACACGAACTCATGTAGGCCAATTATTCACTTAGACTCCCTTATTCCTAGGTGTATCTCTTATATTTTATTGTTGTCTTGAATGATCACGAGGATGGATTGTTGACTTATTTCGATAGTTATTTCGTCCGAAAATAAAGTGGAACGATTTAATCAATAGTTAGCTAAATGACAAAATCTTTTAAAACTGCTTCTCGGGACCTCATAAAGTTCATATCTTGGCATAACTTGGTTCGCGATTTGAGACCATTCTCGGATCGATATTTGGCAGTGACTTCATACTTCAAATCTTGAGAGACGTTCATGAAACAATGGTCTTCTCTTCATAAAAGGAATTTCTTCACTTGAAGTTTTGAGAGATTCTTCATATTTGGACCACGACTTCTTCATTTTTCTCCAATCTTTATTTTGGACTTTGATATACAACGATCCGCCTCCTTTTTGGACTTGGATCTATTTATCCTCATACCTTGTTAGGGCCTTTTCGGATAGACTTCTCCATGACTTTTGGGGAGTTTTGGCTTTTCGTCGTGTGTCTCAATCCTTCATATTGATTTTTGATAAATGATTCTTCACATCACTTTGGATCTTTTGCAACAAAATTGTAGCCCTCATGCCTTGTTAGGACCTTTTTGGACTCGCCAATCTTCGCATCCCGCTTCAATAAGTTATGCCTTGGCTATGAACTCTAATCCATACCGAGCAACTTTTAAACGATCTTGGGCTAGAAGCTAAGTAACTTTTCAAATCGTACAACCTTATTTATTCTGATAAATTTATTAGCAAGCGATGGGAGAATAGGCTTATAATTAACTCACCTAAATTCCCGAAAGAATACCAAACTTATAATTGACTCTATCATCTCTCGTTCTCCACAGTTTAAAATCTCAAGGAATGATACTTGTGGATGCTTAGCCTATTAAATCAAAGTTTTGGGTTTTCGAGTCGCCTATAGGATCTTGCAAATTCTTAGACTCTTTCAAGTTTAGTATTCGCATTTTAAAGTTCCCTTGATAAATGACTCTCTAGGATCAATTATAGGAACTTGCGAAAAGTTCTTGTTCTTATCTCGTGAGAGTTAAGACTTTCGCGTTTTATAGCTCCCTAAATAAAAGCCTAGCAAAACTTGACTTAAACACGTTAAGGATACTAGCTAGAGTAAACTTAGACAAGTAAACTCGGGTTGAGTCAAAAGATTCACAACGTTTGAAAATTAAAACCACTTTATTAAAAAATTATTCTAATAAGGAAAGAAAATAACTATACAAAGGTAAAAACAACTATACAACTAGGCCAAAATAGATTAAAATAAAACTTAAATTAAACTGATTTTTGGTTAGTTAATAAAAAGGGTTTGCTTGCAAGATCTTTCTTTGCGTTGCTCGTACCCAATTGATATATGTCGTTGTTTCGTTCTCGGTATCTTCTCGAATCGATCACGGTCAAAAGTGGAATCGTTGTAATTGGTGACTAAAAAGGGGGAGCTTTGGTCTAAATCTACTAAAATGATAAGTGCTAGAAGTAATAAAATTAAACTAAATACAATTACTGAGAATAAAGCTAGAATTTAAATGAAACAGTAAGTACCTCAATGTGGAGAAAGCAACTTATTCAGATTATTTATTCTCATGCAGAATAAAACTGGAAAACTCTATTCGGAATAACGGCTTATCCGGAATGTCTGCTCTACTCGGAATGTTTTAGTCTATCCGGAACATTTGCTCTTACTCGGAATAATACGGCTATGCGGAATATTGGCTCTACTCAGAATGTTTTAGGAAGAAAATTCTATTCGGAATAACATGGCTATGCGGAATAAAGTTCCTATGCGGAATAATATGGCCATGCGGAATAACAGTCTATCCTGAATAATTGCTCTACTCGGAAAAACTGCTCTATCCGGAATAAATGTGCTTATGTGGAATGTTAATCTATCCGGAATAAATACTCTACTCGGAATAATTGGTTATTCCGAATAGACAATAAAATCACTACTCTACTCGGAATAATTTGATATTCCGAATAACCAAGAAAATTACAACCTTGATCCGGAATAATGAAAATTCCGAACCAACAGTAAAATCACAAATCCCCTATTCGGAATCTGGGCGAACACAGTAAAGAAAAGCGAAGAACAGGGGATTCTTTTACACACGAATTTGACTCAAAATTCACCATGTTTTTAATCAAAACTTAAACCAATTTCACCACTAATCATTTACCTAAGGTAAACATCAATCCAAAACAACAAAAACACAAAACCCACTTACTTTTGATGATCAAACCAATAAAATGAAACTTGAAAACCTTGAATCACAAAGAGATGAAGAACAAGATGATAGAAAGATTAAATGTAAACTTGTATTAATGATTTAAGATTCAACAAACAAAATGGAAAGATTAAACTTACAAGATTCAAGAAGAAATCAAAGAAAATGAAAACCACTCCTTAAGGGAGATGGTTGTTCCTACGAACTAGGAGAAATGTAACTGAATGAAAAACTAGTGGAAGATTGTGATTGGGAGGAGTATTTATAGGCTTCCTCCTTGGTTGGTGAGTGGGCTTTCTCCCTTTCTTTTTGTCCTCTCGTCTTTTCAGAAAAGTTGACGTTTTCGATTTCGATTCGGATTTGTCGACGAATAAATTCAACTCGTCTTTTAATTTCTTCATTTAATAGACTTGAGTTTCTTCGACATGTGTAAATCTTCCATCTTTGGTCCTTTTCTTCGATAAATCTTCAAATAGGCCCATTGACTTCAAATCTTTTGCATCTCTTGGACTATAGACTTCGTCTTTTCATCTTTTTCCTCGATAAAACCCGTGCAATCCCACGTTTTCTCCAATATTTATCCGGTTGGCTCTGAAAACACAACAAACACACAAACCACACATAATTCCAAACAAATGACATTAAATACGCGTTTTGGTCTTGTTTTAGTAAGAAATAAGTTGTAAAAGGATGGGTGTTTTCACACCTATCAAATCCCCTACACTTAACCATTGCCATGCCCTCATGCAATGCTTAGTGATAAAGCAATTATACACTTTTCTCATAATCAATCAACCTTGACCTTATTAAAATTCTACTAAACAAAAATTTAAATACTAAGAGAAATTAAAAGGATAGAAACCATTTTCACTTGAAAATAGCTATATGGAAATAACTTGCAAAGAGATCAAGGACTTACATTAGGGCTTTGGTGCTGCGAAAACTTATCACCCTCAAGTTTCACGTTCCCCAAACTAAGCTTAAAAACGAGATCATTGTTATTATAAGTTAGCAATTCAAACACTTACACACATGGCTTAATTACATACTTAAACTCCCTTATTCCTAGGTGTACCTCTTATATTTTATTATTGTCTCGAATGATCAAGAGGATGCATTGTTGACTTATTTCGATAGTTATTTAGGCTAAAAATAAAGTGGAACGATTTAATCAATAGTTAGCTAAATGACAAAATCTTTTAAAACTGCTTCTCGGGACCTCATAAAGTTCATATCTTGGCATAACTTGGTTCGCGATTTGAGACCTTTCTCAGACCGATATTTGGCAGCGACTTCATACTTCAAATCTTGAGAGACATTCATGAAATAATGGCCTTCTCTTCATAATAGGAATTTCTTCACTTGAAGTTTTGAGAGATTCATACTTGGACCACGACTTGGATCTATTTATCCTCATACCTTGCTAGGGTCTTTTCGGATAGACTTCTCCATGATCTTTAGGGAGTATTTGCTTTTCGTCGTGTGTCTCGATCCGTCATATTGATTTTCGATAAATGATTCTTCTCATCACTTTTGGATCTTTAGAAACAAAATATAGCCCTCATGCCTTGTTAGGACCTTTTTGGACTCGCCAATCTTTGCATCCCGCTTCAATAAGTTATGCCTTAGCTATGAACTCTAATCCATACCGAGCAACTTTTAAACGATCTTGGGCTAGAAGCTAAGTAACTTTTAAAATTGTACAACCTTATTTATTGCAGATAAATTTATTAGCAAGCGATGGGAGAATAGGCTTATAATTAACTCACATAAATTCACGAAAGAATACCGAACTTATAATTGGCTCTATCATCTCTCGTTCTCCACAATTTAAAATCTCAAAGAATGAAACTCGTGGATGCTTAGCCTATTAAATCAAAGCTTTGGGTTTTCGAGTCATCTATAGGATCTTGCAAATTCTTAGGCTTTTTCAAGTTTAGAAATCGCGTTTTAAAGTTCCCTTGATAAACGACTCTCTAGGATCAATTATAGGAACTTGAGAAAAGTTCTTGTTCTTAACCCGTGAGAGTTAAGACTTTCGCATTTTATAGCTCCCTATATAAAAGCCTAGCAAAACTTGACTTAAACACGTTAAGGATACTAGCTAGAGTAGACTTAGACAAGTAAACTCGGGTTGAGTTAAAAGATTCACAACGTTTGAAAATTAAAACCACTTTATTAAACATCTATTCTAATAAGGAAAGAAAATAACTATACAAAGGTAAAAACAACTATACAACTAGGCCAAAATAGATTAAAAATTTTGAAAAATGTCGAAAAATCAAATTTTTCGGTTAAAATGAGGACAAATACAAGGAAAAGACCACTTACATTAGGGCTTTGGTGCTGCGAAAACTTATCACCCTCAAGTTTCACGTTCCCCAAACTAAGCTTAAAAACGAGATCATTGTTATTATAAGTTAGCAATTCAAACACTTACACACATGGCTTAATTACATGCTTAAACTCCCTTATTCCTAGGTGTATCTCTTATATTTTATTGTTGTCTTGAATGATCACGAGGATGCATTGTTGACTTATTTCGATAGTTATTTAGGCTAAAAATAAAGTGAACGATTTAATCAATAGTTAGCTAAAGGACAAAATCTTTTAAAACTGCTTCTCGGGACCTCATAAAATTCATATCTTGGCATAACTTGGTTCGCGATTTGAGACCTTTCTCGGACCGATATTTGGCAGAGACTTCATACTTCAAATCTTGAGAGACGTTCATGAAATAATGGTCTTCTCTTCATAATAGGAATTTCTTCACTTGAAGTTTTGAGAGATTCTTCATATTTGGACCACGACTTCTTCATTCTTCTCCAATCTTTATTTTGGATTTTGATATACAACGATCCGCCTCCTTTTTGGACTTGGATCTATTTATCCTCATACCTTGTTAGGGCCTTTTCGGATAGACTTCTCCATGACTTTTGGGGAGTTTTTGCTTTTCGTCGTGTGTCTCGATACTTCATATTGATTTTTGATAAATGATTCTTCACATCACTTTGGATCTTTAGCAACAAAATTGTAGCCCTCATGCCTTGTTAGGACCTTTTTGGACTCGCCAATCTTCGCATCCCGCTTCAATAAGTTATGCCTTGGCTATGAACTCTAATCCATACCGAGCAACTTTTAAACGATCTTGGGCTAGAAGCTAAGTAACTTTTCAAATCTTACAACCTTATTTATTGCAGATAAATTTATTAGCAAGCGATGGGAGAATAGGCTTATAATTAACTCACATAAATTCCCGAAAGAATACCAAACTTATAATTGACTCTATCATCTCTCGTTATCCACAGTTTAAAATCTCATGGAATGAGACTTGTGGATGCTTAGCCTATTAAATCAAAGTTTTGGGTTTTCGAGTCGTCTATAGGATCTTGCAAATTCTTAGACTCTTTCAAGTTTAGAATTCGCATTTTAAAGTTCCCTTGATAAATGACTCTCTAGGATCAATTTTAGGAACTTGCGAAAAGTTCTTGTTCTTAACCCGTGAGAGTTAAGACTTTCGCGTTTTATAGCTCCCTAAATAAAAGCCTAGCAAAACTTGACTTAAACACGTTAAGGATACTAGCTAGAGTAAACTTAGACAAGTAAACTCGGGTTGAGTCAAAAGATTCACAACGTTTGAAAATTAAAACCACTTTATTAAAAAATTATTCTAATAAGGAAAAAAAATAACTATACAAAGGTAAAAACAACTATACAACTAGGCAAAAATAGATTAAAAATTTTGAAAATGTCGAAAAATTAAATTTTCTGGTTAAATTGAGGACAAATGCGAGGAAAAGGCCACTTAACTTGGATAGAAGTCCCCCTACACTTAATATAAACATTGTCCTCAATGTTTAAGCATGTGGGAGTAAACTCCCCTACACTTAGGACATTGTGCACTTTGTTTAAATCTCGCTAAGGAAGAGACAACTAAAGAGATTCCTATTTTATTATTGAGAAATATAAAATAGTGAATCGAAAAGAGTTTAGGATAGAACAGGGAAGAAGGGAACACGGAATCACGGTTCGTCAATAGTCATCAAGAGTGTGTCTTTGAAGCGCTAATCCGTGCACATGATAAGAAAGAAAACAAGAAACACCACGGGGCTCCCCCTACACTTATGGTGAAAACAAGTAAAGATTGATAGATAATTAGGGTGCCTCCCAAAAAGCGCTTGTTTTGTTAACCGAGTCTCGAGCCAGACTCGTACCCGAATTAAATGGTCCATGGGGAAGCCTCGAATGTAATACCGGGATCAAAGACCTTGTCCTCGTTCCCGGTTGACATTAATGAAGGAGAGGCGGGGGGATAAGTCTTGAATGGGAGAAAGGTTCTTTCAACATACGAAAAGTATGTGAAATCAAGGTCCACGGGAGGTGGGGTGGGTAAAGGAAGCACATTGTCCTCCCCCAAAGACAATGGATGCTGAGCAAGCGGCAAAGCCGTAATGTTATCAATCATAAAATAATAAATGTCACCTCCCGGGTCAAAGCACTCATCCTCCGTAAGAGTGGCTAAAGGGGAGGATGAAAGGTGCTCGGGAGGGGGAGTTGGGACAATACCTTCCTGCAGCAAATTATCAAAAATAATATCCCCCTCCGTATCATTATCATCAATACCTGGAGGCATGGAGTGAATGTCGATTTCTTCCAGCAATGGGTCATTATCTTCAACGGGAGGAATAGATGGAGGCAAAGACTCGGAGAGAGAAGGAGAAGTCAACTCTTCGATTTGAGCAATAAGAAGATGAACTTTCCGTAATCTATCGCGAAGAAGCACGTCTTCCACCTTATCCACAAGATCATGTTCATCGGTGAACTTCTCGTAAGCCGGAGAGAATAAATCGTTATCGACCGCAGCTCTCAGTGAAGATTGAGAAATTTCAAAACTGAAATTCTCATAGCTTGGAGAAAAATCGTCACATTAGGATCGACCTCTTCCGTAAGAGCAACGTCGTCCTCAAGCTCCATAGCAGTCGGTATGTCACAAACCTCATCATCAAACAATTTATCGAGACCAAACCCACTAAGCTCACTCAATGTATCACAATCCTTAGACTCGTTTGGGATAGTGAGAGAAGGGATGACAATTGCACTAGGACATTGAGCAGTAAGATCATTCCAAGAAATAGTAGGCTCATCGTCATCATCATCATAATAGTATGGATACACTGGAGGAGGAGTATAAGTCTCGATATTCGATATTTGCTCTTGTCGTTGATCCTCTTGATATTTTTCGATGATCTTGTTGCAAGTTTCGTGAACTTTTTGAAAGCTGTTCAAAAATGCGGCCATTGGCTCGGGAGGAAGTGCGGAAAAGGGTTGATGATTGATGAAGTGTTGTGGGGGCTCAAAGTGTTGAAAACCTGAATTATAGCATGGTTGTGGCTCATAGTAGTTCATCGGTTGAGAAGAATTAGAAACCGGGTTTGGTTCGTAATAATCCATTGGTGAAGAAAACTGAGGACACGGATTTTGCTCATAATAATTCATTGGTTGACAATAATAGGTATCGTGAGGACCCCCACAGTTGTTGCAAAACGGGTAAGGAGAAAAATTGGGTGCATCTTGTGGATAGCTATTGTCATTGTCATAATTGTACCCCGGTTCTTGTCGGTAACCATACGGGTATTGAACCGGGCACGAAACAAGCCAATGAGAATCGCTTCCACAATAGATGCACGGGGGAACAGGAGGAGGTGGGTTCAAAAAGGACGAATTAGTCGAGTTGCACAAAGGACAAAATCTGAATAGGAATTGTGTATTGTCGATATCGTTGCCGCACCGCTCACATGTACACCATTGACAAGAGTCGTTCCCATACAATCATCTCCCACACCCGACGCAATGGACATAAAAATCCATAAAGAAAAATAGATAAGCAAGAAGAATATTTTTGGTGCAAAACTTTTGAAAAAGAAATGCTTTTTATGATTTTTCAAATGTTTTTGGGATTTTTGAAAATTTTTTACGCGAAAAATAACGTTCACAAGTGAACGGGTCCCAAAAGCCAACGCGTCTCTCACAAAAAACCTTCGATCCTCACGAAAAGAGCCGGCAGCGGCGCCATTTTAATAACTGATTTTTGGTTAGTTAATAAAAAGGGTTTGCTTGCAAGATCTTTCTTTGCGTTGCTTGTACCCAATTGATATATGTCGTTGTTTCATTCTCGGTATCTTCTCGAATTGATCACGGTCAAAAGTGGAATCGTTGTAATTGGTGACTAAAAAGGGGAAGCTTTGGTCTAAATCTACTAAAATGATAAGTGCTAGAAGTAATAAAATTAAACTAAATACAATTACTGAGAATAAAGCTAGAATTTAAATGAAACAGTAAGTACCTCAACGTGGAGAAAACAACTTATTCGGAATATTTCTTCTCATGCAGAATAAAACTGGAAAACTCTATTCGGAATAACGGCTTATCCGGAATGTCTGCTCTACTCGGAATGTTTTAGTCTATCCGGAACATTTGCTCTTACTCGGAATAATACGGCTATGCGGAATATTGGCTCTACTCGGAATGTTTTAGGAAGAAAACTCTATTCGGAATAACATGGCTATGCGGAATAAAGTTCCTATGCGGAATAATATGGTCATGCGGAATAACAGTCTATCCTGAATAATTGCTCTACTCGGAAAAACTGCTCTATCTGGAATAAATGTGCTTATGCGGAATGTTAATCTATCCGGAATAAATACTCTACTCGGAATAATTGGTTATTCCGAATAGAAAATAAAATCACTACTCTACTCGGAATAATTTGATATTCCGAATAACCAAGAAAATTACAACCTTGATCCGGAATAATGAAAATTCCGAACCAACAGTAAAATCACAAATCCCCTATTCGGAATCTGGGCGAACACAGTAAAGAAAAGCAAAGAACAGGGGATTCTTTTACACACGAATTTGACTCAAAATTCACCAAGTTTTTAATCAAAACTTAAACCAATTTCACCACTAATCATTTACCTAAGGTAAACATCAATCCAAAACAACAAAAACAAAAAACCCACTTACTTTTGATGATCAAACCAATAAAATGAAACTTGAAAACCTTGAATCACAAAGAGATGAAGAACAAGATGATAGAAAGATTAAATGTAAACTTGTATTAATGATTTAAGATTCAACAAACAAAATGGAAAGATTAAACTTACAAGATTCAAGAAGAAATCAAAGAAAATGAAAACCACTCCTTAAGGGAGATGGTTGTTCCTACGAACTAGGAGAAATGTAACTGAATGAAAAACTAGTGGAAGATTGTGAATGGGAGGAGTATTTATAGGCTTCCTCCTTGGTTGGTGAGAGGGATTTCTCCCTTTCTTTTTTTCCTCTCGTCTTGTCAGAAAAGTTGACGTTTTCGATTTCGATTCGGGATTTGTCGACGAATAAATTCAACTCGTCTTTTAATTTCTTCATTTAATAGACTTGAGTTTCTTCGACATGTGTAAATCTTCCATCTTTGGTCCTTTTCTTCGATAAATCTTCAAATACGCCCATTGACTTCAAATCTTTTGCATCTCTTGGACTATAGACTTCGTCTTTTCGTCTTTTTCCTCGATAAAACCCGTGCAATCCTATGTTTTCTCCAATATTTATCCGGTTGGCTCTGAAAACACAACAAACATGTAACACCAGAGAATTTTCCTTACCATAAATAATAATAAATTATAATAATTTTTTTTTATTTGAAATTCATTTTTGAGCGTTATCAAACTTATTAGATTTGAAAACGGGACATGTTTCGACAAAGTTTAAAAATCGCACAGTCTGCGTACCGACACAAGGTTATTTTGACAAACTTATATTTTGACAAAGAATTAATTAATTAAATTAAATTTTATATTTAATTGTGACGAGATATTTAATAAAATTATTTATTAAATTATTTAGTATTTTGATTTCAATAACATTTGTTATAAACGCGAATAATCAAGTTTAAGTATATTTTTCCTTAAAACGAACATTGTATAAGAAACCTAATAAATAATTAACATTTAATTGGATTTATAAACGATTTATGAAATACTTGTCATATAAACTATCCATTTTCGTGGAAAAAGTATTTTAAAAACAACGGTAAAAACTTCGGATCGTGAATATAATTTTATCAAACCCGATCGAGTCTCGAGATAAGTTTAAACAAGATAAAAGAAAACTTTATTAACTATTTACATTTTCAACCCTATACTATATACAACTTACCATTTCATTTTAATACTTTCATTTTTATTATATATATATATATATTAAACTACACATTTTACTTTCATATTTCATTTTACAAACACACACACCCAAACCCTAACCCTAAACACTCTCTCTCTCCCTCATAAAGAATCCGGCCACCGGAAAACTTTTCCGGCGCCGTCACCATTTTCCGGCCAAAATCCGGCGAGCCCAAAACATTACTCCGTCACCCGATCTATGCACCCACCATCCTCCCGTCAACCACCAAGACCCCCGCCATGATCAGCCGCCATGCCCTACCATCACGCAGCCACCCACACCATGACCACCTTTCCCTGCCGTGTAAACCTCCAAACCCCCGCTGCTGCAACCCTAGCCGCCTCCACCTGCTGTCCGCCACTGTTACAAGCCGCGCTGCCAGCCGCCGCCGTTTAAACCATCACCATCCACCATCTTGTCACCCCTGTCGAAACCCACCAGCCGCAACACCGTGACTCCACCACTTACCCGTCGAACCACCATCACCCTCGATCTACACCGTCACGTGTGTGGTCGTTTTCCCACTGTTACCACCGGAACCACCCTAAAAAGGTGGTGTTCGGACTTGTTTTCACCACCACAGCCGCACCGCAGTGGTGTCGAGCTTGTGGTGGGTTTGTTATTCTCGAGGCCTTGTATTCTTGCATCTTGATTACCGACTCAATTGGGTGTGTTTGTTTTAGTAAATCTGTCCAAATAAGGGTGCGTTTGTTTCTGCGTTTATCAGCCCATCGGGGTGTTTGGATATGGTTTTATCAGCTACATAGAAGTGTTTGGTTTCGGGTTTTAAAAACTGCCAATAAGGGTGTGTTTGGATATTGGTTTAAGCTTTTCATTTTAGGGCGTTTGGATTTGCGGATAACAAAGAGGTTGAAGTGTTTAAGTCGAAAGTGTTGATTATTGGAAGTGTTTAGTTATTGATTAATTTAAGTATATTATTAACAATTCGACACCGATTAATTTTATATAATAAAATTATTTGGACGTTTGCAACACAGATTAATCTTGAAAGTGAAAAGTGATAATTTTGTGATTACGGGAAACGTTGTAAAAACGAATAGGTCATGCCCGAATTTTTATAAATTTAATATTTATTTAGTTTCTTAAATATTATTTAGAACCTAAAACCCTCTTATTTTAGAAATATTAAATGGACAATAATGAAACAACGATTTATAAAATATTATTTTATAAAAATCATAATTATTGTATATACTATTGAACTATAAAAACGTGTGTCCCCTTTTATAAAATGATCTTTATTTAATTAATGAGTCATTTTTAAAGTGTGTCGAATTATCTAACTTTATTTTATTTGCAAGGGATTGCATGCTTGGAGTATTTTATTCTTTTATTTTTATCTTCCTTGAGCTTTGTATGTGTCGCGTGTCATGTACATTATGAGTTATTCGTGCGTTGTCTGTCCTTGTCATATAATTCAAGGTATGAATTATATACATGTTCCGTTCTCTTATGTGTAATATATATTAGGTATATATATTACATACATGGTGGTACCTTTCGCTTCACCTTACTGAACCGATTACCGAACCGATTACTGAACCGATTACCGAACCGATTACTGAACCGATTACCGAACCGATTACTGAACCGATTACCGAATGATTTCGACATGGGATTTATACGGTTTATGAACCGATGGTATTGATGAAACTTTTCATCTGGGAAGCTTGGATGCATCGATTTGGGATGCTGGGAGATGATCGATAAGATAAACTGTGACTTCCGGTATCGAGCAGTTCCGGCCTACGCTACACTGCTCTTGTATTCACGTCTTTGCAAATTGTTCTGCAACATCGATGTGAGTTCATACCCCACCTATTTTTATTTTCAAAATCGCTTTATAAATGTTTTGAATCTCTTTTGGGGGAGATACATGCTTGTCGATGTCAAATGCGTGTTTTGCATTTCAATGATTGTTTACGATATACATGTCTTCACTTTCCATGCGTTATTGTGATAAATACAAGTCGATATCTTATTGAAGATTGCTTATATTGTGTACGTGCCTGTAGTTTAGTGGATTGTTGACGTGACATGTGTGTTTATACATTAGGGATTATTGATGATTTATACTTGTGAATATCTGAGCTATCCCATGGCTCCTTTTTAAACTGCTCTGTATGTTTAATACTGTGAAGTGAAATGACTGCTTGTGCTTGCTTGTGGACGCAAAAGAATTGAACCTGTGAACACTCAGTGAACTTCGTTTATGATTAGCCTAAGTTGCTTGAGCCATAGTCCCCACTATCGTGAATCGTTAGTTACTCTGCTGGAGTAAGCTCTTATGTTACGGATAGATCTATTGAGGGCTGACAACCTCCACTCGGGCATTCTGACACCGGACGAGTGTGTACCATTTGTATGAACGGAGTTATCTTGGCTAGGTAATCCATTGGGGCAATTTTATATGTGCAATCTATTGCATGTACTGGATCACTAGTTTCGATGTCACGAGCTTAGCGCTATCATAAACACTGAAACACCCGATTTATCCTACACTTGGAACTATATCTCCTATAGTTGCCTTGGGTACTTGAACTGAACTTTTGCGGTCCATCTTGCTATGAATCTTGAATATGATCTTTTGATATGATCTTGCTATGAATCTTGAATATGATCTTTTGATATGATCTTGCTATGAATCTTGAATATGATCTTTTGATATGATCTTGCTATGAATCTTGAATATGATCTTTTGATATGATCTTGCTATGAATCTTGAATATGATCTTTTGATATGATCTTGCTATGAATCTTGAATATGATCTTTTGATATGATCTTGCTATGAATCTTGAATATGATCTTTTGATATGATCTTGCTATGGATCTTGAATATGATCTTTTGATATGATCCTGCTATGAATCTTGAATATGATCTTTTGATATGATCTTGTTATGAATCTTGAATATGATATTTTGCTATGATCTTGAATGTGAATCTTGACTATGATCTTGCTATGCTCTCGAACGTGAATAATGAACATGATATTGGTATGAATATTGACTGTGATCAGGTATAGATCTGATATGAATCTTAACTGTGATATCAATATGAATCGTGACTGTGGTAAGGTAAGGCTCTTGACATGAATTTTATATGTGGTTTGACATAATTCTTGCATGAGATATGATATGATTATTGAACATGGAATGATAAAATCCTTATGTGTGGTATTGACATAATTCATACATGTGGGCTTGAAATGATGCTTACTTGCTGGTTTGGTACGGTTCTCGTGTGCTAGTTTGACATGATGTTTATTGCCGGTCTGTTATGATGTTTGTATGCGTGGTTGATATGATTCTTATATGTCGGTTGACCTGATTTGTATGTGCGGTTTTGGTATGATTGTGACATTAACATGACCCTAGAACATGATACTGTCTTGTATGTTACTGTGACCATTGAATTTAACTTGGATATGAAATTAATGATGAACTTAAGATTGAACTAAAATAAACTGTAAGCTTGATCTACAACTTGTGCATGAAATGAAGTTGTTGTGTTAACTGTTATGCTAATTCTAAACTTTGATGTAATGTCTCTTTATTTTGAAACTCTGGATTTCTAAACGTTCTTACGATACTACTTTTAGTAGTTGTCTTTGTAAACTTTTAAAGTGTCTTGAACATTTTAATAAAACTTATGAACTCGCCAACCTTTGTGTTGACACTTTTAAGCATGTATTCTCAGGTACTTGACCGTGTGATTATTTGGAGTCAACATTGTGATATTTGGCATAGAGGTCGTTCTCTCGGATCAAGACTCGGATAATCATGACGTAACAGGCCCCAATACTTATGGGCTTCCGCTGGGCCGATTTGGGGGTGTTACAGAATGGTATCAGAGCCTTGGTTATAGAGAACTAGGTGTTATTGTATAGGCCTAGACTATAACCGATGCTCTCTTGTGTTTTATCATGTCATTATGCTTATTCTTCTGATATATGAATATGTGCTTTACATGATATGATTACTTATCCGCTGCTATGTGAATACTTGCCATGCATGTTTGCGATCTCTTGTTCCACTATTATGTGAATGTTTGCTTCACATGTTACGATTGCTTCATGCGCTGTTGTATGGGTATTTGATCTGCATGTTTGTTATTACCTTATGCGTTACTCATATAGTAATATACCATATATTTCGTTGATTTTATTCTTGCATTGTTTAGATCTCTGTATGCTGTCACTTATCATGTGCTTTCTTGAAAAACGAAAGTAAAATTCTTTTCTACATTGTATCTTCTAGATCTATATATTTTTACGATCGATTTACTAAACCTATATACTTTAAAAACATAAATATAGTTTTTATAAAAATATAAGTTGTAGTATATTTATAGAATCTATGGATGGAAGAATATTTTTGGTGAATCACTGGTGTTTATGAGTTTTGAGTACAAACTAGTAGTGTTGCTATAAATGGGTGTGTTTAAAAGTGGTGAAAATATATCTTTACAAACGTTATACATTTTGTCCTAAATTAATATTGAGCTTAAAGCGTTATAAAAATTGTTTTGACACTAGATTAGCACGAGATTATGAAAGTACAAGTTAATACCTCTGTTTTGATATATTATGAGCAAACATCGAATTTGAATGAGCAGGATATGTGTGTTTGAAATTTGTTGACGGAAAAATTTAATTTTTGTGGAAACGCTAAAAGTATACTCGCGGTCTATAATTTAAATGTGGTCGAAAGGACGTTTTTGAGTTAACCGAGCTATTTTGAGTGTCGAAATGAGTATAAAATATTGTATATGATTGCTGGGAACGTTTTGAAAAGGGGTAAAAGCGTGTATTGGACTTAATTGGCAATTGTTACCACGTGAACGTTGTAAGGGAGTATTTTGCGGAAAATAAGCTATTGGGTTACTGTGATTGGAGAAAGTGTTGAAAATATGAGATTTTGGTCGAGATTTGAGTACTTACTAAAAATGGAAAATTTTGAAATGGCGCCGAAAGGCTGTCGAATTTTTCCGTAAAAAGTGTGTTGCGAAATTTACTAAATTAAATATGGGTGAATTAAAATTTACATCGAAAGACTTTCGAAATTACGTCGAGTCAAAATAAACATTTTTGCTTACGTATAAGTTACTAATATTAACTATATGATTTCGACGAGACATATTTTATCTATGAAACCAAGCACATGATTGGCAAGTGACATACGTGATAGACTTATATGATTTATTTGCTCGCGCCTGAACTATGGTATTATGTTTAGGTTGTTGCTAGTGTTGGTCGCTCTTACTTGATTTTTATATTTATGCTGATTGATTCCTTGCTTGCGACGAGGCTATAGTTTTTTATTAAACTGCTTCATATGTCTAATGTTTTGGGATGCAATAGATGCTTGATTCGCGCGTTTGCTATTATCTTATATACCGCTACATGACTCTGCTTGCGATTGCTTTATGCACCATAGAGATAATTGCCTTATCTGTTTATGATTGCTTTATACGCTGCCATATGACTATATGCATTACGTAGCTATGATTGTTTTATTTATACAATCATACTTAATTACGAGACTTACCCGACGATGAGTGAGACTCGTGTGATCGGGAAGATTCTTTAATTATTTATTTGATAACCATCATAATATATCATTATATTATATACGGATTCTTTGTTTGATACGTGTTATCACGCACGTTATTGCGTGACTTCGATTTATTTTCTTCCGCTTATGAATTTGAACGTCTATTTATGGAAAGCAACTCACTGACGACTCCTGCGCTTGCTTTTGACAATTTCCTCTAATAACGTTTTAGAGATTATAACCATTTTCAGTGAGATTTTTCCCGCTGATAACTATTATAATATATTATCTTCTTGATTATGATTTATGACCTTACATTCCATGCACGTCTACAGTCACGCTATCGCAAACACCTATTATTGGAGTGTAACTGGTCGACGTCTCGTTTTGATTATCTGATGTAATTTTATGTTATATCATTTGGACTGTTTGCCTGTCTAAATGTTGCGGTGTGACTCCAATCAGGGTACTTATGACTTCATATTTAAATGGAATGGGACGTTTAAATATGGAACATGAGTCTCCTGACGACAAGTTAATTATGATTTTGTATTTAGATGGCATGAGACGTCCAAATGTGAAATCATAAGCCACCAGACCCGAAGCTTATTTATGGTTCCGTATTGAGATGGTATGGGACGTTTGAATACGGAAGGTGTAAATAAACTGGTTGTAAACTCTCTTGGTAATATCTATCTCCTTAGATATTTGATCTATATATGTATATATATCTTGGTAAATCTTGTCGAGATAATTGAGTAAGATGAGTTATGAGGTCTTTATTGAAATGGATTGGGACGCCCTTACATTTGAATAAAGAAGTTATAAATCGCTTAACCAGAGGTTTATTGTTTATATTTACATAGATTGGGACGCCTCTATATGTAAATGTAAATTATAAACAAGTGGCCTTAAGCGCATCTGACATCATTTCATATTTACGTTATTCTTCTATAATTCCAATTCTGGAATGTGTTTCTTTTGACTCATGATTCGTCCGCATGATTTTAATCATTGATTTATCTTCTTACCATTATCATTATTGCGTGTTGGCGAAAGATTTCATAAATTTCATTTGACTCATGAATTGTTGCACGGATTTTTCCGAATGAACACCAATCGACGTGAGCCTAATAAGCTGTCTGCTGTGAACCCTATTTCAACTTTTCTGAATCGACGACTTGCTAAAATTCCATGGCTGAATGGATAAAGCGCCCAACCGGCAAATTCGTAGATTCGATCCCTGCTGGATGCACTTTTGACGTTCTTCACTTCTAATTGTCCCTTATTTATTCTATGAACCCTGACCGACATTTAAGATGTTGGCGACTTGTCAAACTCTTCGCTTCTAGTTGTCCATATCTGTTCTTTGAACTGTTACTGCCTTGTCAGATTGATTGCCAAACCTTTCGGATACATTCCAGCTTTACCTATTTCTTTCCGACATTCTTGACACTTCTAAACCTAGTAACAACGATCAAGTTTTGAGGACAAAACTCAAAATAAAACGTGGATGATGTAACACCAGAGAATTTTCCTTACCATAAATAATAATAAATTATAATAATTTTTTTTTATTTGAAATTCATTTTTGAGCGTTATCAAACTTATTAGATTTGAAAACGGGACATGTTTCGACAAAGTTTAAAAATCGCACAGTCTGCGTACCGACACAAGGTTATTTTGACAAACTTATATTTTGACAAAGAATTAATTAATTAAATTAAATTTTATATTTAATTGTGAAGAGATATTTAATAAAATTATTTATTAAATTATTTAGTATTTTGATTTCAATAACATTTGTTATAAACGCGAATAATCAAGTTTAAGTATATTTTTCCTTAAAACGAACATTGTATAAGAAACCTAATAAATAATTAACATTTAATTGGATTTATAAACGATTTATGAAATACTTGTCATATAAACTATCCATTTTCGTGGAAAAAGTATTTTAAAAACAACGGTAAAAACTTCGGATCGTGAATATAATTTTATCAAACCCGATCGAGTCTCGAGATAAGTTTAAACAAGATAAAAGAAAACTTTATTAACTATTTACATTTTCAACCCTATACTATATACAACTTACCATTTCATTTTAATACTTTCATTTTTATTATATATATATATATATTAAACTACACATTTTACTTTCATATTTCATTTTACAAACACACACACCCAAACCCTAACCCTAAACACTCTCTCTCTCCCTCATAAAGAATCCGGCCACCGGAAAACTTTTCCGGCGCCGTCACCATTTTCCGGCCAAAATCCGGCGAGCCCAAAACATTACTCCGTCACCCGATCTATGCACCCACCATCCTCCCATCAACCACCAAGACCCCCGCCACGATCAGCCGCCATGCCCTACCATCACGCAGCCACCCACACCATGACCACCTTTCCCTGCCGTGTAAACCTCCAAACCCCCGCTGCTGCAACCCTAGCCGCCTCCACCTGCTGTCCGCCACTGTTACAAGCCGCGCTGCCAGCCACCGCCGTTTAAACCATCACCATCCACCATCTTGTCACCCCTGTCGAAACCCACCAGCCGCAACACCGTGACTCCACCACTTACCCGTCGAACCACCATCACCCTCGATCTACACCGTCACGTGTGTGGTCGTTTTCCCACTGTTACCACCGGAACCACCCTAAAAAGGTGGTGTTCGGACTTGTTTTCACCACCACAGCCGCACCGCAGTGGTGTCGAGCTTGTGGTGGGTTTGTTATTCTCGAGGCCTTGTATTCTTGCATCTTGATTACCGACTCAATTGGGTGTGTTTGTTTTAGTAAATCTGTCCAAATAAGGGTGCGTTTGTTTCTGCGTTTATCAGCCCATCGGGGTGTTTGGATATGGTTTTATCAGCTACATAGAAGTGTTTGGTTTCGGGTTTTAAAAACTGCCAATAAGGGTGTGTTTGGATATTGGTTTAAGCTTTTCATTTTAGGGCGTTTGGATTTGCGGATAACAAAGAGGTTGAAGTGTTTAAGTCGAAAGTGTTGATTATTGGAAGTGTTTAGTTATTGATTAATTTAAGTATATTATTAACAATTCGACACCGATTAATTTTATATAATAAAATTATTTGGACGTTTGCAACACAGATTAATCTTGAAAGTGAAAAGTGATATTTTGTGATTACGGGAAACGTTGTAAAAACGAATAGGTCATGCCCGAATTTTTATAAATTTAATATTTATTTAGTTTCTTAAATATTATTTAGAACCTAAAACCCTCTTATTTTAGAAATATTAAATGGACAATAATGAAACAACGATTTATAAAATATTATTTTATAAAAATCATAATTATTGTATATACTATTGAACTATAAAAACGTGTGTCCCCTTTTATAAAATGATCTTTATTTAATTAATGAGTCATTTTTAAAGTGTGTCGAATTATCTAAGTTTATTTTATTTGCAAGGGATTGCATGCTTGGAGTATTTTATTCTTTTATTTTTATCTTCCTTGAGCTTTGTATGTGTCGCGTGTCATGTACATTATGAGTTATTCGTGCGTTGTCTGTCCTTGTCATATAATTCAAGGTATGAATTATATACATGTTCCGTTCTCTTATGTGTAATATATATTAGGTATATATATTACATACATGGTGGTACCTTTCGCTTCACCTTACTGAACCGATTACCGAACCGTTACTGAACCGATTACCGAACCGATTACTGAACCGATTACCGAACCGATTACTGAACCGATTACCGAATGATTTCGACATGGGATTTAAACGGTTTATGAACCGATGGTATTGATGAAACTTTTCATCTGGGAAGCTTGGATGCATCGATTTGGGATGCTGGGAGATGATCGATAAGATAAACTGTGACTTCCGGTATCGAGCAGTTCCGGCCTACGCTACACTGCTCTTGTATTCACGTCTTTGCAAATTGTTCTGCAACATCGATGTGAGTTCATACCCCCCCTATTTTTATTTTCAAAATCGCTTTATAAATGTTTTGAATCTCTTTTGGGGGAGATACATGCTTGTCGATGTCAAATGCGTGTTTTGCATTTCAATGATTGTTTACGATATACATGTCTTCACTTTCCATGCGTTATTGTGATAAATACAAGTCGATATCTTATTGAAGATTGCTTATATTGTGTACGTGCCTGTAGTTTAGTGGATTGTTGACGTGACATGTGTGTTTATACATTAGGGATTATTGATGATTTATACTTGTGAATATCTGAGCTATCCCATGGCTCCTTTTTAAACTGCTCTGTATGTTTAATACTGTGAAGTGAAATGACTGCTTGTGCTTGCTTGTGGACGCAAAAGAATTGAACCCTGTGAACACTCAGTGAACTTCGTTTATGATTAGCCTAAGTTGCTTGAGCCATAGTCCCCACTATCGTGAATCGTTAGTTACTCTGCTGGAGTAAGCTCTTATGTTACGGATAGATCTATTGAGGGCTGACAACCTCCACTCGGGTATTCTGACGCCGGACGAGTGTGTACCATTTGTATGAACGGAGTTATCTTGGCTAGGTACTCCATTGGGGCAATTTTATATGTGCAATCTATTGCATGTACTGGATCACTAGTTTCGATGTCACGAGCTTAGCGCTATCATAAACACTGAAACACCCGATTTATCCTACACTTGGAACTATATCTCCTATAGTTGCCTTGGGTACTTGAACTGAACTTTTGCGGTCCATCTTGCTATGAATCTTGAATATGATCTTTTGATATGATCTTGCTATGAATCTTGAATATGATCTTTTGATATGATCTTGCTATGAATCTTGAATATGATCTTTTGATATGATCTTGCTATGAATCTTGAATATGATCTTTTGATATGATCTTGCTATGAATCTTGAATATGATCTTTTGATATGATCTTGCTATGAATCTTGAATATGATCTTTTGATATGATCTTGCTATGAATCTTGAATATGATCTTTTGATATGATCTTGCTATGGATCTTGAATATGATCTTTTGATATGATCCTGCTATGAATCTTGAATATGATCTTTTGATATGATCTTGTTATGAATCTTGAATATGATATTTTGCTATGATCTTGAATGTGAATCTTGACTATGATCTTGCTATGCTCTCGAACGTGAATAATGAACATGATATTGGTATGAATATTGACTGTGATCAGGTATAGATCTGATATGAATCTTAACTGTGATATCAATATGAATCGTGACTGTGGTAAGGTAAGGCTCTTGACATGAATTTTATATGTGGTTTGACATAATTCTTGCATGAGATATGATATGATTATTGAACATGGAATGATAAAATCCTTATGTGTGGTATTGACATAATTCATACATGTGGGCTTGAAATGATGCTTACTTGCTGGTTTGGTACGGTTCTCGTGTGCTAGTTTGACATGATGTTTATTGCCGGTCTGTTATGATGTTTGTATGCGTGGTTGATATGATTCTTATATGTCGGTTGACCTGATTTGTATGTGCGGTTTTGGTATGATTGTGACATTAACATGACCCTAGAACATGATACTGTCTTGTATGTTACTGTGACCATTGAATTTAACTTGGATATGAAATTAATGATGAACTTAAGATTGAACTAAAATAAACTGTAAGCTTGATCTACAACTTGTGCATGAAATGAAGTTGTTGTGTTAACTGTTATGCTAATTCTAAACTTTGATGTAATGTCTCTTTATTTTGAAACTCTGGATTTCTAAACGTTCTTACGATACTACTTTTAGTAGTTGTCTTTGTAAACTTTTAAAGTGTCTTGAACATTTTAATAAAACTTATGAACTCGCCAACCTTTGTGTTGACACTTTTAAGCATGTATTCTCAGGTACTTGACCGTGTGATTATTTGGAGTCAACATTGTGATATTTGGCATAGAGGTCGTTCTCTCGGATCAAGACTCGGATAATCATGACGTAACAGGCCCCAATACTTATGGGCTTCCGCTGGGCCGATTTGGGGGTGTTACAAAACACACAAACCACGCATAATTCCAAACAAATGACATTAAATACGCGTTTTGGTCTTGTTTTAGTAAGAAATAAGTGGTAAAAGGATGGGTGTTTTCACACCTATCAATAACTTATCCTCACAACGAGAAATTAACCTTTCTCGGTCATGAGCTTGTATTAAAACATTCGAAGTTTTAAGCTCAGAAAGGAAAGTATATCTTTTAAATAAGAGAACTTTTCCTCATAACGAGAAATTAACCTTTCTCGGTCATGAGCTTTCCGTTAAAACAGTCAAAGTTTTCAAGCTCATGAAAACGAATTCTAAGTAAATGTCAGCTTAGGACTCGTCCTTCAGATAAAAGGAAAGTTTATCGCCGATGGTAACTTATCCTTACAACGAGAAGTTTACAACTTCTCGGACTTGAGCTTTCCTAAGATATTCCAAATCTTAAGCTCAAGTAATTGGTTTTCAAAACTTTGAACACAATTTTTCAAGAATTTCTCAAAAGGTTTTTCTAAATCTTTCAAAATTGTGTGTTCAAAAACGTTTTGATAAAAAGTGCATGTCTTTTGGAATTGATAATATTTACGAACCTAGAAATGTCATTCAATAATGACACGGGGTTGTAAATAAAGTTCGAGCAGAAGTTTAAATGATTTAAAACATGTTCAAAATGGTTTGCTATTATTTCAGATAGTAACCCGATTTTCTTATTCAAGTCAACATTTCACCGGAATGCTTTGACTCAACAACGGGAATTAATTTTCTCGAGCATGGTTTACTTTATAACCATGTAAGGTATTGTGTTTACGTAATAACACAATCTAACACGAATTTATGTACGTTTCAGTGCATTTATTTGTTAAAACAAGAGAAATCTTGTTTTTATGAAGTTATCATCTCCACCAATCGTAGCAATTTACAATTGATATCTACATACTCGACGATGCGACTACTCAAATGAAGACTACAACTCTTTCAATAGAACACGGGTCAACAATTGAGGGGGAGCAATTGTCTAGCATTCAGAATCTTTGACGCCGAAAGTGCCAAGTTCACATGTTGGTGTCAAGACAACGATATCAATCGTATACATGGAGTCAAGAGATAACTTCACACGTGATGAGGCGACCAACATTCGTGAACAAGAACCATGTACTTCTTTCATATGATGTTCTCTATCATTCAGGTCCAACCTCGTAAATTGCTAGTATTGTGAATTCATTATCATATATGATCTTTGCACGTGATAAATACCTTACACTTGTGTTTAAAAGGTATTTAATTTACGTTTCAAGTAGACCCTCATTAATTTGAGGGGGAGCTTGTGTAATTCATGAAGATACTTGGCGTTGCATTTTTCTTCCCAAGTTTTCTTAAAATGCTATTAAATCAATTGATATTAAAAACATCGATTGGGTTAATATTTTTAATATGGGGGAGAAAATGTGATTTAATATGGGAAATGATTAATCACAAATGGTTTGACTTAACGTGCTAGCTCATCCCGACATGTGCGAAATGTTTTCGGATATCATGGCATGTGTTAAGGGGGAGCAAAATGGATTTGCACTTCAAAATGGATTTCATGGTGACATACACTTACCCAAAACATCTCTATTCACGACGGTGAAGATTGTGGTGATATAAGGATGGTAGGATAGGTTAAAGTCCAATGATTACTCTTGAACCGGAGGAATCTTCCCAAGGACATTCCATAGCTAGAAATAGTAGTCCTTAGGAAAGATGGAGAAAGATTGTGAACGTAGCTGAATGCCGACCAAGTACTTAAGTTAGCACTGGAACAATCACAACAAGGTGCTAGTGATGACGTATTGGTAAGCATTGAAGGGGTTGAAGAATGAAAAAAAATTATAAAGATAAAGGGTGTAAAGAAAGAAGCCCTCCTTACAACTTAGGCAGAAACCGAGTCAATACATATGCTATTAAGATCATTGTTTAATGATTCTTGATATTGAAGACAGACATCATGGACCCAGTGATGCAAGGCACAACCCATCCCAGCTAACTCAGATATCTCTTAAAAGATATTTGTTTTAATCACACGGAGACAACACATTATCTATTGATTTATTCACTACGAATAAATTGGTATTGAAATGGTGGCACTCCTCTCCAGCCTCCGATCACTAAAAATCCAAAATGCACGATTGAGTCTAGAGCCATTTGAGATCATCAAATATCTCATTAGGACACACTTTCATATTTCCTTGCTTCTTCACACACTGTGAAAAGTAAGAAAGATCTTAAGAGTCCTACGCAAAATCTTCATGATCTTGCCTGAACATCCGAGTAATACTAAAGTATTTACAATGAAGATGGAAATCCTTCTTGAGCGAATATCAAAAAGCTCATGGTAGGTGACTTGTGCGATTCTTTATGAATCAAACTTGTGATAACTGGAAAGCAACAGTGGTTTAATTCTTAAATGAATTTAAACACGTTCCAGGCCTCTACGTAATATCTTAGTGATCTTGCCAGAACACTCAGAGTGATACATTAGTGTTCACAGTGATGAGTGGAAATCCTTCTAGTGTTAACCTCAAACAACACTTGGTAGGTAACTTGCAAGATTCTATATGAATCAAGCTCGTGACAACTGGAAAGCAACGATGGTGCGGTTCTTAATTGAATTTCACTTGTTCCAGGAACATGAATTGACGGCTTCAAATCATGCGGATATTATTATCCAAATGATTCACTCTTTACGTTCGCAGTCAGCTTTGGACGGTCGAGTAAAGAGAACGGGTTTACCCGCGAAATCTTGTCAAGGAGGCTCTTTACTGAAACTACCTGCCACAAGTGCGATATTTAATATCGTCCAACGGTCTTCACCGATCGGAGGTAAAATGCTACCGAATTAGAATGAAATGTTCAAGGCCATTTCATCCGTGTATATGGTTTGTTGTTAACTGCCTTATGCAGCGTAACAAGAAGGTGGCATGGCGGTGTACAATCCAGAAGAAGTCGTCACCACATGCTTATACTGCATACACTCAGTACTTCAACGAATTCAAGAAAGTCTGAAGGTCAAGTCTTCCGCTGTATCAAACTCTGAAGCTTTCAAGAATTTATAAAGGTATAAGTATGTGGAACATGAAGTCACGAGGAGGCAAATATCACAAGTGATGAATGCACAAGGTCAAAGCAAGGACACATGCTCAAGACCAAAGTCAAAGATCTCATCAGCATATTCACAAGAACAAGATCGAAGACTCAAGCATAGTATGCTAGGTTTAAGATTTTGTAAGATGGTGTGACCTCCCTTTGGGGGAGATTGTTGGAAATACGTTTTTCCAAGGAAAGTCTGGGTCACATCATTATTAGCATAGATCACAAGATATAGACTATTTAGGACATTGTAACTTGGAGTGACCTCCCTTTGGGGAAGATTGTTGGAAATACGTTTTTACGTACTTAGAAAGGATCGGTCACTCCAATGATATTGGGCTCGTGATCCAATATAGTCTATATAGCCCACATGTAGGGTGGGATATATAAACCCCCTCCTAGCATGTTAGGAGGGGTGGCTAACTTTGTTTTCTCACTTTTCATTAATACAACTTTTACTTTCTCTCTCTACCCTTCCCTCTCCTCTTTCTCTCTCTAGTTCATCTTCATCTTCCTCCTTCTCCATTCCATTTCAATAGATAATCATAACCTTGCTAAATCCTAAGAAACCGTAGACCTACACTAAAATATCCCTATGAAGCTTCCAGAATCGAATTTGGTTGTTGACAGCCTGTTAGGATAAATCTTAGACGTATATTTTCTCCTTGGAGGACAAGTAGTTGATGTACACCCTTGATTTGTCCATGTCAATGATCTTTGCTAGGTGTTGTCTTGTGGTTGGTCCTTGTGGGGTCTTCCTGGTAGTGGGATTGAAGGTTTAAGTGTTGGGATGTGATTCATGTGTGGTGAATCACACATGAGTCTAACCAATTTAACTTTCCCCTTTGTTTTGCTCCTTTTTGATCCTGGGTAAAAAGATGTTCAAGCTGTGATAAAATCTCTACAGTAAGAGTTACCCGCGTGTATTTAGGATTCAAACTTTCAGAATGACAGGTTTGGTCCTTGGTTTTTCATGTTTTGTTCATTTGGTAAATAAAAACGACTAACTCTCATTTCCTTTGTTAAGGAAGTTTTGGTTTTTATACTTTTGGCACAAAACTTTTCCAAAAAGATTTCAAGGGTTTGTTTTTCTAATTTCTTGATTCTTTGAGGACTGATTTTGAACATTCCTCATCTTTGAAGGTCTTCATTGTATGTTTGACTTCATGGAGGACCATTGTTGACAATTTTGAATCTTAGGGGACTAATCTTGCTAAATCTTCAAAGTTGAGGGACCATTTTGTAATTTTGACAAACCTAAGGGAACAAACTTGTAATTATGAAAATACAAGGGTATTAAGTGTCATTTCTTCATAAATGAGGGATCATTCTTGTACATCTTCAAGTCTTCAAGGTATATTCTTTGAGAAATCATGAACTAGGGCCCGGTTCATTGTGCGACTTCGTTTCTCGTGTTCGTTTTTCCTTGGTTCTTGTGATCTTTTGTCTTTTTCACGATATCCATACCTAAAATACACAAGTCGATAAACACAAGCATATATATGGTATTTTGATGACATTTTATGCATTTAAAGCTCGAAAAGAACGATGAGATCATGTATAAATGCCATCTCATCACTCCCCAATACTAAACCATTGTCGTGCCCTCACGCAATGCTAGAATAAAGTATCTAAACATCTCCAAAATTCAATTTTATTAACCTTTATTGAAAAGTAAAACTTGCTATAATACTACGAAGATGCGTTAAAGACGTAATGTATGATTTTCATCACGAAAGTGAAATTTAGGGTCAATGAATAGAAACAAGTGAATGACTCATAGAGTAAAGTTATTCATCCTTGATTGTCATACATTCAATGCTAAGTGCAAAAACGAGATCATTGTTGGTACAAGTCACAATGTTAACACTACTCATACGTTCAAATTGTGTAATACTTTTTCTCCCCACAATCCTAGTTATTAAGAAAAGAAAAGCTTTCTAGAATTTTTAACTATTTTGTCATGGATCACAAGTGATTCATATTGACTTATTTGAGTATTTATTAGTCCGAAAATAAAGTAGCACGATTTAATCGATAGTTAGCTAAAGAACAAAATCTTTTAAAACGGCTTCTCGTGAATCTCCTTAAGTTCTTATCTTGGCATAACTCGTTTCACGATTTGAGACCTTTCTCGGACCAATATTTGGCATGTACTTCATACTTCGAATCTTTGGAAGACGTTCTTGAAATTATTTTCTTCTCTTCATATTTTGGAATTTCTTCACTTGACGTTTTTGAGAGATTCTTCATACTTGGACCACGACTTCATCATTTTTCTTCATCCTTTATTCTGGATTTTGATATACAACGATCCGCCTCCTTTTAGGACTTGGATATATTTATCCTCATACCTTGTAAGGGTCTTTTTGGATAGACTTTCTCCATGATCTTTAGGGGAGTAATTACTTTTCGTCGTGTGTCTCGATCCTTCATATTGATTTTGGAATAATGATTCTTCACATCATCTTGGATCTTTAGCCAAAAAATGGAGCTCCTCATGCCTTGTTAGGGCCTTTTTGGATCTTCATCAATCTTCGCGTCCCGCTTCAATAAGTTATGCCTTGGCTATGAACTCTATTTAACCACTAGCAACTATTAAACGATCTTGGGCTAGGAGCTAAGTAACCTTTCAAATCCTACGACCTTACTTATTGCAATTAATTTATTCCTAATGCATTGATCTTATGGGAGAAAAAGCCACAATTAAAAACATATGAATTTTTGAAAGAACATTTTCATGTTCTACGTTGTGCGTGATCACTTGTCTAACTATATCGTTTCTTATTCTTCACCTATTTAAAGACCTCTAATTAAAGAAACTCGTGAATACATAGCCATGCAAGTCAAAATTAAGCCAAATTTGGATTAACTTCATTAAGACTATATCAAATCGAAGTTTTGGGTTTTCATGCCACCTATAGGATCTTGCACTTTCTTAGACTTTTTCAATTTTAGAGAATGCATTTTAAAGTTCCCTTGATAAATGACTTTCTAGGATCGATTATAGGAACTTGCGAAAAGTTCTTGTTCTTAACCCGTATGAGCTAAGACTTTCGCGTTTTAAAGTTACATATATATAAGTCTAGCAAAACTTAATTCAAGCGGGTTAAGGAATGTAAAGGGCTCCAAATGCACGTCAAGTAAAAAATTAACTCTTATTCTACCCATCGGAAAATATACATTCGTGTCTTAAAAAACACTTATGAAAACTAAGAAAAAATTAAAAAAATTGGTCATTTTTACCCTTGTTAGAAACAAAACGAAACAAAACGTTGAAAGTTGGAAAACGTGAGGGCATAGCAAGGCAAGTATCTATTCACCCCCATACTAAAGTTAAACATTGTCCTCAATGTTTCGAGTCTAAAGGTGGAGCACCCCCATACTAGAGACGAAAAGTCGAATGCTTAGGATCTAGCATGGAAAGGGTGATCAACTGTATATCTAAAGCCCTTTTTTTAAAAAAATCAATGAACTTTCATAAGCATTATCTCTTAATTTATCCAATTCATTAAATTGTATTTTCCAGTGATCTCCCGCGGTCTTCAAGTTATAATTGGCATGCTTTAGGGCCCAATATGCCTTGTGTTCCAACTCAATAGGCAAATGACAATTCTTTCCATAAACCAACTTATAAGGAGTACCACCGATAGGTGTCTTATAAGCGGTCTGAAAGGCCCATAAAGCGTCATCGAGTTTGTCAGACCATAGCACGGTTTTCTCCGATCGACCTCTCCAAAATCCTCTTCAAAGCTCTGTTTGAAACCTCAACTTGCCCACTCGTTTGTGGGTGATAAGCCGTAGAAAGACGATGTGTAACCTCATATTTCTTTAGAACCTTTTCGAATTGGTCATTACAAAAATGGGTTCCACGATCTCTCATAATAGCACGAGGGGTTACAAACCGAGAGAATTGTTGCTTTAAAAACATCACTACCACATGAGCATCATTCGTGGGCAAAGCCTTAGCTTCCACCCACTTATAAAGGTAGTCAACGACGACGAGGATATACTTGTTTCCATGAGACGATGGGAACAGCCCCATAAAGTCAATGCCCCAAATGTCGAAAATCTCACACACTTGAATTATGTTTTGTGGCATTTCATCCTTTTGCGACGATTTTCCTTGGCGTTGGCAAGAATCACACGACTTCACAAGTGCGTGTGCATCACGATAGATCGTATGCCAAAAGAAGCTGGCATTGAACACTTTCTTAGCCGTGAGATTAGCACCGTGGTGACCGCCCGTGGGTCCTTCGTGACAAGCTCTAAGGATGTTAGAAGCTTCGGTACCAAAGACATAATGTCGAACGAGTTGATCCGCACAAACCAGAAAGAGATAAGGGTCGTCCCAAAAATAGAACTTGACGTCACGAAAGAATTTTCTCTTTTGTTGTGTCGTCAAACCCTTGATTATGAAATTCCCCGCATGGTAAATGGCAATGTCGGTAAACCATTGGGTTTCGTCCTTAGAATTCACTATACCGAGAGTCTCGAGAGGAAATGTTTCGGTAATTTCCTTGTTCTCGAAAACATCTTTTTAAGGATATTCTAAACGAGAGAGATAATTGGTCGCTAGATTCTCGGCTCCTTTTTTGTCAAGTACGGTGACATCAAATTCTTGGAGGAGGAGCATCCAACGAAGCAATCTCGGTTTAGCATCTTGCTTAGCTAAGAGGTACTTGATAGCCGAATGGTCCATATACACGATGCTTGATATTAGATTTTTCTATGTGGGTTCAATTTTACTCTCGGTATCCTCTCGAATTGATCTCGGCTTTAAGTGGAATGATTTGTTCTTGGTTATTAAAAAGTGGTTGGTTTGTTTATCTATTTTAAACTAATGACAAGAAATTAAGTGCCGAAGAGTAAAATTAAATACTTGAAAGTTTAAATTAAAAAGGCAAGTTAAAAGTAAATGCTTGAAAACTTAAAGATTATATTAGAGAAAAATAAGTGAACACTTGATAAAAACTAACACTTGGAAAACTTATTGAAAAATAAGAACTATTAAAAAAGTGCTAAAAGAAAGTAAGATCGGAACAAAACACCCCAAATCGGAATAGTGTCAAAATTGCCCTCAATCGGAATATATTCCGATCACATTGATCGGAATGTGAACAAAAGAACAATCGGAATAACACACAATGACGTTGATCGGAATGTTGCCAATAGGACTAATCGGAATATTTAAAAACCTACCAATCGGAATATCAATAATCAACAGTAATCGGAATCCACCAAATCAAGCTATGATCGGAATAAATGACAAGGGACCCAATCGGAATGTGAAGTTACATACCGTCGGAATGTTAAAAGGCCACCTAGTCGGAAAATTAAAACCCTTTTCCGATCTATAGATCGGAAAAAGGGAGTGTGTCTTGGTCGGAATGATCAAATCGGAAAAGGGCTTTGCCCTTTCCGAAAATAGTGCAAATTCGAGGCTAAAGGGCAAGGAAAATAAGCTTATGGAATAAGCTAACTCCCAAACAAACTCGAATCCAATATAAGCTGATCAAATAAGCACTTAAGAACAACTTATCTAAACTCAAAATAAACAACTTTAAAATCAAATCAATAAAAAGATGAACTTTTCATAAAAACCTTAAAAAGTAAATAAGCTAAATCAACAAATAAGCCAATAAGAACAAGGATCTCAAAGCTTATTCATGTATAAACTTAAGGAAACTTAAAAAGAAATAAACTTTTTAAGCACAAATCATTGATGAACAACACGGATCATACGAGATTTGTACCAAAATCAATCAAAATCAAAGAAAGGAAGGATGAGATTAAAGATTAAAAGATAAAAACTTGAACTAGATTAATGAAAAAGTAATACAAATGTTTGAATTTGAAATAGAAAAAAAAAATGAAACCTAGTGAGAGAAAGTTTAGAACTTTCTCTCTCTAAAACTAAAAGCTACCTAAAAGACTAAGTGTAAACTAAGTGTGTGAAAATTTGTGAGGTAAGGCCTTTATATAGGCGTGTGTAATGGTGGTGGGCTTGTGATTGGGCTTTGGCTTGGGCTTCTTTTTCTTCTTCCTTCTTTAGTCTTCACGCTTCTTTAAATAAACGTTTCCGACTCGGATTCGAGAAGTGTCGGGAACAATTCCAACTCGTCTTATAATCTTTTGTTTAATAGACTCGAGTTCTTCGACATAAATGAATCTTCCATCTTTGGCTCTATTATTCGATAAATCTTCAAATAGGCACAACGACTTCAAATCTTTTGCATCTCTTGGACAATAGACTTCGTCTTGAGTCTTTTTCCTCGATAAAACCCGTGCAATCCCATGTTTTCTTCAATATTCATCCGGTTGGCTCTGAAAACACAATAAACACAAAAACCACGCATAATTCCAAACAAATGATATTAAATACGTGTTTTGGTCTCGTTTTAGCCAGAATTAAGTGGTAAAAGGATGGGTATTTTCACACCTATCAAATCCCCTACACTTAACCATTGCCATGCCCTCATGTAATGCTTAGTGACAAAGCACATTCACACTTTTCTCATAATTAATCAACCTTGGCCTTATTAATATACTACTTAAACAAAAAATGAAAGTACTAAGAGAGATTAAAACTTTAAAGTAAACAAGAGGATAGAAAATAGCTTACGTGGAAATAACTTGTAAAGAGATCGAGGACTTACATTAGGGCTTCGGTGCTGCGAAGATTTATCACCCTCAAGTTTCACGTTCCCCAAACTAAGCTTAAAAACGAGATCATTGTTATTATAAGTTAGCAATTCAAACACTTACACACATGGCTTAATTAAATGCTTAAGCTCCCTTATTCCTAGGTGTGTCTCTTATATTTTATTCTTGTCTTTGAATGATCATGAAGATGCATTTTTGGACTTATTTCGATAGGTTAATTAGGCTGAAAGCAAAGTAGGACGATTTGATCAATATTTAGCTAAAGGACAAAATCTCTTAAAACTGCTTCTCGGGATATCAAAAAGTTCATATCTTGGCATAACTTGGTTCGCGATTTGAGGCCTTTCTCGGGCCGATATTTGGCATGGACTTCATACTTCATATCTTCGAGAGACGTTCTTGAGATAATGGTCTTCTCATCGTAATAGAGTTTCTTCACTTGGAGACTTTTGAGAGGTACTCCAACTTTGTTGACCACGACTTCATGATTATTCTTCAATCTCTAATTGGGATTTTGAGATACAACGATCCACCTCCTTTTCGGACTTGGATCTATTTATCCTCATACCTTGTTAGGGTCTTTTCGGATAGACTTCTCCATCATCATTATGGGAGTTGATAGCTTTTCGTCGTGAGTCTTGATCCTTCATATTGACTTTGGGAATAATGCTTTTCACATCACCTTGGATCTTTAGCAATAAAATGGAATCCTCATGCCTTGTTAGGGCCTTTTCGGACTCGCCAATCTTCGCGCCCCGCTTCATAAGTTATGCCTTGGCTATGAACTCTTATCATTACCGAGCAACTTTTAAACGATCTTGGGCTAGAAGCTAAGTAACTTTTCAAATCGTACGACCTTACTTATTGCAGATAATTTATTAGCAAGTGATGGGAGAATAGGCAAATAATTACACCAAGTGAGCTTGTGCAAGAATACCGACTTATAATTGACTCCATCATTTCTCGTCCTCGACAATTTAAAATCTCAAGTAATGAGACTCGTTGACGCTTAGCCTAATAAACCAATTAAGGTCTACATGGTTAAGGATACTAGCTAGAATAAACTTAGATAAGTCTATTCGGGTTGAGTCAAAATAAACGCAACGGGCCTAATATGTCAAAGATTTCAAAACTAGCTATACCACTTTATTAATATTTTTGACTTTGTTGCGGGATATATACATATGAAAGCAACGATAAAAATTTAAAAAATAAGACTAAATGGCCAAAGTTAATAAAAAATTTGAAAAATGTTGAAAAATATGATTTTCCGGTTAAATGAAGGCATTTTCATGGAGAAGTCCACTTAAAACTTCGATAGAAGTCCCCCCTACACTTACGATAAACATTGTCCTCAATGTTTAAGCATGTGGGAAAAGTTTCCCCTACACTTATGACATTGTACACGTTGGTTAACTCAAGTTAAGGATGGGACGACTAAAGTGATCAATTTCAAATGTGAGTATGAAGAAAATTGAATCACGATAGTTGAGAGATAGAACCGGATTTCGGATAACACGGGAGCACGGTTCTTCAAAGATTCCAAGAGTGCACTTATCCCTGTAATCACATCACCACACAAATACAAACATGTATAGAGGTCCCCCTACACTTAGGAGGTTAAAACATAAAAAGATAGATACTCGGGCTGCCTCCCGAGGAGCGCTTGTTTAATTTTTATCGTTGCTTTCATATGTATATATCCCGCAATAAAGTCAAAAATATTAATAAAGTGGTATAGCTAGTTTTGAAATCTTTGACATATTAGGCCCGTTGCGTTTATTTTGACTCAACCCGAATAGACTTATCTAAGTTTATTCTAGCTAGTATCCTTAACCATGTAGACCTTAATTGGTTTATTAGTCTAAGCGTCCACGAGTCTCATTACTTGAGATTTTAAATTGTGGAGGACGAGAAATGATAGAGTCAATTATAAGTCAGTATTCTTGCACAAGCTCACTTGGTGTAATTATTTGCCTATTCTCCCATCACTTGCTAATAAATTATCTGCAATAAGTAAGGTCGTACGATTTGAAAAGTTACTTAGCTTCTAGCCCAAGATCGTTTAAAAGTTGCTCGGTAATGATAAGAGTTCATAGCCAAGGCATAACTTATGAAGCGGGGCGCGAAGATTGGCGAGTCCGAAAAGGCCCTAACAAGGCATGAGGATTCCATTTTATTGCTAAAGATCCAAGGTGATGTGAAAAGCATTATTCCCAAAGTCAATATGAAGGATCAAGACTCACGACGAAAAGCAATCAACTCCCATAAAGATGATGGAGAAGTCTATCCGAAAAGACCCTAACAAGGTATGAGGATAAATAGATCCAAGTCCGAAAAGGAGGCGGATCGTTGTATCTCAAAATCCCAATTAGAGATTGAAGAATAATCATGAAGTCGTGGTCAACAAAGTTGGAGTACCTCTCAAAAGTCTCCAAGTGAAGAAACTCTATTACGATGAGAAGACCATTATCTCAAGAACGTCTCTCAAAGATATGTAGTATGAAGTCCATGCCAAATATCGGCCCGAGAAAGGTCTCAAATCGCGAACCAAGTTATGCCAATATATGAACTTTTTGATATCCCGAGAAGCAGTTTTAAGAGATTTTGTCCTTTAGCTAACTATTGATCAAATCGTCCTACTTTGCTTTCAGCCTAATTAAACTATCGAAATAAGTCCAAAAATGCATCTTCATGATCATTCTAAGACAAGAATAAAATATAAGAGATACACCTAGGAATAAGGGAGTTTAAGCATTTAATTAAGCCATGTGTGTAAGTGTTTGAATTGCTAACTTATAATAACAATGATCTCGTTTTTAAGCTTAGTTTGGGGAACGTGAAACTTGAGGGTGATAAATCTTCGCAGCACCGAAGCCCTAATGTAAGTCCTCGATCTCTTTACAAGTTATTTCCACGTAAGCTATTTTCTATCCTCTTGTTTACTTTAAAGTTTTAATCTCTCTTAGTACTTTCATTTTTTGTTTAAGTAGTATATTAATAAGGCCAAGGTTGATTAATTATGAGAAAAGTGTAAATGTGCTTTGTCACTAAGCATTGCATGAGGGCATGGCAATGGTTAAGTGTAGGGGATTTGATAGGTGTGAAAACACCCATCCTTTTACCACATAATTCTGGCTAAAACGAGACTAAAACACGTATTTAATATCATTTGTTTGGAATTATGCGTGGTTTTTGTGTTTATTGTGTTTTCAGAGCCAACCGGATGAATATTGAAGAAAACATGGGATTGCACGGGTTTTATCGAGGAAAAAGACTCAAGACGAAGTCTATTGTCCAAGAGATGCAAAAGATTTGAAGTCGTTGTGCCTATTTGAAGATTTATCGAAGAATAGAGCCAAAGATGGAAGATTCATTTATGTCAAAGAACTCGAGTCTATTAAACAAAAGATTATAAGACGAGTTGGAATTATTCACCGACACTTCTCGAATCCGAGTCGGAAACGTTTATTTAAAGAAGCGTGAAGACTAAAGAAGGAAGAAGAAAAAGAAGCCCAAGCCAAAGCCCAATCACAAGCCCACCACCATTACACACGCCTATATAAAGGCCTTACCTCACAAATTTTCACACACTTAGTTTACACTTAGTCTTTTAGGTAGCTTTTAGTTTTAGAGAGAGAAAGTTCTAAACTTTCTCTCACTAGGTTTCATTTTTTTTTCTATTTCAAATTCAAACATTTGTATTACTTTTTCATTAATCAAGTTCGAGTTTTTATCTTTTAATCTTTAATCTCATCCTTCCTTTCTTTGATTTTGATTGATTTTGGTACAAATCTCGTGTGATCCGTGTTGTTCATCAATGATTTGTGCTTAAAAATTTTATTTCTTTTTAAGTTTCCTTAAGTTTATACATGAATAAGCTTTGAGATCCTTGTTCTTATTGGCTTATTTGTTGATTTAGCTTATTTACTTTTTAAGGTTTTTATGAAAAGTTCATCTTTTTATTGATTTGATTTTAAAGTTGTTTATTTTGAGTTTAGATAAGTTGTTCTTAAGTGCTTATTTGATCAGCTTATATTAGATTCGAGTTTGTTTGGGAGTTAGCTTATTCCATAAGCTTATTTTCCTTGCCCTTTAGCCTCGAATTTGCACTATTTTCGGAAAGGGCAAAGCCCTTTTCCGATTTGATCATTCCGACCAAGACACACTCCCTTTTTCCGATCTATAGATCGGAAAAGGGTTTTAATTTTCCGACTAGGTGGCCTTTTAACATTCCGACGGTAAGTAACTTCACATTCCGATTGGGTCCCTTGTCATTTATTCCGATCATAGCTTGATTTGGTGGATTCCGATTACTGTTGATTATTGATATTCCGATTGGTAGGTTTTTAAATATTCCGATTAGTCCTATTGGCAACATTCCGATCAGCGTCATTGTGTGTTATTCCGATTGTTCTTTTGTTCACATTCCGATCAATGTGATCGGAATATATTCCGATTGAGGGCAATTTTTCCACTATTCCGATTTGGGGTGTTTTGTTCCGATCTTACTTTCTTTTAGCACTTTTCTAATAGTTCTTATTTTTCAATAAGTTTTCCAAGTGTTAGTTTTTATCAAGTGTTCACTTATTTTTCTCTAATATAATCTTTAAGTTTTCAAGCATTTACTTTTAACTTGCCTTTTTAATTTAAACTTTCAAGTCTTTAATTTTACTCTTCGGCACTTAATTTCTTGTCATTAGTTTAAAATAGATAAACAAACCAACCACTTTTTAATAACCAAGAACAAATCATTCCACTTAAAGCCGAGATCAATTCGAGAGGATACCGAGAGTAAAATTGAACCCACATAGAAAAATCTAATATCAAATGGCGCCGCTGCCGGCTCTTCTCGTTAGGATCAAAAGTTTTTTGTGAGAACTTGGATTTTGGGATCCGTTCCCCGTGAACGTTACTTTTTCATAAAAATTTTCAAAAAATCCTAAAAAATATAAAATTTTCAAAAATACAAAAAAAAAATTAAAAAACATAAAAACCAAAAATATTTTTGCTTTGCTTTTCTTTGTTCGTTCTTTTGCAGGTGTATGCGCACTCGATCCACGTCTTATCAAGAGCCCGAGCCTCTCGATAACTTAGACATGGCCGGTGTTCAAAACAACAACAACATACCACATCCAAACAACAATAATAACAACAACAACCCGCCTTTCAACAACATGAACAATAACAACAACAATGAGCCCCTTCCGGATAATCGCCCAATGATTGAACTACTGCAAGCTCATGTAGATGGCAACACGGATCCAATTGTCATACCTCCAATTGCCGCTAACAACTTTGAGCTCAAGTCAGGCTTTATCCAGATGGTCTCCGCTCAACCATTCTTGGGACGTACCATTGATGACCCACATGACTATATAAAGAGATTCTTGCAACTCACCAACACGGTCAAATTCAATGGTGTTCCACAAGAGGTTATCAGGTTACAACCTTTTCCCTTTTCTTTAGAGGGACAAGCCCGGCATTGGCTTGCTAAGGAACCGCCACAGAGTATTCTCTCGTGGACGGATTTGGAAACAAAGTTTATCAATTACTTTTTCCCACCCTCTCGTACTACCGCTTTGCGGAATGAAATCATAAATTTTGAACAAAAGTACGATGAGTCGTTCAGTAAATCTTGGGATCGTTTTAAAGATCTTTTAAGAAAATGCCCACAACATGGTTTTACCAAAGTACATCAAATTAATACTTTTTACAATGGTTTAAGCATGAGTGACCAAGATTCACTAAACAGTGCCTCGAGGGGTAATCTTTTGGCTAAGACTTCCAATGCTGCTTGGGATATCATTGAGAATAAGTCTCATGTGCAAAGCAAGAGTGTTAGGACCAATGTCGCTAGTGCTAGCACTAGTGACAGCGACAAGCGACTGAACAAAATCACTGTGCTTCTTGAATCGCTTGTAACCCACACCGTCAGCAACAACAACAGCAACAACGCTAAAAACGCATAAGTTAACGTTGTCACCCAACCTTGTGAGATATGCGGTGGTCCTCACTCTTACACTACTTGTACTGCCACCCAAGACTACCCTTCAGAGAATGTGAATGCGGCATATGGCACCTATCCTCAACCTGCTTATCAAGCTAGACCTCAAGGTGACCGTAATTTGCTTAGCTACCGCTCCAACAACTACCTCTCACCACCCGGTTTTCTTCCTACCAACCCAAACCAACAACAAAACCTTAATCGCCCTCCTCAACAACAACAACAACCTCGTACACCATACATCCCTCCTCACAAGCAGCAACAACCACCTCAACGAAATAACCAAGTCTACCAGCAACCTGCTTATCAACCACCCGCATACACTGCTCCTTCCAACCAAACCCCCGCATCACATCAAGACATTGGAACCTACATGAGGACTAACGATGTGATCGTGGATAATCTCCAACAGGAAGTGCGCAACTTGAAAGCAGACCTATTGAAACAAGGGAATGATCTGAGAGTTGATATGAAGAACACTATGGATAGTCAAACGAATGACTTAAGAAACATGATGGCTAGTTTCTTCCACGGTAATCAACCCTCTTCTTCGGCTACTCTTCCGAGTAACACCGTTGCGAACCCAAGAGGGGAGATGAAAGCAATCACTACTCGAAGTGGTAAAGGTACCAAGGAACCCGAGCTTCCTATACCTCCACCGGTGATTGTGACTAAGGAGAACGAGTCACTTGCTCCTATTCCTCATCCTTCTCTTTCCCCACTTTCTCCACCTCCTACTTCTACCCCTCCTCCACCCAAGGATGTGAGTGATCCTATTCTTCCAAAGCCTTCCTCTTCTTCCAATATACCTTATCCATCTAGGTTGAGGAAAGAGAAGCTCAAAAGCAAGGACGATATTCAGGTTTCAAACTTTCTTAAAATGTTTAAACAACTGAATTTCAATATCTCCTTCGCTGAGGCTCTCGCTCACATGCCTAAATATGCGAAAATGTTTAAAGATCTTCTGAGCGACAAGGAAAAGCTCCTCGATATTGCCAACACCCAACTTAATGAGAATTGCTCTGCAGTGCTCTTAAGGAAATTGCCAACCAAGCTTGGTGATCCGGGTCGTTTCTTAATTCCTTGCAATTTCCCGGGAGTAGAGAATTGCATGGCCCTAGCCGATCTAGGTGCCAGTATTAATCTCATGTCTCTAAGCGTTTGGAAGAAATTATCTCTCCCAGAGCTTGTCCCCACCAAAATGACTTTGGAATTAGCTAACCGTACGGTTGCTTATCCAGTGGGGATAGCCGAAGACGTCATTGTAGGAGTCGACAAATTCACCTTCCCTGCTGATTTTGTTGTCGTCGACTACGAGATGGACCCCCGTGTGCCACTAATTGTTGGTCGTCCATTCTTGAGGACCGGTCGCACTCTCATCGATGTTGAAGCCGGTGAGCTTATCATGAGAGTGGGTGACGATAAAGTAGTCTTCAACATGGGAAAGTTGTCTAAACAGCCTTATTCATATGAGAGTGTTAATTGTATTGACGTTCTTGATGAGGCTTGTGAAGAACACTTTAATGATGCTTGCAAAAGTATTCCTACCTCTCTTCCCAATGTTGAGACCGTGTCCTCTATTGATTCATCGTTGTCTCTATTTGGAGATAGTGATTTATTTTGGAACAATCTTGAAGATACCATGGGAGATGTGAATTTAGCTACCGATGATTCTCCCACCAATGGGGATGAAGACATGCATTTCTTTGACAACCTTCTCAACGAAGACAATCCTTCTCCTCCGTCTCCCACGGTTATTGCTATCGATACGCCGACTTCGAATACGCCTCCCGTCGAAAATCCTCCGGATTTAGAGCTTAAGGAGTTGCCGCCCCGTCTTGAGTATGTATTCCTTGAAGAAGAGAAGAAGTCGCCAGTCATCATTGCTAAGGACCTAAAGGAAGACGAAAAACCCGACTTGTCACCGTGTTGAAAGATCATAAGAAGGCTATTGCTTGGAAAATCTCGGATATTCGTGGAATTGATCCTCACTTCTGCACCCACAAAATTCTCATGGAGGACGACTTCAAGCCCACAATACAAAGCCAACGAAGGGTGAATCCAAAAATACATGAAGTCATCAAAACAGAGGTTATCAAACTTCTTGATGCGGGTATGATTTACCCTATTTTGGATTCACCATGGGTTAGTCCAATCCATTGTGTGCCTAAGAAGGGCGGAATAACCGTTGTTGCCAATGAACACAACGAGTTGATTTCCACTCGTCTCGTTACTGGGTGGAGAGTTTGTATAGACTACCGCAAACTCAATGATGCCACGAGAAAGGATCATTTCCCTTTACCTTTTATGGACCAAATGCTTGAACGTTTAGCGGGTAATGAATATTACTGCTTTCTTGATGGTTTCTCGGGTTATTTCCAAATACCCATCGATCCCCAAGATCAAGAGAAGACAACATTCACTTGTCCCTATGGCACATTTGCTTACAAAAGAATGCCTTTTGGCTTATGCAATGCTCCCGGGACTTTCCAAAGGTGCATGTTAGCTATCTTCCATGACATGGTTGAACAAACCATGGAAGTCTTCATGGATGATTTCTCAGTCTTCGGGGATTCCTTCTCTTCTTGCCTTGCCAATTTGGAACGTATGCTTAAGCGGTGCGAAGACACTCGCCTTGTTCTGAATTGGGAAAAATGCCATTTTATGGTAAAAGAAGGCATCGTGCTGGGACACAAGATTTCCAAAGCCGGTCTTGAAGTAGACCGCGCTAAAGTCGATGTTATCGCCAAGTTGCCTCCACCTTCAACCGTGAAGGGTGTGAGAAGTTTCCTGGGTCATGCGGGCTTCTATCGTCGATTCATCTAAGATTTTTCTCAAATCACTCGCCCGATGACCCACCTCTTGGAAAACGATACTCCCTTTATCTTCTCCAAAGAGTGTATCGACGCCTTCAACTCGCTTAAGGATAAGCTAACTAAGGCACCTGTCTTGGTTACCCCTAATTGGGAGCTGCCTTTCGAGTTGATGTGCGATGCTAGGGACTTTGCTATTGGTGCGGTTCTGGGACAAAGAGTGAATAAACACTTCCAACCAATCCATTACGCTAGCAAGACAATGACAGGGGCCCAATTGCATTATACGACAACCGAGAAAGAGCTTTTAGCTGTTGTCTATGCCTTTGAAAAGTTCCGTCCCTATCTTGTCCTTTCCACCACAATCGTTTACACCGATCATTCCGCGCTGAAGTACTTGTTGACAAAGCAAGATTCCAAACCAAGACTTCTTCGTTGGGTTTTGCTACTCTAAGAATTTAAAATCGAAATTCGCGATAAAAAAGGAGCTGAAAACCTAGCCGCGGATCATCTCAGTAGACTTGAGGATCCTTACAGGGGGATCATCCGAACAAGGAAATCAATGATTCTTTTCCCTTGGAGACCTTAATGTCTATAAATTCGAATTCTTATGAAACCCCGTAGTTTGCAGACTTTGCAAACTACTTGGCGGGTGGAATTCTCGTTGACGGGTTAACATCCCAGCAAAAGAAAAAGTTCTTCAAAGACATCAAGACTTACTTTTGGGATGACCCGTATCTTTTCAAACAATGTGCCGAATTGATTATTCGCAAGATGTGTTGATGGACCGGCAGCTTTAGAAATCCTTGATGCTTGCCACAAAGGACCCACTGGTGGTCACTTTGGTCCCAACTACACCGCCAAAAAAGTGTTTGATTCGGGATTTTATTGGCCCACCATCTACCGTGATGCTCACGAGATGGTTAAACGATGTGATGTTTGCCAAAAACAAGGCACTATCACACATAAAGACGAGATGCCTCAAAATTTCATTCAAGAGTGTGAAATTGTTTATGTTTGGGGTATCGACTTTATGGGGCCATTCCCTTCTTCTAAAGGAAACAAATACATCCTTGTAGCCGTTGACTACGTTTCAAAGTGGGTTGAAGCCAAAGCTTTACCTACTAATGACGCAAGGGTGGTTTGTAACTTTTTGAAAGCTCTATTCGCTAGATTCGGTGTGCCTCGCGCCATTATAAGTGATCGTGGGACTCATTTTCGCAATGACCAATTTGCAAGAGTCATGGCGAAGTATGGTGTCAATCACCGTCTTTCCACCGCATATCATCCCCAAACCAATGGGCAGGCCGAGATATCCAACCGTGGATTGAAGCGAATTTTGGAGCGTACTGTGGGAGAGCATCGTGCCGCGTGGGCCGATAAGTTAGATGATGCTCTGTGGGCTTTTCGTACTGCTTACAAGACCCTGATCGGTTGTACGCCTTATCGTCTTGTGTACGGGAAAGCGTGCCACCTCCCCATTGAGTTGGAGCACAAGGCTTACTGGGCCTTGAAGTGGGCTAATTTTGATATTAACAAAGCCGGTGACCTACGCAAGATCCAACTCAATGAGCTCAATGAACTCCGGAATGAGGCTTATGAAAATTCTTTGATCTATAAGGAAAGAACTAAGCTCATTCACGACTCCAAGATCAAAAACCGAGAGTTCCATGTTGGAGACAAAGTTTTATTCTTTAACTCTCGGTTGAAAATCTTCTCGGGAAAACTCAAATCTCGTTGGTCCGGCCCATTCACCATTGCCCAAATTTTTCCATATGGTACTCTCGAGCTCGCTCAACCTAATGGACCTAATTTTAAGGTGAATGGCCAACGAGTGAAGTTGTACTTTGGTGAGGACACCTCTCAAGAGGTGGTTCCATCCCTCACCACGTTCCCCATGAACTAATTTTGGGTCGAGTCAGGCTCGTGACTCGGTTATAAAAAACAAGCGCTCCTCGGGAGGCAGCCCGAGTATCTATCTTTTTATGTTTTAACCTCCTAAGTGTAGGGGGAGCTCTATACGTGTTTGTATTTGTGTGGTGATGTGATTACAGGGATAAGTGCACTCTTGGAATCTTTGAAGAACCGTGCTCCCGTGTTATCCGAAATCTGGTTCTATCTCTCAACTATTGTGATTCAATTTTCTTCATACTCACATTTGAAATTGATCACTTTAGTCGTCCCATCCTTAACTTGAGTTAACCAACGTGCACAATGTCATAAGTGTAGGGGAAACTTTTCCCACATGCTTAAACATTGAGGACAATGTTTATCTTAAGTGTAGGGGGACTTCTATCGAAGTTTTAAGTGGACTTCTCCATGAAAATGCCTTCATTTAACCGGAAAATCATATTTTTCAACATTTTTCAAATTTTTTATTAACTTTGGCCATTTAGTCGTAATTTTTAAATTTTTATCGTTGCTTTCATATGTATATATCCCACAATAAAGTCAAAAATATTAATAAAGTGGTATAGCTAGTTTTGAAATCTTTGACATATTAGGCCCGTTGCGTTTATTTTGACTCAACCCGAATAGACTTATCTAAGTTTATTCTAGCTAGTATCCTTAACCATGTAGACCTTAATTGGTTTATTAGGCTAAGCGTCCACGAGTCTCATTACTTGAGATTTTAAATTGTGGAGGACGAGAAATGATAGAGTCAATTATAAGTCGGTATACTTGCACAAGCTCACTTGGTGTAATTATTTGCCTATTCTCCCATCACTTGCTAATAAATTATCTGCAATAAGTAAGGTCGTACGATTTGAAAAGTTACTTAGCTTCTAGCCCAAGATCGTTTAAAAGTTGCTCGGTAATGATAAGAGTTCATAGCCAAGGCATAACTTATGAAGCGGGGCACGAAGATTGGCGAGTCCGAAAAGGCCCTAACAAGGCATGAGGATTCCATTTTATTGCTAAAGATCCAAGGTGATGTGAAAAGCATTATTCCCAAAGTCAATATGAAGGATCAAGACTCACGACGAAAAGCAATCAACTCCCATAAAGATGATGGAGAAGTCTATCCGAAAAGACCCTAACAAGGTATGAGGATAAATAGATCTAAGTCCGAAAAGGAGGCGGATCGTTGTATCTCAAAATCCCAATTAGAGATTGAAGAATAATCATGAAGTCGTGGTCAACAAAGTTGGAGTACCTCTCAAAAGTCTCCAAGTGAAGAAACTCTATTACGATGAGAAGACCATTATCTCAAGAACGTCTCTCGAAGATATGAAGTATGAAGTCCATGCCAAATATCGGCCCGAGAAAGGTCTCAAATCGCGAACCAAGTTATGCCAAGATATGAACTTTTTGATATCCCGAGAAGCAGTTTTAAGAGATTTTGTCCTTTAGCTAACTATTGATCAAATCGTCCTACTTTGCTTTCAGCCTAATTAAACTATCGAAATAAGTCCAAAAATGCATCTTCATGATCATTCTAAGACAAGAATAAAATATAAGAGATATACCTAGGAATAAGAGAGTTTAAGCATTTAATTAAGCCATGTGTGTAAGTGTTTGAATTGTTAACTTATAATAACAATGATCTCGTTTTTAAGCTTAGTTTGGGGAACGTGAAACTTGAGGATGATAAATCTTCGCAGCACCGAAGCCCTAATGTAAGTCCTCGATCTCTTTACAAGTTATTTCCACGTAAGCTATTTTCTATCCTCTTGTTTACTTTAAAGTTTTAATCTCTCTTAGTACTTTCATTTTTTGTTTAAGTAGTATATTAATAAGGCCAAGGTTGATTAATTATGAGAAAAGTGTAAATGTGCTTTGTCACTAAGCATTGCATGAGGGCATGGCAATGGTTAAGTGTAGGGGATTTGATAGGTGTGAAAACACCCATCCTTTTACCACTTAATTCTGGCTAAAACGAGACCAAAACACGTATTTAATATCATTTGTTTGGAATTATGCGTGGTTTTTGTGTTTATTGTGTTTTCAGAGCCAACCGGATGAATATTGAAGAAAACATGGGATTGCACGGGTTTTATCGAGGAAAAAGACTCAAGACGAAGTCTATTGTCCAAGAGATGCAAAAGATTTGAATTCGTTGTGCCTATTTGAAGATTTATCGAAGAATAGAGCCAAAGATGGAAGATTCATTTATGTCGAAGAACTCGAGTCTATTAAACAAAATATTATAAGACGAGTTGGAATTATTCACCGACACTTCTCGAATCCGAGTCGGAAACGTTTATTTAAAGAAGCGTGAAGACTAAAGAAGGAAGAAGAAAAAGAAGCCCAAGCCAAAGCCCAATCACAAGCCCACCACCATTACACACACCTATATAAAGGCCTTACCTCACAAATTTTCACACACTTAGTTTACACTTAGTCTTTTAGGTAGCTTTTAGTTTTAGAGAGAGAAAGTTCTAAACTTTCTCTCACTAGGTTTCATTTTTTTTTCTATTTCAAATTCAAACATTTGTATTACTTTTTCATTAATCAAGTTCAAGTTTTTATCTTTTAATCTTTAATCTCATCCTTCCTTTCTTTGATTTTGATTGATTTTGGTACAAATCTCGTATGATCCGTGTTGTTCATCAATGATTTGTGCTTAAAAAGTTTATTTATTTTTAAGTTTCCTTAAGTTTATACATGAATAAGCTTTGAGATCCTTGTTCTTATTGGCTTATTTGTTGATTTAGCTTATTTACTTTTTAAGGTTTTTATGAAAAGTTCATCTTTTTATTGATTTGATTTTAAAGTTGTTTATTTTGAGTTTAGATAAGTTGTTCTTAAGTGCTTATTTGATCAGCTTATATTGGATTCGAGTTTGTTTGGGAGTTAGCTTATTCCATAAGCTTATTTTCCTTGCCCTTTAGCCTCGAATTTGCACTATTTTCGGAAAGGGCAAAGCCCTTTTCCGATTTGATCATTCCGACCAAGACACACTCCCTTTTTCCGATCTATAGATCGGAAAAGGGTTTTAATTTTCCGACTAGGTGGCCTTTTAACTTTCCGACGGTAAGTAACTCCACATTCCGATTGGGTCCCTTGTCATTTATTCCGATCATAGCTTGATTTGGTGGATTCCGATTACTGTTGATTATTGATATTCCGATTGGTAGGTTTTTAAATATTCCGATTAGTCCTATTGGCAACATTCCGATCAGCGTCATTGTGTGTTATTCCGATTGTTCTTTTGTTCACATTCCGATCAATGTGATCGGAATATATTCCGATTGAGGGCAATTTTTCCACTATTCCGATTTGGGGTGTTTTGTTCCGATCTTACTTTCTTTTAGCACTTTTCTAATAGTTCTTATTTTTCAATAAGTTTTCCAAGTGTTAGTTTTTATCAAGTGGTCACTTATTTTTCTCTAATATAATCTTTAAGTTTTCAAGCATTTACTTTTAACTTGCCTTTTTAATTTAAACTTTCAAGTCTTTAATTTTACTCTTCGGCACTTAATTTCTTGTCATTAGTTTAAAAAAGATAAACAAACCAACCACTTTTTAATAACCAAGAACAAATCATTCCACTTAAAGCCGAGATCAATTCGAGAGGATACCGAGAGTAAAATTGAACCCAGTATTAGATTTTTCTATGTGGGTTCAATTTTACTCTCGGTATCCTCTCGAATTGATCTCGGCTTTAAGTGGAATGATTTGTTCTGGGTTATTAAAAAGTGGTTTGTTTGTTTATCTATTTTAAACTAATGACATGAAATTAAGTGCCGAAGAGTAAAATTAAAGACTTGAAAGTTTAAATTAAAAAGGCAAGTTAAAAGTAAATGCTTGAATACTTAAAGATTATATTAGAGAAAAATAAGTGAACACTTGATAAAAACTAACACTTGGAAAACTTATTGAAAAATAAGAACTATTAGAAAAGTGCTAAAAGAAAGTAAGATCGGAACAAAACACCCCAAATCGGAATAGTGGAAAAATTGCCCTCAATCGGAATATATTCTGATCACATTGATCGGCATGTGAACAAAAGAACAATCGGAATAACACACAATGACGCTGATCGGAATGTTGCCAATAGGACTAATCGGAATATTTAAAAAACTACCAATCGGAATATCAATAATCAACAGTAATCGGAATCCACCAAATCAAGCTATGATCTGAATAAATGACAAGGGACCCAATCGGAATGTGAAGTTACTTACCGTCGGAATGTTAAAAGGCCACCTAGTCGGAAAATTAAAACCCTTTTCCGATCTATAGATCGGAAAAAGGGAGTGTGTCTTGGTCGGATGGATCAAATCGGAAAAGGGCTTTGCCCTTTCCAAAAATAGTGCAAATTCGAGGCTAAAGGGCAAGGAAAATAAGCTTATGGAATAAGCTAACTCCCAAACAAACTCGAATCCAATATAAGCTGATCAAATAAGCACTTAAAACAACTTATCTAAACTCAAAATAAACAACTTTAAAATCAAATCAATAATAAGATGAACTTTTCATAAAAACCTTAAAAAGTAAATAAGGTAAATCAACAAATAAGCCAATAAGAACATGGATCTCAAAGCTTATTCATGTATAAACTTAAGGAAACTTAAAAAGAAATAAACTTTTTAAGCACAAATCATTGATGAACAACACGGATCATACGAGATTTGTACCAAAATCAATCAAAATCAAAGAAAGGAAGGATGAGATTAAAGATTAAAAGATAAAAACTTGAACTTGATTAATGAAAAAGTAATACAAATGTTTGAATTTGAAATAGAAAAAAAATGAAACCTAGTGAGAGAAAGTTTAGAACTTTCTCTCTCTAAAACTAAAAACTACCTAAAAGACTAAGTGTATACTAAGTGTGTGAAAATTTGTGAGGTAAGGCCTTTATATAGGCGTGTGTAATGGTGGTGGGCTTGTGATTGGGCTTTGGCTTGGGCTTCTTTTTCTTCTTCCTTCTTTAGTCTTCACGCTTCTTTAAATAAACATTTCTGACTCGGATTCGAGAAGTGTCGGTGAATAATTCCAACTCGTCTTATAATCTTTTGTTTAATAGACTCGAGTTCTTCGACATAAATGAATCTTCCATCTTTGGCTCTATTCTTCGATAAATCTTCAAATAGGCACAACGACTTCAAATCTTTTGCATCTCTTGGACAATAGACTTCGTCTTGAGTCTTTTTCCTCGATAAAACCCGTGCAATCCCATGTTTTCTTCAATATTCATCCGGTTGGCTCTGAAAACACAATAAACACAAAAACCACGCATAATTCCAAACAAATGATATTAAATACGTGTTTTGGTCTCGTTTTAGCCAGAATTAAGTGGTAAAAGGATGGGTGTTTTCACACCTATCAAATCCCCTACACTTAAACATTGCCATGCCCTCATGCAATGCTTAGTGACAAAGCACATTTACACTTTTCTCATAATTAATCAACCTTGGCCTTATTAATATACTACTTAAATAAAAACTGAAAGTACTAAGAGAGATTAAAACTTTAAAGTAAACAAGAGGATAGAAAATAGCTTACGTGGAAATAACTTGTAAACAGATCGAGGACTTACATTAGGGCTTCGGTGCTGCGAAGATTTATCACCCTCAAGTTTCACGTTCCCCAAACTAAGCTTAAAAACGAGATCATTGTTATTATAAGTTAGCAATTCAAACACTTACACACATGGCTTAATTAAATGCTTAAACTCCCTTATTCCTAGGTGTATCTATTATATTTTATTCTTGTCTTAGAATGATCATGAAGATGCATTTTTGGACTTATTTCGATAGTTTAATTAGGCTGAAAGCAAAGTAGGACGATTTGATCAATAGTTAGCTAAAGGACAAAATCTCTTAAAACTGCTTCTCGGGATATCAAAAAGTTCATATCTTGGCATAACTTGGTTCGCGATTTGAGACCTTTCTCGGGCCGATATTTGGCATGTACTTCATACTTCATATCTTCGAGAGACGTTCTTGAGATAATGGTCTTCTCATCGTAATAGAGTTTCTTCACTTGGAGACTTTTGAGAGGTACTCCAACTTTGTTGACCACGACTTCATGATTATTCTTCAATCTCTAATTGGGATTTTGAGATACAACGATCCGCCTCCTTTTCGGACTTGGATCTATAGAAATACGTTTTAACGTATATTAGAAGTATCGGTCACTCCACAATATGATTTATGTTGTAATAGCTCGTAGTTAACAATTAGTTAAATGTTACTTATTAAGTTAAGTAAGAACCGGTCCATGGGCTTGTCATGGACCGGCCCAAGCCCAATGTTATGCTTGGAGTATAAATACCCCTTTCCACCATGGAAAGGGGTTGGTTGTTGTTCTCATTTCACTTTCATATTAATAAAATCATACACATTTTCTCTCACTTTCTCTCTCTAGTTTTCTCTCACTAGAAAACATCAACCCACTTCATAGATTCATAGGTTATCAATATTCTACATTTGGTATCAAGAGCTATGGGGTGATTTAAGGTAAGGATTGTGTTGCTTTTTTAGTTTTTGAATCAATTAGTGATCTTTAGAAAAAATCAATCTTGAATCTTGTTGTTTTTGGTGTTTTTGTTATTGGGATTGATTGATAAGGATTGGGTTTAGCTTATTTTGGTAAAAATCATAAAACTTTTTGTGGTTTTGGATCAAAAATCGGATTTAAAGCTGTTTTTCTAAGTCTCGGAAACATATTTCCAGAACATTCCGAATAGGTATTCCGAATAGGAGCAATATTCAGAATAGCAGAATTTTCCGCATAGACTTTCCGGATAGAAGGGTTTTTCTGAATAGCAACAATTTTTCCGAATAGCAGAATTTTTCCGAATAGCAATTCTTTCCGAATAGCCAATATTTTCCGAATAGCCAAAAACTTTCCGAATAGCCAATATTTTTCCGAATAGCCAGTATTTTTCCGAATAGCCAAAAATTTTCCGAATAGGAGAAATATTCCGAATAGCTTTCCGAATTGCCCATCATTCCGAATAGCAGGTTTTCCGAATAAGCCAAATAGCCAGATATTCCGAATTGAAGAAATATTCCGCATAAAGGTTTTTTCCGCATAAGGGTTATTCAGCATAGGGGTTATTCCGAGTAAGGCATTTTCAGAATAGGGTTATTCCGCATAGGGTTATTCAGTATAAGGGTTATTCAGCATAGGGTTTATTCTGAGTTTGGGTTATTCAGTATAAGCAAGTTCAAGGGGTATTTGAGTTTTTTCGACGATCTTTAGTGGATTTAATCTTGATTACAACCAACACAACACAAATTCTCAACCTTTCTTCACTGCTCGATCAACCGATAATCTTTGAGTCTTTTAAGTAATCACAATGAATCCAAGTTCATTAATGCCTCAGATGACATCTCTTACGGATATCTCGATCATAACGGGGACTGATAGTCGTCCACCGATGCTTATTAAAGAGGTGTTTGAGGCATGGCAGGGCCGTATGATGCAATACTTGAAGGGCAAACCAACATACGGAAGGCTTATGGTCAAATCGATTTTGAATGGTCCACTCGACTATGGTACCATTGTGGCAAATAACGTGTCTCGACCAAGAGAATATGAAGAACTCACACCGGCACAACAACTCATTGCTGATGCTGATGAAAAGGCTTTACAGACTCTTCTCCAAGCTCTTCCGCATGATATTTATCGTATGGTTAGTCAATATACGGTTGCCAAAGATTTATGGGAACGTCTAAAGGTGTTGCTACAAGGTACGTCTCTCACCAAACAGGAAAGGGAGTGTCAGCTGTATGATCTGTTTGATAGATTCACGTACAGCCCAGGGGAAACACTACACGATTATTACTTCAGATTCACTACTCTAATGAATGATCTGAATGTATACAATCTCGTGATTGCTCCATTCCAGGTTAACACTAAGTTCTTGAATACTTTACCTCAAGCTGAATGGGGTGAGTATATTACCGATGTTAAGTTGACCCGGGATTTGCATAAGTGCAATTTAGATCAAATCCATGCTTTTCTTCAGCAGCATGAGAAACATGTGATTATGCACCGTTCTCCTCGAGGTATGTACCCTGATTCCTTAGCTTTGATGGCGAATCAACCAAGCTTGTCACACAACAACACACCTTATATCTTAGGACATCAAGCCTATCATCCATCACCTTACATGACACCGACCTTCCCCCAATACTCGATTCTACCACAACCACCCACCTCACATCAGCAACAATATCGGTTTAATGCACCTTCACCACATTATGCATCACAACTTCAACCAGCAAACATTGCACCTTATGCTCAGCCTTCATATTCTTCTTATCAAGAGAATGCAGCATATCCAACAAGCTACCCTGATCAAATGAGTATTCCTTCTAGTGATTATGCAGTTCATCCAGATCAAGCAATGTATTGTGATGATGAGGAAGTCCCCGTTCCTGTATTCCAATTACTGTTGATTATTGATATTCCGATTGGTAGGTTTTTAAATATTCCGATTAGTCCTATTGGCAACATTCCAATCAGCGTCATTGTGTGTTATTCCGATTGTTCTTTTGTTCACATTCTGATCAATGTTATCGGAATATATTCCGATTGAGGGCAATTTTTCCACTATTCCGATTTGGGGTGTTTTGTTCCGATCTTACTTTCTTTTAGCACTTTTCTAATAGTTCTTATTTTTCAATAAGTTTTCCAAGTGTTAGTTTTTATCAAGTGGTCACTTATTTTTCTCTAATATAATCTTTAAGTTTTCAAGCATTTACTTTTAACTTGCCTTTTTAATTTAAACTTTCAAGTCTTTAATTTTACTCTTTGGCACTTAATTTCTTGTCATTAGTTTAAAATAGATAAACAAACCAACCACTTTTTAATAACCAAGAACAAATCATTCCACTTAAAGCCGAGATCAATTCGAGAGGATACCGAGAGTAAAATTGAACCCAGTATTAGATTTTTCTATGTGGGTTCAATTTTACTCTCGGTATCCTCTCGAATTGATCTCGGCTTTAAGTGGAATGATTTGTTCTGGGTTATTAAAAAGTGGTTGGTTTGTTTATCTATTTTAAACTAATGACAAGAAATTAAGTGCCGAAGAGTAAAATTAAAGACTTGAAAGTTTAAATTAAAAAGGCAAGTTAAAAGTAAATGCTTGAATACTTAAAGATTATATTAGAGAAAAATAAGTGAACACTTGATAAAAACTAACACTTGGAAAACTTATTGAAAAATAAGAACTATTAGAAAAGTGCTAAAAGAAAGTAAGATCGGAACAAAACACCCCAAATCGGAATAGTGGAAAAATTGCCCTCAATCGGAATATATTCCGATCACATTGATCGGAATGTGAACAAAAGAACAATCGGAATAACACACAATGACGCTGATCGGAATGTTGCCAATAGGACTAATCGGAATATTTAAAAACCTACCAATCGGAATATCAATAATCAACAGTAATCGGAATCCACCAAATCAAGCTATGATCTGAATAAATGACAAGGGACCCAATCGGAATGTGAAGTTACTTACCGTCGGAATGTTAAAAGGCCACCTAGTCGGAAAATTAAAACCCTTTTCCGATCTATAGATCGGAAAAAGGGAGTGTGTCTTGGTCGGATGGATCAAATCGGAAAAGGGCTTTGCCCTTTCCAAAAATAGTGCAAATTCGAGGCTAAAGGGCAAGGAAAATAAGCTTATGGAATAAGCTAACTCCCAAACAAACTCGAATCCAATATAAGCTGATCAAATAAGCACTTAAAACAACTTATCTAAACTCAAAATAAACAACTTTAAAATCAAATCAATAATAAGATGAACTTTTCATAAAAACCTTAAAAAGTAAATAAGCTAAATCAACAAATAAGCCAATAAGAACATGGATCTCAAAGCTTATTCATGTATAAACTTAAGGAAACTTAAAAAGAAATAAACTTTTTAAGCACAAATCATTGATGAACAACACGGATCATACGAGATTTGTACCAAAATCAATCAAAATCAAAGAAAGGAAGGATGAGATTAAAGATTAAAAGATAAAAACTTGAACTTGATTAATGAAAAAGTAATACAAATGTTTGAATTTGAAATAGAAAAAAAAATGAAACCTAGTGAGAGAAAGTTTAGAACTTTCTCTCTCTAAAACTAAAAGCTACCTAAAAGACTAAGTGTATACTAAGTGTGTGAAAATTTGTGAGGTAAGGCCTTTATATAGGCGTGTGTAATGGTGGTGGGCTTGTGATTGGGCTTTGGCTTGGGCTTCTTTTTCTTCTTCCTTCTTTAGTCTTCACGCTTCTTTAAATAAACGTTTCCGACTCGGATTCGAGAAGTGTCGGTGAATAATTCCAACTCGTCTTATAATCTTTTGTTTAATAGACTCGAGTTCTTCGACATAAATGAATCTTCCATCTTTGGCTCTATTCTTCGATAAATCTTCAAATAGGCACAACGACTTCAAATCTTTTGCATCTCTTGGACAATAGACTTCGTCTTGAGTCTTTTTCCTCGATAAAACCCGTGCAATCCCATGTTTTCTTCAATATTCATCCGGTTGGCTCTGAAAACACAATAAACACAAAAACCACGCATAATTCCAAACAAATGATATTAAATACGTGTTTTGGTCTCGTTTTAGCCAGAATTAAGTGGTAAAAGGATGGGTGTTTTCACACCTATCAAATCCCCTACACTTAAACATTGCCATGCCCTCATGCAATGCTTAGTGACAAAGCACATTTACACTTTTCTCATAATTAATCAACCTTGGCCTTATTAATATACTACTTAAATAAAAACTGAAAGTACTAAGAGAGATTAAAACTTTAAAGTAAACAAGAGGATAGAAAATAGCTTACGTGGAAATAACTTGTAAACAGATCGAGGACTTACATTAGGGCTTCGGTGCTGCGAAGATTTATCACCCTCAAGTTTCACGTTCCCCAAACTAAGCTTAAAAACGAGATCATTGTTATTATAAGTTAGCAATTCAAACACTTACACACATGGCTTAATTAAATGCTTAAACTCCCTTATTCCTAGGTGTATCTAATATATTTTATTCTTGTCTTAGAATGATCATGAAGATGCATTTTTGGACTTATTTCGATAGTTTAATTAGGCTGAAAGCAAAGTAGGACGATTTGATCAATAGTTAGCTAAAGGACAAAATCTCTTAAAACTGCTTCTCGGGATATCAAAAAGTTCATATCTTGGCATAACTTGGTTCGCGATTTGAGACCTTTCTCGGGCCGATATTTGGCATGTACTTCATACTTCATATCTTCGAGAGACGTTCTTGAGATAATGGTCTTCTCATCGTAATAGAGTTTCTTCACTTGGAGACTTTTGAGAGGTACTCCAACTTTGTTGACCACGACTTCATGATTATTCTTCAATCTCTAATTGGGATTTTGAGATACAACGATCCGCCTCCTTTTCGGACTTGGATCTATGTTAGAAATACGTTTTAACGTATATTAGAAGTATCGGTCACTCCACAATATGATTTATGTTGTAATAGCTCGTAGTTAACAATTAGTTAAATGTTACTTATTAAGTTAAGTAAGAACCGGTCCATGGGCTTGTCATGGACCGGCCCAAGCCCAATGTTATGCTTGGAGTATAAATACCCCTTTCCACCATGGAAAGGGGTTGGTTGTTGTTCTCATTTCACTTTCATATTAATAAAATCATACACATTTTCTCTCACTTTCTCTCTCTAGTTTTCTCTCACTAGAAAACATCAACCCACTTCATAGATTCATAGGTTATCAATATTCTACATTTGGTATCAAGAGCTATGGGGTGATTTAAGGTAAGGATTGTGTTGCTTTTTTAGTTTTTGAATCAATTAGTGATCTTTAGAAAAAATCAATCTTGAATCTTGTTGTTTTTGGTGTTTTTGTTATTGGGATTGATTGATAAGGATTGGGTTTAGCTTATTTTGGTAAAAATCATAAAACTTTTTGTGGTTTTGGATCAAAAATCGGATTTAAAGCTGTTTTTCTAAGTCTCGGAAACATATTTCCAGAACATTCCGAATAGGTATTCCGAATAGGAGCAATATTCAGAATAGCAGAATTTTCCGCATAGACTTTCCGGATAGAAGGGTTTTTCCGAATAGCAGCAATTTTTCCGAATAGCAGAATTTTTCCGAATAGCAATTCTTTCCGAATAGCCAATATTTTCCGAATAGCCAAAAACTTTCCGAATAGCCAATATTTTTCCAAATAGCCAGTATTTTTCCGAATAGCCAAAATTTTTCCGAATAGGAGAAATATTCCGAATAGCTTTCCGAATTGCCCATCATTCCGAATAGCAGGTTTTCCGAATAAGCCAAATAGCCAGATATTCCGAATTGAAGAAATATTCCGCATAAAGGTTTTTTCCGCATAAGGGTTATTCAGCATAGGGGTTATTCCGAGTAAGGCATTTTCAGAATAGGGTTATTCCGCATAGGGTTATTCAGTATAAGGGTTATTCAGCATAGGGTTTATTCTGAGTTTGGGTTATTCAGTATAAGCAAGTTCAAGGGGTATTTGAGTTTTTTCGACGATCTTTAGTGGATTTAATCTTGATTACAACCAACACAACACAAATTCTCAACCTTTCTTCACTGCTCGATCAACCGATAATCTTTGAGTCTTTTAAGTGATCACAATGAATCCAAGTTCATTAATGCCTCAGATGACATCTCTTACGGATATCTCGATCATAACGGGGACTGATAGTCGTCTACCGATGCTTATTAAAGAGGTGTTTGAGGCATGGCAGGGCCGTATGATGCAATACTTGAAGGGCAAACCAACATACGGAAGGCTTATGGTCAAATCGATTTTGAATGGTCCACTCGACTATGGTACCATTGTGGCAAATAATGTGTCTCGACCAAGAGAATATGAAGAACTCACACCGGCACAACAACTCATTGCTGATGCTGATGAAAAGGCTTTACAGACTCTTCTCCAAGCTCTTCCGCATGATATTTATCGTATGGTTAGTCAATATACGGTTGCCAAAGATTTATGGGAACGTCTAAAGGTGTTGCTACAAGGTACGTCTCTCACCAAACAGGAAAGGGAGTGTCAGCTGTATGATCTGTTTGATAGATTCACGTACAGCCCAGGGGAAACACTACACGATTATTACTTCAGATTCACTACTCTAATGAATGATCTGAATGTATACAATCTCGTGATTGCTCCATTCCAGGTTAACACCAAGTTCTTGAATACTTTACCTCAAGCTGAATGGGGTGAGTATATTACCGATGTTAAGTTGACCCGGGATTTGCATAAGTGCAATTTAGATCAAATCTATGCTTTTCTTCAGCAGCATGAGAAACATGTGATTATGCACCGTTCTCCTCGAGGTATGTACCCTGATTCCTTAGCTTTGATGGCGAATCAACCAAGCTTGTCACACAACAACACACCTTATATCTTAGGACATCAAGCCTATCATCCATCACCTTACATGACACCGACCTTCCCCCAATACTCGATTCTACCACAACCACCCACCTCACATCAGCAACAATATCGGTTTAATGCACCTTCACCACAGTATGCATCACAACTTCAACCAGCAAACATTGCACCTTATGCTCAGCCTTCATATTCTTCTTATCAAGAGAATGCAGCATATCCAACAAGCTACCCTGATCAAATAAGTATTCCTTCTAGTGATTATGCAGTTCATCCAGATCAAGCAATGTATTGTGATGATGAGGAAGTCCCCGTTCCTGTATTCCAACAAGGAGCTGACCCAGTTGAAGTGCTAACCACTATGTCTGCTTATCTCACAAGGACTTTAAGCAAACGAGGATACAGAGGATCAGCTCCAACCAACAATCAGTTGAGGAATTCATCCAATTCTCGTCAACAAGCTACTATTAAGAATGGCAGGGTCATGGTTCAGCCTATTCAACCATATCAGGGGAGATCTACCACATCAACCACCAGTGCTCGCACGGTAAATCAGGCACCAATGGCCAATCCTGCTCCACGGGCTAATTCCACGGGCAAGTTGAGAATGATTACATGTTACAACTGCAAGGAAGAGGGTCACATGTCCAGGGATTGTAAGAAACCCAAGAGGAGAAGGGATGGACAATGGTTTGCAGAAAAGATCTATCTGGTAAATGCTCAGGCACAAGGAAGGGAACTTGATGAAGAGGAGCTTGCATTTCTTGCTGATCCAGGGATTGCTGAACAAGACGTTGTCACTACGCAGAATGCAGCTTACCAAGCCGATGATCTTGATGCGTATGACTCAGACTGTGATAACTTTCAATCTGCAAAGGCTGCTCTCATGGCAACTATCTCCAGCTTAGGGCCAGAAAAGAGATCTGAGGTACTTATTAATACCACCGATAATACCACTGATGCTACTATTCAACCACATCAAGTTGTGCAAGAGAGTGCTGACTCGAATGAATCTTCGGTGGTGAGTCTTTCAAATGAGGAGACAAACAATGATAGCAATATTAATGTGAGTCCCCAGACTTTGAGTGAATCACAACCGGGACCCATTTCGCAAACGCCTACTCCTGCTCAACAAGATTTGGTCATGGTTCCTGCTACATTACTTAGCCAAATGAATGCTGCACTCTTAGAAACCTTAGCTAAGAATAAGAATTTGTCTGATGAGCTTACCTTAAGCAACGAGAAAGTTCAAACCTTGGAATTAGTGCCCTCGTCTAGTGTTCTAACTAATCTCGAATATGATCACTATAGAAACAAACAAATGGGTCACTTGCAAGAAATTGAAAACTTAAGAGCAAATTTGTCTAATGAACTTAAAGAAAAGGAGTTAGTGGTCACTAATTTTCAAAAACTTCAAACAGATTTTGAATCACTCGAGTCTAAGAAGAATGAAATGGAGATTAATGCTACTAATAAGATTAGAAGTCTAGATTATTTGCTTTTAAGACAATACGCTGCTTCTCAACTAGTTCACTTATTTGATGCTTCATTTAGAGAATTTAACTTATCACGTCAAAAAGGCCTTCCCCCTAATCCACGGTATGCAAAACAAGCTTTAAGACATAGTCCTAGACTTTATAATGCAACTCAATTAGGATTGGCCTTAGAACCGATTGTTTTTCCTGGTGATCGAACAATTAAGGAACTAGTTGATGAGGATCGGTCATACAATTCTGCAAAATATCCCGAGTGTGATTATTTTAAATTGAATAAGGAGCTTGCAAAAACGGATTTTAGAATTCGCTTCCATATGGACAAAGATCTCATAACAGCACCAACCTACATATTAGATGAAGAAAACCCTAGTACTTTTCCTACACTTGTCAATATGGAAGGTCCTAAGGAAATTCCAAAGGATCTTCCACCTGTTAGCACTGTATGGTTAAACTTGCAAGAGATTAATCAATACTTTACTAATTTTGACAAGGTCATTTTGGAACGTACGACTTCAAATGGCCTAAACGCCGGAGAATGGGCTTTCGAACATATGAACGAGGTGTTTAGAAATGAGATCAATCCGTTTGTCGAAAGTCTAAAAGGAATTTTTGCATCTCTTAACGAAAATCTTGTGTTTGAAATTGGTGAAGTTCAAAAAGTGTTTTATGAAATGGACACCGCTTACGAACTACAACTAATTGAAAAAGAAAAGATTTTAACTGAATATGACCGATTCTTGTCTGCAGTAATCTCGTGTGATGTGCTTACTACTGTAAATGTTAATTATTCGAATGAGCTTACATCCGCTATGATTAATTGTGATGCTGTGAATATTTGTAATGATATTTGTGATGATGTTTGTGATCTCTCTGTAAATGTTGCTGATACTGTAAATGAGGTAGATAATCAGTCTTGTCACGAATCTAACGCTGAGTTTTTAAAGCTACAAGATTCTTACAATTTACTTTCAAAACGCTTTAATCAACTAGAACAACATTGTATATCTTTAGAATTAAAACAACAAACTCAAAATGAGAATCTTTTGATATCAAATGTTTGTGAAAACGGTGTTGAGACGAGTGACAAGATGATTGCAATTGTTAAGACATTAGAGGAAGAGATAATGAGATTGAAGAGAGATGTGTCATCAAATGAAACACTCAAACTGGAACTAGAGGCTGCAGAGTCTAAAAACCAGGTCTTAGAAATTAGACTTTCGTCTGTTCTAGGGGAGATGGATCGGACAAGACAGGGACTATCTGCTCTTTATGGTTCACTAGAAGAACGCTTCGCTTTTAATGCGGCACAGCAACAATCTTATGTTGAACAACTGAACCAAAAGTGCGAGGAAATCTCTGATTTGAACATCCTGCTCATTGACAAAAATATGGTTTTGGCTGAGTTAAAGGAGACACTTCTTCTCACCCGACAAGAAGTTGTTGATAACTTAGCTACCGACTCTGCACCGTCCACTAGTGCTCCAACAACCAAGTCAGTAGTGCTTTATAAGAACCCGCTTCATAAGAGAAACCCAGTTACCTATGATGATTATATGAGGAATGCCATTAAGCATGTCGATCTTCTTAGGGATATTTTAGACGATCTTTATGCCTTAGATCCCTCAAGTAGCGACTATTATTCGGCTCATGAATATATTAAGCGAGTTCAATATTGCTTGGCATACTTGCAATATATAGGTACACCAGGTTCTGCACTACTTAATAATAGGCCCATTGCTGTAACTCCATTTAATAAGACTCCAGGAGCAAAACCGTCATTGGCACAATCAAGTAAGGCACCTTTAAAATCTGTTGCTAATATTCTATCCAAAATCCCAGAGGCATCTTTATTAATCAATGCAAATATGCTCTAGAATCTCTTAAGAAATATAACTTTGAGAATTGTGACCCCGTGGACACTCCAATGGTGGAGAAATCCAAGTTAGATGAAGATAGGAATGGGACTATTGTCGATCCAAAACTTTACCGTGGGATGATCGGCACCCTTCTATATCTGACTGCTAGCAGGCCTGATTTGCAATTTGATGTATGCATGTGTGCCCGGTATCAGGCTCGGCCTACCGAAAAGCACCTACATGTTGTGAAAAGGATCTTTCGGTATCTAAAAGGAACACTTCATCGTGGTCTATGGTATCCGAAAGATTCCTCGATTGCTTTAATATCATACGCAGATGCCGATCATGCTGGATGTCAAGACACGAGGCGTAGCACTTCTGGATCTGTGCAACTCCTTGGAGATAGATTGATCAGTTGGTCTTCAAAAAGGCAGAAAAGCGCTGCAATATCAAGCACGGAGGCTGAATACATCGCCATGTCCGGTTGTTGTGCTCAAGTCCTTTGGATGAGATCACAATTAACTGACTATGGTTTGGGATTCAACAAAATCCCGATGTATTGTGACAACAAGAGCGCCATTGCCCTTTGCTGTAACTATGTTCAACACTCCCGGGCCAAGCACATAGACATTCGCTACCATTTCATTAAGGAGCAGGTGGAGAACGGAGTGATCGAGCTGTATTTTGTCACTACTGAGTATCAGCTGGCGAATATGTTCACCAAAGGCTTAGATCGAGGACCAATCGAGTTTTTGATCGACAAGCTTGGCATGAAATCATTCACTCCAGCGACTCTCAAAGAGTTGGCAGAAGAATCAGCTGAATAGTCGTGGTAAACTATTCAGAGTATCTTTTGTTCGTGATCATGTATATTATCGTAAATATATAAACCACAAAAAAGAAAATACAAAAATATAAAACCAAGAAAAACCATAAAAAATATAAAACCAAGAAAAACCATAAAAAATATAAAACCTAGAAAAACCATAAAAATTATAAAATCAAGAAAAACCAAAAATATTTTTCGTTTTAAAAACGGGCATGTCTTTTAGTACGGTAATATTTACGGCCTTAGAAATGTCGATTAATATTGACACGGTGCCATAAATAGAGTCCGTATAAAAATTGTAATGTTTTAAAACATGCCCATTATGGCTTGTAGTTATTTCTGACTGCAACCCGGTTTTCATATTAAAGTCACGTATTTCTTTGGAAAACGTTGGCTCAGAACGGGAATTAATTTTCTCGAGCGTGATTTACAAGCCAAATCATGCAAAGGGATCAAGTTTACTTTACAACTTGGTCTAACACGAATTAGTGTACGTCTCAGTGCATTAATTTGTTAAAATAAGAGAAATCTTATTGACACCACAAATCAAACTTTTTCAAGATATCAATTGGGAAATGTTTTTCATCATCATGTGCCTCGTTAAACAATGACTACAGCTCTTTAAATAGAAAACGGGTCATCGTTTAAGGGGGAGAAAATGTTACATCATCTTTCACATCAAAAAGATCTTCAAAAGTTTTCAAGGAAACTCAAAAAGCTTAATGGTTAATGGTTGGATTGCTTTGGCATTTGTCTTGTTGTTGCTTAGAAGTTTGTCATGAATAGACTTGTGTGTGTGTTAAGATAGGTTAATCACTAAGGCTCGGGAATTTAACATAAGATAGGGTCAAAATGACAAGTATTAAAACTTGGAAAAACAAAAACATGATGATTGGAGTGAAAAGAAAAGTGAGGGGTTAAATGTGACTATGTTTCAAACTTGCTAATAAATTTTTTGACCTAGTCAATCATCCCCCCGTTTTTCTTCTTTCTCTCATCTCACTGTTCCTCTTTGCCCCCATTAACAAATAAACACACAAACACTCACGAAATCAAACAAACACGAAACAATTCTTTAATCTTCTTGGTCAAGATCTTCAAAAGGTATTCAATCGGATTAATCTTTCATGCAAAACAAGTTAATTAACTATTTTTAATTGAAAACAATCGAAATCAGTTTCTGCTTCAATTAGGGTTAATTAAATTAGGGGTTTTGCTTGGGTTGCATTCGGAATAGAACAAATTGAACTGATTTGGCCTTTAGATCACTTGATTCAAACAGATTTTGTGCTTAATTAGAATATATATAAGTGTTGAAAAACATTCCGAATAGGAGGTCTTTCCGCATAGGAGAAGTTTTTCCGAATAGAATGATCTTTCCGCATAGGAGAAATCTTTCCGAATAGAATGAATATTCCGCATAGAGAAACTTTTTCTGAATAGACTGAATATTCCGCATAGGCCAAGTCTTTCCGAATAGGATTTTTATTCCGCATAGACAGTTCTTTCCGAATAGAGAATTTATTCCGCATAGACTGTTCTTTCCGAATAGAGTATTTATTCCGCATAGGCCCAATGTTCCGAATAGGGAATTTATTCCGCATAGGCCCAATGTTCCGAATAGGATTTTATTCCGCATAGGCCCAATGTTCCGAATAGTGTATTTATTCCGCATAGGCCCAATGTTCCGAATAGGGAATTTATTCCGCATAGGCCCAATGTTCCGAATAGACATTCTATTCAGAATAGGGATTTTATTCCGCATAGGATAAATGTTCCGAATAGCCTTTTTATTCAGAATAGGGATGTTATTCCGCATAGGCTATATGTTCCGAATAGACTTATCATTCCGCATAGGATTTATATTCAGCATAGACCTATTATTCCGAATTGAATGATTATTCCGTATAGAAGATGTTTGAATGGTTTTCAAAGCTTAAGGGATTAGGTCATATGTTCAATGCTTAGGTTTAAAGTCATATTGATATTCATGTTTTTATGTTTCAACCTTTGTGTTTTATCTTAAGCAGAGACGATGACTAACCCTACAGTACAACATATACAAGACACCAAAGCCGCCGCCATTGCTGAAGCCAAGACTCTAAAGTTTATTCCAAACAACTTCCGTTTGAAGGAGGTATCTCACTCTACCCATAATGGATTTAAGGTAGGTACAGCCATGCTTGATAAATCTCATTTCAAGCATGCGCTAAGGAGAAGTGCTTCAGTGCCCTATGAATACCTTTACGAGTTCTGGGCTACCAAAGAGAGGACGTCGAACAAAATCACTTTTTCCTTGGATAACAAGCAGCAGACGCTTACTGTGTCAGACTTCAGGAAGATCTTTGGATTTCGACCGACACTCAAAGGTCTATCATACTCAGCCAACCCGACTAAGGACCAGATCATGGAGATGTTCACCGCCATTGGATGTCTTGACATACGAACCCCGTCTGAGTTTACTACTGCCAAAGTTGGTCAACCATGGAAAGCTATTTTTGGGATTCTAAGCCGATGTTTAACACCCAAAACAACTGGGTTTGATGCTGTTCGTCCACCAATCATCAAGATGTTTTATGGTATGTTTAAAGGTATGGGTATTGATTATGCATCACTGCTGTGGGAGGAGTTTACTTTTCAACTCTTCACAAACACAAAGGGTAAGGTTAAAAGTTACCAGTACCCTAGGTTTATTAAGTTGATCATACATTACTTTATGGAAAACGATGCATCCATTAACAAGCGTGCAGGTAGTCGTCACCACACGATGGATGATGATGATTTGGTAGACTTAAGGCAGGAGACTCATTCGAATACGGTTATTCCTGGTCCCATTCCCAGTCATCTTCTGACCGATGAGATTATCGCATCTGATGATTACAAGAACTTGCTAACAGAAATTGAGAATCAACGAGCAAGTATTCTAGCAGGTGAAGACTCATCTACCACGGTTAAGAGCAAAGGTAAACGAAAGCAAACAGATTTACCTGAACCCAAAGCCAAAAAGAAGAAGATTGCAGTTAAGAAGGGAAAGGGTACGGCTGATGAGTTAGTTCTCCACGATGAAGAAGATATTGATGATCCTGCTCTTAACAAGGCTGAGAGAAAAGCTATGAAGATATCTATGGAAAGGAGTAGGAAAGATACTGGAGGTAGTGGTTCGGGTGCACGGGTACATGTTGAAGAAGAGTACGTGGAACCAGATGATGTGTTTAAGTTTGGATCACCTGAAAAGTATTCTACTTCGAAGGAGACATCCACCCCCCTGTTTCAGCTGGTATTGAAAAAGAGTCTACTCAACCCTTGGCAACTCAACTTCAACCAACTCAACCCTTACCAACCAGACCGGTTTCAACACCATTTCTTCCACCACCAATAAACCCCATCCTTAGTACCGCAGTTACAACCGAGCCTATTCCATCAACCCAGAGCAGCTCTGCAACGTCTGCAATGGCTGCATTGGTGATGGCCGAAATGTTGGATAAACATGTGGATAATCACAAGAGAGAAATGGATGAACTTCGCCAAGAGTTACTTAGACGAGCTCAAAGTGAAGAAGCATCTAAGAAAGCTCAAGAAGAGTTGATTGCTAAGTTCGCTGCAGATATGGAATTTACACGTAAAGCTCATGCAGAAGAACTTGCTCGGGTTAAAAAGGCTGAAGCTGATAGGCATCAAGCACGAATTACGAGACTTAAAGCTATTAAGGATGACCTTAAAGAGCAAAAAGAAGCTCTTGAAGCTACTATTGAGCAGAGAGTGAAAGACTCCGTTGAATCCCTAATGCCTAAACTGCGTGATGAGTTGAAGACACTTGCTGCTGACAACTTGATGATCAAATCATCCAATCCTTCAGAAGCCGCCTACAAGATTGCTTATGACTTGACGGATTTTGAACTTAAGAAGATCCTCAAAGCTCGAATGAGGGAACTTGGATCGTTTGATAAATCGAGGATTCAACGGGCTCTCTTCAAATCCCTGAATGACGCTATCATGGAGGATGATAAGTTGTTCAAGACGTTTGGAAGTGTGGTACCCTACCACATTCTCCCTGAGGAAGAAAGGGAAGAGAGTGAAGAAGAAGAGGGTACTGGTGGAGAAGAGGAAGAAGAAGAAGAAGAAGATAAGAATGATGATGATGATGAGGATGATGAGGATCAGAATGATGATGATGATGAGGATGATAATGATAAGGATGATGATGATGAGGATGATGATGACGATGATGATGATGGCGATGATGGCGGTGATGGTAATGAGGAGAGTGTTAGGGGGAGCAACAGGGATGATAATGAGGATAACGATGGGGGTAAACAGACTAAAGAGGGAGATAAGGTTACCAGCTCCAAGAAACCTGCTAAGACTGGAACCAAGTCCAAGAAAGATGCAGCAGCAAAAGAAAAATCTACTTCCACGGAATCCAGACGATCGAAGTGGCGCCACGATGTGAATGCCACTATAGGGTCATCTATTCCTGGTACATTTATCGCTGCATCCATACCTGTTACCACTAACCCCGTTAGTTCTATTGTTGTTGCTCCTGTGATTGCAGAATCGGTAACCGAACCTGAAGCTGCACAACACTCACCCGTTCTTGACACTGCCGAGATGCCTAAAACAGAACAAGCAGATGTTCACGTCTCCACTCCTCTGCAACAAGACCCACAATCTACTGTTCCAAGCACAAGGGACTGGGCAGACACGTTGGAGATTGACGAGACTGCACCACCACAGGCTTGGATCACGGCAGCGGCGCAGTATGATCCGATCACCGACGCTGACAAAGATGTTTTGTATCTTCGTATCCGCAGTCCGATTGACTTATGTGCATTTCTTGCTCATGAGTATAAGACTTCGGTTACTCCATCTTTGGTGAAGAAAGCACTGAAGGGTAAGAGACTACGCGCCGAAACCCGGTTAACCCAAATGGAGTTCGAGTATTATGCCGATGAGATCCTGAAGGCTCTGAATACCGTTCAACGGCCAGGACTTCATGAATCAGAAAGAGCTCCACCTCCAATGGATCCTTCTCAAGATAATCAGATTGCTCTTGACTTCTTCGTCACCAATGATCTTGTGTATCTTCTGAAGGGGTCATCAAAGTACGCAACCTCCCTGACCTTGCTGAAAGCTGCCAACTGGGGGACAATACCCTTTATCGAGGAAAAGGTAAACCGACTTTGGGTCCCAAAGATAAATCGTAATTAGGATATGTATGCTGTCATAGGTGCATCTCATTGGGACGAACGAGTCCGAAGGGCGTACAGGGGTTGCTGCCTAGTCAATTCTGGAAGCAACGTTAGATCCAACATCCGCATCTCCAGCATCTTAGGGATGAAAACTGAAGCCAAGAATGGCTATTATCATGTGACGGAGATTCGTTTGAAAAGGGAGGATGACAGGGAATACAAAATCCAGCAGGGAGATTTTTCCATCATTCGCCTTGAGGATATCGAAGATATGCTGCTTTTGATGACCCGAGATCAACTCACACATATTCCTCGTGAAGACCTCATTGCTTTGAATACAGCACTTCGTATGTTCACACGAAGCGTTGTCATCAAGACACGAGTTGAAGATCTTTAGTTGGGAGTCGAAAGCTATCAAAGGAAGCTTAACCTAACCCGTCCAGTGAATAAAGTGCTACCTCAACATGTAGAAAGATGTCCCTATACCGGCATTTCTGTCCCGAATTACGGCATTTTCTACTTGAACAGTCGAGGTTTAATGAAGTTTATGAGGGTGGGTGAGCTCCATAAGTACAGTGATGGGACTCTTCTACAAGTCAGAGGAAAGTTGGAGCATCTGAACTCGGGTGGGACTTTGCCAGAAATGACGGAGGATTGGCATCCGGGTTACCGGCAGATGGCGAAGTACGTGATCAAGAAGATAGATCAAAAGCTCCGTGAACGTAGATTGATGAGGAGCTTGGAAAGGTTCGTTGGTGGAAGACCATATTTAGTGCACCACAAGCTACTGCAACGATCCATCTAATGGGTCGTACATCTCAGGTCCACTTTATATATTGGTTTTCAATTGTGAATATGTATATTTGTGAATATTGTGCTGTAATGGCTTGATGTAGTGTTAAGGTATGATAATTTTTTCAAGAATTTCTCACGAGATTCTAAATCTTTCAAAATATATCATACTAAAGCACTACAACTATCCCTTATTAATTTAAGGGGGAGCATGAGCATGTTCTATGTCCAACATCGATTTCATTTTTACCCAAAGACCGGTTAATCCATTCAATATCCCAAATATTAATGGTTAACATTTTGGATAAGGGGAGAAAATGGGATTAAGGAGACTTAAGTAATACTTGGCTAAAAGATGAAAAAGACTTAACGATAATCCAACTTAATATGTGTTAAGCACGTGTTAAGGGGGAGCGTTTTTGATGAACAAAACACCTAAGGTACAAAACTTTTGATTTTAATATCACAAGTACCTTATGTGATTTTCAATGATTTTTCATGGTGGCAATTCCTTCCCAAAACACGCTTAATTCACGACGAATGTGGTGACAAAAGGGTGGTAGGAATAGGTTTAGTCCAATGATTCATCAGAGCCGATGGAATCTTCCCAAGGACAATTCCCTAGATAGAATTAGAAGTCCTAGGAAAGATGGAGAAAGAATGTGAACGTAGCTGAATGCCGACCAAGTACTTAAGCTAGCACTGGAACAATCACAACAAGGTGCTAGTGATGACGTATTGGTAAGCATTGAAGGGGTCGAAGAATGAAAAAGAATTGTAAAGATAAAGGGTGTAAAGAAAGAAGCCCTCCTTACAACTTTAGGTAGAAACCGGGTCAATACATATGCTATTGAGGTCATTTTTGCTAATGATTCTCGGTATTGAAGAAAGACATCATGGACCCAGTGATGCAATGCACAACCCTTCCCAGCTAACTCAAATATCTCTCAAAAGGTATTTGTTTTAATCACACGGAGATCAACACGTTATCTATTGGTTTATTCACTCCGAATAGACTGGTATTGAAAAGGTGGCACTCCTCTCCAGCCATCGCTCACTAAATCAAAACGCACAATCGAGTCTAGAGCCAAGAGATCATCAAAAGTCTCATTAGGACACTTTCCATTTATTCCTTGCTTTCTCACACACTGTGAAAAGTAAGAGATTTTCATGAGTCCTACGCAGTATTCCTGTAATATTGCCAGAACATCCGAGTAATACGCAAGTATTACAATGAAGATGGAAATCCTGCTTGAGCCAACATCAAACAAGCTCATGGTAGGTTACACGTCCGGTTCTTTTAGAACCAATCTTGTGAAAAACTGGAAGGTAACAGTGGTTTAATTCTTAATTGAACTTAAACTCGTTCCAGGCCTCTTCGCATTATCATATGATCTTGCCAGAACACTCAGAGTGACTCTTTATTGACCACAGTGACGAGTAGAAATCCTTCTAGTGTTAACATCAAACAGCACTTGGTAGGTGACGTGCAAGATTCTTTATGAATTGAGCTCTTGACAACTGGAAAGCAACGATGGTGAAAATCTTAATTGAAATTCACTTGTTCCAGGTTTCATGAATTGACGGCTTCAAATCACAAGGATAATTTATCCAAGTGATTCACTCTTTATGTTCGCAGTCAGCTTTGGACGGTCGAATAAAGAGAACGGGTTTACCCGCGAAATCCTGTCAGGAAGTTACTTAATTGAAACTATCCGTCACGGGTACGATATCTAATATCGTCCAACGGTCTTCACCGACCGGAGGTAAAATGCTACCGAATTAGAATAAAATGTTCAAAGCCATTTTATTCGTGTCGTTGCTGTGTACCTGTTAAAGACGGTGGCGTTGCTGTGTACCTGTTGAAGACGGTGGCGTTGCTGTGTACCAGTGAAGACGGTGGTGTTGCGGTGTACCTGTAAAAGTCGTTCCCACATGCTTATGTCTTTTGCAACAAAGTTCAGCAAAAATTCAAGAAAGTACAAGATGAAGTCTTCCGCTGTACCAAACTCTAAAGCTTTCGAGAATTCAACAAAAAGACGTAAGTGTGTGGAACATGAAGTCACGAGGAGGCAAAGTTCACAAGAAAGGCAAAGATCGCACGTGAAAGGCCAAAGAACAATGCTCTCAAGTCAAAGCCAAAAAGATCAAACCAACATATTCACAACAAAAGAAAGAAAAGAAGAAAAGACTACGAGCTAAAGAACGAAGACTTAGTATAGTATGCTAGGTTTAGAACTTTGTAACGTGGAGTGACCTCCCTTAGGGGGAGATTGTTAGAAATACGTTTTAACGTATATTAGAAGTATCGGTCACTCCACAATATGATTTATGTTGTAATAGCTCGTAGTTAACAATTAGTTAAATGTTACTTATTAAGTTAAGTAAGAACCGGTCCATGGGCTTGTCATGGACCGGCCCAAGCCCAATGTTATGCTTGGAGTATAAATACCCCTTTCCACCATGGAAAGGGGTTGGTTGTTGTTCTCATTTCACTTTCATATTAATAAAATCATACACATTTTCTCTCACTTTCTCTCTCTAGTTTCTCTCACTAGAAAACATCAACCCACTTCATAGATTCATAGGTTATCAATATTCTACAAGGATGACATTTTTGTGGTTCCATCCTACTCCACCACAGTCTCTCCTACTCCTCCTAGTGATGCAACTCCATTGGATGTACCGGATTCCCAAGTTGCTCTTGACACTCTACTCAAACAACAACAAGAAGCTACTACAGCAGCTGCTCAAGGTGGTTATGAGTTTCCCTTGGATGAGCCTACTGACAAAGCTGCTCCTGGTACCCCAGCTTCTTCTCCTAGTGCTAGCTTATCACCTACTGGTACTCCAGCTAGTGAGTCTGCTTCTAATACTCGTTTCTCCAGTCCTTCTGATTTGGGGAACCAGCAAAAGAAGTCTTCTACCAAGCTGGATGACATTCATAAACAACCAGTAGATGGGATTTTCAACACTGCTTCATATGATGCTGATTTTGTTGGTGATCTCAATAACTTGGCACCCGAAGTGGAGCTCTCTTCCAATCTAGTCTTGCAATCGCACAAAGATCATCCTACCACTCAAATCATTGGAGATCCTAGTTCTACTATCAAGACACGCAGAATGAAGAAGAAGGCCTCGTCTGATCATCATGCTCTTGTGAGCTATATTGAAGATCAAAAGCGTAATATTTATACGGACTTTCAACACTGTTTGTTTGCTTGTTTTCTTTCACAGGTGGAACCTAGGTCAGTTTCTCATGCTCTTGAGGACCAAAGTTAGGTGGAGGCTATGCAGGAGGAAATGCAGCAATTCTTGTTTCAGAATATTTGGGTTCTAGTTGACTTACCAGATGGAAAGACAACAATCAATACCAAATGGATTCTCAAGAACAAGAAGGATGCACGGGGAATTGTCGTGAGGAATAAAGCTAGGGTTGTCGCACAAGGCCACACTCAAATTGAGGGCATTGACTACACTGAGGTTTTTGCTCCGGTTGCAAGAATTGAGGCCATTCGTCTGTTTTTGGCTTTTGCTTCTTATGTGGGCTTTACGGTGTTTCAGATGGATGTCAAGAGTGCATTTCTCTATGGAAAAATTGACGAGGAGGTGTATGTCACTCAACCTAAGGGCTTTGTAGATCCACTTCATCCCAAGAAAGTTTACAAGGTGGTCAAGGCTCTTTATGGATTACATCAGGCTCCTAGAGCTTGGTATGAGCGTCTTTCAACTTTCTTGTTAAAGAATGGCTATAGAAGGGGTACTATTGACAAAACACTATTTCTTCGGAGGAATACCAAGGACATTATCCTTGTTCATGTTTATGTGGACGACATTATCTTTGGTTCTACTAGGAAGGAATGGTGTGATGAGTTTGAACACTTGATGAAAGGCGAATTTCAGATGAGTGCGATGGGAGAGCTTTCATTCTTCCTTGGTCTTCAAGTCAAGCAACAATCGGATGGAATTTTCATCAGTAAAGATAAATATGTTCATGAGATTCTTCAGAAGTTTGACATGGATCCTCTTAGACCAGCAACAACTCCTTATGAAGTTGCTAAAGTAAAACTAAAGAATGAGCCAAACCCCCCGGTTAATGTTCACATGTACAGGTCTATGATTGGCTCCCTCATGTATTTGACTGCATCACGTCCGGATATCATGTTTGCAGTAAGTGCTTGTTCTCGACACCAGGTGACTCCAACGGTTTCGAACTTAAATGCAGTGAAGAAGATTTTCAAGTATATCAAGGCTCAACCAAAACTGGGCCTATGGTATCCTAGAGAATCACCTTTTGTTCTAGAAGCCTATAGTGATAGTGACTATGCAGGTGCTAATAATGACAGGAAGTCTACTACTGGTGGTTGTCAATTTTTGGGTCGTCGACTTATTTCATGGCAATGCAAGAAACAGACAATCGTAGCTACTTCTTCAACAGAAGCTGAATACGTTGCTGCTGCTAGTTGTTGTGGACAGGTTTTGTGGATCCAAAATCAGATGTTGGATTATGGTTTCAATTTTATGAACACCAAAATTTTTATTGATAATCAAAGCACTATCTGCATTGTGAAGAATCCTGTTTTTCATCAGCGAACGAAGCATATTGAAATTCGGCATCATTTTATGCGGGATGCCAATGAGAAGAAGCTGATACAGGTTCTTAAAGTTCATACGGATGATAATGTTACTGATTTGCTGACTAAAGCATTTGATGGTCCTCGGTTTAACCACTTGGTGGTTCACATTGGGATGGTCAATCCTTGAGGTCTAGGATTGAGGGGAGGCTAAGCCTAAGGGGAGGCTTTGTGTACATATTCTTAGGACAGACTAACGTATTGATAGATTTTAACAACATATTATATTGGTTCTGGTGGTGTGTGTTACTTCTGGTGGAGGATTTTGCTCACTTCTGGTGGATATGGTCTTACATGACTGGCTTCTGGTCCTCATTGGTCAGCTTCTAGTCATAATTGGTTGGCTTCTGGTGGTTCAAAATCCTTCTTTGTCAAGTGGTGATTGGCTTCTGGTACTGGTCTGGGACACTGTTCATTCCTTTTGACCTTTGTTGACCACATTTTGCTTCTGGTCTGACCATTGTGTGCTTTGACTTTTGGTCAACGCTCCCAATCCTGGTATTTATATTTTTAATTAACTATGGTAAATTGGGAGTTGGGAATAATGTTAAAAGGGGCAAGTGGTTACTATGCAATTATGTCTAATTTGAAAGGGCAACCCCTCATTAATAGGGGTCAATGAACAGTTACTATTTTCCTTATTAATGGTCAACTTAACCCCCTTGACTCCATCATTCCATTCATCACACACACAAAACCGATCCTACTCTCTCAACCCTAACCAAAATCCTTCTTCCATCAATTACTCAAGATCCATGGCTGCTCTAGTTTACCAACCTGCTCACAACCGAGTTGCTTATCTGGGTGATGATCCACATCGTGATCATTTTGCTGACATTCTGGATTTCATTGAAGCTTCCAACCTAAGGTTTGCGTTTACTGTATGTCCCACTATTTATGATAGTGTTATTCGTCAATTTTGGGCGTCTGCTCGACTTGTGGATGTGGTTGGTCGTCCATGTGAACTCCATGCTACCATAGATGGACGTTCATACGTGGTGACTGAGGCTTCTATTCGATCTTCCCTTCATCTTCCAGATGAGGGTGGTGTTGAGTCCATCCCCAATTCGGAGGTATTGGAGGGGATGGCTGTTATAGGATACAATCATGGGGGGAAGTTTAACTTCCAGAAAAATAGGTTTTCCCCCTAATGGAAGCTTCTGGTGCATTTTCTAATTCATTGTATGAGTCCCAAGTCTGGGAGTCGGGATGCTTTACCTACTCCCTTGGCTACTGGTCTTATTTGCTTAGCCCAGGGTAGGGTATTTAACTTTTCTCATTATCTATTTGAGGGGATGGTTAGTAATCTATCTAATGCTGGTTCTAGAAAGAAGTTTCTTATGTATCCTAGGTTTTTACAATAAATACTAGTTTGCATTCCTCGTGATAGGACTAAACATGTGTCGTCTAAGCTTACTGCAAAAGTGTATTACAATATGGTCCATGGGTTTACCGGGGAGTGGAGGCCCCTGACTGAGGCCATGTTGGGACTGGCTCAGTGTCCTATGGGTGAGGAGGAGGAGGCTCCTGAGTTTGTTGTGATTGATGATGACCCTATGGAGGAGGAGGCTCCTACTGGTGGTGCTTCTCATGTGGTTGAGGAGGAGCTGGTTGCGGAGGTGGTGGTTGAAAAACATCCCCTTCCAAAGCTGGTCCTTCTTCAGTATCACAAAAGTCTCCATTTGTGGAGACTCCACCTCCTAGTCCTGCTCCACACTCTTTTGATAAGCCTTTTGATGCTAGTACTCCACATGTTGACGCATCTGTTGCTTCGGGCTCCAGTGACGCCTTCCCTGACCCGAGTTCTCTTGGTGGGTAGGCGGAGGAGCCTACTACACTTATGTCGTTACTTGATCTTATGCGCAGGTATCATGAGCGGATGATTTCATTGGAAGCTGATTTGAACCAACACCGGAAACTTACTAGGGAGTTTGTTCTTCCTCTGGCTGATCGCATCAAAGCTTTGGAGACTCAGCAAAGACGCCGAAAGAAGCATGTGATCCATTCTGATTCTGATGAGGAGGGTACAGAGCGTGTTGAGGATGGTTTGACATTGTTGGCAAAGGCTGCCTTTGCTGATAAAGTGTATGATGATTTTCCGGTTCCTCCGACATCCTCCAGTGTTCCTTCTCCTGCTGTTTTTCCCACTCCTATGGATGGTGATTTTGGTCCTGCTGCTGGTTCCAATGCTAGTCCCTCCCATGATTCGAAGGGCAAGGCCCCAATGACTGATGCTCCATTACAATCTCGCAAACGTACCCGCAGACAGCTTGAAGAGGAAAGGCTTGGTGAGGAGGCTGCTCAACGGATTCAAGCCGAGATTGATGAAGCTGATAGGGCTGCAGAAGAGGAGCTTCGACAGCGGAGGCGTGAACAAGTTCAGCATGATGCAATGCATTGGAGTGATAGTGATTGGATGCAGCTATTGACTATTCTTACCAGAGATTATGCCCAGTTCACAGATCTTTTGGGTGACGATGTGGATGAGCATAACTGTATTCCAAGAGCCATGGTGTTGATGCGCAAGCAATAGTTGGCCCTTGCTGCGCAGCTTCGTGAGAAGAGAAAGAACAGACCTTTATCACGAACTGAGGAGCGCAAGCAGATGCAGCGTTATGTGAAGTATCAGTCAGCTGCTCATTTTAATGCTCCTTGGACGTGGGACAGGGTTCGGGCTTTATCTTTTGATGAGCTCAAGGCACTTTATGAGCGTATGGTTAAGCGTCAGAGTCAACCAATTCCGGAACGATTTATCTACCATCCTCGTGTGGTGACCTCTTCTTCGCCTGCTGTTACTACTGGTCCTTCATCTGCTCCTACTCCTGGTTCTGCTGCTAGTCCATCGGTTTTTGTTGCTACTTTAGTTGGTACCTCTACTTCTCCTTTGGTTGCTCCTTTGGGTTCTCCTGCTGGTCCTGCTACCACCACCATACATGCTACCACCACCACCACCTTTGCTACTACAACCACCACAACTGCTACACCTGATATGGCATCACCATCACCACCGGTTCCTGGAACTCAACCAATTCCTACTTCTGATGCAGCTCCTATTGATCTATTGGGTGGGCAAACTCATGAGTCTACTTCTCCTGCTCCCACTGCTGCTGCTGAGGTAAAGGTAAAGGTTGAACCCACACCTAGTGATCCCACACCTAGACGTTCGCTTCGCCAGAAACAAGCTCGACGTGTTCGACGTGGCAAGACAGTCCCTTATGAGAAGCGTGATCCTGAGAATTTGATTGATGCCGCTTCTGACAGTGATTCTGATTTGCCTTTAGGAAATGGAAATATTATTGGTTGGACGGTTGAGCGTTCCACAACTCTTCCTGGTGTGGTATCCCATAGAATTACTCTGAGTGATGGGTCTGTGCGTTTGGCTTCGGGTTTGCAGGGTGTGTTGTCTTGGGCCGATCGTATGGATCTTATGGCTTTATATGGATTTGTGGATTCTGGCATGCCTTTTGATCCCATGGCTGTGTCTTCATGGCCTGGTCTGCGTATATGGGCTGATCTTAAGCTGATGCTGGATGCACCTCCTCATGCTCCTGTTTCGGGTATATGGAAGGATCAAATGCAATGGGTGATTCAGCGATGGAAATTATATGCGGGATGTGGTGTGCATATGTTGGAATTGGAATCTGGTCATATGGTTTTTATGCTGACAGATGTGGATTATCCTTTGACGATTTCTTCGATGGAGGAGATGTTGGCTAGTCACTTGCAAATTTCAAATGCTCCATCAGGTAATGAGTCCTCTATGGCCACGGCATTGGTGGAAGGTATTCAGACGCGTTTGAAGGCTGATAAGAAAGCTGCTTCTGGTTTGTGATTTGGTTGGGTTGTAAGTGTTTCTATTTTGTACTTTTTGTTCATTTGTTCTTATTCTCATTCTTTTCACCAATATGTAAAGTGATTGGTGAATTTCATTCTTTATAGTTAAAAAAAACTACTTAATAAAAAAAACATACTTTTTATATAATATCTGCTTATACTTTTAACACATCTTGGATCTTATACTTGTGAATATGATACCATTTAATGCTTCACACAATGGGTTCTGGTTCCTGAATTGTGCTTGTGCTGGTTACTGGTTTCACTAGGTGTTGGACTTGGTCCTCACAACAAATGGTTCTCAACTCACCATGTCTAATCGACAAGAAAGAGTTGATTCACCTTGAGGGTACGGCTCCTGGTGCGATTCTCAAATTCGTTGATGGTTGCCAGTTTACCCAAAATTGGATGGTTTTCACTTGCCTTGGCCCTAGACTGAAAAGTGGCTAATCCAAGGGGGTACGGCTCTTGGTAAAGATCTTATCAAATCCGTTGATAGCTATAATAGCTTGCTTAAAGCTATAGGGTTTTCAACTCACCGATGCTTCATTGCTAAGAGTTGGCGAGTTCAGAGGGGTACGGATTCTGGTAAAGACATATCAAATCCGTTGATGGCTGTGATGGTTTGCCTAAAATCATCAGGGTACTCCCACTCACCATTGATTCACGTTCTAAGAGTTGGGCTGGGTTCTAGTCTCCCAGGGTGATGCTTATTCCACCAGAAAGACTGGCTAGCCCAAGAGCGAGCAGCTACTTGGTAAAGGCTCATCAAATATGCTCATGTTGCTGAAAAGATTCATCACGATGCTGATTTGTTTCAAGCTTTGAAGAAGCTTCTAGTGTTTCATGTTGCGGCGGCTACTCTGATTCTTATCTTGCTGGTGCTGCTATTAGTTTTGCTGATTCAATCCTCGGGCTTTATTTGCACGTTTTCCAAGAAACTTGAACTCAACAGGTCAAATTCAAGTTTAGGGGAGGATTGTTAGGACCATTGTAATAGTTAAATGTAATAGGTTGACTAGGAGGTATGTAGTTCCTCCTGGTCCTAGTAGTAGTAGGAGCAAGTCGTGCTCCTGGTCCTAGTCGAAGTCAAACTTTATTATTTATTTATTATTCTGTTAGGATATGCATGAGATATGTTAGGAAAGGATATGCATATCATTTTTACACGTTTTGTTTAATGTTGTATTAGGGTTTCCTTGTAGTATAAAAAGAACCTTAGGCAGAAGGGTTATGGACACCTTCACCAAACGTAGTTCTAGTGATTATCAATATTAGAAATCCTTAGAAAGGATCAAGTCTTTATAGTTATTCTGTTCTTCTTTATTATATTTGTATTCTACGTTCATATTGTGTATAGAGTCTCTCTGTGGATTGACTTGTGATTACAGAAGTCATTCACCGTTCTTGACAGGCTACAAGATCTACATCTAGTAGACCCAACAACTTGTATTAAAAAGAGTCTTTGTTTTATCAAAGAGTCATCTGTGAGATTTATTGACTGTGAGGTCAAGAGTTTGGCAATGAGTTTAATTAATTTTGGTTTGTATATGTGGTATTTTGAAACTTGAACTAAAGTTCACGTGGAAATGAGAGGAGTTCGTTTAGAACAAGTATCCTCATGTGATTTGTTGTTTGTGTGTTTGATCCTAAGGAGTAAATCTCGGGACGAGATTTCTATTAGGAGGGAGTGATGTGACAACCCTGGTTTTGAGGTTCGTCACTTAGATTTATTTTGTGCTAGTTACGTGTCTTTACGTGTTTATGTGCTTATTGGTGTGTATAGGTTGTGGTTTGGTTATCGTTTCCGGTACGGGGTACCTTGTGAGTGAAACGATGTGTAATGATTTCATGTTCATGAGTTCACCTGGTAGTGACTATGAAGTGAGATGGTGTTATTTAGTGGTTTTACGTATACGTATATGTATTATAGAAAATCGTATTTTTTACGATTTACGGTTTAGCATTTGGAGGTCTCGGAAGAGGTATTTAGTCACGGGAATATTTTTCGGGATGGTTTTAAGTCATTTAGGACTTAGTTATAAAGTTTATTTCAAAATTTGAGATTTTTTTTAAAAGTGTATATTTTACGACTTTTACGGTAAAACGCGTAAAAATTGACTAGTTTTACGGTTTTCATGTTTTGGAGGTTTTAGGAGCTGTAATAAATTAAGGAAAATTAAGGTAATATTATTAATACATATTAATAATAAAAAGAAAAAAAAATAAAAATATATATGTGTAAGTCGGTTTTGGGACGCAAGGAAGAAAAAGAAAAGGGAAAAAAAGGAAAAAGGGGAACCGGGCTTTTGTAATGGGCCAAGGACTTGTTAGGAAAGTATATAAAGCCTTATTTTTATCAAAACACTCCATAAAATCCCTGGACATCAAGTATGGGTCGACATATATGGAGGAATTTAGGGTTCTTCATTAATTTTTCTTCTTTCAAAAATTCTAAGATAAAATCTTCAAATCCCTTTTCAATTTAATTGTTTTTAATTCTTTCTCATTCATCTTATGATGGATTTAGGTTAGGGTTTATATTAAAACAATAAATTAATGTTATATTAATGGTGTAATAATGATTACATAGATTAGGGCTTGTTATTAGAGGGATTAAGGTTAATTAATGAGGTTGATTTTGTTAAACCCGTTTTTAAAAACTAGGCAGAATTTTAAGTCAATTGTTTTGATCATATCGGGAGTTATAGGAACATTCAAGATGCGATCCAAGTATCCCTAAAAAGGTAATTGAAGTGGATTTCCAATTCAAGAAACGAGAACTAAATTGGAGGTCGGGAAGTGGGTCAATAACAGGGTACAACAGTCGGAGGTCAAAACAGTTTTGTAATCAGCCTGTTTTCTTTTTAAGTTTTGGGTTGTTTGGGGTACTTAGGGTTGCATTGGGATCTTCTCACGAGCATGAGAGATGGTTTATATATTGTAGTAAGTATCTGCACTTGGGCTAAGATTGTGGTTTAGGGTAAGACCCTCTAATGGTAACAAACTTTTCATACGTTTAAAATCAGTGAATTCTGGATAGGTAGCAATATATATACATATATCGGGGCCTTAACAGTAGATTTAAGGTTAGGGCAAGTGGGAGGTTTTAGCTAACATATGTAAAAGTATGAATATTCCTTTTACAGAAACCATGTGTATGTTTAAGTGGAGGTTTGACTTAAATTTTTGAGACCTAAAAACTGGGACTGTTTTGTGTAAAATATGAACGGGATAGTTATTAAACTTAACCAAGTTAAGGACTTGTTAAGGAAGGGTAATGGGGTGATTAGAGCTTATCAATGAGGTTTTTATACGGGAATAGGCTAGATGTCCATCATAGATTGATAAGTCATCTTAGTGATTGGTTCATGTATTGATTGCGTGTTTTTGGTTTGTTAGCTTGTTGCTAGTGCGGGGACTTGTGAAGAAGCAATCAGGTGAGTTTCATAGTCCCATGTTTACTATTGATTTTGACTTCCAGATGGGATGGAAGAGACACTGTGTTATGTTGTTTATAAATTGATGCTGTGAATGTTTTTAAGGTTTGAGATGGACTTGTGTGTACATTATGTGATTAACTGCTATGTGATTCTTGTTTGTGTATGGTTTGGATCGGAAAGGTACATAGGTGTATGGGCGCCTATGGTACTATGGTTGTTGGTAAGGCGTGATGCCTTCGTAATTAGGTTGTTGGTAAGGCGTGATGCCTTGGAAATTATGGTTGTTGGTAAGGCGTGATGCGTTGGTAATTATGGTTGTTGGTAAGGCGTGATGCCTTGGAATTGTGATGATTGATTGAACTTGAATGCTAGTTGTTAATACATAATTGTAGCGCATTGTCCATATGTTATTGTGTTGATGGTTGTTATTCACAGCTTGTAACTGATTTAGCGTTGGAGTCTAAACCTATGACTCTCACCAACTTTATGTTGACGTGTTTTAGTGTCTCTTTCAGGTGTGAATGTGTTTAAGCTTGACGATAGAAGTGGCTAGACTTGGATGTCTTAGGATTGCATATAGAAGGAGATCCCCGTTCCTTCTTAGTTTACCTTTATGTTTTTTTTGATAAGTGATACATGTTGGCACCTATATGTTTGTTTGGTTTATGTTTATTGTTTGTCTTGGGTAAGTGGTAGGAATGTTACCTACTTACCTAGACTCCTGCATTTGATGAGATATTGTCATGACTTTTGTGTCACCATTTTATGACATTTCTTATTTCATATAGTTATCTATATAGACACGCCATGTTGTGAGGATATTCATACGTCGCACCCCATATTCCGCCATGGTGGGGTGTGACACAGTGACTATGCATCCTATGGTTCAAGTGAAGAGTCAAGACCTTCAAGTCCCAAGACAAATGACCCTGCTGCTACTAGTGCTAGGATGAGTGATGAGAGAGTTGCTTCTGCTTCTACTTCCACTGTTTCTAGTTCTAATTTGTTGAGTCCTAGTAATGTTGATTATCCTAGAATTGATTGTAATAAGTTTAGTAGTGTGAAACAATGTCATTTGAATAAAAGGTCTTTTAAAACATGCTTTGTTTGTGGTAGTAAATTTCATTTGATTAAGGATTGTGATTTTTATGATCAAACTCCTTCTATTTATCAAGCTTATCCTGCTCCTGGTCCACCAGGAGTTGCTACTCTTTTTTCTAGAAGACTGAACCCATGTGCCCAATCTTTTCCTCTTCTAGAAGGACCTCTCCTTCAGCTTCTAATCTTTGGAGAAGCAATGTTTATACCTACAATAAACCTACCAGAAACTATTTTCAGAACTTTAATCAGAATTATGCTTTTAATTCAGACCAAATGTATTTTGGGTTGGGACATTTGGGTACTGCTGTTAAGCCCTCAACAGGTTGTTCTTGGTCACAAAATAACACCCATATTATGAACAGGCAACCTAAGAACAACAGTAGATCTCATCAGTCTTCTTGGCTATCTACTAAAGATCCACAAGGCAAACTCAAGCCTGAAAAGGTCTGGGTCCCCATAAGACACTAACTTTTGCATATGACTTTTCTATTTGTAGAACAATGATAATCTTGTGAAACAAGGGGGTTGATGTTTCTCTAGAGAGAGAAAGTTAGAGAGAGAAATGGAAGAAAACACATATATTAAAGTGAAAGAATAAAACAACCAACACCTCTTTCCATGGTGGAAAGAGGTTTAAATACCCCAAGTCCTTAAAGGACTTGGGCTTCCGGCCCATGAACATGCTCATGGGTCGGGCTATGTAATAAATAACACTTAACTTAACTACGAGCCTATAACTACATGGTTGGAGTGACCGAGACTTTCTAAATGCGTAAAACGTATTTCCAACAATCTCCCCCAAAGGGAGGTCACTCCAAGTTTACAAAATCCTAATCTAGCATGTTAGATTCTGTTCTTGAGCTCGTAGTCTTCTTTTCTTTCTTTTTCTTTTCTTTTGTGAATATGCATTGAATGATATCAGCCTTTTTGCTTGGAACATGTTCTTTTGGCCTTGCACGTGCGATCTTTGCCTTTCTTGTGAATTTGCCTTCTCGTGACTCCATGTTCCACACACTTATGTCTTTTTGTTGAATTCTCGAAAGTTTCAGAGTTTGGTACAGCGAAAGACTTTATCTTGTACTTTCTTGAATTTTTTGTTAAACTTTGATGCAGAAAGACATAAACATGTGGGAACGACTTCTACAGGTACACCGCAACACCACCGTCTTCACTGGTACTCAGCAACGCCACCGTCTTCAACAGGTACACAGCAACGCCACCGTCTTTAACAGGTACACAGCAACGACACGAATAAAATGGCTTTGAACATTTTATTCTAATTCGGTAGCATTTTACCTCCGGTCGGTGAAGACCGTTGAACGATATTAGATATCGTACCCGTGACGGATAGTTTCAATTAAGTAACTTCCTGACAGGATTTCGCGGGTAAACCCGTTCTCTTTATTCGACCGTCCAAAGCTGACTGCGAACATAAAGAGTGAATCACTTGGATAAATTATCCTTGTGATTAAAAGCCGTCAATTCATGAAACCTGGAACAAGTAAATCTCAATTAAGATTTTCACCATCGTTGCTTTCCAGTTGTCACGAGCTTAATTCATAAAGAATCTTGCACGTCACCTACCAAGTGCTGTTTGATGTTGACACTAGAAGGATTTCCACTCGTCACTGTGGTCAATAAAGAGTCACTCTGAGTGTTCTGGCAAGATCATATGATAATGCGAAGAGGCCTGGAACGAGTTTAAGTTCAATTAAGAATTAAACCACTGTTACCTTCCAGTTTTTCACAAGATTGATTCTAAAAGAATCGCACGTGTAACCTACCATGAGCTTGTTTAATGTTGGCTCAAGCAGGATTTCCATCTTCATTGTAATACTTACGTATTACTCGGATGTTCTGGCAATATTTCAGGAATATTGCGTAGGACTCATGAAAATCTCTTACTTTTCACAGTGTGTGAGAAAGCAAGGAATAAATGAAAAGTGTCCTAATGAGACTTTTGATGATCTCTTGGCTCTAGACTCGATTGTGCGTTTTGATTTAGTGAGCGATGGCTGGAGAGGAGTGCCACCTTTTCAATACCAGTCTATTCGGAGTGAATAAACCAATAGATAACGTGTTGATCTCCGTGTGATTAAAACAAATACCTTTTGAGAGATATTTGAGTTAGCTGGGAAGGGTTGTGCATTGCATCACTGGGTCCATGATGTCTTTCTTCAATACCGAGAATCATTAGCAAAAATGACCTCAATAGCATATGTATTGACCCGGTTTCTGCCTAAAGTTGTAAGGAGGGCTTCTTTCTTTACACCCTTTATCTTTACAATTCTTTTTCATTCTTCAACCCCTTCAATGCTTACCAATACGTCATCACTAGCACCTTGTTGTGATTGTTCCAGTGCTAGCTTAAGTACTTGGTCGGCATTCAGCTACGTTCACATTCTTTCTCCATCTTTCCTAGGACTTCTAATTCTATCTAGGGAATTGTCCTTGGGAAGATTCCATCGGCTCTGATGAATCATTGGACTAAACCTATTCCTACCACCCTTTTGTCACCACATCCGTCGTGAATTAAGCGTGTTTTGGGAAGGAATTGCCACCATGAAAAATCATTGAAAATCACCTAATGTACTTGTGATATTGAAATCAAAAGTTTTGTACCTTAGGTGTTTTGTTTATCAAAAACGCTCCCCCTTAACACGTGCTTTACACATATTAAGTTGGATTATCGTTAAGTCTTTTTCATCTTTTAGCCAAGTATTACTTAAGTCTCCTTAATCCCATTTTCTCCCCTTTATCCAAAATGTTAACCATTAATATTTGGGATATTGAATGGATTAACCGGTCTTTGGGTAAAAATGAAATTGATGTTTGGCCATAGAACATGTTAATGCTCCCCCTTAATTAAATAAGGGATAGTTGTAGTGCTTTAGTATGATGTATTTTGAAAGATTTAGAATCTCGTGAGAAATTCTTGAAAAATTATCATACCTTAACACTACAACAAGCCACAAAAGTTGATAAAGTAAAAAGATAACATATTCACAATAATGTACATATGGAGTTGACCTGTAATGAGGCGAACCTAAATTAATTGGTTCGTTCCGTAAGCCGATGGTGAGCTCCATATGGTCGTCCACCGACGAATCGTTCTATGCTTCGTAGCAATCGGCGCTTCCTTAGCACTTCCTCAATTTTCCTGATTGCATACGAAGATCCTTTTCGGCACTGGGCTGTCCAGATGTAGGTGACCGCCGGAAGAGGTAAGTTGGAATTAAGGACCGACAAATCATCTCGAACATTCTTTAGCGTTCCATCACTGAATTTGTGCAGTTCGGAGAATCGCATGTATTGCATGACGCCAGTCTGGTTCGGATAAAAGATTCCTGCTTCCGGCTTGGTAGTTCCCATGTAGACCTTCTTGTCCTTGTGGAAGTTACTAAGTGGAGTCGTATAGGGACGTTGCAGGTTTAACTTCTTCTGATAGCTTTCTACCCCAAGTTGAAAATCTTCCACCCGGTGTTGAATGACAATTTTCCTGGCATATTGACGAAAGTTTGAACTCAAGGCTATGACAATATCAGGTGATAGATGATCAACTTTCTCTTGAGCCAAAAGCAGCAATAGATCTTCTATGTCTTCGAGTTGAAGGTACTGGAGATCACTTTCGTCAATGCGGAATTCTTTCTCATCGGTACGTTTGAGCAAGATTACATTTAAGTAATCGTAACCGAAAACCGTCTGAGTAGTTGCCCCAAGGATACTTTTGATTCTGTGAGATGAGACGATAGAAGCACCTCTCTTAGGACGATGGAAGTGATTATAGGCTAACTTCTTCTTTTTGTCCCAGTGAGATATGCCAAGTGAAGCATAGGTGTCATAAAATTTGAGCAGCTTCTTTCTCCAGATTGAGTCAGGCACTTTGTCTTCTATCCAAGGAACATTCTCCAAATTGACAGCCTTGAGCATTGTTAGTGACGTGGCATACTTCTTTGCTCCATTTTCAAGGTATTCAAGATCGTGAGAGACAAAATGCTCGATTGGGATAGTGGCAGAACTAGCGATGACCGTTGGTGTAAGAGGTTGCAATACGGGAGTTTGAATTCCTGTAGTTGTCGCTCTCATTGCTTTGGTAAGCTCATTCAGGTGATATTCTGCTTCATTGTGGGTGATCTTTAAGGTATCAAAGAAGTCCACATTTGCAGCTGCCATTTTGATCAGATCCGGGGTCATCGTTGGTTTCCCATGAGAGTACCTTAGAAAAGCCGAGAAGTCGATAGGGTTGTTGAGGAATTGAGTCATCTCCATTACAGTTGCAGTTTCAAATGGATGATGTGGTGCTGCGTTTGTTAGCCAAAGTTGTTCTTGTATCGTATCATCAATGATAAGAGACTCAGCAAATGTCGGTTCTGGAACATTTAAATCTTCAACTTCCATGTCATCATCATGCTGAGCTGTAGAGGATGTGGAAGGTTGAGTTTGCGTCACCGGTATATCATCGTGATGTTCTTCTTCAAGCATTGTGTCTGTCGGTTCTTCTGCTTGCATGTATTCTACAGTCTCAATATGAGAATCAGTAGTGAATTCTGGTGCAGTAGATATACCTGAAGCAGTCTGCTGAGTTTCTGATACGGTTGTTTCCAGTGGCTTATCTGTGGTGTCAGCAACCGTTTCTGCAATGTCCTCGAACCCTTTCTCGGTGGCCGTTTCATTGTCATCCTTGTTTGTCTCGTCGGCATTTGTACCAGTGTTGTCATTCTTATCACCCTTGCTGACTTCATTACCCTTGTCATTATCGTCATCGTCATCCTGACCATCATCTGTATCCTCGTCCTCGTCCTTATCGTCATCACCATTCTTATCCTTTCCTTGTTCATCCTCCTCTTCTCCTTCCTTATCCTTATCCTCATTCTCATCATCCTTTTCACCATGTTCCTCGTCATCTTCCTCTTCTAGCACATTCTCATCATCAGACTCAGAGTCAGTAGTGTCTGCAGGATTCTCTTCATCAATTGCGTAGTTGAGATATTGCAAAACTTTGCGTTTGTATTTTGATTTATGAGCTCCCAAGTCTAGCAGACGTTTCTGAAGCAATGTCATGATTTGAAGAGTAGATAGACCATTACCGACTAGATGTGGTAATTGTTGATCAACATAAGACTTGACTTCGCGTTGAATGATCGCGGTCATCTGCTCGTCAATTGACCCGAGAAAAGCAGCGTTTTCTTTATCCCGAGTTTTCTTCTCTTTACGAAATGCTTTATGTTGTTCTTTGAGCTTTGACACTCTGTCTGATAGTTTTTGAAGAATGGGCTCATCAGAATGCGGTTCCTTTGGAGGAGTGGCAAACGTTTCTGTCAACGTAGCTATTTGGGTAGCTTGAGCCTCTAGTTGTTGTTGAAGAGACAGGATCAACGGATCATTGATTGTGAGAAAAGGGTTTGATGTCGAGGAAGCTTGTGGTTCTGTTGGTGGAGGTGTAACCAAAACCGTTAAAGTGGTCGTGGATGATACTGGTTGTACCGGGATAGGTGATGTTGTCGATGCAGTGGTTAGGACGGTGGTTAATACAGGTTGTTCAACTGTAGATGCGGTGTAGATTCCGTGGTAATGGTGGTGGTCGATACTTGTTGTTCAACAGTTGCGGGTGTGAGGGTGGTGGTCGGGACTTCACTGATAATTGGGGTTGAAAGTAGGGAAGTGTTGGTCGATGTAATAGTGGTTATAGGGACATCCACCATTTGTTCGTTTGTTGACGGGTCAGTGTTGGTGACCTCAACACCCTCCCCTTCGAAATTAAGATATTTCAACACATCATCAGAATTTGAAGTAGACTTACTTTGAAGCTGTGTGTCTGGAATGAAAGTTGCATGAGCATCTTCATTTAGTACCATGTGAGTCGGTTCAGGCAGGGATGTGGTGATATTTGCATCCCGATACATCATACTTGTATCTGTGTCAGCACTGCTCTCACGGTCTTCACTTGGTTCCCGACTTTCAAGTTGAAAGGTATCAGTATCTTCATACTCAGCTTCATAAGTATCTTCTTCGTCGAAGAATTCCGTATCATCATCAGGATTACCGAAATCTTCTAAGTCATCAAATACCCTTGAGCCTGATCCACCAAAGGCTTCCTGTCGACTTTGTTGAAGAATAATACGAAGTCTTTTTTCTTCAGAAAGTTGTTGTTGAACAGGATCATTTTGAGCAACACTTGCCTCTTTGCCTTTAGCTTTCCTTGGTTTCTTAGGCCTGCGGAGTGGTACTTCTTCTTCTTGTTCATCTTCAGTGTGGATCAGCTCATCTTCATCATCTTCATCAATAATTTGCATTTTTCCTGAGCGTTTATCTTTAGGAGCAGCTGGTTTACGCTGTGACACTCGTTTCTTGCGTTTACCTTTTTGTTTCTCTGATGGTGGTAAATTTGCCCGCTTGAATTGTGCGTCGATGTCACGAAGCATTTCTTGGTATTTATCACTCTCCTTGATTCCATCATTAATCATCGTGTCAGGTACTAGTGCAGGAAGTAATGCATACTTTGTGGAATTTGTGTCTGCATTCATTGAGAGAAGCACATAATCATCATCTTTCGTGTGATAAAAGAACTTCCCGCGAGTGTCAATGGTTGGGTCGTTCTTCATAAAATAGTAGATAATGAGCTTGGTGAATCTCGGGAATGGGAGATGCACGGATTTCTTCTTCGTTCCAGTAATTTGATAGCAAAATTCTTGCCAGAGAAGAAGTGCATAATCGACTTTTGATGCAGTATACAATCCCCAAAATAAGTGAGCCTGTGGTGGTCTCATTGCATCGGTTCCCCTAGTTTTACCAGTGAGACACTTGACGATGATGGTGATAATTGCTTTCCAGGGTTGCCCTATGTGTGAAGTGTTAAATTGTGATGGACTATGAATTTCACCCTCATAATTCATGGCACGAATAACTCGAAGCACTTCATCATTCTTTGGGTTAGGCACAAATTGTTCTCCTTGTGCCAACCTAGGGAGCTTAAACAATTTCCTAAAAATGCTTAAGTTGAGTACCCTTGGTGTTTTGTTCAGTTCGAAAGATATGATCTTGTTATTGAAAGATGCAGTATTCCAGAATTCATGAATGTAGACTTCGGGGACAGATGCAGTACGTCTGAGTGTGTCGCTGATGGGTGATGTGTCTAGGATATCCGTGGCAATTTTGAAGGCAGGTAAAAGCGGATCAAAATCATCTTGTAACCTAGTGTTGTTCTCGGCATATGGGAGCCTATGACTGAGTGGGACTAGTTCAAGATCACGGATTCGTTGTTCTTCCTCGGTGATTGACATTTCCTGCTTTGATGACATATTCACAAATGATATATACAACACATGTAGATATATTCAATCAATGCCAATTTTAAACACAGGAAAAATATCATTACACTTATTACCACAACATTCACACATACATCAGATGAACAAGGTCTTTACATATATCAATGCACTTAGGAAAATAGCATGAATGCCAGTGATAATTTTATTCTAATGAGAAACTGTCCTAGCCTTAGTTCTTACAATATTTGGATTTCTTGGTGGTCATGACCAAAACCTCAACAGGTTTTGGGTTGATTTCAACCAAAACTTCAGTGGGTTTTGATTTAGTTTCAACCACTACCTCAGTAGGTTTGGGTTTGATGTCTACTAACACCTCAGTAGGTCTTGGTTTGATTTCAACCAAAACTTCAGTGGGTTTTGATTTAGTTTCAACCACTACGTCAGGAATTGTAGGATTACCCTCAATCCAAATGATAGTGGGCTTGAACAAAGATGAAGCTTTGTCTGCCATGGCCTGGAAACATAAACCCAAGATATTGAGTAAGTAATTTGTATCTCTTTTGTTTGCATCGGAATCAACTTATTAACTAAGATGAACTTTTGTAATAAGAAACCGTTCAAGTATTCTTATGAGATAAAAATTGGCTTATTTCAACAACACTTGGTTTCGTTTAAATGGCCCTAAAGAACTTAAAGCTAAAGAAAGATTAGTGCAATCTAGGCGAAACACATGGTATATCCTAAGGCAATAGCATAAGAATACAGGACCAAATTCCATCGTAATGTAGCAAATTATCAGAATCCTAGCCATACCATCGCAATGAAACATTCATCGTAATCCTTATGAAATCCTATCGCAATATCTAAGGCAATCGCAATATGTGCATTTCCATCGGAATAACTGAAGAATCATCGCAATGTACCCTATCGCAATACATAGTGCGAAACCATCGCAATGTCTCATCGTAATGTGCTATCGCAATATCCCATCGCAATGAATCAACGAAAGTCCATCGCGATGAGCCTGTCGCAACAAACCATCGGAATGATTCGTCGCAACAACCCATCGCAATAGAACCATCGCAATGACTCATCGCAATGAGTATCGCAATGAGTCATCGTAATAACTCATCGCAATGCCCATCGCAACGAATCATCGAAATGAGTCATCGCAATGATGTCATCGCAAAGCATTATCGCAATGTGCATCGAAATCCGTGACTGGGATTCGATCTCATGTTTGACTTCACGATCTGGAGTTTTAGGCAGCGTTTTAAACGATTCTGAACAAACCCATTGTGTAATAGGGTATCCTTAACAAATCCCAGCACTAAAAAATACATGTTCATCGCAATAATGATAACCCTAAATCGAGAGATTTGAGACAGTCGATGCTATGTTTGAATGATGAAGAAACGAGTTTAACGAATGTTAATAAGCAATAGATTTACCTAGATAATGAGGCACTTAATCAGTCTTGAATCAAGTTAAAGCTTTTTTTTGAGATCCTTAACAATGGCAGAGAGAGAATTGTGTTTTTGTGTGTGTTTGAAATGCGACGGGAAGGATAGGGGGGGGGGTTTGTTGTTGACTTGGTCAAAGTTAATTCAAGCCCCTCCCATTTTTGCCAATTTGCAAAACGAGTCCCCCTATTTTGTAAATGAGAGTGCACGTTATCTTGGCACATAATAGACTTATTCCCAAACACAAACACAAATACTTTTTGCCAAAATGTTAAAGACCTATCCAGGATATACTTAATTCACACATAGCACACAAAGCGTAATTGAAGAAGATGGGTAGCTTAATATTTTCTGGGTAACCTGTTGAGTGACCAAATTTGTTAACTTTAAAGAATTTATATTTGCTCCCCCTTAATCCCTGACCCGTTTTCTAATTAAAGAGCTGTAATCAAAGATATTAGGGACACAACTATAAATGAGGACATTTGCCGATTAAGTGATTGTATAGAACGATTCTGGTGGAAATAAGATTTCTCTTATTTAAACAAGATAAGTGCACTGAAACGTACACGAATTTGTGTTAGACCAAGTTATTAAGTAAACTTGGCCCCTTACAAGGTTTGAAGTAAAACCTTGCCCGAGAAACTTAATTCCCGTTGTGAGCCAACGTTTTCAAAAGAAATACGTGACTTTAATATGAAAAGCGGGTTGCAGTCAGAGATAACTACAAGCCATAATGGGCATGTTTTAAAACTTGTACAACTTTTATACGGACTCTATTTATGGCGCCGTGTCAATAGTAATCGACATTTCTAAAGCCGTAAATATTACCGTACTAAAAGACATGCCCGAAATTTGAAAAGAAAAAATATTTTTGGGTTTTCTTGATTTTATATTTTTTATGGATTTTCTTGGTTTTATATTTTTTATGGTTTTTCTAGGTTTTATATTTTTGTATTTTGCTTTTGATGGTTTAAGTATGTACTATAATATACAAGATCACGATCAAAAGGATACTAGAGAATAGTTTACCAGTACTATTCTTCAGACTCTTCTGCCAACTCCTTAAGTGTCGCTGGTGAAAATGATTTCATGCCTAGCTTTTCGATCAAGAACTCGATGCGTGCTCGATCTAAGGCCTTTGTGAATATATCTGCCAGCTGATACTCAGTGTTGACGAAGTATAATTCGATCACTCCATTTTCCACTTGCTCCTTGATGAAATGGTAGCGGATGTCAATGTGCTTTGCTCGAGAGTGTTGAACATAGTTGCAGCATAGAGCGATTGCACTTTTGTTATCACAGTACATCGGGATTTTGTTGAAACCAAGGCCGTAGTCAGTCAATTGTGATCTCATCCAAAGAACTTGAGCACAGCAACCGGACATAGCTATGTATTCAGCCTCAGTACTTGATATCGCAGCGCTTTTCTGCCTTTTTGATGCCCAACTGATAAGTCTATCTCCAAGGAGTTGCACACTGCCAGAAGTGCTACGTCTTGTATCTTGACACCCGGCATAATCTGCATCTGCATATGAAATTAATGCAATAGAAGAATCCTTCGGATACCACAGACCACGATTAAGTGTTCCTTTTAGATACCGAAAGATCCTTTTCACAACATGTAAGTGCTTTTCGGTAGGCCGAGCCTGATACCGGGCACACATGCCTATAGCAAATTGCAAATCAGGCCTGCTAGCAGTCAGATAGAGAAGGGTGCCGATCATTCCACGGTAAAGTTTAGGATCGACAGCTATCCCTTCCTTATCTTCATCTAACTTGGATCGCTCCACCATTGGAGTATCCACGGGGTCACAGTTTTCAAAGTGATATTTCTTTAAGGATTCAAGAGCAAATTTGGATTGATTAATAAAGATGCCTCTGGGATTCTGAGAAATTTGCAACCCTAGAAAAAATGAAATTTTTCCCATCATCGACATCTTAAAGCGTGTGGACATAATTTTCTCAAAATGGTCAGACAAACGTTGATTAGTAGCAGCAAATATTATATCATCAACATAAATTTGTACCAGTATCATGTCGTTGTCCTCCTTGAGAATGAATAATGTGGGGTCCACTTTGCCTTTGGAGAAGCCTTTGGAGATGAGATACGTCGATAAGAGATCATACCACGCGCGTGGAGCCTGTTTCAACCCGTAAAGAGCCTTCTTGAGCTTGTACACATGATTAGGATACTCTGAATTGACGAATCCATTCGGCTGGCTTACATAGACATCTTCCCTTAATTCACCATTAAGAAATGCCGTCTTAACATCCATTTGGTAGACGATCATATTCATATGAGCAGCATAAGCAAGGAATAGTCTAATTGCCTCCAAACGTGCAACCGGAGCAAAGGATTCTTCAAAATCGATACCCAAAGCTTGTTTGTAACCTCTAGCGACCAATCTAGCTTTGTTTTTCAGAACACTACCTAACTCATCAAGTTTAACCTTGTATACCCACAACAGTGTCAAGATTTCCACGTTGCTGGGTAACGGAACTAATTCCCACACTTCAAGACGTTGGAATTCATTAAGTTCCTCTTGCATTGCTTCAATCCATGATGATTTGGTCATGGCTTGTTGCCAGTTTTTAGGTTCAGTGTCTGATAGAAATGCATCAAAATAGCAATATAATGCATGTTCTTGGAGTTGATGACGTGTTAAGACTGGTCGATCGATGTCACCAATAATATTTCGGATTGGGTGATCCTTTGTCCATTTAGTGTTGTGAGTTTCAATCCTTGGTGGACGGGAGTGAACGATTGCAGGAGCTTCCTCTGAGGTAGACGCACCCGTAGGGTCATCAGGTATGTGTGAACCAAAGAAAGGAAGCTCTTGTAAGTGAGCGTATTCCAGATCGTGATCATATAATTCCTCTTCAACATCATTAGGAACGAGTGGGGGTGATGATTCAGGTGTTGTTTGAGAATTGGTAGGGGATGGTATATCTTGATCAAGAGTAACAGTAGTTGCCTCGGATTCATTTCCATTATTTTGAGCAACAACTACGGGAATCGGAGCCACTGCTACGGGTACTGAAGAATCATTACTCTGTGGATCAAAGAATTCATCAAACATAGGTTGAAATAACTTATCCCACTCGGACCTTGTTGGTGGTATGAATGATGGAGAAGTAGGGTTGTTGGGAAGTAAGCCGGAACTGATTGTACCGGTTCCCATCTCGTGTAAAGCGGGTTCAGAGCTGTGTTGCTCAGAAGCCATCGCTGTCAGCTCATCAAAATCGACATCCAAAGTTTCTACAATCTTGCCAAGACGACGGTTATAAATCCGGTAAGCCTTCTTTGCAGGTGAATAGCCAATGAAAATTCCAATATCAGCCTTCGGTTGAAGTTTTCCCAGATTTTCACTATTTGTATTTGGATAGCAAAGTGCACCAAACACATGAAGAAAGGAAATATCGGGTTTATGTCCATGAAGAAGCTCATATGGAGTTTTACCATGACGTTTGCGAATGATTGAGCGGTTTTGGGTATAACATGCGGTTGCCACTGCTTCTGCCCATAAAAATAAAGGTGCATTCGCATAAATCAACATAGTTCGAGCAGCTTCCATAAGTGTACGGTTACGTCTTTCAACGACACCATTTTGTTGTGGAGTGCGAGCCACAGATGTTTCATGAGAAATACCAACCTTTTCACAATAAGTGCGAAGAGTCTGATTAACGAACTCAGTGCCGTTATCAGTCCGAATGCGGCGAACAGTAGCATTACAACGTACTTGGATCATCTTTAAGAAGGTAATGATATACTCTGGTGCTTGATCCTTGGATGCTAAAAATTTTACCCATGTAAACCTTGAGAAATCATCCACTATGACGAGGATGTATTTTCTACCACTCACACTTGCTGTACGCATTGGCCCACAAAGATCCATGTGCAAAAGATATAGTGGTTCTTGGTTGGTGTCTTCTGCTTTAGGTTTGTAAGATTTCTTGGTGCTTTTCCCCAAAGAACATGCGGAACATAAATGATCCTTGTCGAACTTAAGTTTCGGAAGACCACGAACAAGTTCGTTTCTAGCCAAATGGTTAATAGCATCAAAGTTAAGATGAGATAACCGACGATGCCACAACCATGACTTGGTCTTCGATGCTTTGGAGAGTAAGCAAACAGGAGAGGCGGCCATCATGTTTTGAATAGACAAAGTATATAGATTATCCCCTCGAGAACCCTTTAACAAATCATTTCCTGCAAGATCGCGAATGAAGCAAGTATGTTGTCGAAAGGCCACTTCAAGGTTAGAATCACAGAATTGTCCTACTGAAAATAGATTGTGACCAAGTCCCTCTACATAGTAAACCCTTGAAATCGTGACATTCCCAATTTGATATTCACCATAACCCATAATCTTTGCAATATGGTCGTTGCCGAATTTTACCGTTCCTAGAAACTTGCTGATGAAATTTTTGAGCATCGAGCGGTCTCTAGTCATATGTTTGGAGCACCCCGAGTCCAAATACCAAAGAATAATTTGGACGACCTGAAAATTTTACCAAACATAGACGATGTATCGGATTCTAATTGTTCTTCTGAGTTAGCAGGTACAGATATAGTTATCTTAGATTTGCTATCAGACAAAACTTTAGGTTTCCAGATTTTCTTACTAGTGATTGGCTTAGATTCTAGTTGTCTAGTATTCTGAGGTACTTTGTGACTGGGGACATTACCACTGGTAGGCACATTAGTGGAGGCAGACCTAGTTAAAGGGCGCTTGTTCCTTTTCTTAGTGCTAGTATTCCTATTTAAAGGATGCTTAGACCTAACTTCCGTGGATGTGATCCTAGTTAAAGGGCACGTAGTTCCATTTGCAGTAAAGGTCCTACCAGTGGGTTTCCATTGCCACCCAACGTGAGTAAATTTCTTACCTGTTGGCTTCCATTCAAGATTGTTCTTAATAGCATGCATTTCATTCACGTGATCAATAAGGCATAAATCATGATGCTTAGAAAACATACATTCGTTACAATTCCAACATTTAGCATTAGAATTCACATTTTGCTTAGGTTTCCACTCATAAAGAGGACCTTTTGTCTTAGCTACATGATTCTTTTTATTTAAAACTGAAACAACGTTCCTAGGGTGCACTTCTACTTTCTTCTTCTCAGTCCTATTAGTGGAAGGCTTGATCCTATCTTTCTTTCCTTGAGATCCTTTAGCCTTAGTGGACACTTTTACTCCTGTAGAAGTCAAGGGAACATTAGTGACAGATTTTAAAGGTGCCTTGCTTGAGAGTGTCAATGACGGTTTTGCTCCTGGAGTTTTATTGAATGGAGTGACAGCAATGGGCTTATTATTAAGTAGTGCAGAATCTGGTGTACCTATGTATTGCAAATATGCTAGGCAATATTGAACTCGCTTAACATATTCATGAGCCGAATAATAGTCGCTACTTAAGGGATCTAAGGCATACAGATCGTCTAAAATATCCCTAAGAAGATCGACATGCTTAATGGCATTCCTCATATAATCATCATAGGTAACCTGGTTTCTCTTGTGAAGTGGATTCTTGTAAAGCACTACTGACTTGGTTGTTGGAGCACTAGTGGACGGGGCAGAGTCAGTAGCTAAGTTATCAACAACTTCTTGTCGGGTGACGCGAAGTGTCTCCTTTAACTCGGCCAAAACCATGTTTTTATCTATGAGCTGAATTTTTAGGTCAGAGGTTTCCTCACATTTCTTGTTCAGTTTGTCAATTAAAGACTTTCGATCTGTCGCATTAAACGCGATGTGTTCTTCTATTGAACCAGAAATTTGTGAGTCTCCCTGCCTTACTTGTTCATGCTCTCCTAGTATAGAATTAATTCTTGTTTCTAGGACATGATTATTAGCCTCTGCAGCCTCTAGTTCCGTTTTTGTTTCTACTAATTCTCTCTTAAGTCTCATCATTTCATCTTCTAAATTTTGAACCATCTGAATCATCTTGTCACTTATCTCAACGGAGTTTCCACCTTCATTTAGTTTTGAAAGAGTTTCATTTATAGATTGATTCTCAATTTCAAGAGATATAGAATGTTGTTGAAGCTCGTTAAAACTTTTTGAAAGTGTATTATATGAATCCTGAAGCTTTAAAAATTCAGCGTTGGATTCATGACAAGAATGATTTTCTACAGTATTCACATGTTCAATATTATTCACAGATTTATGCACATCATCACAAATATTCACAGTAGATGAAATTTCACGAGTATATTGAGTAGTAACAACTTGCATTACTTCAAGAGACACCATATGTTCTAAAAAGCAGTCATATTCTGATAAAATCTTTTCCTTTTCGATTAAGTGTTGTTCATAAGCATCATCCATGTTATTGAAAACTTTTTGAACTTCACCAAGCTCAAATTGTAAATTACACACTAGATCATAGACTCCTTGTTTAATATGGTCCACAAATGGAACGATCGCTTCTTCAAACACCGATTTCATGTGTTCGAATGCCCATTCTCCAGCAGTTTGAGCCGTTGAAGTCGTACATTCCAAAATGACCTTGTCAAAATCGGTAAGGTATTGCCCAATTTCTTCAATACTGAGCCTTACCGTACTAACCGGGGGAAGATTCTTAGGAATTTCCTTTGGTTTGTCCGAGTTGACAAGTGTAGGAATTATACTAAGGCATTCTCTAGTCGGCATGAAAGTGGATGTTTGGAGAGTTTTCTTTTTCATATTAAAACGAGTTCTAAGATCTATTGTGGCATTTTTTGCATTCATTGAAGCGTAATCGTATTCAGGATATGTCAAAAGTAATTTTAACTGCTTTTCATCGTATGGTGATATAGAATCACTTGAGAACACTATCGGGTCTAATGCCAAACCTAACTTTGTTGCATCATACAGTCGGGGGTTGTGGTTAAGTGCTTGCTTTGCATAACCCGGGTTAGGTGGTAAGTCTATGAGACGCGATAAGTTGAACTCTTTAAATGAAGCATGAAACAAGTGTACTAGATGTGAAGCGGCATATTGTTTTAAAAGCTTAAGTTCCGTTTCTTTTATTCTGTTAGACGTCTTAATTTCCAGTTCAAGCTGTTTGGATTCCAGAATTTCAAAATCTGTTTGAAGTTGTTGAAAATTAGTGACGACTGACTCTTTTTCTTTAAGCTCATTCGAAAGGTTTGCTCTTAAACTTTCAATTTCAAGCAGATTGTCCATTTGAACTTTCCTAAACCTATCAAATTCAGGATTGGTTAAGGTAGTGGACACAGGAGTCATTTCCAAGGTTTTAACCTTGTCTTTATGCAAAGCAAGCTCAGCAGATAAAGTCTGATTAGCATTAAGGGTTTCACGGACTGCAATATTCATTCTGCTAAGCAAAGATGCAGGGACCATAACCAAATCAGGTTGAGCAGACGAGTTAATAGTCATAGGAGCTTCCGGTTGTGGTTCACTCAAAATCTGAGGACTTGCAATGTTATTGCTATCATTGTTTGTCTCATCGATTGAATTACTAACCACCGGAGGCTCTTCCGAATACTCGGACATTCGCTCAACTTGATAAGGTACAATGCTAGTATTTGTAGCAGCATTTGGTACCTCAGCAATGGTGTCAGTCCCATAGAGTGAAAGATTTGCCATAAGAGCTGCTTTAGCGGTGTTAAAATCATCACAATCCGAGTCATATGCATCCAAATCATCACATTGATAAGCAGCATTGTTGGTGACGACTGTTGTGGGATGATCAGTTTCCGCTACTCCTGGATCTGCAAGGAATGCCAATTCTTCTTCATCAAGCTCACGACCCTGGGCTTGAGCATTCACCAAGTAAATCTTTTCCTTAAACCAAGTGTCGTCCCTTCTCCTCTTAGGCTGCTTGCATTCTCGGGCCATGTGCCCTTCCCCTTTGCAGTTGTAGCAAATAACCACCTTCATTTTACCAGTGCTGTTGGCCCTTGTAGCCGTAGTATTGGATGAACGTGCACCAGCATTAGACGAATTTGATCTCCCTTGAAGTGGTTGCACCATGACCCTGCCGTCTTGAATTGTTGCTTGTTGTCGAGAGTTAGACGAGTTCCTTAACTGATTGTTAGTTGGTGCTGAACCTCGGTAACCTCTTTTGTTTAAAGTTTGACTTAAAAATGCAGACAACAGAGCTAGGACTTCAGTATGGCTATCTCCTTGTTTAAATTCAGGGACAGGGATGTCATCTTCACAGTATAATGCTGATGCTGGTTGAGCAACAAACTGATTGGTTGGAACACTTTCTTGGTGTGAGTAATGATGTTGAGGAGCCTCGAGTTGTGGATAGGTACTAACAGGGTTGGTAGGAGGTTGATACGGTGAATACTGGTGTGAAGCTCCTTGTGATGATGATGTTGCTTGTTGGTGATAAGATGTTGGTGGCGGTGGCAGAATCGAGTACTGTGGAAAGCTTGGTGTTTGATACACAGGTTGATATGAAGATTTGTGTCCTACAGCAAGCTGAGAGTTGTGATATGATAGTGTAGGATGATTTGCCAATAATGCCATTGGTTCATGATAAGGTCCTTGAGAAATTCGGTTTTGGATCACATGCTTCTCATGTTGTTGTAAGAAAGCATATAGTTGATCTAAATTGGACTTGTGTAGATCACGAATCATTTTGACATCCGTCACATATTGACTCCATTCAGGGGGTAGTGTGTTCAAAAACTTGGTGTTTAACTGAAATTGTTCAATCCTTAGATTATAAACATTCATGTCATTCATCAGAGTAGTAAAACGCCAGTAAAAATCATGAAGAGTCTCCCCTGGAATGTATTGGAATCGATCAAACAAATCATATAATTGACATTCTCTTTCTTGCTTAGTGAGAGATGTCCCTTGTAGCAAAACCGCAAGTCGATCCCAAAGATTCTTAGCCACTTTATGTTCACTCACCATTCTGAAGATATCAGGTGGAAGAGCTTGAAGAATTGTTTGCACAGCCCTTTCATCGGCATCTGCAATGAGTTTGTTGGCATCGGTTAACTCATGATACTGCCTTGGCCTTGTCACATTGTTGACTGTAACCTCTCCCCAATCTAATGGACCTTTGTCAATTGATTCTAGCATAAGTCGACCACTTTGTTTGCCCATGATGTATGTTCTCATTCGACTTTGCCATGATTCAAATAAGTCTTTGATGAGCAAAGGCGGGCGAGTATCGGTACCCGAAATGATCGATATATCGGTGAGTGAAGTCATAGTTGGCATGAATGAATGTGAATTCATTTTGTGATCCCTTGAATAAGATTATCAAAGATGATCGAACAATGAAATAAAGGTATGAGTTTTTTGTGTTGTTAATTAAAAGATGTTGTTATCTTGTTGTAGTGTTAGCTTTTTGAACGTTTCCAAATTACCAAATTAAATGCCAAATAGAAGAAAATCCACTAAGTATATAAAACCAGTTCTGTCGCAATGTACTTTCTATCGGAATACCTAGATCGGAAAGTCTCACTATCGGAATCAGCTCAGATCGTAATGATTTTAGATCGCAATGTAACCCTGTGGCAATGATGATGGTATCGGAATATTTCAGATCGCAATACTATGCTATCGGAATGCTTCAGATCGCAATGCGATGTCTATCGGAATGCTTCAGATCGCAATACCTATCGCAATGATCTTAGATCGCAAAGTTGTTTGCAAAATTTGAGCAGAGTAACGTCTTAACACACCTTCCTTATACCCGTCGGAATCTCAGATCGCAAACAGCTATCGGAATAATTCAGATCGGAATAAGTAATGAAAATCCAATGATCGCAAAGTAGTACCCTAACCCTTTCCGATGGTTAAGGGATTGCGATGGAGGCCAAAGTACTTTTGTACTTTCCGATGGAGGCGTCTGCTGAAATTTCGGAATGAAGAAAAACACACTTTCTTGCACTTTTGATCCAAGAAACCTGAATTTTTAATGAAATCTAAGATACCAAGAACACGTTTAAGCCCAAATTCCTAAGTTACACTACTTATCACTAAGATCAAACGAAAAGAAAAAAAAATTTGGAGGTTTCGGCCAAAAAGGTAGTTTATGATTTACGAATGTAAATACACAACCCAACACAAAGAACAAGCCTTTATCTCATCCCATGCTCTTGATACCAATTGTAGAACAATGATAATCTTGTGAAACAAGGGGGTTGATGTTTCTCTAGAGAGAGAAAGTTAGAGAGAGAAATAGAAGAAAACACATATATTAAAGTGAAAGAATAAAACAACCAACACCTCTTTCCATGGTGGAAAGAGGTTTAAATACCCCAAGTCCTTAAAGGACTTGGGCTTCCGGCCCATGAACATGCTCATGGGTCGGGCTATGTAATAAATAACACTTAACTTAACTACGAGCCTATAACTACATGGTTGGAGTGACCGAGACTTTCTAAATGCGTAAAACGTATTTCCAACACTATTGTTGTAGATTACTCCATACCAAGATCCTTCTCTTGGAATAGTTGATAGTGGATGCTCTAGGAGCATGACAGGAAATAAAGGACTTTTATCTAACTTTGTACCATTTCAAGGCGGAAAGGTCTACTTTGGAGGTGGTGAAGGAAGGATCTCTGTCAAAGGAACTATTCAGACACCTAACCTTAATTTTGAGCAGGTCTACTATGTGGAAGCACTTTAACACTTCAACTTGATCTCTGTCTCTCCGATTTGTGACAAGAAGCAGTTTGTCCTCTTTACGGATACTGAAGCACTGCTGTTATCAAAAGACTTTAAGCTACCGGATGACTCCCAAGTTCTACTCAAAATCCCTAGAAGACACAATCTCTATAGTATTAAGCTGAATGAACTTAATCCTACTAGTCAACTAGCTTGTTTGGTTGACAAAGCATCAGAAGATGAAGCCACCAAATGGCATAGAAGGGTAGGACATGTAAACTTCAAGACCATTCACAAACTGGCGAATATGAATTTGGTCTCTGGTTTACCTCCAAAAACATTCAGAAATGACATCAATCGAATTGCGTGCAGCAAAGGCAAACATCACAAAGCATCCTTCAAGGCCATTACTGCTCTCAGCCTCATAACTGAACCATTGCAGCTACTACACATGGATTTATTTGGTCCTACCTCCATTAGGAGCATTGACCATAAACAATACTGTCTTATGGTAACTGATGGGTATAGCAGGTTCACTTGGGTTTTCTTTCTGGCTGCTAAAAGTGAGACCTACTCGATTCTCAAAGACTTCATCACACTCATTGAGAATCAGCTGTCCAAGAAGGTGAAAGGTATCCGATGTGACAATGGAACAAAATTTAAAAATGTAGACCTCATAGCACTTTGCAATTCCAGAGGTATCAAAAGAGATTTTAGTGCTGCCAGGACTCCTCAACAGAATGGTGTTACAGAAAGGAAGAACATGACTCTCATAGAAGCTGCAAGAACCATGCTTACAGATTCCAAGGTTCCAACTATGTTTTGGACAGAAGCTGTCAACACTGCAAGTTATGTGTTGAATAGGGTTTCAATTACCAATCCATATAAGAAGACTCCCTATGAGCTACTCACAGCCAAAGTCCCAAGCATTGCTCATTTGAAGCCATTTGGGTGTCATGTCACCATTCTGAATACTAGTGACTATTTAGGGAAATTTGATGGCAAGGAAGACGAATGATACATTGTGGGATATTCAGCTCACTCTCGAGCTTATCATGTCTATAATCTCCATGCCAAGCGTGTCATTGAAACTATCAATCTCTATACTTTGAAGAGAAGACAAACATCCAAGGCAAAGGTCCTGAATGGTATTTTGATCTTGATTATCTTAGTGACTCATTAGGATATTTTCATTTCAAAACTAACCAAGATGCAAGTCCAAAAATGTTTGCAACTTCTAGTTCAGGTGCTCATTCTAGCTTTTCGGACTCAGATGAGGATGATGACATTTTTGTTGTTCCATCCTATTCCACCACAGTCTCTCCTAACACCAATGCTACTCCTATTGATGCCTCTCCATCAGACTTGTGGACTCACAAGGAGCTCTTGACACATTGCTCAAGAAACAACAAGATGCCAATACAACAGCTACTCAAGGAGGCTTTAAGTTTCCCTTGAGTACTCATGTTGTACCAGTTACTCCTAGTGATCCTAATGTTACTCCTAGTGCAAGTTTAACACCTATTGGTAGTCCGGTTAGTGATTCTGTTTCTTCTTGTTCATAGTATTTGTATTCTGCACTTATACTGTGTGTTTCATCTAGAGTCTCTCTATAAATAGACTTGTGATTACAAAAGTCGTTCACTATCCTTAACAGGCTAAAAGATCCATATCTAGTGGACCCAAAAGACTCATTACGACAGTTGGTGATTTTAACATTGCGATGATTTTTAATAAAAGAAAACATTACGACAGGACTCACTGACCATTCCGACAGTTTAACAACCCGAAAACCGAGACTCGCACAACACTAACTCTAATCACATATCAAACCCCGACACAATCTAATTATTCCCTTCGTCTCAACACCACACCTCCATCTCAAAGACTTAATCTAGACCCTAAAGACTCGAAGAAATAACACATCTAGATCTCAGATTGGTTCATCAAAATACACAGATCTATCAAGATCTTCAGTTTGAACATAAATCATCATTGATCCGTGTTTGGTTTTAAACCAAGTCTTAATATACGAAATTAAAAACAGATCTATAACAAACTTGTTATGATCATTATTTTGTTTCGAATTCTTAATCATATAAAAACCAACATGCATGCCAAGATCATGAAGATCTGTAAATGGTTCAACCATTTGTTATTATTCGAAATAAAAGAAGATTTATAACAATCACCATGTTATAATCTTTCTTTATTTTGATGTGAAGAAAGATCAAATATCAACACCATATTACTTACCCGAGAGCATGCTTTGATCTTGATGCCCCTTTTTATCTCGACATTAATCACGTTTTAAATCTAATTACGTCGATTTGATATGGGTTTAGTGTTAAAGAACCCTTAACCGTTCAGTTTCATTAAGAAATGCTGGGGTTGTGTTCGAATTCAATAAGAAGGGATTGGAATATGTTTGATTTGATACACGGATGTGGGATGTGTTTGTCATTTAAAGGATCATGTTATTTGATCGAGATTTGGTAATGGAGTTATTAGGAGATTGGGAGTAAAAGAAAAGAAAGTGGCTGAAGGAAATTATGATTAGGGTTGAGATTATTTAGGGTTAGTGGCTATTTATACCGAGTGATTAGGGTTGGGTGTTATTGGGCCACCTTGTTCTAATATTTGAGACGTTAGTTAGCAAAAAGGGGGGCCACGTTTATTCTACTAATGATAATTTGCTTGAGCCTTTTGAAATATTATGTTTCTCGGACATATGGCCCTTAAGGTGACGGGCTTGACCATTTTTGATGATACATTTGGTTAACCAACCAAATTCGTCAAGTTTACATCCGAATTGATATGATTTATATCCTAATGTTTTGTCAAAACTTTATTTTTGGACAAAATTTATGATTATATATTGTATATTTGTTATTATCGGGTTTAAAGGTGACAAAGTGAAAAAAGTGTCGAGACTAAGTGACAAGAATTATTTGAAGAGACCAAGAAAAAATGGATATATTTTTAGTGGCTACGGATTTTTTGATCGGGTATTCTTATTTGAAGTTGAAGACGGATTTTTCGAAGGCGTGCACTTATTTTATCATTGAAAGATAACTTGTTCGTGCTTAATCTTAGAATGAAGACTTGTTTATCTAGTTACCGGGTTCGGGCTGGTTGGTTGATGACTTGGATAACTATTACTTAAAGGAGTTACATTGTTGTACTGAGTGTCACGCGCATAGTCGATGTGGATAATTTCAAGAGGTGTTGTGCTTATATAGTTCTTTTGGCAAGGTATTGGGTACTAAGAGATTTCTCCACCGTTCCTCATTCAACGATAGTGCAAGCTTAAGTCACAAGATCGAGGGATTCTTATTCAGTTTCACGTTTGATATATCTGGTTCATTTCATCAGTGGTCACTTCAAATTGCCTACAAGGGGGTTGGTAAAGATAGACATGGAGAGTTTATGAGTAGAGAATTTCGATCAACAACTGATTCTCACCAAATATATATCTCAGCTTATTTATTTTTCTCACGAGATTTCAGGTACATGTGCGTACGATTTATTGCTGGTTCCGAGGATCCGAAACCATCAAGGGGAAGAAGAAATAATATTGAACGCACAACGAGTACACGTGATGAACTTCATACCTTCTTTTGATTTGAAGACATTCTGGGAAGACAATTTTCATAACCGCAAAGAGAATCTGTGTTTTAACTCGTGGCGTTATCAGTCTCTAAACAGTACACTGTTGTTCGATGTTTAATTGTTTTGACGTTGCAATTATTCATCATCATTATCCTATATGGAGAGATATGCATTTCTGGGACATAATTCACTCTGGTGCATCTCCGAAAGAAGATATGTGCATTTCCGGGACTTAATTGACTTTGGTGTTACGATGTCAACTTCATGAATGGGATAAAGTTTCTACTTTAGTATTTGAGCTTCATACATGGGATTGGTTTCCTTTCTTCAACTACGTGGGGGAAGAAATGTCTTGATTCTTTCTAGTATGCATAACTTGAACTTTCAGGGGGAAGAAAAATTTAGAAGAATTATTCAAGCGCGAGAGAGACGTTGTTGATCTGCTTAGTATGCCCCAAAATTTCAATCTATTATAGCAACATTATCATTTCATATGATGGGGTTTGCTTGTTGAATTCCACTGTACGCTTAATCATTCTAAGCTTTATTGAAAGCTTTGAAACTACTTATGAGGATTGTCGGTTTAGGGGGAAGCATTAAAAGCTTCTACATTAAGATTATATGGCATAAATTAGGGGGAAGTTAATTCAGAAGCTTCTCTTTAACCAGAAGTATATGAGTTACTTAGCTCGTGCCGTTACAGTATTTTTTCTACAAGTTACTACAAACATGAGTCGTTTTGAAGTAAAGACTTGAAGTCAAAGGCCTTAGAAGACTTCATCAGCATTGGACGCTTCATGGAATTTTGTTCTTAATCATTATGTACTTGTTAGGAAAAATATTGTAAGGAATTCTACACGTCGTTCCATGGGGGAAGATTGTTGGAAATTCACTTTATGTGGCGACATTTAAGAATTCCCATTAGTTATTATAGTCACTCACGCAAGGACTAGACTAGGAAATGATGTATAGTATGTATGCGTGAGTGACTATAAATACCACTCCAAGGCTTCCAAGGAGGGGTTGTTGTTTGTGTTTTTCTATCTTCATTTATCACATTTGCCTTCTCTCTCTAGAAACACCTACAAACCTCTCAATCTCTCTCTAACCATGGCATTCATCTTCCACCATCACCCTAGACCACAAGGTCATATAAAATAGCAAACCCACAATATGATATTAGGCATGGACTGGCTATCCAAACACCACACCACCATAGAGTGCCACTCATATCGGGTCATTTTCGGTGATGTAAATGCACCAGTGTACATTCACAACGGTTTTATACCAGGAAGGTCTGTACAAATAATTTCAACCTTACAAGCACGTGCATTACTTTCACATGGTTGCGAGGGCTACTTAGCTACTGTTCATGATATGGAGGCTGAATCTCCATCTATATAGAATTAGCCTATCGTGTCAGAATTTCCCGACGTGTTTCCTGAAGAGCTTCCGGGCATACCACCTGCTCATGAGTTAGAGTTTAATATTGAGCTCATCCTAGGAGTTGAGCCAGTTTCCAAGGATCCTTATCGCATGGCTCCAATAGAGCATAAGGAGTTAAAGGAACAACTACAGGAACTTTTGGAACGAGGTTTCATCCTCCCTAGTGCATCTACATGGGGTGCACCGGTTCTATTCGTAAAGAAAAAGGACGACAGTATGCGTCTTTGCATTGATTATCGTGAGCTTAATAAGATCACCATCAGAAATCGGTATCCTTTGCCACACATTGACGATCTGTTTGACCAACTCCAAGGGGCCAAACATTTCTCCAAGATCGATCTGAGGTCGGGCTATCATCAGTTACGGGTGAAAGAGCAGGACATAGCCAAGACTGATTTCCGTACACGTTATGGACACTACGATTTTGTAGTCATGCCATTTGGCCTTACCAATGCTCCAACAGTTTTCATGGACTTGATGAACCGTATCTTCCATGAGTTTCTAGACAAGTTAGTCATTGTCTTCGTTGTCGATATTCTAATTTTCTCTAAATCAAAGGAAGAACATGAAGACCATCTTCGTACAGTATTACAAATACTTCACCGGAAGCAACTGTATGCTAAGTTCTCCAAATGCGAATTCTGGTTGAGTAAAGTGATGTTCCTAGGCCACATAGGATCCGTAGAGGGAATAACCATGGATCCTGCAAAATTTAAGGCTATTACCAAGTGGCCAATACCAACATCAGCGACTGAAGTTCGCAGCTTTCTAGGCTTAGCTGGTTACTACAATAGGTTCGTAGAGAACTTTTCCCGATTAGCACTGCCATTGACCAAACTGATGCAGAAAGGAGAGAAATTCGTCTGGAGTGAAGAAAGAGAGAAGTGCTTTGAAGATCTAAAGTAGAGGCTGGTATTTGCACCTATTCTTACTCTCCCATCAGGTACAGGTGGATTTCATATCTATAGTGATGCTTCAGGGAAGGGCCTTGGCTGTGTTCTCATGTAACATGGGAAAGTGATTGCTTACGCATCACGACAGCTTAAGCCTTATGAGGAGAACTATCATACGCATGACTTAGAACTTGCGGCTGTTGTGTTTGTACTGAAGATTTGGAGGCATTACTTGTATGACAAATCATGTGATATCTTCATAGATCACAAGAGCCTGAAATATATCTTCACTCAGGGTGAACTAAACATGAGGTAGAGAAGGTGGTTAGAGTTGTTGAAGGATTATGACATTAATCTGCAGTATCATCCTGGCAAGGCGAATGTAGTGGCAGATGCTCTTAGTAGGAAGTCGGGTATGATCAATGACATCAAGATAGAGGAAGAGATTATACAAGACTTAGAGCGACTGGATATTGAGATCATGGTACGTGGACAGCATGACTACTGGGATAATCTTAGAGTGGAGCATGACTTACTCTCTAGGACAGATGGTGAAATCTAGGCAATTATTCAGAACCTAGATCAGCAGACGGAGTTTCGGTTAGATGACGACGGTATCTTATGGCAGGGCACTAGACTTTGTGTTCCTGATGATCTTACACTCAGGGAGGCGTTATTGTTTGAAGCTCATAGCTCCCCATTCTCTATTCATCCTGGTTCCACTAAGATGTACCACGACATCAAACAATATTTTTGGTGGAGTGGTATGAAACAGGACGTTTCTACCTATGTCACCAAATGTCTTACATGCCAGCACGTTAAGATCGAGCATCAACGATCTAGTGGTCTACTACAACCATTAGACATTCCAGAGTGGAAGTGGGACAAGATCATTATGGATTTTGTCATCGGGCATCCCCCAGACCAAGAGGAGGCATGATGCCATTTTGGTTATCGTTGACCGACTTACCAAGTCAGCTCATTTCTTACCGATTCGCAAGGATGATGCGGTTAGCAAACTCACTAACTTATATCAGAAGGAGTTCATGAGACTTCTCGGTGCTCCATCCAGTATCGTCTCGGACAAAGATCCTCGGTTTACTTCGCGATTTTGGAGAAGTCTGTAGAAAGCTTAGGGCATCAGACTTAAGCTTAGCACGACTTTTCATCCTAAAATAGACGGACAGTCGGAGCGAACCATTCAGACATTAGAGGAAATGCTTCGAGCGTGTGCTTTAGAATTTACCGGAAGTTGGGATGACTACATCTGTTTGGTAGAATTTCCATACAACAACAGTTGGCACGCCAACATCAAGTGTGCACCGTTTGAGATGTTGTATGGCAGGAAGTGTCGCGCCCCAATCTGCTGTGATCAGGTTGGTAAGCAAACACTTGAAGGTCCAGAGATGATAGAGATGACCAACGAGAGAGTCGTTGTAGCTAAGGCGAAACTGCAAGAAGATCGTGCACGTCAAAAGAGTTATGCCGACAAGCATCGTAGGGATTTGCATTTCAACATGGGAAATCATGTTTTTCTTAAGGTATCACTGGCACGTGGTGTTAGACGTTTTGTAATCAAAGGAAAACTCAGTCCTCGATTCATCGGACCGTTTGATATCATCGAGCGAGTCGGTGAAGTAGTGTATCGTTTAGCATTACCTCTGCAGCTTACTCACATTCATAACGATTGTGCCAATCCGTCAATTTTATGTAGTTATTTTAATCTCGACTATTAAGTATTATATGTTTACTTTAATAAGAATTTTAAATTATCGGCTAACCGAGAAGGTTATAGCTTGAAACATAACGTAAGAATTTCGTTTAGATGAAAACCAGAAACGAATATGTTAGGTATCGATATTATATTCTCAAATTATCATATAAATGATTTTATTTTATCTATTTTTATTTCTCGTACTTTAAGTTTTAACGAATGATGAGAACTACTAACGATCGCGATACCAACGGATGCCCAAAAATTTACGTTTTATTATCAATTGTTTCGATATTTAATATTTTTGACGTTTTCGATTTAATTACGTTTTAAGTCGTGTCGAAGCTATACTATTATAATTATGAAGCGTTTTAACTTTTAAAAAGTATTTTTACGAAACCCGAGTCCCGTAAATATTTTCAAATTTGACTAATAGTCATTTTCTACCCTTTAAATAACTTAATTCCTTTTTAGTCCACAAGATTTCAAATTGGCAAAATCTACCCTCAAGTATTACCACTATATAAAGCAATTTCCACCAACTTTTCTCCACTAAATACCATTTTATAACAAAATCACACACACTACTCTCTCCCCTTTGTTCTTGCCGTCTATAACCAACACCAAAACACCCTTGAAATTTTTTATCCAACTTGATTCGTTAAAATCTAATTCAAGACCCTATCTTAGAATCACAAGGTGACCATATCCATATAAAAATTTCCAACATGCAACAAGTTTTGAAAATTTGTTATGAACTAGTGTTGTTATGAAATTTTGATGATCTTGCACGTGTTATCTAATGATAATCATGTGTAGATTATGTTGTTTTGTTGAAAGAAAGTTATTTTGATTTTTGGGTTTTTATTTATTTGATTCATACAAGTGTTAGAATTAATATATGTTGTTATTAGGGGTTTAGGATGATGAGAAAAGTGATTAGAATTGCTTGAAAATTGTTTTTGTATAAGTTTGAGATGGTTGATTTAGATCAGTAGGTAAAAGGGAAGTTTTGGGTACGTTAAGGCTGTGTTGTTGCTTAACTAATAGGATAGGGTTGTAGAAAATTCTATTAGTTTCGATTTGATATAAAGTAGGGCTTCTATCTCCAAACGAGCGAGACGTTATGATAGTTTGATTATTCGTGTACCGGGAGACGAGTATCGGTGTAACACCCCCAAATTACCACGCAGCGGAATACCACTTTGGGGCGCTACGCATAGCACATCACACAAAATCATAGACAACGACCTCAAAAGAGACGTTAAAATAATATACAACATTGTCTAAAAAGTTTCCCATCCCAATATATAAAATGAGAGTAGCGTTTGGTCCCAAAACCGTTACCAATACATCACATTCATCAAAGACTTAAAAGTCATTTATTCATTTCAAAGGATGGAAGACAATACAAACTTTATACATGTAAGCACCAACTTCCTCCTCGTATTCTCCGCTGCTATCCATCTTGATTACCTGAAATACATGCTTAAAATCATCAACACAACGGTTGAGCAAGTCTATAGGTTTTGCAAATCATTATTTGAACACAAAAATTTTAATCATCTCAAGCTTGTCACACAGACAAGTCATATATATATCGATAAATGCCTTAAGCTCATGCAACTGAACGTTAACCAACACGTCAAACCGAGTCACTTACGGCGCCCCTACAACAGGTAATATTGTCATATGCCAACGACCTCTTATACATTATATCCCTCTCAGGTGATCACAAGGATACATACCCTAGGATAAGGCTGTCAAACCAAATAGATCTATCAAATGTATTAGCGTTTACCTCACAAGGTAATTAACAGTTCATGAAATTCAGGGACTTCATAAGACAATGGTACTTAGGCATTTATCATAATATTCGGGTCCAACATACAGAAAACAACTTGTGTTCATTTTATAAAATAGCATGTATTCCCCCTCGCAGGTTAAAAATCATTTACAAGATACTATAAAAGCGAGGCTATAGAATCACCTGGTATAGCTATCACACATTTATCAAGAAACAACATCCAATAGTCAATACACGACTTCACGAGATATTAGTCGCTCACTGTTCGAGAACGAGATGCCCAATGGTCAACATATGACCGAACAGGACCTAAAATGACGAGACGCGTCTTAGGCTCGAGACGAGAAATAAATCATACATATATGTTTATAGTTCACTTTAGTAAGTTTGGACATTGTATAAGTTTTATAAAACTTTTCACAAGACTTTTGATAACAATTTTCATGTATTACCCGTTATGAAAATAAACCCATTAAAGCCCATTAGTGGCCCATTACATGTTCATGTGACTTTATGAATCTTAGTATTAAACTCCAAACATATTATAAACCTCATGCCCAACAATGCCACAATAACCATTATAAAGTGTATGTTGGGCTTTTATGACCCAAATCCACTTTATTAAGCTTTTCGGGTTCTAAAACGCCTCCCAATTTATCGACTTAATATCTCACGTTGGTCAAGTCTTGGGTTCTATAAATATTAGAATAGAAAGAGTCTACAATTCTCGACGAGTGGGTTAATAAGTGTGAAAACACTTATCCTTTTACCACTTATTTCCAATAATAACAAGACCAAAACGTGTAATTTATGTCGTAAAAGTCAGAATTATGCGTGGTTTGTGTTTTTATTGTGTTTTAGGACCAAAAGATTAAAAAGGAAGAAAACACGGGCTTTCACGGGATTTTATCGATGAAAACGAGAAAAGACGAAGTCAAAAGATCAAGAGTGCAAAAAGAACGGAAGTCCAAGGCCTATTCTGAAGATTTATCGAAGAAAAAGTCTAAAGACGGAAGTTTAATGAAGTCGAAGAACTCAAGTCTAATAGAAGAAGAAAAATTACAAGACAAGTTCAATATATATCGACAAATCCCGAGATGACGTCGAGGAAGAAAAAAGATTTAAATCGAGTTGAGAAGAAAGAAAGAAGAGGCAACACATGCACACTTTCCCATTTTCCCTATAAATACCCTCTTAATACACATTAGGAGGGTTGGTTAGTTTTTAGTAGTTAGTTTCATTTTCACTTTTCCTTTCTAGTTTTAGAGAGAGAAAGTTCTCAACTTTCTCTCACTAAGTTTTCATCTTTTCTTTCTTTTAATCTTTCAAGATTAAACCTTTTGTATTTGGATTTAATTAATCAAGTTCAAGTTAAGCTTTTAATCTTTCATCTCTTTCTACATTTCTTTAATTTTAGTTACTTTTGGTGCGAAATATATTTGATCCGTGTTGATCTTGATGTTTCCGTGCTTAAAAGTTAATCCTTTTATTCCTACTTAAATTTTCATACGAATAAGCTTTAAGATCTTTGTGCTTATTGGCTTATTTATATGTTTAGCTTATTTACTTTTTAGAAGTTTTCTTAAAAAGTTCATCTTTTTATAGTTTGATTTAGAAGATTGCTTATTTTAAGTTTGGATAAGTTGTTATTTGTGCTTATTTAGTCTTTTTCACTATATATTCGTTCAAGTTTAGGTGTTTGCTTATCAAAATAGCTTATCACTTTGCTTAATTTCGGATCATAAGGTAATCAGAAAAGGTTTAAACCCTTTTCTGATCGCAACATTCCGATTTGTGCTTCCCTTGTATTCTGATCTCTATGATCAGATTAGGTAATTAGTTTTCCGATTGGCACTCCAGTATTCCGATCTATCTGATCGGATTAGGGTTTATTTATTCCGACTGTGGTGTTTTATTTACATTCCGATTGGGTGTCTTGTATAACATTCCGATTTGACTCCGTTGTTGGCATTCCGACTTGTTCTGATTTCTAGCATTCCGATAGCTCCTTATTACCATTATTCTGATTGGGATTTATAACTACATTCCGATCACGTCCCTTTTTGGGTGTATTCTTGTAACACCCCATTTTGATAAATGGAATGTCATGCGTAATTATGGCGTGTCATCAAAGCATGCAAGGTAATATGTAGTAAAACATACATGACCATAGGGAAACCGGAATCAAACATCGGTTCCCAAACATAAGCCCAAAACATAAGAAAGTAAATGAACTGAATGAAAGACTAAACAAGCATAAATATATGAAGGAAACAGGAGAAGAAGTCTATGGCAGCTTCCATCCTATGCATGTCCTCCAAATGCTCGAGTCTTGGGTACCTGCCGTTTTGGGACATGGAAAGGAAAGTAACGGCTGAGCAAAACGCTCAGTGCACAGATATACAATATAGCATGAAATAGGATAAGCATGTAACATATAACAGCGGAAGACTAAGTTCTGAGTAGACTGGTTAAGTATTGAGAAAACTGGTTTTATAGTTTGAAAAGCTTTATGTTTATCTTGTGAAAACTGTTTTAACATATAAATACCATAGCCCATATAGGTCATGAAAAGGTCACGTGCATGAATACTTGGAGGGGTGACCTCATCATGCTGATTAGAGGGGATGCCTCTAATCAATATACTGGTTTGGGTAGGAGGGATCAGCTCCTTGTGAAGGGTGCAAGGCACACACCACATTCACCATGATAAACTGAATAAAAACATGTAACTAGGATGCACCCATACGCCCCACCTGATATAATAATATGGCCAAAACTGAAAAGGGACGCCACGAGCAATCACTCCGCCGTGGGGAAGTCATAACATCGGTGCCTCCAATGCTATGGTTATGGTACCTCCATAACTAGGTGAAACTGGTCATGCTTGTATATGGCTATAGATTATGCTAATTAAACATAAGCAGTTCAAAACAATAAAACAAATGCTGGGGAAAACAGTTGGCTGCATACGGGGAAATCCTAATAAGGAAAGAATGTCCATACTGAAAGGACGGGAATCCGTACCTCAAGTCCAGTGAATGAACGGAAGGAAGACTCCTACTTCTGGATCACTAACGCTACATGAATACACACGTGTATAAGTATCGAATCACTGATTACGTACTGGGTTTTGTGTCTCATTTTAGCTGACTTGGTATGTTTTAGGTCATGGTTCACTGTTTAAAGCCTTAAACTGTGTTTATCTTGTATTCTGATTAATCTGTTTAAGTATTACTGGTATTTCATGTATTATTATACTTACTGTGTAATAATAAGTAACTTTCCAAAAATAGCAGGTTTCCAAAAATAGAAAGTTTCCAAAAATTGAAAGTTTCCAAAAATAGAGAGTTTCCAAAAATAGAAAGTTTCCAAAAATAGAAAGTTTCCAAAAATAGAAAGTTACCAAAAATAGAAAGTTCCCAAAAATAGAAAGTTTCCAAAAATAGAAAGTTTCCTAAAATAGAATTTACTGCTTAAAATAGATTAGTTTCTAAAAATAGAAAGTTTCCAAAAATAGATCAGCTGCCTTAATTAAATAAGTTTCCATATATAGAAGGTTTCCATGATTAGATTAGCTGCCTGAATTAGATAGATTTCCATATATAGAAGGTTTCCATTGATAGATTAGTTGCCTTATTTAATTAAGTTTCTATAAATAGAAGTTTCCATATTTAGAATTAAGCTGGTTACATAAGCTAACATATAAGTCTAAGTGTTAATAAGCTTGTTTCTTAAGTCATATGATATAGTATATAGTTTAATTATTATTTCATGTATTTTAATTAAACTATAGGTTAAGCATTTTAATTAAAGTATAACATGTTTTAATTAAAATGAAATGAAATACTTAGGTTAACATATGTATTATTATTATTAATAATATAACCTAAGTCATGTCTAAATTAATTAATTATAGGCATGTTTTAATAATTAATTAATTATAACTTATAACATAAAATACTTAGGTTAAATTAATGTCATGTTAAACTAATAATTAAAATAACCTAAGTCATGATTTAATTAATATTTCATGTTATTAAATAATTATATCCTAAGTTCATGATTCATAAAAATTAACATGTAACATAGATCATGATTTAACCAACGAACCGTGAACCGGGCATGATATCGACACCGTACCCCGAACCAAATCGGGGTTCCCCTTGGTTCCTTGCTGCCGTGGGACCCACACCACCAAACCGGGACCATACGGTCTCGGTGGTGCTTTCTAGGCCAAGCCGTGACCCCCTTGGGGCACGGTCTAGGCGTCGGCTAAACCAAACACCCGTAAAACACCCTTTTGATTTTACTTCCTAACCAAATACATGTTTATTTTATGTTTTTAAAATAGGTTTTAAAAACATCATGTTCTTAATCAATTTTACCAAATCAAATCAAAAGAAGGAATTAAAAAGAAAGGTTAAAAAGATATACCGAATGTGTAGATGAATTAAGGATGAACAAACACTAATACTTGTACAATATCCAAGATCAAAATCAACAAGAACACCCCTCTTGGGTGTGTTATAGGTGGCGGCTACAATAGGGAAAAGGAAGGAGAGGAGAAAACTTTTTAGGGTTTTATGTTTAATTTCTTGAAAAGTGAAAATGAATGCATTTTTCCCTTAACCCTTGTTTAGTAAAAATGATGGGCTAGGCCCATTTCTCCTCCTTAATTTCGTGGTTCATGGGGCCCACATAGGGTAACCCAAATGTTTTTCGTGTCTAAATAATAAGTGTGTTCTCGTGTTCGTTCGTGGTTAAACGTGTTCGTGTTTAAAGTGTTTCTGTTTATTTTATCATGTAGTTTATCGTATTCTTAACGCTCGTAATTATATTATATGTATTTACGTAATTATTAAAGTTCGTGTTTTAATATGGTGATCATGATTTAATTATGTTCACGTGAAATATCTATTACTGTTTATCATAAGTTTGTACGTAATCGATACTTATCATGTCATACACGTATGCACTTGCTTGATTAGTAGCACATGATTGTGATCAATACTGAATAAGGTAAGTTTTAATCTAGGACGTACGATCTTAAGGGAACTATTCATGGTAAAAGCATGCGGGTTTTACAATTCTTCCCCCCTAAAAAGAATAATTCGTCCCCGAATTATAGATAAAGTAACTGGAAGCAAAACATACCCGAATCAAACTGGAAAGGTATGCAAAATAACGGAAATGAAGGTGACATGGTAGAAGGGAACGTGGAACGTGACATGTCTTGAAAAGACATGGAACGTGACGTGACTGAAAGGACATATCTAATTGATGAGAAAAACGGATAAAAGTCCGGATGAACTTGTCCGTTTCCAAGTGGTCTCCCTCTTGGAACGGTTCCTTCAGAAGATCCTGACACTAATGATAAATCTTGGTCCTCCTGACCTTGACTTGGAATACGAAGAAATTCTTGGTTATCAACGGAAGGTAGATCCCCTAAATTCGATCGAGAAAAATAAGAGTTAACGTGCAAGGGTAACTGAAACGTTACGATGCAAGACCATCTGACTTAACTGATAATTAGAAACGATGCGCGAGACATAAAGAAACGTAGTACGTGAACAAATTTTGAACGTGATACGTGAAAAATTTTGAACGTGCTACGTGGAGATATGGCGAGTGTAGTATGAGAAACATATCGTGATCCATGATACGTGTAACATATCTTGATCATGATATGAGGAACGTGGAATGAACATGACACGTGAGACATATCGTGATCATAGAATATAATGGCGGTAACTCCAAACGCTACAAGGTGAGACGTGGAATATGACGTGAAACGTCTATCTGATGATGGAGAGTTATACTAAACTTGGGTCTGGTCTCACAAGTTCTTGCAAACTTCCCATAACGAGAAAAGAAATGAACGTAAAATCGTAAGCCAAAATACGATCATGAACGTGAATAGTGTCATGAACGTGAGCGCGAAAGCAAGTCGTGGAATTAGAATGGAGACGCGAAGTAAATAAGGAGCATAATTATGAATATTTGTCTGACCTGATAACTGAGGAATTGCCAAGTGATCGGATGAGCCTTGGCTGGAACATGTCTTATCAATCTGTTGGTTCTGAAATCCTTGCGGATGTAAGGATTCTGCAGACTTGATCAAACTGTTTGCAATAACCCAGATAGCATCATGCTTCTTCTGAGTTTGCGTTAATTTGGTAACCAAAATCCGTGGAGATCTTGTCCCATTTTAATTCACCATTTCAGATGATGAAGGCATACCAGTCTGTTGGTGTCCTATCTTAGCCTGTTTGCATAACAGGTATGAAGATATGAACGTAACTGTATCCTGCTTCGTAGAAACTTGATACATAGAAGGTTGCGAAACTCTGAGTCTCTGAATCTAGACTTCTCCTAGTGTAGGATTTTATAGAACACCTAATGTAGTGTAGGGTTCTCTCCTTTACGCATAAGCTGAGTCATGGTAAGATTAACCATAGAAACCCATGTGATTCAGTGTGTCACTGTAATCAAACAGAATTGATATTGGAAAAAATTCCAGGGTAGAATTTCTCTTGTCATAGAATTTGCAACATAGTGAAGATATGGTCTTCCTGTTCTTCTCTAGGCTTAGAGGAAATCAGGTTATCCTCAATGAAAACGCTGATGAATTTGTTTAGGAGTTCATGGAAACTCAATTTATTAGGTCCATAATGCGGTTGGAGCATTGATGAGACTAATTCAAAATCATAAATCTAGCATGACCGAGTCGTGTACGAATAGCAGTCATGGACATGTCCTGCTTTTTCACTCGTCACTGTTGGCAGCATGATCGTGAGTTCGATCTTGGAAAAGTGATTAACACCATACGGTTGATTGGACATGTTGTCAATATGTGGAGGAGAATAACTGTCATGAATGGTGATTTGTTTAAGTTGACGGTAGTCGACACATAATCTCATGGTACTATCCTTCTCCTCGAAGGTTCTCCTGGAGTGTAAGGAACAATTTTGGAATAATCCGTTGGTTATGCGTAAAAGGACCTTAGTAGTCGTGTGTTACTGACAACTAGAAAATTTTAGCAATTATAGCTAACAAAGCACGTGCTTGAAAAGCATAGATAATTTGTACAGATTTTCCTGATGGAAAATCAAGCTGAATGTATTCAGGAGCCTGAACATTACTGTACATAATTATGAATCATAGCATGGTGTGGTGTTCATAGTACATAATTAGGATAAAATTCATCTCGTGTCTGTCCGAGGAAAAGCGTTAGCAGCTTGGATCTTATCATTAAGCTGAAGGAAAACCTTCGTATGCGTGGGAATACGAAAGGCGTCCTTCATGGTTATGAATATATGAACTATGGTGAAAGAAATGAAAGTGACATCGGCAACGTGACAGTTCTCACTGATGCGCCGATAATGGTATTGAAATTCTTGTGGCCTGATTAATACATGGCATAACAACATAGATGTACCCTTGGAGGGTACCCTGAATTTCTTAGAAATGTTCCATTGTTGGACGTGAGTCAAGTATCTTGACTCGTTTCTTGAGAAATGTAAACGTGACATATGTCTTGACTGGTATCTTGACATGTGTCCTCAGAAGTATACGTGAGACATGTGTCTTGACTGATGTCTTGACATGTGTCTCGAGATGTGAAACAATTAGAACTACAAATATTAGGTTAATATGCCAGAATTGGCGGATCGGTTGTATGTCTGATCATTTGTATGTCTGATCATGTCCGTGGCCGGAGCCTCGGTTGCGATTTCTAGGATAGTTGCTGTCATAGTAGTGGTTACTATCATCTTGTCTGTCGGTTCCATGACGGTCATTCTCATGACAGTGACTCATGTAAATATTCAGCTGAGTGGTCGGCTGGTACTGGTTTGCACTCATATGGCTGAAATGACAGCCGAACGACGTGTGACATGTACTAAGAAATAGGGAAAATGATCGATGGGAATTGTCTGATGGTGAAGCATCTTCTCGTCCAATTACTTTGCTGCGCCGCCTTTGTCTTCGTCTTTTAGGATCTCCAGGTTGTGAACAGGATCAGCATCAGCATCTCGTAGCGTCTCTCAACATCAGCAGCATCAACCTTCAGTAACATCTCCAAGCTACGAGCGGCATCGACAACCTTGTAGAATATCAGCAAGTGAACATACGCCTGAGATGATTTAGAATCGACTAGCGAATACTCGTGAAGTATTGCAAGTGGAATACACATGGATTAAGGTACATGTAATACATATGAAATATGGTACGTGGAGTACACATGGAATGCACTTGAAATGATCGGTATGGGCTCGATCATTTGTCATGATTTAAGGAAAGTAAACCGGTCAAACGGTTAGGAAAACCATCATGATAACCTGGCTGTATTAGCATAGACATCATTCTGGTTGCATAGAGAAACGCTAAAGTGTGGTTACACGAGATTCACGATGATTTGCCTGACAGCATGATCAATGAAAACCAACCATGACTATCATGAAAGCATGGTTCAAGAAATCTAACAATGTCTTGCAGGACAACGTAATTAACAAAAGAGGCGTGAAACATAATCAACATGAAGACGGAATTATCATGAGGAAACATGAAACCATCTATTACGAAGAAGTATATAATATAATCAGCATGAAACTGAAGTTAACCATGACAGTATGAAGGCATACTTGACATAAAAACATAATAACTTATGATGGGACATGAAAAAAAAAAAAAAATTTATGCCAATTTAAATCATGAGAAAAATTTTATGCAAGAAAACAGTGCATGAACGCGTAATGTAGTTTATAAAACCTTTATATGTGCGAGGGAACGCCTATGGGTCGGTTCCAAAACAAAAGACATGGCGAGGGGACGCCTATGGGTCGGTCCCAAAGTTAAAAGTTTCGATAAAAGCACATGCGACTAAATAGGGCCAGTCCTGTACCAACCATTACTTAGTCAAAATTCCTGCTATAGATGACATATGATATAAATTCATGAATGTATGAAACATAATAATTAAAAGTCATTGTCAACACTTAACAGAAAAAAAAAATTTTATGTGAAAATTATGAACTACTGGGGTCAGTCCACATCGTCACAGTTCACGAGGAACATCATGCATAGACAATGACACATAACTAAGTATGGATGACGGTTGTTCATTCCATATTAGTAAGACGATACTGGTGAAAACAACAAGGTGCTGAAAACATCATGGCTAAAACAAAAAGGTGCTGAAAACATAATGGTTAAAACAACAACGCGCTGAAACATCAGTACGTGGAATAACAAACGTTGGCTTAGGAAACTCCTGGTGACTACCCACTAGTCACAGGTCGAGTTTTAGAGCCTACAGGTCGAAACCTTGGCTCTGATACCATAATTGTAACACCCCATTTTGATAAATGGAATGTCACGCGTAATTATGGCGTGTCATCAAAGCATGCAAGGTAATATGTAGTAAAACATACATGACCATAGGGAAACCGGAATCAAACATCGGTTCCCAAACATAAGCCCAAAACATAAGAAAGTAAATGAACTGAATGAAAGACTAAACAAGCATAAATATATGAAGGAAACAGGAGAAGAAGTCTATGGCAGCTTCCATCCTATGCATGTCCTCCAAATGCTCGAGTCTTGGGTACCTGCCGTTTTGGGACATGGAAAGGAAAGTAACGGCTGAGCAAAACGCTCAGTGCACAGATATACAATATAGCATGAAATAGGATAAGCATGTAACATATAACAGCGGAAGACTAAGTTCTGAGTAGACTGGTTAAGTATTAAGAAAACTGGTTTTATAGTTTGAAAAGCCTTATGTTTATCTTGTGAAAACTGTTTTAACATATAAATACCATAGCCCATATAGGTCATGAAAAGGTCACGTGCATGAATACTTGGAGGGGTGACCTCATCATGCTGATTAGAGGGGATGCCTCTAATCAATATACTGGTTTGGGTAGGAGGGATCAGCTCCTTGTGAAGGGTGCAAGGCACACACCACATTCACCATGATAAACTGAATAAAAACATGTAACTAGGATGCACCCATACGCCCCACCTGATATAATAATATGGCCAAAACTGAAAAGGGACGCCACGAGCAATCACTCCGCCGTGGGGAAGTCATAACATCGGTGCCTCCAATGCTATGGTTATGGTACCTCCATAACTAGGTGAAACTGGTCATGCTTGTATATGGCTATAGATTATGCTAATTAAACATAAGCAGTTCAAAACAATAAAACAAATGCTGGGGAAAACAGTTGGCTGCATACGGGGAAATCCTAATAAGGAAAGAATGTCCATACTGAAAGGACGGGAATCCGTACCTCAAGTCCAGTGAATGAACGGAAGGAAGACTCCTACTTCTGGATCACTAACGCTACATGAATACACACGTGTATAAGTATCGAATCACTGATTACGTACTGGGTTTTGTGTCTCATTTTAGCTGACTTGGTATGTTTTAGGTCATGGTTCACTGTTTAAAGCCTTAAACTGTGTTTATCTTGTATTCTGATTAATCTGTTTAAGTATTACTGGTATTTCATGTATTATTATACTTACTGTGTAATAATAAGTAACTTTCCAAAAATAGCAGGTTTCCAAAAATAGAAAGTTTCCAAAAATTGAAAGTTTCCAAAAATAGAGAGTTTCCAAAAATAGAAAGTTTCCAAAAATAGAAAGTTTCCAAAAATAGAAAGTTACCAAAAATAGAAAGTTCCCAAAAATAGAAAGTTTCCAAAAATAGAAAGTTTCCTAAAATAGAATTTACTGCTTAAAATAGATTAGTTTCTAAAAATAGAAAGTTTCCAAAAATAGATCAGCTGCCTTAATTAAATAAGTTTCCATATATAGAAGGTTTCCATGATTAGATTAGCTGCCTGAATTAGATAGATTTCCATATATAGAAGGTTTCCATTGATAGATTAGTTGCCTTATTTAATTAAGTTTCTATAAATAGAAGTTTCCATATTTAGAATTAAGCTGGTTACATAAGCTAACATATAAGTCTAAGTGTTAATAAGCTTGTTTCTTAAGTCATATGATATAGTATATAGTTTAATTATTATTTCATGTATTTTAATTAAACTATAGGTTAAGCATTTTAATTAAAGTATAACATGTTTTAATTAAAATGAAATGAAATACTTAGGTTAACATATGTATTATTATTATTAATAATATAACCTAAGTCATGTCTAAATTAATTAATTATAGGCATGTTTTAATAATTAATTAATTATAACTTATAACATAAAATACTTAGGTTAAATTAATGTCATGTTAAACTAATAATTAAAATAACCTAAGTCATGATTTAATTAATATTTCATGTTATTAAATAATTATATCCTAAGTTCATGATTCATAAAAATTAACATGTAACATAGATCATGATTTAACCAACGAACCGTGAACCGGGCATGATATCGACACCGTACCCCGAACCAAATCGGGGTTCCCCTTGGTTCCTTGCTGCCGTGGGACCCACACCACCAAACCGGGACCATACGGTCTCGGTGGTGGTTTCTAGGCCAAGCCGTGACCCCCTTGGGGCACGGTCTAGGCGTCGGCTAAACCAAACACCCGTAAAACACCCTTTTGATTTTACTTCCTAACCAAATACATGTTTATTTTATGTTTTTAAAATAGGTTTTAAAAACATCATGTTCTTAATCAATTTTACCAAATCAAATCAAAAGAAGGAATTAAAAAGAAAGGTTAAAAAGATATACCGAATGTGTAGATGAATTAAGGATGAACAAACACTAATACTTGTACAATATCCAAGATCAAAATCAACAAGAACACCCCTCTTGGGTGTGTTATAGGTGGCGGCTACAATAGGGAAAAGGAAGGAGAGGAGAAAACTTTTTAGGGTTTTATGTTTAATTTCTTGAAAAGTGAAAATGAATGCATTTTTCCCTTAACCCTTGTTTAGTAAAAATGATGGGCTAGGCCCATTTCTCCTCCTTAATTTCGTGGTTCATGGGGCCCACATAGGGTAACCCAAATGTTTTTCGTGTCTAAATAATAAGTGTGTTCTCGTGTTCGTTCGTGGTTAAACGTGTTCGTGTTTAAAGTGTTTCTGTTTATTTTATCATGTAGTTTATCGTATTCTTAACGCTCGTAATTATATTATATGTATTTACGTAATTATTAAAGTTCGTGTTTTAATATGGTGATCATGATTTAATTATGTTCACGTGAAATATCTATTACTGTTTATCATGAGTTTGTACGTAATCGATACTTATCATGTCATACACGTATGCACTTGCTTGATTAGTAGCACATGATTGTGATCAATACTGAATAAGGTAAGTTTTAATCTAGGACGTACGATCTTAAGGGAACTATTCATGGTAAAAGCATGCGGGTTTTACAATTCCGATCAGTCTTTTCGACCTATATTCCGATCAGATTCCGATTTGGCAACTTTTTGATGGTTTAATTTCTTGTTGTTACAAAATTTTCAAGTTTTAGATTTATTAAGTGTTCAAGTAATTTTCTAATCTTGTCTTTAAGTTTTTAAGCATTTATTTTTAACTCGTTATTTTAGTTTAATCTTTAAAGCTCTTTTTACTCAACGGAATTTACATTTATTTGCTTTTAGTTTAAAATAGATAATCAACCAAACCATTTATTATTCCACCAAGAACAATTGAGTCACACTTTCTACCAATAGTCAATTCGAAGAGATTCGGACGATAAGATTTTTTACTTGGTTGCAAAACCTTGTATTAAATGGCGCCGCTGCCGGCTCTTTTCGTGAAGATTAACGGTTTTTTTGTGAGAGACGCGTTGGCTTTTGGGATCCGTTCACTTGTGAACGTTATTTTTCGTGGCAAAAATTTTCAAAAATCCAAAAAAAAATTTGCAAAATCATAAAAAGCATTTCTTTTTCAAAGTTTTGCACCAAAAATATTCTTCTTGCTTATCTATTTTTCTTTAAGGATTCTTATGTCCATTGCGTCGGGTGTGGGAGACGGTTATACGGGAACGACTCATGTCAATGGTGTACATGTGAGCGGTGCGGAAACGATATCGACAATACACAATTCGGATTCGGATTTTGTCCATTGTGGAACTCGACTAATTCGTCCTTTTATAATCCACCTCCTGTTCCCCCTTGCATATATTGTGGAAGCGATTCTCATTGGCATGTTTCGTGTCCAATTCGATACCTGCCTCATGGCGAGCAAGAACTAGGTTACAATTATGACAATGGTAATAGCTATCTACAAGAAGCACCGGATTTTTCTCCATACCGATGTTGCCAAAATTGTGGGGGCCCTCGCGATACTTCCTATTGCCAGCCAATGGATTATTATGAGCCAGATCCGTGTCCTCAATTTTCTTCACCGATGGATTATTATGAACCAAATCCGTGTTATACTTCTTCTCAACCGATGACTTACTATGAGCCACATCCGTGCTATAATTCTGGTTTTCATAACTGTGAGCCCCCACACTCCAACCTCAATCATCAATCCTCTCAGAGAATTCATATTGCCCAACAACTCACTACTCTGAATGAAGAAAGACAAGCCATTATTTTGAAACTTCAAGAAGCTGATGTTCAGCTAAAAGAAGCATGGGAGGAAGAAAAGCGACAGCAACAAGAGCAAGTATCTAATCTTAGTGATTATACCCCTCCTCTTGTGTGTCAATACTATTATGATGATGATGACGATGATGATGTCTACGCTCTCGACCCATCTTCTGAAGTTGCTACTCCTACTCTTGATATTCCTAATGCGTCTAAGGATGATGATTCATTGAGTGAGATTAGTGATTTTGGCCTCGATAAATTATTTGATGTTAAGGTTTGTGACATGCCTACTGTTATGGAGTCTGAGGACGACGTTGCTCTTACGGAAGAGGTCGATCCTAACGATGACGATTTTTCTCCTCGCTATGAGAATTTCACTTTTGAAATTTCTCAATCTCCACCGGGAGATGCGGGCGATGACGATTTATTCTCTCCGGCTTACGAGAAGTTCACCGATGAACTTGCTCTTGAAAATGAGGTGGAAGACGTGATTCTTCACGATAGATTACGGAAAGTGCATCTTCTTATTGCTCAAATCGAAGAGTTGACTTCTCCTCCTCTTTCCGAGTCTTTACCTCCATCTATTCCTCCCGTTGAAGATAATGACCCATTGCTGGAAGAAATCAACATTCAGTCCATTCCTCCAGGTATTGATGATGATGACACGGAGGGGGATATTATTTTTGATAATTTGCTGCAAGGTTTGTCCCAAGTCCCCCTCCCGAGCACCTTTCATCCTCCCCTTTAGCCACTAATACGGAGGATGAGTGCTTTGACCCGGGAGGTGACATTCACTATTTCATGATTGATAACATTACGGCTTTGCCGAGTGCTCAGCATCCATTGTCTTTGGGGGATGACAATGTGCTTACTTTACCCACCCCACCTCCCGTGGATCTTGATTTCACATACTTTTCGTATGTTGAAAGAACCTTTCTCCCATTTAAGACTTATTCCCCCGCCTCTCCTTTGTTGATGTCCACCGGGAACGAGGAAAGGGTCTTTGATCCCGGTATTACATTCGAGGCTTCCCCATGGACCATTTAATTCGGGGACGAGTCAGGCTCGTGACTCGGTTAATATAAACAAGCGCTTTTTGGGAGGCAACCCAATTATCTATCCATCTTTCCTATTTTCACCATAAGTGTAGGGGGAGCCCCGTTGGTGTTTCTTTCTTTCTTTCTTATCATGTGCAGGGATTAGAGCTTCAAAGACACGCTCTTGATGACTTTTGACGACCCGTGATTACGAGTTTCCGTCTTCCCGGTTCTATCCTAAACTTTTTTCGATTCACTATTTTATATTCTCCAATATTAAAATAGGAATCTCTTTAGTTGTCTCCTCCTTAGCGAGATTTAAACAAAGTGCACAATATCCTAAGTGTAGGGGAGTTTACTCCCACATGCTTAAACATTGAGGACAATGTTTATATTAAGTGTAGGGGGGACTTCTATCGAAGTTAAGTGGTCTTTTCCTTGTATTTGTCCTCGTTTTAACCAGAAAATCAATTTTTTGACATTTTTCAAAATTTTTGATCTATTTTGGCCTATTAGCTTTTACCTTTGTATAGTTATTTTTCCTTCTTTACTAGAATAAATTTTAATAAAATGGTTTTAATTTTCAAACGTTGTGAATCTTTTGACTCTACCCGAGTTTACTCTAGCTAGTATCCTTAACATGTTTAAGTCAAGTTTTGCTAGGATTTTATATAGGGAGCTATAAAACGCGAAAGTCTTAACTCTCACGGGTTAAGAACAAAAACTTTTCGCAAGTTCCAATAATTGATCCTAGAGATTTGTTTATCAAGGGAACTTTAAAATGCGAATTCTAAAACTTGAATAAAACTAAGAGTTTGCAAGATCCTATAGACGATTCGAAAACCCAAAACTTTGATTTAATAGGCTAAGCATCCACGAGTCTCATTCCTTGAGATTTTAAACTGTGGAGAACGAGAGATGATAGAGTCAATTATAAGTTTGGTATCCTTTCGTGAATTTATGTGAGTTAATTATAAGCCTATTCTCCCATCGCTTGCTAATAAATTTATTTACAATAAATAAGGTTGTACGATTTGAAAAGTTACTTAGCTTCTAGTCCAAGATCGTTTAAAAGTTGCTCGGTATGGATTAGAGTTCATAGCCAAGGCATAACTTATTGAAGCGGGATGCGGAGATTGGCGAGTCCAAAAAGGCCCTAACAAGGCATGAGGGCTACATTTTGTTGCTAAAGATCCAAAAGTGATGTGAAGAATCATTTATCGAAAATCAATATGAAGGATCGAGACACACGACGAAAAGCAGGAACTCCCCAAAAGATCATGGATAAGTCTATCCGAAAAGACCCAAGCAAGGTATGAGGATAAATAGATCCAAGTCCTAAAAGGAGACGGATCGTTGTATATCAAAGTCCAAAATAAAGTTTGGAGAAAAATGAAGAAGTCGTGGTCCAAGTATGAAGAATCTCTCAAGAACTTCAAGTGAAGAAATTCCTATTATGAAGAGAAGACCATAATTTCAAGAACGTCTCTCAAAGATTCGAAGTATGAAGTCGCTGCCAAATATCGGTCCGAGAAAGGTCTCAAATCGTGAAGCGAGTTATGCCAAGATATGAACTTTATGAGGTCCCGAGAAGCAGTTTTAAAAGATTTTGTCCTTTAGCTAACTATTGATTAAATCGTTCACTTTATTTTTAGCCTAAATAACTATCAAAATAAGTCAAACAATGCATCCTCGTGATCATTCAAGACAAAAATAAAATATAAGAGATACACCTAGGAATAAGGGAGTCTAAGTAAGTAATTGGCCCACATGAATTCGTGTTAGTTTGCTAACTTATAATAAAAATGATCTTGTTTTTAAGCTTGGTATGGGGAACGTGAAACTTGAGGATGATAAACGTTCATGGAAGCCTAAAACGAATGTAAGTCTTTGATTTCTTTACTTGTTTTTATCTTTTTACTTTCCTTAAATGTTTATTATTTAATAAAGGCCAAGGTGGGTTATTTATGATGGAAAATGTAAATCGTGCTTTAAAATTAATGCATTGCATGAGGGCATTGCAATGGTCAAGTGTAGGGGATTTAATAAGTGTGAAAACACTTATCCTTTTACCATTTATTTCCAATAATAACAAGACCAAAACGTGTAATTTATGTCGTAAAAGTCGGAATTATGCGTATTTTGTGTTTTTATTGTGTTTTAGGACCAAAAGATTAAAAAGGAAGAAAACACGGGCTTTCACGGGCTTTTATCGATGAAAACGAGAAAAGACGAAGTCAAAAGATCAAGACTGCAAAAAGAACGGAAGTCCAAGGCCTATTCTGAAGATTTATCGAAGAAAAAGTCTAAAGACGGAAGTTTAATAAAGTCGAAGAACTCAAGTCTAATAGAAGAAGAAAAATTACAAGACAAGTTGAATATATATCGACAAATCCCGAGACGACGTCGAGGAAGACAAAAGATTTAAATCGAGTCGAGAAGAAAGAAAGAAGAGGCAACACATGCACCCTTCCCATTTTCCCTATAAATACCCTCCTAATACACATTAGGAGGGTTGGTTAGTTTTTAGTAGTTAGTTTCATTTTCACTTTTCCTTTCTAGTTTTAAAGAGAGAAAGTTCTCAACTTTCTCTCACTAAGTTTTCATCTTTTCTTTCTTTTAATCTTTCAAGATTAAACCTTTTGTATTTGGATTTCATTAATCAAGTTCAAGTTAAGCTTTTAATCTTTCATCTCTTTCTACCTTTCTTTATTTTTAGTTACTTTTGGTGCGAAATATATTTGATCCGTGTTGATCTTGATGTTTTCGTGCTTAAAAGTTAATCCTTTTATTCCTACTTAAGTTTTCATACGAATAAGCTTTAATATCTTTGTGCTTATTGGCTTATTTATATTTTTAGCTTATTTACTTTTAAAAGTTTTCTTAAAAAGTTCATCTTTTTATAGTTTGATTTAGAAGATTGCTTATTTTAAGTTTGGATAAGTTGTTATTTGTGCTTATTTAGTCTTTTTCACTATAGATTCATTCAAGTTTAGGTGTTTGCTTATCAAAATAGCTTATCACTTTGCTTAATTTCGAATCATAAGGTAATCGGAAAAGGTTTAAACCCTTTTCCAATCGCAACATTCCGATTTGTGCTTCCCTTGTATTCCGATCTCTATGATCGGATTAGGTAATTAGTTTTCCGATTGGCACTTCAGTATTCCGATCTATCTGATCGGATTAGGGTTTATTTATTCTGACTGTGGTGTTTTATTTACATTCCGATTGGGTGTCTTGTATAACATTCCGATTTGACTCCGTTGTTGGCATTCCGACTTGTTCTGATTTCTAGCATTCCGATAGCTCCTTATTACCATTATTCCGATTGGGATTTATAACTACATTCCGATCACGTCCCTTTTTGGGTGTATTCCGATCAGTCTTTCCGACCTATATTCCGATCAGATTCCGATTTGGCAACTTTTCGATGGTTTAATTTCTTGTTGTTACAAAGTTTTCAAGTTTTAGATTTATTAAGTGTTCATGTAATTTTCTAATCTTGTCTTTAAGTTTTTAAGCATTTATTTTTAACTCGTTATTTTAGATTAATCTTTAAAGCTCTTTTTACTCAACGACATTTACATTTATTTGCTTTTAGTTTATAATAGATAATCAACCAAAACATTTATTATTCCACCAAAAACAATTGAGTCACACTTTCTACCAATAGTCAATTCGAAGAGATTCGGACGATAAGATTTTATACTTGGTTGCAAAACCTTGTATTATGGGTCATACCACTTCCGTTTTTATAAAAATCGTCACGTTTTACCTTAATTTAGTATAGTCTAATTCTTACAATTTTCACGACATGCCTCGTTAATTAGACAGTTTCTCCTAAACAGTGAATAATCCAAATGAGTTCCTTTTACCAAAATCATTATTAACTTATGTAGTTTACTTATTTTAAGTCCAATTACCCCTAATTTAAGCTTATTATAACTTAATCACATATTTCCTCACTTAGAGATGTTGGCTGATTTAGGCTACCAATCTCGTTTACACCGTTTTGGCCGCCATTTCCAAACTGTAAAGAACTGGTAAACTATCGAATTGATTATAGTTCTTCATGATATTATCTACAACTTTTAGTTTTACATAACTATAGGTAAGTATACGAAAAATAAACTCTCAATATAAAATAAAAACATCGATAATCTGAGAACATTTATATTTCGATATATAAATGAGGGATTATGATTTAAAATACGTTAACGCGTTATATAAACAAATGTCGCCTAAAGGCTTAACGTAAATAAAAAATAATGCTCGTAAAACGAAAAACTAAACGACGACAACATAAAATATTTCTATGTCATAACGACAATATTTACAGTTGATGACGGACATAGACTTTGCTGATAATTAATAGATACCACGTACTCAATAAGTTAAATACTTAACCTTTCCGGTTAGCCGAGAACTCAATATTATTCGAAAAATGATCATGACAATAAAAGTCGATTAATAAATATTGGTCGAAATATTAGAAATAAGATTAGATCTCAGTCTAAATGTTGATTTTAATGTTCGGGTTATTATATCATCTAACCCTTTAGGAAGCGACGGCCCGACGCTTAATTCTTCTCATTAGTCTTTTGTATAATGGCGAAGATGTGAGAGATAGACAACTCATTGCTGAGGTTTCTAACAATGTTAAATGAACAAAATTCAAAGCAACGAGTATACATAACAACCATGAATGAACGTTTTAAATGTATCTTTAACCTTTATTAGGAAAGAATAATATATAACTCGAAGGAGAAGTCAAACGGGTTACTCATGCATAAATGATAATCGACGATCATCATAATGATGACGACACTGAACGATTCATACCAACGAAACATGATTTGAAGGAAGACGTACGCACACCAAACACTCACAAATCGATCCAGACATACTTGGGCCAACTCTTTTATAACTCCTTGTCTACATCAAAAGGCGTCCCTTTCCATGTATACAAGAGTTTATAAATTTACGGTTCAGGAACTTATAACTTTCTTGTTCAAATAAAAAGGCGTCCCAATCCATTTCAACAAGACAATTATAAGTCATCCTACTCAAGTATTACTATCTCTCAACACAATATCATATCGAAATTACCAACCATAGTAAGTACAAGGTGTCAATAAACTTACATTATGATTTCCGTATTCAAACGTCCGATTCCATCATAAAAAGGAAAACAAGACAATCTAAGGTCCAGTGGTTTAAAATTTTCTTATTCAAATGTCCCAACCCATTTCAATAAGATAACCTTAAACGACTCATAATTGGGCGAGTTAAAATCTCTATATCTAAATGTCCCATTCCATTTAGATACAAGATATTAAGTCACTCAACCGAATGACTAGTGCGATTTGTTGTACCCAAACTATATATATTTGGTTAGGATATATATATATATATCTTAGGTCCAGCATTGGCATCCTTCTTTCGCCAATTAAACGTAGTCATATAAAATCAAATCACACGTCGCATTACATAGAAGATGTCGCCTCGGATAAATGATTCTTCAAAATCATAAGAAGTATTCGGAACATGAATATCACATCAATCAATTACGTTTCGAAAGGAGATGTCCTAAAATGGCACATCACGATACGATGATGACAATCGAACTTAAGCAAGTCGATATGCGATAGATTACGAAACAATATACACATAATCAAAGTATCAAACGAGTTTCATACCCAAATTTAGACAATGCATACTTATCAAGATCGGTAATATGCGGTGAGACCAAATTCCGATAGAAAACCGTATTATAGAATGTACGACAATCATTCAAGGAACATTGCTTCGCGTGCAATGCCTTTAAATATCTTAGTGTATTCATAAATATACATACTACCATACCTACATACACATAGATTCACATAATCACAATAAATCATAAAGTAATAAAAGAATAGCCTTACCGGAGCCATGCGGAGTAGTTGCGTGCTTAAAACTTTTTAAAACACACCAAAAGTTATAGTTTAGGTTTTTCAAAATCGACCTATTCTCTATAACTTGTGGATCTGATTACCATTTTGTAACACCCCCAAATTACCACGCAGCAGAATACCACTTTGGGGAGCTACGCATAGCACATCACACACAACCATTTTGTAACACCCCCAAATTGTCTAAAAAGTTTCCCATCCCAATATATAAAATCAGAGTAGCGTTTGGTCCCAAAACCGTTACCAATACATCACATTCATCAAAGACTTAAAAGTCATTTATTCATTTCAAAGGATGGATGACAATACAAACTTTAGACATGTAAGCACCAACTTCCTCCTCGCATTCTCCGCTGCTATCCATCTTGATTACCTGAAATACATGCTTAAAATCATCAACACAACGGTTGAGCAAGTCTATAGGTTTTGCAAATCATTATTTGAACACAAGAATTTTAATCATCTCAAGCTTGTCACACAGACAAGTCATATATATATCGATAAATGCCTTAAGCTCATGCAACTGAACGTTAACCAACACGTCAAACCGAGTCACTTACGGCGCCCCTACAACAGGTAATATTGTCATATACCAACGACCTCTTATACATTATATCCCTCTCAGGTGATCACAAGGATACATACCCTAGGATAAGGCTGACAAACCAAATAGATCTATCAAATGTATTAGTGTCTACCTCGCAAGGTAATTAACAGTTCATGAAATTCAAGGACTTCATAAGACAATGGTACTTAGGCATTTATCATCATATTCGGTTCCAGCATACCGAAAACAACTTGTGTTCATTTTATAAAACAGCATGTATTCCCCATCGCGGGTTAAAAATCATTTAGAAGATAATATAAAAGTGAGGCTATAGACTCACCTGGTATAGCTATCACACATTTATCAAGGAAGAACATCCAATAGTCAATACACGACTTCACGAGATATTAGTCGCTCACTGTTCGAGAACGAGATGCCCAATGGTCAACATATGACCGAACAGGACCTAAAATGACGAGACACGTCTTAGGCTCGAGACGAGAAATAAATCATACATATATGTTTATAGTTCACTTTAGTAAGTTTGGACATTGTATAAGTTTTATAAAACTTTTCACAAGACTTTTGATAACAATTTTCATGTATTACCCGTTATGAAAATAAACCCATTAAAGCCCATTAGTGGCTCATTACATGTTCATGTGACTTTAGTCCATTTTAATCTCAGTATTAAACTCTAAACATATTATAAACCTCAGGCCCAACAATGCCACAATAGCCATTATAAAGTGTATGTTGGGCTTTTATGGCCCAAATCCACTTTAGTAAGCTTTTCGGGTTCTAAAACGCCTCCCAATTTATCGACTTAATATCTCACATTGGTCAAGTCTTGGGTTCTATAAATATTAGAATAGAAAGAGTCTACAATTATCGACGAGTGGGTAATACCACTTCTGTTTTTATAAAAGTCGTCACGTTTTACCTTAATTTAGTATAGTCTAATTCTTACAATTTTCACGACATGCCTCGTTAATTAGACAGTTTCTCCTAAACCGTGAATAATCCAAATGAGTTCCTTTTACCAAAATCATTCTTAACTTATGTAGTTTATTTATTTTAAGTCCAATTACCCCTAATTTAAGCTTATTATAAGTTAATCACGTATTTCCTCACTTAGAGATGTTGGCTAATTTAGGCTACCAATCTCGTTTACACCGTTTTGGCCGCCATTTCCAAACTGTAAGGAACTGGTAAACTATCCAATTGATTATAGTTCTTCATGATATTATCTACAACTTTTAGTTTTACATAATTATATGTAAGTATACGAAAAATAAACGCTCAATATAAAATAAAAACATCGATAATCTGAGAACATTTATATTTCGATATATAAATGAGGGATTATGGTTTAAAATACGTTAACGCGTTATATAAACAAATGTCGCCTAAAGGCTTAACGTAAATAAAAAATAATGCTCGTAAAACGAAAAACTAAAACGACGACAATATAAAATATTTCTATGTCATAATGACAATATTTACAGTTGATGACGGACATAGACTTTGCCGATTATTAATAGATACCACGTACTCAATAAGTTAAATATTAACCTTGCCGGTTAGCCGAGAACTCAATATTATTCAAAAAATGATCATGACAATAAAAGTCGATTAATAAATATTGGTCCAAATATTAGAAATAAGATTAGATCTCAGTCTAAATGTTGATTTTAAAGTTCGGGTTATTATAATCGGCACAACTCGAAGTTGTTGCCGATATTTAAATCGAATCTCGGGGACTATAGAATGAATTTTAGAGAGTGTCAATGGCTTTTATAAGTCTTTAAACCTCAGGTTGTGAGTCTATTTTCAAACCCCGAGTGTTGGTTTTGTAAACGGAGTTGTTTAGATAAGTCAAAATGGTTTTATGAGTCGAAGGCGTAAAACTGTCCGATTTTTATAACTCAAAGATGTGTCGGACAAAAGACCTTAGAAGTAATATTTTTGGATGAAATTTTAACTGAGTCTTATTCATGTTATGTGTGAGTTTGTCATGCTGATTTGTATTTGGAGTGTACATGCTGATTTTTATTTTGGACACATAGTTCTATACTCGTGTGGCGTGAGTTTGAGTATTCACTATTGGACATGGTGATTTACTCAAGTGTTTAGTCATTATATCAATGACTTAGTTACTGGTCCGAGTAAAGTAAAGTGATAGGTTGACTTGCATTGACATGGGGTCTTAGGACGGGTCAATGTCAAGAGTGCAAGTGTTTAAACGTATAGTGAAAGGGTATAGTAATATCACTTGTATTGGTAATTTTTCGGGATTGTCATGGTTTTGTAATTTTGAGTTTTGTATTAGTTAAATATGATTTATACTTGAGTCGATTATTAACGAGGGCGCCTTATCTGGTAGGTTGCGGTTTTCGTGTTTAACGGGCATCACTTATCGTCGGCGATCGTCTCATTACCACTCATGTACTAAGGTGAGTCTATAGCCTCGCTTTTAAATTCTTTAATTGTTTTAGAAACTTGCGAGGGGGATAACATGCTTATTTTTAAAATAAAACACAAGACCCGATTGTATGCTTAGATGAAAATTATTACATAAGTTAGTTTTAGCCTTAAAAGACCCATGAATCATGAATTGTTAATCGAAGGAACGCTAATACTATGGATAGATCTATCGGGGTGACGCCCAGTCCGGTCGCGACTAGTTATCGCGTGGTGTTGTGATACACTATTAATGAAACATCGGATGCATTGTATAAGAGAAATATTCGCATTTGGCTAGGCGTGGTGGGCTGAAATAATATATGTTAACGTTCAATGTCACGAGGCTTATGTAATAACACCGATAATTATGTCCATACAACATAATTGTCTTTCGATGAATTATTAACCATGGAAGGTTATTCAAAAATACTTGTGTTCTCTTTATTTAATTTAAACTCTATAGATTCACTCAGCAAATTTTTGTTGACTTTTTAGCATATTTTATCTCAGGTCCATGTAGAAGGCACTCGAGGAAGACGGTTTCGTGAAGCTTGCATATTTGAAACGTTTTGGCCCGCTTTTATAAATTATATCCATTCAAATAACTTTTTGTTGGGTCAAAAGTTGATGAGTCAAACACTATGGAAACAAGAAGGACCAAATAGGGCATTATGCTGGAGTTCCCACTGCTGGAGTTCCCACTGCTAGAGTACTTTCCCCTGCTGGAGTTCCCACTGCTAGAGTTCCCCTGCTGAGGTACTTGCCCCTGCTAGAGTACTTCCCACTGCTAGTGATAAGTATGAAGAGTTGGTCAACACATGATAAGAATGAATAAGTCAGTTTTGATTTAGTCATTATTACTTTATTTAGTTTCCATGTATTTCTGTTTTCCTTAATCTATAAAAGGAACCGCTAGACGTAGGTTTTATTCATCAGTTCCAACACATAAAATGTAACCTATTGCTATTATGATCTCTGGTGTGGGATTCAATGTACACACACACCTAGAGTGGTTTGTGTTAATCAATAATACAAACCCTTTGGGAATAATTCGTCTTGTTAAACATCTTATTCTAATCATTGTTCTATTCTGCTATGATTATCATATGAATGATGATTATCCTAGATAAAATGGTTTTTACTGTTTGAGTCTAACTATCTTGGATTCAACAAGTGGTATCAGAGCGGGTGGCTCTTGATATCTAGGAGAATATGATGTTTTTCGTGTTCATGTTCGTTGTTGTGAAGATCTAGGGTTTTTGCTAAAACCCTAGTTAATTAAAGTTTGGAGCTGTGAATAGTAGTACAGTTATTTCTACGAATAAAAGACGTAAGCCAAGATATAGTTTTATTGCTTTAATTGAATAGTTTGATTGGTATCTAACAATCGAGTGATTAGTTAATCGGTAAAAATAGATCCGGTTTTTACTTACGTGTTTTTGGAATGATTGGTCTTGGCGATTGGATATTTGACTGTTGATCACGTGGCTTATGGTGATGGGACGATTCAGCAAAAAGGTATCCGTTTACACTTATGTGTGGTCCATGTTTTTGTTGATATTCGCTTGGTCCAATAGAAGGGTCCTACGTTTGTGTCAAGATACATTCTATGATAAGGTCACGTGTGATTGGTCTCTTGTTTGGGATATAATTACAGCAAAAGAAGGATGGGACGTATGGTTATCACATGGGATTGATAGTGACGTGATTCATTAAAACATATATTTGTGTCAACTGCATATGTTGACCAAATAAATAGGAATGGTGCACGGTTTGGCAAATAATAAAAGTGGGTAATACAAGTGCACGTTAACAGTGAACACTTTTCGCAGTAATGTATAATTTTTAATTGTCTTTGTTTTTGTTATTTATCACCTGTTATAAACTCATTCCCATTAAGTGTGGGTTTGGCACAGTTAATAACAAAAATAGTGGCATTAAAGGTTCCCCCTGCTTTTGAAAAAGTTCCCCCATGCTTTCATTAAAAGTTCCCCCTGCTACGATCCCCTTGCCTTCAATAGATCCCACTGCATTCATTAACAGATTCCCACTGTTTTTGAAAGTTCCCCCTGCTGTCAGATATGAGTTTGAGACAGCAATGTTTGGAGTTTGGTTATTCAGAGCAACTGGTCTTAAAGGTATAAAGGCTTTCTTTAATTTTATTGATTACAAAGAAAATTTTTAATCATTTATTTGAAGATGAAGGAGATTTTCGCGGGTATGGGTTTTATGCTTACACGCTTAGTGACAAAGTGATACAAGATCTAGGAATATGTGATTTCTCTTATGGTACTCTATGCACATATTTTCTATCACTTGATGGAGTTACATTATCGTGCTCAATGTCTCAGTTTCAGAAAAAATGAGGATTTTGTATATACCACCATTTTTTCATGTGGTTAGTGCAGGATATAAAACGCAAGTTCGGGTTATTCTACGTCATCAGCAAGTAAGCCATAATCAGTTTTCTTCATATGTGGTCATTACATAAAGCCTACAGAATTTGAAGATTCAGGATTCTTGACAAAAGTCGTTCTTATTTACTACATTCAACCATAATAAAGTTATTCTTCAGAGTTTACTACTGCTTGGTTCATCTACTGTTGTGGTAATTTTTAAAAAGGTACTACGTGCTAATTTCTTGTACTACTCTTCATGGATGGTACTACACAGTATTTTTTCTTCAAATGGTTAATTCTTCGTTTGCTTCTTATGGTTGATACATCTACTTTTGGTCAAAAGAAATGGTTAGCACACTTTAAGGGGAAGCTCATATGTTAAAGTGTTAATCATTATGCATATGGGGAAGTGTTTTGACATCATCAACTAGGGGAAGATTGTTGGGTCAAAAGTTGATGAGTCAAACACTATGGAAACAAGAAGGAACAAATAGGGCATTATGCTGGAGTTCCCACTGCTGGAGTTCCCACTGCTAGAGTACTTTCCCCTACTGGAGTTCCCACTGCTGGAGTTCCCCTGCTTGGGTACTTGCCCCTACTAGAGTACTTCCCAATGCTAGTGATAAGTATGAAGATTTGGTCAATACATGATAACAATGAATAAGTCAGTTTTGATTTAGTCATTATTACTTTATTTAGTTTCCATGTATTCCTGGTTTCCTTAATCTATAAAATGAACCACTAGACGTAGGTTTTATTCATCAGTCCCAACACATAAAATGTAACCTACTGCTATTATGATCTCTAGGTGTGGGATTCAATGTACACACACCTAGAGTGGTTTGGTTAATCAATAATACAAACCCTTTGGGAAGAATTCGTCTTGTTAAACATCTTATTCTAATCATTGTTCTATTCCGCTATGATTAGCATATGAATGATGATTATCCTAGATAAAACGGTTTTTACTATTTGAGTATAACCATCTTGGATTCAACACTTTTATCATTTACTGTGTTTTGTAAATTTAAAGTTATCTGGGACCATGTGTAAGGTTTTATTGTTCAATAAATGAATGGATGTTTTATTAAAACGACTCGTTTTGAGTCGTTTTCTATGATTATGAGCTTGAATCATGTAAGTAACACCCAAGGACCCCTCCGCTACTATGACCAAAATTGGAGGTGTTACAGATTATTATCAGAGCTCAAGTTATAGAGAACGAAAAGATTTTACAAAAATTAATTTTTGAAATCTTTTAAATATAACAGTTGCAAGCGAAACCTCCGAGTTGCCAATGGACGAGAATGAGAGTATTTATATATATATATGGGATTATATTTATATATATATATATATATATATATATATATATATATATATATATATATATATATATATATATATATATATATATATATATATATATATATATATATATATATATATATATATATATATATATATATATATATATATATATATATATATATACATATATATATACATATATATATATATACATATAAATATATATATATATATATTATATATATATATATATATATATATATATATATATATATATATATATATAATATATATATATATATATATATATATATATATATATATATATATATATAGTAATCTTTATTCATTATTTGTACTTGTGAATTACAAGGTAAGTCTTCATTTATTTAATTATAAATGATAATTTTATATTATACGATATTTATACGACGTAGATTTTTATGAAGCCACTCTAGTCATTTTAATGCTAGCGCTGAAGTTATTCCTAAAATGAATCCAGTTATTCTCGAGACTAATTAAGTTGTGGATATACATGATCCCAATGAAGTGGTTAATATTCTTGATGATATTCGTTTGGTTACAAGGATTTGATTCCTTGGTTCTTACTCTTGATTTATCAATCCTTTCATTTCGTTTGATCCTCATATTCACTAATCTTCGACATTCTACTGTTTTGCTAGAAGCAAGTTTATCTGAGTTGGTACTACTTGTTGTTAAGAATTGATATTGATTGTTATGGTATTCACATGCCAACTAGGATTCCATATCATATTACTGATCATTTTTTACTAAATAAGTTTCTCGTTTGTTTCGACCCTGATCTTTTGCGTTGAGCTGGCGATGCTTAAATAAGGTGATTTATAATCGTCTTGTTGAAATGAATTGGCCATTTATTTGAACAAGGAAATTATAAATTATTGAACCACAAATTTCCAAATCTTATTTAGATGGATTTGATCAATCCATGGAAATAATGATTTATAAACGTGTGGGCTTAAGCATATAGCATCCACGCATTTAAACTCCTATTGACTCATAATTCGTTTGCTTGACTCATTCGTTGATTTTGTTCCTTTAATTCTTTAACCATGGGATGGTTATATTTAGGCTGTTCGAAAACCACCAATTGAGGAGGATATCAAGCGTCTCTGAAAGACACTGTAGAAACCTTCTTCTAGTGGGACCGAGGAACTTTCTTATCCATGTGATTTACCTAGTAACTCTTGTGGATTAGTTTATAAATTATAGTATATTTTCATATATCGCTAACTAAACTGTGACATCAGTTAGTAGGACTAGTCTTCTAAGTTGTATACCATTAGATGATGATAATCTATAATGCTTGACAATACAACTTGTACTAGTTTGTGACCAATGGAATGACTATCTTTTGAGTTCGAATTCTACATCGTTCTATTATTATCTCTCTTTGCTTGCCTCATTTAAATTTCTTGTGTATAACGCAACCATTGAATGAATACTCATTATGATTTGATTTGCGTTGCACAAGAATCATGCAGTCAATGAAATCTATGATTGGGGCATGAATGCGCCAAGTTATTAGTGAATAAGTTGCTATATCTTTAACTGAATTCATGGCCAACATGAATGATGGATCTGGAGCTGAAGCTACAACTGGTGGAACTAGAACCGGTGGAGCTGAAGCTGGAGCCAATAATGTTCGTGGTACTGATGGAGCAAATGTACCGGAAATTAAAGGCTATAACTACACTTCATTCATTAAGTTCAAACCGTAGACTCTTAAAGGGACTAACAATGATGGAGGATTGTGTCAGTTGTTGAAAAGTTGGCATCAATCTTTTGAATAAGTGACCCTAATCAGAAGGATAAGGTGCAGTATGAAATCGCTACTCACCAAAGTCGTGTATTAATTTGGTGGAATGGCAGATTTTCTTCCATAGGTATCGTTAATTATGGGACACCATGGACTAAGGTGAGGAATCGATTGACTGAGGAATTTTGTCCTCGTAGTATTTCTAATGTATGGAGCAAGTGTTGTACAACCTAGAACCGAAGGAGAAATAATCCCAAACTAAAAATTGTTTCGTGCATTAGAGCTCGTAAGTATATTGAAAAGATGGTGAACCATTCCTAGCTCAGGTATCGTAGAAGGAATCATAAGAGAAGTAAGTAGAATTACTCTAGTCATTTGTTACTATTCCGAAGTGTTTCTGGGATACTTTCCAGGGCTTTCGCCTCCAAGGCAAATAGAATTCCAAATTGATCTAGTTCCTGGTGCTACAACTGTGGCACGTGCGCCATATCGATTAGAACCATCTGGGCTTAAGTAATTATTAGTACAGTTGCAAGAACTATCTGATAGATATTTCATTCTATCAAGCTTGTCATTTTGGGGAGTTCCTATTCTATTCATTAAGAAGAAAGATGGTTCGTTTCGTATGTGTATTGATAACCGACAGCTGAATAAGCTAACGATCAAGAATCGTTATCCACATCCAAGAATTTATGATCTACCTGATCAACTTCTAGATTCTCGCGTTTTCTCCAAGATTGTTCTTCGTTTTGGTTATTATCAACTTCGCATATGCAAGGAACATATTCCTATTATGTTGTGTAGGCTCGTTATGGTCATTATGAGTTTCGGGTTATGCCTTATGGTTTGACAATGCACCTGTTGTATTCATTGACTTAATGAATCGTATGTGTAAGTCGTATCTTGATAAATTCGTGATCATTTTCATTGATGATATTCTAATCTACTCTAAGAGAAAGGAAGAACATGCCGAACACTTAAAGATTACCTTGAACTTGTTAAAGAACGAAAAGTTATATGCGAAATTCTCAAAGTGTGATCTTTCGCTTAGTTCTGTGCAATTTATCTGACAGGTGATTGATAAAAGTGGGTTACATGTCGATTGTGAGAAAATCGAAGCCATCGAAAATTTGAATGCTCCAACTACTCCAACTGAAATACGATAATTTCTAGGTTTGGCTGGTTATTACTGAAGGTTTATTAAAGGATACTCTTTGATATCAAAACCATTAACCAAGCTAACACATAAGAATGAACCATATGTGTGTGGCGATGACGAAGATGAAGCTTTTCAAATTCAGAAAGGGAAACTCTGCAGCACGTCGATCTTATCGTTACCCAAAGGAAGTGAAGATTTTAATATTTATTGTGATGCATCTCTTGAAGGCATTAGAGCTGTTGATTTGTACATGCTTGTAGGAAACTTAGAAAGAATGAGGAAACTATAAAACCCATGACTTGTAATAGGGTGTGGTGATTTTTACTCTTTGCCCATGGAGACCTAAATTGTGTGGCACTAAATGTACGGTATCCACCGATAGAAAGAGCCTACAATATATTCTGCAATAAAAAGAGGTAAATAAGCCTTTAAGTTATTATGATTGTGTTATTCGTTATCATTTGGGAAGTAGGAGAAAATTACAATGGATTCATTGTTAAGCTCTCGAAAACTCAGTCTGGATTTAATCCAATTTGTGTCAGTGTTAACCGATTGACTCTGCTCATTTCATTTCGATAAAAAATCGATCACGCTAACTAAGAACGTTTGTTAACCACTCGTAGTAGACATGAAAGTTATGATAATGTGAAGCGAAAACCTTTAGAATTCAAGGTAGGTGGAAAAGTTATGCCACAACAATCACCATGGAAAAGGTGTTATATATTTTGGAAAACATGGGAAGTTAAGTCCTCGTTATATTTGGACCATCCGAGATGATATCGAGTGTAGGTCCGGCGGCATGAAAACTTAAATTACCTCTAGAAATCCAAGGAATTCACAATACTTTTCATGTCCTAAAGAAATTTCTTTCCAACGAAGACCTTATTATCCCTTTTGACGGATCAATCGACGGTAAGTTGCATTTTAAAGAACTTATTGATACTATTGATAAGGAAGATAGGCAACACAAGCAAAGTCGTATTCTTACTGTCAAGTCTGATGGAACTCTAGACGAGGACCAAAATACATTTATTTCTTTGATTTCATTTAGCGATCGACGAAGAACGCAAGTTGATCTTCGGGGCGAAGATCCCAATTTGGTGGGGATGATGTGACAATCCGTCAATTTCAGGTCGTTATTTTAATCTCGACTATTAAGTATTATATGTTTAGTTTAATGAGAAATTTAAATTAGCGGCTAACCGAGAAGGTTATAGCCTGAAACTTAACGTAAGAATGTCGTTTAGATGAAAACCGGCAAGGAATACGTTAGGTATCCATATTATATAATTATCATATAAATGATTTTATTGTATCTATTTTTATTTCTCGTACTTTACGTTTTAACGAATGACGAGAACTACTAATGATCGTGATACCGACGGATGCCCAAAAATTTACGTTTTATTATCAATTGTTTCGATATTTAATATATTCGAAGTTTTCGATTTAATTAGGTTTTAAGTCGTGTCGAAGCTATATTATTATAATTATGAAGCGTTTTAACTTTTGAAAAGTATTTTTACGAAACCCGAGTCCCGTAAATATTTTCAAATTTGACTAATAGTCATTTTCTAATTTAAATAACCTAATTCCTTTTTAGTCCACAAGATTTCAAATTGGCAAAATCTACCCTCAAGTATTACCACTATATAAAGCAATTTCCACCAACTTTTCTCCACTAAATACTATTTTATAACAAAATCACACACACTACTCTCTCTCCTTTGTTCTTGCCGTCTATAACCAACACCAAAACACCCTTGAAAATTTGTAATCCAACTTGATTCATTAAAATCTAATTCAAGACCCTACCTTAGAATCACAAGGTGATCAAATCCATATAAAAATTTCTAACATGCAACAAGTTTTGAAAATTTGTTATGAACTAGTGTTGTTATGAAATTTTGATGATCTTGCATGTGCTATCTAATGATAATCATGTGTAGATTATGTTGTTTTGTTGAAAGAAAGTTATTTTGATTTTTGGGTTTTTATTTATTTGATTCATACAAGTGTTAGGATTAATATATGTTGTTATTAGGGGTTTAGGATGATGAAAAACGTGATTAGAATTACTTGAAAAATTGTTTTTGTATGAGTTTGAGATGGTTAATTTAGATCAGTAGGTAAAAGGGAATTTTTGGGTACCTTAAGGCTGTGTTGTTGCTTAACTAGTTGGATAGGGTTATAGAGAATTCTATTAGCTTCGATTTGATATAAAGTAGGGCTTCTAGCTCCAAACGAGCGAGAAGTTATGATAGTTTGATTATTCGTGTACCGGGAGACGAGTATCGGCACAACTCGAAGTTGTTGCCGATATTTGAATCGAATCTCGGAGACTATAGAATGAATTTTAGAAAGTGTCAATGGCTTTTTTAAGTCTTTAAATCTCAGTTTGTGAGTCTATTTTCAAATCCGAGTGTTGGTTTTGTAAACGGAGTTGTTTAGATAAGTCAAAATGGTTTTATGAGTCGCAGGCGTAAAATTGTCCGATTTTTATAACTCAAAGATGTGTTGGGCAGAAGACCTTAGAAGCAATATTTTTGGATGAAATTTTAACTGAGTCTTATTCATGTTATGTGTGAGTTTTTCACCAAGTTTCGTCGAAATCGGACAAGTCTAGATAGGGTAGATTGGTGGGTACATTTGGAGTGTACATGCTGATTTGTATTTTGGACACATAGTTCAATACTCGTGTGGCGTGAGTTTGAGTATTCGCTATTGGACATGTTGATTTACTCAAGTTTTAGTCATTATATTAATGACTTAGTTACTGGTCCGAGTAAAGTAAAGTGATAAGTTGACTTGCGTTGACTTGGCGTCTTAGGACGGGTCAATGTCAAGAGTGAAAGTGTTTAAAACGAATAGTGTTAAATAAAAGGGTATAGTAATATCACTTGTATTGTTAATTTTCGGGATTGTCATGGTTTTGTAATTTTTAGTTTTGTATTATTTAAGTACGAGTTACACTTGAGTTGATTATTAACGAGCGCGCCTTATTTCGTAGGTTGCGGTTTTCGTGTTTAACGGGCATCACTTATCGTCGGTGATCGTCTCATTACCACTCATGTACTAAGGTGATTCTATAGCCTCGCTTTTAAATTCTTTAATTGTTTTTGAAACTTGCGATGGGAACAACATGCTTATTTTTAAAATAGAACACAAGGGACCCGATTGTATGCTTAGATGAAAGTTATTACATAAGTTAGTTTTAGCCTTATAAGACCCATGAATCGTGAATTGTTAATCGAAGGAACGCTAATACTATGGATAGATCTATCGAGGTGACTAGCTATCGCGTGGTGTTGTGATACACTAGTAATGAGACATCGGATGCATTATATAAGAGAAATATATGCACTTGGCTAGGTGTCTTGGGCTGAAATAATATATGTTAACGATCAATGTCACGAGTCTTATGTAATGACACCGATAATTATGTCCATACAACATAATTGTCTTTTGATGAATTATTAACCATAGAAGGTTATTCAAAAATACTTGTGTTCTCTTTATTTAATTTAAACTCTATATATTCACTCAGCTAATTTTTGTTGACTTTTTAGCATGTTTTATCTCAGGTCCATGTAGAAGGCACTCGAGGAAGACGGTTTCATGAAACTTGCATATTTGAAAAGTTTTGGCCCGCTTTTATAAATTATATCCTTTCAAAGAACTTTTATCATTTATTGTGTTTTGTAAACTTAAAGTTATCTGGGACCATGTGTAAGGTTTTATTGTCAAATAAATGAATGGATGTTTTATTAAAACAACTCGTTTTGAGCCATTTTCTATGATTACATGCTTGAATCATGTAAGTAACACCCAAGGACCCTTCCGCTGCTATGACCGAAATTGGGGGTGTTACAACGTCTTTCATGTTTCCTTACTCAGAGGGTACAAATATCATCCCCTTCACATGGTTCAATATCCATTTGAACAGATTCGTGAAGATCTTACCTTCATTGAGGAACCCGAACGAGTTCTTGATCGTCAAGAACGAATCATGAGGAAGAAGACGATTCCATTCATCAAAATCATTTGGAGGGACCATTCCGAGTGCGAAGCCACTTGGGAGACGGAGGAGTCTATCCGGACTTCATACCCTCATTTCAAGTTTTGATTTGGGTATGTTCCTCTTTCAGCTTAGGTTATCTATAATTCGGGGACGAATTATTCTTTTTAGGGGGAAAGAGTTGTAAAACCGGCATATAAATGCCATGAACAGTACACTAGGTAAACATACGAACCAATTAAAACATTCCATTTATGTCATGTACACGTGTCACGAACATTAAATTCAGGAACTACTTACGTGTTAATGCACGATAATTATCAAGTACGTAATAATACACGATAATTATTAAGAATAATAATTATAGTTACGAACATATGATCACGAACATTTATAAACACGATAATTATTACGTATAATAATTATAACACGACTATTAGAACACGATATGTATACGAAGTATAAATAACATGAACTAACATGAATAATTAACAAGTATACACATACGAAATAGTTTAACTAACAAAAGACACGGGTTTGGCCTTGTGGGCCCTTGTGTCCGCGGCAACCTAAGAGAAGGGGGCCAAGCCCACTTTGAATTTTGACAAAAGGGGGGGAAACTAAAAACACAGGAAACATAATACAAGAATTTTAGAAAAGTTAAAAACCCTAGCTTCCCCTTTTGGTTCCTCCTAGCCGCGACACACATAAAAGAGAAAGAAGGATTCAAGTTGATTTTTGATCTTTGATTCGTTGGTATTCGTGCTCGTGTTCGTGTTATTTTCAATCAAGCATTGGGGTAAAACATCAAACCTAAATCTTTTAATTCCTTTTATTAATTATGAACATGTGAGTTTCATCTTTAAATAATTAATAACAACATGTTAGGAATTAAAATAAAAACATGGAAAAGGGTTCGTTTGGTTGTGGTTTGGTTCGGCAGCCAACCGAGAGTCATACGACTCTCGGTGTCCTTTGTTCGCCAATGCCGAGACCCCCCCTAAGGGGATCGATGTGTGTTTTGGTCCAACAGCAGGAACAACCGGCCTCAGCCGGTGGCTGTTTGGTTCTAGCAGGGGGAACAGCGAGCACAACAGGGGGAACCACCGGCCTAATGCCGATGGGAACCTTGTTCGGACAGTGGGTAGCCACGGCGTAGCAGCGGCAGCAGCCGACACCGCAGCTACGGCTGCGGGTGGTGGTTGTTGTTCGGGTTTTTAGTTTGTCTCAGGATTTGAGCTCAGGATTATTTTGTAAGTTAATTTTTTACAAGGCTAATTAAATTAATTAACATGATTAATAATTAATTTAATTTAAACATGGACTTAGGTTATATTATTGTTATAAATAATACATGTTTTAGCTAAAGTTTATTAATTAATTATTAAAACATGGACATATAATTAATTAATAATTCATGACTTAGGTTTATTAATTTAAATTAATATTACATGTTAACCTAAGTATTTTATTAGACTTAATTTAATTAAACCATGACTTAATTAAATTTGTATTAGCTATAGTTTATTGTTTAACCATGATATATTATTAATTAATAAAACATGTACTATAATTATTAATTAATAATCAGTTATAACTTATAGTATTTAATTAATAAACTATTAATTCCATGACTTATGAATTTAACCAGTAAACACTAGCTTATATTACTAGCTTATTAATCCAGCTTATTTCTAATTGTGGAAACTTTCTATTTCAGGAAACTTACTATTTTTAGAAACTTTCTATTTTTAGAAACTGATCTATTTTTTGAAACCTGCTATTTTTAATAAGTTACTTATTATTACACAACAAGTATAATAATACAAGAATACATAATAATACATAATCAGAAGACATGAAATACATGAATAATACAGTATATCATTTAAAACACTAAAATAAGACAAGAACATATAAAACAAGTTAAGAACATGCTATAACCAGTAACATACTTAGTAATCAGACAACTCATATATGTCCCTTATTTATGTAGCATTAGTGAGGTCGGAGTAGGACTTTGCGTCCTTTCATCTTTCCACGTTTACTGGACATAAGGTATGGATTTTTCGTCCTTCAGTATGGACATTCTTTCCTTATTAGGTTTCCCCGTTTGCAGCCAAAAGTTTTCCCAAGTATTTTTTTATATGTTTTAATTAGTTATGTTTAGTTTTAAATGCCTAAGCCATATACATGCATGGCCAATGTCACCTAGTTATGGAGGTACCATAACCATAACACTCGAGGCACCAGTGTTATGACTTCCCCACGGCGGAGTGATTGCTCGTGGCGTCCCTTTATAGTTTTGGCCTTATATTTATATTATCATGTGGGGCATATGGTGCATCCTAGTTACATGTTTTTATAGGATTTTCATGGTGAATGTAGTGTGTTCCTTACATCTTTCACAAGGAGTTGATCCCTCTTACCCAGACTAATTAATTAGAGGCAACCCCTCTAATTGCATGATAAGGTCTCCCCTCCAAGTATTCATGCACGGTGGAACCTCATGACCTATATGGGCTATTGGTTAATTAATACAGTTTTTCGTATACAAACATAAGTCTCCTTCAAACTATAAAACCAATTTTATGAACATGTACCAGGTTATCTTAGGACTTATACATTTCCGCTGCTATTAGTCTTTTTATGCTTATGTCATTTCATGCTATGCTTGTATATCCGTTCACTAGGCATTATGCTCAGTCGTTTTCCTTTCATGTTCCCAAACGGCAGGTACCCAGGGACGCTCGTAGACTGTGAGAGTATGTGCATACAGATGGAAGCTATCTAGCCTTCATTACTTTATGCATTTCCATACATTATGTTACTTTATTTCTTTGGACATTGTCTAGTCCTTTTCTATTTCAGTACATATATTCATGTGTGTGAGCTTATACTTGGACTACCAATGTTTGTTTCAGGTATTTCCATTCATGGTCATTTAATGTTTTTGGACATATACCTTGCATGCTTTGAGGACGAGTATCATGTGATATTCCATTTACTAAAATGGGGTGTTACATCGGTCATTACTTCGCTTATATATAGCTAACTCTCTAAATTTCGTTATACAATTTTGACCAGGAGATCCCAACTCCTGCAGATGTTGGCGTGACTTCTCCTGCAAAGGACATATCTACAGCAGGGGGAAGTGCGCATGTGGAAGATCCCACATTTGACCTAGAGTGGAACCTACCACGGTCTTCTGATCTGACCAATGCTTTCGACTGTGCTATCTTTCTTGACAACATCGTGCCTCCCAGGAGGGCGAGTGTTCTTCATGTATACGGTGATGCTGCTCTTACTGATTAGGTGAGCTTTGTAGCGTCACAAAATGTGACTCTGTTGTCACGAGTGAGAAGAAGGTTTATAGAGCTGTCCGCCCAAGTCAAAGCTTTAGAAGAAGAACTTGCCAGAGCTAGCGAAGAAAAAGCTAAGGCCATTCATGATGTGCAAGGAAAGATCACTGAGGAGGTAGAGAGGGGCAAGCAAGATGCTGCTACAATCTTTATGTTGACCGAGGAGATAAATAGTCTTTCTGTAGTTCTATCTGATGAGCGCGCCCAACTGAACCAACTGAGGGCTTCAAACGAGGATGCGATGAAGTCTTTTGAGGATAGTATGGGGGAGCTTGCATGTCAGCTAAAGCGCCTAAGTGTTGAGTAGGATGAAGACCTGCACCCACGCCTTATGCGTGAGGTGGCAGAGAAGCGTTGGTTAGTGCGCTGTGGCTTGCACCTGGCGGCGATGGGTGCTCTCGAGGATCAGACTATGCAGGCCACCTTTGCCAAGTCCATCATAGCTGCAATCCATGAGGGCATCTCTACGGGTTTGGAGAAAGCACACAAAGCTTACCTGCTGAAGACAAATTTGAAGGATGTTGTATTTTATGATCCTTCTGTGAAGGACAAGACTACCGCTGTTATGGGAAAAATGAAGGTATGTCCCATTCCTTCTTTTGGTCTAGGTAGTGATGATGTGGAGCTTCCCCTAGATGCTGTGATGGAAAGATTAACATTAGCCCGTCATAAGTGCGAGGGCGCCGAGACCCAACCTGACTACTATCCGAATCCCTCAAAGGAGCAGCTTACAGTCCCTGTGTTTTCTAACCCACGTGATGCAGACAACCCCTTCCATATTGCGAAGGAGGTCCCACTGTCTGAAGTCCTTGCAGCACACGCTAGCCGTGTTGAAGCCAAGAGTGTTGCCCTGGGTCTCGAGGCATCTTCCTCTGCCGGTGCTGCCCACCTTGCTGCTGTGATCCATGTGCTTCACGCGCCCTTGCTAGAGAGGGACGTGCGGCTACCTGATCAGATGGAGAAGAATATGAAGAAGCATCGGGAATCCTCCTATCGTCCTCTTGTCTTGAAGCTGAAGAGATCCTCTTCTGATTCTGATCTTTTGTCAAACAATGTAATCTAATGTTTAAACAATTTGTTATCTAAATATATATGTGCGCGTGTTCGCACTCTGTCTGTAATAACTTCAACATTTTGTACGTATGACTTAGTTTTTGTACCGCGCTTTAAATTTGTCACGCGGTATTCTTTGCTTTATGAATCTAGCGTAATTGCATAAACGGTCCCTATGGGTGAGGCAAACTCATTACGTGTGGTATACCGCTACTACCATAGGGACGGCAAAGGGAGGCTGGCCTGTTGTTAGGTGTGCACAAGTGTGTCTTCATTCAGCGCAGCATGATTGTGCTGGCTGTAAAAACTTGCTACAATGTCATGAATAGCAAGGGGCCTAACAAGGATACATGATTCGTGGTCGATGGGGTTGCATCCCTCTTACACGACAAGTCTAATTAGTAGGTTAGACCCTTTCCTCTTATTTCTCCTGGAAACGTTGTGTACGCATTTGCCATTAGGCATAATGTGATTATACAAATTATATATATAAAAATGTTTGAGAATGTTTTGTGGAACTAGCTAGGGACCACGACTTTTATTAATGCTTGTAAGATTTTGAGTACATGATAGTGAAATAAAAAGGAAAACAATACATGTGTTAAAGGTAGCACTTTTTCAGATGGTAAATGTTCCAAGTCCTTCGCAAGTCACGACCTTCCATGCCGCGCAACCGGTACGCACCATCCCTTAAAGCTTGTGTCACTATATAAGGCCCTTCCCGGTTAGGTCCAAGCTTGCTTGTATTTTCTGTACGGCTAGCTGCGTTCGCGCGGTATACAAAGTCTCCTGGTATGAATGACGTCTTTCGTTTTGGGAATAAAATTGACTAAGTCCCTAGACGCTGACAAGAGGAACTTGGATGCTGACAAGAGTAAACGAGGCGTTGACAGATGAGACGTTGATAAGAATTATCAAGACGCTGACAAGAAGAATCTTAACACAAAGACAAAGACTAAATCTGCCAATGATGAATTCTTCAAGCTGGTGGACAAAATATGAAGATAAGAATTCATAATATATTCTTAAATGTTTAAAAGATTTAGTCAATAAGTTATTTGAGTATGTTTATCTTATGTCTCTTCCTAAAATAGTTGATCTTAGCTTTTTGTACAAGGCTCCTTAAACCTATAAAAGGAGGCCTTAGGGTTAGACATAAGACACATCTTTTTCACACACCTCTTCCACATATCTCATAACACTTGCGTTGTAATCATTCATTGATATTATTAATCAAAGTGAATGTTTTGTTTACTTTGTTTTGTTCTTTGTTCTAAGTGTTAAATTCCGCATAACACTTAGTTTGTTCAATACAACAAAGTTTCTCTACGTGTTAAACTTGATTTAATCTCGTTAACACAAAGCTAAATCGATCTAAGTTTGGGATCAACAAGTGGTATCAGAGCTTGTTGAGAAACTTTGATTTGAAGAACGAGATCCAATATCGTGAGGTGAACCAGGCTAAGGTAGAAGGTGAAGAAGAATCTGATGATGTTTTCAGTTAAGGCCACGTCTACTTCAAGTTCCACAAGTTCCAATTCTGATAATGAGGTATGTGATGACTCTTCTTGTAGGATAAATACTGAAAAACTTAATAAAGAGATTTTAAAATTAAAATCAGATCTTTCAGACGTAAGATGCAAGTTATCTAATTATCAAGTGGCACTTGTTCAAACTGAAAAGACTGTGTCTGAGTATAAGAAAATGGAGTTTAATCTAAAAGATTAAATCAATATTTTAAAACATGATTTAAACTCTAGTATAGATATTAGAAACATCATGGAGAGAGTCAATGGTGAGTTACAGGATAAGTTAGATGAGGCCATTAAGAATAAGGATAATGTTGGCCTTAAAATTCAGAGATTTGATAAGGCCACACAAACCCTAGGTGAATGTGTTAATAAACAAAGGGATTCAAGGGATATGTCTGGGATTGGGTTGAAAGAATATGTGGCTGTTCCACCACCTGCTGGGGACTTCTATGGTTTCCATAGAAAGGATCTCTCTTGGACTGGTATTCCAGAACTCCAAGAAGAGGAATTTATTCCTCCACCTAGAGTTCTTTCCCCAGTTGAGGAATATCAACAAAAGGTTATTGACCTAGAAGAGTGGAAAAAGGCCAACCCCACTTTATTTGTTAAAGGTGGGATACTTAGTGAGAGTCCATGTGTGCCTACACCCATTGAGAGTCCAGTAGTATCTACACCTATCACTGTGACAAATCCCATCACTGGAAAAGCTGTTAATCTTGGCTCCCCAATTAAGAAACAACCTAGTGTTAAATACGCTGAAATGTATAGGAAACCTAGGTCATTCAAAAGCCAAGCAAGTGTTAATGGGACAGGGTTTTATCAGTCTAAGCCTAAGTTTGTGTCCAAAAAGGCTTGTTACTCATGTGGGAGCTTCTCACATTTGGCAAATAGTTGTGTAAGTGAATACACATCATTCGCTGATAATAGGTCATCCAATGTTAACCATAGACCTTTTATCCACACTAGACCACAGGCTACTAGACCAGCTCCTTTCTTCTCTAAGGCAACTAATACCCATGGACAAAGGCCCTTTCAAAATACCAACACTTGGTCAAACAGACAGTATGTTCCTGTAGCAAACCCTAATTTGGGCGCTGACAAGGACAAATTCAGCGCTGACAGGAACAAATTCAGCGCTGACAGGAACAAATTCAGCGCTGACAGGAACAAATTCAACGCTGACAGGCACAAATGCAGCGCTGACAGCTCCAAGTGTTGTATGCGACCTTATTTTAGACCATATAAACAAAGATATTTGGTTAATAAGGGTCAAGGGTCTAAAGCATCATCCCACTTAACATGGAAACCTAAACAAGAACAAAACTCCAATTTTAATGGTATTTCAATGAGTTGCAATAGACTTAAATATCTTGAGAAGGTCATTACTAGACTCATTGGAACAAATTGGGTGATTAGGTCCCAAAGGGATGAACAGGGATTTATGGTAAAGAAAAGACCACTCTAGTTGAACAACTAGATAGATCCAAGTCTGACAAGGCTTGGATCTCCAAAGAAAACTAATTTGTTTTCTTTTTGAGCAGCCTATCCAGAAGCAGGTTAATGATCAAGGATATTGGGATAGTGGATGCTCAAGGAACATGCATTGTTGATTTTTCCACTAATATTATTTTTATCCATTGACATGTTATCTCTACCCATTTTCATGGGATAGGGTAGCCTCTATTGGTGTGGGTTTTTGTGGTTTTTGTATAATTATGCAAGAATGTGGAGCTACATTAGGATGGATACAAAATTGCAAACTTTTATTTATGATGGTTGGAATGTTTACATTCCTATCTTGAAAAAAAATTTTGTTTCTTCACATATAATGATGTGTATGCTTCTGTTAAGGGGAGGTAAACCTCTAGGTTTTTGGGTACTCTTAGAGCACTCTTGCAAAATTCTAGATTGTGTCCAATGGTGAGTACGATTTAGTTTTCTAATTCGTGAGGCACTGTAGCATGCATAGTTGATATACTGTGTATGCTGCCAAGACTTTTGACCTAGAATTGGGTGTGGTCGTATGGGTGACTTGGGGTAGATATATTTTTGGGCTTACTTGGGGAGTTGCAAAGGTTTTATATAAATTAACTTCCTCTTTGGGGCATTTGTGAACAAAGGACTCTAGAGTTCATGTGTGTCTATCATGCTTTTGCATGTGTGTATGCATGAACAGTGTTTGTCACTCTTGCTTATTAGAGACTAGTTAATTTCCTTAGGATTATTACCTTTGTTTGTGTTTTAACTAAGGTTTTATGCATTCTCAAGTACATTTTATGCTATGACATCTTAGCTGGTGTCATTTTTAAACTTTTTTATAGACCCAAAATGTTTCATCACCCTTACATTTTTCAAATTTTTTGGATATCTGGAAGCCTAATGATCATTGAGATGTTTTTCCTAGTGATTGACATCTAGTAGCAGCATAGATCACTTTCACAAGGGTGTATAGTGTTATGGAGATGGCTGAGACTATTGGCAGTAGCTTTAATGCAGGTCAAGTCAGTTTTATCATCAGTAAGTCCATTCCCATGTCCTATGAATCAACATTGAGGATTCATTTCTCGAATGTGGATGAGGACAGTATGAAACCTTTGACATTAATGGAATTGACGAAAATCTGTATTAGCTTGTAAAAGCATAATACAGAAATGGTACAAATTGTCAAGAATCAATGTTTTAACCTGATAGACTTGTTTTGGAAGCTGATGCAAGGAGGATGTTCTTAGTTCTGTCCTTGTATATTGATCTTGGAGAGGAGTCTTAAAAAGGGGAGGAGCAATCGAATTTGAGTGACAAAAGTAATAAAGAAAGCTCCAAAGACTCTACAGGTGCTGAAGATGATTAAGACCAAGTGAAGGTTGACTATACAAGTGGTTTGAGTGATTGAATTTTTGAGGTTTATTCATACTCAAATTCAAGGATAGATCATGTTTATAAGAATCCTCTATGTATGTTTTATTTTATTCAGAAACTTGATTACTAGAGTAGATATCAAGTTTAGGGGAGATTGTTGGGAATAAAATTGACTAAGTCCCTAGACGCTGACAAGAGGAACTTGGACGCTGACAAGAGTAAACGAGGCGTTGACAGATGAGACATTGATAAGAATTATCAAGACGCTGACAAGAAGAATCTTAACACAAAGACAAAGACTAAATCTGCCAATGATGAATTCTTCAAGCTGGTGGACAAAATATGAAGATAAGAATTCATAATATATTCTTAAATGTTTAAAAGATTTAGTCAATAAGTTATTTGAGTATGTTTATCTTATGTCTCTTCCTAAAATAGTTGATCTTAGCTTTTTGTACAAGGCTCCTTAAACCTATAAAACGAGGCCTTAGGGTTAGACATAAGACACATCTTTTTCACACACCTCTTCCACATATCTCATAACACTTTCGTTGTAATCATTCATTGATATTATTAATCAAAGTGAAAGTTTTGTTTACTTTGTTTTGTTCTTTGTTCTAAGTGTTAATTCCGCATAACACTTAGTTTGTTCAATGCAACAAAGTTTCTCTACGTGTTAAACTTGATTTTATCTCGTTAACACAAAGCTAAATCGATCTAAGTTTGGGATCAACATTTCGTACCCTAGCGTCGTAATAGGCCTTCATTTTAGATTTTGCTTTAGCTTCAATGATCGCTGCCAACTCCTGTCTCTCATCAATTATGTCCAAGTTCAAACGCAACTCATCGTCATTCGTGACCATGTCGACCTCTGTTGTACGGAGTGTTGGCAGTCCTATCTCCGCCGGGATAACCGCCTCTGTCCCGTATGTTAGGGCGAAGGGGGTATCTCCGGTTGCCGTTTTTATCATGGTGCGGTGCGCCCATAACACATGTGATAATTCATCAAACCATTTCTTGTTCTCCTCCCCCAGTCGTGCTTTAATGTCGTCTCCCAGGCTCCTGTTCGCTCTTTCAACTAGCCCGTTAGATTGTGAGTGGGATATGGATGTGAATCGCTGCCTTATGTTTCTTTTTGCACACAAGTATTTAAATGGGTTCTCCGCGAATTATTTCCCATTATCGGAGACAATTTCCCCAGGTAGCCCAAAGCAACATACTATATTTTCCAAACGAACCGTTTCACTTGGTTTCTATTGATTGTTACTACCGCTTTGGACTCGATCCACCTTGTGAACTAGTCCATTGCCACTATTAGGAACTGAATCCCTCCGGCTGCCACCGGGAAAGGGCCTGCGATATCGATTCCCTATTTGTAAAATGGACAAGGAGAAGTAATGGGTGTTAGTTCTTCCTGGCGCAGGCGCGACAATGGGCCATACACTTGGCAGTCATTGCATTTTAAAATGAGTGTCCGTGCATCTGGATGCATTGTTGGCCAGTAATATCCGTTGTGGAGCACTTTTGCCACCACTGACTTGGGTCCCGAGTGCATGCCACAGGATCCCTCGTGTATCTCACTGATGACATATTGTGCCTACTGCGGTCCTACACATCGTAGCCATGGTTGGAGGAACTCTCATTTATAAAGGATCCCGTCCCTAACCTTAAACTGTCTCGAGCATCTGCGTATGCGTCTCGCCTCGGTTTCGTCTGGTGGGAGTAATCCATTTGTCAAATATTCCATGATCGGTGTTATCCATGTAGGACCTGCTTCTTCTACGACCGATGCAACTTCCTCCTCCCTTATGGATTTTTCTTTGAGGATCTCTACCAACACCTGTTTGGATAAGTGTGCGAAGCTAGTAGATGCTATCTTACTAAGGGCGCCAGCTTTTTTGTTCTCCCCTCTTGGAACTTGGCGTATCAGGAACTTATAGAATCCCTTGATTAAGGACTTAGCTTTCTGCAAGTATAGTATCATATTTTCCTCCTTAGCTTCGTACTCTCCTAGTATATGATTCGCCACCAAGCGGGAGTCCACGTTTGCCTCAAGATTGCACACACCCATACTGGTTGCGATCCGCAGGCCTGCTATGAGTGCTTCATACTCTGCTTCATTGTTTGTAGCTGTGAACTCGAAACATAGTGCGTATGTAAATTCCATACCTTCAGGGTTGGTGAGAATAAGGCATGCACCCGATCCGTCTGTATAGGAGGATCCATCCGTGAATAACATTCATGTATTTTGGTGGTCCTCCTCTTGTATGGATGTATGTTCACCTTCTTCAGGTTTTTCAATGATGAAGTTTGTTAGAATCTGCACTTTAACAGTGTTGCGCGGTCTGTACATGATGTTGTGTTCTCCTAGTAGAACACTCCACTTCTGTAATCTGCCTGCGACGTCTGGTTTGCATATTATTTGCTTTATTGGCTGGTCCGTAATGACCGCTATTGGATGCGTTTGGAAATATCATTGTAACCTTTTTGCTGCAAATACTAGTGCTAATACCAATTTCTACATTGGTGTATTATTCAATTCCGAGATTTGTAAGGCTCTGCTTATAAAATACACTGGTGTCTGCAAGTTATCTCTGTCCGTCATTAGTACTGCGCTGATTGCTCCATACGTAGCCGAAAGGTACACTACCAATTCTTCTTTCGGTCGACGTGCAACCAACGTGGGTAGCGAAGCTAAATGTTTCTTTTGCTCTTTGAAGGCTTTTTCTGCTTCTTTTGTCCAATTGAAGTCTCCCTTTTTTATGCATTTCTTGAGTGTTTTGAATAAGAGGAGTGACTTCTCAGCTGATATGGAGAGAAACCTGTTTAGTCCAGCTAACTTTCCGTTTAACGATTGTGCTTCCTTTTTTGTCCTTGGGCTTTGGAGCTGTATGACTGCGTCTGTCTTACCTGGACAAGGTTTGATACCATTAGGTTCTATCATGTATCTTAGGAACATGCCTTATGTGGCTCCGAAAGTACATTTTTTGGATTTTCATGTTTATTTTCCTAAGAGCAGAGAAGGTTTCCTCTATATCACGGATGAGTTCCTCCTAAGTATGACTTTTTATGACCAGGTAGTCAACGTGCACCTCCAAGTTACGCCCAATCTGACTATCGAATGCCTTATCCACCAGCCGCTGGTATGTAGCACCCGCGTTCTTCAGTCCGAATGGTATTTTTGTGTAGTAGTATACACCATGACTAGTGTGGAATGTTGTATTCTCCTCATCATGTTCTGCCATTTTTATCTGGTGGTATCCTTTATATGCGTCCAAAAAACATCTAATAGGATATTCGCACAGCGATTCAACTTTCCAGTCTATTTCTGGGAGTAGGTAGCAATCCTAAGGACAAGCTTTATTAAGATATGTGAAATCAACACACATGCGCCAGCTACCATCGTGCTTCTTAACCATCACTGGATTGGAGAGCCAGTCATGGTAATAGACTTCTCGCATGATACCTGCGTCTACTAATTTTTTTACCTCATTTAGTATTGCTTTACTGCGTTCTGGAGCTTGTCCTCTTTTCTTTTGCCTTACTGGTGTATACCCCTCGCGGATCTGTAAACTGTGCTCAGCTATTGATCGGGATACACCTATCATGTCTTTTGTTTCCCACATAAAAATGTCCAAGTTACTCTTTAAAAGTTGGCACATGTCTGACTTTCCTTTGTCAGATAATGTTCCCCTAATTGTTATCTCTTGGTCTGGGTACTCTGGGTGAATTGCCACCTTTAAATTTGGTGGTGAACTTACTTTTGGCTATGCCGTTACTTGCGATGGTTCTGTAATTATGTTACATTCCGTGAGTGGTACGGCTGTATTAAAGATCATCACTATTCCCCCTTCCACGAGGAACTTCATCATGCCGTGGGCCGTGGAAGGTACTGCTCGCATTGCTAAGATCGCGGGTCGCCCAATGATCCCGTTGTACTGTGTTGGGGATCATATAATCAAAAAATTCATTGAGACTTTCGTCGAGTGCTCGTCATCTCCTATCTTTACTACTAGCTTTAACTGGCCCAAAGGCCATACTGCTTCTCCACTGAAGCCAGTGAGTGGTGACATTGTGGGTACCATTTGGTTCCTTATCTTTGGGCTTAACTTTAGGAAGCAATGCTCATACATGATTTCCGTCGATGAACTGCTATCCACGTACATGCAGTGAATGATGTGATCACAAATGTTTACTTCTATTACTAATGGGCCCTCTACTACGGTATTCGCGCTGAGGGGGGGGGGGAAGAGATGTCTCTTCCTCTGAAGAATCTTTGGCTCACCTTCTGTTTGGTTCTTCTTAGCCACGTTTGTACCATGTAGATGGTTGCGATTATATTAGTTAGCTTTTGTTTCCTGCCTTCTGAGACCTCTTTGACGAGATGTTTTAGCTTTCCCGCTTACACTAGGCTTTCAATGTGCTTTTATAGCTGAATACACTCGTTGGTGGTGTGTCCCTTTTCTCTATGGTATTCGCAAAATCTATTAACTGCGCGCCTTTCCACTCGAGTGACCATTGGTAGTTGTCTTGGGAAATTCGCTTCTTCTGACACGAGAATCTCTCTTGGGGTTAGCTTTAATGGTGTGAATTGAAGACTGCCGCTGCGCCCTTCGATTTGATTTCATTAATATTTAGGATCCCGGGGTTCACCTTGCTTATTGATTGGCTTATTTTGCATATCACGAGTTCTATAGCTGGAAGTATTTTACATTGCTTCTATGGCAGCTGATTCTCCTTGTATGAAGGATCTCACCTTTCCCATTACCCCATCGAATGTCTCTGGTGTTTTCTCGTTTAATTTTCGTATTAAACTTTATTAGTTATTCCTGCCATGAAGCAAGATACTTTCAAGATTTCCGGGCATTCTTTTATCTAGAGACATTCGTTTTTGAAGCGGTCTAAAAAGTCTTCTAGGTATTCACCCTGGTTTTGTTTGACTTTTTCCAGTGATACAACGCTCCTGTCGTACCTTTTTGTTTTACATTATTTCTTTTGAATGCCCTCCGTAATACCTCGAATCCGTTTATTGTTCGCGGTGGGAGTCTTTCAAACTAGTTTCGCGCGTTCTCTACAAGTGTGGAGTTGAACATATTACACAATACAGGTTTGGGCCATTGCTCAATTCCTTCTTGTGATTCGAAGACCTTCAGGTGGTCTTCTGGGTCTGTGGTGCCATCATATGTTTTAACGTTCGTTGGCACGCGACGCTTTCTTATGTCAGCATAATACTGTATATTCCTTGTGAAAGAGTTTTTTCTTGCCCTTCTCCATGGTTTCGAGAAGTCTCGATCTTTCCTTTTACGTGAATAAAGAGATCGCTCTTCTCATTCTGGATTTTCTAGAGAAGAATGCCTGTGCCCATGTTCTGTATGGTGACTGTTGATCGGCTCTGAATTTGATGAGTTATCATCTGAGGATTGATAGCGTCCTGCGCACCTTTTTTCTTTCACGACCTGCTGGTCCTTCATGTATTTACTGGCAAGCGGGAACAGAGCCTCTAAGTTATTTTCTACATATCCTTCCATCGCACGTGCATCTGTAGCAATTACTTGCTCACTTTCCTAAGATGTGAATGGTAGCTTCCGTTTATCTTTGTTGGGAGGAGGTTGGGTTGATCTTAGTTATGCGCCACTCTCCTCTATGGCGGGTAGGGGAGTTGAGAATGCAGAGCTCGCTCCTCGAAGAGGTGGTTTTACCACGTCGCGACTGTTTGCATCGCTGGCTGATCCGAGGGTATTCCCTATGGATGTGATCTGCCCGTCTATCGTCAGCGACCTTCGGCCACCTCCATCCGTTCCTTTTCTCGTCATACTTTAGAGTTTAGTGTAGGGTCCCATGGATGGCGCCAACTTGTTGATACAAGAGTTGGATGGACCTAGTTGGACCCGAATTAGGCTTATTTCGGGGTCTTGTGGGTTCTGGCTCTTGCACCAAGTGAATCTTGTTTAAGGACCATGCACACTAAGAATAGACACCGTTAGGCTTACTGATAAGACTGCTTTTATATATAGTCTCATCGTCCCAAACGAGCTTAAAATGCATAAAATATCATGAAATAGGCCAAATATATGCTTGTGTTTGTTACATGTGTATTTTACGTACGGATATTGAGAAAATGACAAAATATCACAAGAAACAAGCAAAAACGAACACAGGAAACGAAGCCGCACAATGAACCAAGCCCTAATGGTGATTTTCCAAGAATTACCCTTGAAGAATTGAAGATTGTACAAGAAGGGTCCTCCAATATTGAAGAATTGACACTTTAAACCCTTGTTTATTCATAATTACAAGTTTGGTCCTTAAAGTTTGTCAAATTTACAAAAAGGACCCTCTACTTTGAAGAATTGGCAAAAATGGTCCCTCAAATTTAAAGACTTGTCTTTATCAGTCCTCCAAGAAGTCAACAATACAAGTCAACACCTTGAAGAATGAAGAAAATGCCAAAACACCCCTTCAAATATCATGAATTTGCAAGAAATACCCTTGATAAACTTTTCCAAAACTTTTTGGGGCAAAAGTTTGAAATCTGAAACTTATCTAACAAAGGAATTCAGATTTTACATACTTAAACATGAAATGAAGAGAAGAAGAAAGAAGGGGGGGCTAAATATGGACGACATGAAAGTACATAGACCAGTGGCAGCTTGCCATGTGCCCCACTCACCTAAACCAACCAATGAGAGCTCACCATTGTTTCATGTCATCCTCCACTCAGCTGTTTTGTAACTAATTAAATTCGTTAATCCTAATCACGCGCCAAAGAAATGTTTAAACCCAAAATCAGATTAAACTTAGCACAATTCACCGTATGAACACAATTGGGCATTTGTTAACTACTTGTAATTAACCCACCATATTATCCAGAATTATGATTAGGGTAATCATAAACACATCCCAACCCTCACTTCGCATGCCACATCATCCCAAGACTCACATGATACTCACCTTGTCTCACTTTTGGAGAAGATGCCAAAACAGTACCAAAAATCCAACGCCCCCACATTGAAGCTTACAAACTAAGCTTATTTGAGGCCTTTGATCAAATTCAACCTAGTCAGCAACAACAAAATGCCAAGAAGAACTCACATGTATATGCAGATTTTCAAAATTTCAAGGGGCAATATTGGGACTTCACAACTTAGGGTTTACGTTTTTTATTTCTTTCCTAGAACTCATGTAGCCTATATAAGGCATTAGGGTTGTAACATTTAGCACTGCTAATGTAGTAAATTTTGTGCAATTTATCGTTTTCTACTCGACTCACTCGAATTGAAATCCAATTTTATCGTAGAGATTAATTGTTCTTGGTAAAAATACTTTGTTTGGTATTTAAAAGGTAAATAATAATTAATTAAAAACTAATTAATCTAATTAAAAGGAAAATCTTTAATACTTAATTAAAACTAATTAAACTAATTGAAAACTATTTTAAATTTAAATAAATCTTAAATCTAATTTACCCTAATTAATTTCTAACTAAAACTTTTAATTTAAATGAAATCTATTTAAAACTTTTTTATATAAAGCTAAATTAATTAAAACTAATCTTAAAAACTAATTTTAAATAAAACAATTTAAATTTATAAAAGTAATTAAAATATTTTATTTTTTTTTTTATTATTTTTTTTATTTTTTAAACTTTATAAAAGTAAATATAAGAAAAACTTTTAAATTAATTAAACAAAAACTTGTGATTAAAAACTATTTAAAATCTTACAGCTAAAACAAATCCTATATTAATTAAATAATGCGTAATAAACCACAAATAAGGGTCTAGACTAGATGGTAAAGACGTATGGCTATTAAGCTAAGGGTCCAGGGTTCGAGTCTCGTTGGGGACGATTTTTGTATATTAATTATTATTATTTTTTTCTTTTGGAATTAACTTTCTATGGCAGATAAAAACACTCAGACCAAAAGGGTCTGAGAGCTCAAAGCAAATAATCAAGAATAACAATAACAGCAGCAAAGTCCAAACTTATCAATAATCAGCAAGCATCACAATAATAAGCACTCTAAACTTAAAACAAATAAAAATAAGCTAATGAGACCTATTAAGCAAAGAGACTTAAACAATAAACCTAGTAAATCTAACAGACAATAAGCTAAGCTAACTAACAAGCAAAACTAATCAAACTACTAACTCAAAATAAAATCAGCAAAAACTAATCAGTAACTTGTAACCAAATTAAATCAAGCAGTCAAAATCAAAAATAGCAAGAACCAAATAAAATTAACTACTGAAAACTAAGCAGGCATAAACTAAAACCGAAACTTAAACAAACATAAAGATTAATCTAAAAATTAACATAAAAATAAAAAGAGAGAAAGAACCTGGTGACGAAACTGTTGGGAAGTAGACGAGGCGCTGAGCCGTCTAAAACACTAGATAGAATCGACACCACCTTATCAACTAATCGTCACCGAATCATCAATACCATAAAACATCAACTCGAACCAACTGCTACTACTCGAACTAGTCAATTAAAATCTTCCCAGTGGGGGGAAATTATCAACCACTTTTACTTTTATTTAACAATTTAATAATTATAATAAAAACGAATAATAATAATATTGATAAAAACAGATTGAAAATTAAATAGCAGGAAACTTAAAAAAATAAGACACGAATTAAACAAAAATTAATTTTTATTAATAACTGAAAATTGAGTACAATACTTTTGAAAGAAAATTACAATTAACCTAAAATTTAATTTTGCATAAAATAAAAATAAAAATAAATATTGGCACACATGAAAATTACAAGGAGAGGGTTTCTATAGGGAAACCCTAAAAACCTGTTGGTGAAGCTTGGTGAGTAAGGAAGATGATCTTGACCATCCATTCCATCTTTTCTTTCTCTATCTCTTGATCTACGACTGGAAATGACACCCTCATCACGCGGATCGCCAGCATGGCATCTTTTGTGTTTCTTGTGCTAGTTTGATGCCTAGGTGGACTCATCTTATTGGAGGATTGGTGGTGGAGACGTGTATACACCAATCAGAGACAAGATAGGAGCCACGTCACTTTGAGGACCACTCATTATCAAGCTCCGGAAAGGATGGGGATTTAATTGTGGGATGTGAGTAGCACGCGCCTTAAATCAATAAATCCCCAAATTTATTATCTAGGGTTTGGGGGTAAAAAGTGGTGTATGGTTTATTTTTTGAGAGAGAGAAGAAGTGACCTTGTTTGTATCGAAAACAAAATGGGGAGAGTGGGTGGGTTTGACTGGGATAATAAGTTAAATGTGTGAGTGAAAAAAAAACGTCCCATGGTTTATTTAACCCTAATTGGGCCATGAAAGCCATGTTTCTCCTTCCACCGTCCCATTTAAATTTGTTAAGACATGGGCTTTGGACCCAAACTTAACTTACATTTCGTTTATAGCTTGACAATTGGGCCTTTTTGGACCCAATGTATACTTCCTTGCCGTCAATTTATGTAAATGGGCTTGTAGTGGGCCTTATTCATAACATAACTTAAATAACCCATAAATGGGCTTTTTAAGCCCATTAAGCAAATGAGGGTCCCACTTGGCCAATTTAACTTGATAACTTGAATCCTCGAAAACGAACTCGTCTTTGGCTTCCTTGATCATTTCTTTAAAATTGTGTCGATTTTGCCGGTTCTCGTGATCTTCGATACACTTTTGGTTCTTTGACTTTGTCTTTGTCTCTTTCTTGGACTTTTCTTCAATATTTGACCGTGAAATCCCGTGTTTTCTCTCCTTTTGATCTTTTGTACCTATTTCACACAAAAACACAAAACCATGCGTAACTCCGACTTTTACGATATTAAACACATGATTAGGTCTTGGCTTTCATTGATTTTAGTGGCAAAAGGATAAGTGTTTACACATTTATTAAATCCCCTACACTTGACCATTGCAATGACCCCATGCAATGCATTATTTTAAAGCATAAAGTTACATTTTTCTCATAATTAACCCATCTCGGCCTTTATTAAGATATACTATTACTACTATGAAGAAAAGAAATAAAGATTTAAAGGAAACAAAAGTTATAAAAATTTATTAACTTGGAAATTATTTGATGGAAGAAACTCGTAAAGAAATCTAAGACTTAAATTAGGGGTTTGGTGTCATGAATATTAATCACCCTCAAGTTTTACGTTCCCCATACCAAGCTTAAAAACGAGATCATTGTTTACCATAAGTTCTTAGGTTAAAACCACTTATATAAGACAATTGTGTAATATTCTTTCTCCAATTCCTAGGTTGTATCTCTAGGTTTTAAGGATTGTCATTCACCCGTATGCTCATTTGACTTATTTGATAATTATTAGTCCAAAAATGAAGGCAAAACGGTGCAAACCCGACACTCAAAACCTAACCTCGTCCTCAAAAACGTTGTCACTAAAGTATGCCCACATCAAGGATAATTTAACACGATTTGGGGAATAAATTACCGGATCCAAAATTTGGCCAATAGTACTACTTATTAATTATTCCTCCAAAGTCATGTTGACTTTATGTGGAGTTTAGCAAGTTCACATCATATACCCTTAGGCTCTTTAAGATGTAAAAATGCTCCTCATCTATTGTCCACACCCTAAGGCTCGTTGAACGATAAACAAGGGAATTGATTTTTTGATCAATTTTTATTCATCACTTACCATGCCATACACCCTAAGGCTCTAATGACAAGGTTCATGCTACATGCCCCACACCATAAGGCTCCTTGAGGTCATGTTTTAATCTTATTCTTTCTTTATTTATGATATATATAGTAGGCCAAATTCCGCGGTCCCATGGTCTGAATACCTCCTACTTAGTGGTTATGAGCCACCTTAGTCGGAAGTCCACAACGCTGGCACCCTCAATGTGTTCATGCTTTAATTACAAGGAGATAAAAGATTTGGCTAAGAGCTAAGATATCGAATCTACACCGCAAAAATCCTCATTTATTAAGCAATTAAATATACAAGCGGGAAGAAAGAGCCACAAAAACTTATATAAGCAAGAATTAACCCTTAAACTTATTATCAACTCTATCATCTCTCGTTCTCCACAATTTAAAATCTCAAGGAATGAGACTCGTGGATGCTTAGCCTAATAAACCAATTAAGGTCCATATGGTTAAGGATACTAGCTAGAGTAAACTTGGATAAGTAACTCGGGTTGAGTCAAAATATTCACGACAGGCCTAATATATCTAAGATATCTAAACTTGTTAAAACCATTTTATTCATTTATTTATTTTTTTTGACTTTATTCTTAAAATGGAAAATATAAATACGATGTGATGACAAAAGGAAAGAAAATAAATGAAAATACTACTAGGCCAAAATAGATCAAAAATTTGAAAAACGTTGAAAATTTTTTAATTTTCCGGTTAAATGAGGTCAAATTCATGGAAAATCCCACTAAAATTCGATAGAAGTCCCCCCTACACTTAAGTGATTACATTTTGTGTCTTATTTATATACATGTATGAATCACAATAGTTTTGAGAGAACCGGGTACACGGGAACACAGGATCACGGGTCGCGTCAAAAATACCAAAAGTGGATCATTAAAGCACATGTCCCTACACAATATCACAACACACAAACAACCTACTTGGCTCCCCCCTACACTTATTGGTGGAAATGGGTGAAGGTGAAAAAGGGTGGAAAGGGTGGAAAAGGTAAAAATCTAACCTAGTTATACGATGCTTGATTTATTTATCACGAGTCTCTAGCTCGACTCGATTTCCCGAATGTCATCATTCAAATGGGAAAAATCATGGAAAACCCGAGATTTCCAAGGGAGGAAAATCTCTCCATGATAAAGAGTTAAACAAAGTCATATAAGGAATACCCCATGCAAATCCACCCGGGTCAAACACATAATTTCCATCACGAAAGGAAATAAACCCCGAGGTGGTAAAATCACATAAGGCAAAGTAAAGTGGGGTACCCTTAGTCAAAAAGTTCTTACGAGGAAAGGTGTTATGGCGATATGGCAATGATAGCACTAATGTCTCTATTCTGGGATCAAACACCGGTTCCTTAATGGGAAAATAGCAAGAGGTGTTGACATTTAAGCTCAAATATCATCATAATCCAAAGTGGGAAAGTCGTCCTCTTCCAAACTCGATGTGAAAACATAAGTATCATCGGAGTCATAGGAAAACTCTTCCTCATGAGGAAAATAGGTATTTAGAAAAGTATCTAAATCCTCCTCAAATGGAATATCCTCTAAAGTAGGAATGATCTCTAAGAGTGGAGGATCCTCCTCAAAAGTCATGACTTCTAAAATTGGGGTATAAAAGTCAAAAGGAGTCTCCATAATGGAAGAATCACTCATATAGATATGAGGTGTATTAAGATCATGAGGTGGGTCATCAAAAATAATGAGATTACTTAAAGAAGTGTCATTATCGTAATCATCGTTGATTGGAGTATCAAAGATTGGAGGCTCTAAAGGTGTCTCCCTAAGATCGAAAGGAAAGTGAGCACTTGAAGAAGTGTCATCACTATAGGTGTCATAGAGTGGAGTATCCTCAAAATCCGAAGTGGAATGATCACTTAAAGAAAAGACATCATTAGCTTCCTCATTTTCTTCAAAAAGTGGATTATCATTTGAAGTTTCAAAAAGTGGATTTGAATGTACCACAAAATCATTAAGGTTAAACTTTTTAGTTTCAAAAGGATTGATAAAACATTCTTCATTATCAAAATTAAGCACATCAATCATATTGACCGATTCTTTTCCGTTTGATTTATTTACCATTTTCCCCATTTTAAACACTTGTTGATCATTCCCAACCCTAAGAATTAATTCCCGTTCGGCTACATCAACTAATGCTTTTCCGGTTCTTAAGAACGGTCTACCAAGTATTAACGGAATACGAGGATCCATCTCATAGTCGACTACAACAAAGTCCACGGGAAAAGTGAATGTACCAACTCGAACAAAAACATCTTCGGCAATACCAACGGGGTATGCGAGATTTCTATTACCTAAGTCGAGAGTCATGCGAGTTGGTACAAGGTCAGGTAATGATAATCGTTTCCATACCGAGAGTGGCATAAGATTGATGCTAGCGCCAAGATCCGCTAAAGCCATATAATCATCAATTTGAGGAAACGAGCAAGGTAACACGAATCGTCCGGGATATCCTAGCTTTTCGGGAAGCTCTTTGAGAAGAATCGCGGATCAATTCTCATTTAAACGAGTGTTAACGAGCTCAACCATTTTTTTCTTTCTTATTAAGCACTTCTTTGAACATTTTCACAAATTTAGGCATTTGAGCAAGTGCTTCAATAAGGCTAATGTTAACATTCACGTTGGAAATCATTTTCAAAAAGTTGGAAACATGAACGTCATCTTTGGTGAGCACTTTAGCCTTGTCTAACCGATAGGGATAAGGGATATTGGGTTTAGACGTTGAAGGTGGAGAATGAGAAGGACTCGCTTCTTGAACAACCTTAGGGATAGGCTCTTTAGGAAATGGAGAACTAGTACTAGGAGTGGTAGTGGGAGGAATCACCGAAGGGGGAGTAGGATTACTCATTCTGGCCTTTGGGACTTGTCTCTCCTTTATGGGCGAAGAGATAGAAGGTCCCACTAAAGTGGCTCCACTTCGAGTAGTGATAGCACTTACATTAGCACGAGGGTTAATCTCGGTATTAGAAGGTAAGGCTCCTTGGGGTCTAAGGGCTTGCAACATTTGCACGAACTTCCTATCGGTGGAATCTTGCATTTGTTTCATAGTTCTCTCATGTTCGGTCAATTTTTGTAGAACCAAGTCCATTTGAGGATTATACATGTTCATTTGATTGTACCCTTGATTGTTAACCCCTTGATTAGGAAAACCTTGGTTTTGATATTGAGGTTGAAAACCGTTGTTATTATGAAAACCTTGGTTGAAGTTATTATTTTGAAACCCTTGATTTTAACCATTAAAATTCCCATGATTTGCATTCCATTGAAAATTTCCTTTTTGAGGAGCTTTGTTCCTATTTTGGGCGGGTGGGGGTGGTCTTTGTGGAGCTACAAAACCCGGGGGAGCCAAATAGTTAGTACTCTTATAAGACAAATTGTTAACTTCAACATTTGGTTTGAAATGAACCCGCTCATTTTCATTTTCGTTATAAGCATAAACTTGTTGTTGTTGATTGAAAACCTTGTCACAATTAAAATACGAATGTGGTCCACCACAAGTCTCACACGTTTCACAAGTCTCTTTTAAGGCATTTACTTGACCATTGATGGCTTTGGTATTGTTAGCGGTTTGTAGAGCAATTTTTTAACAAGCGAAGTAAGCTTATCAATTCTCTTGTCGCTCTCACTAGTACTAGCACTTGCCATAGTAGCCCTAACACTCTTGGTTTGTACTTTTGCTTTGTTTTCAATTATTGCCCAAGCCTCGCTCATGGATTTCACAAGAATATTTCCCCCCGCGGCACTATTAAGTGAGTCTTGGTCATTAAGAGTTAAACCATTGTAAAACGTATTGATTTGATGCACTTTTGTAAAACCATGTTGTGGACATTTTCGTAAAAGCTCCTTAAAACTGTCCCAAGACTCACTAAACGTTTCCCCATATTTTTGTTCAAAGGTAATGATGTCATTCCTTAAAGAGGTGGTCCGTGATGGTGGTAAAAGTAGTTAATGAACTTGGTTTCTAAATCCGCCCATGTAAGAATGCTTTGGGGTGGTTCCTTATCAAGCCAAATCCGGGCTTATCCTTCGAGGGAAAAAGGAAAGAGCAACAAACGTATTGCTTCTTGAGTCACCCCATTGTATTTCATCGTATTAGTCAAATGGATAAATCTCTTAATATGATCATGGGGGTCATCTTGGGAACGGCCCAAAATGGCGTAGCGGAAACCATTTGAATAAAACCCGTTTTGATTTCAAAATTATATGCTCCAATTGCGGGGACAACGATAGCGTCATCGTTTCCCTCAACGTGTGATTGCAAAATCTCGATCATAGGTCGTTTATCCATTGCCAGTGTATTGTCGAAAGCGCGATTCTCGGGATCGGCTTGAGTGACGGTCTTTTTGTTCTTCTTCTTCTTTTTGGAAGAATTAGAAATATTTGGTACACCACTCGGTATGTGTGCACGCGCGCGAATGCGCATACAACTAAAATCAAGGAATGAGGCAGGAGACCTCGGTCGACTTTGAGAGGAAAGGGATTATCCCTCTCGAGGTTCAATATGAACAAGCTACAAAAATATATACGTAATACTACTTGAGTTGGCAAACCAATAATCGGTCGTCCCTCTCAATATACGCACAAGCAAGCGGGGAAACGAGGTGGCACAAAGAACTTAAAAACCTTTTTCCTTAGACGGCCTTTTATAGCGCTTCGCCTTATACCCACCTTTTAGTTTGTATAAATCGAGTTCAAACTTCTTACTAGTATTTATCTATTTTGCCTTGATTTTTTTCATTTAGGATTCGAATACAATAGTTAGGTGATGAAATCCCAACTAAGGTCTTATTTGTAAATAGGTAAATTAATTGTTCTACGTAATATAATATAGTAATAAATAAAATCTTTTTGTATTGTTTAAGAAAAATATATATTCACAATAAAAAGCGAAATAAAACGAAAAAGAAAAATAACAATAATACGTAATATTTTTGGTGTAATACTTTAGGAAAAGTATTACTTTTGTATTTTTTAAATTTTTTGGTGCAAATCTTAGGAAAGAGTTTGCTTTTGATGATTTTTAATTTTTTTGAATTTTTAAGTTTTTGATTTTTTTATGTTTTTGTTTTTTTACAAGAAAATAACGTTCAAAATTGAACGGATCCCAAAATCCAAAGCTACTCACGAAAAATCGTCAATCGTAACGAACGAAGCCGCAGCGGCACCAATTTAATGTAGTAAATTTTGTGCAATTTAAATTTATAAAAGTAATTAAAATATTTTATTTTTTTTATTTTTTTTATTTTTTAAACTTTATAAAAGTAAATATAAGAAAAACTTTTAAATTAAATAAACAAAAACTTGTGATTAAAAACTATTTAAAATTTGAAAGCTAAAACAAATCCTATATTAATTAAATAATGCGTAATAAAACACAAATAAGGGTCTAGACTAGATGGTAAAGACGTATGGCTATTAAGCTAAGGGTCCAGGGTTCGAGTCTCGTTGGGGACGATTTTTGTATATTAATTATTATTATTTTTTTCTTTTGGAATTAAATTTCTATGGCAGATAAAAACACTTAGACCAAAAGGGTCTGAGAGCTCAAAGCAAATAATCAAGAATAACAATAACAGCAGCAAAGTCCAAACTTATCGAAAATCAGCAAGCATCACAATAATAAGCACTCTAAACTTAAAACAAAATAAAATAAGCTAATGATACCTATTAAGCAAAGAGACTTAAACAATAAACCTAGTAAATCTAACAGACAATAAGCTAAGCCAACTAACAAGCAAAACTAATCAAACTACTAACTCAAAATAAAATCAACAAAAACTAATCAGTAACTTGTAACCAATTAAATCAAGCAGTCAAAATCAAAAATAGCAAGAACCAAATAAAATTAACTACTGAAAACTAAGCAGGCATAAACTAAAACCGAAACTTAAACAAACATAAAGATTAATCTAAAAATTAACATAAAAATAAAAAGAGAGAAAGAACCTAGTGACGAAACTGTTGGGAAGTAGACGAGGCGCTGAGCCGTCTAAAACACTAGATAGAATCGACACCACCTTATCAACTAATCGTCACCGAATCATCAATACCATAAAACATCAACTCGAACCAACTGCTACTACTCGAACTAGTCTACTAAAATCTTCCTAGTGGGGGAAAATTATCAACCACTTTTACTTTTATTTAACAATTTAATAATTATAATAAAAACGAATAATAATAATATTGATAAAAACAGATTGAAAATTAAATAGCAGGAAACTTGAAAAAAATAAGACACGAATTAAACTGAAATTAATTTTTATTAATAACTTAAAATTGAGTACAATACTTTTGAAAGAAAATTACAATTAACTTAAAATCTAATTTTGCATAAAATTAAAATAAAAATAAAAATTGGCACACATGAAAATTACAATGAAAGGGTTTTTATAGGGAAACCCTAAAAACCTGTTGGTGAAGCTTGGTGAGTAAGGAAGATGATCTTGACCATCCATTCCATCTTTTCTTTCTTTTTCTCTTGATCTATGGCTGGAAATGACACCCTCATCACGCGGATTGCCAGCATGGCATCTTTTGTGTTTCTTGTGCTAGTTTGATGTCTAGGTGGAGTCATCTTATTGGAGGATTGGTGGTGGAGACGTGTATATACTAATCAGAGACAAGATAGGAGCCACGTCACTTTGAGGACCACTCATTATCAAGCTCCGGAAAGGATGGGGATTTAATTGTGGGATGTGAGTAGCACGCGCCTTAAATCAATAAATCCCCAAATTTTTTATCTAGGGTTTGGGGTAAAAAGTGGTGTATGGTTTATTTTTTGAGAGAGAGAAGAAGTGACCTTGTTTGTATCGAAAACAAAATGGGGAGAGTGGGTGGGTTTGACTGGGATAATAAGTTAAATGTGTGAGTGAAAAAAAAAACGTTCCATGGTTTATTTAACCCTAATTGGTCCATGAAAGCCATGTTTCTCCTTCCACCGTCCCATTTAAATTATTAAGACATGGGCTTTGGACCCAAACTTAACTTACATTTCGTTTATAGCTTGACAATTGGCCTTTTTGGACCCAATGTATACTTCCTTGCCGTCAATTTATGTAAATGGGCTTGTAGTGGGCCTTATTCATAACATAACTTAAATAACCCATAAATAGGCTTTTTAAGCCCATTAAGCAAATGAGGGTCCCACTTGGCCCATTTAACTTGATAACTTGAATCCTCGAAAACGAACTCGTCTTTGGCTTCCTTGATCATTTCTTCAAAATTGTGTCGATTTTGCCGGTTCTCATGATCTTTGATACACTTTTGGTTCTTTGACTTTGTCTTTGTCTCTTTCTTGGACTTTTCTTTAATATTTGACCGTGAAATCCCGAGTTTTCTCTCCTTTTGATCTTTTATACCTATTTCACACAAAAACACAAAACCATGCGTAATTCCGACTTTTACTATATTAAACACATGATTAGGTCTTGGCTTTCATTGATTTTAGTGGAAAAAGGATAAGTGTTTACACATTTATTAAATCCCCTACACTTGACCATTGCAATGACCCCATGCAATGCATTATTTTAAAGCATAAAGTTACATTTTTTTAGATAATTAACCCATCTCGGCCTTTATTAAGATATACTATTACTACTATGAAGAAAAGAAATAAAGATTTAAAGGAAACAAAAGTTATAACAATTTATTAACTTGGAAATTATTTGATGGAAGAAACTCGTAAATAAATCTAAGACTTAAATAAGGGATTTGGTGTCATGAATATTAATCACCCTCAAGTTTTACGTTCCCCGTACCAAGCTTAAAAACGAGATCATTGTTTACCGTAAGTTCTTAGGTTAAAACCACTTATATAAGACAATTGTGTAATATTCTTTCTCCAATTCCTAGGTTGTATCTCTAGCTTTTAAGGATTGTCATTCACCCGTAGGCTCATTTGACTTATTTGATAATTATTAGTCCAAAAATGAAGGCAAAACGGTGCAAACCCGACACTCAAAACCTAACCTCGTCCTCAAAAACGTTGTCACTAAAGTAAGCCCACATCAAGGATTTTTTTAACACGATTTGGGGAATAAATTCTCGGATCCAAAATTTGGCCAATAGTACTACTTATTAATTATTCCTCCAAAGTCATGTTGACTTTATGTGGAGTTTAGCAAGTTCACATCATATACCCTTAGGCTCTTTAAGAAGTAAAAATGCTCCTCATCTATTGTCCACACCCTAAGGCTCCTTGAACGATAAACAAGGGAATTGATTTTTTGATCAATTTTTATTCAACACTTACCATGCCATACACCCTAAGGTTCTAATGACAAGGTTCAAGCTACATGCCCCACACCCTAAGGCTCCTTGAGGTCATGTTTTAATCTTATTCTTTCTTTATTTATGATATATATAGTAGGCCAAATTCCACGGTCCTATGGTCTGAATACCTCCTACTTAGTGGTTATGAGCCACCTTAGTCGGAAGTCCACAACGCTGGCACCCTCAATGTGTTCATGCTTTAATTACAAGGAGATAAATTATTTGGCTAAGAGCTAAGATATCGTATCTACACCGCAAAAATCCTCATTTATTAAGCAATTAAATATACAAGCGGGAAGAAAGAGCCACAAAAACTTATATAAGCAAGAATTAACCCTTAAACTTATTATCAACTCTATCATCTCTCGTTCTCCACAATTTAAAATCTCAAGGAATGAGACTCGTGGATGCTTAGCCTAATAAACCAATTAAGGTCCATATGGTTAAGGATACTAGCTAGAGTAAACTTGGATAAGTAAACTCGGGTTGAGTGAAAATATTCACGATAGGCCTAATATATCAAAGATATCTAAACTTGTTAAAACCATTTTATTCATTTATTTATTTTTTTGACTTTATTCTTGAAATGGAAAATATAAATATGATGCGATGACAAAAGGAAAGAAAATAAATGAAAATACTACTAGCCTAAAATAGATCAAAAATTTGAAAAACGTTGAAGTTTTTTTAATTTTCCGGTTAAATGAGGTCAAATTCATAGAAAAGCCCACTAAAATTCGATAGAAGTCCTCCCTACACTTAACATAAACATTGTCCTTAATGTTTAAGTATGTGGGAGAATAAACTCCCCTACACTTAGGACATTGAGTACGTTGTTTAAATTGAGCTAAGGAAGAGACAACTAAAGTGATTACATTTATTTGTCTTATTTATATACATGTATGAATCACAATAGTTTTGAGAGAACCGGGTACACGGGAACACAGGATCACAGGTCGCGTCAAAAACACCAAAAGTGGATCATTAAAGCACATGTCCCTACACAATATCACAACACACAAACAACCTACTTGGCTCCCCCTACACTTATTGGTGGAAATGGGTGAAGGTGAAAAAGGGTGGAAAGGGTGGAAAAGGTAAAAATCTAACCTAGTTATACGATGCTTGATTTATTTATCACGAGTATCTAGCTCGACTCGATTTCCCGAATGTCATCATTCAAATGGGAAAAACTATGGAAAAACCGAGATTTCCAAGGGAGGAAAGTCTCTCCATGATAAAGAGTGAAACAAAGTCATATAAGGAATACCCCATGAAAATCCACCCGGGTCAAACACATAATTTCCATCACGAAAGGAAATAAACCCCAAGGTGGTAAAATCACATAAGGCAAAGTAAAGTGGGGTACCCTTAGTCAAACATTTCTTACGAGGAAAGGTGTTATGGCGATATGGCAATGATAGCACTAATGTCTCTATTCTGGGATCAAACACCGGTTCCTTAAAGGGAAAATAGCAAGAGGTGTTGACATTTAAGCTCAAAATATCATCATAATCCAAAGTGATAAAGTCGTCCTCTTCCAAACTCGATGTGAAAACCTAAGTATCATCGGAGTCATAGGAAAACTCTTCCTCGTGAGGAAAATAGGTATTTAGAAAAGTATCTAAATCCTCCTCAAATGGAATATCCTATAAAGTAGGAATGATCTCTAAGAGTGGAGGATCCTCCTCAAAAGTCATGACTTCTAAAATTGGGGTATAAAAGTCAAAAGGAGTCTCCATAATTGAAGAATCACTCATATAGATATGAGGTGTATTAAGATCATGAGGTGGGTCATCAAAAATAATGAGATCACTTAAAGAAGTGTCATCATCGTAATCATCATAGATTGGAGTATCAAAGATTGGAGGCTCTAAAGGTGTCTCCCTAAGATCGAAAGGAAAGTGAGCACTTGAAGAAGTGTCATCACTATAGGTGTCATAGAGTGGAGTATCCTCAAAATCCGAAGTGGAATGATCACTTAAAGAAAAGACATCATTAGCTTCCTCATTTTCTTCAAAAAGTGGATTATCATTTGAAGTTTCAAAAAGTGGATTTGAATGTACCACAAAATCATTAAGGTTAAACTTTTTAGTTTCAAAAGGATTGATAAAACTTTCTTCATTATCAAAATTAAGCACATCAATCATATTGACCGATTCTTTTCTGTTTGATTTATTTACCATTTTCCCCATTTTAAACACTTGTTGATCATTCCCAACCCTAAGAATTAATTCTCGTTCGGCTACATCAACTAATGCTTTTCCGGTTCTTAAGAACGGTCTACCAAGTATTAACGGAATACGAGGATCCATCTCATAGTCGACTACAACAAAGTCCACGGGAAAAGTGAATGTACCAACTCGAACAAAAACGTCTTCGGCAATACCAACGGGGTATGCGAGATTTCTATTAGCTAACTCGAGAGTCATGCGAGTTGGTACAAGGTCGGGTAATGATAATCGTTTCCATACCGAGAGTGGCATAAGATTGACGCTAGCGCTGAGATCCGCTAAAGCCATACAATCATCAATTTGAGGAAACGAGCAAGGTAACACGAATCGTCCGGGATATCCTAGCATTTCGGGAAGCTCTTGGAGAAGAATCGCGAAACAATTCTCATTTAAATGAGTGTTAACGAGCTCAACCATTTTTTCTTTCTTATTAAGCAATTCTTTGAACATTTTCACAAATTTAGGCATTTGAGCAAGTGCTTCAATAAGGCTAATGTTAACATTCACGTTGGAAATCATTTTCAAAAAGTTGGAAACATGACGTCATCTTTGGTGAGCACTTTAGCCTTGTCTAACCTAGAGGGATAAGGGATATTAGGTTTAGACGTTGAAGGTGGAGAAGGAGAAGGACTCGCTTCTTGAACAACCTTAGGGATAGGGTCTTTAGGAAATGGAGAACTAGTACTAGGAGTGGTAGTGGGAGGAATCATCGAAGGGGGAGTAGGATTACTCATTATGACCTCTGGGCCTTGTCTCTCCTTTATGGGCGAAGAGATAGAAGGTCCCACTAAAGTGGCTCCACTTCGAGTAGTGATAGCACTTACATTAGCACGAGGGTTAATCTCGGTATTAGAAGGTAAGGCTCCTTGGGGTCTAAGGGCTTGCAACATTTGCACGAACTTCCTATCGGTGGACACTTGCATTTGTTTCATAGTTCTCTCATGTTCGGTCAATTTTTGTAGAACCAAGTCCATTTGAGGATTATACATGTTCATTTGCTTGTACCCTTGATTGTTAACCCCTTTATTAGGAAAACCTTGGTTTTGATATTGAGGTTGAAAACCGTTGTTATTATGAAAACCTTGGTTGAAGTTATTATTTTGAAACCCTTGATTTTGACCATTAAAATTCCCATGATTTGCATTCCCTTGAAAATTTCCTTTTTGAGGAGCTTGGTTCCTATTTTGGGCGGGTGGGGGTGGTCTTTGTGGAGCTACAAAACCTGGGGGAGCCAAATAGTTAGTACTCTTATAAGACAAATTGTTAACATCAACATTTGGTTTGAAATGAACCCGCTCATTTTCATTGTTGTTATAAGCATAAACTTATTGTTGTTGATTGAAAACCTTGTCACAATTAAAATATGAATGTGGTCCACCACAAGTCTTACACGTTTCACAAGTCTCTTTTAAGGCATTTACTTGACCATTGATGGCTTTGGTATTGTTAGCGGTTTGTAGAGTAATTTTTTCAACAAGCGAAGTAAGCTTATTAATTCTCTTGTCGCTCTCACTAGTACTAGCACTTGCCATAGTAGCCCTAACACTCTTGGTTTGTACTTTTGCTTTGTTTTCAATTATTGCCCAAGCCTCGTTCATGGATTTCACAAGAATATTTCCCCCCGCGACACTATTAAGTGAGTCTTGGTCATTAAGAGTTAAACCATTGTAAAACGTATTGATTTGATGCACTTTTGTAAAACCATGTTGTGGACATTTTCGTAAAAGCTCCTTAAAACGGTCCCAAGACTCACTAAACGTTTCCCCGTATTTTTGTTCAAAGGTAATGATGTCATTCCTTAAAGAGGTGGTCCGTGATGGTGGGAAAAAGTAGTTAATGAACTTTGTTTCTAAATCCGCCCATGTAAGAATGCTTTGGGGTGGTTCCTTATCAAGCCAAATCCTGGCTTGTCCTTCGAGGGAAAAAGGAAAGAGAAACAAATGTATTGCTTCTTAAGTCACCCTATTGTATTTCACCATATTAGTCAAATGGATAAATCTCTTAATATGATCATGGGGGTCATCTTGGGAACGGCCCAAAAATGGTGTAGCGGAAACCATTTGAATAAAACCCGTTTTGATTTCAAAATTATTTGCTCCAATTGCGGGGACAACGATAGCGTCATCGTTTCCCTTAACGTGTGATTGCAAAATCTCGATCATAGGTCGGTTATCCGTTGCCATTGTATTGTCGAAAGCGCGATTCTCGGGATCGGCTTGAGTGACGGTCTTTTTGTTCTTCTTCTTCTTTTTGGAAGAATTAGAAATATTTGGTACACCATTCGGTATGTGTGCACGTGCGCGAGTGCGCATACAACTAAAATTAAGGAATGAGGTAGGAGACCTCGGTCGACTTTGAGAGGAAAGGGATTATCCCTCTCGAGGTTCAATATGAACAAGCTACAAAAATATATACGTAATACTACTTGAGTTGGCAAACCAATAATCGGTCGTCCCTCTCAATATACGCACAAGCAAGCGGGGAAACGAGGTGGCACAAAGCACTTAAAAACCTTTTTCCTTAGATGGCCTTTTATAGCGCGTCGCCTTATACCCACCTTATAGTTTGTATAAATCGAGTTCAAACTTCTTACTAGTATTTATCTATTTTGCCTTGATTTTTTTCGTTTAGGATTCGAATACAATAGTTGGGTGATGAAATCCCAACTAAGGTCTTATTTGTAAATAGGTAAATTAATTGTTCTATGTAATACTCCCTCCGTCCCATTTTAATTGTCCTCATTTGACTTTTTAAAATCTTACTTTTTTAACTTTGATCTTACATAATTTTGTTTGTGTTATGTAATACTTGATGAAATATATATGCATGGATTAGTTTTTAAATGTATTTTCATTAATATCATTTTTTATCAAGTATTATATAATACAAATAAAATTATTAAAGATTAAATTTTAAAAAGTAAGACTTCAAAAAGTCAAATGAGGACAATAAAAGTGGGACGGAGGTTGTATAATATAGTAATAAATAAAATCTTTTTGTATTTTTTAAGAAAAATATATATTCACAATAAAAATCGAAAGAAATCGAAAAAGAAAAATAACAATAATACGTAATATTTTTGGTGTTATACTTTAGGAAAAGTACTACTTTTGTATTTTTTTAATTTTTTTGGTGCAAATCTTAGGAAAGAGTTTGCTTTTGATGATTTTTATTTTTTTTGTATTTTTAAGTTTTTGATTTTTTTATGTTTTTGTTTTTTTACAAGAAAATAACGTTCAAAATTGAACGGATCCCAAAATCCAAAGCTTCTCACGAAAAATCGTCAATCGTAACGAGCGAAGCGGCAGCGGCACCAATTTAATGTAGTAAATTTTGTGCAATTTATCGTTTTCTCCTCGACTCTCTCGAATTGAAATCCAATTTTATCGTAGAGATTAATTGTTCTTGGTAAAAATACTTTGTTTGGTATTGAAAATTAAAAACTATTTAATTAAAAACTAATTAACCTAATTAAAAGGAAAATCTTTAATACTTAATTAAAACTAATTAAACTAATTGAAAACTAATATAAATTTAAATAAATCTTAAATCTAATTTACTCTAATTAATTTCTAACTAAAACTTTTAATTTAAATGAAATCTATTTAAAACTTTTTTATATAAAGCTAAATTAATTAAAACTAATCTTAAAAACTAATTTTAAATAAAACAATTTAAATATATAAAAGTAATTATAATCTTTTATTTTTTTTATTTTTTTTATTTTTTAAACTTTATAAAGTAAATATAAGAAAAACTTTTAAATTAATTAAACAAAAACTTGTGATTAAAAACTATTTAAAATCTGACAGCTAAAACAAATCCTATATTAATTAAATAATGCGTAATAAAACACAAATAAGGGTCTAGACTAGATGGTAAAGACGTATGGCTATTAAGCTAAGGGTCCAGGGTTCGAGTCTCGTTGGGGACGATTTTTGTATATTAATTTTTCTTCTTTTGGAATTAAATTTCTATGGCAGATAAAAACACTCAGACCAAAAGGGTCTGAGAGATCAAAGCAAATAAGCAAGAATAACCATAACAGCAGCAGAGTCCAAACTTATCAAAAATCAGCAAGCGTCACAAAAATAAGCACTCTAAACTTAAAACAAAATAAAATAAGCTAATGAGACCTATTAAGCAAAGAGACTTAAACAATAAACCTAGTAAATCTAACAGAGAATAAGCTAAGCTAACTAATAAGCAAAACTAATCAAACTACTAACTCAAAATAAAATCAGCAAAAACTAATCAGTAACTTGTAGCCAAATTAAATCAAGCAGTCAAAATCAAAATAGCAAGAACCAAATAAAATTAACTACTAAAAACTAAGCAGGCATAAACTAAACCCGAAACTTAAACAAACATAAAAACTAATCTAAAAATTAACATAAAATAAAAAGAGAGAAAGAACCTGATGACGAAACCGTTGGGAAGTAGACGAGGCTCTGAGCCGTCTAAAACACTAGATCGAATTGACACCACCTTATCAACTAATCGTCACCGAATCATCAATACCATAAAACATCAACTCGAACCAACTGCTACTACTCGAACTAGTCTATTAAAATCTTCCCAGTGGTGGAGGATCATCAACCACTTTTACTTTTATTTAACAATTTAATAATTATAATAAAAACGAATAATAATAATAATATTGATAAAAACAGATTGAAAATTAAATAGCAGGAAACTTAAAAAAAATAAGACACGAATTAAACTGAAATTAATTTTTATTAATAACTAAAAATTGAGTACAATACTTTTGAAAGAAAATTACAATTAACCTAAAATCTAATTTTGCATAAAATTAAAATAAAAATAAAAATTGTCACACATGAAAATTACAATGAGAGGGTTTTTATAGGGAAACCCTAAAAACCTGTTGGTGAAGCTTGGTGAGTAAGGAAGATGATCTTGACCATCCATTCCATCTTTTCTTTCTCTTTCTCTTGATCTACGACTGGAAATGACACCCTCATCACGCGGATCGCCAACATGGCATCTTTTTATTGTTTCTTGTGCTAGTTTGATGCCTAAGTGGACTCATCTTATTGGAGGATTGGTGGTGAAGACGTGTATACACCAATCAGAGACAAGATAGGAGCCACGTCACTTTGAGGACCACCCATTATCAAGCTCCGGAAAGGATGGGGATTTAATTGAGGGATGTGAGTAGCACGCGCCTTAAATCAATAAATCCCCAAATTTATTATCTAGGGTTTGGGGGTAAAAAGTGGTGTCTGGTTTATTTTTTGATAGAGAGAAGAAGTGACCTTGTTTGTATCGAAAACAAATTGGGGAGAGTGTGTGGGTTTGACTGGGATAATAAGTTAAATGTGTGAGTGAAAAAAAACGTTCCATGGTTTATTTAACCCTAATTGGGCCATGAAAGCCATGTTTCTCCTTCCACCGTCCCAATTAAATTTGTTAAGACATGGGCTTTGGACCCAAACTTAACTTACATTTCGTTTATAGCTTGACAATTGGGCCTTTTTGGACCCAATGTATACTTCCTTTCCGTCAATTTATGTAAATGGGCTTGTAGTGGGCCTTATTCATAACATAACTTAAATAACCCATAAAAGTGCTTTTTAAGCCCATTAAGCAAATGAGGGTCCCACTTGGCCCATTTAACTTGATAACTTGAATCCTCGGAAACGAACTCGTCTTTGGCTTCCTTGATCATTTCTTCAAAATTGTTTCGATTTTGCCGGTTCTCGTGATCTTCGATACACTTTTGGTTCTTTGACTTTGTCTTTGTCTCTTTCTTGGACTTTTCTTCAATATTTGACTGTGAAATCTTGTGTTTTCTCTCCTTTTGATCTTTTGTACCTATTTCACACAAAAACACAAAACCACGCGTAATTCCGACTTTTACGATATTAAACACATGATTAGGTCTTCTTTTTCATTGATTTTAGTGGCAAAAGGATAAATGTTTACACACTTATTACCTGCTCTTGGTTTTCCTTCGGTCAACAAATATGTAAATCCTTGTTCAATCTTAATGAAAAGTGTTCGATATTGTGTGACGAATTCCAAATGCCAACTTATTAGTTGCTTGTTTATGTTTCATGTTTATGATTTTGGAATCTTAAAACCTGTTTTTAAACCCTTGTGAAAGAAATTGCCAAGTTTTCTCAAAAACTTGATATTTTGCTAAGTCTTTGGTACATTCTTGGAATTTTTGGATTACAAGTTATCTAAACATCCTGATAAGAAGATTATTAAGGTGTTGGGAGCTTGTGGTTTGGGGATAATCAAGAAGTGGGTACAAAGGTTGCATTAATCAAGATTTTTCATCTTTCTGTTTTATATATTTGTGCTCTAACCTTGTTGATTCTTAGCAAGGTTGTTGTGGAAGCTTGTGCCTTGTTTTGCTAGGCACATAAGCTCAAAAATTTGTGAGTGTGGATGTACATTCATGAGGTTTGAGTCCTCTTACCCAAAATCTGATAAATGTCTTGATTTTTGGTGAATTTGTGTTCTGCTATTGTACTTGTTGTTTTTGTGGCTTAAAATTGCTTGATACTGCATGATAATGATGTTATTATGTTAGATTGGGCTTGGGATAAACTGAATCACACATTTACTTTGTTAATCTAGGATTGAAAAAGTTAAGGGGTGTTTGGGTTAATCTGTTTAAGCTTACAAATTGGATTTGAGTTATTGTTTGTTGTTTATTTGTGTTGGTATCTGATATATACTTGGTTGTATGCTATTTGCTGCAAGTTCTAGGCTTTTAATCATCAAAATCTTGATTGTGCTATAAAAGTTGGAAATCTGCTTGTTTTGACCTAACATTTTGGAGACACATAGATTGTATGCATGCTTAGGGTTATCAAGTGATTAAACGAAGTTTATATAACCTGTTAAGAAGATTTGAGGGTTTGAAATTGAATTTGTGGTCAAGTATATCAGCAAAGTATCAAATCTGCTTGTTTAGTGTTCATCAGTAACATTCATTTGCTTGAATCTTGCTCTAAACTTTGAATCAGTGCATGAAACTGGTTTATTTGAGTTCATTTGAATTATTTATAGCTTGTGTATGCATTTGGTGAAGTTTGGCTGGCTTATTCTTGCTAAAAGTGCTTATTAAGTTCATAACTGTTATTGTTCATGTGTGATGCATGTCTGGTGATCTTTTGATTTATCTGTGCTAACTGGCTTGTTGTAATTGTGATATTATTGTTGATTTTGACTCCTTGTGATCCACTAATTAGTTGGGTGCCTTTGCTTAACCTGAATCCAACAAAAAGTCACATAAGACAAAAAGTCAAGAAAGTCAATCAGTGGGAACTCCTTTCCCCTGAAACTAGCCACTGCTATTGTTATTTGGTCATCAGCTTATTCATAAGCTATTCTAGCTTATTGGGACTTGCAACAACTTGTTTTTTGTGATAGATCTTCCTTATTTGACCCATTGACTTGAACTGGAGCTTATTAGGGTTTGACTTTTAAGTTTGACTAGAAAACCAAACAGTTTGACTTTTACATAAGTGCTTATTTGCTTATTCTAGCTTATTCAGTGTGCTTATTGGAAAACTTTTTGATTATTTTGCTTAATTAAGTTATTTAAAACCTTTTGCAACTTGAATCAGCACTTGAGGTAGCCTAGAACTCAAAACGACTATTTTGTGGTTTTATGAAGAGAGTTTTGCTTATTTCAGGCTTATTTCTTGGGCTTTTTCTAAATTTCTTATCACGGATCTCTTTGGTATCCCAAAAGAAGCTTGTGTGTCAAAGTAGAGCTTATGGCATTAGCGTATAGCTTAATGGGCCAAAAAGCCCATTAAGAATAAGTTGTTGACTTATTAAGCTATGATAAGCACATTTTAAGCTTTTGGGCCTTCAGAGTTTTGTTCTTAAAATCAAATTTTGAGTCAGATTGGAAGTTTTGGGCTAATTTGGTGGACTTTTTCTTATTGGGCCAATTCTAAGCCCATTAAGGGTCTGTTTTGTCAATTAGCCCATTTTAAGGCCCAATAGGGTTATTTTGGTAATTTCAAGTTCATTTCTGTGTTTATTAGGTTAAAATAAACTAGTTTGCAACTTTTTAGAATTTTTTATAAATTTTGGATTTTTAATATTATTTTATAAAAAATTAAATTTTAGCTTTTTGCAAGTTTTTAATTTTTCCTAGTTCAAATTCATTAAGTTAGGAATTTTAAAATTTTTAGATTAATTTTAGTGTCATTTGATTAATTTTTAGAATTATTTTAAGTTCTATTAGTTTTTAATCATTTTTAGATAGTTTTTATTAATTTTAAAATTTTCAAAAATAGTTTTTAATTTAGGTAAGTCATTTTAGAGGTTTACAAGTTAAAAAATCTCATTTTGGGTTTTTTATTAATTAATTTGGTTTTTTGGGATTTAATTAGCATTAAAAAATTAATATTTAATTAAATAAAAGGTTTGAGTGAATTTTGATTTTTGTAAACTCTAATTACGTTGTTTAGGATAAATTGCATTTTTCTAGGAATTTTTAGGGTAATTTTTAAATTTAGTGACTTTTTACGGTTTTACGTGCACGACTTCGTCTTAGTGTAATTCATAATCGTAACCGTCATTCTTTTCTATTTTTCTTTTCTCATCAATATAATCACAAACACTTATCATCTCTTACACAACACACTAGCCTCCTTGAGAACTAATACAAGGATTTTACCTAGTAAGAAATTATCGTTCTAGTGTTCTAATCGAATTGATTATTGGCTTTAAGTGCGACTCAGTCGTTCTTTGGTGGAACAAATAGTTGTGTCGTTGTAGTATATCAAAAGTGCAAAAACAATTAAAATAAAAGTGACTTAAAAGTAAATGGGTGTAAAAATTAAAACTAAATCTAATTAAAAGAAAGGGTGCAATATTTAAAAACTTTGAAAAGTAAAATAATAAAATGACAAAAGTTGAAAGCGTGACGGAAATTAAAATTAGACAAGAATTAAAATGAGAATGTAAAAATTAAACAAGACAAAACATGAAAAATACCCAAGATCGGAATATATTCCGATCTGGCTCACCATCGGAATGTACTCACCCCCTGATCGGAATAAGGAATGGGTCTGATCGGAATAACTGTCACCCTTCCAATCGGAATACCACACTTAACTTTGATCGGAATGTTCACTTTCCTTTGGTCGGAATGTGGATCGGAACCCTTGATCGGAATGTAGCGTGGAATACCAATCGGAATATGTCACCTTTTCACTGATCGGAATAACCAAGCTAGAACCCAGATCGGAATGTAACTACTTACCTTGATCGGAATGTACACAAATCCCTCCAATCGGAATGTTGTTAGGAATATCAAAACCCTTTTCTGATCACCCCAATCGGAATGATAAACCCTTTTCCGATTTGTCAGATCGGAATACGGAAGAAAAGGCACAAAATAAGCTAAACAAATAAGCTACTAATCAAATAATCACAAGTCTAAAATCCTAAGGCAAACCGTATAAAAATAAGCTACTAGACTGAAATATTAAGACTTTTAAAACACGCAATGAATAAGCTTTACGAAAAACAACTTTTATATAAAAATAACTTTTATAAAAACTTTAAAAAACTTAAAGATGAACACAATAAGCTATAAAAATCAATGATCTAAAACAATCACAAGCATAAAAACACAATCTTTAATCAAATAAGAAACACAATAAGCATGTAAACAACAAGATCAAGCAAGAAAGAAAGGTAGAATGAGAGATCAAACAAGTAAAGTAAAGGTGCAATAAAGATAAAAGTAACATACTTGAAAAATAAGGTGCAAGACAAGGTAAGTAAAGGTGCAATAAAATAAATGTGCAAGGTAATTAAATGTGCATAAAAGTAAAGGTGGAAGAACTAGTGTCACTCTAGCCAACAAAATGAAAATGATTAACATCTAATCTATATATAAGGGAGGATTAGGAAGCTTCCTCCCCTCCTTCATTTTCTCTTAATTGCATCATTAGGCCCTTCCTTCTTAATCTCTTTGTTAATTGCACCATTAGTCCTTAAGCCTTTAAATCTTCTTTAATCTTGGACTTTAATGACTTTTGGCTCGGGATTTCTTTGAACTCGTCTTTTAGTTCTTCAATAAAGTAGACTTGAGTTCTTCGGATTTAAGTAAACTTCCGTCTTTCGACTTTTTCTTCAATAAATCTTCAGAATTGGTCTTGGACTTCCGTTCTTTTTGCACTCTTGACTTCTCGACTTCATCTTTCATCTTTTTCTTCAATAAAAGCCCGTGAATGCCGTGTTTTCTCCACTTTTCACAATTTCTTCCTAAATCACAACAAAAACACAAACCACGCATAATTCCGACATAAAAGACATAAAATACACGTTTTGGCTCGGTTATTATTGTAATTAAGTGGTAAAAAGGATGGGTGTTTACACACCTATCAAATCCCCTACACTTGACCATTGCAATGTCCTCATGCAATGCATTAGTTACAAAGCAAGATTTCATTTTTCATCATAATCAATCCACGTTGGCCTTTATTAAAGAGATAGAAAATTAAAGACATTCAAAATAAAGAAATCAAAAAGCATACCTTAGGTTTTTGGAAATGTCATGAATAATCATCATTCTCAAGTTTTTTCACTTTCTCCAAACCAAGCTTAAAAACGAGATCATTGTTATTATAAGTTAGCGAACTAACACGAACTCATGTTGTCTTGAATGATCACGAGGATGCATTGTTGACTTATTTCGATAGTTATTTAGTCCGAAAATAAAGTGAACGATTTAATCAATAGTTAGCTAAAGGACAAAATCTTATAAAACTGCTTCTCGGGACCTCATAAAGTTCATATCTTGGCATAACTCGCTTCGCGATTTGAGACCTTTCTCGGACCGATATTTGGCAGCGACTTCATACTTCAAACCTTGAGAGACGTTTATGAAATAATGGTCTTCTCTTCATATAGGAATTTCTTCACTTGAAGTTTTGAGAGATTCATACTTGGACCACGACTTCTTCATTTTTCTCCATTCTTTATTTTGGACTTTGATATACAACGATCCGCCTCCTTTAATGACTTGGATCTATTTATCCTCATACCTTGCTAGGGTCTTTTCGGATACACTTCTCCATGACTTTTGGGGAGCTTTTGCTTTTCGTCGTGTGTCTCGATCCTTCATATTGATTTTCGATAAATGATTCTTCACATCACTTTTGGATCTTTAGCAACAAAATGTAGCCCTCATGCCTTGTTAGGGCCTTTTTGGACTCGCCAATCTTCGCATCCCGCTTCAATAAGTTATGCCTTGGCTATGAACTCTAATCCATACCGAGCAACTTTTAAACGATCTTGGGCTAGAAGCTAAGTAACTTTTCAAATCGTACAACCTTATTTATTGCAGATAAATTTATTAGCAGGCGATGGGAGAATAGGCTTATAATTAACTCACATAAATTCCCAAAAGAATACCGAACTTATAATTAGCTCTATCATCTCTCGTACTCCACAGTTTAAAATCTCAAGTAATGAGACTCGTGGATGCTTAGCCTATTAAATCAAAGTTTTGGGTTTTCGAGTCGCCTATAGGATCTTGCAAATTCTTAGACTTTTTCAAGTTTAGAAATTGCGTTTTAAAGTTCCCTTGATAAACGACTCTCTAGGATCAATTATAGGAACTTGCGAAAAGTTCTTGTTCTTAACCCGTGAGAGTTAAGACTTTCGCGTTTTATAGCTCCCTATATAAAAGCCTAGCAAAACTTGACTTAAACACGTTAAGGATACTAGCTAGAGTAACTTAGACAAGTAAACTCGGGTTGAGTCAAAAGATTCACAACGTTTGAAAATTAAAACCACTTTATTAAGCATTTATTCTAATAAAGGAAAGAAAATAACTATACAAAGGAAAAACTCATAGGCCAAAATAGATCAAAAATTTTGAAAAATGTCGAAAAATTGATTTCCCGGTTAAAATGAGGACAAATACAAGGAAAAGGCCACTTAACTTCGATAGAAGTCCCCCCTACACTTAACATAAACATTGTCCTTAATGTTTAAGCATGTGGGAGTAAACTCCCTACACTTAGGACATTGTGTACGTTGTTTAAATCTCGCTAAGGAAGAGACAACTAAAGAGATTCCTATTTTAATATTGACAAATATAAAATAGTGAATCGAAAAGAGTTTAGGATAGAACCGGGAAGAAATGGACACGGAATCACGGGTCGTCCAGAATCATCAAGAGTGGATCATTGAGCGCTCGAATCCCTGATTAAGAAGTGAGGAGAGGAAAGCAAACCAACGGGTCTCCCCCTACACTTATGATAAAGAAAGCGAAAAGATAGATGCATGGGTTGCCTCCCAAGAAGCGCTTGATTTTTGTTTACCGAGTCGTGAGCCTGACTCGACCTTGATCATCATAGAAAGAAGCATAAAATATATCCACCAGGATCAAAGACATAGTTTTCTTCCATCAAATAGCAGAGTCTTAAGGCGAACAAGGCAAGCCAAAGAAGAGTAGGCAAGGTTCCCTTAAGCAGTGATGGAGCACGGTGGAAGCAAGGGTGAAGTGGTGCAAGCATGTATTCAAAATTTCCAAAGAGTTTTCCTTTTATTTCGTCAGGTGGATACTGAGATGGCTTAATAATTTCAATATCGGGGTCGAAAACCTTTTCCTTTAAGGGAAAATAGCACTCAGGCTCAGCAGAGTGGGAAGAAGATCCGCGAAGAAGCACTACCTCGTCCTCAGAAGGGGGACAAAGAGGTGTTAACTAATACGTGCTGTGGATATTGGTGTCGACCGGTTTCTTCTCCTTTGAAAGAATGTTCTTCAAATCCAAAGTAGGATCAAGACGATAATCTTCAAAGTCCAAAGGAGGTGCATCACTCTCATGAGGGAAGTAAGTGTTGAGAAACATAGAGACATCTTCCTCAAATGATTAATCGTCCAAAGTAGGATCGAGTGATGGCGGAGGATCTTCATCATGTGAAGAATCGCTCGAAAGAGTATCAGCCTCATCAAAATCATCATATGTGGGCAGGTCGGGATACTCAGAAGTAAGGTCATCATAATCATCCGAATCTGAGCTAGAATCATCATCATAAGCATCAAAGACTGGTGGAGAACCATAAATGGGAGAAGCGTCCAAATTGGATAGAGAATCATCCACATCATCTTGAAAAAGTGGGTTATCGATGGAAGAATCGAATAGAGGATTGTTGTAGACAACAAAGTCATCATGCACATTAATCATATTCACTGATTCTCGTCCTCCAAAGGTTGTACTTGTAAGCTTCCCCATTTTAAAAACTTGTGCATCATCCCCAACTCTTAAGATTAACTCACCTTCGGCCACATCCACTAAAGCTCGTCCGGTTCTCAAGAATGGCCGACCAAGTATTAAAGGAATACGAGGGTCCATTTCATAATCAACAACGACAAAGTCGACCGGGAAAGTAAATGTGCCAACTTTAATGAACACGTCTTCGGCTATACCAACGCGGTAAGCGAGAGTGCGATTAGCAAGTTCAAGAGTCATCTTTGTTGGTGTGAGGTCGGGTAATGATAGTGTTTTCCAAACACTCAGTGGCATCAGATTAATACTAGCCCCGAGATCAGCAAGGGCAGTAAATTCTTCAGTTTTGTTGAACACGCAAGGCAACACAAAACGACCGGTATCTCCAAGCTTTTCCGGAAGTTCCTTAAGAATAACTGCAGAGCAGTTTTCATTTAAGCATGTGTTGGCGAGTTCAATCAGCTTCTCCTTCTTGTTAAGCAATTCCTTAAATGCTTTGACAAATTTGGGCATGTGGACAAGTGCTTCAAGAAAGCTAATGTTGAAGTTCATTTAAGAGATCATCTTCACATAGCGTGCCACTTCAGAGTCATCCTTGGTTAGCATTTTGGTCTTGCCTAAACGTAAAGGATAAGTGATATTGGGTTTGGGTGGTGAAGGTGCAGGTGTAGCAGGTAAAGGTTGAGATGTTGAAGGTTCCTTCCTAGAGACATCGTCATGGCGAGGCGGAGACGGTAATGGTGCACTAATACTAGGTGTAGGAGGAGTAGGGATAAATGGTGGTGGAGGAGGTGTAGATGATGGGGGTGGGATTGGTGGATCGACAATGGTAATTCCACTACGTGTAGTAATAGCACTCACATTAGCTCGCGTATTGGTGACGGTGTTTGAAGGTAGAGAACTCGAAGAAGAGGGTTGAGCGGCGGGCAAGAAACTAGCAAGCATATTCTTAATATCATTCGTCTGAGTGCTGAAGGAGGATTGAATATTATCTCGAAGCTCGGATCTAATCTCATTTCCTTGCTTGGTGATATCTCCTTTCAGATTGATAATTTGGCTCTATAGATTCTTGATTTGCTCACCGTGGGTTCTCATTATGGCTTCAACATCCGGATTACTGGGTGGGGTTTGTTGGGCGGGTGGGTGATAAGGATTAGAAGCTCTTGGTGGGATTTGGTTACTTCTATTGTAGTTGTTGGCGGGGTTTTGGTTTTGAGGAGAAAAACTGGGTGAAAGGTAGTTGTTTGATCGGTAACTCAGCAGATTTCTATCCCCTTGAGGTCGAGCTTGGTAATTATCCGGTGAATAATTACCATAAGCTGCATACACATTTTCCGGATTTCCTTGAGTCGAAGGACAATCGGTGTATGAGTGAGGACCGCCGCATGTTTCACAAGAAGGTGCAACTGCTTTAACTTGTTGTTGTTGTTGGTTTGAAGCGAGAAGCGTGATACTTTTGCTCATTTCAGTCATCATGCGTGTGACTTCGGTCATATCAGGGTTTGCTGAGGTAGAAGAGATATTTACTCTCGGGTTGTTCCTTGAAGAAGCAGAGGAATCCCAGTTTTTGTGGTGAGTAGTCATGTTCTCAATTAGCTCTCTACACTCCTCGGGTCTCCTTTTCATAAATGTGCCACCGGCGGCTGCATTAATCGTATCACGATCTCGAAAAGTCAATCCGTTGTAGAAAGTATCAATCAATGTGACTGGAAGCATGTTGTGGTTTGGGCAACGGTCGATCAAGACATTATATCTCTCCCAAGCATCAAAAAGAGATTCATCAGGATCTTGCATGAAACCGCTGATTTTATTGCGAAGGCTTGTGACCATGGATGGTGGAAAGTAGCGCGATAAAAAGCGTTGAGTCATATCATCCCAAGTGTGAATAGAATTCTTCGGGAGACGATCAAACCATTTCTCGGCATGATGTGATAAAGTATGTGGGAAGAGTTGTAGGCGAAGAACATCCATTGTGGCACCAGGCAACTTCATGCTTTGGGTGATTGTAATGAACTTGTCGAGGTGTTTGTTGGCATCATCATCAGGCATTCTGGTGAATGGATTAGTTTGCACTTGCTGAATCATGTGGTGCTTCAACGAAAACTCAGGAGCGTTGATTTGCATCGGCGCAATCGGTCCTCCTCGTCCAAACATGGTAGGTTGACAAAGTTCCACCATCGTCCGAAGATCGGGCTGTGGAAGAACATTGTTGTTATTGTTTAGGTGCGGTGGATTATTGTTGTTAACACCTGACATACTTAAATCTTCTCGAGTCTCGGGCTCTTGATAATTAGATGATCTAGTACGCATACACCTGAAAATGCAAAAGAAAAAGAAACCAAACACAAAGACAATATATATACACAATAAAGATAAAATCTTTTTGGATTTTTGAAATTTTAATTTTTATGGATTTTTAACAATATTTAATGTTTATGGTTTTTTGAATTTTGTTTTTTAAGCAAGAAAATAACGCTCACAAGTGAACGGATCCCAAAAAACAACGCGTCTTTCACAAAAAACCGTTAATCTTTACGAAAAGAGCCGGCAGCGGCGCCATTTAATACAAGGATTTTACCTAGTAAGAAATTATCGTTCTAGTGTTCTAATCGAATTGATTATTGGCTTTAAGTGCGACTCAGTCGTTCTTTGGTGGAACAAATAGTTGTGTCGTTGTAGTATATCAAAAGTGCAAAAACAATTAAAATAAAAGTGACTTAAAAGTAAATGGGTGTAAAAATTAAAACTAAATCTAATTAAAAGAAAGGGTGCAATATTTAAAAACTTTGAAAAGTAAAATAATAAAATGACAAAAGTTGAAAGCGTGACGGAAATTAAAATTAGACAAGAATTAAAATGAGAATTTAAAAATTAAACAAGACAAAACATGAAAAATACCCAAGATCGGAATATATTCCGATCTGGCTCACCGTCGGAATGTACTCACCCCCTGATCGGAATAAGGAATGGGTCTTATCGGAATAACTGTCACCCTTCCAATCGGAATACCACACTTACCTTTGATCGGAATGTTCACTTACCTTTGGTCGGAATGTGGATCGGAACCCTTGATAGGAATGTATCTTGGAATGCCAATCGGAATATGTCACCTTTTCACTGATCAGAATAACCAAGCTAGAACCCAGATCGGAATGTAACTACTTACCTTGATCGGAATGTACACAAATCCCTCCAATCGGAATGTTGTTAGGAATATCAAAACCCTTTTCTGATCACCCCAATCGGAATGATAAACCCTTTTCCGATTTGTCAGATCGGAATACGGAAGAAAAGGCACAAAATAAGCTAAACAAATAAGCTACTAATCAAATAAGCACAAGTCTAAAATCCTAAGGCAAACCGTATAAAAATAAGCTACTAGACTGAAATATTAAGACTTTTAAAACACGCAATGAATAAGCTTTACGAAAAACAACTTTTATATAAAAATAACTTTTATAAAAACTTTAAAAAACTTAAAGATGAACACAATAAGCTATAAAAATCAATGATCTAAAAAAATCATAAGCATAAAAACACAATCTTTAATCAAATAAGAAACACAATAAGCATGTAAACAACAAGATCAAGCAAGAAATAAAGGTAGAATGAGAGATCAAACAAGTAAAGTAAAGGTGCAATAAAGATAAAAGTAACATACTTGAAAATTAAGGTGCAAGACAAGGTAAGTAAAGGTGCAATAAAATAAATGTGCAAGGTAATTAAATGTGCATAAAAGTAAAGGTGGAAGAACTAGTGTCACTCTAGCCAACAAAATGAAAATGATTAACATCTAATCTATATATAGGGGAGGATTAGGAAGCTTCCTCCCCTCCTTCATTTTCTCTTAATTGCATCATTAGGTCATTCCTTCTTAATCTCTTTGTTAATTGCACCATTAGTCCTTAAGCCTTTAAATCTTATTTAATCTTGGACTTAAATGACTCTTGGCTCGGGATTTCTTTGAACTCGTCTTTTAATTCTTCAATAAATTAGACTTGAGTTTTTCGGCTTTTGATAAACATCCGTCTTTTGACTTTTTCTTCGATAAATCTTCAGAATTGGTCTTGGACTTCCGTTCTTTTTCCACTCTTGACTTCTCGACTTCATCTTTCATCTTTTTCTTCAATAAAAGCCCGTAAATGCGGTGTGTTCTCCACTTTTCACAATTTCGTCCTAAATCACAACAAAAACACAAACCACGCATAATTCCGACATGAAAGACATAAAATACACGTTTTGGCTCGGTTATTATTGTAATTAAGTGGTAGAAAAGATGGGTGTTTTCACACCTATCAAGAACTATCCCCTCTTTTGGGTCATTTGTGCACGGTTTTCCTAAACCGTCGTACTTACCCTACTTACGCTCTTTTTCCTAAAAGACGTATTTCTACAACTATCATTTTGGCGCCGCTGCCGGGGAGCGTGTTGTGTTTATTATTTGAATAATTGTTTTTTTATACTAGCCATAATAGCTATTTGTATTAGTAGCACTCTACGAATACGTATTATCGGTTTTTCGTTTTTGTATGAATATTACTATATTGTATACGTAGAAAAATAAATTCACAAGTACTCCAAAAGTGTGAAAACACAACCTGATTGGGAGGTCATTACTCAATCATTGTATTCGAATCTCAAACAAAGAAAAATGGCAAAATAGATAATTACTTTCGTGAAGCTTAATTTTGACAGACACAAACTATAAGATGGGTATAAGGCGGGTATTATAAAATATACCCTAAGGAAAAAGGCTCTTAAGTGCTTCGCGCCACCTCGTTTCCCCGCTTGCTTGTGCGTGTTTAGATAAAAAGGGCTAATCGAGGGTTTGCCAACCAAAGTATTATCTAAGTATCATATATATTTTCTTGGTTTCATTTGATTAAACCCTCTTGAACGTTTTGGTGTTCCACCAACGTTCTAAAGTCATCGAAGGCGTTCACTTCACGTGATCGTTTTCATTCCTTCAGGCTCCTTTAATCAAGAGATTTGAATTAAAGGAGAGATTTGTAGATTTTTGTCTACTTAATACATTCACCAAAATCCAAAAAAGGTAAAAACAATCAAAAACCACAAAAAAATTGGAAAAATTAAAAACACCAAAAAGAATCTTCTTTGCTCATCCCCACGTTGTACGTGACGTTTATGCTTACTCGTAATCAAGCAAGACGTGCACGTAAACGAAAAAACCGAAAGGAGACCACACCTAATCTTTCTAGTGAGGAGTCTCCTATTGACGAACCTATCGTAGAAGAAGAACCAATCATGACTAGTCGAACTATGATGGAGTTACTTCAAGCACCCACCGAGGGTTATGGAGAGGCTATTGTGATTCCCACCATCCTTGCGGAGAATTTTGAAGTGAAAACGGGTTTGTTGTCGATGATCCAAAACAACAAATTCCGTGGTGATGAAAAGGACAACCCGCACAACCATATCCGCCAATTCAATCGTCTTACCGCCACTTGCAAATTTAAGGATGTTTCTAATGATTCGATTAATATGATGCTTTTTCCGTATTCCTTAGCGGGGCCCGCTAAAATTTGGTTAGAGAAAGAGCCACCCAATTCTATATTGACGTGGAAGGATCTCGTTTCAAAATTTGTGAACCAATTTTTCCTGCCCTCTAAGACTACGCATTTGAAAAACGAGATTTCAAAATTTTCACAAGAATTTAATGAGAGTTTTTCTACGGCTTGGAATCGGTTTAAGGAAATTTTACATGAGTGTCGTCATCACGGTTTTTCCGAATTGCATCAAATTGACACGTTTTATAATGGTTTGAATGATCATGAGAGAGATTATCTTAATTCCGCCGCGGGTGGTAATTTTTTGTGTAAAACGGTTGAGGAAGCGTTGTTGATTATTGAGAATAGATCTAAGGTGTATAGTCCTAGTAACACATCGAGTGTTCGTAAGGCTTCGTCTTCGGCTTCACCTTCATTGTCCAATACCATCGATGCTTGCCAAATTGAGGCGAACTTGGAAAACAAAATCTTTGATAAGCTTAAAGGTCTTTTAATTAAATTCAAATTTGGTGAACAAAGTGCTCCCGCTACGGCTAAAGCGGTTGAGGTTTCATGCATGTATTGTGGCAAAGGTCATGATTTCTCCAAGTGCATTACCAACGGTGGTAACACTTCGAGTGCCTACGCGGCCACGGGAACTTACAACCAAAACGGTCAAGTTACCCGCTCTAATCAAATGACTCCACCAGGTTTTGCTCCCAATCAAAATGCTAACAACAACTATCGAAACAATCAAGTTGGTTACAAAAACAATTACAAGGGTAACAACTATGGGAATCAAGGGGCTAATAACAATCAAGTTTCAAACAAAAATCAAAACAATGATTTTCAAAACAACAACAAAAGTTTGCAAACTTTGAAAGATCTTCCAAATTAATTTGTTGAATACGCAAATGGAAACGATGCTAGGTTTGATAATATTCAAAGAGAGATCATTAGCCTAAGATCCGAGTTTAAGAATGACTTGAAAAAGGAGTTGGAAAATGAGTTAGCAAATGAGCTTAAGATCCATACAAACAAAATGGAGGGAAATGTAACTAAGTTACAACAAAACCAACAAAAAATGGAACAAGGGCAACATGAAATAAAACAAGAGATGCTTAAGGCCGATAAGAGGCAATCTATGTTTGAGGATAAAATTTCATCCATGTTTGAGGCTATAATGTGCAAACCGTCTTCGAGTAGTCTTCCTAGCAACACCATATCGAACCCTAAGGGAGAGATGAAAGTGATTACCACACGAAGTGGTAAGACACTTTAGGAACCTGATAGGTGTGAAAACACCCTTCCTTTTACCACTTATTCCTTGCTAAAACAAGACCAAAACGCGTATTTAATATCATTTGTTTGGAATTATGCGTGGTTTTTGTATTTATTGTGTTTTCAGAGTCAACCGGATGAATATTGAAGAAAACATGGGATTGCACGGGTTTTATCGAAGAAAAAAACTCAAGACGAAGTCTATTGTCCAAGAGATGCAAAAGATTTGAAGTCATTGGGCCTATTTGAAGATTTATCGAAGAAAAGGGCCAAAGATGGAAGATTCATATATGTCGAAGAACTCGAGTCTATTAAACAAAAGATTATAAGACGAGTTGGAATTATTCACCGACACTTCTCAAAATCCAAAGTCGGAAACGTTTATTTAAAGAAACGTAAAGACTAAAGAAGAAAGAAGAAGAGAAGCCCATGTACAAGCCCATTTACAAGCCCACAAACAACACCTATAAATAGGCCTTCTCACAAATTTTGGGAGTTAGTTTTTTAGTCTAGTTTCATTTTTCATTGTGTAGTTTTTAGAGAGAGAAAGTTCCCAACTTTCTCTCACTAAATTTTTCATCTTTTCTTTCTTTTAATTTTGCAAGTTTAAGCTTTTTGTATTTGAATTTCCTTTAATCAAGTTAAAGTTTAAGCTTTGTGTTCTTAAATCTCCTTCTACATTTCTTAATCTTGCTTAATTTTTGATCCGAACCCTTAATCTTGATCCGAATCCTTCATGATTCGTGATTGAATTTGAGGTTTTGTGTTAAGAAAGTTCATTTCTTTCATTCCCACATAAGCTTTTAGACGTTCAAGCCTATAAGCTCTCGATGCTTATTGGGTTATTCGTTTAATTTGGCTTATTTACTTTCTAAGTTTTCCTAAAGATTCATTATTCGTAAGTTTGTTTTGTGGAAGTTTGAATGTTTTAGATTTCAAAAGTTTTGGAATTTGTGCTTATTTACCCTTTTAACAGTTTGAAAATGCTTATTGGTTACTGCTTAATTGCTTAAGCTTATTTTCCTTGTCGGACGCCTTTTCCATCGTAGGAGGGTTTTACTTGGTCCTGATCTTGTTACGATTGCATAGACTGCGATCTGGGTTCCTTCCCTGGTACGATCCATGCCCACGATCACGCATTGCGATCTGGGGTGCGATCGGGTCTCTTTTCCCTGCTTTAATCGCATTGAGTGCGATCTTTGTGTTACGATCCGGAACCACGATCAAAGACCACGATCACTAGTTGCGATCGTGGTTGCGATCTGGTAGTACGATCGCCCCTCCCATCGTACTAGAGAGTACGATCCTATCTCTCTTGTTATCATCGCAGTGAGTGCGATCTGTTCTTCTTTTTGCGATCGCATCGAGTGCGATCGGTGAATACGATCCATCATATTGTTTGGGGTACGATCGCGTTGCGATCTGGAGGACTGTTTGAGTACGATCGTATTACGATCGGACTTAGGCCTTTGTTTCGTTCTTGCTTAACTTTCAAATCTAGTTTTTCCCGCTCTTTTACTTAGTTTATTTTAAACATGTTTTTAAGTTTTTGAATTTTTAAATTTTAATTTCCAAAGTTGCACGCTCTTATTTGTAGTTTAATTTTAAGACTTCTATTTTACTCAACAACAAATTTTAATTACTTGCATTTAGTTTAAAAATTAGATAAGCAAATAAACCAACCCCTTTTTAGTAACCAAGAACAACTATTCCACATTGAACCGTGATCAATTAGAGAAGATTCCGAGACATAATCTGAACCCCAAATAAAAATCATGTATCAAATGGCGCGGCTGCCGGCTCTTCTCGTTAAGATTAACAGTTTTTTGTGAGAACTTGGATTTTGGGATCCGTTCGCCGTGAACGTTACTTTTTCATCATCAACAATTTTCAAAAATCCTAAAAAATATAAAATTTTCAAAAATACAAAAAAAAATTAAAAAAATTAAAAAACCAAAAAAAAAACCAAAAATATTTCTTGTTTGCTTTGTTAGTTCTTTTGCAGGTGCATGCGTACACGATCAACGTCTTATCAAGATCCTGAGCCTCTCGAAGACTTAGACATGGCCGGTGTACACAACAACAATAACAATACACCTCAAAACAACAACAATAACAATCCACCTCTAAACAACAATAATAACAACAATGAACCTCTACCAGACAATCGCCCTATGATTGAACTTTTGCAAGCACATGTAGAGGGCAACAATGATCCAATTGTCATACCCGCGATTGCAGCCAACAACTTTGAGCTTAAATCCGGCTTTATTCAGATGGTCTCTGCTCAACCATTCTTGAGGCGTACCATTGATGGTCCTCATGACCACATCAAAAGGTTCCTGCAACTCACAAATACGGTTAAATTCAATGGTGTTCCACAAGAGGTAATCCGTTTACAACTTTTTCCTTTCTCCTTAGAGGGACAAGCCCGGCATTGGCTTGCAAAGTAACCGCCACAAAGTATTCTTACATGGACGGATTTGGAGACCAAATTTATCAACTACTTTTTCCCACCCTCTCGTACTACCGCTTTGCGGAATGAAATTATTAATTTTGAACAAAAGTACGATGAGTCTTTTAGTGAATCTTGGGACGGTTTTAAAGACCTTTTAAGAAAGTGCTCACAACATGGTTTTACCAAAGTGCACCAAATTAGTACTTTTTATAATGGTTTAAGCATGAATGACCAAGATTCACTAAATAGTGCCTCGGGGGGTAATATTTTGGTTAAGACTTCTAATGCCGCTTGGGATATTATTGAAAATAAGTCTCGTGTGCAAACGAAGATTGTTCGGACCAATGCCGCTAGTGCTAGTACTAGTGACAACGACAAGAGACTTGACAAAATTACGTCGCTTCTTGAATCACTTGTTACCCACACCGCTAACAATACCAACAGCATCAACGCTAAAAACGCTCAAGACGCTCAAGTCAATGCTGTTAGCCAACCATGTGAAATATGCGGGGGGTCCTCACTCTTACACCACTTGTACCACCACCCAAGACTACCCTTCTGAGAATGTGAATGCAGCATACGGTACCTATCCTCCGGCCGCTTATCAAGCTCGTCCTCAAGGAGATCGTAACTTGCTTAGCTACCGCTCAAACAACTTTCTTTCACCACCCGGTTTTCCTCCTAACAACCCAAACCAACAACAAAACCTCAATCACCCTCGTCAACAACAACCTCGTGCACCATACCAACCACCTCACAAACAACCATATCCACCTCAAAGAAACAACCAAGTTTACCAACAACCTGCTTATCAACCACCCGCCTACAATGCTCCTCCCAACCAACCCACCGCATTACCCCAAGATATTGGAACCTACATGAGGACTAATGATGTGATCGTGGACAATCTCCAGCGGGAAGTGCTCAACTTGAAAGCAGACATGGTGAAACAAGGGAACGATCTTCGAGCTGATATGACAAACACTTTGGCAAGTCAAACGAATGACTTAAGGAACATGATGGCTAGTTTCTTCCAAGGTAATCAATCCTCTTCTTCGGGTACTCTTCCGAGTAACACCGTTGCGAATCCAAGAGGGGAGATGAAAGCAATCACCACTCGCAGTGGCAAAGGTACCAAGGAACCCGAGCTTCCTATACCTCCACCAGTGATTGTGACTAAGGAAAACGAGTCACCTGCTCCTATTCCTCAACCTTCTACTTCCCCAACTTCTCCACCTCTTACTTCTACCCCTCCTCCACCCAAGGATGTGAGTGATCCTTCGATCCCAAAGCCTTCCTCTTCTTCCGATATACCTTATCCCTCAAGGTTGAGGAAAGAGAAGCTCAAAAGCAAGGACGATATTCAGGTTTCGAACTTCCTCAAAATGTTTAAACAATTGAATTTTAACATCTCCTTCGTTGAGGCTCTCGCTCACATGCCTAAGTATGCGAAAATGTTCAAACATCTTCTTAATGACAAGGAAAAGCTTCTTGATATCGCTAACACCAAACTTAATGAGAATTGCTCTGCAGTGCTCTTAAGGAAATTGCCAACCAAGCTTGGTGATCCAGGTCGCTTCTTAATCCCATGCAACTTCCCGGGAGTAGAGAATTGCATGGCCCTAGCCGATCTAGGTGCCAGTATTAACTTAATGCCCTTAAGCGTTTGGAAGCAATTATCTCTCCCTGAGCTAGTCCCCACCAAAATGACTTTGGAATTAGCTAACCGTACGGTTGCTTATCCAGTGGGGATAGCCGAAGACGTCTTTGTAGGAGTCGAAAAATTCACTTTTCCTGCCGATTTCGTCGTGGTCGACTACGATATGGACCCTCGTGTACCATTAATCGTTGGACGTCCATTCTTCAGGACCGGTCGCACTTTCATCGATGTTGAAGCGGGTGAGCTTATCATGAGAGTGGGTGACGATAAAATCGTTTTCAACATGGGAAAGCTTTCTAAACAGCCTTATTCATACGAGAGTGTTAATTGTATCGACGTTCTTGATGAGGCTTGTGAAGAACACTTCAAAGATGCTTGTAAAAGTATTCCTACCTCTCTTCCCAATGTTGAGACCGTTTCCTCTATTGATTCATCACTATCTCTATTTGGAGAAAGTGATTTCCTTTGGAAAGATTTGGAAGCCACCATGGGAGATGTGAACTTAGAACATGACGATTCTCCCACCGATTAGGATGAAGATATTCGTCTCATTGAGAACCTTATCAAAGAGGACCATATTTCTCCACCATCTCCCAAGGATATTGCTATCGATGAACCGACTTTGAATCCGCCTCCCCTTGAAAATCCTCCGGATTTAGAACTTAAGGATTTTCCGCCCCATCTCGAGTACGTGTTCCTTGAAGATAAGAAGAAGTCGCCCGTCATCATTGCTAAGGACTTGAAAGAAGAAGAGAAATCTCGCCTCATCGCCGTGCTTAAAGAACATAAGAAGGCAATCGCTTGGAAAATTTCCGATATCCGCAGAATTGATCCAAACTTTTGTACTCACAAGATTCACATGGAATATGACTTTAAACCAGCAATCCAGAGCCAAAGAAGGGTTAATCCTCGCATTCATGACATCATCAAATAAGAGGTTATCAAACTTCTTGACGCCGGCTTGATTTACCCTATCTCGGATCCGCCTTGGGTAAGTCCCGTCCATTGTGTGCCCAAGAAGGGCGGAATAACCGTTGTTCCTAATGAACACAACGAGTTGATTCCCACTCGTCTCGTTACTGGGTGGAGAGTTTGTATCGGCTATCGCAAACTCAATGATGTCACGAGAAAAGATCACTTTCCTCTTCCTTTCATGGATCAAATGCTCGAGCGTCTAGCTGGTAATGACTATTACTGCTTTTTAGATGGTTTCTCCGGGTATTTTCAAATTCCCATCGATCCCAAAGACCAAGAAAAGACCACATTCACTTGTCCCTACGGAACATTTGCTTACAAACGTATGCCTTTTGGTTTATGCAATGCTCCTGGGACGTTCCAAAGGTGTATGATGGCTATCTTCCATGACATGTTTGAAGAAACAATGGAAGTATTCATGGATGATTTCTCGGTTTATGGCGATTCTTTCTCTGCTTGCCTTGCCAATTTAGAACGTATGCTTAAGCGGTGTGAAGACACTCGCCTTGTTCTTAATTAGGAAAAATGCCATTTCATGGTAAAAGAGGGCATCGTGCTAGGACACAAGATCTCCAAAGCCGGTCTTAAAGTGGACCGTGCTAAAGTCGACGTTATTGCAAAATTGCCTCCACCTTCAACCGTGAAGGGTGTGAGAAGTTTCCTTGGTCATGCGGGCTTCTACCGTCGCTTTATCAAAGATTTTTCTAAAATCACTCGCCCGATGATCCACCTCTTGGAAAAAGATACTCCTTTTATCTTTTCCAAAGAGTGTATTGAAGCCTTCAACCTTCTTAAGGATAAGCTAACAAAGGCACCGGTCTTGGTTACCCCTAATTGGGAACTGCCTTTCGAGTTGATATGCGATGCTACCGACTTTGCTATTGGAGCGGTTTTGGGCCAACGAGTGAATAAACACTTCCAACCGATCCATTACGCAAACAAGACAATGACGGGGGCTCAATTGCATTACACGACAACCAAAAAAGAGCTTTTAGCTGTTGTCTATGCTTTTGAAAAGTTTCGCCCCTATCTTGTCCTTTCTACCACAATCGTTTATACCGATCATTCCGCGTTGAAGTACTTGTTAACTAAACAAGATTCTAAGCCAAGGCTTCTTCGCTGGGTTTTGCTACTTCAAGAATTTAAAATCGAAATTCGTGATAAAAAAAGGAGCTGAAAACCTAGCCGCGGATCATCTCAATAGACTTGAGGATCCTTTTCAAGGGGATCATCCAAACAAAGAGATCAATGACTCTTTTCACCTGGAGACCTTAATGACTATCAACTCGAGTAATGATGAAGCCCCGTGGTTTGCGGACATTGCAAACTACTTGGCGGGTGGAATCCTCATCGACGGGTTAACATCCCAGCAAAAGAAAAAGTTCTTCAAAGACATTAAGACTTACTTTTGGGATGACCCGTATCTATTCAAACAATGTGCTGATTTGATTATTCGTCGATGTGTTGATGGACCAGCAGCTTTAGACATTCTCGAAGCTTGCCACAAAGGACCCACCGGTGGTCCCTTTGGTCCCAACTACACAGCCAAAAAAGTGTTTGACTCGGGATTTTATTGGCCCATCATTTATCGTGATGCTCACGAGATGGTTAAACATTGTGATGCTTGCCAAAACAAGGCAAGATCACACATAAAGATGAGATGCCTCAAAATTTCATACAAGAATGTGAAATCTTTGATGTTTGGGGTATCGACTTTATGGGGCCATTCCCTTCATCTAAAGGAAACAAATACATCCTTGTTGCCGTTGACTATGTTTCTAAATGGGTTGAAGCCAAAGCTTTACCCACTAATGACGCAAGGGTGGTTTATAACTTTTTGAAATTGCTATTCGCTATATTCGGTGTGCCTCGTGCCATTATTAGTGATCGCGGGACTCATTTTTGCAATGACCAATTCGCAAGAGTCATGGCTAAGTATGGTGTCAATCATCGTCTTTCCACCGCATACCACCCACAAACTAATGGCCATGCTGAAATCTCTAACCGAGGATTAAAGCGAATTCTTGAAAGAACCGTGGGAGAGCATCGTACCTCATGGGCCGATAAACTTGATGATGCTCTGTGGGCTTTTCGTACCGCATACAAGACTCCGATTGGTTGTACACCATATCGTCTCGTATACGGGAAAGCATGCCACCTCCCCATTGAGTTGGAGCATAAGGCTTACTGGGCCTTGAAGTGGGCTAATTTCGATATCAACAAAGCCGGTGACCTACGCAAGATCCAACTCAATGAGCTTAATGAACTCCGGAATGAGGCTTATGAAAATTCATTGATCTATAAGGAAAAGACTAAGCTCATTCACGACTCTAAGATTAAAAACCGAGAGTTCCAAGTTGGAGACAAAGTTTTGCTCTTTAACTCTCGGTTGAAAATCTTTTCGGGCAAGCTGAAATCTTGTTGGTCCGGCCCATTCACCATTGCCCAAATTTTTCCATATGGTACTCTCGAGCTCACTCAACCTAATGGACCTAATTTTAAGGTGAATGGCCAACGAGTGAAGTTGTACTTTGGTGAGGACATCTCTCAAGAGATGATTCCATCCCTCACCACGTTTCCCATGAACTAATTTTGGGTCGAGTCAGGCTCGTGACTCGGTTATCAAAAAAAGCGCTCCTCGGGAGGCAACCCGAGTATCTATCCTTTTCCGTTTTAACCTCCTAAGTGTAGGGGGACCTCTATAGTTTTTTGTGTTTGTGTGGTGATGTGATTACAGGGATGAATGCACTTTTGGAACCTTTGAAGAACCGTGCTCCCGTGTTATCCGAAATCCGGTTCTATCTCTCAACTATCGTGATTCAATTTTCTTCATACTCACATTTGAAATTGATCACGTTAGTCGTCTCTTCCTTAACTTGATTTAACCAACGTGCACAATGTCATAAGTGTAGGGGATACTTTTCCCACATGCTTAAACATTGAGGACAATGTTTATCTTAAGTGTAGGGGGACTTCTATCGAAGTTTTAAGTGGACTTTTCCATAAAAATGCCTTCATTTAACCAGAAAATCATTTTTTCCAGCATTTTTCAAATTTTTAATTAACTTTGGCCATATAGTCGTAATTTTTAAATTTTTATCATTGCTTTCATATGTATATATCCCGCAATAAATTCAAAAATATTAATAAAGTGGTGTAGCTAGTTTTGAAATCTTTGACATATTGGGCCCGTTGCGATTATTTTGACTCAACCCGAATAGACTTATCCAAGTTTATTCTAGCTAGTATCCTTAACCATGTAGACCTTAATTGGAATATTAGGCTAATCATCCACAAGTCTCATTACTTGAGATTTTAAATTGTGGAGAACGAGAAATGATAGAGTCAATTATAAGTCGGTATTCTTGCACAAGCTCACTTGGTGTAATTATTTGCCTATTCTCCCATCACTTGCTAATAATTTATCTGCAATAAGTAAGGTCGTACGATTTGAAAATTTACTTAGCTTCTAGCCCAAGATCGTTTAAAAGTTGCTCGGTAATGATAAGAGTTCATAGCCAAGGCATAACTTATGAAGCGGGGCGCGAAGATTGGCGAGTCCGAAAAGGCCCTAACAAGGCATGAGGATTCCATTTTATTGCTAAAGATCCAAGGTGATGTGAAAAGAATTATTCCCAAAATAAATATGAAGGATCAAGACTCACGATGAAAAGCAATCAACTCCCATAAAGATCATGGAGAAGTCTATCCGAAAAGACCCTAACAAGGTATGAGGATAAATAGATCCAAGTCCGAAAAGGAGGCGGATCGTTGTATCTCAAAATCCCAATTAGCGATTGAAGAAATAATCATGAAGTCGTGGTCAACAAAGTTGGAGTACCCCTCAAAAGTCTCCAAGTGAAGAAACTCTATTACGAAGAGAAGACCATTATCTCAAGAACGTCTCTCAAGATATGAAGTATGAAGTACATGCCAAATATCGGCCCGAGAAAGGTCTCAAATCGTGAAGCGAGTTATGCCAAAATATGAACTTTTTGATATCCCGAGAAGCAGTTGTAAGAGATTTTGTCCTTTAGCTAACTATTGATCAAATCGTTCTACTTTGATTTCAGCCTAAATAAACTATCGAAATAAGTCCAAAAATGCATCTTCATGATCATTCTTTGACAAAAATAAAATATAAGAGATACACCTAGGAATAAGGGGGTTTAAGCATATAATTAAGCCATGTGTGTAAGTGTTTGATTTGCTAACTTATAATAACAATGATCTCATTTTTAAGCTTAGTTTGGGGCATGTGAAACTTGAGGGTGATAAATCTTCGCAGCACCAAAGCCCTAATGTAAGTCCTTGATCTCTTTGCAAGTTATTTCTATATAGCTATTTTCAAGTGAAAATGGTTTTCTATCCTTCTGTTTACTTTAAAGTTTGAATTTCTCTTAGTACTTTAATTTTTGTTTAGTAGTATTTTAATAAGGCCAAGGTTGATTGATTATGAGAGAAGTGTAAATTTGCTTTATCACTAAGCATTGCATGAGGGCATGGCAATGGTTAAGTGTAGGGGATTTGATAGGTGTGAAAACACCCTTCCTTTTACCACTTATTCCTTGATAAAACAAGACCAAAACGCGTATTTAATATCATTTGTTTGGAATTATGCGTGGTTTTTGTGTTTATTGTGTTTTCAGAGTCAACCGGATGAATATTGAAGAAAACATGGGATTGCACGGGTTTTATCGAAGAAAAAGACTCAAGACGAAGTCTATTGTAAAAGAGATGCAAAAGATTTGAAGTCATTGGGCCTATTTGAAGATTTATCGAAGAAAAGGGCCAAACATGGAAGATTCATATATGTCGAAGAACTCGAGTCTATTAAACAAAAGATTATAAGACGAGTTGGAATTATTCACCGACACTTCTCAAAATCCAAAGTCGGAAACGTTTATTTAAAGAAACGTAAAGACTAAAGAAGAAAAAAGAAGAGAAGCCCATGAACAAGCCCATTTACAAGCCCACAAACAACACCTATAAATAGGCCTTCTCCTCACAAATTTTGGGAGTTAGTTTTTTAGTCTAGTTTCATTTTTCATTGTGTAGTTTTTAGAGAGAGAAAGTTCCCAACTTTCTCTCACTAAATTTTTCATCTTTTCTTTCTTTTAATTTTGCAAGTTTAAGCTTTTTGTATTTGAATTTCCTTTAATCAAGTTAAAGTTTAAGCTTTGTGTTCTTAAATCTCCTTCTACATTTCTTAATCTTGCTTAATTTTTTATCCGAACCCTTATTCTTGATCCGAATCCTTCATGATTCGTGATTGAATTTGAGGTTGTGTGTTAAGAAAGTTCATTTCTTTCGTTCCCACATAAGCTTTTAGACGTTCAAGCCTATAAGCTCTCGATGCTTATTGGGTTATTCGTTTAATTTGGCTTATTTACTTTCTAAGTTTTCCTAAAGATTCATTATTCGTAAGTTCGTTTTGTGGAAGTTTGAATGTTTTAGATTTCAAAAGTTTTGGAATTTGTACTTATTTACCCTTTTAACAGTTTGAAAATGCTTATTGGTTACTGCTTATTTGCTTAAGCTTATTTTCCTTGTCGGACGCCTTTTCCATCGTAGGAGGGTTTTACTTGGTCCTGATCTTGTTACGATTGCATTGACTGCGATCTGGGTTCCTTCCCTGGTACGATCCACGCCTACGATCACGCATTGCGATCTGGGGTGCGATCGGGTCTCTTTTCCCTGCTTTAATCGCATTGAGTGCGATCTTTGTGTTACGATCCGGAACCACGATCAAAGACCACGATCACTAGTCGCGATCGTGGTTGCGATCTGGTAGTACGATCGCCCCTCCCATCGTACTAGAGAGTACGATCCTATCTCTCTTGTTATCATCGCAGTGAGTGCGATCTGTTCTTCTTTTTGCGATCGCATCGAGTGCGATCGGTGAATACGATCCATCATATTGTTTGGGGTACGATCGCGTTGCGATCTGGAGGACTGTTTGAGTACGATCATATTACGATCGGACTTAGGCCTTTGTTTCGTTCTTGCTTAACTTTCAAATCTAGTTTTTCCCGCTCTTTTACTTAGTTTATTTTAAACATGTTTTTAAGTTTTTGAATTTTTAAATTTTAATTTCCAAAGTTGCACGCTCTTATTTGTAGTTTAATTTTAAGACTTCTATTTTACTCAACGACAAATTTTAATACTTGCATTTAGTTTAAAAATTAGATAACCAAACAAACCAACCCCTTTTTAGTAACCAAGAACAACTATTCCACTTTGAATCGTGATCAATTAGAGAAGATTCCGAGACATAATCTGAACCCCAAATAAAAATCTTGTATCAGAACCGAGTCCTCAACCAATTACTCCAACGGTGGAGGAAATTAAGGAAGAACCCGTGGTGGTGGTCGAAAAGGCGCATGTCCTAATCCCACGAAGTACCGCTCATGCCACACCTACGGTTGATCCATTACCACAATTGGAACCCGAGATTCCAAAGGCTATGCTTATGCCTCAACCCACACCACCTTTGCCCTATCCATCTAGACTTAGAAAGGAGAAACATCAAGAGCGCGACAATTACCAATTTGAGCTTTTGATGAAAATGTTTCGTGACGTGCATTTCAATGTGAGTTTTGCCGATGCTTTGGTCATGATGCCTCGATTTTCCGCTAACTTTAAGAGTATGTTAAACAACAAGGAGAAATTGCAACAATTGTCTAGTTGTTCCTCGGTTTATCTTAACCGCATACCTCAAAAAGTCGGTGATCCCGGTAAATTTTTGATTCCATGTGCAATCCAAGATATGGAAGAATGCTATGCCTTGGCCGATCTTGGTGCTAGTATTAACTTGATGCCACTTGCAATCTTCAAGTCTCTCAATCTTTCTAATCTTACTCCTTCACTAATGTCTATCGAATTGGCTGATCATTCCACTATTCCCGCATGTGGATTGGCCGAAGACGTTTTTGTGAAAGTCGGAAAGTTCTATAATCCGGTAGACTTTATCGTTTTCGATATTCCCACGGATCCTCAAGTTCCTCTTATTTTAGGTCATTCGTTTTTAGATACGTCTATGGCATTGATTGATGTGCATGCTAGAAAGATCACCTTACGTTTCAACAACGAGGAACTTGTTATAAACGCAACTTAAAATTCTCCAATTTCTCATGTTTATTCCGTTGCAACCATAAACCTCGTTGATATGATCGACGTTGTTTGCGAGGAATTTTCACAAGAAGTTTTAGGTTTTGGTGACGATGAAAATAGTGGCAATCCCAATATGCTTGATCTCATTCTTGATAATTCGACACCATCCTTCACTCCATTTGAAGGTGGTGGTTATACGTTGGAAGAATTTGATGTTCCACGTACTTGTGACGAAGACCTCGACAACGATGAGGACTTCTCGATTATCAAGGATTTTCTTAACGATTTCCCATTTCCTCCACCCGAGGAGGTTATGAGTATCGAGCCCAAATATTCAATTGAGGAACCACCAATCCTCGATTTGAAAGATTTACCTCTTCATCTTGAATACGTATTTTTGGAGGAGGACGACAAGTTGCCGGTTATTATTGCGAAAGATCTTTCGAATGATGAAAAAACCGCACTTGTCGATGTTCAAAAGGATCACAAAGGGGAAATTGCGTGGAAACTATCTGACATTAAGGGGATCGATCCCAAATTTTGTACCCACAAAATCTTAATGGAGGAAGACTACATACCCGCAATCCAATGTCAAAGGAGGGTGAACCCTAAAATTCACGACGTCATCAAAAAGGAAGTCCTAAAACTCCTTGACGCGGGAATGATTTACCCTATTTCCGATAGCCCTTGGGTGAGTCCTATTCATTAAGTCCCTAAGAAGGGAGGAATGACCGTTGTGCCAAACGATGCCAACGAGTTAATTCCAACTAGACTCGTGACCGGTTGGAGGGTGTGCATCGACTATCGTAAGTTGAATGACGCCACTCGTAAAGACCATCTCCCTTGCCCTTCATGGAGCAAATGTTGGAGCGTCTTGCGGGAAACGATTTCTATTTCTTTTTAGATGGTTTTTCCGGTTACTTCCAAATCCCCATCGATCCTCATGATCAAGAAAAAACTACGTTTACATGTCCATATGGAACGTTTGACTATCGTAGAATTCCATCCGGAATTTGCAATGCACTGGGAACCTTTCGAAGGTGCATGATGGCTATTTTTAATGACATGATCGAGAAGACGATGGAAGTCTTTATGGATGATTTTTCCGTGTTTGGTTATTCGTTCACTTCGTGTTTGTCGAATCTTGAAAGAATGTTAAAATGTTGTGAGGAAACCAACCTTGTGCTTAATTGGGAAAAGTGTAATTTTATGGTTAAGGAAGGAATCGCCTTAGGGCACAAGGTTTCGAAAGCGGGGATTGAGTTTGATAAAGCTAAAGTAGACGTCATCGCCAAATTACCTCATCTCAAAACGGTTAAGGGAGTTAGGAGTTTCCTAGGCCACGCGGATTTTTATCGTCGATTCATCAAGGATTTTTCAAAGATTTCTCGACCTATTACACATCTCCTCGGAAAAGATGCTCCTTTTGTCTTTAACGAAGATTGTGTACGAGCCTTTGAAATCCTTAAGAGGAAACTTACCGAAGCTCCCATTCTTGTTGCTCCCAATTGGAACCTCCCCTTTGAGCTCATGTGTGATGCTAGTGACTACGTTATTGGGGCCGTTTTGGGGCAACGTCATGAAAAACACTTCTTGCCTATCCACTATGCTAGCAAGACGATGATGGAGGCTCAACTTAAATACACTACAACAGAAAAGGAATTCCTTGCCGTGGTATATGCATTTGATAAATTCCGACCTTATCTCGTCTTGACTCGATGCATAGTGTATATGGATCATTCGGCTATCAAGTATCTCATGGCTAAACAAGATGCAAAGCCGATATTACTTCGTTGGATTCTCCTCCTACAAGAATTTGATGTCGAAATCCTTGACAAAAAAGGAGCCGAGAATCTAGCGGCCGATCATCTTTCTCGTTTGGAAGATCTTCACCAAAGTGTTTATGAGCCAAAGGAAATCGCCGAAACATTTCCTCTCGAGACACTTGGTGTAGTAAATTCTAAGCTTGATTCATCCGCCCCATGGTTTGCAGACATCGCAAATTACCATGCGGGGAACTTCATCATTAAGGGTATAACGACTCAACAAAAACGAAAATTCTTTCGTGACGTCAAGTTCTATTTTTGGAACGACCCTTATCTATTTCGTACTTGTGCGGATCAAATTATTCGACGTTGTGTTTTTGGTACCGAAGCTTCTAACATCCTTAGAGCTTGTCACGAGGGACCCACGGGTGGTCATCACGGTGCTAATCTCACGACTAAGAAGGTGTTTGATGCCGGTTTCTTTTGTCCTACTATTTACCGAGATGCACATGCACTTGTGAAGTTATGTGACTCATGCTAACGACAAGGAAAACCTCACAAAACGATGAAATGCCACAAAATATCATCCAAGTGTGTGAGATCTTTGACGTTTGGGGAATTGACTTTATGGGGTCGTTCCCATCATCTCGTGGTAATAAGTACATCCTTGTCGTCGTTAACTACCTATCCAAGTGGGTGGAAGTTAAGGCTTTTCCCACGAACGATGCTCGTGTGGTAGTCAAGTTTTTGAAAAGCTTGTTTTCTCAGTTTGGAACCCCTCGTGCGATCATAAGCGATCGTGGAACCCATTTTTTAACGACCAATTCGAAAGGGTCCTAAGGAAATATGGGGTTACACATCGGCTTTCTACGGCTTATCACCCACAAAAGAGTGGGCAAGTCGAGGTTTCAAACTGAGCGTTGAAGAGGATCTTGGAGAGATCGATTGGACAGAACCGACAATATTGGTCGGATAAGTTGGACGATGCTTTATGGGCCTTTCGGACCGCTCATAAGACACACATCGGGTGCACTCCTTATAAGCTTGTGTATGGGAAGAATTGTCACTTGCCAATTGAATTCGAACACAAAGCTTATTGGGCCCTTAAGCATTGTAATGATGATATTGAGACCGCTGGAAAACACCGGAAAATGCAATTGAATGAATTAGATGAATTGAGAGACATTGCTTATGAAGATTCATTGATTTACAAAGAAGAAACTAAAAAGTTTCATGACTCAAAAATTAAAAACCGGGGTTTTAACATTGGAGATCAAGTGTTGCTTTTTAACTCACGTTTAAAAATATTTTCCGGCAAGTTGAAATCCCGTTGGTTCGGTCCATTCACCGTTACCCAAGTTTTTCCTTATGGGACCATCTAGCTAGCTCAAAATGATGGCCCCAATTTCAAGGTGAATGGACATAGGTTGAAGCACTACTTTGGCAGGGAAGTTCCATCCTTGAACTACCTCGACCAAATAACCTTCCCTAATGATAATTAGTATTGAGGGGATCGAGTCGAGCTCATGACTCGGTAATAAAAAACGAGGTGCCTCATGGGGGAGTCCCATGCTTATCCCATGTACATATTATCGCTTTCTAATGTAGTAACGTGATGGGATTTGTGCCCTTCCAACCTTTGTTCTGTGGTTGTTTGTGATATGTGATTTTTAGATGATCATGATCTTCACGATTGGAGCCTCTCGTGTTCGTTTTATGGGAGCACCCGATCGTTTGCTTTGAAGAATTTATCAATATCCATGATATATCCTTTGATGTTATAACCTTAGGTTTATAGCACGCTTCGTACACGGCTTTAAATTTAACGGTTACACCCTTTCGATGCTAGATTAAGCATTCAACTACGTTTCTAGTATGGGGGTTTACAACCCTTAGACTCGAAAAATTAAGGACAATGTTTAACTTTAGTATGGGGGATGAATAGATACTTGCCTTGCCAAACCTTCACGCTTTCCAAAGTATATCTTTTTGTTTATCGTTTTTTTTTGCAAAATAAGGCAAAAAATGGCCAAATTTTAAAAATTTTCTCATGTTTTCATAAGTGTTTGAAGACACGAATGTAGATTTTCCGATGGCGAGAATAAGAGTAATTTTTGACTCGACCGTGCGTGTTGAGAACTTAGCTTCGATTCCTTAACGTCACATTAGGCTAAGTCTCTTAAATGAGGACAAGAAATGATAGAGATAATTATAAGTTACTATGCTAAACGTAGAGTACTCGTATTCTTTCAAAAACTCATGTGTTCTCGTAGTTTCCTTATTCTCCCTTCTCTTGTCAATATATTTTGCTTAATAAGTATTTACTTAGCGGTTTAGTCTTGATTGTTGGTTTCTAGTCTTTTCTAGTAGCTTTCATGTAATTAAATTGGAAAGACATTAAGGTATCGCCAGCGTCACGGTTTTGAAGTATTGGCAACCCGAATAATCGAAAGCTTCACCCAATAATAAGATTTCAAGTGCTCACCTAAATCAAGCAAACAATTTGAAGCTCACAAGGCCAAAAAATCTATGCGAAATTGAAAGTGAATCAAGCCTTAATCTTTGAATCTTTAAAGATCCAAAATTCGCTTTTAGCGTAAGGATATACGTCTTTGGCCATAATAAACACCTCATGGCGAGGTTAAATAAAAGGAAAGGCAAGACCGAAGTCATAATAAAAGCTTCATGGCGAAGTTGAATAAAAGATGGAGGTAAACCTATGATAATAAGGCCCATCCGGTAGGGGGCGTATAAAAGTCTTCGTAATAAGTCTCATGTTTAAAACCGTTATAAAACTGTGTTTATCGATCCTTCTTGTTGACTTAATTTTTTGACATCGTTGTTTATTAGGAGGGGTTATTAATTCGATGGTCTTGGTTACACCGTTATGACTCTATTTTTAGACCTAAATCTCTATTATCGCATAAGTAAAAAATGTATCCTCGTGAACATTCAAGACAAAAATAAAATATAAGAGATACAACTTAGGAAAATGGGAGGATAAGTACGTGATTAGGGCATATGAGTAGTGTTAGCATTACTAACTTATAATGACAATGATCTCGTTGCACGCTTGGCATGAAATTGGGGTGAAAATCGAGGACGGCGAAATTATTTCTAACGAAGCATTCACGTCTTCTTGTTCTATGAACCTAAACGTCCCATTTTATGATGAAAATCATACATTATGTCTAAAACGCAAGTAGTAGCAATAGTAGTAGTGTAGTAAGTTTATCATTCAATAAAAGTGTATAAAAATGAATTTTGGAAGTGCTATGATACTTTATTCTAGCATTGCGTGAGGGCGCGGTAATGGTTTAGTATGGGGGAGTGATGAGACTGCTTTTATACATAGTCTCATCATCCAAAAGGGCTTAAAATGCATAAAATATCATGAAATAGGCCAAATATATGTTTGTGTTTGTTACATGTGTATTTTAGGTACGGATATTGAGAAAATGACAAAAGATCACAAGAAACAAGCAAAAAGGAACACGGGAAACGAAGTCGCACAATGAACCAAGCCCTAATGGTGATTTTCCAAGAATTACCCTTGAAGAATTGAAGATTGTACAAGAAGGGTCCTCCAATATTGAATAATTGATACTTTAAACCCTTTTTTATTCATAATTACAAGTTTAGTCGTTAAAGTTTGTCAAATTTACAAAAAGGACCCTCTACTTTAAAGAATTGGCAAAAATGGTCCCTCAAATTTGAAGACTTGTCATTATTAGTCTCCAAGAAGTCAACAATACAAGTCAATACCTTGAATAATGAAGAAAATTCCAAAACACCCCTTCAAATATCATGAATTTACAAGAAATACCCTTGATAAACTTTTCCAAAACTTTTTGGGACAAAAGTGTGAAATCTGAAACTTATCTAACAAAGGAATTCAGATTTTACATACTTAAACATGAAATGAAGAGAAGAAGAAAGAAGGGGGGCTAAATGTGGACGACATGAAAGTTACATAGACCAGTGGCAGCTTGCCACGTGCCCCACTCACCTAAACTAACCAATGAGAGCTCACCGTTGTTCCATGTCATCCTCCACTCAGCTGTTTTATAACTAATTAAAATAGTTAATCCTAAACACGCGCCAAACAAATGTTTAAACCCAAAATCAGATTAAACTTGGCACTATTCATCGTATGAACACAATTGGGCATTTGTTAATTACTTGTAATTAACCCACCATATTATCCAGAATTATGATTAGGGTAATCATAGACATATCCCAACCCTCACTTTGCATGCCACATCATCCCAATGCTCACATGATACTCACCTTGTCTCACTTTTGGAGAAGATGCCAAAACAGTACCAAAAATCCAACGCCCCACATTGAAGCTTACAAACTAAGCTTATTTGAGGCCTTTGATCAAATTCCACCTAGTCAGCAACAACAAAACGCCAAGAAGAACTCACATGTATATGCAGATTTTCAAAATTTTCAAGGGGCAATATTGGGACTTCACAACTTAGGGTTTACGTTTTTTATTGCTTTCCTAGAACTCATGTAGCCTATATAAGGCATTAGGGTTGTAACATTTAGCCCTGCTCTTATTTTTCCTTTAGTCAACAAATTTGTAAATCCTTGTTCAATCTTAATGAAAAGTGTTTGATATTGTGTGACGAATTCCAAGTGCCAACTTATTACTTGCTTGTTTATGTTTCATGTTTATGATTTTGGAATCTTAAAACCTGTTTTTAAACCCTTGTGCAAGATATTGCCAAGTTTTCTCAAAAACTTGATATTTTGCTAAGTCTTTGGTACATTCTTGGAATTTTTGGATTACAAGTGATCTAAACACCCTGATAAGAAGATTATCAAGGTGTTGGGAGCTTGTGGTTTGGGGATAATCAAGAAGTGGGTACAAAGGTTTCATTAATCAAGATTTTTCATCTTTCTGTTTTATATATTTGTTCTCTAACATTGTTGATTCTTAGCAGGGTTGTTGTGGAAGCTTGTGCCTTGTTTTGCTAGGCACATAAGCTCAAAAATTCGTGAGTGTGGTTGTACATTCATGAGGTTTGAGTCCTCTTACCTAAAATCTGATAAAAGTCTTGATTTTTGGTGAATTTGTGTTCTGCTATTGTACTTGTTGTTTTTGTGGCTTAAAATTGCTTGATACTGCATGATAATGATGTTATTGTGTTAGATTGGGCTTGGGATAAACTGAATCACACATTTACTTTGTTAATCTTGGATTGAAAAAGTTAAGGTGTTTTTGGGTTAATCTGTTTAAGCTTACAAATTGGATTTGAGTTATTGTTTGTTGTTTATTTGTGTTGGTATCTGATATATACTTGGTTGTATGCTATTTTCTGCAAGTTCTTGGCTTTTAAACATCAAAATCTTGATTGTGCTATAAAAGTTGGAAATCTGCTTGTTTTAACCTAAGATTTTGGAAACACATAGATTGTATGCATGCTTAGGGATATCAAGTGATTAAACAAAGTTTATATAACCTGTTAAGAAGATTTGAGAGTTTGAAATTGAATTTGTGGTTAAGTATATCAGCAAAGTATCAAATCTGCTTGTTTAGTGTTCATCAGTAACATTCATTTGCTTGAATCTTGCTCTAAACTTTGAATCAGTGCATGAAACTAGTTTATTTGAGTTCATTTGAATTATTTATAGCTTGTGTATGCATTTGGTGAAGTTTGGTTGGCTTATTCTTGCTAAAAGTGCTTATTAAGTTCATAACTGCTATTGTTCATGTCTGATGCATGTCTGGTGATCTTTTGATTAATCTGTGCTAATTGGCTTGTTGTAATTGTGATATAATTGTTGATTTTGACTCCTTGTGATCCACTGATTACTTGGGTGCCTTTGCTTAGCCTGAATCCAACAAAAAGTCACATAAGACAAAAAGTCAAGAAAGTCAATCAGTGGGAACTCCTTTCCCCTGAAACTAGCCACTGCTAGTGATATTTGGTCATCGGCTTATTCATAAGCTATTCTAGCTTATTGGGACTTGCAACAACTTATTTTTTTGTGACAGATCTTCATTATTTGACCCATTGACTTGAACTGGAGCTTATTAGGGTTTGACTTTTAAGTTTGACTAGAAAACCAAATAGTTTGACTTTTACATAAGTGCTTATTTGCTTATTATAGCTTATTCAGTGTGCTTATTGGAAATTTTTTTGATTATTTTTCTTAATTAAGTCATTTAAAACCTTTTGCAACTTGAATCAGCACTTGAGGTAGCCTAGAACTCAAAAACGACTATTTTGTCGTTTTGTGAAGAGAGCTTTTGCTTATTTCAGGCTTATTTCTTGGGCTTTTTCAAAATTTCTTTTCACAGATCTCTTTGGTATCCCAAAACAAGCTTGTGTGTCAAATTAGAGCTTATGACATTAGTTTATCGCTTAATGGGCCAAAAAGCCCATTAAGAATAAGCTGTTGACTTATTAAGCTGTGATAAGCACATTTTCAGCCTTTGGGCCTTCAGAGTGTTGTTCTTAAAATCAAATTTTGAGTAAGATAGGAAGTTTTTGGCTTATTTGGTGGACTTTTTCTTATTGGGCCAATTCTAAGCCCATAAAGGGTCTGTTTTGTCATTTAGCCCATTTTAAGGCCCAATAGGGGTATTTTGGTAATTTCAAGTTCATTTCTGTGGTTATTAGGTTAAAATAAACTAGTTTGCAACTTTTTAGAATTTTTATAAATTTTGGATTTTTAATATTATTTTATTATTAAAAATTAAATTTTAGCTTTTTGCAAGTTTTTAATTTTTTCTAGTTCAAATACATTAAGTTAGGAATTTTAAAAATTTTAGATTAATTTTAGTGTCATTGATTAATTTTTAGAATTATTTTAAGTGCTATTAGTTTTTAATCATTTTTAAATAGTTTTTATTAATTTTAAAATTTTCAAAAATAGTTTTTAATTTAGTTAAGTCATTCTAGAGGTTTACAAGTTAAAAAATCTCATTTTGGGTTTTTTATTAATTAATTTGATTTTTTGGGCTTTAATTAGCATTAAAAAATTAATATTTAATTAAATAAAAGGTTTGAGTGATTTTGAATTTTTTGTACACTCTAATTACATTTTTTAGGATATATTGCAATTTTATAGAAATTTTTAGGGTAATTTTAAAATTTAGTGACTTTTTACGGTTTTACGTGCACGACTTCGTCTTAGTGTAATTCATAATCGTAACTGTCATTCTTTTCTATTCTCTTTTCTATTTTTCTTTTCTTATCAATATAATCACAAAAACTTAATCATCTCTTACACAACATACTAGCCTCCTTGAGAACGATCCCCACTTTTGGGTCATTGTGCACGGTTTTCCTAAACTGTCGTACTTACCCTAGTTACGCTCTTTTTCCTAAAAGACGTATTTCTACAACTATCACTTACCTTGGGCGCTTGTACCACGATTAGATTCCAGCGTGAGAGTAAGTAATTGGTTTGAGTATATGTGAGGGCTTAGAGTATTGTGTGTATCGTACCTTTGTGAAACCTTAGGGGTTCCTTTTATACCCGAGAGAGTCCTGGCTGGGCTCTCCTACTCTTGCGGCCTAAGGAAGAGATAATGACCCAAACTAGCTTGATCTTTATCGCATAACCAAGGTAAGTGTTGATCTCTTTCCCTTAGGCGAATATAAGTATAAGATAGATTATATTATGTCTTTATCCTGTCGCGCTGCAGCGAGGAATTGATTAAGTAACCACCGCAGAGCACCAATGGTTCAATGGGCCTCCTGGGCCTTGCGTGCGCTGCGCAACGACAATCCATACCCAATGAATACGGGTAGTACCCATAGGTCGGGTTATACAACCTGAATAAGGACTATACGTCATCATACAGTTTTAGTCCGGTTTATTTTATTTTTCGAAAAACCCTTTGCTTGAACCATGATATATAACAATTATAATTAAAAGCAAAACAAATAAATGTTAACCTAAAACATATACCCTATTAACAATTAATCACATACTTCATGCATAACACATCAATCATAACTTCAATTAAAACAATTAATTAAGAACACGTGATTCATGGTAAACTTGCATGATTCCCATGGATCGAACCATAATTTTAACAATTAATAACGTGATAAATAGCGACTAATTAACGATTAACAACATATCTATCAACAAAAATTGCATACAACTTAGGGTTTGTCTAATTAATTTTATTAACCCTAATTAGGGTTTATGAAAAACTAATCATCAAATAAAATAATTCAAACTCCATCATAGTAAGTTTACACAATTTATCTCTTTCATTATTTTTAATGTAATTAAATGCTATACGAACCTCTCTCTGATACCACTGTTGGAATTTATAAAAACCTTTTATCATATTAACCCATTAATAATCACGAGTACGCAGTGGAATATAAGACCACGTATAGACAAGTAACTAACATAAACGATAAAAAATTGCGTACCTTTTAGCAATGGATAAGTCACCTTTATCAAACCATCAATATAAGCGAAATCCCAAAGATCAAACAATGATCTCTCTAAAAATACGCACACAATACGTTATAGCAAACAATTAGGTATGCTAGTACTAATTGTGATAAGCTAATCGATATTTGTTGAAACAAATAAACATAAAACCAATAACTCGAGGTATTAATCTTATCGCAGAATATAACCAAAACCTAAACCAACGTAGAACTCTTTTTGTTTCAATCATATATTACTTTTGGTTTTATGTCATGGAATCTTTAATAATGATGGGTCACGGTATATATACACATCATTAGTCGGTAACAATTTAGGAAAACCATCGATATTACAAGTAATAAAGTATAATTTTCATCTTTGCTTTTATTTGTTATATATATATAAATCTTTTTAGTTAACTTTTAACTATCATTTATAAAATCCCGTTAAGTAACTAATTAATTAACGTTTGTAATAGCTTATCACTAATTAATATATTACGTATAATATATTAATGTATGATTGTTTTACGTATTAACGCGTGCGTCTCTTTAGGCTCGGGACGACTTCCGGACATATATTATTTAAGTGTACATATTCCTACATTAATATTAGGAGCTAAGTCAGAATGCTACGCGAATTCTCCTTTAAAGACTGAAGCTAAAGCTATATGGTGGGCATCTAGACAGGCTCGAAGTAGAGGTTACTCTGGTCTTCGAATCTGATTCTCTATCCCTAGTTACCGCAATTCCTAACCAGTCCAAGAGTGAGGTTGACCCGGAAACACTCTGACCGTTTGTTAGAAGTGATCAACAGTTCAAAACATTACTGTAAAACTGTATTATTACAAACAATAGTAATAGTATATATCCACATTAAATAAACTATAGCCTTGTTCAAAAAAAAAAAAAACTATAGCCAGTTTCTTCTCATTTGACCAGTTCCCATTTTAGCTAAATCGTTGCATTTATCAATTTCATCAGTTGCAAATGGGAACATAACCTAAATTGACCCATTCATTAACAAAACAAGTTGAAATTGCCACCTAGAATGATAATTAATCATTTGGCCTCCAAATCTGAAGAAAGATGACCTCCGCTATAATTAAAGAGGCTATCTTTTAAGTAAGGGTGATCATGCCCCTTACTTCTCCCTTCATAACTTTCAGACGTCGATGCCGATTCAGCTTTTGGATTCAAACCTGCCAATTCCATGATATTCTCTATCTCTTTTACAACCTCGCTCATTCTTGGTCTCTGAATTCCTGTTTCTTCCACACACCTTAATGCAACATCCACAAATCTTTCAATGCCTTGTAATTCACTGCTCAGACCAATGATCGGGTCCAGAACCTCGTGAAGGTTATACAAGACTTTTTCCTTGTCCATTGCTTCCTTTACCTCCCTCACAATGTACTTACCTTTCTCGATTGGATTTCTTGCTGTTATTAGCTCCAACATTACTATTCCGAAACTATAAACATCACTTTTTTCTGTCAGTTGCTGAGTCATGTAGTATTCAGGATCCATGTAGCCCTATTATTAATTGAGTATATAGTGTTAGAGGTTCGTAAACTCAAAACTATAGAGCTGAAATACATATAAGGCTCATCAAACCTATGGTCCGATTATCTACCAGGAACATTAACTCACAAGAATCACTAGTTAAATATCTTGGTATACTGATACTGATTATGCAGAATCAAGATAAAACAATTATGGACAAACAAGTAAGAAGTTGCAACAAGAAAAGTAATCAAAAATAAATAAATGTACATCTATAATAAAAAGAGAACCTAGAAGATTGACTTACCATTGTCCCTTTGACTTGAGTCGTAACATGTGTCCTGTCAGAATCACCAAGCGGTTTGGAAAGACCAAAATCAGCAACTTTGGCGTTCAAGCGTTCATCAAGTAAGATATTAGTCGTTTTGACGTCCCTATGAATAATGGGAGGATCAGCAAGATCATGCAGATACTGTAAACCTCTTGCTGCACCAAGGATTATTTTAAGTCTTCTCATCCAATCCAACCTGATCCCAGACCTCCCTGTTCATGATGGGCAGTTTTGGAAATGGGTCAAAACGGTTTGGGTTAACCCAAAATAATATTTTTTTTATTTTTTTTTATTTTTTGGTAACCGTGATTTCCGACTCATTGGCCGACTAATCCACGGGGTTTGAGCCCACCGCCTCAGAGACTCAAACCAGGTAAAGCCCTCCCTTTTCAGGAGGTTAGCGTGTAACCCAAAATAATATGTTAACCTTTTTTTATTAAAATTATATATTGTCAAATTTTTGAAGGAACATTACCTGAAAGACTATCCTTGAGTGTACCATTTACAATATACTCATAAACCAACATCTGTTCACCTTGATCAAAACAGAAACCAATAAGACTGACAACATTCTTGTGATGAACTCTTGAAAGAAGCTCAATCTCAGTTTTAAACTCATGAGCACCCTGTGTCGATCCTTGTTGTGATCTTTTAATGGCAACTAATTGCCCATTTGGAAGACTACCTCTGTAGACCTACAGTTTATAAGCTAAAACCTTTTAGCATATTTTATAGATAAAGTGCTACATGATTGCAGAATTACTAAAACTAACCATCCCATAACCACCAGAACCTATGTTGGCTGTTGCTGTAAAGTTGTTTGTGCATGTCTTGAGCTCTTCAAATGTGAAAGATCTTGCCCCTTTTAGCTGAGGACACCCACCACTGCCTTTATCAGGGTCCCAAGAAGCTGCAAGTGTAATATTATTAGACAACTTGAAGACAGAACTTTTTTTTTTTTTTTTTTAATCTTTTTCAGAATTTTCTACAAGCGGAAATAATAACCCTTTTACTTACGACTGAGACGATCTGCCTATGTTTTACTTTAAATTAAAAAAAATAGCAGCTACAATGATAACGAATCAAATGGCTCGGGAAGTGTATACTTATATGAATACCACCTCCTATATCATTTGAGTTCATATTAAAGTTAACCAACCAACTTCCACCAGTTAATCTAAGGAGTATCAAAGAACCTAACTATTAACTTATATAAAAAAAATTAGAAGTGGTATAGTCCCAGAACTTTTCTTGTTCATTTCAAGCATACTGCAAAATAGTCATTTTTTAACCAAATAAACGTTCTGGGACTTCATACATAATCTTGTGAAAATGTTTGATCCATATAAATAAAACTTTCGGGACAAAACAACAAAATCAGATTCAATTTGCAGATAAATGCGGGGGAGTTGGTTGGATAATTTCAACCTAAGCTCATCCTATATCCACATATCTTGATAGTAATAATAATGTTTTGATAATCATGACCGACACTTAAATACTACTAGAGAAATGGGCAGATATTGTTTTCTTGGCACAAAGAATGGTTCTATTGACCCATGAACCAACGTACCCATCTTGCCACCTCTATATCTCTAGTCTTACCAAAAGGACTGTTCTTTTTGGTAGCTCTTTCGGCTCTTCCTTTCTGACGGAAGGCATAAAGTCCCGCAACGACCAGTAATAGCACTAGAAAACAACCACCAGCTGATACTCCAATAATAAGTCCAATGCTAACTGATTTGTGCTTTCCTTTCTGTGCATCTGTAATTTGTAACACAGAAGCACCACATCATAATTAAACAGGCTATCTTCAAGCCGATTATGGGCTAACTGATTGAAAATGTAATTAGTTGCTGTCCAATTTTTACTCCAAGTAGAAAACTTTTTTTCGCCCATAAAAACGGATTTTGTACAATTTTCAGTTAAGGTAATAAGTACAAGTTATGAGGCCATGATCATGATGTGTTGGTACCTTTGAAAATGTTTTTTTTTTCATAGTGTGCATAAAAATTGGTGCATGTTTGTCCAGGTAATACGAGTGAAAACATAGTTGGTTCCCCGAAATAAATATTGGAAAAAAAATGTTATTCAGGTAAACGGTTCAGAACAAATGAAAGTATACCAGAAAAGAAATCATAGTTGTTTCCAATAAAAAAGTATGGTCCAAAAGAGTGTGGAGGCTTATAAGTTTGGTTGCTAAGAACAAATCCAATCCGTGATATTCCAGACCGATTAAAACGTTCGCCACCAGATGGGAAAACCTCCAAGCTTACAACAAGATAGTTATCCGAATCCTTAGTTGGGTTACTTAGTGAAACTGAGTCAACTGGGATCTGATTAGATTCAAAAGAAACCATCAGTGAACTCTGGAGAGTTGTATATATAGACGAGTTTCCCAAGTCTGAAAAGGAAGGAGCTCTGAATGATAAGATTCCAGTATATGGATATGAACATTTACAGTTTGGACTTGAAGTTTGATCCAAACCACAGGTAGTAGAAGGCATGCAATTGTTAGGTGGTGTTTTATATGATGAGTTGGATTCTGTCGGACGATTACAGTATGGTAGTGGCGCTTCTGATTCCATACATATTGGATTAGTGAGTAGTCTGAAAAAAGAATAAATAAAAAGATTTAGCAGTCGGTGCTATTTGTTAGTATAAACTTTGCCTCTATATGACTACATATCAAATGGGTAAGAATGAATTTTGGTTCAAATGGGAAATGGTTGAATCGTTTGAAAGTCACATTTAATGAAAATGCATATACTAAACATTTTTTCTGGATTGTGAGTGATCGTACAGTTTTATTAATCATATGTTAAACAGTAAATGCTAGTTTCCGAACTAGAACAGAAGAAAAACTTTTGACAGGCCGAACAAAATAATGGACTGTTTTGACCCGTTTCAATTATGAAATTATCCAAACTGCACATTTTGTCATTTCTATTTTTGACATGGTTATTCTGGGCAATGAAATCACAATGGTAAAGAACATACATCAAACTGGCCGTATATGTGCTTCTTTGTGTGAAAGCGGAAATTGAGTTATTGCTCAAATCGATGAGCTGAAGATGGGTGCTATAAGCAGCTCCAAAATCCAGTGTCCCATTAAGCTGATTGTTACTTAGTACCCTGTTATGATATTATTGTATCAGAGTTAAATAAAATAGCTCTGAAATGGCACAGATTAGGATTCAGATTGTGTTCTCACATAGTCTCCATTTGTGGTATGCTAAATATTTCAATAGGTATTACTCCTTGAAGTCCTGTATCTTGCATTATCCTGACATTATAATCTTGAAAATTAGTTTAATTTCATCGTAAATATAAATAAAAAGAGTAATAAAGATTGTCTCGATCACCATTGATATAACCTGTATACATCATACAGTATCAAGTTATCAACTTGTAAACATTATCGCAGAACCATTATGTAAAGCACAAATAGGTTTTATCTGTAACAAGATATCAGGCATAACATATATTCTCCAACTTAAAGAGGATAGCTATTGTCACATATTTAGATTGATCCAGTTCCTAATTCGTGCTGGCTTAATCTCCTAATTTAGGCATAATATCTTACTTCAGTTGAGGTAATTACAACATTATGTCGATATATGAAAACTAAAATGGTTAGTACAGGTAAGTATTGGTGTTTGCATTTGATTAGTCTATAAACAGAGGGATTGACTATTTGACCATCATCAGAGACATGGGTTGTTCATTACTTTATTGCATAATAAAGAATAGACGATTATCTACTTCGTTAAGAATTATCCTATTGCCGTTTGTATACTATCATGTTACATTTTCTGTTTTACATAGAACTTTGTACTATCTAATATATTACGGAGTACAGGTTACTCAGACGAAGGAAAAGAGAAAAAATGTACAGCGTCGTTAAAGACTGCAAGGTTGAAAACCAAGGAGGAATCTCTGACGGTTTAAAGGAATTGTTGCTCATGTCCCTGCAATGACGTTGTTTGTATAAATTTACTTCAGGTGATACATTTTGAATTTACTGATAGGAATAGCACTAAGTCGTGCTTCAAACGGGATATCAGCATAATGAGGTATACACTTACAAATAATTTAGGATTATCATGCCAGTAAGGTTGGGTAATTGGCCATTCAATTTGTTGTTGGATAGAAACCTGGAACAAAATATAAGGAATAATAACAAATCAACACATTTTTTTGGTTATTCAAGAACATGCAAATTCCTGAAAACCAGAATTTAAAAGCATGGTTTTTTAATTATCATGTGTAATCCAACTTACAACTGGTTGATCAATGTAAGATTGTTGATGTTGGATGGTACACCTCCGCTTAATAAATTCTTGTCTAATCTTCTGTTATACACGAATATGTAAACACAGTTAGTCTGTATCATAACCATTGGAGAGTTGTTCCAATGGTCAATCCCCCACCACAATCGTGCAGATGACCAGTCAAAGGAGAGCTTTTGGAATAGGTGCCCATTGCTTGGGGCTTGGTCCGGCAAGGGTCAGTCGGCACCCAATAGTGTACACGGGGTCAGGGTTTCCCGCCGATTTAAACCTTTTGGAGAGTTAGTCTGTAACATGTGGTTCCAAAAACTATACTATTGCAATAAATGATATAGAAGGTCATATTGATTAATAAAGCACTTTGGGTAAGTTTGGTCTATTTGACCCATTTAGAATTATATAGGTAGAAGGTACCACCTGTTTAGATTCACACATATATTTATGTTAAACCTATGTAAAAGTTAAGGATACTTACATCACCTCCAGAGTCTGAACCAGTCCAAGTGTTAAAGGAATGGTGCCTTCTAACTGGTTATCTTCAAATAGCCTGCTCAAATAACATATATCAACCCGTAATAATGGAACAACCGTCTCAAACTCGTTGCAGAAAAGGGTTGCAAGAACATACACATGTTTAAGAGTCATTTCTGAGCTGAAGAGCTTAGACGGTATTTCACCTGACAGTCTGTTTTTTCCGAAGTGACTGTAATAAAATAGAAAAGAGAAGCATAATGTGAGATACTTTTTATCGCTACAAACATCAGAATATGAGGACATTAGCGCGTACAAGTGCTTTGTATTGACCAGCAAGTCGAGGCCCAGGGTGGTTCCATCGGAAACTGGTATGGGTCCACTAAGCTTATTATCAGCCAAGTCCAACCAATAAAGTTTAGTTAGATTCCCGATGGATGGAGGAATTTTTCCACTGAATCCATTTGAATTCAAAGACCTGAAAAAAAAATATATAAAAATAAACATTTTATACGGGAAAAAATCATCCGAACATTTGCATATAGTATTTTTGTACAAGTAGCTTAGTTGTGGTAGAGATCCCAGAGTGTGTGGAAGTGGACCATTGAAACTGCACCCAACCAAGATTCTGAAATATAATTTTAAAAATTTATCATTTCTGAATCCATGAAGAAGCTTACTTTAAAAATTACCTAGTAATTGATGATATAAAGATGTACTTACAAATTTGATAACATTTTTAAATTCCCGATATCTGGAGTTAGTGATCCTGTCAAGCCCTTATTATAGGACAGATCCCTAAATAAATTAAAAGTCCAAAACATTAAAATAAAAAATAACAAGATATAGTCTAATACTACAGTTAGGAGTCGTACAGCGTCTGCAATTCGGATAATTGTCCAATGTCTCCAGATAGCTCGCCGCTTAAATTGATGCTTGACAAGGTTCTGAAATAGAAAGGACATGTGTGTTTATTTTTTACTCTGGTAGTCGTTAGAATTTATATGTGTTGGGAAGGCATACATTGACGTGACTCGTGAATCGGTGCAGGTAATACCGTCCCATTTATCCCCACAAGGGTCAGAACCAACCCAATTGGGTGGTGTATTCTGCCAATTATCCTTGAGAGCTTTCAGATATACATCTGCACCAGAAAGTAACATTTATACTTCTTCTTTTTTTTCTGGATGAATCAGCTACTATACTGCTAATTATGAGAGACTGATCTCGTGTACAAGTATGAAAACAGTCAGATCATTATACGCAATCAACTACAAATGAGGATTTTACTCCAAACACTAAACTAAGATAGTTATTTTTGATTTTTGTAAATCACTACAAATAAACTTAAACACCCTTCTTCCATTTAAAAAGAACCGTCCAGTTCTCAACTGCTAGTGTAACAGTAGTCCACTTTCAAATTGTAACTAAAGATAACTGATAGTTTATAACTATAACCTTTCTTAGTAAATATCGGGTAAAGTATGTTTATGTAAAACTATTCATTAGTGGTAAACTTTTGCAAAACTATTGTTCTGGTATTAAATCTGAGCTGAGATTTTTTCTTGTATTTCAGCACTTTATACTGGAAAGCAGAGAATCCTGTACATCTAAGAGTCCAAAAGCACGACCCAAGATTAGTTCATATTAATTATGTTTCCTTGATCTTTACCTTTAAAGCATGACAAACCAAAGAGCAAAGTAAACAGTCACTAAGCAATAAGAAGTAAATACTATAAAGAAAAAAAACTTACTATCCTGGCACAATGTAAGCAATACATGCGCGAATACTGCCACAAGTAATAGCTCAATTCTTACACCCATTTCTCTATGTAGTCGTATCCGGCAGGAATTATGATACTTAATGACTCAATATTCACAAACCATTCTATGAAATTATAGGACAATTGAAATTTAATCTAGAAAATATGCCAGAAGAAGATAGCTAGCTTCTTAAAGTATATTGGGTCAAAGCTTTTACTATAACCCCACAGCAGCAATGTCTATATGTCCTACAACTTGCACATCCTTCTCCTAACTCTATTTATGAGTGCTGATGTATGATTGATATTTTATTGGTGACACCATTAATTTGTTCTTATCAGCAATCATATGCACACTAATTTCTTCAACATAACTACATAATTTATAATTTCATATGGTGATCAAATCTTCACCTTAACAAACGTATACGTCATACTAGGGATAACACGTTCCATTGGTTTATATGGGCTTGTTAACGAACTACTTCAGCAAAATGACTTGAGGGAGATGATTGGTTGAATCTGATGAATTTTTATATAAGAGCAAAAATCAGATTTCTTTTTGTAACTTAGATGATTAAACCTTGTTAGAATCTATATATATGGTGATAACTTATAAGGTGATTTATTGTATAACTAGACTTGATAACAGCAATTCCACACTAGAGCTTGGGCAGACAAGTTTTTTTTATTTGGAAATAACATGCATGCCTAAGGGGTGTAATAATTACATTTAGTCAATATTTTGTAAGATTAGTACACCACTGAGATCCTAACCAATAACTACATGTAGAATAAAGCTAAGATGCTGCAATTTCCATAGTTCCCATTACAAACAAACCAATATGCCCTTTCCTTTGAAAATATAGTGGTATGCTTGGACTTTTGAGGTTAGGTCAGTCTCTTATGGAAATCAAGGCTGGCCTACCGTACCCTTACCGTAAGGGAACACACTTTTTCAACCATACGGTTAGGATCGATTGCCCGAATTTCTCTTTGCTTTACAGGTTTATGTCGATGCATGAGTTGAAAATGTTCCACCACAATTGAGTATGATTGCAGGCTTCTAAAGTAGGGGTTTATGTTGAATTTAACCAACCAAGTCTTCCCACTTGGGTAATTACTTTAAACCTAGCATCCCAATAATTAACAATAGTTTGAGGATCAAATTAATGTCAATTTACAGAAGATCAATACTGACCATGAAAGTCAACTGCACTATGCATCCAAACGGGACCATGTAAAACCCAATTATGATGTTACCTTTATCCTATGTCAAGTTTTTGAAGGTTCTCACCATCAAGGTATAAAGCTAAAAACAAGTGGCGGTGCTTCTTCCTATTTCTTTTGAAGTTGTCTATTTTATATGGTTTCAACTGAAGACCATGCGGGTAAACAATTTCCAACATCTGATGTAGACAACTAAAGCGAACACACAAATTGAATACGTTGATTCTAAAGATTACCATAAACAACTCTTCCAACAAAAGTGGATTCAAATGAAATAAAGGCAAGAAATTGAAAAAAGCCTTGAAACATAAACGAACCAGACTATAGTCCAAAAACAAAATCCAACAGAATAAGAGAAAAACATTAAAATGCAAATAACATAAAAAAAAAATAAGATGTTCCTCCACTATCCAAGAATATCCATCAACATTGAAAAGTAAACACGTTAATGTGGTGGGATTTTAGATATGTTTTGGTCGTCCTCGAGTTGACCAACCTAACATGGATCGAGCATACATCATAATGACGTATTTCTCCATATATGAATTGAACTACATTGTGCGCTAGCATTATTTTGGGTAAAAATGGTATTTTTGAGGTTTATATAATAGTAGTTAAATAAGAAACTTTTGTGATGTTTATGCTAGTATACGGTTAGAGTTCAGAAGCTTGATCCAATTGCTTAACCGGGAGATGTTTGGGGTTGGAACGAATATCACCTATGTAACCCTGAAACATGAGTTTTATGCAAAGCAATTCTAAACAGCCCCTACCGGCTATTAAAATTAAGACTAAATTACATGAATGGTCCCTGTGGTTTGTTTAAAATTGCGACTTTTATCCCTCGACTTTCAAAGTTGCATGACTGGTCTCTAACTTCGAAAAGAATAACACTTTTGGTCCCTTATCTTAACTAGTGTTAAGTAAACTCCTTTGGCATTTACACAGTAAGTCCTTTTCGTTACCATTCGTTGCATCATCCATCCTTTTCGAAAACCAAAAAAATTATTTTCTTTCGAATAAAAGTAGACTTTTTCTTTTGAAATAAATTATTTTTTTTTCCAAAAAGTTAAATTATTCTTTTGAAAAATGAATATATATATATATATATATATATATATATATATATATATATATATATATATATATATATATATATATATATATATATATATATATATATATATATATATATATAGAGTAGTGTTATTGTAGTAACCACTCTTAAAGTAAAAACAATAAGAACCATTATAGGCCATTAGATCAATCATTATGGGTGAAAATTAAAGTAAATGAAATAATTGATATTTTGATGATTGATAAGATGACGAGGGTGTTTAGGTCTTTACTATATTAGGTCTTTACCATATGCATGCACTTAAAGAAATGATCATTGTTATAATAATATCGTTTAAGGTTCATTAACTATATATAATGTTTTAATGTTGTTTTCAACGAGAATAGAGAAGTGCATGTATTTAAGTCACAGTCCATTTAAAAAATTCAGTTGATACAAAAAGTACATATGTAAATACATTCAGTGGCGAACGCAGGATATTGGGTAGTGGGGGGCAAAAATTTTTTTTGCCATAACAAGGCTAAAAAAACTAAAATCCGAATTAAAAATCGAGTATTTTAAATTTAAAATGGAAGATTTTAAGGTTTTAGAGTGTTAAATGTCGAAATTCAATATGTGAGTGGGGGGCAATTTGCGTTTTTAGTGGGGGGCATTCAAAAAAATGTCGAAAAATTACACTGTAATCTCGTCTTTTTGGTCGAGGTATGGGGGGCGCCGCCACCCCATACCTAATACATACATCCGCCCCTGAATACATTAATAAACCCAAATGGTACGTACACAAAAAATACTATAAATGACACGAGCGATACGTATTCGAAAAGTTACACACGCAACTAAAAATGACCCAAATGATACGTATCTAAAAGAATAAATAATCAACTAAAAAAACCGAGTGATACGTATATGAAAAACAAGCAACTAACTAAAAAAAGACCCAAATGATACAAATCCGAAATAAATACACAACTAACTAAAAAAACAAGTGATACGTATCCGAAAAATAAACAACCAACCAAAAGAAGATCCAAATGATACACATCCAAATAAATACACAACCAACAAATATAGATCCAAGTGATACATATTCGAAAAATAATATTAAAGATCATGTGTGTCGTCGAATATGTGTAAAAGAACTTATTATTTCACTATGAATGTCTTACTATAAAAATAAGTAGGTCATGAGATTTAATTTATCAACAACAATGTGTCATCAATATTTATGTGTCGTCAATATTTATGTGTCACTACATCTAAAAAAAGTAATGTATCACTATATATTACTACAAATGTGTATCAAATTTATGTGTCACTACATTTTAAAAAAATAATGTCACTATATATCACTAAAAGTGTGTCATCAATACTTATAAGTCACTAAATCTAAAAAATAATAACGTGTCATCATATATCACTAAAAATGTGTCATAAATATTTATGTCACTACATCTCAACAAATATTGTGCCACCATATATCACTAAAAATGTGTCGATAATATTTATGTGTCAATACATTTTAAAAAATGTGCCACTATATATATGTCAAAATAAATTATATACATTATAAATTTTGTGTACCTATATATGGTGACACTAAAAACACAGTTCCTGTTACTACTAAATAGCAACATCTTATGACCCTCACTGACCACAGCTATTGACGGATAGAAGTTTTCAATAATATGGACAACATGAAAAAAGTATTATACGGTGATACAATATTAATGAGTTACGCTAAGAAACAAAAATTCTCGAACCCATGATGTTGCAAGAAAACATTTGGTGTGACACCACATGTCAAAAAAATCAGTTGCACATTAACTATCTATGGCGACCAACAAAAAATATTTTTTTTATACATAAATCTGTTGCACATACACGGCCACCAACAAAAATAAGTCATTATATAGTTGATAATAGAAATGAAGAAATATGCAACTTTACAAGAGTTACGCACATTAACTATCGATGGCGACAGATGCTTACGTAACTTATAGTTAAAGATCTGCAGTTTCAAAAGTAACTTTAAAAGATGAGAGGAGAATGAGTAAATAATTAAGAGGTAATATATACCCAAAATACTCTTCAACGTATATAAATTAATTTGTTTGATTTTAATTAAGCATGCCACATGTCATGTTATTATTGGTTCTTATTGTTTTTATTTTAAGATTGGGTTTTACATGAACACAAATCTATATAATATATATATATATATATATATATATATATATATATATATATATATATATATATATATATATATATATATATATATTTACATATTCAGAAAAAATTATTTTAACTTTATATTTATTTTTTAAAAATTATAAAAATATTAAATAAAAATATTTTTGTTTTCGAATATATATTTGTATATATTTTTTTCAAATTTTTATTAATTTTTCAAAAAAATAATTTAATTTTCAGAAAAAAAGTAATTTATTTCGAAAGAAAAAGTCTACTTTTATTTGAAAGAAAATAATTTTTTTTATTGAAATTTTAAATTGTTAGAATAAGTTTAATTTTAATAAAAAAATATTTTAAAAATAATTTTTAATAAAAAAACTAAGTTTCGAAGATATAAAGCAAATTATTTTATTTTTGAAAAAAGTTAAAAAATATAGTTAAATTTTTTTATTTTTTTTTCATTTCATTTCGAAAAAAGTTAAACTTTATTTTTCGAAAATAAAATAAAAATTTTCAACTTTTATGTTTTAAATTTTTTTTATGTTTTTCAAAATTTTCAAATTTTTTAATTTTTTAAGAATTAATGTTTTATGTTTTTTTGGAAAAGTGTTCAATTTTATGCTTTTAAAAAAATTAAATTTTAATTTGTTAACCCTTTTAAAATATTTAAAGTTAAAAAATTAATTTCTTTTTGAAAAGGATGGATAATGCAACGATTGGTAATGAAAAGGACTTACTGTGCAAATGCCAACAGAGTTTACTTAACACCAGTTAAGATAAGAGACCATGAGTGTTATTCTTTTCGAAGTTAGGGACCAACCATGCAACTTTAAAAGTCTAGAGACGAAAGTTGCAATTTTGACAAACCACAGGGACCATCCATGTAATTTTGTCTAAAATTAATGGAGCAAGACCATATTATATGGCAAATTGATATGATCATGACATGTTAAATAGCCACCAAATCAATTAGCTGCATAAATTTTGGGCATGCAGTACAACAGATTGCAGCTTAATTTTTATATCATTTTCTTTACATTAAATAGAAAAGCAAGCAACATTTAAGATGACATAGTGGAATGGGTGACCGTGTCCATAAATTAAAGAAATTTTTTTTGTTCATATCGTTTACCCAGAATATCAAGTTTCGTCCCTAACTTAAAATAACTCCATAAATTGTCCCTATCGTTTACAACTACGATCGAAATTCGTCCCTATTTTGGATGGGCGTTAGTTTTGCCCGTTAACTCTTATGGATGGAGGGATATTTCGGTCTTTTACTTGTTTGACTTCATTTAATTCATACACCCAACCCTTTCAACGTACACCCACCCATTTCAACACACACACACTCAAATCCCCTTTCAACACACACACAAACTCAAAACACTTTTAATGCTTACACTCAAAACAATTGCCTGTGCCAGCTTTTTCTGCTATTACTTATCACAGGTGCGGTTTTATTACTTGGGGTTCCATGGAAAAAGTCTAGCTACAGAGGAAGCTATAGGTTCAGATGTCCAAGGATCGGAGTCGCTGATCTGGAGATGTTGGTGACCAAACGAAGCACGTTAACACCAATTGCCTTTTATAGCTCATCCCCTTGATAGTAACCACCTGTTAACACATTCTAATATTCCACCATCATCACAAAATTTCTCAAAGTTCATCTTGGAACAAGAAACTGAATAACTATTGTGGAAACCTTGGTTTCCTCGATCTTTTAGCTACTAGGAATGCATCATGTTCATATGATTAGATAATCAAAGCGGAATTAGAACACGACACATTAACAAGGTGTTTAGGCACAAAACATGAATTAAAACAAATGGATTGTTCATTATATTAATAACAAACAATCACTAGGTGTGTGTACATTGAATCCCACACCTAGTCGACACACGCTTTAGGTTTACATTGTATATGAAAGTTATATATAAACCTAATACCCTTGGTACCTTTTATAGTGTAAGGATTAGGGTTTACAAGAGATAATATCAAATAAACATGTAAATATTTTATTTAAATAAACTTATACAGAATATATCCTGTATGTTTATCTAAATAGAAGCTTCCAAAGGCTTCTTGTCTACGTTTCTGTCAATGCTTAGTTTGTACATGACAATGTTTGGATTGTACATGACAATGCTCGAGCCATCAACCTCCGATTTGCTCTTGTCAACGCTTGATTTGCTCTTAACAACGCTTAGACAAATGTCTTCATGTTTTCTTCGTTTTTGAGGTTCTGCCACATCAACTTTTTGACCCAACAATCTTCCCCTAGTTGATGTTGGCAAAACTCTTTGTGTATCTCTTGTAAGTTGTACATCATCTTCAAATTGCTTCCCTTCAATTGTAGCATGTATGTCTTCCCCTTTTGTCACATCAACAGGGAAGTAAACAATGTATGCAATCTTGAAGATTCTCCAAATGTAGGCTCTGTATAACGATCTTGAAGAAAAATAAATAAAGTAATCTTGATGTCGAAGTAGAATAACCCAACCTTGTGTTCCATGTCTTGTACTATCCACGTGATGAAGAACTTATACGAATGATTAAATATAAGTAGACCTCACTCCCTTGTCAATATTATCATCCTTTGTGAGACACTGAGCACGATAATGTAACTCCTTCAAGTGTTATGACAAGTCTTCGTCACCAACCATGTAAAGCACGAACAAGTTATCTTCAAACCAATGGATGGATCCCATGATTTAAAGATATGATAAAACACAAACTCGCGAAAATCTTCTTCAATCATCAAACTTACCATAAGAATTCTTCCCCTTAAGACAACACCTTTTCATGACGAATTTTAATGGAATAACATCTTCATACCATATGTAAAAGCTACAAATATGGATAACTCTTTCACAAGGCTATCCCGATTACATAATTAAATATCCATCAAATTCCCATGAATAGTTGCTAACTCGCATTAAGATCATTAATCCCTTTTAAAAATATCCGAGCCATAAATATCAACATGATATTCTGAATAAAAACGGAGATTCAATGTACCTTCGTGTGTAAATTTCTCCTTTTTGTGTTCTAAAAACGTACCAATTTTATCAAACAGCAGTAATCCCTTTGTCATCCAATATCCTCTTTTATCCAACATCACTATCAGATGTATTGTCCGATATCGGACAATACCTATCAGCGTTTGGATTCACATATACCGAACAACACGTAACAGCGCTTGCTGTCAGCGCCCACGTTATTACTGTCAGCGTCCATTCAATACTTGTCAGCGTCTACCTCTGCTGCTGACACTTTCTGTGATCACGATCCTCTTGACAGCAGGTATAAATGAATAATAATATTGAGTAATATCTACGTAACCAATATATCCAATAGATATATACTATTTTAAATATACACAAACCCTAAAGATCAGGGATGCATATAATTAACTAAAAATATATCCCTAGAAATCAGTCATCACAAACGGTTTTGAATTTTCCATATTACCCAGATATATCACACCCATAATTAATGTTTACTTACTTCCAAAAATCACGCAACCTAGTCAAACTTGGAAACTCCCATTACACGTCTGTTTCCAACAGTCACAAGTCACGCAGCCACATAATAATGTCTGTATCATCAAAACCATATGTCTTGCATTTGACTTTGACGTGACTGACTGACTAATCACGAAGCCATATATTTTGCATAACAGCATCTCTTTCTTATCACTTGGCTGACTAGTCACTTTCTTGATCACAGAGTTGTATTAGATCGTTGCTGCTACTGTATCTGAAACCCTAGTTTGTAGACGCATCTTCACTAGATGAAAACAGCCATATTAAATTCTTCATGTTAACCTGCTGCTTAATATAAATCTAGGGTTTTGAGAAAACCCTAGAATAAATGAAAATCACCAGCGTATGAACATGAAGCAGAAAAACATGGTTGATATAGCAGTTATGAACCATATGTTTCTACAAGGGTTCATCATCAATCCATGAATTGACTCACCAAAGCAAGTAGAAACAGCAAACATCCTTCTTTTCTGTTCGAATCGATCTAGGGTTTGAAGAAACCCTACATCATAATTTTATGTAAAACAGAAATCTAAAAAACACCACTGCTTCCAAATTTGACGCCTAATAACTTTTGATTGAGAATAGATCTGGAAAATTTCTCCGGTGGATGTTTAGATATATGTGTATAGAACAAACACAAGAAATTTCGCGACGATCCAACGGTTCAATCAAAAGTTATGATCTTCTGAATACTGCTGCGCACACAAAAACGTCCAGAAAAACCCTAGACGGATTTTTCTTCTTTTCACCATACACGAACACCTTGTTGGTCCTAGCATCACGATCCACGAGGCTCTGATACCAATTGTGGAAACCTTGGTTTCCTCGATCTTTTAGCTACTAGGAATTCATCATGTTCATATGATTAGATAATCAAAGCGGAATTAGAACATGACACATTAACAAGGTGTTTAGGCACAAAACATGAATTAAAACAAATGGATTGTTCATTATATTAATAACAAACAATCACTAGGTGTGTGTACATTGAATCCCACACCTAGTCGACACACGCTTTAGGTTTACATTGTATATGAAAGTTATAGATAAACCTAATACCCTTGGTTCCTTTTATAGTGTAAGGATTAGGGTTTACAAGAGATAATATCAAATAAACATGTAAATCTTCTATTTAAATAAACTTATACCGAATATAACCTACATGTTTATCTAAATAGAAGCTTCCAAAGGCTTCTTGTCTACGTTTCTGTCAATGCTTAGTTTGTACATGACGATGCTTGGATTGTACATGACAATGCTTGAGCCATCAACCTTCGATTTGCTCTTGTCAACGCTTGATTTGCTCTTGACAACGCTTAGACAAATGTCTTCATGTTTTCTTCGTTTTTGAGTTTCTGCCACATCAACTTTTTGACCCAACAACTATATCCACAATACTCGAAATCCATCATTTATATCAGGTTATCCACGAAGATCAAAACAAACTCAAATTCTGAGTCATAATAGCTATGTGATTTACACTAACTCATCTTCACCCAATTTAATCAACATACCACAGCTCCCTCTATTACCAATCAAAACCTAGATACCTTTGAAATCAACCAACACCCGATGCAATATCTATACTTCATTTTCCCACTTCAAAAAGATAAGGGATACTTCAAGTAAATCGAATCACATCCTGTGGCCATCAAGATGAACTATCTTCGTGTTTTGAAATAGAATGATCCATATTTAAGATTATGTTACTGAGTATTTTTGTTGTGTTCGGAGGGTTTCGGATTTAATGATTTGAACGAGGGTGATTTGTGATGGGATTTAGTTGATGTTTGGTGATTAGATTGTTATTGTGTGACAGAATGTGTAAAGTGAAGAGATAGGGGTTTATGTTTTGATGATGATTTTGATATTCTAGATCCGGTTGGTGTGTGTGATTTGTTTGGGAGGTTTAAGATTATGAGTGTGACGGTGGGGTGAGGCTAAGAAAAGGATTATGTGTCGGTGGTGGGTGGATAAGGGGTGGGTGTGTGTTGAAAGGGGTGGGTGTGTGTTGAAAGAGGTGGGTTTATGCATTAAATGAAGTCAAAACAACTAAAAGACCGAAATACCCCTCCAGCCATAAGATTTAACAGGTAAAATTAAAGCCCATCCAAAATAGGGACGAATTTTGATCGTAGTTGTAAACGATAGGGACGATTCATGGAGTTATTTTGAGTTAGGGACGAAACTTGATATTCTAGGTAAACGATAGGGACGAATCTTGAAATTTCTTTATTAAATGCGAAACAAGTTTAAACTTCCAAAATGCACATTACATACCCAAATTAAAGGTGATAGCTATTGATTTCGATTGGTTGCTTCTTGAGTTAACGAAGTGTAAATATATCATTTTTTTATAGATTTGTTAACCACCTTTGAGGTGGTTTTTAAACATACCAAAATTAATAAATTTGCATGAAATGAATTAATATATATTCTTTAATTAACTTATTATAAATATTAAATGTGATATTAAAAATGGTATGTGTGAGAGTCATTCATGGTTTATTATTCATGAAATATGATATGTATGAGTTTATTTAATGCAAATTAGTTAATTTTGGTATTTTTAAAAACCACCCAAGGGTGGTGGTTAGCAAATTCTTTTTTTTTTTAATTTGTATCGAACCAAAAAGAGTTACAACCATTTTTGTCAAATTTACTTGTTTGATATTTTTATGCACTTTTTAGCATCTTCGACACGTTTTGCCACGTCATACAAGTTACCATTCATGTCAAATTATATACATTTGCAAAAAACGACAGTTTCCTACACTCATAAACACTACTACAAAAGATCCATAGAAACTGGTCAAAATGGCTCATGAAGAGTGGTTTTAAGGGGTATCTCTGTTGATACAAAAGTTGGATGGACTTGACCCGAATTAGGCTTAATTCGGGTGCTTGAGGACCCCGGATCTTGCATCAAGTGAACTTGTTTGAAGACCCTGCACACTAAATAACACACAACGTTAGGCTTACCATGGGTGCGCGTCCCATGATTAGACTCCAGCGTGAGAGTAAGTAATCAGTTTAAGAGATAGGTGAGGGTTTAGAGTATTGTGAATATCGTACCTTTGTGGAACCTTTGGGGTTCCTTTTATACCCGATGAAACCCTAATTTGGGCTTCCCTATTCTCGCGTCCTAAGCAAGAGATAACCACAAAATATAGCCAGATCCTTATCCATGAATAAGGCCAATGTATATTTTCTCAGCTTTAGGCGAATCATAACCTAATTTAGACTATGATTCGGTTTGATCTTGTCCGCGTACGACCATGAGACGGTTGAGATAATACCGCGTGCGACAACGGTTTACTGGGCCTCGTGGGCTTTAGCGCTATCTGTGTATGATCCATACTTAATGGATACGGGTAGTACCCGTGGGTCGGGTTGTCCAACCTGAGGTCTATTGATAGTTGTAAAAATACACTTTTGTTTTAGGAAAAACAAAGAGCGTAATTAAGGGTAAGTATTAAACAAACGGTTTAGGAAAACCACTTGTAAATGACCCAAATATGAGTTCGTTCTCAAGGAGGCAAGTGTGTTGTATAAAGAGATGATTAAATGTGTGATTATGATTATGAGAAAAGAAAATAGAAAAGGATGACGGTTACGATAAAATTACACTAAGACGAAAAGTCGTGCACGTAAAACCGTAAAATATGACAAAATTTAAAAATTAACCTAAAAATTCTTAGAAAATTGCAATAAATCCTAAAAAATGTAATTAGAGTTTACAAAAAATCAAAATTCACTCAAACCTTTTATTTAATTAAATATTAATTTTTTAATACTAATTAAACCTCAAAAAATCAATTTAATTAACAAAATCCCAAAATGAGATTTTTCAACTTGTAAACCTCTAAAATGACTTAACTAAATTAAAAACTATTTTTGAAAAATATAAAGTTAATTAAAACTATTTAAAAAAGATTAAAACTATAAAAACCTTAAAATAATTCTAAAAATTAGTTAAATGACAAGAAAACTAATCTAAAAGGTTTAAAATTCCTAACTTAATGTATTAAACCTAGGAAAAATGAAAAACCTGCAAAAATCTAAAATTTAGTTTTTAATAATAAAATAAGAATAAAATAGTATCAAAAATCCAAAATTTTAAAAAAATTCTAAAAGGTTGCAAACTAGTTTATTTTAACCTAATTAACACTGAAATGAACTTGCAATGACCAAACTACCCTATTGGGCCTCCAAATGGGCTGAAATGAAAAACAGTCCCTTAATGGGTTAAAAATAGGCCCAATAAGAAAAAGTCCACCAAATAAGCCTAAAATCACCTATCTGACTCAAAATTTGATTTTAAGAACAAAAGTATAAAGCCCAAAAGCTGAAAGTGAGCTTATCACAACTTAATAGTCAACAGCTTATTCTTAATGGGCTTTTTGGCCCATTAAGCCATAAGCTAATGCCATAAGCTCTAATTTGACACAAAAGCTTCTTTTGGGATACTTAAGAGATCTGTGAAAAGAAATTTTGAAAGAGCCCAAGAAACAAGCCTGAAATAAGCAAAAGCTCTCTACAGAAAACGACAAAATAGTCGTATTTGAGTTCTAGGCCACTTCAAAAGCTGATTCAACTTGCAAAATGTTTCAAATGACAAAACTAACTTAATAACAAAAAATATTTCAAATAAGCACAAAGAATAATCTGGAATAAGCAATAAGCACTTTATGTAAAAGTTAACTTAGTTGGTTTTCTAGTCAAACCTAAAAGTCAAACCCTAAAAAGCTCCAGATTAGTTCAATGGGTCAAATAAGGAAGATTGATTACAAAATCAAAGTTGTTGCAAGTCTGAATAAGCTAGAATAGCTTATGAATAAGCTGTTTGAGAATTAACACTAGCAGGGGCTAGTTTTGGGTTTCCAGCAGTGGGTAAAGTTGCCACTCCTTGACTATCTTGACTTTTTGTCTTATGTGGATTTTTGTTGGATTCAAGGCACAAAAAGGCACCCTTATAACCAGTGGGTTATAAGGAGTCAATCACAATCAAATAAACACAAATTATAACAGCCAATTGATACAATTAATTCAAAAAGCATACAGACATTGCACAGACATGTTCATAAGTAGCTTTCAACAAAATAAGCAGATTTAGCAAGATTAAGCCAACCAAATTGAACCAAATGCACACAACAGCTATAATAAATTCAAATGAACATAAATTAACTTGTTTCATGCACTGGATTAAAGATTAGACAAAGATTCAAGCAAATCAAAGTTACTGATGAACAAAGAACAAACAGAAAATGCACTTAGCTGATATACTTGACCACAAATCCAATTTGAAACACTCAAATCTCCTAAACAGGTTACACAAAATTTGATTTAACACTTGTTAGCCCTAAACATGCATACACTCTAGGTGTTTCCAAAATCTTAGGTTAAAATATGCAAAATCAAGTGAGTTATAGCACAATATATGATTTGATGTTTAAAAGCTGAAAACTTGTAGATAATAGTACACAACCAAGTAATAAGCAGATACAAGCACTTAACAACATAAAACCCTAACTCAAATTAGCATTCAAAGCATAAAAAAGTAAACCCAAACACCCCTTAAAGGTACAAACTCCACTAGTGATTTTCCAGTCCACATAGCCTCCCACATGATCCGAGTCCAGGTAAACTATGGTTTCTACGCCGGTCCCTTTAGGATACCATTATCTTAAATGTATAGTGCCTTTAATGTATCAGAAGATACGCTTAACCGCTTCAAGGTGAGAGGTTTTGGGATCCTCTTGGAAGAGAGCTCAAAGGAAAACACTAAACATGATATCCGGTCAACTTGTAGTAAGGTACAAACTACCAATCATACCTTTATATTTCGTGTTGTCTACCGACTCACTATCATCATCTACAGTGAGTTTAGTATCTGAGGCCATAGGGGTCTTCATTGGTCTAGAGTCCTCTAATCCAAACTTCTTTAGCATTTATTTAACATACTTAGATTGATTAAATAAATACCATCATCCATTTGTCTAATTTGGAGTCCTAAAAAGAAGTTAAGTTCTCCCATCATGCTCATTTCAAACTCGTCATGCATGATTTTGGCAAAATCATCACACAAGCTTTGACAAGTTGAACCAAATAGAATGTCATTAACATATATTTGTACGATTATGAGGTGAGAACCATTCTTCTTTGTAAAGAGTGTATTGTCTACCATTCCTATGGTATACTCATGTTTTACTAGAAATGCTTTAAGTCTATCATACCAAGCTTTGGGTGCTTGTTTAAGACCATAAAGAGCTTCCTTAAGCTTGTAAACATGATCCAGTTTCTCAAAACCAATGAAGCCAGAAGGTTGAGCCACATATACCTCCTCATTGATCAAACCGTTAAGAAACACAGTCTTTACATCCATTTGTTGAAGCTTACAATCTAATGCACAAGCATAAGCTAAAAGGATCCTAATGGATTCTAACCTCGCTACCTGTGCATATGTCTCATCATAATCAATTCCTTCTTGTTGATTATAGCCTTGAGCTACAAGTCTTGCCTTGTTACGAGTTACAACACCGTTCTCATCTAACTTATTCCTATATACCCACTTGGTTCCTATGATGGTAGTACTTCTAGTTGGAGGAACAAGTTCCCAAACGTCATTAGTAATGAATTTATTCAATTTTTCTTGCATGGCGATGACCCAACTCTCATCCATCAAAGTTTCTTTAACATTCTTTGGTTCAATCAATGAGACAAACAAAGAAGTTACTTTGATCTTAGACTTGATATCTAAGGGTCCTTTGATTTAGGTCGCCTATGATGTTTTCGAGAGCATGATCCTTAGATTCCCTAATGTTTACTCCCTTTTCAACATTAAGGTCTTCAACCCCTATTTTTCTAACCTCTTTATCTTTGACTATTTCTATTTCATCTAAGTCATCATCTACCAAAGGTGGTGTTTTAGATGAATGTGGGGTTTCATGACTTTCATCAAATGTCACATTGAGTGATTCTTCGATGACATCCAAGGTTCTATTGAGGACTATATAGGCTTTACTAGTTTCAGAATAACCTAAAAAGATACCTTTGTACGACTTTGGGTCGAACTTAGTAAGGTAGTCTTTGGTGTTGAGAATGAAGCACTTGCTCCCAAACACCTTAAAGTATTCTAATGAGGTTTCTTACCTTTAAGAATCTCATAAGGGGTCATACCTAGGAAAGGTCGAATAAGAATTCGGTTGAGAATATATGTCGATGTGTCAACGACATTGTACAAAAAAATTTTAGGCAAAGATTGCTAGTTTAACATGGTCATACTCATCTCTTGGATAGTCCTATTCTTCCTTTCAACTACCCCATTTGATTGTGGAGTGCGAGGAGCCGAGAAGTTATGGGTAATACCATGAGCTTCACAAAAGGCACCGAATTGCACTTCATTATCAAAGTCCCTACCATGATCCGTCCTAATAGAGATAATTTAACGTCCTATTTGATTTTGGATCCTTCAACTAAAGGTTTCGAAATGATCGAAAGCTTCATTCCTAGTAGCAAAAAATCTATCCCAAGTGAATCTAGAATAGTCATCAACTATAACTAAGGTATAAAGGTTACCTCCATAACTCCGTATGGCGTAATGTCCAAAGAGATCCATATGTAGGATCTCTAGGAACCGAGAGGTCGATACCAAATTCTTGGGCTTGTGACTTGAGTGAACTTGCTTCCCAACTTTGCAAGCATCCCAAAAGTAACTATCAAACTTACTCTTGGGGAGATGTCTTACCGAGTCCTTAGAGACTAAAGATTGAATTAAACGCATATTAGCGTGACCTAATCTTCTATGCCAAAGAGTAGAACTATCATCTAAATATGCTAGACATAAGTTGTCCTTTGACTTCATATTGACCTTCATGACATAAAGCCCATGTTTTCTAACACCTTTTCCAATGATCTTTCCATCTTTTATGATTTCGCTATCATGTTCCGAAAAGATGACCTTACACTTATTGTCACAAATTTGACCTATACTTAGTAAGTTAAACCCTAATTTATCTACGTGGTCAAAATTTTCGATTATCATGGAGTCAAGAGAAACCGTACCTTTTCTAATGATGTTACCACGTAGCTTACTAGCGAAAGTGATGGTACCTCCATTATATGCTTTGTAAGATGAGAACAAATTTCGATTACCCTTAATGTGTTTAGAACAACCACTATCCTTAGTCCACTCATCGGGCTCCAAATCGATTCCCAATCATATCTCTTTGGAAGAATGAGCCATTAGACACTTCTCGTCTTTAGCATCGTCGTCACATTCTTCACAACTATCGCTCCATGAACCTCCAAGATGTGTGATTCTTGTCACGAGATGGCTTAGGACATTTATGGATGAAATGATTTGGGTCACCACATCTAAAGAATTTCCTTATCACCTTTGTCATTCTTGACAAATCGGTTTTTAGAGAAAGCTTTCTTGTCGTTGCTTGGTTGTCTTACGTGTTGACCTCGCCTTTTGAAGAACTTCTTGAAGTCTCTAATCGCCATAGCATATTCCTCATCATCACTATCCGAAGAGGAGCTATCATGGTCACTTTTCACTTTCTTGGCCTTTAGTGCTTGAGACTTTCTTTCAATCTTGGTTTGCACCATTTCCGAGTCCTTCAAAATTATCGTTTCATGAACTTTTAAGTTTCCAATAAGTTCATCAAGTGATAATGTAGTAAGGTCCTTTGATTCTTCAATCGTCGCAACTTTAGCTCTGCACTTTGGATGCAACGCCCTAAGAAAATTCCTAACATTGTTCTTGCTAGAAAAACATTCATCAAGTGCTTTTAGACTAGTAATAATAGTATTAAACCTAGCAACTGCACTATGAATAGTTTCATCTTCTAATATGACATATTGTTCATATTGTTGAACAAGAAGATCGATTTTGCTTTCTTTGACTTGGATATTACCTTGGTGGGTTACAAAAAGAGTATTCCAAATATCTTTAGCAGTTTTACACATGAAAATCCTTTCATACTCTTTCTTAGGTACAAAATTATAAATCACCATTTTAGCCTCATTATTTTTAGCAAGTTTTGATGTAGAGGTTTTGTATACCCTTTAGGAAAAAGGTACCAAAATAGGGTAAGCACGACGATTTAGGAAAACCGTGTGTAAATGACCCTAAAGTGAGTTCGTTCTCAAGGAGGCTAGTGCGTTGTGTAATGAAATGATTATCTTTGTGATTTTATTGTTATGAGAAAAGAAAATAGAAATGGGGTAAGAAGAGAATGACGGTTACGATGACGGATTACACTAAGACGAAAAGGTCGTTCACGTAAAACCGTAAAAAGCACCAAATTAAAAATTAAACCTAAAAATTAATTAAAAGTTAAAACTAAGTCTAAAATAATATAAATAAGAATAAAAATCCAACAAAAATATTTTAAAACCTTTTATTAATTAAATATTCAATTTTTAATGCTAATTAAAACCCTAAAATTAAATATAATTAACAAAATGTCCAAAATATTATTTTATTGAACTAATAAGTTACTTATATTATTTAAAGACTAAAAAGTATTTTTCCTAAATTTTAAAAACTATTTTTCTATTTTTAAATCACTAAAAACTATTTTTAAACTAAAATAATCATAAAAAATAATAAAATAATGCCAAAAATAATTTGACAATTTAAAAAATCCTAAATTATACTATTGAATAGTAGAAAAATGAAAAAGTTTGAAAAATCAAATATTTTTCACTAAAAGACAAAACAGTATTCAATTAAAACCCTAATTAAATTAAATAAAATTATAAAAATTAATAAAAATGTGAACAGTAAAAAAATTTTAAACTAAAAATCTTAAACTATTTTTCTAAGTCTATGAAAATATTTAAAACTGAAAATTATAACTTTTTACCACTAAAAGACGAAAACAGAAAGTTAAAAAGTTAATTAAAAATGCTATGTAATGTAAAAAATACTAAATGAACAGTGACAATAAAATTGAATAGACAGAAAAATCAAGAATTAAATAAGAAAAATTATGAAACTAATTTCAAGACCTAATTCCTATTTTAGTCCACAAAAGACAAAATAGTAAAAAACTGATAGTGACATGTGCCTTGTTTTGTTTTTTAGTGTAGCAGTGCCAACTTGTGCACTACCAGTGGGAAATTGGTTCCCACTACTAGTTATAAATTTGACAGATTAAGAATAAGCTTAGGAAAGCTTATTTGTTGCTTATTTCCGGACAATAAGGCACCCCCACAACCAGTTGAGTTGTGGGGAGTCTATCAATGCAATAAAACAAGCAGGTTCTTCACAAAAATCACATAAAATGCCCTAAATATAGCTACTGTTCATCAAAAAGGGGGCTGTGGTGTTTTTGCTGATGTATTTGGCACAAAACTGATTTTCAAATGCTCAATTCTTGTACACAAACTAAACAAACCACATATAGGTTAGATATAACCCTAACTCACACTAATATCTAACAGACTTCAAGATTATGATGCACAAAAACTTCTTAAACAAGGCAGATTGGTGGTTTAACTGCTTTTTATGCTATATTGGTCAAGTTTCTCACATCCAATATGTTTTAAACTCCTACAAAACTTAAAGGCAATAACTGAATTCACTAGATAACAACAAGTAAAGTGTGTAAGAACAGAATTGAACCCCAAATCTGTCACCAAGTTTGCTTAATCCCTATTCCCAAACACCCCTTATTTTCAGATGATGAAAATTAATGAACCAAAAGCTAACCGAATCAACTTAAACTGATTAAAATTAGTTCTAACATGCACACTAAACCTAAACAAGCATAATCAAGCAAAAATAAACACAAAAACAGTTAATCATAAGAGAAGCACATAAGCATACAATTTGTAACTTTCAAGAGGGTTCAAGCCTAGGATGGTATACCTTGTGGGACCCACAATCCAGGCCCCACTATGGCTGCAATGCCATCTCCTTTCAGTCAAAACTGAGCTATTGGCTGTTGAGAAAAAGCTGTTTGAAGGTAGGTGATGCTAGGTGGTGACTACTGCAATCAAACCACCCCAATATGTCTTCAAAGCTTGTACCTTGAACCTGCCAAGAGAAAAACAAGTGAAACTGAACTGGTACAAAAAGCTATAATGTTGTAAGCTTGGCTTATTGATTAAGCCGGCTTACAACTTATACCTTAAAAACTGAACACTTGAAAGAATGTTTACTGAAAACTGTCAAATCTGTTAAACTTAGAAACTTTGAAAAATCAATCTAACAAACCTGAAATTCACACACACACATCCACTATCACTTCAATGTGTGTGTGGATTTGAGAATAAGAAAAATAAACTAATTTTCAGAAAATATAGATTTTCCTTCTATGAAAACTTCAAAACACAAATAACTCACAAGATTGATTTGGAACTCAGCTATGCTTTTTCTAACACATACCAACTTTTAAAACAAATAAAAAGGAATTATATTTGCAACCAAAATACCAACTTTCATTAAACTTTTAAAAAGGAATTACACAATGTAGAAAAGCAAAAACTGGAACAAAAACTAAAATGGGTACAAACCACCCATTTTATACTACTCTACTGTAGAAGCTTTAATAAAATAATACAGGAAATAAAACCCTAAACCCTAATAGACATGAAAATCCGAAAATGCCCTTGGGGTCTTGGTCAAAAATCGCCCATGTGATGTAGCCAGTTGGAATCTTCAATTTGGAGCGTTTATCTTGAGTAGGGAACAAGTAAAACCTTCTGGGACGTTGATCATGTCCCCTCATGGGGTTTTGTGGAAAGGGACTTGAGCAGGGGAGGGTCAGGAATGTCACATGGGTATAGTGGGGACAAAAATGAGAGTGGGGTTGGGTTTAGGATTAGGTTAATTGTGTATCTGGAGTTTTAGGGGTAAAAACCCTTTGTTTTTAGGTGATTACGATCTGGGTTCTTTAGGGTTTATATGATGGTAATAATGTGAACAGTGGGTGTTAATGGAGGAAAAGGTTCCAGGTTAATTATTTATTAATCTGTTTAAAAAAAGATTAATAAATAAATATGGGTTAGGATGGTGGAAAGGTGACGTGGTATGGTGGGTGATGTGGAGGGACAGTATTGGTGGAGGGTGTGACATGGAGGGCAGGGATTGGTTGGGGGAGTTTTGCTATTTGTTATTTTTGGTCCCCAGGTTTTCATAATGTATTCTTAATAAGTTTTTAGCAGACAAACATGATTTCCTTTGTTACAAGTTTCCTCTACTTGTCAAAAATGGCACAAGTCATTTGCAAACTTTATATCAAGGACCATTAATGCAACTTATCCATACTTCAAGGGCTAAACATGTATTCACTTGACATTTTAGGGACCCATATGTAATTTTGAGGTTTTACAGGGGTATAAAATGACAAGTCTTCAATTTTTGAGGGACCAATCTTGCCAATCTTCAATTCTTTAAGGTCATTTTTGGAAATTTCATTCTTAGGCCCGGTTCTTTGTGCGTCTTCGTTTCCCGTGTTCGTTTTTGATTGATTCTTGTGATCTTTTTGTCATTCCCTTAATATCCGTACCTAAAATACACAAGCAACAAACACAAGCATATATTTGGGTATTTTAAATTCTTTCTTTTTAGAAACTTCATTATATTGATAAGGCAAAAAGTCACCATTGGTAATAACATGCCAAAGATCTAAATCTTTTGATTTCACATAAGTCTCAAATCTATTTTTCCAATAAATAAAACTATCAGTTTCAAAAAGAGGTGGTCTTTGCATAGATTGCCTTTCTAGGTACTTGTTGGAATCCATAAATCGATTCAAGTTTTAAAATACAATATATTTTAAAAATGTTTGAGCAACCCGCTCTGATACCAATTGTAGAAACTAGAAGGGGGAGGGGGTTGAATAGCTTCTTATATTTACTTGTTAAATATGGGTTTCAAAAATCCTTTTCAAAAACTTAGACTTGAGCAAATATGTGAAATCTTATTATACACAATATGGACAAGAGATAGCGCCACTAAACTACTAATCACAAGTATATGCAAGTAATGAATAAAGAATGTAAAGAGATAAGGAAAAGAAAGATCAAACCAAACACCAAGGATTTATAGTGGTTTAGCAACGAGGCTCACTCCTTGTTCCTACTCCACTCCTCGAGTACTCCTTACTGGAGAGTTCACTAATCAACAAACTCCTTAAGGTGGAGAAACCGTACACGTCGCTTAACCAATTTCCGATTCTAAGCTAAAAGTCGAGCCCTAATCTTAGCTAGGACCAATCTACACTAATATACTTAAAGGACTAAGTATTAACCCACATAACATACACAACTTCCAAATAGACACAACTACTTGGATCTTCACAACAACAACACAAGAATGAAAAATAAATGTTTGATCTTCAATGGATCTTTGAGGTAGACACGACACTTCAAGGATGAAAGTGTTATTCTCTTTGCACTTAAGAGGAAGAGATGGGATGAGAAAGATTAACTTCTAAACAAGTAGTAATTCACCAAATAACAAAGGATTTGAATGATTTAAGAAGTTGGATTGAATCTGGAAATTTATGTGCAAAAGTGTAGCAATTCGTAATTTTTGGACCAACATTTAGGACCCAACTTTTATTTACCATGTTCCTTTTACGAATAATATTGAATTTGGCTAACCGGCAAGGTTAAGGATTTAAAGTATTAAAACATATCTTTTATTATTTACCGACAATGTCTATATTAGACATCGTATGTAAATATTCTGCTCGTGGCGCAAAAATACTTTTATATCGTTGTTTTAATTTTTTTGTCTCGTTTTACAGGATTCTTTGTAAATTTATTATAAACCTTTAACGTCGTTCATCTATATAACGCGTTAACGTTTATTAAATTAGAAGCCCTCATTCTTATATCAAAATGTCAACATTATCCGAATGTCGACGTTATTCTTTTATACTTTGCGTTTATTTTTCGTGTTTTAAGTAAAACTTTCAAATCGCGTAACTTTTAAAATATCGGGTTTCGATAATACCCACTTATATTCAAAAAAAATTCACAACACAAAACTATTGAACTCTTTTCTTTCCTTAGCCAACTATACTACCTATCGTTTGCTTATATATAAAAAATACAAGAAGCTACATTTCCTTCTTATCTTCATAAAGTTTATATGTCAAATTGACATATCAACAAATCTCGTTTGATTCCATCATTCAATTGCTATACACTAGCATCCGTGGCCACTACATCTTCAGCCATGACATTATCGCAAACTTACTCTCCAAGGTTCATTACTATCTTTATCTAGCACTCTTAATTCTCGTTTCAAAACTAGGCATAAAACACAACATATAATTTAAACTCTCCATCTCTCTCTTGCATGGTGTTGTAGCAGCAGTAAGGAAACGGTGCGAACGAAGGACATCGAAGATCTTCGACGGTAGATGGTCATATCGCATCCTCGAATGTTACTCCTGGATCTGTCAGTGAAACAAACAGTTGGGATGTAACAAATCCACCTCCGAGAGGAACGCATATACTATTCTCAACTCCCCTACCTACTATCAAAGAAAGAGTTGGGGGACAGGAATCAACCCAGCCCCCTCCTAATAAAGATAAAAAGAGGATACCCCTCGCATCAGAAGAAAGCGAGGAAGTAATCGCTACTGAGGCACGCGCGATGGAAGAATATGTAGCGAATAATCTGCAAGCCCTCATCCCACTAGTTGCCAAACACATGAAAAATCAGAAGGGAACTAAAGGAAAGGAGTGCGCAGAACGTGGTCAATCTTCTGAAAGCAATCCATCAAGATCGGGTAATAACCACCCTGCAAAGTGTAGGCGTAAATATTACACTTCAGATGACCTAGACTTCTCACAACCTTGGAGAATAGCTAGAAAAATGCTTTCACAAGACGCATACACTCGGATACAAGAAAGCGTCGCATGCTAACAAACGTAGAAACATAAGATGGTACCTTAGATCCAGAAGAAAACCTAAAAGTATTCGAATCCCAAGCAGGTATTAAGCAATGCCAGAACCTGTATGGTGCAATATGTTCAATTCTACACTTGTAGGAAACGCACGGATCTGGTTTGATAGACTTCCGCCACGAACAATTAATGGGTTTGAAGCATTGCGAAAAGCATTCAAAAGAAACTATGTGCAACAGAAAAGACATGATAGGAGTGCTGTATCACTCACAAGAATTAAGCAGAACCAGGGCGAATACCTGGAGGACTTTCTAGAACGTTTCAAAAGCGAATGTATTCAAAGAAAGGAATGCCCATAGATTTTAAAAGTATCTTGCTTCATGGCAGGTATACGTAACAGTGATCTAATATGAAAGCTAAATGAAAAAACCCTAGAAACCTTTGATGGGGTACTACGGCGAGTAAGATCCTTCATACAGGGGGAATCAGATGCCTCAGAAGTCATACAAAACGTCCATGGTTACAGACCTTGTGACACGCCTAATAAAGGGTCTAGTAGACAAAGCAGGCCTGGAGGTCTTGACTACCAAGGAAATAAAATAGAGGGACGAGCCAGTAACTTCAGGTTTACTCCCCTTAATTTAACTTCGAGGGAAATCCTTATATCAGAAGGCGTGAACTTCCAAGACCATTACCAATGACCACTCCGGTAGAAAGGCGCATTGGCAACAAATATTGTGAATATCATGGTGAGAAGGGGCACGCTACAAATGAATGCATTCAGCTACAGAAGCATATGGAGAATATGGTAAAAGAAGGCAAGCTAAAACACCTTGTCAAAGAAGCAGCGGAGGATGAAAAACCAAAAACTGCTAACACAAATGTTTACATGGTACAAACGTGGCAGCGAAGGCCAAAGCAAAAAGTGAGCCAAAAATTCTCGAAAGGGAGAGACATCTCTTTCCCACCCCTCAGCGCGAACAATGTTACAGAAGGCCCGTTGGTAATAGAAATAAACATCGGTGAACACAATATACGTCGTATGTATGTCAATGGAGTAAGGAGCCAGATGGTACCTGCGACCTCACCGCTCATCGGATTCAGTGAAGAAGCGGTGTGGCCTTTGGGCCAACTAAAACTAGTAGTGAACATGGGAAGCGATGAATATTCAACGAAGGTCTCAATGAACTTATTGATAATACGATCACCTTCTACGGCCTATGACATGATGATGTTCCTAGTGAAGGGAGGAATCGTAACGATGTTCAACAGAGCCATCACACTCCCAGAGTGCAACACGATCGCGGAACCCCCTCGGGTTACAATAGAACCCAAGATAGATTCACCGCCGAACCTAAAAGTGGAAGTCCATCCACAATATCCGGATCAAGAGATAACGATTGGAGGGACATTGTCCGACAAAGGAAAGGCTGACATGTGCCACCTCTTAAAGGATAACCGAGACATCTTTGCGTGGGAACCTAAAGACATGACGGGGGTACCAAGGTCAATAGCCGAATGAAAGCTACAAATCCCGCAAAGGATATCCCCCAGTCAGGCAAAAGAAAAGAGGATAGGATCCAGAGCACAACAAGGTGATACTTGAGGATGTGAAGAAGCTGGTGGATGCAGGAATCATGCGAGAAGTCTACTACCATGACTGGCTCGCTAACCCAGTGATGGTTAAAAAACATGATGGCAGCTGGCGCATGTGTGTTGACTTTACAGACCTCAATAAAGCTTGTCCCCAAGACTGCTATCCATTCCCAGAGATAGATTGGAAGGTAGAATCACTATGTAGATATCCTTTTAAATGCTTCCTAGACGCATACAAGGGATACCACCAGATACAAATGGCAGAGAAAGATGAAGAAAAAGCAACATTTTATACCAGCCAGGGTGTGTATTGCTACACAAAAATGCCATTCGGACTTAAGAACGCAGGGGCCACGTACCAGCAATTGGTTGATAAGGTGTTCGAAGGTCAAATCGGGCGAAATTTGGAGGTCTATGTTGATGACCTGGTGATAAAAAGTCACATAGAGGATGAACTTATCCAGGATATAGAGGAAACATTCTCAACACTTGAGAGAATAAACTTGAAGTTAAACCTAAAAAGTGCAATTTTGGGGAAACAAAAGGCATGTTCATAGGATACATGATTGACCCCAATGGCATCAAACCCTGCCCGAATAAGACAGAAGCAGTCATTCAGCTTCAAAGCCCAAAGACAAAAAAGGAAGTGCAATCGCTAAACGGGAAGCTCGCATGGTTGAACAGGTTCTTGTCCAAATCCACAGAGAAATCGCTTCCTTTATTTAAAACACTCAATAAGTGTATAAAAAAGGGGGGGAATTTCAATTGGACAAAAAAAGTTGAAAAAGCCTTCGAGGAACTAAAAACACATTTAGCGTCGCTACCTATGTTAGTCGCACCATGACCAAAAGAAGAGTTAATAATGTATTTATCAACTACACATGGAGTGATCAGCGTGGTGCTAATGATGGATAGGGAGAATGTGCAAACACCAGTATACTTCATAAGCAGAGCATTACAAAGCTCAGAACTGAATTATACCTCAATGGAGAAGTTGGTACTCGCACCAATCTTTACGGCGAAAAGGTTGCGCAGATACTTCCAAGCACATCCCATAGTGGTGATCACAGATCAACCCATAAAATAGATAATATCAAAACCGGATGTAGCGGGTAGGCTACAGAAGTGGAGTGTTCTAATCGGGGAACACAATATTACGTACAGACCACGCAACGTCGTAAAAGGACAAATTCTGGCAGACTTCATCGTTGAAAAACCAAAAAAAGGCTGGCAAGACTCAAAACAGGAGGAAGAAGACCAAGACCCATGGGTCTTATTCATTGATGAATCATCCTACACTGATGGATCTGGCACAGGACTCATACTAACTAACCCTGAAGGAATGGAATTTACATACGCACTGCGTTTGGAATTCACAGCTACAAATAATGAGGCAGAATATGAGGCACTTATAGCAGGACTAAGAATCGCAACCCGAATGGGCGTGCAAAACCTCAAAGCAAATGTAGATTCTCGCCTGGTAGCAAACTACATACTTGGTGAATATGAAGGAAAGGAGGAAAAAATGATACAATACTTGTAAAAAGCCAAGTCATTGATTGAAGGATTCAAAAAGTTCCTAATATGCCAAGTACCTAGAGGGGAGAACTAGAAGGAAGATGCACTCAGCAAGATAGCGTCCACCAGCTTTGCACACCTATCAAAGAAGGTCCTGGTAGAGATCCTTAAAGACAAATCCATAAAAGAGAAAGAAGTCACATCGGTCGTGGAGGAAGAAGGTCCTACATGGATGACACCGATCGTAGACTATTTGACGAAAGACTCACACCCACATGACGAAACCGAAGCGCGACGAATACGAAGACGCTCGAGGCAGTTCGAAGTCAGGGATGGGATTCTTTACAAACACTCATTCCTTCAGCCATGGCTAAGGTGCGTGGGGCCGTGGCAAGTGCAGTCTGTCATTAGTGAAATACACGAGGGATCCTACGGCATGCACGCAGGACCAAGGTCAGTAGTGGCAACAACGTTGTGCAACGGATATAAATGGCCAACCATGCACGCGAACACACAAGCCGTTACCACGTCAACCTCAAGAGGAACTAACACCTATCACTTCACCTTATCTATTTTTCAAGTGGGGAATATACATCGCAGGACCTTTTTCCTTGGCCGCATGTGGAATTAAGTTCCTAATAAGGGCGATGGATTACTTTGCGAGGTGGATTGAAGCAAAGGCAGTCGCAACAATCACAAGAAACCAAATAAAAAGGTTCGTATGGGACAATATAGTATGTCGCTTCCGGCTACCTAGAGAGATCGTTTCAGATAATGGAAAACAATTCGCGGAGAACCCATTCAACGATTGGTGCGAAAAACAACATCAATCAAAGGTTCACATCGGTAGCCCATCCACAAACAAATGGACTTGTGAAAAGAGCAAATAGGAGCCCGGGAGACGACATAAAGGCACGACTGGGGGAAAACAACAAAATGCGGGTCGACGAGTTATCACATGTCTTGTGGGCACATCGCACAATGATCAAAACCGCTACGGGCGATACCCCTTTCGCCCTGACGTACGGAACATAGGCAGTCATTCCAGCCGAAATTGGGTTAAAAATTCTCTACACAACAGAGGTAGACATAGTCACAAACGATGATGGACTACGACTAAACTTAGACATAATCGATGAAAGAAGAGAATTGGCAGCCATCCACGAGGCCAAGTCAAAAGCAAAAATGAAAGGTTACTACAACGCTAGGGTAAGAAAGACTTCCTTGAGGCTAGGTAACTTTGTGTACCGCGCAAACGCGGCCAACCGCGCTGAAAATACTGGGAAACTTGGTCCTAAGTGGGAGGGACCTTACATAGTGACATACACATTGGGGAAGGGTGCATACCGACTGTGCGACATGGATGGTCGCGACCTACAGAGGCCTTGGAACATATGCCACCTAAAGAAGTGCTACCTTTACCAGCGAACTTCTAAAACCAATGTTTTATTTTTATTCTATATCATGTATTAAAAATCTTGCAAGTATTAATAAAACTGTCGTGGTCCCTAGCTAGTTCCACGACGCATTCCAAAAAATGTTTATTTTTATGATACATACACCTTGTATATACTATATATTGCCTACTGGCGTACGCGTACTCAACGTTTCCAGGAGAAATAAGAGGAATGGGTCTAACCTACTAATTAGACTCGTCGAGTAAGAGGGATGCAACCCCATCGACTGCGGATCATGTATCTTTGTTAGGCCCCTTGCTATTAAATGACGTCGTTGCAAGTTTTACAGCCAGTACATTCTGAGACTAAAAAGACACAATCGTGCACACCTAACAACTAGTCAGCCTCACCTGGCCGTTCTTATGGTAGTAGCGGTCTATCGCACGTAATAAGTCTGCCTCACCCAAAAGGACCACTTATGCAATTACACTAATTCATAAACCAAGTCTGCGCTATAAACATTAAAGCGTGGTAACATATATTCATAAACAAACGTGGAAAACTTCATTACATATGAAGTGAGAACATTCGCACATACAAATAAATGTTCACAAAATACAACTAGTGTTTGAAAGTAAATTTGTATCAGAGGAAGACCTCTTCAGCTTTAACAAGGGAGGACAGTATGCTGAGGTGCGGTGCTCTTTCATTTACTTCTCCATTAAGTCAAGCACACACGCGCCTCTCTCTAGCAGTGGCAAGGGCAACACAAGGATGGAGGAAGTAAGGTGGGTGACACCAACAGAAGGCACAGCTTCTAGAATCAGGGTGATTGATGAGACCGCAATTATACATGGTCTCATCGTCCAAAACGGTCTTAAAACGGTGAAAATATTATTAAAAGTGCCATAAATATGCTTCTGTTGGTCAATGTGTATTTTAGGTACGGATATCGAGAAAATGACAAAAGATCACAAGAATCAAGCAAAAACGAACACGGGAAACGAAGCCACACAATAAACCGGATCCAAGTGTTGAAATTTCTAAAAAGACCCTTGAAGAATTAAAGATTGTCAAGTTTAGTCCCTCAATTATTGAAGACTTGTCACAAATGGCCCTCCAAGAATACATTTGTACAAGATTTATCCTCAAAGATTGAAGGAATTACACAAACAGTCCTTGGAATATATGAGAGTTACATGTTTTGTCCTTAAAATAACAAAAGGACTAACTATGCCATTGGAAAAGGACTAACAAAGAGATAACCGAAGGACTTAAATTGCAAACAGATATGAAGAGGAGTAAACAGGGAGGGACCAGATTTTCCTAAAACTCAAACCTTATTTAACCTAACCCATTAATATGCCCATTTACCCACCAAACCAAGATACCAACCAACCCCTTTGTGCCACCTCACCTTGCCAGACCCAAAACCTTTAACTAGCAACACCATATCAAACCCGAAGGGAGAGATGAAAGTGATTACCACATGTAGTGGTAAGACCTTTAAAGATCCGACTCCTCAACCAATTACTCCTACAGAGGAGGAAATTGAGGAAGAACCCGAGGTGGTGGTCGAAAAGGATCATGTTTTTATCCTACAAAGTACCGGTCAAACCACACCTACGGTCGAACCTTTACCAAGTTTGGAACCCAATATTCCAAAGGCTATTCCTATGCCTCACCCAACACCACCCTTACCTTACCCACTGAGACGTCACAAGGAAAAATTGCAAGAATGTAACGATTATCAGTTTGAGCTTTTTATAAAAATGTTTGGTGATTTTCGTTTTAACATAAGTTTTGCCGACGCTTTAATTATGATGCCTTGATTTTCCGCAAACTTTAAAAGTATGTTGAACGATAAAGAGAAATTGCGAAAATTTAATCATTGTTCATCGGGTTTTCTTAACTGCATACCTCAAAAAGTCGATGACCCCGGTAAATTCTTAATTTCGTGTGGTATCCAAGATATGAAAGAATGTTACACCTTGGCCAATCTTGGTGCTTGTATTAGTTTGATGCCTCTTTCGATGTTTAAGTCGCTCAATCTTCCTAATCTTACTCCTTAAAAAATATCTATCGAGATGGCTGATCATTCTACAATTCCCGCATGTCGAACGGCCGAAGATGTTTTTGTGAAAGTGGGAAAGTTCTATTATCCGGTAGACTTTATCGTAGCCGATATCCCCACGGATCCTCAAGTTCCTCTCATTTTAGGTCGTCTATTTTTTGATACATCGAAAGCGATTATTGATGTATGCTAGGAAAATCACTTTACATTACAATGACGAGGAACTTGTTATAAACACACTCCAAAATTATAATCTTCCACATGTTAATTCTATCGCGACTATGAACCATGTTGATCTAATCGATGTCGTTTACGAAGAGTTTTTACAAGAGATTTTAGGCATTGCCGATGAAGAAAATAGTGGCAATCCCACTATGCTCGATCCAATCCTTGATAATTCGACACCTTCTTTCACTCCATTTGAAGGAGGGGTTTTACTTTGGAAGAGTTTGGTGTACCTCGAACTTCTAACGAAGACCTAGAAAACGATGAGGATTTTTCAATTATCAAGGATTTTCTAAACGATTTCCCATTTCTTCCGCAGATGGAGGTTATGAGTATTGAACCAAAATCTTCAATCGAGGAACCACCAACCCTCAAATTGAAAGATCTTCCTCCTCACCTCGAATACATATTCTTGGTAGGAGATGATAAGTTTCCAGTTATTTTTGCAAAAGACCTTTTGGATGATGAGAAAACCGCACTTATCGATGTCTTGAAGGCTCACAAAAAGGCAATTACATGGAAACTCTCCGACATTAAGGGTATCGACCCTAAATTTTGTACACACAAAATTTTAATGGAGGAACACTACAAACCCGCAATCTAATGTCAAAGAAGGGTAAACCCCAAAATTTATGACGTCATCAAAAAGGAAGTTCTTAAACTACTTGACGCGGGAATGACTTACCCTATATCCTATAGCCCTTGGGTGAGCCCAATCCATTGTGTCCCTAAAAAGGGAGGAATGACCGTTGTGCCAAATGATGGTAACGAGTTAATTCCAACTCGACTCGTGTCCGGTTGGAGGGTGTGTATTGACTATCGTAAGTTAAATGACGCCACTCATAAAGACCATTTTCCCTTGCCCTTCATGGATCAAATGTTGGAGCGACTTGCGGGAAACGATTTCTATTACTTTTTAGATGGTTTTTCCGGTTACTTTCAAATCTCCATCGATCCTCGTGATCAAGAAAAAACTACGTTTATGTATCCATATGGAACGTTTGCCTATCGTAGAATGCCATTCGGACTTTGCAATGCACCAAAACCTTTCAAAGGTGCATGATGGCTATTTTTCATGACATGATCGAGAAGACGATGGAAGTGTTCATGGATGAATTTTCGGTGTTTGGTAGTTCTTTCACGTCGTGTTTAGACAACTTAGACAAAATGTTAAAACGTTGTGAGGAAACCAACCTTGTGCTCAATTGGGAAAAATGTTATTTCATGTGGAAGGAAGGGATCGTCTTAGGGCACTAGGTCTCGAAACCGGGGATTGAGGTAGACAAAGCCAAAAATTGACGTCATCGACAAATTACCTTATCCCAAAACCGTCAAGGGAGTTAGCAGTTTCCTAGGCCACGCGGGCTTTTATCATCGCTTCATCAAAGACTTTTCAAAGATATCTCGACCCATTACACACCTTCTCAAAAAAGATTCCCCTTTCATCTTTAACTAAGACTGTGTTCGAGCCTTTGAAATTCTTAAAAGGAAACTAACCGAAGCTCCCATTCTTGTTGCTCCAAATTGGAATATCCCCTTTGAACTTATATGTGATGCAAGTGATTACGCTATTGGGCCCATTTTGGGGCAACGTCATGATAAGCATTTCTTACCTATCCACTATGCTAGTAAGACGGTGACCGAGGCTTAACTTAAATACACCACAACGGAAAAGGAATTACTTGCCGTGGTGTATGCATTTGAGAAATTCCGACCTTATGTCCTCTTGACTAAAAGCATAGTGTATACGGATCATTCGGCCATCAAGTAAATCTTTGCTAAACTTGATGCTAAACCGCGATTGCTTCGTTTGGTTCTACTCCTACAAGAATTTGATAAAAGGAGCCGGGAATCTTGCAGCCGATCACCTCTCTTGATTAGAATATCCTCACCAAAGTGTACACGAGAACAAGGAAATTAACAAAACATTTCCTCTTGAAACACTTGGTGTAGTGAATTCTAAGCAAGATTTTTCTACCCCATGGTTTGCGGACATCGTAAATTACCATGCGGGCAACTTCATCATTAATGGTATGACGACTCAACAAAAGCGAAAACTCTTTCGTGACGTCAAGTTCTACTTTTGGGACGAACCTTATCTCTTTCGAACTTGTGAGGATTAAATCATTCGACGTTGTGTGTTTGGCACCGAAGCTACTAATATCCTTAAAGCTTGTCACAAGGGACCCACGGATGGTCACCATGGTGCTAATCTCACGGAGAAGAAGGTCTTTAAGCCGGTTTCTTTAGGCCTACTATTTACCGAGATGCGCACGAACTTATCAAGTCGTGTGACTCATGCCAACGTCAAGGAAAAGCCTCACAAAACGATGAAATGCCACAAAATATCATCCAAGTGTGTGAGATCTTTGACGTATGGGGCATTGATTTTATGGGGCCATTCCAATCATTTCGTGGTAATAAGTACATCCTTGTCGCCGTTGACTACCTATCTAAGGGTGTGGAAGCTAAGGCTTTGCCCATAAACGATGCTCGTTTGGTAGTCGAGTTTTTGTAGCAATTGTTTTCTCGGTTTGGAATCCCTCGTGCAATCATAAGCGATCGTGGAACCCATTTTTATAACAACCAATTTGAAAAGGTTCTAAAGAAATATGGGGTTACACATCGTCTTTCTACGGCTTATCACCCACAAACGAGTGGGAAAGTCGAGGTTTCAAACCGAGCTTTGAAAAGGATTTTAGAAAGGTTGATAGCAGAGAACCGACAATCTTGGTCGGATAAGCTCGACGATGCTTTATGGCCTTTCGTACCGCTCATAAGACGCCCATTGGGTACACTCCTTATAAGCTTGTGTATGGGAAGAATTGTACTTGCCAATTGAACTCGAACACACAAAGCTTATTGGGTCCTAAGCATTGTAATAATGATATTATGACCGCGAGAAAACACCAGAAAATGCAATTGAATGAATTGGATGAACTAAGGGATATTGCTTATGAAAATTCATTGATTTACAAAGTGAAAACTAAAAAGTTTCATGATTTTAAAATAAAAACCGGGTTTTTAACATTGGAAATGAAGTGTTGCTTTTTAAGTCAAGATTGAAAATATTTTCCGGTAAATTTGAAAATCCCGTTGGTCGGACCGTTCACCATCACCCAAGTATTTCCATATGGGACCATCGAGCTAGCTCAAAATGATGTTCCTAACTTCAAGGTGAATGGTCATAGGGTTAAGCACTACTTTGGTGGGGAAGTCTCTTCTTTGGACGACCTCGACCAAGTCACTTTCCCCAATGATAATTAGTATTGAGGGGATCGAGTCGAGCTCATGACTCGGTAATCAAAAATGATATGCCTCGTGGGGGAGATCCCATGCTTATCCATGTACATATTATTGCTTCTGATGTAGTTTAATGTGAGGGGATTTGCGCCCTTCCAACCTTTGTTCCGTGGTACTTTGTGAATTGTGGTTATTTAGATCATCATCTTCACGATTGGTGCCTCTCGTGTTCGTTTTACTCGAGCTTCGATCATTTGCTTTGAAGATTTTCCGATATCCAAATGATGTATCCTTGATTGTTCTAACCTTAGGTCTTTTAGCACACTTCATAAACGGCTGTAGATTTAATGGTTTCACTCTTTTCATGCTAGATTAAGCATTCAAATTCATCTCTAGTATGTGGGTATCTTACCCATAGAATCGAAACATTAAGGACAATGTTTAACTTTAGTATGGGGGGGGGGGGGGGGTGAATAGATACTTGCCTTGCTCACGCCTTCACACTTTCCAAAGTTTATATTTTTCTTACCGTTTTGTTGCAAATAAGGCTAAAAATGGCCAAATTTTAAAATTTTTCTCATGTTTTCGTAAGTGTTTAAGACACGAATGTAGATTTTCCGATGGCGAGAATAAGAGTAATTTTTTATTCGACCGTGCGTGTTGAGTACTTAGCTTTGATTCCTTAACTTTTATTAGGCTAAGCCTCTTAAATGAGAACGAGAAATGATAGAGTTAATTATAAGTTACTATGCTAAACATAGAATTCGCGATTCTTTCAAAAACTCATGTGTTCTAATTGTTTGCTTATTCTCCCTTCGCTTGAATAATAATTTTGCTAATAAATATTGACTTAGCGGTCTAGTCTTGATTGTTGGTTTCTAATTTTTTCTAGTAGCTTCCATGTAATTAAAATGGGAAAACATTAAGGTATCGCCAGCGTCACGGTTTTGAAGTATTGGCACCCTGAATAATCAAAGGCTTCCCTAATAATAGTTTTTAAGTTCCTCTTCACCTAAATCAAGCAAAAATTTCAAGCTCACAAGGCCGTAAAATCTATGCAAAAATTGAAAGTGAATGTCTTAAATATCGAAGCCTTAAAGATCCAAAATTCGCCTTAGCGTGAGGATGTAGGTCAAGTCATAATAAACACCTCATGACGAGGTTAAATAAAAGACAAGGGCAAGACCAAAGCCATAATAAACACTTCATTGCGAAGTTAAATAAAAGGTGGAGGTAAACCAATTCCAAATTGGTAATAAGTCTCATGTTTAAAACCGATATAAAACCGTTTTTATCGATCCTTCTTGTTGACTTAATATTTTGACATCGTTGTCTATTAGGAGAGGTTATTAATTCGATGGTTTTGGCTACACTGTAATAACTCTATTTTTGGACCTTAATCTCTATTATCGCATAAGTAAAAATGTATCATCATGATCATTCAAGACAAAAATAAAATATAAGAGATATAAAATAGGATTAAGGGAGTCTAAGTACGTGATTAGGGCATATGAGTAGTGTTAGCATCAATAACATATAATGACAATGATCTCGTTACACGCTTAGCATGGAACTGGTTGAATATCGAGGACGACGAAATTATTTCTAACGAAGCATTCACGTGTTCTTGTTCTATGAACTTAAACGTCCCATTTTGCGATGAAAATCATACATTATGTCTAAAAACACAAGTAGTAGTAGTGTAGTAAGTTTAAATTTCAATAAAAGTCGATAAAAATGACTTTTGGAGATGCTAAGATACTTTATTCTAGCATTGCGTGAGGGTACGATAATGGTTTAGTATGAGGGAGTGATGAGACCGTAATTATACATGGTCTCATCATCCAAAACGGGCTTAAAACGGTAAAAATATCATTAAAAGTGCCATAAATATGCTTTTGTTTGCTCAATGTGTATTTTAGGTACGGATATCGAGAAAATGTCAAAAGATCACAAGAATCAAGCAAAAACGAACACGGGAAATGAAGCCGCACCATGAACCAGATCCAAGTGTTTAAATCTCCAAAAAGACCCTTGAAGAATTGAAGATTGTCAAGTTTAGTCCCTCAATTATTGAAGACTTGTGACAAATGACCCTCCAAGAATACATTTGTATAAGATTTATACTCAAAGATTAAAGGAATTACACAAACAGCCCTTGGAATATATGAGAGTTACATGTTATGTCCTTAAAATAACAAAAGGACTAACTATGCCATTGGAAAATGACTAACAAAGAGATAACCAAAGGACTTAAATTGCAAACTGCTATGAAGGGGAGTAATCAGGGAGGGACCAGATTTGCCTAATACCCAAACCTTATTTAACCTAACCAATTAATATACCCATTTACCAACCAAACCAAAAAACCAACCAACCCCTTTGTGCCACTTCACCTTGCCCGACCCAAAACCTTTAACCAGCAACCCATTTAACCCGACCCCCTCCACGTCACCCAAAACTAAGTATACATTTTTCAAAAACATTAGTTTATATAAACTCGGTTAACACCTAACCTCACCCCCTACACAGATCTATCAACCCTCCCCAAATCCTATAAACCCTAAGATCATACCCAAATCAAACCAAAGGGGAAATTCTTACTAATCTCCAGATTAGTAATTAACCTCTTCCTAAACAATGTTCAACTTTCAAAAACCACCTCACATCATCCAGAGGTTCACCCACCTGTCCCCTGCACCATCCAAGAACAAGAAGACAAAGATAAGGCAGAAATTGAGCGGTTTGGATTGGTTAGAGTATTCCCAACACAAAAACTCACGTCCAAGATCTCTTCATACACATGGCATCAAGCTCCAGTCCAAGACATCTTCACATGGCACCTTGGACCAATTCAAAAATCTGCATATACTTAAAGAATATGCTAGGACAGAATTGGAAAATCATACACTAGGGTTTAGGACATTTTCCTTCTTCTAGAATCATGTAGCCTCATTATATAAAGGCATACGCAGTTTAGTTCAACTCTTGTCTCAGATTTTAAAAAAACTTTGTAATGCCTTTTTATGAGATATAAAAGTTGGTTTTTGTTTAAAAGTATCTAAGTACCATTTTTTTGTTTATGCTATTGTTTGAAGTTTCTGTTCTATTTCCCTTTTCAAATTCGTCCAAAAGTTGGTTTATGCAGTCTTTGTTTCCAAAAATTGTTGTGTTTAGTTATAAAGGTTTGAGTTTAAGGTTGTAATCTAAGATTTCAGAAAGAAAGAAAAGTTTCATGAAAGGTTGTTTGGTGTATTAACCACACGTTTTGGAAGAAAAAAATATTTTTTTTAAAAAAAAGGGAAGGAAAGGGCAAAACAAGATTATCTGCTAACATAATTGAATGCTGTTTAGTTTTCTTGTTCATGTATTATCACAAGATTTAGAAGCTTTTACACGCGCGTATAAAGCATCTCTAACACTCCAAGGTGTGGAAGTGCACCTTAGAGGTGAGGTTTTTCTCTCCCTTCTCATCTCTCACCTAAAAATCAGCATTCTTGGGATTGAGTATCTTGTTTTGTGGTTTTTGGACTTCTATAGTGCAACCTGTTTTAATCAGTTTTTCTTTAATGATGACTTGTGTTAAATTAGGTTTCAGAAATGTTTTAAACATATTTGCTTTGAGAAAAATGGTTTAGCTGTTTGTAAGGGTGTTTGGTTCTGAGGTTTGAATGATCTTAGGGAAACATTTAGTTGAAACATTATGCTAAAAGGTATTTGTTTATGTTGAAAGATTTGGTTTAAGCAAGAGTTGAGGATTAGTTAAGCAGGAAGAACACATTTGCTTGTTTTGGTATAAAAAGAAAAAGCAGTCACATAACATCAATTAGTCTTAGAGCTAGTTTTCTTGTGTTGAATGCTTTGTGGTTTAGTCAACAACAAGATTAAGGGTAGCTATAGAGTTGTATGATCTTGTTTGGTGATTTGCTATTTGTGGATTTAAGTTTTTGGCTTCCAAATCTCTGCCCAGGTCACACATATAAGCAAAAACACCATTGAGTTTGCTGTACACTATCAAAGGGTTTGTGAGTGTGATTTATGTGATTTTAGACTGGTAATTTGGATACACAGCCATTCAATAGGGTAATTAGGGTTTGTATTAACTTATATTTAGGAAATCATAACTCCTGGGTGGTAAAACATTGTCTTAATAACTTTCTATTTGCATTTTTAAGTCCACACCCTCATTTTCCTTCATAACTGTGGACCTTTTGTCTAATCTGTGCAATTTGGTGTGTTTACTATTGCTGTTTTTGCTTGTTTGTTACTCCTTACAACTCTATGGTTGTAGGGGTGCCTTGATTGCCCAAAAATTCTAAGCAAAACAACTCAAAAGAGCTTATTTCACTCTCTGTGACAATCAGTGGGAACCCCTGTTCCCACTGACAAGCCAAGGCTAGCCACTCCTTAGCTATAAAACAGAAAAGTCAAACCTGTCACTTTCATTAGTCAACTGATTTTGTCTTATTAAGGGTAAAAACACTTTTAGCTATAATTTTTATTTTTGTCAGCTTAAATATATTAATTAATGATTTTAGAAAAGTAATTTTATTTTTTTCATTATTTAATTAATTTTAGGAATATTTTTATATTTTAATAGTTTTAAGTAATTTAAAAATAGAATTTTATAGTTAAAAAGTCTAAAAAATACTTTTTAGTTTAAATATAATCTAAGTAAGGTTCTTATTTGATAAAATACTATTTTGGATTTATTTTTGATTTTATTTAATTTTAAGGCTTTAAATAGTAATTAAAATTGAATATAAAAATGGAAATAAATTTTAAAATAATTTTATTAAATTTTTATTCTTATTTATGTTATTTTGGATTTGTTTTTGATTTTTAATTAATTTTTAGATAAATTTTTAAATTTGTCACGTTTTACGTTTTATGTTATTATTTGTCTTAGTTTAAATTAATCGTAACCATCATTTTATTATTCCCTTTTTCTTCTCATCAATATTAATCTCAAATATTACACGTTTAACACACACGTTAATCCTCCTTGATGAACGAACTCAATATTTGGGTCATAAGTGTTTTACATTTTCCTAAACGTACACTTAATACTTACCGCTTTTACGTTGTCTTTCCTAAAACACGTATTTTTACTACTTTCAGCAGTCTTCGTGGCAGTTGCACGACTAGCGTGCGCCGCAAGAACTTCAGACAATGGAACTTCCTTCTCAACCCTTAAAGGGTCAAACACATCCCTAGGATGAGCAAATATCGGTACCATCAACTATTCTAGGGAAGGCTTCAAGTGAAAGTCAGCCTATGGCATTTATACATGATCTCGTCGTTCTTTTCGGGCTTTAAATGCATAAAATGTCATAAGTATACCATATATATGCTTGTGTTTGTTTACTTGTGTATTTTAGGTATGTATATCATGAAAAAGACAAAAGATCACAAGAAACAAGTAAAAACGAACACGAGAAACGAAGCCGCACATTGAACTGGGCCCTAGTTTATGATTTCTCAAAGAAAAGACCTTGAAGTATTGAAGATGTTCAAAAATGATCCCTCATCAATGAAGAAATGACACTTAATACCCTTGTATATTGATAATTAAAAGTTTGGTCCCTTAAGTTTGTCAAAATGACAAAAAGGTCCCTCAACTTTGAAGATTTGGCAAGTTTACTCCCTAAAGATTAAAGTAATGTCAACAGTGGTCCTCCAATATGTCAAACATACAAATGAAGACCTTCAAAGTTCAAGAATGTACAAGATCAGCCCTTGGAAAATCAAGAAATGTTCAAAACAAGTCCTTGTAATCCTCGATACAAAGTTTTGGGGCAAAAGTGTGAAAATGGAAAGTTTATTAACAAAGGGAGTTGAGTTTTATGGCTGGAAAACATGTTATACACATTTCACCAAAAACCAAGGACCAAAAGTGTGCACTGAAACATTCAAACCACAAACACGCGGCAAACAAATAAATCCCAAGTTTTCCGGGTCAAACACTTCTACTATTCACCGTATGAACCCATATTTTACTTTCACCCATCAAAGGGTAAATCCCAATTGGCACTTCCCACGTATGATTCACCTTCACACGCATCCATCCCACACCTCACATCACACATCCTTTCACCATGGACCCCACCCTATTCAGCCTTCAACCAATGAGAGGACGACTTCCTCTCCAAGGAATGCCACATGGACAAATGAACAGCCCACAACAACTACTTGGTCCCAAAGGCATAAATGAACGATTTGGATGAATTTGGACAGCTCAATACACCTCAAGCATCTAGAAGAGTTTAAGGGCATTTTAGAGAATTTGTAGCTAAGGTTTTCATTGTAAACTCAGCCTCAAAGGCCTATATAAGGACTCCTCAACTTGTGAGAGAGCCTTGTTCCAGTTTTACTCTTTAAACATTGTAATTCCTTTTTAAAATTTATAAAAGTTTGGTATTTTGAAAAATTGTAATTCCTTTTTATGTTTTTGAAGGTTGGTGTTGTTTAAGTGACCACCTCTTTGTGCCTTGCATTTGATTAACTAGTGCTTGCCCTGCTATCTATTTGCTTGTTACTTGTTATATTGATGCTTGTGAACTTATCTTGATATTCGGATTGCCTGTTTGGGTGCTTATAAGCCAACTGGCTTATTAGCCATATTTGTACCAAAACTGAAATCATTTGGCTAACTGTCCTCTTGATTCACAAGGATTCAGCCTTGATTCCTTCACAAAAGTTGCTCAAAACAAGCTCATAAACAAGTCCTGGAAATTTGGTTAAATTTGGAACACTTTGACTTTTGGTCAAATAAGCTCAATTTGGCTTATTTTTCAGTTCTGCTTATTGATAAATGCAACAACTTAGTTTTTGTGATAGGTGTCATTTTTCTCAGCTTATTATTAATATTGGAAGGTTTCAGCTCATTTGGTTAAGCTTTTGCTAGGAAACTAGCTTATTTGGCTTTTTCAGCCAGCTTATTTGCTTCTACAGCTTATTCTACTTGACTTTTCGTGATTTTTTTATTATTCTTAGTTAAGCTACTTGTGAGCTTTTGCAAAAAGAATCAGCTTTTGAAACCCTCTAGAACTCAAACCCGACTATTTTGTCGTTTTGTGAAAAAGTTCTTTTCAAGATTCTAGCTTATTACTTGAGCTTTTTCAAAATTTCTTTTTGCAAAAGGGTTTAGAATCTCAATAGAAGGTTGTGTGTTTAAGCAGAGCTTATGGCATTACCTTATAGCTTAATGGGCTTATTGGCCCATTAAGAATAAGCTGTCGGGTATTTAAGTTGTGATAAGCTCATTTTCAGCTGTTGGGCCTTTAAACTTTTGTGCTTAAAATTGAATTTTGAGTCAGACTGGTGATTTTGGGCTTAATTGCTTAAGTTTGATTTTTATTGGGCTAAAAAGCCCATTAAGCTTGTTGTTTTTGTTTTAGCCCATTTAGGGGCCCAATAGGGGTAATTTGGTAATTTCACTTTCATTTTCTAGTTATTTAGGTTAAAATAAACTAGATTGCATGTTTTTAGAATTTTTTGTATAATTTTTGAATTTTTAATATTATTTTAATATTTTATTTTTAGTTAAATTCATTTTAAATAGTTTTAATAGTTTTAAAAATTTGGAAAAATACTTTTTAGTTTACTTAAGTCATTTTAGAGTTTTACAAATTAAAAAATATTTATTTGGGCTTTTTAATTAATTAATTTGATTTTTAGGGCTTTAATTAGCATCAAAAAATTAATAATTAATTAAATAAAAGGTTTGAAAAAGTTTTGGTCATTTGTAAACCCTAATTGGATTTTTAGTTATTTTTGGCAATTTTTTGGGAATTTTTAGACTAACTTTTTATTTTGTCTATTTTTACGGTTTTACGTTTTATCGTAGTAGTTTAATTTTCTCGTATCCGTCATTCTCTTTTCTCATCTTTTCTTTCTCTATATTAATCCAAAATATTACAAGTTATTCACACACAATAAACCTCCTTGGGAAACGAACTTCTCACACACCATTGGGTCATTAGTGCTTGATTTACCTAAATCGACACTTAATACTTACCGAATTTACGCCTTTTTCCTAAAAGTGTGTAAAATACCTACAATCATTTTGGCGCCGCTGCCGGAGAGGCGTGTCGTGATTAATTTTAACAATTTTGTTTTTAATATCTAACCATAAATAGTATTTGTGTTAAATGGAAATCTATTAACACGTGTTATCGGTTTTTCGTTTTCTTTGTGAATTATTATTACTATATTGTATATGTATCACAGTTAATCCAAAATATCTCCAAAAGTGTGAATGCACAACCTTAATTGGGATTTGATCTCCTAATTATTGTATTCGAATCTCAAACAAAAAGAAAAAAGCAAAAATAGATAAATACTTTCTATTAGCTCGATTTTGAAAAATACAAACTTTAAGGTGAATAGATAGGCAACGTGCTATAAAAGGCCGTTAAAGGGAATCTAGGTACTTAAGTGCTTCGCGCCACCTCATTCCCCCCCCCCCCCCCCCCCGTTCACTTGTGAGTATTTGATCTTGAAGGCTAATCGAGGGTTTTGCCGCCCAAAGTATTATTACGTATCATATATATTTGCTTGGTTAATGAGTCGGAAATCACGGTTACCAAAAAAAAAAAACCATCCTGAACAATTTGGTTTTCACCAAAGTTCTAAAGTCAATCGAAGGCGTTCATTCCACGTGATCGTTTTCATTCTTTGCGGCTCCTTTAATCAAGAGTTTGATTCGAGGAGAGATTTGGTAGATTGTTGTCTACATAATATACACAAAATCCAATTTTTTTTTAAAAACAATCAAAAACACAAAAAAATTGAAAATCAACAAAAACCCCAAAAGAATCTTCTTTGCTCACCTCCACGTTCTACGTCACGTTTATGCAAACTCGTAATCAAGCAAAACGAGCTCGTAAACGTCGTCAAAAGGAAGGAAATTAAGATCCTTTAATAGAAGAAGTACCTCCACTGAGGGTTTTGGAGAAGCTATTGTGATTCCCGCCATCCTTGCGGAGAAGTTCGAGATCAAGACGGGTTTAATGTCGATGCTACAAGCAAACAAGTTTCACGGACGTGAAAAAGACAACCCGCATTATCACATACGAAATTTCAATCGTCCCACCGCAACAAGCAAGTTTAAGGATGTTCCACATGACGTCATTAAGATCATGTTGTTTCCATACTCTTTAGATGGACCCGCAAAAATTTGGCTCAAGAAAAAACCGCCAAATTCGATTTTGACATGGGGTGATCTCGCCTCTAAGTTTGTGAACCAATTTTTCCCGCCATCTAAGACGACACATTTGAAAATGAGATTTCAAGGTTTATGCAAAGATCTAATGAAAGTTTTTCAATGGCATTGGAACGATATAAGGAAATGTTACATGAATGTCCTCACCAAGATTTTTCCGAATTGCATCAAATTGATACTTTTTATAATGGGCTTAACGATCATGAACGAGACTATTTGAATGCCGCCGCGGGTGGTAAGTTTTTGTGCAAAACGACCGATGAAGCTTTAAAGATTATCGAGAATAGATCTAAGGTTTATAACCCTCGTAACACTTCGAGTGTTGCCACTATGGGTTCATCGTCATCGTCTCGTAACATGAATGCCTTACATGATGAAGCAAATGAGGAGAATCGGTTTTTCGATAGATTTCCGACGCTTATGACTCATTGGAAAGCACAAGATGCTTTGAATTCCGCATCGGTTAAAGCGGTTGAAAAGAGTTGTATATCTTGTGGTGGAGCTCATGATTTTTCCGAGTGCATTACCGCCGGTGGTAACACTTCGAGTGCTTACGTAGCAACGGGAACTTACAACCAAAACGGCCAAGGTTCCCGCCCAAATCAAGCTCCCCAAAATCAAAATGTTAACAACTATCGAAACAACAATCAAAGTGGTGGTTATCAAGGCAATCAACGTAACTATAACAAGGGTAATTACCAAAGTGGGAAAATGGGCAAGTGCAAAATTAAAATCAAAACCGTGATTTTCAAAATACTACACAAGGTTTTCAAAATGCTCACACTAAAAATGTTCAAGGAAATTTTTTGGATTATGCTAAGGCAAATGATGCTAAGTTTGATAACATGCAACCTGAGATGATTAGCTCAAGATCCGAGTTGAAAAACGAGCTTAAAAACGAACTTGCTAATGAATTAAAAAATCATGCCAATAAAATGGAAGGAAACGTTCAACGTCTTTAACAAAATCAATAAAAGATGGAACAAGGTCAACCTAAGATTAAGCAAGAGTTGTTAAAAGCGGATAAAAGGCAATCAAAATTTGAAGATCGAATGGCTAGTATGTTTGAAGCTATCATGTGTAAACCTTCTTCCTCGGGTGGTCTTCCTAGTGATACCATTGCAAACCTAATAAGTGTGAAAACACCCATCCTTTGACCACTTAATTATAATAATAACCAAGCCAGAACGTATATTTTATGTCGTAAATGTCGGAATTATGTGTGGTTTGTGTTTTTGTTGTGATTTAGGATCAAAATGTGAAAAGGGAAGAAAACACGAGCTTTCACGGGCTTTTATCGAAGAAAAAGACAAAAGACGAAGTCAAGAGATCAAGAGTGCAAAAAGAACGGAAGTCCAAGACCTATTCTAAAGATTTATCGAATAAAAATTCTAACGACATAAGTTTAATAAAAGCCGAAGAACTCAAGTCTAATTTATGAAGAAATAACAAGACGAGTTTAATTAATCCCGAGACAAAGTCGAGAAAGTCGAAGAACTTAAAAGACGAAAGACGAGAAAGAAAGAAAGGAAGATGCAACACATGCTTAGCCTCCCTAATCACTATAAATACCCTCCTAATCTCACATTAGGAGGTATTAGCTATTTTGGAAAACTAGTCTTCCATTTTAATTACTAGCACTTTTCTTAATTGCACCTTTAATTTCTTGTCTTGCACCTTAAATTTGTAGGCTTTTAATCTTGTCTTTATTTTAATTGTTGAATCTTAATCTTAATCAAGTTTTATTTTAATCTCTCATTCTACCTTTCTTGTCTTGATTTAATCTTATTGCTTATTTGCTTATGGTTATGCTTGTTTGATTATTGGTATTACTTTTATGTCATTGATTGTGTTTGCTTATTGATTTATAGCTTATTGTATTTTTCTTAAATTTAATCAAGTGTTTATTAGTTAATTTTTATTAAAAGTTGATTTTAAATATTTTTGTTATTTAGTGTTTTTTAAAAGTTTTTAAATTTTGGATTAATAGCTTTTTCTTAAGTTTGATTTGGTTAAGTTTTTAGTTAAATGCTTATTTTTTTCTAGCTTAAAAATTAGTTTTAGCTTATTTCATTCTTACTGTTATCCGGGTTTTGGTAAAAACCCTATTATTCCGGATAAGCCACAACCCTAAGTTTCCGAATAGCTTGCAATTGTTTTATCCGGATAAGCTTCAAACCCTTTTATTCAGGATAATAGCCATTCGTTTATTCCAGATAGCCCAACTTTCTGGTTATTCCGGATAAGCAGCACGTTCTCGGATTCCGGATAAGGCTTCATTGGACATTCTGGATAGTGGACTTAAAATTATTTCGGATACGGAGGAGTTGGAATTATTCCGGATAGTGTTCAGAATCTCAGTATTCCGGATAAAGCTTCGAACCAGGAATTCCGGATAAGGTGACAATATTCCGGATAACTACGAGAAGTGTATTATTCCAGATAAGGTGAAGAACAAGGTATTCCGGATAAGCTGGTTTTGGTTATTCCGGATATCATTCCGGATCAGCGGATTCAGATTATTCCAGATAAGGAACCGAAGTATATTCCGGATAAGGAGTGACAGTCTTTATTCCGGATAAGCCTCGGAACCAGGATTCCGGATAAGCTGATTTAAGGACTATTCCGGATAAGCAGCAGGTTTGTTATTCAGGATAAGAGTTAGATTGGATTCCAAATAGTGACAGTATTTTAGACCCCGACTCAGGTTCTGTTTACTTTCTTTTTATTTTAAGCATTTATTTTCCCGCCATTTTTCTTAAGTGTTATTTTTATTGCTTTGTCTTAGGTTAATTTTAAAGTTCACATTTTTATTACATTGTCAATTTAATTTTTCGTCACGCTTTAATTTTAAGTCAGTTAATCACTTTACTTTTAAAAGTTTTAATATTGCACCATTTAAGTTTTAATTAGTTTTAGTTTTCATTCACCGTCATTTAGTTTAAAGTCTTGCACATTTATTTACAACGACCAAAAATATTCTTTCCACCAAAAGACAGTTGAGTCGCACTTAAACCAGTAATCAATTCGATTAGACACCGAGAAAACGAACTTTTTACCTAGCAAAATATCTGTATTAAATGGCGCCGCTGCCGGCTCTTTTTAAAGATTAACGATTTTTTGTGAGAGACGCGTTGGATTTTGGGATCCGTTCACTCGTGAACGTTATTTTTCTTGATTAAAAATTGTTAAAAATCCAAAAAAATTAAAAATTTTCAAAAATCCAAAAAGATTTTATTTTTATTTTTATAGTGTATGTATATTGTCTATTTCTTTGGTATTGTTTTCTTTTGCTTTTGTAGGTGTATGCGTACTAGATCTCTAACTTATCCAGAGCCCGAGACTCGTGAAGATTTAGATATGGTAGGTGTGAACAACAACAATAACCCACCGCACCTCCACAATAATAATAACAAAAATGTTCCCCCACCTGATCTTAGGACAATGGAGGAGCTTTGTCAACCAATGATGAATGGACGAGGAGGACCGATTGCGCCGATGCAAATCACGGCTCCGGAGTTTTCGTTGAAGCATGACATGATCCAACAAGTGCAGAATCCTTGTCCATTTTGCGGATTGCCGGATGATGATGCCAACAAACACCTCGACAAGTTCATTACCGTTACTCAAAGCATGAAGTTGCCCGGTGTTACTATGGATTTCCTTCGCCTTCACCTATTTCCACACACCTTATCCCACCATGTTGAAAAATGGTTTGATCGTCTTCCGAAGAATTCAATTCATACTTGGGATGAGATGACTCAACGCTTTTTGTCGCGCTACTTTCCACCATCCATGGTCACGAGCCTTCGGAATCTAATTAGTGGATTTACTCAAGAACCCGATGAATCACTTTTTGATGCTTGGGAACGATATAATGTTTTGATCGATCGATGTCCAAATCACAACATGCTCCCCGTCACCTTAATTGATACTTTCTACAACGGTTTAACTTTTCGAGATCCTGATACGATTAATGCATCCGCCGGTGGCACATTTATGAAAAGAAGACCCGAGGAGTGTAGAGAGCTTATAGAGAACATGACTACTCATCATAAAAATTGGGATTCATCCGCATCTTCAAGGAATAACCCGAGAGTCAATGTTTCTTCTACTTCTTCAAACCCTGATATCACCGAGTTGACCCGCGCAATGGTCGAAATGAGCAAAAATATGCAACTCTTGGCTACAAATCATCAACAACAAGTTAAATCTGTAGCAATTTCTTGTGAGACTTGCGGGGGTCCTCACTCATACACTACTTTTCCCTCTACTCAAGACAATCTAGAAAACATGTATGCGGCTTATGGTAACTATTCAACGGATAATTACCAAGCCCGACCTCAAGGTGATCGTAACTTGCTAAGTTACCATTCTAACAACTTTCTTTCACCCGGTTTTTCTCCTCAAAACCACAACCCCAACAACTTTAATAGAAGCAACCCAAACCCACCTAGAGCTTCTAACCCTTATCACCCACCCGCTCAACAAGCCCCACCCATTAATCAAGATGTTGAAGCCTTAATGAGAACCCAAGGAGAAAAAATTAAGAATCTGCAAAGCCAAATTATCAATTTGAAAGGGGATATCACTAAGCAAGGTAATGACATTAGATCCGAGCTTCGACATGATATACAAACCTCTTTTAGCACTCAAACAAATGATTTGAAGAATATGCTGGCTAGTTTCTTACCAACCACTCAACCCTCTACTTCGGGCTCTCTACCTTCAAACACCGTCACCAACCCGAGAGAGAATGTGAGTGCTATTACTACACGCAGTGGAGCAACCTTAGTAGGACCATCTATCCCTCCCCCAGTTACTCCATCTACACCTCCTCCACCACCATTTATCCCTCCTACTCCCACGCCTAGTACTAGTTCTCCATTACCGTCTCCACCGCTTACTGAAGTACCCAAGAAGAAGAACCCTTCACCAACCCCACCTTCCACCTTTAAACTTTCAACATCTCAGCCTTTACCTGCTACACCTACACCTTCCACCTATAAACCCAATATTCCTTATCTATCTCGCTTAGACAAGGCCAAACTGCAAACCAAGGATGACATTCAAGTGTCAAACTATTTGAAGAAAGTTTTGGAAATGACCATCACTTTTAGCCTTGTTGAAGCTCTAGTACAAATGCCTAAATTTGTTAAAATGTTTAAGGAATTGCTTAGCAAAAAGGAGAAGATGGCCGAGTTTGTTAATACTCGATTGAATGAAAATTGTTCTGCCGTCCTTCTTAAAGAACTTCCAGAGAAACTTAGAGATCCCGGTCATTTTGTACTAGCATGTACTTTTCACCAAACCGAAGAATTTACTGCCTTAACTGATCTCGGGGCAAGTATAAATTTGATGCCTTTAAGTGTTTGGAAAAAGCTATCATTACCCGATCTTACACCAACAAAGATGACTCTTCAGCTTGCAAATCACACTCTCGCTTACCCCCTTGGTATTGCCGAAGATGTGTTCATCAAAGTTGGCACCTTCACTTTTCCGGTCGATTTTGTTGTTGTTGATTATGAAATGGACCCTCGTATTCCTTTAATACTTGGTCGGCCATTTTTAAGAACCGGAAAAGCTTTAGTTGATGTTGCCGAAGGTGAGTTAATCTTAAGGGTCGGGAATGATGCACAAGTGTTCAAAATGGGGAAGATCACAACCAAATCTAATGGAAGAGAATCAGCGAATATGATTAATGTGCTTGATGATTTTTTCGTCTAAAACAATCCTCTATTCGATTCTTGCTATGATAATCCACTGTTCCAAGATGATGTGGATGATTCTCTATCCAATTTCTTATCCTCCACCAATTTATGATTCTCCACCGATCTTTGATACTTATGATGACGATTCTAGTTCCAATGGAGATGATTATGATGATTTTACTTCTGAGTATCCTGACATGCCCACTTATGATGATTTTGATGAGGCTGATACTCTCTCGAGTGATTCTTCACATGATGAAGATCCTCCGCCAATAACACTTGATCCTACTTTGGATGACTACTCATTTGAGGAAGACTTTGCTACTTTTCTCAACACTTACTTCCCAAATGAGAGTGATGCTCCTCCTTTGGACTTTGATGATTATGGTCTTTATCCTACTTTGGATATGAAGAAACCCATTTCAAAGGAGAAAAAGCCGGTCGACACCGATATCCGCAACACTTATGTCTTGACACCTCTATATCCACCTTCTAAGGATGAGATTGCCAGATTTATGATCGGATCTTCTTCAAGATATGCTGAGCCTGAGTGTTATTTTCCCCTAAAGGAAAAGGTGTTCGATCCCGGTATCACAATTTTTAAGCCATCTCAGTATCCATTTGATGAAATAAAAGGAAAGATTTTTGGAACTTATGGAGATAGGCTTGCACCTCAGCACCCTTGCTACCACCGTGCTTCATCTTTGCATAAGGGAACCTTGCCTACTCTTCTTTGGCTTGCATTGTTTGCCTTAAGCTTGTGCTATTTGTTGGATGAAAACCATGTCTTTGATCCTGGTGGATGTGTTTCAAGCTTCTTCCTATGCTAATCAAGGTCGAGTCAGGCTCACGACTCGGTTAACAAAAACAAGCGCTTCTCAGGAGGCAACCCCAGTATCTATCTTTTTTCTCTGTTTTTATAATAAGTGTAGGGGGAGACCCTAGTATGTGTTTGTTGTTTTCTTTCTTATCATGTGCGGGGATTCGAGCTTTCAAAGATCCATTCTTGATGACTTTGGACGACCCGTGATTCCGTGTACCCGTCTTCCCGGTTTTATCCTAAACTCTTTTGATTCTCTATTTTATATTCTTCAATATTAAAATAGGAATCACTTTAGTTGTCCTTTCCTTAGCAAGATTTAAACAAAGTGCACAATGTCATAAGTGTAGGGGAGTTTACTTCCACATGCTTAAACACTAAGGACAATATTTATATTAAGTGTAGGGGGGACTTCTATCGAAGTTAAGTGGCTTTTTCCATGTATTTGTCCTCAGTTTAACCGGAAAAATTGTTTTTTTGACATTTTCCAAAATTTTTGATCTATTTTGGCCTAGTAGTATAGTTGTATTTTCCTTTATTTTAGTTATTTTATTTTGTTGCTAGAATAAATTTTTAATAAAGTGGTTTTAATTTTTCAACGTTGTGAATCTTTTGACTCAACCCGAGTTTACTTATCGAGTTTACTTATCCGGTTTACTCTAGCTAGTATCCTTAACGTGTTTAAGTCAAGTTTTTCTAGGCTTTTATATAGAGAACTTTAAAATGCGAAAGTCTTAACTCTCACGGGTTAAGAACAAGAACTTTTCGCAAGTTCCTATAATCGATCCTAAAGAGTCGTTTATCAAGGGAACTTTAAAATGCGATTTCTAAACTTGAAAAAGTCTAAGAGTTTGCAAGATCCTATAGATGACTCGAAAACCCAAAACTTTGATTTAATTGGCTAAGCATCCACGAGTCTCATTCCTTGAGATTTTAAATTGTGGAGAACGAGAGATGATAGAGTCAATTATAAGTTGTGTATTCTTTCATGAGTTTATGTGAGTTAATTATGAGATTTTTCTCCCATCGCTTGCTAATAAATTTATCTACAATAAATAAGGTTGTACGATTTGAAAAGTTACTTAGCTTCTAGCACAAGATCGTTTAAAAGTTGCTAGGTATTAATTAGAGTTCATAGCCAAGGCATAACTTATTGAAGCGGGATGCGAAGATTAGCGAGTCCGAAAAGGCCCTAACAAGGTATGAGGGCTCCATTTTGTTTCTAAAGATCCCAAGTGATGTGAAGAATCACTTATCAAAAATCAATATGAAGGATCGAGACATCATGGAGAAGTCTATCCAAAAAGGCCCTAACAAGGTATGAGGATAAATAGATCCAAGTCCTAAAAGGAGGCGGATCGTTGTATATCAAAAGCTCAAATAAATATTGGAGAAAAATGAAGAAGTCGTGGTCCAAATATGAAGAATCTCTAAAAAAGTTCAAGTGAAGAAATTCCTATTATGAAGAGAAGACAATTATTTCATGAACGTCTCTCAAGATTTGAAGTATGAAGTCGCTGCCAAATATCGGTCCGAGAAAGGTCTCAAATCGTGAAGCAAGTTATGCCAAGATATGAACTTTATGAGGTCCCGAGAAGCAGTTTTAAAAGATTTTGTCCTTTAGCTAACTATTGATTAAATCGTCCCACTTTTTTTTCAGCCTAAGTAACTATCGGAATAAGTCAACAATGCATCTTCGTGATCATTCAAGACAACAATAAAATATAAGAGATACACCTAGGAATAAGGGAGTCTAAGTAAATAATTGGCCCACATGAATTTGTGATAGTTTGCTAACTTATAATAACAATGATCTCATTTTTAAGCTTGGTATGGGGAACGTGAAACTTGATGGTGATAAAATTTCATGACATTCCCAAACCCTAAGGTAAGTTTTTGATCTTTTTATTTTCTTCCTTTAAATATTTTATAATTTCCTATCTATTTAATAAAGGCCAATGTGGATTGATTATGATGGATAATGTAAAACTTGCTTTGTAACTAATGCATTGCATGAGGACATTGCAATGGTCAAGTGTAGGGGATTTAATAAGTGTGAAAACACCCATCCTATGACCACTTAATTATAATAATAACCAAGCCAAAACGTATATTTTATGTCGTAAATGTCGGAATTATGCGTGGTTTGTGTTTTTGTTGTGATTTAGGATCAAAATGTGAAAAGGGAAGAAAACACGGGCTTTCACGGGCTTTTATCGAAGAAAAAGACAAAAGACGAAGTCAAGAGATAAAGAGTGCAAAAAGAACGGAAGTCCAAGACCTATTCTAAAGATTTATCGAAGAAAAAGTCTAACGACGGAAGTTTAATAAAAGCCGAAGAACTCAAGTCTAATTTATGAAGAAATTACAAGACGAGTTTAATTAATCCCGAGACAAAGTCGAGAAAGTCGAAGAACTTAAAAGACGAAAGATGAGAAAGAAAGAAAGGAAGAAGCAACACATGCTTAGCCTCCCTAATCACTATAAATACCCTCCTAATCTCACATTAGGAGGTGTTGGCTATTTTGACAAACTAGTCTTCCATTTTAATTACTAGCACTTTTCTTAATTGCATCTTTAATTTCTTGTCTTGCACCTTAAATTTGTAAGCTTTTAATCTTGTCTTTATTTTAATTGTTGAATCTTAATCTTAATCAAGTTTTATTTTAATCTCTCATTCTACCTTTCTTGTCTTGATTTAATCTTATTGCTTATTTGCTTATGGTTATGCTTGTTTGATTATTGGTATTGCTTTTATGTCATTGATTGTGTTTGCTTATTGATTTATAGCTTATTGTACTTTTCTTAAATTTAATCAAGTGTTTATTAGTTAATTTTTGTTATTTAGTGTTTTTAAAAGTTTTTAAATTTTGGCTTAATAGCTTTTTCTTAAGTTTGATTTGGTTAAGTTTTTAGTTAAGTGCTTATTTGTTTCTAGCTTAAAATTTAGTTTTAGCTTATTTCATTCTTACTGGTTATCCGGGTTTGGTTAAAAACCCTATTATTCCGGATAAGCCACAACCCTAAGATTCCGAATAGCTTGCAATTGTTTTATCCGGATAAACTTCAAACCCTTTTATTCAGGATAATAGCCATTCGTTTATTCCGGATAGCCCAACTTTCTGGTAATTCCGGATAAGCAGCACGTTCTCGGATTCCAGATAAGGCTTCATTGGACATTCTGGATAGTGGACTTAAAATTATTCCGGATAAGGAGGAGTTGGAATTATTCCGGATAGTGTTCAGAATCTCAGTATTCCGGATAAAGCTTCGAACCAGGAATTCCGGATAACGTGACAATATTCCGGATAACTACGAGAAGTGTATTATTCCGGATAAGGTGAAGAACAAGGTATTCCGGATAAGATGCTTTTGGTTATTCCGGATATCATTCCGGATAAGGGGTAGATCTATTATTCTGGATCAGCAGATTCAGATTATTCCAGATAAGGAACCGAAGTATATTCCGGATAAGGAGTGACAGTCTTTATTCCGGATAAGCCTCGGAACCAGGATTCCGGATAAGCTGATTTAAGGACTATTCCGGATAAGCAGCAGGTTTGTTATTCAGGATAAGAGTTATATTGGATTCCAAATAGTGACAGTATTTTGGACCCCGACTCAGGTTCTGTTTACTTTCTTTTTATTTTTAAGCATTTATTTTCCCGCCATTTTTCTTAAGTGTTATTTTTATTGCTTTGTCTTAGGTTAATTTTAAAGTTCACATTTTTATTACATTGTCAATTTAATTTTTTGTCACGCTTTAATTTTAAGTCAGTTAATCACTTACTTTTAAAAGTTTTAATATTGCACCATTTAAGTTTTAATTAGTTTTAGATTTAATTAACCGTCATTTAGTTTAAAGTCTTGCACATTTATTATACAACGACCAAAAATATTCTTTCCACCAAAAGACAGCTGAGTCGCACTTAAACCAGTAATCAATTCGATTAGACACCGAGAAAACGAACTTTTTACCTAGCAAAATCTTTGTATTAAAACCCGAAGGGAGAAATGAAGGTTATTACTACTCGTAGTGGTAAAAGTTTCAAAGAACCAATCTCTCGTTCTAGTACTTCTACGGAGAAGGAAATCGAGAAAGAACCCAAGGTGATGGTCGAAAAGGAGCATTTACAAGCCCACGAAGTACCGCTCAAACCACACCTACGGTTGAACCAATACAAATTATGGAACCCGAGATTCCAAGGACGATGCCTATGCCCCAACCCACACCACCCTTACATTACCCCTCGAGACAAAACAAGGAAAAGTTGCAAGAACGTAATAAACAAAAAATTGAGCTTTTTATCAAAATTTTCAACAAGTGCATTTTAATATGAGTTTAGCCGACGCGTTGTTATATATGCCTCGTTTCACTTCCACTTTTAAAAGTATGATGAATGATATGAAGAAGCTTTCAAAGCTATATAATTGTTATTCGGTTTATCTTAACCGAATACCAGAAAAGTTGGTGACCCCGAGAAGTTTCTGATTCCTTGTGATACTCAAGAAATGGAAGGATGCCTCGCCTTGGCCGATCTTGGTGCGAGCATTAATTTGATTCCTTTTTCCATGTGGAAATCGCCATCGCTTCCGGCTCTTACTCCATCGAAAATGTCAATCGAGATGGCCAATCATTCTTCGATTCTCGCATGTGGAGTAGCCGAAGACGTTTTTGTTAAAGTGGGGAAGTTCTACTATCCCGTTGATTTTATTGTAGTGGACATCCCCGCGGATCCTCAAGTTCCTCTAATTTTAGGTCGTCCATTTTTAGATACCTCGAAATCGATCATTGATGTGCATGCTAGAAAAATCACTTTGCAATTCAACGAGGAGGAACTTGTTATAAACACTACTCAAAATTCTACACCTTCTCATGTATATGCAATCGCTACCATCAACCATATTGACTTAGTCAATGTAGTTTGCGATGAGTTTTCACAAGAAGTGTTAGGTTTTTCCGATAGTTCGTCAAGTGGCAATCCCACTATTATGGATCCGATTCTTGCTAATTCTACACCAAATCTCACTTCATTCCAAGGAGGCGATTTTATTTTGAATGAAATCGACAATGAAGATGAGGTGATTATTGGTAACGATACTCTCGTTCCACCATTTCTTCCGCCGATAGAAGTTATGAGTGTTGAACAAAAATCTTCAATCGAGGAACCGCCAATCCTTGAATTGAAAGATCTTCCATCTCACCTTGAATACGTATTCTTGGAAGGTGATGACAAGCTGCCGATTATTATTGCGAAAGATCTTTCCAATGATGAAAAAGCCGCACTATTGACTATTCTTAAAGCTCACAAAGGGGCAATTACGTGGAAAATTTCTGACATTAAGGGTATTGACACAAAATTTTGTAATCACAAGATTTTAATGGAGGAGGACTACGAACCCGCAATTCAAAATCAAAGAAGGGTAAACCCCAAAATTCACGATGTCATTAAAAAAGAGGTCTTAAAACTTTTTGATGCGGGAATGATTTATCCTATCTCCGATAGCCCATGGGTGAGCCCAATCCATTATGTCTCTAAGAAAGGAGGAATGACCGTTGTGCCTAATGAAAACAACGAGTTAATTCCCACTCGTCTTGTGACCGGTTGGAGGGTGTGTATTGACTACCGAATGTTAAATGACGCCACTCGTAAAGACCACTTTCCCTTGCCCTTCATGGATCAAATGTTGGAGCGACTTGCGGGAAATGACTTCTATTACTTTTTAGATGGCTTTTACGGTTATTTTCAAATCCCTATCGACCCTTGTGATCAAGAGAAAGCTATGTTTACGTGTCCATATAGAACGTTTGCTTATCGTAGAATGCGATTCGGACTTTGTAATGCACAGGGAACGTTTCAATGGTGTATGATGGCTATTTCTCATGATATGATCGAGAAGTCGATGGAAGTATTCATGGATGACTTTTCGGTGTTTGGTGATTCGTTCACGTCGTGTTTATCCAATCTCGAGAAAATGTTAAAACGTTGTGAAGAAACCAACCTTGTGCTTAATTGGGAAAAATGTCATTTTATGTGTAAACAAGGAATCGTCTTAGGGCACAAGGTCTCAAAAGCGGGGATTGAGGTAGATAAAGCTAAGATAGATGTCATCGCCAAATTACCTCATCCCAAACCGTTAAGGGAGTTAGGAGTTTCCTAGGCCATACGGGCTTTTATCTTCGTTTCATCAAAGACTTTCTGAAAATTAATCGACCTATGACACACCTTCTCGAGAAGGATGCTCCTTTTAACTTCAATGAGGATTGTGTTCGAGCTTTCGAAACTCTTAAGAGGAAACTTACCGAAGCTCCCATTCTTGTTGCTCTTAATTGGGAACTTGTAAAATCCATGATTTTACCATGATTTTATGTAATGATGTTTTATACAGAGATCTTAAGAGCAATCACTCATGTATTATAATCCTATAAGATGTGTGTATGAACTTATCATTATGTATTTTTACATCTACAATCATTTTGATTTTTGTGATAGATTACATAACTTGAATCTTGTATATAAGAGTAAGAGAACAAATAATGAACTATATATATATATATATATCTAACAAATCTATGAATGCAACATTTAGCAAAACATGGAAATATGTTGTGATAAGTATTTATGCCATCTATGTATATGTGTACATCTTAGGCATTCATACACACTTTGGGCTAGCCCAAGATCCTTTACCTTTGTGTGCTAGCCCAACACAAGCCCACAACATGAGCCCATATCTATTCTTGCTAAGAATAACACGCACCCCCCTTATGTGGAATGTGAAGGGATGCTTTGGAAACACAAAAGTCAACACTTGACACAAATGTTCTTACCAAGGTAATCACACTTTTGCCTTGCATTCTCTCTCCCCCCCCCCTTTTCGCCGAAATCTCTCTCACTCTTCATCTTCTCAAATCCAAGCTAATCTCATCCTCTCTCCACCTTTCTCTCTCAAATGATTCGGCATTAATCCATATACATCCAAGCTTGTTCATTAAACCAACTAGATCTTTGTCTCATATTGATTGCAAATCATTTGGTGGCATCATCTCTTTTGGAACCACTATAAACAAACCCTAGCCAAATCTTTGAAGGCTACAGCTTAGTGATAACTAGGGTTTCTTTACCATCTTGACTAGATCTCTAATCTCCTTGTTCATCTAGATCATCTTTGATACCTTTAGGCAAGAAAGGTATAAACTTTATGTTCTTTCATTTCTTCATGCATGCATCATCATACATCTATAAACACAAGTAAATAACATGTTAAAAATCAAGATTTGACAAAGCCCTGACCATTATAGGTCACGACATAATTATGAAAATCATATACCTAATTAAAAATCTTTTAATAAGAAACCTATGGCTTGTATTCTATGTGTTAAACTTGATTTAAAAACCATATGATACGTTTTGTGAATTTAAGTATAGCATAAGTTACAAATCTCACTTTTTGGAATCTTGGTTAACCAATAATCATGGATCTCATAAAGTAAGCTTGTGTAACTCAAAAGACATGTAAAAACATGACCTTGAAGGTTACGGCATACGTGAATAATGTGTATATGATTTATGTGCTAAGTTTAAATGATGGGATATGTATCATTACATGCTAAATGGACTATTAAATCACTAAAATGTTATATGTACTTAGATGGTCATTTAGTGTACATGCATGTTGATGTAGAATCTAGATTTATGGTTAAATGGTAAACATGAAACTAGCATAAAGATCTAATGGGAATTTTTGGGAAAAGACAACCTAGCCGTAGGCTATATGTTGTCTAGGTTGGTTTATGAAAGATCTTGGAAACATGCAATAAGATTACATGATTGTATTGGAATTTATGAATGTATATAAATCATAAGATTAACTAAAAACCTCATCTTGGAAATACCAAGATTAAAGGTCTAGCCATAGGCTATATATTTGGTGTACATGGACTATGACTTGTTTTCTTAATTTGTACATAGCTAGATCTATGTTTGTAAACACTTATAATTGCATGCAACCTTGTAACATACCTAGATCTAATTTGGAACATCACGTAAAACAAACTATAAGTTTTATTCTCCTATTTAGATTTAAAACTAAATATGAATAAGCTAATAATAAGCTTATAAGAATATCCTAAGTTAAAACTTACATAAAATTATGAAGTAGTGTTAATGGACTAGTTAAGCCCATGAAATGTTAATTCAAAACCTAATGGACCCAATAAGCCCATTTGATAAATCTTAATAACTTAATGGACTTAATATTTCACTTAGGCCCATTTAACTAAGTAAAGGACTTAAAAATGTATTTAAGCCCAATAAATGATTTAAAGGTCCATTTAATTAAATTAGTGAACTTGAGATATATTTTAGCCCACTAGAATAGCCCATTAGATGTTTAGCCCATTTAATGAGCTCATATGCTAATTTGAATGATAAATAAAAGTTTCTATAATAAAATATAACTTATAAAAACTTTTTGGATGAATATGACAATTTACGAAACTTAAGGACTAAAACCGTAACTTATGAAACTTGTTTTGATAAACTAGTAAACACAAGGACTGAAAATGTAATTATCCAAAAGTCTAGGGTTTAATAAATACCATCCGTGGCAAATTAAACCCTAGGGACCATTTTGGGAAGTTTCTAAAAGTTATTTTGTCATTTTATAACCCTAAGGACCATTCTTGTAATTTGCCGAAACTTAAAGAAGCCCTAGGGGTTGTTTTTGTAATTTTAGTAAAGTTACAAAACCTAGATATAACTAGGGGGACTAAATCTGCCATAAGCCGAAACATTAACAAGCCCTAGGTACCAAGTATGTAAAATCCGAAAGTTATACTGTTTAATAAATGGAGAGACTAGTTTTGCCATATTCCGAAACATTAACAAGCCCTAACACTAAAATCTATTTTAATTATAATAAAACATAATTAAAAACCTAGACCATAAGAATTAATGTATAAATTCTTAAGATTAAATTGTTGTATAAATGTTAAGATAATCTTTAAAGTTAAATAAAATATTATATTTTATTTTTCAAAATAAAATATTTATATTTGCTTAGGGAATAAATTGTATAAACAATTATGATATGTATTCTTATTAATGCATGAACTCATATACTTCTAGAAAATAAAATTTATATGAACGTTGGATAAACTGAATACCAATATTTAAGTAAAACAACTTACATTTACTTAATTATGAAACTTAATAATAAGTTTAAATGGATGATTATAATATATGAACTACGAACGTAAATTAATATTTTAAGTAAGACATTATATGTCCACTTAAATAAGAAACTTATTTGTAAGTTGAATGATTAATAGTTAAACATTTTATGTTTACTTAGAAATGAAACTTATATAGATAAGCTAAATGAATATTGTTTATACTTGAACTACGGTTATTTAGATAAATACCGTAGCATAAATGAACTAACTAAAATCTGTATAAGCATACATATATGTCCTTTGTACTATCTATTAAGACGGTACTATTTGTTTAGGCATAACTTTTGGCATGAGCTTTATTTGGATATTCGTATTAAACAGCTATTGCCTACTCCCAGGTGAGTTTACAACCCCATATAAACTTTTGATAAAACTTTCCCATTTGGGAAAGAAAATATGCAAACACTTAATGGACATAACAAGATTATATAAACTTGACTATGATTGATTATTATTAGAACTGTTAAATTGTTGTAAACCGCCCGAATGTTATAAATAGATCTATTAGGGATTGACCATCCCCGTCTGGGTGAGTCATGCTCACTGTGCCTTGGCCGGGACAACAGAAGTATACCATGTTGGAACTAGGTTGGGTGTGTTTTTGTAAGACACTACGTCCTCATCTGTTGAGTACTATGGAAGGTTAAGCTTCAGTTTCTAATAATAAACAAATGTAATATAAATTTTAGTAAGAATGCTTTGTGTATTGTTACTTCTATGATTAATGTATGTCCAAACTAATTAATTGTTAAAACCTGTAAATTCACCAACTTTATGTTGACCCCTTTAGTATGTTTTGCATAGGAATATGAAGTTAGTACGTGGTGTGTGCATGGTTTCCAACATCTTAGTAATCTGCATCATAGTACTCGTCAGGGGTCCTATTTGGGAAACATAAACAATCACCTTCTGTCATGTTTAAGACAATTTTATTTTATTTGTTTATCAAACATGTAATTTGATTTAAATAACTCTTTATCTTATGCTCTATGGACTATATGCTATCGATCCACCCTAGCGACATCTCCGTGGATATTTCCGCATATTTTGACCCTACCCGGGGTGTTACAGAGAATGGTATGAGAGCATTAGTTACCGAGAGTTGAATAAACTAACGATAAAGAATCGCTATCTATTACCTCGCATCGACGACTTATTTGATCAACTCCAGGGATCAAGTATGTATTCTAAGATTGATCTGAGGTCTGGTTACCATCAACTGAGAGTCCGGGAAGAAGATATTCCTAAGACAGTTTTTAGAACTCGTTATGGTCATTTCAAATTTAGAGTTATGCCTTTTGGGTTGACAAACGAACCGGCAATATTCATGGATCTCATGAACCGGGTGTGTAAACCCTATTTGGATAAATTCGTGATAGTCTTCATCGACGACATACTTGTTTACTCCAAGAACAAACAAGACCATGCTGAGCATCTGGCCCAAGTACTAAAAGTACTCAAGGAAGAGCAGCTATATGCAAAATTTTCCAAATGTGAGTTCTAGATTCCCAGAGTCCATTTCCTAGGACGCGTCATTGACAACGATGGTATTCACGTAGATCCTGCAAAGGTTGAATCCATTAAGAGTTGGGCATCTCCCAAGTCACCAACAGAGATCCGCCAATTCCTAGGCCTTGCCGGATACTATCACCGATTCATCAAAGACTTCTCCAAGATAGCCAAACCAATGACCAAACTCACTCAGAAAGGAGTAAAATTTAATTGGGGAGAAAAGGAGGAATCAGCTTTCCAGTTGATAAAACAAAAGTTGTGCAGTGCGCCTCTCTTATCCTTGCCCGAGGGAAATGATGACTTTGAGGTATATTGTGATGCATCATATAAAGGATTGGGGGCAGTATTGATGTAAAGAAAGAAAGTATAAGCCTACGCTTCTAGGCAATTAAAGAAGCATGAGAAGAACCACACTACCTACGATTTAGAACTTGGAGCGGTAGTCTTTGCCTTAAAAATTTGGAGGCATTACCTTTACGGAACCAAATGTACAGTGTACACCGACCACAAAAGTCTGCAACATATATTAGATCAGAAGGAGCTTAATATGAGGCAGCGTCGTTGGATCGAACTGTTAAGCGATTACGATTGTGAAATCAAATACCATCCAGGTAAAGCAAACGTAGTTGTTGATGCACTGAGCCGCAAGTATAAAGACCCACCCATGAGGGTTTGAGCCATAACCATGACCATAAATCTGGATCTGCCCAAGCAAATCCTTGAAGCACAGACCCAAGCACAGAAACTCGAAAACCTCTGGAAAGAAGACATAGGAGGAATGCTTCGAACAGACCTCTCTAAAGAGAAACTGGAACCAAAGACGGACGAAACATTGTGTTTACACGGGAGGAGTTGGTTACCCCGTTATGGGAATTTGAGGGACATAATCATGCACGAGTCACATAAATCCAAATATTCAATACATCCGGGATCGGAAAAGATGTATTAAGATACGAGGAAATTATATTGGTGGCCAAACATGAAGGCTGACATCGCCACTTACGTCCAAAAATGTTTGACATGCGCACGTGTCAAAACAGAACACCAAAGGCCATCCGGTTTACTGGTACAACCTGAGATACCTGAATGGAAGTGGGAAAATATTACCATGGATTTCGTGACCAAACTCCCAAAATCATCACGTGGATATGATGCCATTTGGGTGATAGTCGACCGACTCACCAAGTCTGCTCATTTCATACCCATCAAGGAAACCGAATCCCTATCCAAGTTGGCAAGGACCTACCTTAAGGAAATTGTAACCAAACATGGAGTACCAGTCTCAATAATCTGCGACCGGGACGGCATATTCACCTCCAACTTCTGGAGGGATCTCCAACGAGCCCTAGGTACCCAACTGGATATGAGCACTACCTATCATCCACAAACGGATGGTCAGAGTGAGCGAACCATCCAAACTCTAGAGGACATGCTAAGGGCATGTGTAATTGATTTTGGGAACAGTTGGGTCGAGCATATACCTTTGGTTGAGTTTTCTTACAACAATAGCTATCACGCCAGTATCAAGGCCGCCCCTTTTGAAGGCCTTTATGGAAGGAAATGTCGCTCTCCTGTATGTTGGGCAGAGGTAGGTGAGTTCCAACTCACTGGGCCTGAATTGATTCAGGAGACTACAGATCGAATTGTCCTTATAAAGAAGAGACTGCAAGTTGCTCGTGATCGACAAAAGAGCTACGCGGATCAGAAATGCAGACTCTTGCAGTTCAAAGTAGGAGATCATGTCATGCTAAAAGTATTACCATGGAAGGGAGTTATACGATTTGGAAAGCGGGGAATGTTGAATCCACAATATGTGGGTCCTTTCAAGGTGATATCCAAGATCGGGGAAGTGGCTTACTGTTTGGAACTTCCGCCACAATTAAGTCGGATACACCCTACCTTCCATGTATCAAATCAGAAGAAGTGCTACACCGAGGAACCTTTGGTTATGCCCTTAGAGGGGGTCCATATCGATGACCAACTCCAATACACGGAGACACTAGTGGAAATTATGGAGAGAATAACCAAGAAGTTGAAACGCAGCCGCATCCCGTTAATCAAAGTACGATGGGACTCGAAGAGAGGCCTCGAGTACACCTGGGAAAGAGAATACATCTTCAAACCAAAGTACCCTCATCTTTTCACTTAAAAGATAACTACGTTTTTAGTAGCTTTGAGGACAAAGCTAAAATAACGGGATGGTGCTGTAAAATCCATGATTTTACCATGATTTTATGTAATGATGTTTTATCCAAAGATCTTAAGAGCAATCACTCATGTATTATAATCCTATAAGATGTGTGTGTGAACTTATCATTATGTATTTTTACATCTACAATCATTTTGATTTTTGTGATAAATTACATAACTTGAATCTTGTATATAAGAGTAAGAGAACAAATAATGAACCATATATATATATATATATATATATATATATATATATATATATATATATATATATATATATATATATATATATATATATATATATATATATATATATATATATATATATATATATATATATATATATATATAACAAATCTATGAATGCAACATTTAGCAAAACATGAAAATATGTTGTGATAAGTATTTATGCCATCTATGTATATGTGTACATCTTAGGCATTCATATACACTTTGGGCTAGCCCAAGATCCTTTACCTTTGTGTGCTAGCCCAACACAAGCCCAAAACATGAGCCCATCTCTCTTCTTGCTAAGAATGACATGCACCCCCTTATGTGGAAGGGATGCTTTGGAAACACAAGTGTCAACACTTGGCACAAATGTTCTACCCAAGGTAATCACACTTTTGCCTTGCATTCTCTCTCCCCCCCCTTTTAGCCGAAATCTATCTCACTCTTCATCTTCTCTCATCCAAGCTAATCTCATCCTCTCTCCACCTTTCTCTCTCAAATGATTCGGCATTAAGACATATACATCCAAGCTTGTTTATTAAACCAACTAGATCTTTATCCCATCTTGATTGCAAATCATTTGGTGGCATCATCTCTTTTGGAACCACTATAAACAAACCCTAGCCGAATATTAGAAGGCCACGACTTAGTGATAACTCGGGTTTCTTCACAATCTTAACTAGATCTCTAATCTCCTTGTTCATCTAGATCATCTTTGGTACCTTTAGGCAAGAAAGGTATACACTTTATGTTCTTTCATTTCTTCACGCATGTATCATCATTAATACTCGATTTTGCAACCAAGAATAAAATATTGTAGTCCCAAGTCTTTTCGAATTGAAAACCGGTCTTAAGTGACTCATTCGTCTTTTGGTGAATCAAGAGAATGGTTTGGTTTGTTTATATAATTTTAAACTATTAGCAAGTAATTAAAGTGTCGTTGAGTGAATGGAAGAATTAAGATTAATATTTAAAATGACGAGTAAAAATAAATGATGGAAACTTAAAGGTAACAAATGAAAAGTACTAGCACACGCAATAAAACTAACACTTGGAAAGTTTACTAAAAATAAAAACTTAGTTAAAAAGTACTATAAGAAAGTAAGAACGGAAGAAACCAAAAACTCACAATCGGAATAAGCTAAAATAACCCCAGATCGGAATGTATTCCGATCTGGTGGTCGGAATGTGGAAATGGAGACTGTCGGAATATGAGAAAATAAGGGGTGTAATCGGAATATCAATGAAGCTACAATCGGAATGAGCAAAAATCATCCAAATCGGAATGTGTAGAAAATGCACTCAATCGGAATATTATACTGGCTCAAATCGGAATACAAGCAAAACCATCCAATCGGAATAACCAAAAACTACACAATCGGAATCTAGAATAGTGGCTAGATCGGAATACTTGGGGTGCTCAATCGGAATACTCAAAGCCCTAATCCGATTGGATCAATCGGAATGGGTGGTCTGCTCGGAATGGTACAATCGGAAAAGGGAGTTTGTACCCCTTCCTAAAATTGTGGAATTCGGTTAAGCAAGTGAATAAGCTATATAATAAGCTTATCACAAAACTAACCCCGAATCAATGCCTAAACCGGATCAAATAAGCACTCTAATCAACTTATCCGACTCGAAATTAAGCAACTTTTTAGATTAAACAATAAAAACATAAACTTTTTAAGGAAGATTTTTATAAAGTAAATAAGCTAATCATAAAAATAAGCCAATAAGCACAAAAGTCATAAAGCTTAATCAAATGAAAACTTATGAAATGATCAAAAGATTAACTTTTTAAGCACGAAATCAATTAGAACAACACGGATCACATGATAATCGTACCAAAATCAATCTTAAATAAAAGAAAAGTAGAATGAGATTAAGAGATAAAAGCTTAAATATAGAACTTGATTAATAAAAATAAGCAATACAAAGTGTTTAATCTTTGAAAGATTAAGAAAAAGATGAAATTTAGTGAGAGAAAGTTTAAGACTTTCTCTCTCTAAAACTAGAGAAAACTAAAAAATGAAAATTAACTAAAAACTCTAACCACCCTCCTAATGACTATTAGGAGGGTATTTATAGGGAAGGTGGAAGAAGTGCATGTGTTGCATCTTCTTTCTTGCTTTCTTCACGTTTTCTCGACTCGACTTTAATTCTTCGTCTTTGTCGTCTCGGGATTTGAACTTGTCTTTTAATTTTCTTCTTCTATTAGACTTAAGTTCTTCGACTTCGTTAAACTTCCGTCTTTTGACTTTTTCTTCGATAAATATTCAGAATAGGCCTTGGACTTCCGTTCTTTTTGCACTCTTGATCTTGACTTAGTCTTTTCCCGTTTTCTTTGATAAAAGCCCGTGAAAGCCCGTGTTTTCTTCCTTTTTAATATTTTGGTCCTAAAACACAATAAAAACACAAACCACACATAATTCCGACTTTTACGACATAAATCACACGTTTTGGTCTTGTTATTATTGGAAATAAGTGGTAAAAGGATAAGTGTTTTCACACTTATTAAATCCCCTACACTTGACCATTGCAATGCCCTCATGCAATGCATTAATTTTAAAGCACGGTTTACATTTTCCATCATAAATAACCCACCTTGGCCTTTATTAAATACTAAACATAAAAGATAGAAATAAGTAAAGAAATTAAAAACTTACATTGGGTTTTGGCGGCCATGAACGTTTATCATCCTCAAGTTTCACGTTCCCCATACCAAGCTTAAAAACGAGATCATTGTTATTATAAGTTAGCAAACTATCACGAACTCATGTGGGCCAATTATTCACTTAGACTCCCTTATCCCTAGGTGTATCTCTTATATTTTATTTTTGTCTTGAATGATCACGAGGATGCATTGTTTGACTTATTTCGATAGTTATTTAGTCTGAAAATAAAGTGAACGATTTAATCAATAGTTAGCTAAAGGACCAAATCTTTTAAAACTGCTTCTCGGGACCTCATAAAGTTCATATCTTGGCATAACTCGCTTCGCGATTTGAGACCTTTCTCGGACCGATATTTGGCAGGGACTTCATACTTCGAATCTTGAGAGACGTTCTTGAAATAATGGTCTTCTCTTCATAATAGGAATTTCTTCACTTGAAGTTTTGAGAGATTCTTCATCTTTGGACCACGACTTCTTCATTTTTCTCCAATCTTTATTTTGGACTTTGATATACAACGATCCGCCTCCTTTTTAGGACTTGGATCTATTTATCCTCATACCTTGTTAGGGTCTTTTCGGATAGATTTCTCCATGACTTTTGGGGAGTTCTTGCTTTTCGTCGTGTGTCTCGATCCTTCATATTGATTTTCGATAAATGATTCTCCACATCACTTTTGGATCTTTAGCAACAAAATGTAGCCCTCATGCCTTGTTAGGGCCTTTTCGGACTCGCCAATCTTCGCATCCCGCTTCAATAAGTTATGCCTTGGCTATGAACTCTAATCCGTACCGAGCAACTTTTAAACGATCTGGGACTAGAAGCTAAGTAACCTTTTAAATCGTACAACCTTATTTATTGCAGATAAATTTATTAACAAGCGGAGGGAGAATAGGCTTATAATTAACTCACATAAATTCACGAAAGAATACCGAACTTATAATTGACTCTATCATCTCTCGTTCTCCACATTTTAAAATCTCAAGGAATGAGACTCGTGGATGCTTAGCCTATTAAATCAAAGTTTTGGGTTTTCGAGTCGCCTATAGGATCTTGAAAATTCTTGGACTTTTTCAAGTTTAGAAATTGCATTTTAAAGTTCCCTTGATAAACAACTCTCTAGGATCAATTATAGGAACTTGCGAAAAGTTCTTGTTCTTAACCCGTGAGAGTTAAGACTTTCGCGTTTTATAGCTCCCTATATAAAAGCCTAGCAAAACTTCACTTAAACACGTTAAGGATACTAGCTAGAGTAAACTTAGGTAAGTAAACTCGGGTTGAGTCAAAATGTTCACGACTAAGAAAAATCTAAAACCACTTTATTGAAAATTTATTCTAGAAAAGGCAAGAAACTAATCATGATAAAGGAAAATACAACTATACAACTTGGCCAAAATAGATTAAAAATTTTGAAAAATGTCGAAAAATCAAATTTTCCGGTTAATATGAGGGCAAATTCATGGAAAAGACCACTTATTTCGATAGAAGTCCCCCCTACACTTGAGATAAACATTGTCCTCAATGTTTAAGCATGTGGGAGTAAACTCCCCTACACTTAGGACATTGTGCACTTTGTTTAAATCTTGCTAAGGAAAGGACAACTAAAGTGAATTCAATGTGAACATATAGAATATGAAATATTGAATCACAAGAGTTTAGGATAGAACCGGGAAGATGGAAACACGGTATCACGGTTCGTCAAAAGTCATCAAGGTGGATCTTTGAATCTTTAATCCCTGCATAGCACAAGAAACAAGACAACAAACATATGCGGGGGTCCCCTACACTTATTATGAAAGCAGTAAAGGATAGAACACGGGTTGCCTCCCGAGAAGCGCTTGTTTTTGTTCACCGAGTCATGAGCCTGACTCGACCCAATTTTAGTTCATGGGGAACGTGGTGAGGGATGGAATCATCTCCTGAGAGATGTCCTCACCAAAGTACAGCTTCAAACGCTGGCCATTCACCTTGAAATTGGGCCCATTCGGCTGTGAAAGCTCAATGGTCCCATACGGAAAGACTTTGGCGACGGTGAATGGACCAGTCCAGCGGCTCTTCAACTTGCCAGAGAAGATCTTCAACCGAGAGTTAAAGAGTAAGACTTGATCACCAACGTGGAACTCTCGGTTCTTGATTTTAGCATCGTGGATAATCTTCATCTTCTCCTTATAGATCAGCGAGTTCTCATAAGCTTCATTCCTCAGTTCATTTAGCTCGTGGAGTTGAACCTTGTGATGATCACCGGCTTTGTTGATGTCGAAGTTAGCCCACTTCAAGGCCCAGTGCGCCTTATGTTCCAGCTCGATGGGTAGGTGGCAGGCTTTCCCGTACACAAGACGATAGGGTGTACAACCGATCGGGGTCTTGTAAGCAGTACGGAAAGACCACAGAGCATCATCTAACTTATCGGCCCACGCGGCGCGATGCTCTCCCACAGTACGCTCCAAAATTCTCTTCAAGCCACGATTGGAAATTTCGGCTTGCCCATTGGTTTGGGGATGATAGGCGGTGTGACAATCCGTCAATTTATGGTTGATATTTTATTCTCAATATTATTTAAAAACAATTTACAATATGAACTCACATATTTTTGGGAAGAAATTTGAATTTACGTCTTGGAGTAGCATCGACTACGTCCAAACCGGAGGATTCAACGTTACGTGCTTACGCTTACATACACCGTCTTTGGTGACAGTCCGACACTTCAGAAAATAAATTTATCCGTGAATATTATTTTGGAGTTTTAAATTTGTGTTAGTTCATAAACTCACAAATTTACGAGAAGAGATTAGGACTTACGATTTTATTTTAACGTCCTTTACGACTAAACCGGAAACCTTAGGATTACGTATTTACGTTTTCGAACTCCGTTTTTGATGAGACAATTTTTATTGGATTCGTTTTGTGACGTTGATTCATAATTTATAAAAACGTTTTTCGTAAAACGACCCGAGGGCACGCAAATCGAGGAAACTAGAATCGAGGAGTACCCGTAAATAAATGGGGATGAGACAAGTGGGACACTTGCCCCACCCCCATCAAAACCGGCTACACAACATCACATACCACTTTGGTGGCAAGTTTTAACAAGTGACATTACACTTGTCACCTTAGCTTACATCTTAAGCCTTCTACCATTCCACTAACTTCAAAACTAGCAACTAGTTTTCACTTCCACTTTCCTTACATGCAAATCAAACACAAAACTCTCTCAATACTCCATTGATGCCGTCCCATTTTCTCCACAAACACCACCATTCATACAAAATTTAACCACAAAACATATGTTATAATTAACATATGTTAATCTCCATTCAAAAAGATGAAGATTGGTGCAACTTATAACATCCAAGGAGGAGTATTCATGGTGTCTTGAGGCTGATTTTCCATAAGGTATTCATGAAGAATGATGTTCTTGAAGATGGTGTTGGCTATGCACAAGTTTCTCCATCAAAATCCATGTTTTGATCAACCTACATCATCATGGTGGTATAAAGATTGTCCTCCTCATCTTCTTGTTAATTTGATTATGTAAACATGTATTTTATTTCCTATTGTATATGTATATGATGATTATATGATGATAAAAATGTTATGTGGGGATTTGGTGTTGATAAATATGATTAAAAAGGTGAAAAACTATAAGAAACAAGGTTAAAATCTTGATTAATTTACATGGCTGTATAAAACAGTAAAGAAACATGTTATGAACTGATAAAATGATGAAGTATAATTGATATACAGTAAGCTATGAGTCTTGTACACATGTGAGAGTTGGCCATGCAATGGAATTAAAGTAATGAGTGAGATATGATCAAAACAAGTTTAAGGTATAAATCTGAGGTTACTGTTTTGGACGATTTTTAGAAAATACTTAAAGGATGATTCAACAGTATCTATAGAAGAGTTAAATGGAGCACATATTATGTAGTTTATGTGATTAAAATTTGAGCTTCTATCTCCATATAGAACTCAAGATATGGCAGTTTTGGTGAAAGTGAAGATAAAAATCAGATTTTTGGAAATTAAAGAATAATACTATTATATAAGCACTCACATTTTAATGTATAAAATGTAAAATAAAAACCCACTAACTTATAAAACTTATTTATATAAATATATAAAAGGTTAATTAAATGGATAAATTATATAAATGGTGGTGAAATAATGTTTATAAGTAATAAAAACTATAAACTTGATTTTTACGACTTTTTCGGCTATCTCCGTAAAATTAACGTTTTTGTCAAATAAAACTTAGATGGTTGGACCCGTCTAATGAAAACTTTATAAAACTTATATAATGATATATAGACATGTATAACAAGTAAAAACCGATAAAAACCCGAACTATAAGAAATACGGACGTTAACGGACTAAATTAACGTTATTGGACTAATAATATAACAAAAATGGACTAAAACACTTATAAACTTATTATTGGGCTTAACCCATTTAGGCCCAACTTGTAAAATGTAGATACTGATAATGTAAGTATAACAAGGATTAATACAAGTTAAGAACTTATAATAGGCTTATTGGACCTAAAACACGTAAATAGGTAAAACGAGAAAACTAGTATAAAAGTTATCGACACATAACTCTAAAATGAGTAAACGAGAATATGTAAACCCACTTGATCATCATATATATATAATCATCATATGTATACATAATTGTTATTTTTATAAAGTCATTGGACATGAGTCTAAGACGAGTATTATTTGTCTAGGTTTCCGTGATTGAAGCACGTACCGTACGTCCGAATTGCCGATAACCCGCCTTCCCATATCAACGTGAGTTCATAGCCTTGCACTCTTTTAAATGTTTTTATAAATGTTTTATAAACCCGCGAGGGAGATAACATGTTAGTTTTTATAAAAATAGGACACCATTTGTCCCGATTGCTTGTTTATTGATTTGGACCCGGATGATTGAATAACCCGATTGTATGACCCTATGAATGATTAAAGGACCCGATAGATGAAATAATGGATTATTAAAGTTAGGTTATGTCACTAAAAGTCCCATTAGCATGAATTGTGAACTACCGGGATTTGGTAGACGCTTATGCATTTAATAGTACTATTTGGGGACGATCACCCCAGTTCGCGCCTTGACGGTTGATCCCCGTCGTGCCACATTGATTGGTAAGCGAATTTATGTATGAGAAGATTTCCATAGCGTGACCTTTGTGACGACACGCTACTTTAGATGGGCAAAATTGGTATCAGGTTAGCTACCCGTTTTGGTTTAGTAAGGTAACAATGTCATGCGGCTTATAATAATCCAAGTTAACAAAATAATAATAGACGCTCCGAATTACGATGTATTGCCTGACTAGCAATACAGGGTCATACTATTGATATTATGTTCGTGTTTTGGTTTTCATAACCATATTCGTATAACGGTTTTTATTTAATCTATACAACATTGTAAAACGTATTGTATGATGTTTTTACGACATTGGCTCGTATAATGATTTTTAAGGCAAACGCCTATATTATGATTTTGATAAAGATTTGTATAAAACGACTTTGGCTATTTTATGGCCTATTAAAAATGATTTGTACAAAATGATTTTCAGTAATACTTTTATACTGATATTATATTGATGGAATTTATTAAACTCTATGAATTCACTCGGCGTTATCGCTGACCTTTTCTTTTAACATGTTTTATCTCAGGTACTTGAAGGTAATTCTCGGGAAGACGACAAGAATTTATGGCCCGCACCTAAACTATATTTTCCATTCAAATACTTTGCAAAACTTTGTATGAAATATAATGACTTGGGACCGATGTAACTTTGATATTTATGAATGGAAATGATTTATTATTAAACAACGCGATTTTTATGCGTTGTCTATGATGTGAGTAATGTGCTATCCCGTAACACCAACTAGTCTTCCGCTGTACTAAGTTGTATAAATTTGGGGGTGTTACAGTTTGGTACCAGAGCTCTCGTTATAGAGAACGAAAGATTTTTAAAACTAAGGTTTTGAATAAAACTTTTCAAAATCTTTTAACTATAAACATTTTTCTAAAAATGTCTAAAAATCTTTTGACTATAACGGTGCCGAAGAATTCCCGAGTTACCGACAAGGCCAAGACTGAGAAGTGTTATTTTAATATATATATAACTTGGATTATATATATATATATATATATATATATATATATATATATATATATATATATATATATATATATATATATATATATATATATATATATATATATATATATATATATATATATATATATATATATATATATATGATGTAATTTTATTACATGATTGTTTGATGATTATTTTGATATTTATACGAGGTATTTATACGACGTAGATTGTCACAAGAAACCCTAACTCCCCTAGTAAATTAATCGAAGCTATTCTCGTAGGAATTCTAGCTATCCTAGATCTAAACCAAGTTGCGGATATTTATGATCCCAACAAATGGTTGATATTCGTAGAAATATAGATATTAGTTGATGGTGATATTGAAAAAGAATTGGCGAGATTGAATCCGATATCGATGTCATGACGATCTTTCCTTATAGAGTGGAGTTTGACAAAACGTTATCACCTGGAAAGATGTCATCTGATTCGTTGTCACCCAATTCTTAAACTGAAATCGAAAGGGTGAATGTTGCACTTGAGGCTGTTATTGGAACCATTACCCAAAAGCCTCATGCCACTAATACCTTTCCGAGAAGTCTAATTGAATGTATGAGTCATCTCATACTAGTGACTCATTTGATAATGGTTGTTGTAAGAGATATAGGATTGGAATTGAGTGTTGATCATATCAAGCTTTTATTGCCCTATTAAGGTGTATGAATAAGATTGAAAGTATTGGAATATGAGGTAGGATATCGAATTGAGTATAAATTGATTGAAACTTGAATAAAGTAAAATTTAACTTGTATGGAATATGAGATTGTTAAGAGGAAATCGTTAAGTTTTGTGATTGAATTATAAGGTTTTAATTGATTGTTGATTCGTGTTAAGGGTTGTTCCTAGGCCATTGTTCACTGACGAGGATGCCCAGTGTCCAATAAATAAATTGAAGAAATCTTCTTCTGATTTGGGACCGATAGATCTTCCGGGACATGTGGAACACCTAATGACTTTTGTAGATTAGTATTCATTGTGGTATCTTTTAAAAATCCCTAACTTAACTGAGACATCAGTTGGTAGGATGAGTTCTGAGAATTGTATGACATAGTGACGCGTTATGTGTTACGGTACAATTTTGACTTGTTTGTGATTAATGAAAAGACTACCTTTGATTGCTAAATTCTACATGTATCGATGTTATCTATCTTTTATTGCTTCATCCTAATGTTCGCATTAGTGATGCAACCATTGAACAAGTACTCATCTCGATTTGAGTTACGTTGTGGATTATTCTCTTTGTATTCTTAAGTGCCATCGAGATCATGAACCTCATGATTAATTGGCTAAAGCTCATTTCCTATCATGTTGTAGTTAGTTCTTGTTGAACAAGCTTCCATCACTCTTCTGCAGATCACTCATTGTTTTTATAAGATAAAACAGTATGCCTTGAGAAAAATTGAATTTTCATCACTATAAGGATTGTTCATAGTGAGATTTATAAGTGATTGTTATTAAAATGAAGCTGTTTATGAAACACCTTCGAAAACCTAACTGTTTTCATAACAAAGAAAATCTTTGTAAATTTATTTTTGATTCTTATTTAAGAATTAAGCATAAAGATGTTTTTATTATAAACATGATGATAAAATTTTGATGAACTGAGTATTGCATCGTTAATCTTGAAATTGTATATAGTTGCGCGCCTACATACAATTTGGAATGGACTATGCAAGACTGATTAGTAGTCACCATAAAACTAATGAATAAACACTACATTTTCTTTGAAGATTGTGAAAGATTAAAATTTTAAAGAGATCTGCAAGAAGTGAAAAATAGGGACATAGTGTTAGGGATACCTACATATGTGCCTGTAGCATCTATTCTTCTGAGTCGAATTTACTCATCTGTGGAAATTGTCTTATTTGACAATTGACAATTCCTTCTTGTCCAATTCTCCCATAGTGAGATTCTTAGGAAAAGTATCTGATTACCGAGTGTTGATACCCAACTGGATGTATTGACGTTCTTATCATTTCTTATGATTCGATTTCATTTGAATGACCTGGGTAACGATCCGAGGAGCTTTCGAATGCGTACTCAAATTATGAAAACATGGGATATATTCATATTCGTTAAATGTTTTCGTCTGTATCTGATTTGAAATTTTCTCGCATAGATTATGCGTTGACCTTAATCTTTTAATAGTAGTTGTGTCTCCTGATATCCCTGAACTTGTGAAGGATTATGAATTATTATTAGTCTTTTGAGAAGTTCACATCTTATCTACGGCAATAAAACTAAAAAGTTGATAATGCCAGTAGAATGGATTGATTGATTATGACATGACGACATTGTCTTAATTGATGGGAACTCAAGTAGAATTCCCCTAAATGATAAGATGTTGATTATCAAAAGTGATCTAAATAATTCTTGATGGATGACCATATCCTGCATTTAGACTTAAAATTATACCGTGAATGGTTGTGAACTAGTTATAGATATTATAATCTAGAAAGAACCTAATATGAATGTATTAAAAGATGTTTATGTTATCTGAAACTTTAGTAAGTATTTGTTGATGAATTACCTAGATCTTTGTCATTTAGGCAAGTTGAGATTAGTATTGATTATATTTCCGGTGCTGCACCTGTGGCTTGTGCACTGTATGTCAGCACCATTTGAATTAAAGGAATTACCGTACAACTGAGAGAGTTGTCGGAGAAAGATTTTATTATACCAAGCCTGTCATCCTAAAGAGCCATGGTGATATCATTCCTTATATTTATAGATTACCGTGAACTGAGTAAATTGACAATCGAAAACGATATCCATAACTCGAAATGGAAGATTTGTTCGATCATTTACAAGGTTCTAGCGTATGTTTTAAAGATTTGATCCACGACATGGTTATCATCAGCTTCGCATCTGCGAAAAAGATTATGTATTCCAATCACTACATCTAGAACTTGTAATGAACATTATAAGTTTCATGAGATGACGTTTGGATTGACTAATACACATGTAGCATTCATAAATTTGGTGAATCACGTGTGTAGGCTGTAATTTGATAAATTCATGCTCGTGATCATTAAGGACCATTTGTTTGTTTATAAGAATAAGAATGAGTTAATTATCATTTATAGATTGCCCTGAATTGGCCGAGCGATAAAAACCTGTACCTTGAATAATTAACATGAGATTAAAGAATAAATCCTTTATATGATTTAACCGTGTAATTAATAGATAATGGAAGCTATATTGACTTTTCAAAGATTAGAACCATTAACGCTTAGGGATTAAAAACTTAATCCTTTACATAAAATGACCGTTGGATTAATAATGGTAAGATGTATGCATATAGACTCTTCAAAAATTAAGAGCCCTTTTAAGACTTTGGATTTTACCAAAAAGAAATGGAAATATGATTTGACAAATGTTTTAACAAAGGATTTTAAGGGATTATTCCCTTATACACAAACCATTTAACTAAACTTCTGTTTAGGGGTAAATGTTTGTGTATACTTCTAGACAACTTAAGAAGAATTGAGGAAACTATATAACTTATGACTTGAAATTCGAAACGACAATTTTTGCTTTTCAACTAAGAAAACTTTGACTAAAGTATAAACAAAGATTTTTCAAATATTTACGAATCTTATTAATTATTTTCGATAAATCAACAAAAATCGTATTAATTAAATTCAAATTTACTTTTGAACATTTTATATAATTGGTCGAACTAAGAAATTTAAAACTTTTACGTTTACGCTTCATAAAAATTAACTAATAATTATTCAAGTTAATTGTAATAATTATCGACGCTTTAGACGACGGATTGAGAAAAACGGATAAAAATGATAGTTGAGACGAAACTAAAACTTAGAAAATATGAAGAAAGAATTTTGAATAAATACGGTTGTGATAATTATTTCATCAGGAAGGTGAACGAAATTACTGATGCATAATATAGAAAGAATATCTGAGTGAATTGTGGACATGATAATTACATCATCATGAGAAGTGAATATAGATACTGACATATTATATAAAAAGGATAAAGAACCAATTAGGATATATTTCATAATAATGAACGTTCAAAATAAATTGCCGAACAATTTAAAATAAACGATGTTTGTGAAGTAGGATAATATAAATAATAAAAAGAGGTTCGCGGCTAATGTGAACCATTAGAATTGAGAAGCCAATAACGTTAAATGTTTTAAAGACCGCTTGTGATTGTTTAAATATGGAGATTGTGAGATATAGTATGTTGGAATTTGTAAGTATAAGTATTCTATTTATTTTATTTTATGACTAAGAGTATCTTTGTCTGAAGAAGTTGTACTGATGGCAAATATGAAGGCAGAAATCGCCTCATACATTAGTAAACGTTTAGCTATTGCAAAGGTCGTCATCTGAATTTGATTCGATTTGGGTCATCGTCGACAGACTGACCAAATCTGCTAATATCATTCCCGTTAATGATAAATGCAAAAGAATTATGTAAACATAGTGTGCCTGTATCGAACATCTTTATCAAGATCCTCGCTTCGCATCGAATTTCTAGAGATTTGCTCAGAAATCATTGAGAACGAACCTTGATGAGAGTACTATATACCACCCCAAATCGAAGGGACGAGGTAAAGTAACGATACAAAGTAATTTAAGTGTTGTTTTATGTTTGAATGATTGACCTTTGGTAATAGACCATATAATCGTTTTCCTTTGGAGAGATTATCATTGATAATCATCGTATTAGGATCAAGATCGAATCTTGTTAAGATTTAGAAATTAGAGCATCTGTAAGCAAGAGTTGAATTGAAGACATCTGACATACATCCATTGTGAGTTGGACATGTCTTTTAGGTTTAAGTTTTCCTATAATGGCGAACCTAACCTTACAAAATACCCGGCCCGTGAGATCTGAAATGATTGCTGAAATTAGGATTTGATTATTAACTGCCGATAGTGGGCAGGAGGTTATGTGAATATGAAATATAGATCTTGAAGTGCCAAATGGGTAGCGAAGTTATGCCACAATTTTTAACCTTGGAAAAATGAATTCATGATCTGACAAATCATAGGATATAAGTCCCCGTTGTATGGGACCATTGAGACTATGTAAAAGTTGGGATTGAAAGGCATATAAGCTGGATCTACCCTAGGACTTCAAAAGCTGCGTGAATTATGATTCGTATATCAAACTTGATGGAATATCTATCAAGCGAAAATCTGATTATTTCTTAGTAGAGCTTAGATCGGCGAAAAGTTGCATTCATCAGAAACCCGTGAACATCATGGATAGAGAAAGTAAGTCAACATTAAGCCTGATCTTATTCCCGTAGTTATGTTTGATGAAACTCGCGTATTGTAATTGCACTTGTGAGAAAAGACCGAATGTGGAGGAAATACCCACATGGCTTTAACTCTATAAGAAGCGAGTAGTAAGGTAAGATGATCTTTGAGGACAAAGATCCTGTTTAGGGGTAAATGCTGTGACAATCCGTCAATTTATGGTTGATATTTTATTCTCAATATTATTTAAAAACAATTTACAATATGAACTCTGATATTAAGTTTTTGCAATGGGTTCAATTTTAACTCTCGATATCCTCTCGAATTGATCTAGGTCTTAAGTGGAATGATTGTTCTTGGTTACTAAAGAAAAGGGGTTTGGTTTTCTAGTCTAATAAGAAGTGGAAATGAAAATTTAAATCAAAGATAATTACTTTAATTATGATTAACAAAGACTTGTATTAAACTTAAGATTAAAATTAAGATTAAAATTAAAATTGAAATTAAAGTTCAATAAGCATAAAGGAACAGTAAAGCAAACAAACAGTAACATAAAAGAAAAATTGATTCGGAACTTTAACCTTGGTTCGGAACTTTCATTCATCCGGAACTTAAGAACTCATTCGGAACTCTCTGATTCGGAAGTTACTATTCACTCATTCGGAACTCACTGATTCGGAAGTCTGAAAATTGATTCGGAAGTTTTCTTGATTCGGAAGTTTCCGGATGAGGGGTTGATTCGGAAGTTTCCGGATGAAGGCTTGGTTCGGAAACTTCCGGATGAAGGCTAGGTTCGGAACTTTTTAAACTTCCGGATGAAGGTACTTGGTTCGGAAGTTTTGAGTTTGATTCGGAACTTTAGCTTCGTTCGGAACTTCTTGCTTCGTCCGGAACTTATGCTTGATTCGGAACTTCTGGAAACCCAGAACAATAGCAGGTAACGAAGAACACGGAGGCAATGTTTAATCCAAAATTCACCAAGTTTTTCACCAAAAACTAAAATAAATCAATCACAAAGCATTTACTAATCATAAACTACTAATCCCATCAATAAAAACACAAATCCCAACAACTTTTGAAGATCAAATCAAGAAAAATAAAAACTTAAGAACTTGAAAATAAAGATGAAGATGAACAAGATTAAATGGAAAGATTAAACAAAACTTTGTATTGAATGATTGATGTTTTGACAAGATAACTCAAAGATTAAAATTACAAGATGAGAAAATTAAAGATGAAAATCACCAATCACCCTAATGGTGATGGTGATGAAAACGGAACAGAGAAAAAAAATGGGGGAGGAGAAGAAAAACTAAGCTAGCTCTAAATGTGTGTGAGGGAACCCTTTATATAGGCTTGTCCTTTAGTTGGTGAGTGGGCTTTCTCCCGTTCTTCTTGTATTTTCGTCTTTTCAGAAAAGTTTCCGTTTTCGATTCTGATTCGGGATTTGTTGTCGATTAAATTCAACTCGTCTTTTAATTTCTTCGTTTAATAGATTTGAGTTTCTTCGACTTATATAAATCTTCCATCTTTGGTCCTTTTCTTCGATAAATCTTCGAATAGGCCCAGTGACTTCAAATCTTTTGCATCTCTTGGACAATAGACTTTATCTTGAGTCTTTTTCTTCAGTAATACCCGTGCAATCCCATGTTTTCTCCAATATTCATCCGGTTGTCTCTGAAAACACAATAAACACAAAAACCACGTATAATTCCAAACAAATGATATTAAATACGTGTTTTGGTCTCGTTTTAGCCCAAATTAAGTGGTAAAAGGATGGGTGTTTACACACCTATCAAATCCCCTACACTTAACCATTGCCATGCCCTCATGCAATGCTTAGTGATAAAGCAAGCTTACACTTTTCTCATAATTAATCAACCTTGGCCTTATTTAAAATTCTACTAAACAAAAATTAAAGAAATAAAACTTCAAAGATAACAAAGGAATAGAAAACCATTCTCACTTGAAAATAGCTACATGGAAATAACTTGCGAAGAAATCGATGACTTACATTAGGGCTTTGGTGCTGCGAAGATTTATCACCCTCAAGTTTCACGTTCCCCAAACTAAGCTTAAAAACGAGATCATTGTTATTATAAGTTAGCAATTCAAACACTTACACACATGGCTTAATTAAATGCTTAAAATCCCTTATTCCTAGGTGTATCTCTTATATTTTATTTTTGTCTTAGAATGATCATGAAGATGCATTTTTGGACTTATTTCGATAGTTTATTAGGGCTGAAAGCAAAGTAGGACGATTTGATCAATAGTTAGCTAAAGGACAAAATCTCTTAAAACTGCTTCTCGGGATATCAAAAAGTTCATATCTTGGCATAACTTGGTTCACGATTTGAGACCTTTCTCGGGCCGATATTTGGCATGTACTTCATACTTCATATCTTCGAGAGACGTTCTTGAGATAATGGTCTTCTTATCATAATAGAGTTTCTTCACTTGGAGACTTTTGAGGGGTACTCCAACTTTGTTGACCACGACTTCATGATTATTTCTTCAATCTCTAATTGGGATTTTGAGATACAACGATCCGCCTCCTTTTCGGACTTGGATCTATTTATCCTCATACCTTGTTAGGGTCTTTTCGGATAGACTTCTCCATGATCTTTATGGGAGTTGATTGCTTTTCGTCGTGAGTCTTGATCCTTCATATTGATTTTAGGAATAATGCTTTTCACATCACTTTGGATCTTCAGCAATAAAATTGAATCCTCATGCCTTGTTAGGGCCTTTTCGGACTCGCCAATCTTCGCGCCCCGCTTCATAAGTTATGCCTTGGCTATGAACTCTTATCATTACCGAGCAACTTTTAAACGATCTTGGGCTAGAAGCTAAGTAACTTTTCAAATCGTACGACCTTACTTATTGCAGATAAATTATTAGCAAGTGATGGGAGAATAGGCAAATAATTGCACCAAGTGAGCTTGTGCAAGAATACCGACTTATAATTGACTCTATCATTTCTCGTCCTCCACAATTTAAAATCTCAAGTAATGAGACTCGTGGACACTTAGCCTAATAAACCAATTAAGGTCTACATGGTTAAGGATACTAGCTAGAATAAACTTGGATAAGTCTATTCGGGTTGAGTCAAAATAAACGCAACGGGCCTAATATGTCAAAGATTTCAAAACTAGCTACACCACTTTATTAATATTTTTTACTTTATTGCGGAATATATACTTATGAAAGCAATGATAAAAATTTAAAAATTACGACTAAATGGCCAAAGTTGATAAAAAAATTTGAAAAATGTTGAAAAATAGGATTTTCTGGTTAATTGAAGGCATTTTTATGGAAAAGTCCACTTAAAACTTCGATAGTAGCCCCCCTACACTTAAGATAAACATTGTCCTCAATGTTTAAGCATGTGGGAAAAATTTCCCCTACACTTATGACATTGTGCACGTTGGTTAACTCAAGCTAAGGAAGAGACGACTAATGTGATCAATTTCAAATATGAGTATGAAGAAAATTGAATCACGATAGTTGAGAGATAGAACCGGATTTTGGATAACACGGGAGCACGGTTCTTCAAAAATTCCAAGAGTGCACTTATCCCTGTAATCACAGCATACAAAGACAAACACATATAGAAGTCCCCCCCTACACTTAGGAGATTAAAACATAAAAGGATAGATACTCGGGCTGCCTCCCGAGGAGCGCTTGTTTTTGATAACCGAGTCACGAGCCTGACTCGACCCAAAATTAGTTCATGGGGAACATGGTGAGGGATGGAATCACCTCCTGAGAGGTGTCCTCACCAAAGTACAACTTCACTCGTTGGCCATTCACCTTAAAATTTGGTCCATTAGGTTGAGCGAGCTCGAGAGTACCATATGGAAAAATTTGGGTAATGGTGAATGGGCCGGACCAACGAGATTTGAGCTTTCCCGAGAAGATTTTCAACCGAGTGTTAAAAAGTAAGACTTTGTCTCCAACGTGGAACTCTCGGTTTTTGATCTTGGAGTCGTGAATGAGCTTAGTTCTTTCCTTATAGATCAAAGAATTTTCATAAGCCTCATTACGGAGTTCATTCAGCTCATTGAGTTGGATCTTGCGTAGGTCACCGGCTTTGTTTATATCAAAATTAGCCCACTTCAAGGCCCAATAAGCCTTGTGCTCCAACTCAATGGGGAGGTGGCACGCTTTCCCGTACACAAGACGATAAGGCGTACAGCCGATCGGGGTCTTGTAAGCAGTACGGAAAGCCCACAAAGCATCATCAAGTTTATCAGCCCATGAGGCACGATGCTCTCCCACAGTCCTTTCAAGAATTCGCTTCAGTCCTCGGTTGGATATTTCAGCCTGGCCATTAGTTTGTGGGTGGTAGGCTGTGGAAAGACGATGGTTCACACCGTACTTAGCCATGACTCTAGCAAATTGGTCATTGCAGAAATGAGTCCCACGATCACTAATAATGGCGCGAGGCACACCGAATCTAGCGAAAAGAGCTTTCAAAAAGTTACAAACCACCCTTGCGTCATTAGTAGGCAAAGCTTTGGCTTCAACCCATTTGGAGACGTAGTCAACGGCTACAAGGATGTATTTGTTTCCTTTAGAAGAAGGGAATGGCCCCATAAAGTTGATACCCCAAACATCAAAAATTTCACATTCTTGAATGAAATTCTGAGGCATCTCGTCTTTATGTGTGATTTTGCCTTGCTTTTGGCAAACATCACATCGTTTAACCATATCGTGAGCATCACGGTATATGGAGGGCCAATAAAATCCGGAATCAAACACTTTTTTAGCGGTGTAGTTGGGACCAAAGTGACCACCGGTGGGTCCTTTGTGGCAAGCATTAAGGATTTTAGACGCTGCCGGTCCATCAACACATCGGCGAATAATCAGGTCAGCACATTGTTTGAATAGGTAAGGGTCGTCCCAAAAGTAAGTCTTGATGTCGGTGAAGAACTTCTTCTTTTGTTGGGACGTCAACCCTTCCTTGAGAATTCCACCCGCCAAGTAGTTTGCAAAGTCCGCAAACCACGGGGTTTCATTTGGCTTCGAGTTTATAGACATTAAGGTCTCCAAGGGAAAAGAATCATTGATTTCTTTGGTCGGATGATCCCCTTGGTAAGGATCCTCAAGTCTGCTGAGATGATCCGCGGCTAGGTTTTCTGCTCCTTTTTTATCGCGAATTTCGATTTTAAATTCCTGGAGCAGCAAAACCCAGCGAAGAAGTCTTGGTTTGGAATCTTGCTTTGTCAACAAGTACTTCAGCGCGGAATGATCGGTGTACACAATGGTGGTAGAAAGGACAAGATAGGGGCGGAATTTTTCAAAAGCATAGACAACAGCTAAAAGCTCTTTTTCGGTTGTCGTATAATGCAATTGTGCCCCAGTCATTGTCTTGCTAGCGTAATGGATCGGTTGGAAGTGTTTGTTCACTCTTTGTCCAAGAACCGCTCCAATAGCAAAATCGCTAGCATCGCACATCAACTCAAAGGGAAGCTCCCAATTAGGGGTAACCAAGACGGGTGCCTTAGTTAGCTTATCCTTAAGCGAGTTGAAGGCTTCAAGACACTCTTTGGAGAAGATAAAAGGAGTATCTTTTTCCAAGAGGTGGGTCATCGGGCGAGCGATTTGAGAAAAATCTTTGATAAATCGACGGTAGAAGCCCGCATGACCCAAGAAAATTTTCACACCCTTCACGGTTGAAGGTGGAGGCAACTTTGCGATAACATCGACTTTAGCACGGTCAACTTCAAGACCGGCTTTCGAGATCTTATGTCCAAGCACGACGCCTTCTTTTACCATAAAATGGCATTTTTCCCAATTTAGAACAAGGCTGTCTTCGCACCGCTTTAGCATACGTTCTAAATTGGCAAGGCAAGCAGAGAAGGAATCCCCAAAGACCGAGAAATCATCCATGAAGACTTCCATGGTTTGTTCAACCATGTCATGGAAGATAGCTAACATGCACCTTTGGAAAGTCCCGGGCGCATTACATAAGCCAAAAGGCATTCTTTTGTAAGCGAAAGTGCCATAGGGACAAGTGAATGTAGTCTTCTCTTGATCTTGGGGATCGATGGGTATTTGGAAATAACCCGAGAAACCATCGAGAAAGCAGTAATATTCATTACCGGCTAAACGTTCAAGCATTTGGTCCATAAAAGGTAGAGGGAAATGATCCTTTCTCGTGGCATCATTGAGTTTGCGGTAGTCTATACAAACTCTCCACCCAGTAATGAGACGAGTGGGAATCAACTCGTTGTGTTCATTGGGAACAACGGTTATTCCGCCCTTCTTGGGCACACAATGGATTGGACTAACCCATGGTGAATCCGAAATAGGGTAAATCATACCCGCATCAAGAAGTTTGAGAACCTCTGTTTTGATGACTTCATGTATTTTTGGATTCACCCTTCGTTGGCTTTGAATAGTGGGCTTGAAGTCGTCCTCCATGAGAATTTTGTGTGTGCAGAAGTGAGGATCAATTCCACGAATATCCGAAATCTTCCAAGCAATAGCCTTCTTATGAGCTTTCAGCACGGCAACGAGGCGAGTCTTCTCTTCATCTTTCAAATCCGTTGCAATAATGACGGGCGACTTCTTGTTGTCGTCAAGGAACACGTACTCGAGATGTGGCGGCAACTCCTTAAGTTCCAAATCCGGAGGATTTTCGATGGGAGGCGTTTTCAAAGTCGTGGCATCGATAGCAATAACCGTGGGAGATGGAGGCGAAGGATTGTCTTCGGTGAGAAGATTGTCAAAGAAATTCATGTCTTCATCCCCCTCGGTGGGAGAATCATTAGTAGCTAAATTCACATCTCCCATGGTATCTTCAAGATTGTTCCAGAATAAATCACTATCTCCAAATAGAGACAATGATGAATCAATGGAGGACACGGTCTCAACAGTGGGAAGAGAGGTAGGAATACTTTTGCAAGCATCATTAAAGTGTTCTTCACAAGCCTCATCAAGAACGTCAATACAATTAACGCTCTCATATGAATAAGGCTGTTTAGACAACTTTCCCATGTTGAAGACTACTTTATCGTCACCCACTCTCATGATAAGCTCACCGGCTTCAACATCAATGAGAGTACGACCGGTCCTCAAGAATGGACGACCAACAATAAGTGGTACACGGGGGTCCATCTCGTAGTCGACGACAACAAAATCAGCAGGGAAGGTGAATTTGTCGACTCCTACAATGACGTCTTCGGCTATCCCCACTGGATAAGCAACCGTACGGTTAGCTAATTCCAAAGTCATTTTGGTGGGGACTAGCTCTGGGAGAGATAATTGCTTCCAAACACTTAGAGGCATGAGATTAATACTGGCACCTAGATCGGCTAGGGCCATGCAATTCTCTACTCCCGGGAAATTGCAAGGGATAAGAAAACGACCCGGATCACCAAGCTTGATTGGAAATTTCCTTAAGAGCACTGCAGAGCAGTTCTCATTAAGTTGGGTGTTGGCGAGATCGAGGAGCTTTTCCTTGTCGCTCAGAAGGTCTTTAAACATTTTGGCGTATTTGGGCATGTGAGCGAGAGCCTCAGCGAAGGAGATATTGAAATTCAGTTTTTTGAACATTTTTAGGAAGTTCGAAACTTGAATATCATCCTTGCTCTTTTGCTTCTCTTTCCTCAACCTTGAAGGATAAGGTATATTGGAAGAAGAGGAAGTCTTTAGAGGAATAGGATCACTCATAACCACGGGTGGAGGAGGGGTAGAAAGAAGAGGTGGAGAAATTGGGGAAGGGGAAGGAGGAGGAATAGGAGCAGGCGACTCGTTCTCCTTAGTCACAACCACCGGTGGAGGTATAGGAAGCTCGGGTTCCTTGGTACCTTTACCACTTCGAGTAGTGATTGCTTTCATCTCCCCTCTTGGGTTCGCAACGGTGTTACTCGGAAGAGTACCCGAAGAAGAGGGTTGATTACCTTGGAAGAAACTAGCCATCATGTTCCTCAGGTCATTTGTTTGGCTATCCAACGTAGTTCTCATATCGGCTCTCAAATCATTTCCTTGCTTGACCAAGTCTGCCTTCAAATTACGCACTTCCTCTTGGAGATTTCCCACAATCACATCATTGGTTCTCATGTAGGTTGCGACCTCTTGGTGTAAAGCAGTGGTGGTTTGGTTGGACGGAGCATTATATGCAGGTGGTTGGTAAGCTGGTTGTTGGTAGACTTGGTTGTTACGTTGAGGCGGTTGTTGCTGCTTGTGAGGTGGGATGTATGGTTGTCGAGGTTGTTGTTGTTGAGGAGGGCGATTAAGGTTTTGTTGTTGGTTTGGATTGGTAGGAGGAAAGCCAGGTGGTGAAAGATAGTTGTTTGATCGATAGCTAAGCAAGTTACGGTCACCTTGAGGTCTAGCTTGATAAGCAGGTTGTTGGTAGGTGCCATATGCCGCATTCACATTCTCAGCAGGGTAATCTTGGGTGGCGGTACAAGTTGTGTAAGAGTGGGGACCACCGCATATCTCACAAGGTTGGCTGACAGCGTTCACTTGTGCGTTTTTGGCGTTGTTGCTGTTGTTGTTGCTGACGGTGTGGGTAACAAGCGATTCAAGAAGCGTGGTGATTTTGTCAAGTCGCTTGTCGCTGTCATTAGTGCTAGCACTAGCAACATTGGTCCTAACACTCTTGGTTTGCACACGAGATTTGTTCTCAATGATATCCCAAGCAGCATTGGAAGTCTTAGCCAATAGATTACCCCCCGAGGCACTGTTCAGTGAATCTTGGTCACTCATGCTTAAACCATTGTAAAAAGTATTGATTTGATGTACTTTGGTAAAACCATGTTGTCGGCATTTTCTTAAAAGATCTTTAAAGCGATCCCAAGATTCACTGAATGACTCATCGTACTTTTGTTCAAAATTTATGATCTCATTCCGCAAAGCGGTAGTACGAGAGGGTGGAAAAAAGTAGTTGATAAACTTTGTTTCCAAATCCGTCCACGAGAGAATACTCTGTGGCGGTTCCTTAGCAAGCCAATGCCGGGCTTGTCCCTCTAAAGAAAAGGGAAAAAGTTGTAACCTTATCACTTCTTGTGGAACTCCATTGAACTTGACCGTGTTAGTGAGTTGTAGAAATCTCTTGATGTGGTCGTGTGGATCATCAATGGTTCGTCCCAAGAACGGTTGAGCTGAGACCATCTGGATAAAGCCTGACTTTAGCTCGAAATTGTTGGCGGCAATTGGTGGTATAACAATTGGATCCGTATTGCCATCGACATGAGCTTGCAGCAATTCAATCATTGGGCGATTATCCGGAAGGTGCTCATTGTTGTTGTTATTATTCATGTTGTTGAAAGGCGGGTTGTTGTTGTTATTATTGTTGTTCGGAGGTGGTATGTTATTGTTGTTTTGTACACCAGCCATGTCTAAGTTATCGAGAGGCTCGGGCTCTTGATAAGACGTGGATCGAGTGCGCATACACCTGCAAAAGAACGAACAAAGAAAAACAGAGCAAAAATATTTTTGGTTTTTATTGTTTTTTTAATTTTTAGGATTTTTGAAAATTTTATATTTTTTAGTGTTTTTGAATATTTTTATGAAAAAGTAACGTTCACGGGGAACGGATCCCAAAATCCAAGTTCTCACAAAAAACTTTTGATCTTAACGAGAAGAGCCGACAGCGGCGCCATTTGATATTAAGTTTTTGCAATGGGTTCAATTTTAACTCTCGATATCCTCTCGAATTGATCTAGGTCTTAAGTGGAATGATTGTTCTTGGTTACTAAAGAAAAGGGGTTTGGTTTTCTAGTCTAATAAGAAGTGGAAATGAAAATTTAAATCAAAGATAATTACTTTAATTATGATTAACAAAGACTTGTATTAAACTTAAGATTAAAATTAAGATTAAAATTAAAACTGAAATTAAAGTTCAATAAGCATAAAGGAATAGTAAAGCAAACAAACAGTAACCTAAAAGAAAAATTGATTCGGAACTTTAACCTTGGTTCGGAACTTTCATTCATCCGGAACTTAAGAACTCATTCGGAACTCTCTGATTCGGAAGTTACTATTCACTCATTCGGAACTCACTGATTCGGAAGTCTGAAAATTGATTCAGAAGTTTTCTTGATTCGGAAGTTTCCGGATGAGGGGTTGATTCGAAAGTTTCCGGATGAAGGCTTGGTTCAGAAACTTCCGGATGAAGGCTAGGTTCGGAACTTTTTAAACTTCCGGATGAAGGTACTTGGTTCGGAAGTTTTGAGTTTGATTCGGAACTTTAGCTTCGTTCGGAACTTCTTGCTTCGTCCGGAACTTATGCTTGATTCGGAACTTCTGGAAACCCAGAACAGTAGCAGGTAACGAAGAACACGGAGGCAATGTTTAATCCAAAATTCACCAAGTTTTTCACCAAAAACTAAAATAAATTAATCACAAAGCATTTACTAATCATAAACTACTAATCCCATCAATAAAAACACAAATCCCAACAACTTTTGAAGATCAAATCAAGAAAAATAAAAACTTAAGAACTTGAAAATAAAGATGAAGATGAACAAGATTAAATGGAAAGATTAAACAAAACTTTGTATTGAATGATTGATGTTTTGACAAGATAACTCAAAGATTAAAATTACAAGATGAGAAAATTAAAGATGAAAATCACCAATCACCCTAATGGTGATGGTGATGAAAACGGAACAGAGAAAAAAAATGGGGGAGGAGAAGAAAAACTAAGCTAGCTCTAAATGTGTGTGAGGGAACCCTTTATATAGGCTTGTCCTTTAGTTGGTGAGTGGGCTTTCTCCCGTTCTTCTTGTATTTTCGTCTTTTCAGAAAAGTTTCCGTTTTCGATTCTGATTCGGGATTTGTTGTCGATTAAATTCAACTCGTCTTTTAATTTCTTCGTTTAATAGATTTGAGTTTCTTCGACTTATATAAATCTTCCATCTTTGGTCCTTTTCTTCGATAAATCTTCGAATAGGCCCAGTGACTTCAAATCTTTTGCATCTCTTGGACAATAGACTTTATCTTGAGTCTTTTTCTTCAGTAATACCCGTGCAATCCCATGTTTTCTCCAATATTCATCCAGTTGTCTCTGAAAACACAATAAACACAAAAACCACGCATAATTCCAAACAAATGATATTAAATACGTGTTTTGGTCTCGTTTTAGCCCGAATTAAGTGGTAAAAGGATGGGTGTTTACACACCTATCAAACTCATATATTTTTGGGAAGAAATTTGGATTTACGTCTTGGAGTAGCATCGACTACGTCCAAACCGGAGGATTCAACGTTACGTGCTTACGCTTACATACACCGTCTTTGGTGACAGTCCGACACTTCAGAAAATAAATTTATCCGTGAATATTATTTTGGAGTTTTAAATTTATGTTAGTTCATAAACTCACAAATTTACGAGAAGAGATTAGGACTTACGATTTTATTTTAACGTCCTTTACGACTAAACCGGAAACCTTAGGATTACGTATTTACGTTTTCGAACTCCGTTTTTGATGAGACAATTTTTATTGGATTCGTTTTGTGACGTTGATTCATAATTTATAAAAACGTTTTTCGTAAAACGACCCGAGGGCACGCAAATCGAGGAAACTAGAATCGAGGAGTACCCGTAAATAAATGGGGATGAGACAAGTGGGACACTTGCCCCACCCCCATCAAAACCGGCTACACAACATCACATACCACTTTGGTGGCAAGTTTTAACAAGTGACATTACACTTGTCACCTTAGCTTACATCTTAAGCCTTCTACCACTCCACTAACTTCAAAACTAGCAACTAGTTTTCACTTCCACTTTCCTTACATGCAAATCAAACACAAAACTCTCTCAATACTCCATTGATGCCGTCCTATTTTCTCCACAAACACCACCATTCATACAAAATTTAACCACAAAACATATGTTATAATTAACATATGTTAATCTCCATTCAAAAAGATGAAGATTGGTGCAACTTATAACATCCAAGGAGGAGTATTCATGGTGTCTTGAGGCTGATTTTCCATAAGGTATTCATGAAGAATGATGTTCTTGAAGATGGTGTTGGCTATGCACAAGTTTCTCCATCAAAATCCATGTTTTGATCAACCTACATCATCATGGTGGTATAAAGATTGTCCTCCTCATCTTTTTGTTAATTTGATTATGTAAACATGTATTTTATTTCCTATTGTATATGTATATGATGATTATATGATGATAAAAATGTTATGTGGAGATTTGGTGTTGATAAATATGATTAAAAAGGTGAAAAACTATAAGAAACAAGGTTAAAATCTTGATTAATTTACATGGCTGTATAAAACAGTAAAGAAACATGTTATGAACTGATAAAATGATGAAGTAGAATTGATATACAGTAAGCTATGAGTCTTGTACACATGTGAGAGTTGTCCATGCAATGGAATTAAAGTAATGAGTGAGATATGATCAAAACAAGTTTAAGGTATAAATCTGAGGTTACTGTTTTGGACGATTTTTAGAAAATACTTAAAGGATGATTCAACAGCAGCTATAGAAGAGTTAAATGGAGCACATATTATGTAGTTTATGTGATTAAAATTTGAGCTTCTATCTCCATATAGAACTCAAGATATGGCAGTTTTGGTGAAAGTGAAGATAAAAATCAGATTTTTGGAAATTAAAGAATAATACTATTATATAAGCACTCACATTTTAATGTATAAAATGTAAAATAAAAACCCACTAACTTATAAAACTTATTTATATAAATATATAAAAGGTTAATTAAATGGATAAATTATATAAATGGTGGTGAAATAATGTTTATAAGTAATAAAAACTATAAACTGATTTTTACGACTTTTTCGGCTATCGCCGTAAAATTAACGTTTTTGTCAAATAAAACTTAGATGGTTGGACCCGTCTAATGAAAACTTTATAAAACTTATATAATGATATATAGACATGTATAACAAGTAAAAACCGATAAAAACCCGAACTATAAGAAATACGGACGTTAACGGACTAAATTAACGTTATTGGACTAATAATACAACAAAAATGGACTAAAACACTTATAAACTTATTATTGGGCTTAACCCATTTAGGCCCAACTTGTAAAGTGTAGATACTGATAATGTAAGTATAACAAGGATTAATACAAGTTAAGAACTTATAATAGGCTTATTGGACCTAAAACACGTAAATAGGTAAAACGAGAAAACTAGTATAAAAGTTATCGACACATAACTCTAAAATGAGTAAACGAGAATATGTAAACCCACTTGATCATCATATATATATATAATCATCATATGTTAACATAATTTTTATTTTTATAAAGTCATTGGACATGAGTCTAAGACGAGTATTATTTGTCTAGGTTTCCGTGATTGAAGAACGTACCGTACGTCCGAATTGCCGATAACCCGCCTTCCCATATCAACGCGAGTTCATAGCCTTGCACTCTTTTAAATGTTTTTATAAATGTTTTATAAACCCGCGAGGGAGATAACATGTTAGTTTTTATAAAAATAGGACACCATTTGTCCCGATTGCTTGTTTATTGATTTGGAACCGGATGATTGAATAACCCGATTGTATGACCCTATGAATGATTAAAGGACCCGATAGATGAAATAATGGATTATTAAAGTTAGGTTATGTCACTAAAAGTCCCATTAGCATGAATTGTGAACTACCGGGATTTGGTAGACGCTTATGCATTTAATAGTACTATTTGGGGACGATCACCCCAGTTCGCGCCTTGACGGTTGATCCCCGTCGTGCCACATTGATTGGTAAGCGAATTTATGTATGAGAAGATTTCCATAGCGTGACCTTTGTGACGACACGCTACTTTAGATGGGCAAAATTGGTATCGGGTTAGCTACCCGTTTTGGTTTAGTAAGGTAACAATGTCATGCGGCTTATAATAATCCAAGTTAACAAAATAATAATAGACGCTCCGAATTACGATGTATTGCCTGACTAGCAATACAGGGTCATACTATTGATATTATGTTCGTGTTTTGGTTTTCATAACCATATTCGTATAACGGTTTTTATTTAATCTATACAACGTTGTAAAACGTATTGTATGATGTTTTTATGACATTGGCTCGTATAATGATTTTTAAGGCAAACGCCTATATTATGATTTTGATAAAGATTTGTATAAAACGACTTTGGCTATTTTATGGCCTATTAAAAATGATTTGTACAAAATGATTTTCAGTAATACTTTTATACTGATATTATATTGATGGAATTTATTAAACTCTATGAATTCACTCGGCGTTATCGCTGACCTTTTCTTTTAACATGTTTTATCTCAGGTACTTGAAGGTAATTCTCGGGAAGACGACAAGAATTCATGGCCCGCACCTAAACTATATTTTCCATTCAAATACTTTGCAAAACTTTGTATGAAATATAATGACTTGGGATCGATGTAACTTTGATATTTATGAATGGAAATGATTTATTATTAAACAACGCGATTTTTATCCGTTGTCTATGATGTGAGTAATGTGCTATCCCGTAACACCAACTAGTCTTCCGCTGTACTAAGTTGTATAAATTTGGGGGTGTTACAGGCGGTGGAAAGACGGTGAGTGACACCATACTTTGCCATGACTCTTGCAAATTGATCGTTGCAAAAATGAGTCCCGCGGTCACTGATAATAGCACGAGGAACGCCAAATCGAGCGAAAAGCTGCTTCAAAAAGTTCACAACCACCCTCACATCATTCGTAGGAAGAGCCTTAGCTTCAACCCATTTAGAGACGTAGTCGACGGCGACGAGGATGTACTTGTTCCCTTTGGATGATGGAAATGGCCCCATAAAGTCGATGCCCCATACGTCAAAGATTTCACATTCATGTATGAAATTTTGAGGCATCTCATCCTTATGTGTGATCTTTCCTTGACGTTGGCAAGCATCACAATGCTTAACCATTTCGTGAGCGTCACGATAAATGGTGGGCCAGTAGAATCCTGAATCAAACACTTTCTTAGCGGTGTAGTTGGGACCAAAGTGACCACCGGTGGGTCCTTTGTGGCAAGCTTGGAGGATGTCAAAAGCTGCCGGTCCGTCAACACATCTACGAATAATCAGATCAGCACACTGTTTGAATAGATAAGGGTCATCCCAAAAGTAAGTCTTAACATCATTCAAGAACTTCTTCTTTTGTTGGGATGTTAACCCTTGGATGAGAATACCACCCGCTAAGTAGTTTGCAATGTCCGCAAACCACGGGGTGCCATCAAGATTGAGATTTATAGACATTAAGGTCTCAAAGGGGAAAGAGTCATTTATCTCTTTGTTCGGATGATCCCCTTGATATGGATCCTCAAGTCGACTCAGATGATCCGCGGCCAGGTTTTCGGCACCCTTTTTGTCACGAATTTCAATGTTGAATTCTTGAAGGAGCAAAACCCAGCGACGAAGTCTTGGCTTAGAATCGTTCTTAGTCATCAAGTACTTCAACAAGGAATGGTCCGTCTATACGATGGTGGTGGATAAAACAAGATAGGGGCGGAATTTTTCAAAAGCATAGACAACAGCTAAAAGCTCTTTTTCGGTTGTCGTATAATGCAATTGAGCCCCTGTCATTGTTTTGCTAGCGTAGTGGATTGGTTGGAAGTGTTTATTCACTCGTTGGCCCAAAACCGCACCAATAGCAAAGTCGCTAGCATCGCACATCAATTCGAAAGGCAGCTCCCAATTTGGGGTAACCAAGACCGGTGCCTTAGTTAGCTTATCCTTAAGAAGATTGAAGGCTTCGAGACACTCTTTAGAAAAGATAAAAGGAGTATCTTTTTCCAAGAGGTGGGTCATCGGGCGAGCGATTTTAGAGAAATCTTGAATGAATCGACGATAGAAGCCCGCATGACCCAGAAAACTTCTCACACCCTTCACAGTTGAAGGTGGAGGTAATTTGGCTATGACATCTACTTTAGCACGGTCGACTTCAAGACCAACTTTAGAGATTTTGTGTCCTAGCACAATGCCTTCTTTGACCATAAAATGGCATTTTTCCAAATTCAGAACAAGGCGAGTGTTTTCGCACCGCTTAAGCATACGTTCCAAATTGGCAAGGCAAGAAGAGAAGGAATCCCCAAAGACCGAGAAATCATCCATGAAGACTTCCATGGTTTGCTCAACCATGTCATGGAAGATAGCCAACATGCACCTTTGGAAAGTCCCGGGGGCATTGCATAAGCGAAAAGGCATTCTTTTATAAGCAAATGTGCCGTAGGGACAAGTGAATGTTGTCTTCTCTTGATCTTGGGGATCGATGGGTATTTGAAAATAACCCGAGAAACCATCAAGAAAGCAGTAATATTCATTACCAGCTAAACGTTCAAGCATTTGGTCCATAAAAGGTAGAGGGAAATGATCCTTTCTCGTGGCATCATTGAGTTTGCGGTAGTCTATACAAACTCTCCACCCAGTAACGAGACGGGTAGGAATTAACTCGTTGTTTGCATTGGGCACAACGGTGATTCCGCCTTTCTTAGGCACACAATGGACTGGACTAACCCATGGTGAATCCGAAATAGGGTAAATCATACCCGCATCAAGAAGTTTGATAACCTCTTTTTTGATGACTTCATGGATTTTAGGATTCACCCTTCGTTGACTTTGAATTGTGGGCTTAAAGTCGTCCTCCATGAGAATTTTATGTGTGCAGAAGTGAGGATCAATTCCACGGATGTCGGAGATTTTCCAAGCGATAGCTCTTTTATGCTTCTTCAAAACAGCGACAAGTCGGGCTTTTTCGTCTTCTTTCAGATCCTTTGCGATGATGACCGGTAGCTTCTCGTCGTCTTCCAGGAAAACGTACTCAAGATGAGGAGGTAGGTCCTTAAGCTCGAGAGTGGGAGGATCCTCAATAGATGGTGAAACTAACGATGGGTCATCATTAGTCACCTCTTTAGGAGAAGGAGGAGACAACGGGTCCTCATTGAGAAGTCTCTCAATAGTACGAATGTCTTCATCCCAATTGGTGGACAAATTATCATACTTAATATCGAGAGGACCCAAGCTAGCTTCGAAATCATCCAAGTCACTTTCTCCGAAAGGAGTCAATGCTAGAGCAATTGAGGCAACGGTCTCAACATTGGGTAGAGAAGAAAGAGTACTTTTGCAAGCATCATGAAAATGTTCTTCACAAGCCTCATCAAGAACATCAATAGCATTAACACTCTCATATGAATAAGGTTGCTTAGAAATCTTACCCATGTTGAAGACAATTTTATCGTCACCAACTCTCATGATTATTTCGCCCGAGGCTACATCAATGAGAGTGCGACCGGTCCTCAGGAATGGACGTCCAACGATTAATGGAACACGAGGATCCATCTCGTAGTCAACGACGACAAAATCCGCCAGGAAGGTGAATTTGCCAACGCCAACAAAGACATCTTCGGCTATCCCCACTGGATAAGCAACCGTACGGTTGGCTAATTCCAAAGTCATTTTGGTGGGGACTAGCTCGGGGAGAGATAATTGCTTCCAAACACTTAAAGGCATTAAGTTTATACTGGCACCTAGATCGGCTAGGGCCATGCAATTCTCTACTCCCGGGAAGTTGCAAGGAATCAAGAAGCGACCCGGATCACCAAGTTTGGTGGGCAATTGCCTTAAGAGCACTGCGGAGCAGTTCTCATTAAGTTGGGTCTGAGCGATGTCAAGAAGCTTTTCCTTATCACTTAGAAGATCTTTAAACATCTTAGCGTATTTGGGCATGTGAGCGAGAGCCTCTGCAAAGGAGATGTTAAAATTCAATTGTTTAAACATTTTTAGAAAGTTTGAAACCTGAATATCATCCTTGCTCTTTTGCTTCTCTTTCCTCAACCTTGAAGGATAAGGTATATTGGATGAAGAAGAAGGCTTTAAGGGAATAGGCTCACTCACAACCACGGGTGGTGGGGAAATGGGGATAGAAGGTGAAGGAGATGAAGAAAGTTGCTCGTTTTCCTTGTTCACAATCACGGGTGGAGGTGTAGGAAGCTCGGGTTCCATATAACCTTTTCCACTTCGAGTGGTGATTGCTTTCATCTCCCCTCTTGGATTCGCAACGGTATTACTCGGAAGAGTACCCGAAGAAGAGGGTTGATTACTTTGGATGAGCGAACCAATCATATCACGAAGGTGAACAGCTTGATTATTAAAAGAGTTTTGCATGTTTGCATTAATGTCATTGCTGTGTTTGGCCATATCATTCCTTAGCTCAGCTCGAATATCGCTCCCTTGTTTCACCATGTCATTCTTCAAGTTGACAAATTGACTCTGAAGATTCGTCACCATCTCACGATTAGTCTTCATGAACGTTTCGACGTCTTGGTTTACGGCCATCGGTTGATTGAGAGGTGGAGCTTGGAAAGCTTGAGAATTTCCTTGAGTTGGGTATGGGTTTCTTTGGGAGTGATATTGATTTTGAGCACGAGGTTGGGATTGGTTATTTCGGTTATAGCTTTGTTGTTGGTTTTGGTTTGTAGGAGGGAAACCGGGAGGAGCAAGATAATTGTTGGAGCGATAACTTAGCAAGTTACGGTCTCCTTGAGGGCGAGCTTGATAGCCTCCCGTGGGATAAGTACCATATGCTGCGTTAACGTCTTCAGAATAATTGCCGTGAGTAGAAGGACACTCATTGTAGGAATGAGGACCACCACATGTGTCACAAGAAATAGCAACGGCTTTAGCTTGTTGAGTTTGGTTAGAAGTCAAAATTTGGAGACTTTTGTTAATATCAAGAATAGCACGTTCCAAAACAGACGAGTTGGTGGTGGAAGAAGTAGATGAAACATTGACTCTCTGATTAGATCTTGAGGATGCGGAAGAATCCCAATTCTTGTGGTGAGTAGTCATGTTTTCAATCAACTCTCGACACTCTTCCGGTCTCCTTTTCATAAAAGTACCACCGGCGGCGGCATTGATCGTGTCACGATCACGAAAAGTGAGACCATTGTAAAAGGTGTCAATGAGAGTGACGGGGAGCATATTGTGATTAGGACAGCGGTCTATCAAATCATTGTATCGTTCCCAAGCATCGAAAAGTGATTCATCATTCTCTTGCATGAATCCACTAATTTGGTTACGAAGGCTAGTGACCATGGATGGGGGAAAGTAGCGCGATAAAAAGCGTTGAGTCATGTCATTCCACGTATGAATAGAATTCTTAGGAAGACGATCAAACCATTTTTCGGCATGGTGAGAAAGCGAGTGTGGAAAAAGTTGAAGGCGAAGGTCATCCATAGAAACACCGGAGCACTTCATGCTTTGGGTCATGGTTATGAATTTGTCGAGGTGTTTGTTGGCATCATCATCTGGAATTCCACGAAACGGGTTCGTTTGCACTTGCTGGATCATGTGATGCTTCAACGAAAACTCCTGAGCCGTGACGTGCATTGGCGCAATCGGGCCTCCGCGTCCGTTCATGGTGGGTTGGCACAATTCCTCCATGGTTCATAAATCAGGTAGGTGTACATTGTTGTTGTTGTTGTTGTTGTTATTCAAATTGGGTGGAGGTGGGTGATTATTGTTGTTGTTAACACCAGCCATATCTAAATCTTCACGAGTCTCGGGCTCAGAATAGTTCGAAGATCTAGTACGCATACACCTGCGGAAGAAAAATATACACAAAGAGAATATCTATAATCTTTTTGGTGCAAAACCTTTTGAAAAGAATTGCTTTTTAATGATTTTTCAATGTTTTTGTATTTTTGAAGAGTTTTATATTTTTTATGGATTTTTGAAAATTTTTAAAGCAAGGAAAATAACGTTCAAAGAACGGATCCCAAAATTCAATGCGTCTCTCACTAGAAACCGTTTATCGTAACGAAAAGAGCCGGCAGCGGCGCCATTTAATACTCGATTTTGCAACCAAGAATAAAATATTGTAGTCCCAAGTCTTTTCGAATTGAAAACCGGTCTTAAGTGCGACTCAATCGTCTTTTGGTGAATCAAGAGAATGGTTTGGTTTGTTTATATAATTTTAAACTATTAGCAAGTAATTAAAGTGTCGTTGAGTGAATGGAAGAATTAAGATTAATATTTAAAATGACGAGTAAAAATAAATGATGGAAACTTAAAGGTAACAAAGGAAAAGTACTAGCACACGCAATAAAACTAACACTTGGAAAGTTTACTAAAAATAAAAACTTAGTTAAAAAGTACTATAAGAAAGTAAGAACGGAAGAAACCAAAAACTCACAATCGGAAGAAGCTAAAATAACCCCAGATCGGAATGTATTCCGATCTGGTGGTCGGAATGTGGAAATGGAGACTGTCGGAATATGAGAAAATAAGAGGTGTAATCGGAATATCAATGAAGCTACAATCGGAATGAGCAAAAATCATCCAAATCGGAATGTGTAGAAAATGCACTCAATCGGAATATTATACTGGCTCAAATCGGAATACAAGCAAAACCATCCAATCGGAATAACCAAAAACTACACAATCGGAATCTAGAATAGTGGCTAGATCGGAATACTTGGGGTGCTCAATCGGAATACTCAAAGCCCTAATCCGATTGGATCAATCGGAATGGGTGGTCTGCTCGGAATGGTACAATCGGAAAAGGGAGTTTGTACCCCTTCCTAAAATTGTGGAATTCGTTTAAGCAAGTGAATAAGCTATATAATAAGCTTATCACAAAACTAACCCGAATCAATGCCTAAACCGGATCAAATAAGCACTCTAATCAACTTATCCGACTCGAAATTAAGCAACTTTTTAGATTAAACAATAAAAACATAAACTTTTTAAGGAAGATTTTTATAAAGTAAATAAGCTAATCATAAAAATAAGCCAATAAGCACAAAAGTCTTAAAGCTTAATCAAATGAAAACTTATGAAATGATCAAAAGATTAACTTTTTAAGCACGAAATCAATTAGAACAACACGGATCACATGATAATCGTACCAAAATCAATCTTAAATCAAAGAAAAGTAGAATGAGATTAAGAGATAAAAGCTTAAATATAGAACTTGATTAATAAAAATAAGCAATACAAAGTGTTTAATCTTTGAAAGATTAAGAAAAAGATGAAATTTAGTGAGAGAAAGTTTAAGACTTTCTCTCTCTAAAACTAGAGAAAACTAAAAAATGAAAATTAACTAAAAACTCTAACCACCCTCCTAATGACTATTAGGAGGGTATTTATAGGGAAGGTGGAAGGAGTGCATGTGTTGCATCTTCTTTCTTGCTTTCTTCACGTTTTCTCGACTCGACTTTATTTCTTCGTCTTTGTCGTCTCGGGATTTGAACTTGTCTTTTAATTTTCTTCTTCTATTAGACTTAAGTTCTTCGACTTCGTTAAACTTCCGTCTTTTGACTTTTTCTTCGATAAATCTTCAGAATAGGCCTTGGACTTCCGTTCTTTTTGCACTCTTGATCTTTTGACTTCGTCTTTTCCCGTTTTCTTCGATAAAAGCCCGTGAAAGCCCGTGTTTTCTTCCTTTTTAATATTTTGGTCCTAAAACACAATAAAAACACAAACCACGCATAATTCAAACTTTTACGACATAAATCACACGTTTTGGTCTTGTTATTATTGGAAATAAGTGGTAAAAGGATAAGTGTTTTCACACTTATTAATCATACATCTATAAACACAAGTAAATAACATGTTAAAAATCAAGATTTGATAAAGCCATGACCATTATATGTCACGGCATAATTATGAAAATCATATACATGATTAAAAATCTTTTAATAAGAAACCTATGGCTTGTATTCTATGTGTTAAACTTGATTTAAAAACCATATGATACGTTTTGTGAATTTAAGTATAGCATAAGTTACAAATCTCACTTTTTGGAATCTTGGTTAACCAATAATCATGGATCTCATAAAGTAAGCTAACTCAAAAGACATGGAAAACCATGACGTTGAAGGTCACGACATACATGAATAATGTATATATTTATTTATGTGCTAAGTTTAAATGATGGGATATGTATCATTACATGTTAAATGGGCCATTAAATCACTAAAATTTTATATGTACTTAGATGGTCTTTTATTGTACATGCATGTTGATGTAGAACCTAGATTTATGGTTAAATGGTAAACATGAAACTAGCATAATGATCTAATGGGAATTTTTGGGAAAAGACAACCTAGCCGTAGGCTATATGTTGTCTAGGTTGGTTTATGAAAGATCTTGGAAAAATGCAATAAGATTACATGATTGTATTGGAATTTATGAATGTATATAAATCATAAGATTAACTAAAAACCTCATCTTGGAAATACCAAGATTAAAGGTCTAGACGTAGGCTATATATTTGGTTTACATGGACTATGACTTGTTTTCTTAATTTTTACATAGCTATATCTATGTTTGTAAACACTTATAATTGCATGCAACCTTTTAACATACCTAGATCTAATTTGGAACATCACCTAAAACAAACTATAAGTTTTATTCTCCTATTTAGATTTAAAACTAAATATGAATAAGCTAATAATAAGCTTATAAGAATATCCTAAGTTAAAACATACATAAAAATATGAAGTAGTGTTAATGGACTAGTTAAGCCCATGAAATGTTAATTCAAAACATAATGGACCTAATAAGCCCATTTGATAAATCTTAGTAACTTAATGGACTTAATATTTCACTTAGGCCCATTTATCTAACTAAAGGACTTAAAAATGTATTTAAGCCAAATAAATGATTTAAAGGTCCATTTAAATAAATTAGTGGACTTGAGATATATTTTAGCCCACTAAAATAACCCATTAGATGTTTAGCCCATATAATGAGCTCATATGCTAATTTGAATGATAAATAAAAGTTTTTATTATAAAATATAACTTATAAAAACTTTTTGGATGAAAATTACAATTTATGAAACTTAAGGACTAAAACCGTAACTTATGAAACTTGTTTTGATATACTAGTAAACACAAGGACTGAAAATGTAATTATCCAAAAGTCTAGGGTTTAATAAATACTATCCGTGGAAAATTAAACCCTAGGGACCATTTTGAGAAGTTTCTAAAAGTTATTTTGTCATTTTATAACCCTAAGGACCATTCTTGTAATTTGCCGAAACTTAAAGAAGCCCTAGGGACTATTTTTGTAATTTTAGTAAAGTTACAAAACCTAGATATAACTAGGGGGACTAAATCTGCCATAAGCCGAAACATTAACAAGCCCTAGGTACCAAATATGTAAAATCCGAAAGTTATACTGTTTAATATATGGAGGGACTAGTTTTGCCATATTCCGAAACATTAACAAGCCCTAACTCTAAAATCTATTTTAAATATAATAAAACATAATTAAAAACCTAGACAATAAGAATTAATGTATAAATTCTTAAGCTTAAATTGTTGTATAAATGTTAAAATAATTTATGGAAACTTTAAAGTTAAATAAAATATTATATTTTATTTTTCAAAAATAAAATATTTATATTTGCTTAGGGAATAAATTGTATAAACAATTATGATAAGTATTATTATTAATGCATGAACTCATATACTTCTAGAAAATAAAATTTATATGAACGTTGGATAAATTGAATACCAATATTTAAGTAAAACAACTTACGTTTACTTAATTATGAAACTTAATAATAAGTTTAAATGGATGATTATAACTACGAATGTAAAATAATATTTTAAGTAAGACATTATATGTCCACTTAAATAAGAAACTTATTTGTAAGTTGAATGATTATTATAAATACATGTATGCTAACTGATATTAATAGTTAAACATTTTATGTCTACATAGAAATGAAACTTATATAGATAAGCTAAATGAATATTGTTGATACTTGAACTACAGTTATTTAGATAAATACCGTAGCATAAATGAACTAACTAAAATCTGTATAAGCATACATATATGTCCTTTGTACTATCTATTAAGACGGTACTATTTGTTTAGGCATAACTTTTGGCGTGAGCTTTATTTGGATATTCGTATTAAACAGCTATTGCCTACTCCCAGGTGAGTTTACAGCCCCATATAAACTTTTGATAAAACTTTCCCATTTGGGAAAGAAAATATGCAAACACTTAATGGACATAACAAGATTGTATAAACTTGATTATGATTGATTATTATTGGAACTGTTAAATTGTTGTAAATCACCCGAATGTTATAAATAGATCTATTAGGGATTGACCATCCCCATCTGGGTGAGTCATGCTCACTGTGCCTTGGCCGGGACAACAGACGTATACCATGTTGGAACTGGGTTGGGTGTCTTTTTGTAAGACACTACGTCCTCATCTGTTGAGGACTATGGAAGGTTAAGCTTCAGTTTCTAATAATAAACAAATGTAATCTAAACTTTAGTAAGAATTCTTTGTGAATTGTTACTTCTATGATTAATGTATGTCCAAACTAATTAATTGTTAAAACCTGTAAATTCACCAACTTTATGTTGACCCCTTTAGTATGTTTTGCACAGGAATACAAAGTTAGTAAGTGGTGTGTGCATGGTCTCCAGCATCTTAGTAATCTGCATCATAGGACTCGTCAGGGTTCTATTTGGGAAACATAAACAATCACCTTATGTCATGTTTAAGACAATTTTATTTTATTTGTTCATCAAACATGTAATCTGATTGAAACAATTCTTTATCTTATGCTCTATGGACTATATGCTATCGATCCACCCTAGTGACATCTCCGTGGATATTTCCGCATATTTTAACCCTACCCGGGGTGTCACAGAACTACACTTTGAAATCATGTGCGATGCAAGTGATATGAAATTGGGGCCATTTTAGGGCAACGTCATGAAAAGAAATTTCGACCTATGCATTATGCTAGCAAGACGATCACCGAGGCTCAAATGAAATATACTACAACGGAAAAAGAACTACTTGTCGTGGTGTATGCTTTTGAGAAGTTCCGACCTTATCTCGTCTTGACGAAAAGAATCGTGTATACGGATCATTCGGCTATCAAGTACCTCTTCTCTAAGCTTGATGCTAAGCCGAGATTGCTCCGTTGGATTCTCATCCTACAAGAATTTGATGTCACCATACTTGAAAAAAAAGGAGCCGAGAATCTAGCGGCCGATAATCTCTCTCATCTAGAAGATCCTCACAAGAATGAGTTCGAGAACAAGAAAATCACTGAAACATTTCCTCTCAAGACTCTCGGTGTAGTGAATTCTAAGGACGACACCCCATGGTTTGCCGACATTGCAAATTACCATGTGGGCAACTTCATAATCAAGGGTATGACGATACAACAAAAGAGAAAATTCTTTCGTGACGTCAAGTTCTATTTTTGGGACGACCCTTATCTCTTTCGGGTTGGTGCGGATCAACTCGTTCGACGTTGTGTCTTTGGTACCGAAGCTTCTAACATCCATAGAGCTTGTCACAAAGGACCCACGGGTGGTCACCACGGTGCTAACTTCACGGCTAAGAAAGTGTTTGATGCCGACTTCTTTTGGCCTACGATCTATCGTAATGCACACGCATTTGTGAAGTCGTGTGATTCTTGCCAACGTCAAGGAAAATCATCGCAAAAGGATGAAATGTCGCAAAATATAATTCAAGTGTGTGAGATTTTTGACGCTTAGGGCATTGACTTTATGGGGCCGTTCCCATCGTCTCATGAAAATAAATATATCCTCGTCGCCGTTGACTACCTATCTAAGTGGGTGGAAGCTAAGGCTTTGCCTACGAATGATGCTCGTGTGGTAGTGAAGTTTTTGAAGCAACTATTCTCTCGGTTTGGAACCCCTCGTGCTATTATAAGAGATCGTGGAACCCATTTTTGTAATGACCAATTCGAAAAGGTTCTAAAGAAATATGGGGTTACACATCGTATTTCTACGGCTTATCACCCGCAAACGAGTGGGAAAGTCGAGGTTTCAAACCGAGCTTTGAAAAGAATTTTAGGGAGGTCGATTGGAGAAAACCGTGCTTCATGGTCCGACAAACTTGATGACGCTTTATGGGCCTTTCACAAAGCTTATAAGACACCTATCGGTTGTACTCCTTATAAGTTGGTTTATGGAAAGAATTTCCATTTTCCTATTGAATTGGAACACAAGGCATATTGGGCCCTAAAGCATGCCATTTATGACTTGAAGACCGCGGGAGATCACCAGAAAATACAACTTAATGAATTGGATGAATTAAGAGATAATGCTTATGAAAATTAATTAATTTTTAAGGAAAAGACTAAAAAGTTTCATGATTCAAAGATTAAAAACCGGTTTTTTAACATTGGTGATCAAGTGTTACTTTTTAACTCTCGTTTGAAGATATTTTACAGGAAATTGAAATCTCGTTGGTCGGGTCCGTTCACCTTAACACAAGTGTTTCCTTATGGGACCATTGAGCTAGCTCAAAATAATGGTCCTAATTTCAAGGTGAATGGACATAGGCTTAAGCACTACTTCGGTGGGGAAGTCCCTTATTTGGACTACCTCGACCAAGTCACCTTCCCCAATGATAATTAGCATTGAGGGGATCGAGTTGAGCTCATCACTCGGTAATAAAAAATGAGGTGCTTCGTGGGGAGATCCCATGCTTATCCATGTACATATTATCGCTCTCTAATGTTAGTGATGAGAGGGGATTTGTGCCCTTCCAACTCGTTGTCACGTGGTTGTTTGTGAATGTGTTATCTTGATCATCATCATCATCGCTAAGATTGAAGACTCTCGTGTTCGTTTACGTGAGCTTCGATCGTTTACTTGAAGAGTTTTCACGAATCCATGACATATCCTTTATTGTTCCAACAATTATGTTTTAGCATAATTCATAAACAGCTTTAGATATATTGTTGATCACCCTTTCCATGTTAGATCCTAAGCATTCGAATCTTCGTCTCTAGTATGGGGGTGCTCCACCTTTAGACTCGAAACATTAAGGACAATGTTTAATTTTAGTATGGGGGGGGGGGGGTGAATAGATACTTGCCTTGCTACGCCCTCACGTTTTCCAACTTTCATCGTTTTGTTTTGTTTTGTTGCAAATAAGGCTAAAAATGGCCAAATTTTAAAAATTTTCTTAGTTTTCATAAGTGTTTTTAAAATACGAATGTATATTTTCTGATGGGTAGAATAAGAGTTATTTTTTGACTTGATGGGCATTTGGAGCCCTTTACATTCCTTAACCCGCTTGAATCAAGTTTTGCTAGACTTTTATATAGGGAACTTTAAAACACAAAAGTCTTAGCTCATACGGGTTAAGAACAAGAACTTTTCGCAAGTTCCTATAATTGATCCTAGAGAGTCACTTATCAAGGGAACTTTAAAATGCATTCTCTAAACTTGAAAAGGTCTAAGAAAGTGTAAGATCCTATAGGTGACTTGAAAACCCAAAACTTCGATTTAATATAGTCTTAATAAAGCTAATCCAATTTTGGCTTAATTTTGACTTGCATGGCTAAGTATTCACGAGTCTCTTTAATTAGAGGTATTTAAATAGTGAAGAACGAGAAGTGATAGAGTTAGAAAAGTGATCATGCTAAACGTAGAACATGAAAATGTTCTTTCAAAAACTCATATGTTTGTAATTGTGGCTTTTTCAAAAACTCCATCATAGTACGTAGATGGCATTTATACATGATCTCATCGTTCTTTTCGGGCTTTAAATGCATAAAATGTCATAAATATACCATATATATTCTTGTGTTTGTTTACTTGCGTATTTTAGGTATGGATATCGCGAAAAAGACAAAAGATCACAAGAAACAAGGAAAAATGAACACGAGAAACGAAGCCACACATTGAACCGGGCCCTAGTTTATGATCTCTAAAAAAAAGAGCTTGAAGTATTGAATATTGTCAAGAATGATCCCTCATCAATGAAGAAATGTCACTTAATACTCTTGTATATTGATAATTACAAGTTTGGTCCCTTAAGTTTGTAAAAATGACAAAAACGTCCCTCAAATTTGAAGATTTGGCAAGTTTAGTCCCTCAAGATTAAATAAATGTCAACAATGGTCCTCCAATATGTCAAACATACTAAAAAGACCTTAAAAGTTCAAGAATGTACAAGATCAGCCCTTGGAAAATCAAGAAATGTTCAAAACAAGTCCTTATAATCCTTGATACAAAGTTTTGGGGAAAAAGTGTGAAAATTGAAAGTTTATTAACAAAGGGAGTTGAGTTTTATGGCTGGAAAACATGTTATACACATTTCACCAAAACCAAGGACCAAAAGTGTGCACTGAAACATTCAAACCACAAATACGCGCCAAACAAATAAATCCCAAGTTTTTCGGATCAAACACTTCTACTATTCACTGTATAAACCCATATTTTACTTTCACCCATCAAAGGGTAAATCCCAAATGGCACTTCCCACGTGTGATTCACCTTCACACGCATCCATCCCACAGCACACATCCCTTCACCATGGACCCCACCCCATTTAGCCTTCAACCAATGAGAGGACGACTTCCTCTCCAAGGAATGCCATATGGACAAATCAACAACCCACAACAACTACTTGGTCCCAAAAGCATAAATGAACGATTTGGATGAATTCGGATAGCTCAATACACCTCAAGCATCTAGAAGAGTTCAAGGGGATTTTAGAGAATATGTAGCTAGGGTTTTCATTGTAAACTCAGCCTCAAAGGCCTATATAAGGACTCCTCAACCTGTGTGAGAGCCTTGTTCCAGTTTTACTCTTTAAACATTGTAATTCCTTTTTAAAATTTATAAAAGTTTGGTATTTTGAAAAATTGTAATTCCTTTTTATGTTTTTGAAAGTTGGTGTCGTTTAAGAGTGAAGTTGAGTTCCATTTGTTGATTTAAAGATGCTTTGATCTTTGGATTGAAGCAATTTTGGTTTTGAAATAGTTTTCAAGTTTGAAAAAGTTTCAATCCTTGTTTCTGTTTGGTTATTTTAACTGTCCTAACCCCAACCAAAAGCTATAAGCCCTTGCAAGTCTGTTGACACAAAACTTGTGAAGGTTTATCAACCTTTTGTTGGATTGTTTTTTTGCCTGTGTTGAAGAATCCAAGGCCTTGAGGTTCTGCTTTGAACCATCTGCCAAGGTTTCATATCATCTTCCTTGTCCAAGTACCTTGGTCACTCTCTAGCTGTTGAGAGTGGTCCAAGGAGCATTACTGATCCTCCTAGGAAGTTGTGGAGGACAAGTTCACTCTCTATCCCTTTTTCTCTTTTATAAATCTTTTTTTAAGTCTGTTATGATATTTGCTATATGATTTTGAGATCTTATGTTTGTGCGGTTAGTTTTATCGTTTAGATATGTTAGTGTTAGACTTACTTTATGGTAAGCTGGCACCTTTCACGTGAGTTGGACTAGATATACATCATTTACTAAACGCAGGGACTTATTATGTAAAGGATGGATAGTCTAAGTTAGTTAGGCCTATAAATACCCCCCATGACTCTCCATGGGGGTGTGGAAGTTTAGTCATTTTTCATTGTTTTCATTTCACTTGAAATAAAACACACAACTTTCCTTTCACCTCTCTCTAACTTTCTCTCTCTAGAACTAACATTGTTCATCATGTTCTTTGATCATCCCCAACCCCCCGATCTAGGTGGATTTTTGATGCTTGTCAATTGGTATCAGAGCTAACCGGGGGTGTTTTGTATCCGTGTGGTGTTTGTGTTATGTTATCAAATTCGTACTATGATCATTCACGGTTGGTATTTTTTATCTATTCATATCTTAAAATATCAATTTTTTGTTCGAATAATGTGTCTGATTAAGCCTCGTCATAATTTAATATGTTTAATCTTTGTATACCTGTTTTTTTTAGTTTTTTCCTTTCATTCATTGATGAGGTCTGATAATTTTTTGGGGAAAAGGACAAATTCAGATGGACAAGATCCATTTTTCGGTGTCTACATAGTTTGAACATTCCGACTGAAATCCATCGGAAAAGGGTTTATTCTTTCCGATGGATATTCCGATGCATATTCCGGTGGTGTTTTATGTTGGTCTCATTCTGATACTTATTCTGATGGTTTTTCTGATGGCCATATTCCGATGTCACATTCCGATGATAACATTCTGAAGGTGACATTCCGATGGTAACATTCAGATGGTGACTTTCCGATGGGTTGTATCAGATGGGACTTATTCCGATGGGTATTCAAAAATTACTTTGACTAAAAAACTTTGCAATGGTTTCTTTAAACATTTTTGTAAACCGAGACCATGCAATTTTTTATCTCAATAATACATCAAAACCGTCTCACTTCCATGTTTTTTTTCAAATGATAAATAGACTCTATCGCTCTCTATCCAATACCGACTCTATCCAAAGCATTTTTATCGATACCGACTCTAACCAAACCCATCTATTTTATCACATCTGATCTCAGATCCTGTTAGTGTTCCGACATGCATGTCGAGATCTTTAAGGATCTTATACTAAACAGTACATCATCACTGTTCATTACTTACTCAAACAAATCTTATTACCTGTGACATCCTCAGATCGTGTGACCATTGCATCAAAACCAACACCATCCTCAACCGATAATCATGTTACTCTGTTTTGTTAAAACGTTTTTTTTTAATCTATAAAAGATTTTTTTCGTTTGACACAAATCATCATAGATCTCAAATTGTTTTAGACCCCTGATTAATTTGTTTTATATCACAAATCAATCACATGATGTCATCTTACCAATTAACCTACCTTAGATCTTTTTTAAGATCTTGAAGATGAACTTGTTTGGTTAATTGAGGAGAGTAATACTAATGGGTACTCCTGCAATCACAGTTTAGTTTTAATGAGATGAGTAATTAAGGGGTTTATGATTCGTGTACTATTTTGGAGTAGAATGTATTCGCGAGTTGGGTGATGAGCTTGAGATTTGATGGTCTGGGTTTGATATTGGATTCAAGGTGAGATGGTTATATGATCGATTTTTTGGCTGATAAGGTAGTTGAGATGGTGATTTGGGAGTGATGAATATGGCGGTGTAACTAGATGAGTAGTGTTGGTGTCTGTAGTCAAAAAATGAGGGGCGGAGGTTACTAGACAAGAGGTGGAGTTTGGTGTGATTTGGGTTACTGTGAGAAAACATTAGAGTTGCGAGATTAAATATCTCATCTCTTGTAACTCTTTTGTGGACTACACGTGGCCATCTAAGAAAAAAAAGAAGGCGTATTTTACTATGTAAATGTGAATTAGGTTTAGCTAATGAACGAGAGATTAGGGTTTGAGTTGGTCTTTTATATCCCTCTTACTAATTGGTACGTGTAGTTTTTTCTCAAACGGGCCTGATGGAAGCTACAAATTGATGTCCAAGTTAACTAAATTTGATGATGGGTCGTATACACGAAATGAATCACTCATAAGTCTTGTCAAATTGGAGTGATGTTTCTACTTTCTTGTATATTGTCAAATGGTGATGGTGATTCAAACATATGTTCACGGGCCGATCACTATTTTAAACGATAACATATAGTGGGTCGATTAATTTTTGCAATCTAATTCGGGATGACCGTCTTTATATCCGAATTATGCAAAATTAATCATGTCGGATTTGAGTTACGGGGTTATTGGATTGAGCCGGGTATTTCGAAAGAGCCAAGTATTAAAATTGTTTTCGAGTTAAAGGCTTATGTGACAGGATTTTATTACTTTGGCGGGCCGCTTAAACTGTGACATTCAAGGCCGGGTATCCGTTTTCGATTAAAACATTTTTTTCACGTACATTAAACACAACAAACACGATACATTACACTAAAACGACCCTTATCAAAAATTCACCTTAATTCCTAACGGCTATTACGGTTTATGTGATTACGAAGATGATTCGATACTACTTATTGAGGTTGAAGTGAGATTTTTCAAAGGCGTTCTTATTTTATCTTTAAAGGAGTACTTACGACTTTATAAGATAACTTGCTCGAGCATATACGGTTATGAATAAAGACTTGAAGTATCTGGTTTCCAGTGTCAAGGGGAGGATGGTCGACGACATGGATAACTATCACTTTAAGGAGCTACATTGTTGTACTCAGTGTCACGTGCATAGTTGACATGGATATCTTCAAGAGGTGCTGTGCTTATATTGTAACACCCCATTTTGATAATGGAAATGTCACACGTAATTATGGCGTGTCATCAAAGCATACAAGTAAAAATGTCTAAACATTACATGACCATAAAAGGAAAATACCAGAATCAAACATCGGTAGTCCAAAAGTAAAGCTCATCACACACAACCATAAGTATAGTAACGGAAAGGACTAAACAATGTCCATAGAAAATGTATCAAAAGAAAGATAATGCATAAAGTAAAGAAAGGCTAGAAAGCTTCCAGTCCATATGCACGTACGCTTAAAGTCTACGAGCGTCCTTGAGTACCTTCCGTTTTGGGAACATAGAAAGGAAAACAGCTGAGCAATACGCTCAGTGCACGGATGTAAAATAAAGCATGAATAGGATAAGCATATAACATATAACATCGGAAGAAACTAAGTCCCGAGTAACCTGGTTAAGTCTTGATAAAACTGGTTTTTTAGTTTGAAAAGCCTTATGTTTATCTTGTAAAAACTGTTTATCATATTTTACCATTAGCCAATATAGGTCATGAAAATCCACCGTGCATGAATACTTGGAGGGGTGACCTCATCATGCAAATTAGAGGGGCTGCCTCTAATTTAATATACTGGTTTTGGGTAGGAGGGATCAGCTCCTTGTGAAGGATATAAGGCACACACCACATTCACCATGAAATCCTGTCTGAAAACATGAAACTAGGATGCACCCATACGCCCCACATGATAAATATAATATAAATGGCCAAAATCTGAAGGGACGCCACGAGCAATCACTCCGCCGTGGTGAAGTCATAACATCAGTGCTTCTAATGTTATTTTTATGGTACCTCCATAACTAGGTGAAACTGGTCATGCATGTATATGGCTATAGGTATTCTAAATTAAACATAAGCAAATCAAACACATAACTTATACTACGGGAAAACATTTGGCTGCATACGGGGAATCCTAATAAGGAAAGAAGGTCCATACTGAAAGGACGGGAATCTGTACCTTATGTCCAGTGAACGAAGAAGACGAACTGAGAGGAATCCTACTTTCGTATCACTAATGCTACATAAATACATACATGAATAAGTATCTGCTTACTAATACGTAACTGATTTTATGTCATGTCTTAGCTTATTTTATATGTTCTTATCATGTTTTACTGTTTTAAGCCTTAAACTGTGTTTATCTTATATTCTGTTTACTTTGATTAAGTATTTCTGGTATTTCATGTATTATTATACTTACTGTGTAATAATAATTAACTTTCCAAAAATAGCAGGTTTCCTAAAATAGAAAGTTTCCAAAAATAGAAAGTTTCCAAAAATAGAAAGTTACCAAAATTAGAAAGTTTCCAAAAATAGAAAGTTTCCAAAAATAGAAAGTTTCCAAAAATATAAAGTTTCCAAAAATAGAAAGTTTCCAAAAATAGAAAGTTTCTAAAAATAGATCAGCTTCCTTAATTAAATAAGTTTCCATAAATAGATTAGCTGCCTGAAATAAATAAGTTTCTAAAAATAGAAAGTTTCCATAAATAGATTAGCTGCCTTATTTAAATAAGTTTCTAAAAATAGAAAGCTTCCATAATTAGATATAAGCTGGTTAAATAAGCTAAGTATATAAGCCTAAGTGTTTTCATGATTATTTTCTAAATCATAATGATATAATGTATAGTTTATTAATTATTTCATGTAATTAAAATAAACTATAGGTTAAAATATTTAATTAAAGTATATCATGTTTTTAATTAGATAAAGTTAAATACTTAGGTTAAAACATGTATTATTATTTATTAATAATATAACCTAAGTCATGTTAATTAATTAATTATAACCATGGTTTTTAAATAATTAATTAATTATAAGTCTAAAAATATAAAATACTTAGGTTAATAATTTCATGTTTTTAATAATTAATATAACCTAAGTCATGTTATTAAATTAATCATGTCATGTTTATTAATTTTATTTTAACATATGATTACAAAAATAATAATCTTAACATACACCGTGAACCGGATCTTGACTAGAAACCATGAACCGGACATGAAATAGACACCATACCCCGAACCACTTTGGGGTTCCCCTTGTCTTGTTGCTGTCGTGGGACCCACACCAACCAACCGGGACCATATGGTCTCGGTGCTGGTCGAGTAGCCAAACCGAGACCCCCTCGGGGTTTGGTTTTGGCGCCGGCCAACACACAACACCCCTAAACCATCCTTTTTTATTCTTCCATAAACCATTTTCATGTTAGATCTATGTTTTAATTAGGTTTTTAAAAAAAAAACACATCATGTTCTTAATTATTTAATAGATCAATCAAAAAGAAAAGGGTTAAAAGAATTACCGAATACGTGGATCTAAACAAGGATGAACAAACACGAACACTTGTACCGAAACCAAGATCAAAGATCAATTAAACACCCCCTTGGTGTGTTTATGGGTGGCGGCCAAAAGAAAAAGAAGGAGAAGGAAGAACTTTTTTAGGTTTTGTAAAAATCTTCTGTAAAGTGAAAAATGAGTAGTGACTTTTCCTTTTACCCTTCTTTAGTAAATTTTGAGATGGGCTTGGCCCATCTCTCCCTTGTTGCCGCGGGCAGGGGGCCCCACATGGGGTACCCGTACCGTTTTCCGTGTCTCAATGTTTAATTGTTCGTTCGTGTTTATTTGTGTTCACGTTTAATGTGTTCTCGTTAAATAATTACCGTGACCTAATATATTTATTTACGCTCGTAATAAATAAATATATACGTAATTAATAAGAGTTCGTGATTTAATTACGTTCATGATTTCATGATCACATGTTCGTGATTAATTATTGTCAAATAATTATTGCATGCTCGTGCGTAGTAAATACTTATCGTGTTCTAACGCGTACGTAATACGTAAAGTCCTAACACGTAATCGTAATCATGCTATAATAGGAAAGTTTTAATCTAGTACGTACGATCTTAAGGGTACTATTCATGGTAAAAGCATGCGGGTTTTACAACTCTTCCCCCCTAAAAAGAATAATTCGTCCCCGAATTATAGATAAAGTAAACTGGAAAAGAAGAACATACCCGAATTCAAAATATGAAATGATGGTAAGAAGCCCGGATAGTCTCCTTTGTTTCCCAAGTGGCTTCCCGCTCGGTATGATCCCTCCATAGGATTTTGACGAATGGAATCGTCTTCCTTCTCATGCCTCATTCTTGTCTGTCAAGAACTCGTTCAGGTTCTTCTATAAAAGTGAGATCTTCACGTATCTGTTCCAGTGGATACTGAACCATGTGAAGGGGATGATACTGGTACCCTCTGAGTAAGGACACATGAAACACATTGTGCACATGCGAAAGCTGCGGAGGTAACGCCAATCGGTAAGATACTTCACCGACTCGTTCAACGATATCAAACAGTCCGATGAAACGAGGACTGAGCTTCCCTTTAATCCCGAAGCGTCTAACACCACGTGCCAGCGAAATCTTAAGGAAGACGTGATCTCCTACGTTAAAATGTATGTCCCTACGATGCTTATCGGCGTAACTCTTCTGACGTGACCGTGCTTCCTAAAGTTTCTGCTTAGCTACAACGATCTTTTCATTGGTCATCACTATGATTTCTGGTCCTTCAAGTGTTCGCTCGCCAACCTGATCCCAGCAGATTGGGGCGCGACACTTTCTGCCATACAACATCTCGAAAGGAGCAGACTTGATACTCGCGTGCCAACTGTTGTTGTATGCAAACTCCACCAAATAGATGTAATTGTCCCAATCACCCGTCCATTCCAACGCACATGACCTCAACATATCTTCGAATGTCTGAATGGTTCGTTCCGACTTTCCGTCCGTTTGAGGGTGAAAAGCCATGCTAAGCTTAAGTTGTGTACCCCAAGCTTTCTGCAGACTCTTCCAAAAGCGCGAAGTGAATCGTGGATCTCTGTCTAAGACGATGCTGGATGGTGCACCATGGAGTCTCATGATCTCTCTTCTATACGTATCGACGAGTTTACTTACCGGATCTTCCTTGCGGATCGGTAAGAAATGAGCTGATTTGGTAAGTCAATCAACGATAACCCAAATTGCATCGTGCTTCCTCATGGTAGGCGGAAGACCAGTAACAAAATCCATGGTGATTTTGTCCCACTTCCACTCTGGAATATCTAACCGTTGAAGGAGACCGCCAGATCGCTGATGCTCGATCTTATCCTGCTGGTAGGTAAGACATTTGGAGACGTAAGTGGTCACATCCTGTTTCATACCACTCCACCAAAAATACTGCTTGATTTCATGGTACATCTTAGTCGAACCAGGATGTATAGAGAATAGGGAGCTATGAGCTTCAGCTAACAAGGCTTCATGGAGTTCTTGGTTATCAGGAACACAAAGTCTCGTGCCCTGCCATACGATACCATCTGCATCTACTCTGAATTCTGTCTGTTTCTCCAAATTCTGCACTATCGCCCAGATTTCTCCGTCATCCTTCTGAGCTTCCTTGATCTTAGAGAGTAACTTGGGTTCTACTCTAATATTAGCCCAGTAACCGTGCTGTCCACGTACCATGATCTCGATGGCAAGTCGCTCCAAGTCTATTATGATTTCCTCTTTGATTTTAATGCCGTTGATCATTCTGGACTTCCTGGTAAGAGCATCTGCTACTACATTTGCCTTTCCGGGATGATACTGTAGATTAATGTCATAATCCTTCAACAGCTCTAACCATCTCCTCTGCCTTATGTTCAATTCACGTTGAGTGAAGATATACTTCAAGCTCTTGTGGTCCGTGAAAATGTCACATGATTCTCCATACAAGTAGTGCCTCCATATCTTCAATGCAAACACCACTGCTGCAAGTTCCAAGTCATGCGTGGGGTAATTTTCTTCATAAGGCTTAAGCTGCCGTGAAGCGTACGCGATCACTTTCCCATGTTGCATGAGAACACAGCCAAGTCCCTTCCCCGATGCATCGCTGTAGATTTGAAATCCACCCGTACCAGATGGGAGAGTAAGAATAGGTGCAGATACTAGCTTCTGCTTCAGGTCTTCAAAGCTCTTCTCTCTTTCTTCAGTCCAGACGAATTTCTCCGCTTTTCGCATCAGTTTGGTCAATAGTAGTGCTAAGCGGGAAAAGTTCTCCACGAACCTACGGTAATAGCCAGCTACGCCTAAGAAACTGCAGACTTCCGTCGCTGATGTCGGCCTTGGCCACTTAGTAATGGCCTCAACCTTCGCTGGATCCATAGTGATTCCTTATGCTGATACAATGTGACCTAAGAATGCCACCTTGTCTAACCAGAACTCACACTTGGAGAATTTAGCATACAACTGCTTCTGGCGAAGAATCTGTAGTACTGTACGAAGATGGTCTTCGTGTTCCTCGTTGGACTTTGAGAAAATCAGGATGTCATCGATGAAGACAATGCCGAACTTGTCCAGAAATTCATGGAAGATTCTGTTCATCAAGTCCATGAACACTGCTGGAGCATTTGTCAGGCCGAATGGCATAACTACAAACTCGTAGTGGCCATAGCGGGTACGAAAAGCAGTCTTAGCGATATCCTGCTCCTTGACCCGTAGCTGATGGTAGCCTGACCTAAGATCAATCTTGGAGAAGTGTTTTGCCCCTTGGAGTTGGTCAAACAGATCGTCAATACGTGGAAGTGGATACCTATTCCGGATAGTAATCTTGTTGAGCTCGCGATAGTCTATGCAAAGACGCATACTGCGGTCCTTCTTCTTAACAAACAAGACCGGTGCGCCCCATGGATATGCGCTCGGTCGAATGAAACCTCGTTCAAGAAGTTCTTGCAGTTGATCCTTCAGCTCCTTCAGCTCTATAGGAGCCATGCGATAAGGAGCCTTGGAGATTGGTTCAGCTCCTGGAATTAGCTCGATACTGAATTCCACTTCTCGTGCAGGTGGTATGCCCGGAAGTTATGCTGGAAAAACATCTTGGAATTCCAACACTATTGGTTGATCCTGAATTGATTGGGATTCAGCATCCATGTCGTGAACCGTAGCTAGATAACCCTCACATCCATGTGACAGTAGTGCACGCGCTTGTAGGGTAGATATGACTTGTACAGACCGTCCGGGTATGAACCTGTTATGAACGTACTCTGGTGCATTAACATCACCGAAGATAACTCGATGTGAATGGCAATCTATGGTAGCATGATGCTTGGATAGCCAATCCATGCCCAAAATCATGTCGAAGTCATTCATGTCCAGCGGAAGTGCGTCAACAGGTCGAACCTTATCGTTAAATTCTAGGGGAAGACTCTTGTATACATGGGTGATTAATACAGAGTCCCTCAAAGGCGTGGAAATAGTGAGCCAATTTTCTAGTGGCATGGGGAGCATCCTAATGTTCTTAGCATAAGCAGTAGAAATAACCGAGTGCGTAGCACCCGTATCGAAAAGAACACATGCAGCTTGACCATACATATACAAGATTCCAGGGATGGTACCTGTAGACTTGTTGGCCTGGTCTCGAGATGTCGTGTAGACACGCCCGGTGGTAGGAGGCGGCTTGGAATCAGCTTGTCCCGATATACCCTCCATCTCGCCCTTACGACAATCCTTCATGATATGGCCAGGAAGACCACACTTGAAGCATGCGTCAGTGTTACGGCGACATGGCCATGGGTGCCTACGGTGGCAAGTAGAGCAAAGAGGATGAGTAAATCCTCCAGCAGGTGCTCTGGCTGGCTGGGAACCTTATAAAACATTCTACATAAGACATGATAATTGTGTACAAAGGACAATGCATATAATCGTAAGATTGAATACCAGTGATAGCTGGACGGCTAGGCTGTGAACCTCTCTGGTTCTAGTCCCTACCGTTTCCATGGTTCCTGGTAGAAGTTTTGCTAAAGTGTCAGAATATGAGTTATAACATGAAATCATAAGGAAATGCGTAAGTATTAGGACCTGCTGTTGTTGGAGTGTCCAGCGTTGTTACGGTAATTATCATTACCGCCACGCCTATCCGTAGCAGAACGGTCGTTAGTCTGACCGTTTCCCTTGGGCTGATGAGGCTGCTGCTGAGTAGCCGGCTGAGACCGGTCCCCAGTTTTCTGCCTGGAAGATACATTTAAAGAGATGAATAATTAACATATATGGAAAGAATACGGATTGATCACCGCTTGAATACGAATGTTTACCTCTTGTCGGGTCTCTCAGCTTCCCCGAACTCATCTCTCTCTTGCAGCATCTCAAGCTTACGTGCTGCATCGGCCACTTGTGCTACAGTGTTGAACGTAGCACACACCAGATTGTTCGCGACCGATGTGCGAAGAGCCCACCTAAAGTGGTGTGCCTGCTCTTCAGGAGTACCTGCAGCCGCACCAAGGAAACCAGCTAAGCGAAGAAAGCGCTGCATAAACTCGTTGCTATTCTCCCCAGCTCTCTGTCAGATCCCATGGTACTCTCTCTTGAGCTTGTCTTGCTCAGCCTTGGGAAAGAACTGCTCCATCACCCTGTCCTTGAACTGAGCCCAAGTCAAACCAACAACCCACTCGTCACCACCCTTAGAACGCATCAATGCTAACCACCAATTTAGCACATCACCTTCAAACCGATAGCATGCCAACCTCGCCTTGTACGCGGGGTCACAACCCATAGCATTGAAAATCTTCTCGATGTGAGCCAACCAGCTTTCAGCATCACTAGGGCTATCTGTCTTCTCAAAAGCTCGAGGACGGAGCTTGTTGAATATCTCCAGCCATACTGCTAATGTCACTGGAGGAGGAGGAGGTGGTGCCTGATTATGCTGCTGATTGTTGGCAGCTTGAACTTCAGCCCTGATGTCGTTCCTCAGTTGAGGAAGCAAAGCTTGCATAGCAGCTTGAATTGCAGCATTGAGCTGTTCCTGTTCGCGTGTGAGAACCATCTGACAGTATAACATAAAACATATGATTAAACAGATCAAAACATAAAATATATATACATGAAAAAAATTTATACCAAAATTTCAAGAGAAAAATTTTATGCAAGAAAATATTGTGTATGAATGCATGATGCAGTTTTATGAAAACCTTTGTATGCTCGAGAGTGAACGCCTATGGTCAGTTCACCCAAAAACAAAAGACATGGCGAGGGGACGCCTATGGGTCGGTCCCAAATTTAAAAGTTTCGATAAAACACATGCGACTAAATAGGGCCAGTCCTGTACCAACCATTACTTAGTCATATATATGTATGCGTATATATGTATGCGTAAAAATGATGAATGCATGAAAACAACTGTCATTTCTAGGAAGACCGTAGTGACTACCCACTAATCACAGGTCATATTTGAAAGCCTACAGGTTGAAGCCTTGGCTCTGATACCATAATTGTAACACCCCATTTTGATAATGGAAATGTCACACGTAATTATGGCGTGTCATCAAAGCATACAAGGAAAAATGACTAAACATTACATGACCATAAAAGGAAAATACCGGAATCAAACATCGGTAGTCCAAAAGTAAAGCTCATCACACACAAACATAAGTATAGTAACGGAAAGGACTAAACAATGTCCATAGCAAATGTATCAAAAGAAAGATAATGCATAAAGTAAAGAAAGGCTAGAAAGCTTCCAGTCCATATGCACGTACGCTTAAAGTCTACGAGCGTCCCTGGGTACCTACCGTTTTAGGAACATAGAAAAGGAAAACGGCTGAGCAATACGCTCAGTGCACGGATGTACAATAAAGCATGAATAGGATAAGCATATAACATATAACAGCGGAAGAAACTAAGTCCCGAGTACCTGGTTAAGTCTTGATAAAACTGGTTTTATAGTTTGAAAAGCCTTATGTTTATCTTGTAAAAACTGTTTATCATATTTTACCATTAGCCAATATAGGTCATGAAAATTCACCGTGCATGAATACTTGGAGGGGTGACCTCATCATGCAAATTAGAGGGGCTGCCTCTAATTTAATATACTAGTTTTGGGTAGGAGGGATCAGCTCCTTGTGAAGGATGCAAGGCACACACCACATTCACCATGAAATCCTGACTGAAAACATGTAACTAGGATGCACCCATACGCCCCACATGATAAACATAATATAAATGGCCAAGAGCTGAAGGGACGCCACGAGCAATCACTCCGCTGTGACAATCTAACATTTTCAGGTAGTGAAATATTTTCTCGTATAATATTTTGAAACTTATTTTTGTGTTGGTTGACGAACTCACAATTTACGGATTTAAATTTGGGCTTACGTGCATAATTTGGCGTCTTTTACGACTAAACCGGAAACCTTAGGATTACGTATTTACGTTTTTGAACTCCGTTTTTGATGAGACAATTTTTATTGGATTCGTTTTGTGACAGTGATTCATAATTTATAAAAACGTTTTTCGTAAAACGACCCGAGGGCACGCAAATCGAGAAAACTAGAATCGAGAAATACCCGTAAACTAGTTAGATGGGACAAAACACTTTGTCCCATCCCACTAGCTTATATGGGACGGCTAACTTGACACCACAACACATATGTGGCATCAAGTTTAGCTAACTTACACCAAGTGTAAGCTAGCTTACACTTTAAGCTTAACCTTTCTCCACTAACACAAAACTAGCAAGTTGTTTTCATTCCCATCATTTCCTACATGCAATCCACTCTAAAATCCTCTCAACTCTCTCCTTTGTGCCGTCCCAAATAAGCCAACAAACACCATCTTTGATCTTTTCTAGCCATAAACCACATGTTTACTAGTCCTATTAAGGTGTTCTCTTGAAGCCTTGATCATTTGGTGGCCATATTAACATCTTTGGAGGTGATTTGCTTGTGTCCTAGGGCTGATTTTCCAACCTATGTTCTTGATATTTGATGGTCTTGGAGATACTTGTTGTGTTCATCAAGTTCTTGTCTTCCTAAAACAAGAAATCCACTTGGATTGGTAAAGAAGATCATCCTCTCCATTTTTCCTCTTATTATTTTATAAAGAACAAATGTATTTTCTTTCATTTTGTATATGTATATGATGTATATATGATGATAAAAATGTTGTGTGGGGATCAAGTGTTGATAAACATGCTTAAAAATGATGATAACCATAAGAAATGAAGCTAAAATCATGACTAATTAGTTGGCTGTATAAAAACAGTAGATAACTAAATGATGAACTGATAAAAATGCATGGTTTGATCTATTTACAGTAAGTAGGTGATGTTATACACATGTGAGAGTTGGCCATGCAATGGAATCAAAATAATGAGTGAGATATGATCAAAACAAGTTAGGTGGTACAATCTGAATAAACAGTTTTGTAGGGACTGTTAAGGCAACTTAGACTCAAAATGGGCAGTAGCTATAACTAAGTTATATGTAGCACATATTATGAAGAAGTTGTCATCCAAAAATGAGCTTCTAAGTCATTGTAGAACTCTAGATATGGTAAAAATGGTGAATATGAAGTTAAAAATCAGATTTTTGAAATAATGTTTATTATTATTATATAAGCACTCACTTTATAATGTATAAAATGTAAAATATAAACCCACTAACTTATAGAACTTCATTATATAAATGTATAAAAGGTTAATCAAATGGGTAAATTATATAAATGGTGGTAAAAATAATATTTATAAGTAATAAAAACTATAAACTTGATTTTTACGACTTTTTCGGCTATTGCCGTGAAATTAACGTTTTTCATCAAATAAAACTTAGACGACCAAACCCGTCTAATGTAAAGTTTCTAAAAGTTATATACTGATGTATAATTAACTAAGACAAGTAAAAACCGATAAAACCTGAACTATAAGAATTACGGACATTTACGAGCTAACTAAACCTATTAGACTAATAATTGGACTTAATGAGATAAAAACTTGTAAAAAGAACTTATTGGGCTTAACCCAATAGGGCCCAACATGAAAAATATATATATTGATCATATAGGTATAAAATGGGTAAAAACAAGTTAAAGAACTTATAAAAGAATTAATGGACTTAAAATAGGTAAAATCGGTAAAACTAGTGAACTAGTAAGACGTTATCAAGACGTAAACGCTAAAATGAGTAAACAAGGATGTATAAACCCACTTGATCATCATCATATGTACAAAATCATCATATGTATATTGTTATTTTGATAAAAGTCATTGGACCGAGTCTAAGACCGATTATTATTTATATAGGTTTCCGTGACCGAAGCACGCCCGTAGCCGATAATCCGCCTTTCATTAACAACGTGAGTTCATAGCCTCGCACTCTTTTAAATGTTTTATAAAATGATTTGTAAACCCGCGAGGGAGATAACATGCTAGATTTTTATAAAAATAGAACACAAGTAGTCCCGATTGTATGCTAAATGATATGGACCCGAATGATGCTATGACCCTATATTCGAGACTAAAAGGATTATTAGTAGTTAGGTTATGTCACTTAAAGTTCTATTAGCATGAATTATGAAATACCGGGATTTGGTAGACGCTTATGCATTTGATAGTACTATTTGGGGACGATCACCCCAGTTCGCGCCTTGACGGTTGATCCCCGTCGTACCACATTGATTGGTAAGCGAATTTATGTATGAGAAGATTCCATAGCGTGATTTTTGTGACGACACGCTAACTTAGATGGGCAAATGGTTTGTCGGGTTCGCGGCCCGCTGTTTTCACAGTAAGGTAACAATGTCATGCGGCTAATAATAATCCTAATTCAGATACCATGTATCCTAATACAATATAAGACATAAATAATAAACGATAACGACGCTATTACGATGAATATATTACCTATCATGGTAATATAGAGACTACGGTCTCATGGACGGTTTCAGATGTATGCTTGATTTATATATTGCCTGACTAGCAATATGTGGACTTACTCCCGATATTATACTTGTGTTCTGATTTTAAACGAATGTAAATGATTGTTTTATATAACAGTTTTCATTAAACTCTATGAATTCACTCGGCATTCGCTGATATGATTTTTGCATGTTTTTATCTCAGGTGCTTGAAGGTAATCCGGATGGAGATCGACTCTGATGGCCCACACTTAATATTAAAAATGTTCATTCGATCTGTGTTTTGTAAACTTAATGACCTGTATAATTTGGGACCTGTTGTACGCTTTTGAAACTTTTTATCGAATGAATGTTTGTTAAACCTTGTACAACCATTTTTATGTGTTGTCTATGATTGGAGTTATTGTGCTATCCCGTAACACTCTGAAAGACCCTTCCGCTGTACCGATACGAAAAATGAGAGTGTTACAGTTTGGTACCAGAGCTCTCGTTATAGAGAACAAAAGATTTTAAAAACCAAGGTTTTGAACAAAACTTTTCAAAATCTTTTGACAATGAACATTTGAGAAAATATTTGAAAAATCTTTTGACTATAACGGTGCCAGAGATCTCCGACGTTACCAACAAGCCCTATTGAGAAGATATATATTTTGATATATATAATATAATTTATATATATGTATATATCGTGATTTCATTATGTAATTGTTTAACTAGTATGTTATCCTAATACGAGATATATATATAAATGCAGATTGTCATGGCTGACCCTAATATTCCTGCAGAAAACCATGCTATTCCCGAACCTAATATAGAAGATGATCCTTATTTAGACTTAGTAGATTATGATATTGATGATGAGGAGGAACCATTTGAGGATCCCGAGCCCGAGTTAGGACTAGGAGATCAGATTGCCCCTCAGGTTGACTTAGTAGAGAATGATATTGAGAATGTGGGTATTGAGAATGTGGAGATTGAGAATGCTGATATTGAGAACGATGATGAGATTGGGTTAGATAATTTAGATGATGAGATTGACGACGAGGATGTCGAGGAGGATGTAGGTATAGATGTTGAGGTTGATGACGATGAGGAGGCTGAGCTTATTTATCCGTATGATGTTCCAGAGGGCGAGCCTTTGCCCCCACCAGTTTGTTTGTCTGATTCTGAGGATGAGTTACCTAGGGATGAAATGTCTGAATCATCTGAATCTGATTCTGAATCAGAGGAGGATGAGGATGACGATGCACCTGACGGTACTGATGGTATTGCTACTCGTAGACGTGAGATAGGAGAGTCGTCTAGTACTCGAGAGGCTACTCATATTGACGGTCTTGCACCATGGGCCTTGAGACGTGATCTAGATGCTTCCCGTGTTAAGAGTTGTGTGACAGAGGTTGGATTAGGTGTTGTTCAGACTCAGGTTGCTTATTTGGAGTCGAAGGCTAAGGTTGGCGAGAAAGAGCGAGAATTGCTTAATTTGGATTTGAGTGATGTAGAACGTGGTTTCAAATGAGGCTTTTAGGAGGTTATCGGTATTGGAAAGTGGTGAGTATGCTGCTATGAAGAGAAAGGTGAATACTATGGAGATTCAGTTGAGTGTGGCTCGTGCGATGTGTGAGAAAGCCGTAAAGGAGTTGAATATATCCGTAGGATGGAATAGTAGATTTTATGCTGACATGGTTGAAAGAGGAGTGATCCGTAAGCGCCCAGCTGAAGATGTGTCTAGTGATCGTCCGGCGAAGATCCAGAAGACGATGGATGATGGACCATCTGGCGGTTCTCAGTAGACCAGTCTGTATTTAGTAGTGACCTTTATATCTTTTGTGCTTTTATAGCTTTGACTGAACCGACTTGTTAGTATTAGATTTGGCACGAATTTTGAGTATATATAGTGTTAGAACTTTGATATGGATGTACTAAGACAATACATTTGTTTCAGATCGAATGAAATATGTATCTTGTCTTGAATTCCATATTGTGCCTTATTTGTATCTTGATTATGAATTCGATCCATATTATATGAATCCTTTGTTGGATGAATGCTTAATACTTTGAAATTGTGGAATTATAGAACTATGCCGCCCAAGAAGGCTGTGACTGAGGATGATGTACGTAGGATTATTACGGAGCAAGTTACCGCATCTATGACTGAATTTATGGCAAATGCTAGAAATGAAGCTGGCGGTAGTGGAGCTGGCGGTAGTGGAGCTGGCGGTAGTGGAGCTGGCGGTAGTGGAGCTGGCGGTAGTGGAATTGGCGGTACTAATGTGAATGTGAATGCTAATAATGTGAATGCTAATGCTGGAGGAAATGTAGGAGGACTTAGAACTAATGCACCAAAAGTTGGTGGCTGTACTTATGTGACGTTCATGAAGTGTGAACCTCTACCTTTTAATGGAACTGAAGGTGCTGTAGGACTAAGCCAGTGGATTGAAAAGATTGAATCGGTGTTTAGGATTAGTAAGTGTAAGGAGGAAGATAAGGTGACTTTTGCTATGGCTACTCTTAAAGGTCGTGCGTTGACTTGGTGGAACGGGAGAATTGCTTTCATGAGTCTTGATGCTGCTAATGCTACTCCTTGGGCTGAAATTAAGAAGTGGATGACTTTGGAGTTTTGTCCTCGTAGTGTGATCATTAGGTTAGAACAAGAGTTGATTCATCTGAGAATGAAAGGTGTGGACATCGATAGTTACACGAATCGATTCCATGAGTTGGCCTTGCTATGTCCTCGATTGGTTGAACCCGAAGAGATCCGAATTGAGCAATATGTGAAAGGGTTGACCAGGAATATCCGGGGGGACGTAACATCATCGAAACCACTGACCATTGATGATGCTGTTCGAATGGCCTACCAACTCATTGGACAGATAATTCAGGATAAGGAAGATGAAGCCCGCGTAGGTGAGAAAAGAAAGGGAGACGGTGAGCGTGTAGATAGAGGTGATAATAGGAATAATTTCAATCGCCGTCAGAACCAGAGAAAGGGGAATGCAAATGCTCTTACCAACAATGCACCGCGCAACGATGATAGATGTCCTAAGTGTGGCAACAAGAGGCATCCTGGCGACTGCTGGAAGTGCCGAAATTGCGGAAAGCTTGGACACAAGGTTGAAAGGTGTAAGAAGGGAACCATTTGCTTCAACTGTAATGAAGAAGGTCATAGGAAATCAGAATGCCCCAAGTTGAAAGCGATTGTACCTGGAGGAAACCCCCAGGGTGGTATCTACCAACTTGGAACAATTGAGGTGAAGAAAGAGGATCTGAATGTCGTTACCGGTACGTTTTTACTCAACAATCATTATGATGTTGCTTTATTCGATTCGGGTGCCTATAGGAGCTTTGTATCCACTAAATTTAGTTCCCTTATTGATATTGAACCTGTTGAGATAAGTACCAGTTACGAGGTGGAATTGGCTGATGGTAAATTAATGAAAACTAATAAGCTATTAGAAGGATGCTCTCTAAATCTCTTAAACCATTCCTTTCCGATTGATTTGATGATGATAGAATTAGGTAGTTTTGATATTATTATTGGTATGGATTGGTTGTCGTTGAATAATGCTACTATTTTATGTGGAGAGAAGAAGGTTAAGATTCCTCTTAGGAATAGGACGTTAGTAATTGATGGTAGTCGAGGTGAATCTCGTTTGAAAATCGTTTCATGTATTAAAGTCCAAAAGTACATCAGGAACGGTTGTGAGTTATTCTTAGCTCAAGTGACCGGGAATGAGTCTAGGGAGAAACGATTGGAAGATATACCTATTATTTGTGAATTTCCTGAGGTATTTCCTAAAGATTTACCCGGACTTCCACCGATAAGGCAAGTAGAGTTTCGAATCGATTTAATTCCTGGTGCTGCACCGGTGGCACGTGCGCCTTACCAATTAGCCCCTTCTGAATTAAAGGAGTTATCTGAGCAACTTAAGGAGTTGTCTGATAAAGGTTTTATTCGACCGAGCTCGTCGCCTTGGGGAGCTCCAGTCTTGTTCGTTAAGAAGAAGGATGGATCTTTTCGTATGTGCATTGATTATAGGGAACTGAATAAGTTGACAATTAAAAATCGATATCCTTTACCTAGGATTGATGATTTGTTTGATCAACTTCAAGGATCTAGTGTGTATTCTAAGATAGATTTGCGGTCAGGATATCACCAACTTCGCGTCCGTGAAGAAGATATTCCTATAACTACATTTAGAACTCGTTATGGACACTATGAATTTCAAGTAATCCCATTTGGGTTAACTAACGCACCTGCGGTTTTCATGGATTTAATGAATCGAGTGTGCAAGCCCTACTTGGATAAATTTGTGATTGTGTTTTGACGATATTTTGATCTATTCTAAGAATGAAGATGAGCATAGAGAACATTTGAGGATTGTTTTGAATTTGTTGAAGGATGAAAGGTTGTATGCTAAGTTTTCGAAGTGTGATTTCTGGTTAGATTCTGTGCAATTTCTTGGTCAGGTGATTAACAGAGATGGAATTCATGTTGATCCTTCAAAGGTTGAAGCTATTAAGAATTGGTCTGCACCGACAACGCCCACGGAAGTGCGACAGTTCTTAGGATTGGCCGGCTATTATAGGCGATTCATTAAAGAATTTTCTTTGATAGCTAAACCCTTGACTAAGCTTACTCAGAAGAATAAACCTTTCGTTTGGGGAAGTGATGAAGATGGAGCATTTCAGACATTGAAACAAAAATTATGTAGTGCGCCAATCTTATCATTACCTGACGGGAGTGAAGATTTTGTAGTGTATTGTGATGCATCTCTTAGAGGTTATGGAGCTGTTTTGATGCAGAGAGAGAAAGTGATATCTTATGCTTCTAGGCAATTAAGGAAGAATGAGGAGAATTATACTACTCATGATCTTGAGTTAGGAGCTGTGGTCTTTGCTCTTAGGTTGTGGAGACATTATCTGTATGGCACCAAGTGTACGATATTCACCGATCACAAAAGCCTACAGTATATTCTCGACCAGAAGGAATTGAACATGAGGCAACGAAGATGGATAGAGTTGTTAAGTGATTATGATTGTGATATAAAATATCAACCAGGAAAAGCCAATGTTGTTGCTGATGCGTTAAGTAGGAAAGATAGAGAACCTATCAGGGTGCGTTCTCTAGTCTTGACCGTGCACAATAATTTGCCTGAGCAAATTAGAAATGCGCAAATAGAAGCTTGTAAGAAGGAGAATTTTGTTAATGAAGGGTTCCGAGGAGAAGGAGATACTTTAGAGGTTAGAGCTGATGGAGTGAAATGCTTAAGAGGTCGTATGTGGATACCTAAGTTTGGAGGCTTAAGAGATTTGATTATGTTAGAATCCCATAAATCTAAGTATTCCATTCATCCGGGATCTGATAAGATGTACCATGATTTGAAGAAGTTGTACTGGTGGCCGAATATGAAAGCTGACATAGCTATGTATGTTCTTCAATATTTGACTTGTGCTAGAGTTAAAGCCGAACATCAAAAGCCATCAGGACTACTTCAACAACCAAAGATTCCTGAATGGAAGTGGGAGCGAATTACGATGAACTTTATCACCAAGCTTCATAGAACATCATCTGGAAACACTTCGATTTGGGTTATTGTCGATAGACTGACCAAATCAGCATACTTCATTCCGGTTAAGGAGCAGTTCTCACTGGAGAAGCTGACTCGAATATACCTTGATAATGTTGTATGCAAGCATAGAGTGCCTGTATCGATCATTTCAGATCGAGATCCTAGATTCGCATCGAATTTTTGGAAATCTCTCCAAAGATCTTTGGGAACAAATCTCGACATGAGCACTGCTTATCACCCCCAGACTGATGGGCAGAGTGAAAGGACGATACAAACACTGGAAGATATGTTGAGAGCTTGTGTGTTAGACTTTGGTAAGAATTGGGATAAACATTTGTCGTTAGCAGAGTTTTCGTATAACAATAGTTACCATTCTAGTATTAAGGCTGCACCGTTTGAAGCTTTGTATGGTAGGAAGTGTAGATCTCCTGTATGTTGGAGTGAAGTTGGGGATACCCAGCTCACGGGACCGGAATTGATCCGGGAGACTACGGAGATGATAGTTCAGATTAAGAAGAGGTTGTTGACTGCCCGTAGTAGACAGAAAAGTTACGCGGATGTGCGGCGGAAGCCAATAGAGTTTGAATTGGGTGACCGAGTAATGTTGAAAGTATCGCCGTGGAAAGGCGTTATAAGATTTGGAAAACGAGGGAAATTGAATCCCCGTTATATTGGACCCTTTAAGATTTTATCTAGAGTAGGTCCGGTGGCTTACAAACTAGAGTTACCCCCAGAACTTCATGGTGTACACAACACATTCCATGTATCTAATCTGAAGAAATGTCTAGCAGTGAGTGATGAGAAAATTCCGTTAGGTAAGGTTCGAATAGATCGGAAGTTGCATTTTATCGAAGAGCCCGTAGAAGTTATGGACCGTGAGGTAAAGCAACTGAAACAAAGTCGGATACCTATTGTCAAGATCCGATGGAATTCAAAGCATGGACCGGATTATACTTGGGAATGAGAGGATAAAATGTGGAAGAAATATCCGCACCTCTTCGATTTCAATAAGAAACGGACATCCAAATGAAATGGATCACGAGGACGTTGATCCCTTTTAGGAGGAAAAGCTGTGACAATCTAACATTTTCAGGTAGTGAAATATTTTCTCGTATAATATTTTGAAACTTATTTTTGTGTTGGTTGACGAACTCACAATTTACGGATTTAAATTTGGGCTTACGTGCATAATTTGGCGTCTTTTACGACTAAACCGGAAACCTTAGGATTACGTATTTACGTTTTTGAACTCCGTTTTTGATGAGACAATTTTTATTGGATTCGTTTTGTGACAGTGATTCATAATTTATAAAAACGTTTTTCGTAAAACGACCCGAGGGCACGCAAATCGAGAAAATTAGAATCGAGAAATACCCGTAAACTAGTTAGATGGGACAAAACACTTTGTCCCACCCCACTAGCTTATATGGGACGGCTAACTTGACACCACAACACATATGTGGCATCAAGTTTAGGTAACTTACACCAAGTGTAAGCTAGCTTACACTTTAAGCTTAACCTTTCTCCACTAACACAAAACTAGCAAGTTGTTTTCATTCCCATCATTTCCTACATGCAATCCACTCTAAAATCCTCTCAACTCTCTCCTTTGTGCCGTCCCAAATAAGCCAACAAACACCATCTTTGATCTTTTCTAGCCATAAACCACATGTTTACTAGTCCTATTAAGGTGTTCTCTTGAAGCCTTGATCATTTGGTGGCCATATTAACATCTTTGGAGGTAATTTGCTTGTGTCCTAGGGCTGATTTTCCAACCTATGTTCTTGATATTTGATGGTCTTGGAGATACTTGTTGTGTTCATCAAGTTCTTGTCTTCCTAAAACAAGAAATCCACTTGGATTGGTAAAGAAGATCATCCTCTCCATTTTTCCTCTTATTATTTTGTAAAGAACAAATGTATTTTCTTTCATTTTGTATATGTATATGATGTATATATGATGATAAAAATGTTGTGTGGGGATCAAGTGTTGATAAACATGCTTAAAAATGATGATAACCATAAGAAATGAAGCTAAAATCATGACTAATTAGTTGGCTGTATAAAAATAGTAGATAACTAAATGATGAACTGATAAAAATGCATGGTTTGATCTATTTACAGTAAGTAGGTGATGTTATACATATGTGAGAGTTGGCCATGCAATGGAATCAAAATAATGAGTGAGATATGATCAAAACAAGTTAGGTGGTACAATCTGAATAAACAGTTTTGTAGGGACTGTTAAGGCAAATTAGACTCAAAATGGGCAGTAGCTATAACTAAGTTATATGTAGCACATATTATGAAGAAGTTGTCATCCAAAAATGAGCTTCTAAGTCATTGTAGAACTCTAGATATGGTAAAAATGGTGAATATGAAGTTAAAAATCAGATTTTGGAAATAATGTTTATTATTATTATATAAGCACTCACTTTATAATGTATAAAATGTAAAATATAAACCCACTAACTTATAGAACTTAATTATATAAATGTATAAAAGGTTAATCAAATGGGTAAATTATATAAATGGTGGTAAAAATAATATTTATAAGTAATAAAAACTATAAACTTGATTTTTACGACTTTTTCGGCTATCGCCGTGAAATTAACGTTTTTCATCAAATAAAACTTAGACGACCAAACCCGTCTAATGTAAAGTTTATAAAAGTTATATACTGATGTATAAGTAACTAAGACAATTAAAAACCGATAAAACCCGAACTATAAGAATTACGGACATTTACGAGCTAACTAAACCTATTAGACTAATAATTGGACTTAATGAGATAAAAACTTTTAAAAAGAACTTATTGGGATTAACCCAATAGGGCCCAACATGAAAAATATATATATTGATCATATAGGTATAAAATGGGTAAAAACAAGGTAAAGAACTTATAAAAGAATTAATGGACTTAAAATAGGTAAAATCGGTAAAACTAGTGAACTAGTAAGACGTTATCAAGACGTAAACGCTAAAATGAGTAAACAAGGATGTATAAACCCACTTGATCATCATCATATGTACAAAATCATCATATGTATATTGTTATTTTGATAAAAGTCATTGGACCGAGTCTAAGACCGATTATTATTTATATAGGTTTCCGTGACCGAAGCACGCCCGTAGCCGATAATCCGCCTTTTATTAACAACATGAGTTCATAGCCTCGCACTCTTTTAAATGTTTTATAAAATGATTTGTAAACCCGCGAGGGAGATAACATGCTATATTTTTATAAAAATAGAACACAAGTAGTCCTGATTGTATGCTAAATGATATGGACCCGAATGATGCTATGACCCTATATTCGAGACTAAAAGGATTATTAGTAGTTAGGTTATGTCACTTAAAGTCCCATTAGCATGAATTGTGAACTACCGGGATTTGGTAGACGCTTATGCATTTGATAGTACTATTTGGGGACGATCACCCCAGTTCGCGCCTTGACGGTTGATCCCCGTCGTACCACATTGATTGGTAAGCGAATTTATGTATGAGAAGATTCCATAGCGTGATTTTTGTGACGACACGCTAACTTAGATGGGCAAATTGTTTGTCGGGTTCGCGGCCCGCTGTTTTCACAGTAAGGTAACAATGTCATGCGGCTAATAATAATCCTAATTCAGATACCATGTATCCTAATACAATATAAGACATAAATAATAAACGATAACGATGCTATTACGATGAATATATTACCTATCATGGTAATATAGAGACTACGGTCTCATGGACAGTTTCAGATGTATGCTTGATTTATATATTGCCTGACTAGCAATATGTGGACTTACTTCCGATATTATACTTGTGTTCTGATTTTAAAATGAATGTAAATGATTGTTTTATATAACAGTTTTCATTAAACTCTATGAATTCACTCGGCATTCGCTGATATGATTTTTGCATGTTTTTATCTCAGGTGCTTGAAGGTAATCCGGATGGAGATCGACTCTGATGGCCCACACTTAATATTAAAAATGTTCATTCGATCTGTGTTTTGTAAACTTAATGACCTGTATAATTTGGGACCTGTTGTACACTTTTGAAACTTTTTATCGAATGAATGTTTGTTAAACCTTGTACAACCATTTTTATGTGTTGTCTATGATTGGAGTTATTGTGCTATCCTGTAACACTCTGAAAGACCCTTCCGCTGTACCGATACGAAAAATGAGAGTGTTACAGTTACATCGGTCCCAAGTCATTGTATTTAATACAGGTTTTACAAAGCATTTGAATGGAAATAAGTATTTAGGTGCGGGCCATGAATTCTTGTTGTCTTCCCGAGAATTACCTTCAAGTACCTGAGATAAAACATGTCAAAATGTTGACACCACCACACATAGGTGGCATCAAGTTAACAAGTTTTCACAAGTGTAAGCTTGTGCTTACACCTTAAGCCAACTCACTTACCACTAAACAAAAACTAGCAAGTAGTTTCATTCTTACCATTTCCTTCCATGCAATCCACTCTAAAACTCTCTCAATCTCTCCCTCCTTGCCGTCCCAAATAAAGCAACAAACCCCATCATTGATCTTTTCTAGCTACAAACCACATGTTTACTAGTCCTATTAAGGTGTTTCCTTGAAGCCTTGATCATTTGGTGGCCATATAAACAACTTTGGAGGTGATTTGCTTGTGTCCTAGGGCTGATTTTCCAACATATAATCTTGATATTTGATGGTCTTGGAGATACTTGTTGTGTTCATCAAGTTCTTGCCTTCCTAAAACAAGAAATCCACTTGGATTGGTAAAGAAGATCATCCTCTACATTTTTCTCTTATTATTTTGTAAAGAACAAATGTATTTTCTTTCATTTTGTATATGTATATGATGTATATATGATGATAAAAATGTTGTGTGGGGATCAAGTGTTGATAAACATGCTTAAAAATGATGATAACCATAAGAAATGAAGCTAAAATCATGACTAATTAGTTGGCTGTATAAAAACAGTAGATAACTAAATGATGAACTAATAAAATTGCATGGTTTGATCTATTTACAGTAAGTAGATGATGTTATACACATGTGAGAGTTGGCCATGCAATGGAATCAAAATAATTAGTGAGATATGATCAAAACAAGTTAGGTGGGACAATCTGAATAAGCAGTTTTGTAGGGACTGTTAAGGCAACTTAGACTCAAAATGGGCAGTAACACCCCCAAATTTATACAACTTAGTACAACAGATGACTAGTTGGTGTTACGGGATAGCACATTACTCACATCATAGACAACGCATAAAAATCGCGTCGTTTAATAATAAATCATTTCCATTCATAAATATCAAGGTTACATAGGTCCCAAGTCATTACATTTCATACAAAGTTTTACAAAGTGTTTGAATGGAAAATATTGTTTAAGTGCGGGCCATGAATTCTTGTCGTCTTCCCGAGAATTACCTTCAAGTACCTGAGATAAAACATGTTAAAAAAAAAGGTCAGCGATAACGCCGAGTGAATTCATAGAGTTTGATAAAATCCATCAATATAATATCAGTATAAAATTATTACTAAAATCATTTTGTACAAATCATTTTAATAGGCCATAAAATAGCCAAAGTCATTTTATACAAATCCTTATCGAAAATCATAATATAGGCATTTGCCTTAAAAATCATTATACGAATCATTGTCGTTAAAAACACCATACAATACGTTTTGCAACGTTGTATAGATTAATTAAAACCGTTATATGAATATGGTTATAAAAAGCCTTAAAAATCATTATACGAGCCAATGTTGTAAAAATGTCATACAATACGTCTTATGACGTTGTATAAAATCAAATAAAAACCCTTATATGAATATGGTTATGAAAACCAAAACACAAACATAATATCAATAGTATGACCCTGTATTGCTTGTCAGGCAATACATCGTAATTCGGAGCGTCTAGTAATATTTCGGAGATTGGATTATTATAAGCCGCATGACATTGTTACCTTACTAAAACCAAAACGGGTAGCTAACCCGATACCAATTTTTGCCCATATAAAGTAGCGTGTCGTCACAAAGGTCACGCTATGGAAATCTTCTCATACATAAATTTGCTTACCAATCAATGTGGCACGACGGGGATCAACCGTCAAGGCGCGAACTGGGGTGATCGTCCCCAAATAGTACTATTAAATGCATAAGCGTCTACCATATCCCGGTAGTTCACAATTCATGCTAATGGGACTTTTAGTGACATAACCTAAATTCAATAATCCATTTAATTTCATCTATCGGGTCCTTTAATCATTTATCGGGTCATACAATCGGGTCATTCAATCATTCGGGTCCAAAATCAATAAACAAACAATCGGGACAAATGGTGTCCTATTTTATAAAAACTAACATGTTATCCCCCTCGCGGGTTTATAAAATATTTATAAAAACATTTAAAAGAGTGCGAGGCTATGAACTCACGTTGATGTGGGAAGGCGGGTTATCGGCAATTCGGACGTACGGTACGTGCTTCAATCACGGAAACCTAGACAAATAGTACTCGGTCTTAGACTCATGTCCAATGACTTTACAAAATAACAATTATGTATACATATGATGATTATATATATATGATGATCAAGTGGGTTTACATATTCTCGTTTACTCATTTTAGTGTTATATGTCGATAACTTTTATACTAGTTTACTAGTTTTACCTATTTACACGTTCTAAGTACAATAGGCTTATTATAAGTTATTTAACTTGTTTTAATCCATTTTATACTTATATTATCAGTGTCTACACTTTACAAGTTGGGCCTAAATGGGTTAAGTCCAATGATAAGTTTATAAGTGTTTTAGTCCATTTTTGTTGTATTATTCGTCCAATAACGTTAATTTAGTCCGTTAACGTCCGTATGTCCTATAGTTCGGGTTTTATCGGTTTTTACTTGTTATACATGTCTATATATCAGTATATAAGTTTTATAAAGTTTACATTAGACGGGTCCAACCATCTAAGTTTTATTTAACAAAAACGTTAATTTTACGGTATTAGCCGAAAAAGTCGTAAAAATCATGTTTATAGTTTTATAACTTATAAAACTTAACAAGTTATCATTTTTATAAAATGTCCACTTATTTAACCTTTAACATATTTATATAAATAAAATTCATGAGTTAGTGGGTTTTAACTTTACATTTTATACAATATAATTTTGAGTGCTTATATAATAGTATTATACTTTATTTTTCAAAAATCTGATTTTTATCTTCACTTTCACCAAAACTGCCATATCTTGAGTTCTATATGGAGATAGGAGCTCAAATTTTTATCACATAAACTACATAATATGTGCTACATTTAACTCTTCTATAGCTACTGTTGAATCATCTCCTAAATATTTTCTAAAAATCGTCCAAAACAGTGAACTCAGATTTATACCTTAAACTTGTTTTGATCATATCTCACTCATTACTTTGATTCCATTGCATGGCCAACTCTCACATGTGTACAAGAAATATAGCTTACTGTAAATGGATTCTACTTCATCATTTTATCAGTCCATGACCTGTTTCTTTACTGTTTTATACAGCCATGTAATTTAAGCAAGATTTTAACCTTGTTTCTTATGGTTTTTCACCTTTTTAATCATGTTTATCAACACCAAATCCCCACATAACATTTTTATCATCATATAATCATCATATACATATACAATAGGAATTACAATACATGTTTACATAATCAAAATAACAAGAAGATGAGGAAGAACAATCTCTATACCACCATTAGTGATGAAAAGATGAGGTTTTTGATGAACAAGACTTGGTTCTTGTTATCAAATCTTCAACTTTAGAAAGGCAACTTCTTGAGTCCTTTGGATGGATGAAGACCTCCATGAAATCAGCCCTTTAACCTAATGAAAACTCCTTTTCCTAAGTTAAGATCACCTCCAATCTTCATATCTTTAAAAGGATATCATCATATGTAGATTGTAGCCTTTGTTTATGGTAAATTTTTGATGGTTATTGTGGTGGTGGTGGTGATATGAACGGCCATGGGAGAGTAGAGAGAGATTTTAGATGGTTTTGCATGTAAGAAATGAGTGTGTGTTGTTTGAGTTAGTAGTTTTAAGTCTTGGGTGGTTTTGGTAAACTTAGGAGGACAAGTGTCCACAACTTAGCTTAATTTTAACACACAAGGGTGTGTCATGGAAGCTTGGCCACCACATGTTATGGGGGTGGGGCAAGAGTTATCTTGTCTCATCCCCATTTATTTACGGGTATTCCTCGATTCTAGTTTCCTCGATTTGCGTGCCCTCGGGTCGTTTTACGAAAAACGTTTTTATAAATTATGAATCAACGGCACAAAACGAATCTAATAAAAATTGTCTCATCAAAAACGGAGTTCGAAAACGTAAATACGTAATCCTAAGGTTTCCGGTTTAGTCGTAAAGGACGTTAAAATAAAATCGTAAGTCCTAATCTCTTCTCGTAAATTTGTGAGTTTATGAACCAACTCAAATTTAAAATCTCAAAATAATAATCACGGACAAATTTATTTTCTAAAATGTCGGACTGTCACCAAAAACGGTGTATGTAAACGTAAGCACTTAACGTTGAATCCTCCGGTTTAGACGTAGTCGATGCTACTCCAAGACGTAAATCCAAATTTCTTCGCAAAAATAAGTGAGTTCATATTGTAACATTAAAATAATATTTTCAAACAATATTTGAGAATAAAATATCAATCGTAAATTGACGGATTGTCACAGCATTTACCCCTAAACAGGATCTTTGTCCTCAAAGATCATCTTACTACTCGCTTCTTATAGAGTTAAAGCCATGTGGGTATTTCCTCCACATTCGGTCTTTTCTCACAAGTGTAATCCATTATAATACGCGAGTTTCATCAAACATAAATACGGGAATAAGATCAGGCTAAATGTTGACTTACTTTCTCTATCCATGATGTTCACGGGTTTTTGATGAATGCAACTTTTCGCCGATCTAAGCTCTACTAAGAATAACCAGATTCTCACTTGATAGATATTCCATCAAGTTCGATTTACGAAACATAATTCACGCAGTTCTTGAAGTCCTAGGGTAGATCCAGCTTATATGCCTTTCAAACCAATCTTTCACATCATCTCAATGGTCCCAAACAACGGGGACTTATATCCCATGATTTGTCAGATCATGAATTCATTTTTCCAAGGTTAAAAATTGTGGCATTACTTCGCTACCCATTTGGCACTTCAAGATCTACATTTCATATTCACATAACCTCTTGCCTACTACCGACTGTCAATAATCAAATCCTAATTTCAACAATCATTTCAGATCTCGCGGGTCGGGTATTTTGTAAGGTTAGGTTCGCCATCATAAGAAACCTTAAACCTAAAAGACATGTCCAACTCACAATGGGTGTATGTCGGGTGTCTTTATCTCAACTCCTGCTTACAGATGCTCTAATATTTAGATCCAAACAAGATTCGATCTCAATCCTAATACGATGATTATCAATGATAATCCTTCCAAAGGAAAACGATTATATGGTTCATTACCAAAGGTCAATCATTCAAACACAAAACAACACTTATATTACCTTGTATCGTTACTTTACCTCATCCCTTCGATTTGGGGTGGTACATAGTACTCTCATCAAGGTTCGTTCTCAATGATTTCTGAGCTAATCTATAGAAATTCGATGCGAAGCGAGGATCTTGATATAGATGTTCGATACAGGCACACCATGTTTACATAATTCTTTTGCATTTATCATTAACGGGAATGATATTAGCAGATTTGGTCAGTCTGTCGACGGTGACCCAAATCGAATCAAATTCAGATGATGACCTTTGCAATAGCTAGACGTTTACTAATGTATGAGGCGATGTCTGCCTTCATAATTTGCCATTAGTACAACTTCTTCAGACAAAGATACTTTTAGTCAGAAATGACATAAATAGAATACTTATACATACAAATTCCAACATAACTATATCTCACAATCTTCCAATTTTAGACAATCACAAGTGGTCTTTTAAAATATTTACGCTACCCGGCTTCTTAATTCTGATGGTTCACATTAGCCGCGAACCCCTTTGATTATCTATATTATCCTTTTTACAAACATCGTTTATTTTTATATCGTTCGGCAATTTATTTTGCACCTTCATTATTAAGGAACATGTCCTAATTGGTTCTTTATCTATTCTATATTATGTGTCAGTATCTATATTCACTTCTCCTGATGATATAAATATCATGTCCGTATTCATTCAAAGTTTCTTTCTATATTATGCGTCAGCAATTACGTTCACTTTCCTGATGAAATAAATATCATAATCGTATTTATTCAAAAATTATTTCTTCATATCTTCTATATTTTAGTTTCGTCTTTACTATTATCTTTATCTGTTTTATTCAATCCGACGTCTAAAGCGTCGATAATTATTACATGTAAATTAACAATAATTATTTAATTTTTATGAAACGTAAACGTAAAAATTTTAAATGTCTTAGTTCGACCAATTATATAAAATGTTCAAAAATAAATTTGAATTTAATTAACACGATTTTTGTTGATTTATCGAAAATAATTAATAAGATTCGTAAATGTTCGAAAAATCTTTGGTTATACTTTGGTCAAAATTTTCTTAGTTTAAAAAGCAAAAATTATCGTTTCAAATTTCAAGTTATGGTTTAAATGGTTTCCTCAATCCCTTTTAGGTTATCTTGAGGTATACACAAACATTTACCCCTAAACAGAAGTTTAGTTATATGGTTTGTGTATAAGGGAATAATCATGGTGGTATAGAGATTGTTCTTCCTCATCTTCTTGTTATTTTGATTATGTAAACATGTATTTTATTACCTATTGTATATGTATATGATGATTATATGATGATAAAAATGTTATGTGGGGATTTGGTGTTGATAAACATGATTAAAAAGGTGAAAAACCATAAGAAACAAGGTTAAAATCTTGCTTAAATTACATGGCTGTATAAAACAGTAAAGAAAAAGGTCATGGACTGATAAAATGATGAAGTAGAATCCATTTACAGTAAGCTATATGTCTTGTACACATGTGAGAGTTCGCCATGCAATGGAATCAAAGTAATGAGTGAGATATGATCAAAACAAGTTTAAGGTATAAATCTGAGTTCACTGTTTTGGACGATTTTTAGAAAATATTTAGAAGATGATTCAACAGTAGCTATAGAAGAGTTCAATGTAGCACATATTATGTAGTTTATGTGATAAAAATTTGAGCTCCTATCTCCATATAGAACTCAAGATATGGCAGTTTTGGTGAAAGTGAAGATAAAAATCAGATTTTTGAAAAATAAAGTATAATACTATTATATAAGCACTCAAAATTATATTGTATAAAATGTAAAGTTAAAACCCACTAACTCATGAATTTTATTTATATAAATATGTTAAAGGTTAAATAAGTGGACATTTTATAAAAATGATAACTTGTTAAGTTTTATAAGTTATAAAACTATAAACATGATTTTTACGACTTTTTCGGCTAATACCGTAAAATTAACGTTTTTGTTAAATAAAACTTAGATGGTTGGACCCGTCTAATGTAAACTTTATAAAACTTATATACTGATATATAGACATGTATAACAAGTAAAAACCGATAAAACCCGAACTATAGGACATACGGACGTTAACGGACTAAATTAACGTTATTGGACGAATAATACAACAAAAATGGACTAAAACACTTATAAACTTATCATTGGACTTAACCCATTTAGGCCCAACTTGTAAAGTGTAGACACTGATAATATAAATATAAAATGGATTAAAACAAGTTAAATAACTTATAATAAGCCTATTGGACTTAAAACGTGTAAATAGGTAAAACTAGTAAACTAGTATAAAAGTTATCGACATATAACACTAAAATGAGTAAACGAGAATATGTAAACCCACTTGATCATCATATATATATAATCATCATATGTATACATAATTGTTATTTTGTAAAGTCATTGGACATGACTCTAAGACCGAGTACTATTTGTCTAGGTTTCCGTGATTGAAGCACGTACCGTACGTCCGAATTGCCGATAACCCGCCTTCCCACATCAACGTGAGTTCATAGCCTCGCACTCTTTTAAATGTTTTTATAAATGTTTTATAAACCCGCGAGGGGGATAACATGTTAGTTTTTATAAAATAGGACAACATTTGTCCCGATTGTTTGTTTATTGATTTTGGACCCGAATGATTGAATGACCCGATAAATGATTAAAGGACCCGATAGATGAAATTAAATGGATTATTAAAGTTAGGTTATGTCACTAAAAGTCCCATTAGCATGAATTGTGAACTACCGGGATATGGTAGACGCTTATGCATTTAATAGTACTATTTGGGGACGATCACCCCAGTTCGCGCCTTGACGGTTGATCCCCGTCGTGCCACATTGATTGGTAAGCGAATTTATGTATGAGAAGATTTTCATAGCGTGACCTTTGTGACGACACGCTACTTTAGATGGGCAAAAATTGGTATCGGGTTAGCTACCCGTTTTGGTTTTAGTAAGGTAACAATGTCATGCGGCTTATAATAATCCAATCTCCGAAATATTACTAGACGCTCCGAATTACGATGTATTGCCTGATTAGCAATACAGGGTCATACTATTGATATTATGTACTCCGCTGTGGCGTCCCTTAAGTATTTCTGGTATTTCATGTATTATTATACTTACTGTGTAATAATAAGTAACTTTCTAAAAATAGCAGGTTTCCTAAAATAGAAAGTTTCCAAAAATAGAAAGTTACCAAAAATAGAAAGTTTCCAAAAATAGAAAGTTTCCAAAAATAGAAAGTTTCCAAAAATAGAAAGTTTTCAAAAATAGAAATTTTCCAAAAATAGAAATTTTCTAAAAATAGATCAGCTGCCTTAATTATATAAGTTTCCATAAATAGATTAACTGCCTGAAATAAATAAGTTTCTAAAAATAGAAAGTTTCCATAAATAGATTAGCTACCTTATTTAAATAAGTTTCTAAAAATAGAAAGTTTCCATAATCAGATATAAGTTGGTTAAATAAGCTAAGTATATAAGCGTAAGTGTTTTCATGATTATTTTCAAAGTCATAATGATATAATGTATAGTTTATTAATTATTTCATGTAATTAAAATAAAATATAGGTTAAAATATTTAATTAAATTATATCATGTTTTTAATTAAATAAAGTTAAATACTGGTTAAAACATGTATTATTATTTATTAATAATATAACCTAAGTCATGTTAATTAATTAATTATAACCATGGTTTTTAAATAATGAACTAATTATAAGTCTAAAAATATAAAATACTTAGGTTAATAATTTCATGTTTTTAATAATTAATATAACCTAAGTCATGTTATTAAATTAATCATGTCATGTTTATTAATTTAATTTTAACATATGATTATAAAAATAATAATCTTAACATACACCGTGAACCGGATCTTGACTAGAAACCTTGAACCGGACATGAAATCGACACCATACCCCGAACCACTTCGGGGTTCCCCTTGTCTTGTTGCTTCCGTGGGACCCACACCAACCAACCGGGACATGTTGGTCTCGGTGGTGGTCGAGTAGCCAAACCGAGACCCCCTCGGGGTTCGGTTTAGGCGCCGACCAACACATAACACCCCTAAACCATCCTTTTTGATTCTTCCATAAACCATTTTCATGTTAGATCTATGTTTTAATTAGGTTTTTAAAAAAACACATCATGTTCTTAATTATTTAATAGATCAATCAAAAAGAAAAGGGTTAAAAGAATTACCGAATGCGTGGATCTAAACAAGGATGAAAAAACACGAACACTTGCACGAAAACCAAGATCAAAGATCAATTAAACACCCCCTTGGTGTGTTTGTGGGTGGCGGCCAAAAGAAAAAGAAGGAGAAGGAAGAAATTTTTTAGGTTTTGTAAAAATCTTCTGTAAAGTGAAAAATGAGTAGTGACTTTTCCTTTTACCCTTCTTTAGTAAATTTTGAGATGGGCTTGCCCCGTCTCTCCTTGTTGCCGCGGGTAGGGGGCCCACATGGGGTACCCGTACCGTTTTCCGTGTCTCGATGTTTAATTGTTCGTTCGTGTTTATTTGTGTTCACGTTTATTGTGTTCTCGTTAAATAATTACCGTGACCTAATATATTTATTTACACTCGTAATAAATATATATATACGTAATTAATAATAGTTCGTGATTTAATTACGTTCATGATTTCATGATCGCATGTTCGTGATTAGTTATTGTCAAATAATGATTGCATGCTCGTACGTAGTAAATACTTATCGTGTTCTAACATGTACGTAATACGTAAAGTCCTAACACGTAATCGTAATCATGCTATAATAGGAAAGTTTTAATCTAGTACGTACGATCTTTAGGGTACTATTCATGGTAAAATCATGCGGGTTTTACATATATACTTCGTCAGTAATGTATTGGGTACTCAGAAATTTCTCAGCAATGATATTTCTACACCGTTCTTCATTCTACTATAGTGCAAGCTTAAGTTCAAGTTTGGGGAATTCTACTTCAGTTTCAAGTTAGGATTATCGGGTTATCTTCATTAGTGGTCACTATCAATAGCCAACATAATTGATAAGGGGATTCAGTTCGGGGTGATCTTGAGAGAATTTTGTTTAGAGAGATATTGTTGACATCTTCTCACATAGTAATGGCTACTAAGTAAGTGGTTCCAGTTCGCATACCACGTACATACATGAAGGATGATTCCCTTAATAGGTATTATCCTAGAGGGAGAAATGTGTACATGCGGGGTCACTTGACTTTGGTATTACTGTTTCTACATAAAGGGATAAGTTGACTACATTCGGGACTTAATTGACTTTGATGTGGCAACTTTATATCATCACTTTCCTATTAGGAGAAATGTGCATTTCCGGGACTTAATTGACTCTGGTGCTACAGTTTGACTTCATGTTCGAGATAGAGTGTGTACTTCTGGTAATCTCTCATAGAATCAAGACTGGGATTTCTTCAAAGTGTGAGAAAATGTTGATGGCGTTATCACCTCCCACAGATTTCCTCTGTAGGATCTGTTTGGGAGGGAGCAGTCTTTACTGCTTGTTTAATGAAAGGCCTTCTAGTTGGGAGGGAGTAGAACTCAACTAGATTCTATAAAGCTGAAGAAATAGAGCTGGAGTATTCAAGAAGATGAAGGTCGCTGAAGACTGTCTCAAGGAATGCTGGAATTCAAGCTTATCATTTTCTTTATTTTTTCTTGTAGGAATCATTGTAACCAACTCACGTAAGTCACCATCTTGGAGGGAGATTGTTAGACTTACTTTTTGGTAAGTTGGCGCCTTTCACGTGAGTTGGACTAGATATACATCATTTACTAAACACAGGGACTTATTATGTAAAGGATGGATAGTCTAAGTTAGTTAGGCCTATAAATACCCCCCATGACTCTCCATGGGGGTGTGGAAGTTTAGTCATTTTTCATTGTTTTCATTTCACTTGAAATAAAACATACAACTTTCCTTTTACCTCTCTCTAACTTTCTCTCTCTAGAACTAACAATGTTCATCATGTTCTTTGATCATCCCCGACCCCCCGATCTAGGTGGCTTTTTGATGCTTGTCAGTTAGTTGTCACCTAGTTGAAGTATTGGGATCATAAAATCAGTAGGTTGTTTGTGAATATCAAAAGTTTATTTGAAAAAGGACTAAAACAAGGTTGTTTGGATTTTGGGATAAAAAGGCCATGTGGCCTTGTGCCCTTGGTTCTTGGGGTATTTATACACTAAACAAGTCATTTGTTACCTGTTTTGGTCATTGGTCATGTCTCATAAGGTTTGGAAAAGAGTATGCAAGTTTTGGAAAAATCTGCTAAAATTTGGTTAAATTTGGTCAAACACATCAGAAGCTATAAAATCTTTGTTTGTGTGATTCAGAGTCCGATTTTTGGTTTGGAAAGAGTTTTGTGATAAGCTATATGTGCTATATTTGTTTGTTTAATTTGGTGACTTATTGAGTGAGTTATATCTTATAGAAGTTGGCTGAAGTGGTCATTTGCATCAGCAAAGTGACCACCTCTTTTGTGCCTTGCATTTGATTATCTAGTGCTTGCCCTGCTATCTATTTGCTTGTTACTTGTTATTTTGCGGTTTGTGAACTTATCTTGCTATTTGGATTGCCTGTTTGAGTGCTTATAAGCCAACTGGCTTATTGGCCATATTTGTACCAAAACTGAAATCATTTGGCTAACTGGCCTCTTGATTCACAAGGATTCAACCTTGATTCCTTCACAAAAGTTGTTCAAAACAAGCTCATAAACAAGTCCTGGCAATTTGGTTACGTTTGGAACACTTTGACTTTTGGTCAAATAAGCTCAATTTGGCTTATTTTTTAGTTCTGCTTACTGGTACATGCAACAACTTATTTTTTGTGATAGGTGTCATTTTTCTCAACTTATTATTAATATCGGAAGGTTTCAGCTCATTTGGTTAATCTTTTTCTAGGAAACTAGCTTATTTGGCTTTTTCAGCCAGCTTATTTACTTCTACAGCTTATTCTACTTGACTTTTTGTGATTTTAATATTTGATTATTCATAGTTAAGCTATTTGTGAGCTTTTGAAAAAAGAATCAGCTTTTGAAACCCTCTGAAACTCAAACCCGACTATTTTGTCATTTTGTGAAAAAGTTTTTCAAGATTTTGGCTTATTACTTGAGTTGTTTCAAAATTTCTTTTTGCAAAAGGGTTTAAAATCTAAATAGAAGGTTGTGCGTTTAAGCAGAGCTTATGGCATTAGCTTATAGCTTAATGGGCTTATTGGCCCATTAAAAATAAGCTGTTGGGTATTTAAGCTGTGATAAGCTCACTTTCAGCTGTTGGGCCTTTAGACTTTTGTGCTTAAAATTGAATTTTGAGTCAGACTGGTGATTTTGGGCATAATTGGTTAAGTTTGATTTTTATTGGGCTAAAAAGCCCATTAAGCTTGTTGTTTTTGTTTTTAGCCCATTTGGGGGCCCAATAGGGGTAATTTGGTAATTTCACTTACATTTTCTGATTATTTAGGTTAAAATAAACTAGTTTGCAAGTTTTTAGAATTTATTTTATAATTTTTAAATTTTTAATATTATTTTAATATTTTATTTTTAGTTAAATTCATTTTAAATAGTTTTAATAGTTTTAAAAATTTTGAAAAATACTTTTTATAGAGTTTTACAAATTGAAAAATCATTATTTGGGCTTTTTATTATTTAATTTGATTTTTAGGGCTTTAATTAGCATTAAAAAATTAATAATTAATTAAATGAAAGGTTTAAAAAAGCTTTGATCATTTGTAAACCCTAATTGGATTTTTAGTTATTTTTGGTAATTTTTTGGGAATTTTTAGAGTAACTTTTATTTTGTCTATTTTTACGGTTTTACGTTTTATCGTCGTAGTTTAATTTTCTCGTATTTGTCATTCTCTTTTCTCCTCTTTTCTTTCTCTATATAAATCCAAAATATTAAAAGTTATTCACACACAATAAACCTCCTTGGGAAACGAACTTTTCACACACCATTGGGTCATTAGTGCTTGATTTACCTAAATCGATACTTAATACTTACCGCATTTACGCCTTTTTCCTAAAAGTGTGTAAAAATACCTACAACCAGTTTCCACGCCCTCAGCCTTATGGCGCGCCAGAGTCAGTCCTTCCATATTATTTTTTTCATTATTTAATTAATTTTTAGGAATATTTTAATATTTTAATAGTTTTAAGTCATTTAAAAATAGAATATAAGTAAGGTTCTTATTTGATAAAATATTATTTTGGATCTATTTTTGATTTTATTTATTTTTAAGGCTTTAAATAGCAATTAAAATACTTTTATTAAATTTTTATTCTTATTTATATTATTTTGGATTTGTTTTTGATTTTTAATTAATTTTTAGATTAAAATTTTAAATTTGTCACGTTTTACGTTATTATTCGTCTTAGTTTAAATTAATTGTAACCGTCATTTCTTTAATTCCCTTTTTCTTCTCATCAATATTAATCTCAAATATTACAAGTTTAACACACACATTAATCCTCCTTGGTGAACGAACTCAATACTTGGGTCATATGTGTTTTACGTTTTCCTAAACGTACACTTTATACTTACCGCTTTTACGTTGTTTTTCCTAACACACGTATTTTTACTACTTTTAGCGGTCTTCTTGGCAGTTGCACGCCTAACATGCGCCGCAAGCACTTCAAACAATGGAACTTCCTTTTCAACCCTAAAAGGGTCAAGCACATCCCTTAGATGAGCAATTATCGGTACCATTAGCTGTTCTAAGGAAGGCTTCAAATGAAAGTCAGCTTGTGTCTCCGCGCCCTCAGCCTTATGGCGCGCCAGAGTCAGTCCTTCCATAACAACTTCAAGTGGCAGCTCATGACCATTGTCACCAAGTCCGAAAGATGGCAGCGGACATACACTCATGTTCTTCAGGGCGGGCGTGAGCTTAGACTCAACAGCAGGATTATAGAAGGTCACCTATGCCAAGTCCTTCTTCAACAATTAGGCTTTGTGCACTTTCTCTAGGCCTTTGGAAATGTCCTCGTTCACTACAGCAATGACGGACTGGGCGATGGTGTTCCGCATAGTAGGGTCTTCCAGGGCACCCATGGCAGCTAGGCGTAGACCGTGGCGCACCAACCAACGCTTCTCAGCTACCTCTCGCATCAAATGCGGATACAAGTCAACATCAAGGTCAATGCTCAGTCTCTTCAGCTGGCTGCTAAGATGTGACAACCATGGTTTTGAGGTTCGTCACTTAGTTTTATTTTGGACATATTTCGTGAAATTAGGTGTCTTTATGTGTTATTTGGTGTGAATAGAGTGTGGTTTGGACATTGTTTTCAGGTACGAGGTACCTTGTCAGTGAAATGATGTGTGACGTTTTTATGTTCATGAGCTGACATAGTAGTGACTATGAAATAAGATGGTGTTATTTAGTGGTTTTACGTATACGTATATGTATTATAGAAAATCGTATTTTTACGATTTAAGGTATATCATTTAGAGGTCTCAGATGAGGTAATTAGCCACGGGATTATTTTTGGGGATGGGTTTAAGTCATTTTGGACTTAGTTAAATTAGTTTATTTCATATTTGAAGAGTTTTTATAAAACTATATATTTTACGTCTTTTACGTTATACGCGTAAATTTGACTAGTTTTACGGTTTTGAGGTTTTGGATGCTTTAGGAGCTGAAATAAATTAAGGAAATTTAAGATAATAACAATTAATAGTTAATTTAAAGTAATATAATTTAAAAAGTCGTCCATATGGTGTGTGGGCTTGGATTTGGGCTGACTTAAACTTAAGGAAGGTAAAGGGAGCCCAATTTGAGTCCTAATAGGAAGCCTTTTTAATTTTAACCATAAATAAGACTCCATATGACCAAAAAACGAATTTAGTCTTCCCCAAACCAAATCTTAGTCGTTTGTATCAATGGAGGAGCAAGAAAACCCAATAATTTAATTAGGGTTTAAGGTACACACTAAAACTATGTCAATTAACATTTAATTTACGTATATGTAACCTAATATGATGGATTAGGGTTGAGATTCATAAATTTTTATTAGGATTTGTTAAGGACCTGTAATTATTGAGTTAATTAATGGGTTTTTATCATTCGAAATAGTTTTTAGGTTTTAATTAGGGTTATGTATGATTAATTAGGGTTTAATCATGTTTAAAATCATTTTTAAAAATTGGGCAGAATTGTAGGCTTATTGTTTTGATCATATCTAGAGTTAAAGGAACATTCATTAATCGAAACAAGTATCCCTGAAAAGATATTTGAGTTGGATTTTCAATGCAATAAACGAGGAATTAATTGGAGGTTGGGAAGTAGGTCAAAAACAGGTTACAACAGTAGGAGGTCAAAACAGTTTTTAAATAAGTCTGATTTAAATTAATGTTTTAAGATGTTTAGGGTACTTAGGAGTATAATTGGACCTTCAAACAAACATGATACTTAGATTATATGTTAAATAAAATACCTGGAGGAGGGCTAAACAAATGGGTTAGGGTAAGACCCTCTGATCATAACAAACTTTTCATATGTTCAAAATCAGTAAATTCTAGATAAGTAAAAGTATATATATATATATATATATATATATATATAAATATATATATATATGGAGGCCTTAACAGTAGCTTTAAGATTGAGGCCAAATGTGAAAGTTAGCTAAAACATGTAAGGTAATAGGGTTTCTTTTACAGGGCATGCTATTTTGGTTAAGGGGGTGTTCGACCCATAGTTTGAAGTATGAAAAACGGGACTGTTTTGGGTTAAATGTTAACGGGGCGAGTTATGAGCTAAACTAAGTTAAGGGCTTTATAGAGGGATGTAATGAGATGCATATGGCATATAAATGGGGGTAAGTGGTAGGATAAGGTTATATATCCATCATATATTGGTGAGCCATTTTGGTATGTGGTTCATGTCTTGATTGTATACGTTTGTGTATTGAGATTTTTGCTAGAGCGTAGATATTTGGAAAAGCTAGTTCAGGTGAGTTTCATAGTCCCACGTCTTTTTATGATTTGAATTCCAGATGGGATGGAAGAGACACTCTATGGTTTTGTAACTAATGCTGTGAATATTTTAATGGTTTGTTATGGACTTGTGTGTGCACTTATGTGATTAACTGCTATGTGATTCTTGATTGTGTTTATGGTTTGGATCGGGGGACACGTACCGTCTCAGTTATTGTGGTTTGACTTGGTACCAAGGGGATGTTGACAAGGCGGGGCCTTGGGATTGGTTCGTAGGTGTATGGGCGCCTATGGGACCATGGTTATTGGTAATGCTTGGAGCCTTGGAATTGTGGTTATTGGTAAGGGTTGGAGCCTTGGATTTGTGGTGATTGGTTAATCTTGAATGATACTTGTTAATACATAATTGTAGCACATTGTCCATATGTTCTTTTGTTAATGGTTTTTATTCACAACTTATAATTGATTTGGAGTTGGAGTCTAAACCTATGACTCTCACCAACTTTATGTTAACGTGTTTTAGTGTCTCTTTCAGGTGAGAATGTGGTTAAGCGTGAGAATAGGAGTGGCTAGCTGGGAGGCTTAGGATTGCATTGGAGGAACCCCGTTTCCTCTTAGTCTTTACTTATGTTTGAATAAGTGTTACTTTGTAGACACCTATATGTTTGTATTTGTTAATTATATGTCTTTGGTAAGAGGTATTCATGTTACCTACTTACCTAGACGCCTGCATTATTTGTGATATCTTCATGACATTGTCTCACCATTTATGATATTTCCATTTCATTTAGTTATCTATATAGACACGCTATTGTTGTGATGATATCCATACGTCGCGCCCCATATTCCACCATGGTGGGGTGTGACAGAATGGTATCAGAGACAATGGTTATAGAGAATTAGGTTGCCTAGTCTAGTAGCCTAGTCTATAGCTAAAGGGTCCATGCATGTACGTTTCATAGGGGTATGTGTGCATTATAGTATATGGAGTGCTTAAGTGTTAATTTCGTTTTGGATATTATTTACTTTCATACTTACTTATTGAGATATAGTATATGTAAGTACATTCATTTATTTTCTATTGATGCGACGTATGAACCAGAAGTGTAGGAACTTATTTAGTGTTACACATGTCGTGTAGAAGAAGAGGTGCGCTAGGTAATAATAGGATAGTACCGATGTTGAGTCTGCGACTAGTACTAGATTCGAATTTCCGCCTGAATTGTTATGATCATTTTATTTAATGTTGGATATTTTGTTGTTATTGATTTGTTTTGGCGTTTGAGCCTCGAGTTATGAATGAAGTTAGGGTTGACGTATGAGATGTTCTTATTTGACCTATACGGTATTTATATAAAGTGTATTTTATATGGTATATATGTGTTCCGTGTAATACTAATTTCTTATAAGTGTCGTCATAGGAGGGAGTACATGGGTGGAAGGGGACATATATAATTATGGAGGCCTACAAAATTATATATGTGCCACAACATCTATGGACTTCCAAGTATGGTTGCATGAAAAAGAGGTTAGTACATGCTTGTATATGATGAGATCTGTATTTTGGGTATTTGTAAACAATAGGGGTTTATGTAATGGTTGCCTATGATACGCTATTTCTTTTTTTGTGTTTTATGTTTTGAGTAATAGTCATGTGGTGTGATTATGGGGTCACTCGATATGGGTTGGTTTTAGTGATGGGTTTTATGCCTTGTTGTGGCATGGTGAAATGGTGAGATGGTGATTACTCGTATGGAAAAAACGAGTGTATGACGCTGTAACACCCCATTTTGATAATGGAATGTCACGCGTAAATATGGCGTGTCATTAAATCATACAAGGATAAATGTCTAAAACATTACATGACCATAAAAGGAAATACCGGAATCAAACATCGGTAGTCCAAAAGTAAAGCTCATCACACACAAACATAAGTACTATAAATGAAAGGACTAAACAATGTCCATGGAAAAGACAATCAAAGTATAGATAATTCATAAAGTAAAGAAAGGCTAGAAAGCTTCCAGTCCATATGCACGTACGCTTAAAGTCTACGAGCGTCCCTGAGTACCTGCCGTTTTGGGAACATGAAAAGGAAAACGGCTGAGCAATACGCTCAGTGCACGGATGTACAATAAAGCATGAATAATATAAGCATATAAGCATATAACAGCGGAAGAAACTAAGTCCCGAATAACCTGGTTAAGTCTTAGTAAAACTGGTTTTATAGTATGAAAAGCCTTATGTTTATCTTATAATAATTGTTTAACATATTCTACCACTAGCCAATATAGGTCATGAAAATCCATCGTGCATGAATAATTAGAGGGGTGACCTCATCATGCAAATTAGAGGGGTTGCCTCTAATTTAATATACTGGTTTTGGGTAGGAGGGATCAGCTCCTTGTGAAGGATGCAAGGCACACACCACATTTACACTGAGTAATATACTGAAAAACATGTAACTAGGATGCACCCATACGCCCCACATGATAAATATAATAATATGGCCAAAAGCTGAAGGGACGCCACGAGCAATCACTCCGCCATGGGGAAGTCATAACACCAGTGCCTCTAGTGTTATGGTTATGGTACCTCCATAACTAGGTGAAACTGGTCATGCATGTATATGGCTTTAGGTATTCTAAATTAAACATAAGCAATCAAACATAAAAACTTATACTACGGAAAAACAGTTGGCTGCATACGGGAAATCCTAATAAGGAAAGAATGTCCATACTGAAAGGACGGGAATCCGTACCTTATGTCCAGTGAACGAAGAAGACGAACGAAAGAGAGTCCTACTTCGGTATCACTAATGCTACATAAATACATACGTGTATAAGTATCTTATTACTAAATACGTAACTGGTTTTATATCATGTCTTAGCTTATTTTATCCGTTCATGTCATGTTTTACTGTTTAAAGCTTTATGCTGTATTTATCTTATATTCTGTCTATTCTGATCAAGTATTACTTGTATTTCATGTATTATTATACTTACTGTGTAATAATAAGTAACTTTCTAAAAAATAGCAGGTTTTCGAAAATAAAAAGTTTATAAAAATAGAAAGTTTCCAAAAATAGAAAGTTTCCAAAAATAGAAAGTTTCCAAAATAGAAAGTTTCCAAAAATGGAAAGTTTCCAAAAATAGAATTACAACTTAAAATAGATAAGTTTCTAAAAATAGAAAGTTTCCATAAATAGATTAGCTGCCTTAATTAAATAAGTTTCTTAAAATAGAAAGTTTCCATAATTAGATATAAGCTGGTTAAATAAGCTAATTATATAAGCTTAAGTGTTTTCTGATTATATTCTAAGTCATATTGTTATAAGGTATAGTTTATTAATTATTACATGTAAATTAAATAAACTATAAGTTAAAAGTATTTAATTAAATATATCATGCTTTTAATTAAATAAAGTTAAAATACTTAGGTTAAAACATGTATTATTAATTACAATAATATAACCTAAGTCATGTTAATTAATTAATTATAGTCATGGTTTTTAATAATTAATTAATTATAAAGTCTAGGAAAATATAAATACTTAGGTAAAAAATTCATGATCTAATAATTAAATTATAACCTAAGTCAGGTTAATTAAATTAATTATGTCATGTTTTATTAATTTAATTTTTAACACATAACTATTAAAATCATAACTTTAAAATTATCTATGAACCGGACCCGTGACTAGAAACCATGAACCGGACCCGTAATTGATGAGACTGTAATTATACATAGTCTCATCGTCCAAATCGGGCTTAAAACGCTTAAAATATCATCAAAATACCCAAATATATGCTTGTGTTTGTTCATTGTGTATTTTAGGTACGGATATCGTGAATTCAACAAAAGATCAAAGGAATCAAGCAAAAACGAACACGGGAAACAAAGCCGCACAAGGAACCGGACCCGAATCATGATTTTTCTATCAAGTCCTTGAAGTTTGAAGATTTGGCAAGATTGGTCCCTCTACTTTTGAAGACTTGTCATTTTAAACCCTTGTAAAACTCATAAATTACACTTGGGTCCCTAAAATGATGAGATATTACATTTATGGTCCTTGAAGAATGCAAACATTGCATATTAAGCCCTTGTGAACACTTTTGTAAAAAGTTTGTGGTCAAAATTAGGAATTAGAACTTGATTTTAGTTTCAATATTTTTCTTATTTAATTTCTGAATTTTCTGTTTAATTTATTTTTATTTTACTGTTCATTTCCTATTTTTTAAATTTAATTGCAATTTAAATTACTTTTTAAGTTACTGTTTTTGTCTTTTAGTGTCAAAATTTGCTATTTTTCAGCTTTACAATTTTTCTTAGATTTAGAAAAACATTTTAAGATTTTTAGTTTAAAAATATTTTTACTGTTCATTTTTTTATTAATTTTTAGACTTAATTTTAGTTTAATTAGGGTTTTATTATAAACTGTTTTGTCTTTTAGTGAAATTTTTTACTTTTTTCAAACTTTTTCATTTTTCTACTGTTCATTACTGTAATTCAAGATTTTTAAAATTGTCAAATTATTTTTAGCATTATTTTAATATTTTTAATCATTATTTTAGTTTAAAAATAGTTTTTAGTGTTTTAAATAAAGAAAAATAGTTTTGAAAATTTAGGAAAAATACTTTTTAGTCTTTAAATAATATAAGTGAGTTATTAGTTCAATAAATTAATATTTTGAGCTTTTTCTTAATTATATTTAATTTTAGGGCTTTAATTAGCATTTAAAATTGAATATTTAATTAATAAAAGGTTTTAAAATATATTGTTGGATTTGTATTCTTATTTATATTATTTTAGACTTAATTTAATCTTTTAATTAATTTTTAGCTTTAATTTTTAATTTTGTCACGTTTTACGTATTTACGTTCGCGTTTTACGTCATTACGTCGTAGTGTAACCGTAGTCGTAGCTCGTCTTTACTTTTTCTCTCTTTAAACCAAAAAACGTCACTTATCCAAACTTTGATTTTATATAATTGGCACACTTAATCGACACACCTCCTTCGAGAACGAACCCACATTTATTCGGTTTTACGTTTTTCCTAAAGCGTAAGACTTAATACTTGCCGCTCATACGCGTTTTTCCTAAAACGTGTACGATTTACCTACATCAATTTTTGGCGCCGCTGCCGGGGAGGTGTTTTTAGTGTGCCATTATTAGTATCGTGTTTGTGTGAGTAGTGTGTTTTTGCTTTTCAATTTTTGGAAAGCGTATATAAACGTACATACTCATTTTTGTTATTTTTCCTTATTATATTATATTATCCAAATAAACCTTGTTTAATTTTCCTAAATTAAACACAAACCAATCATTTTACTATATTGTAGATATCCCATTATCGTTTTCGTTTTTCTTGTGAATATATTACTATATTGTACTTACGTAGAACAATAAATATACAAGTACTCCGAAAGCGTGAAAACGCAACCTTGATTCGGGATTTCATCACTCGATCATTGTATACGAATCCAAAGCAAAAGTTTAAAGGAAAAATAGATAAATACTTCCGTGAGGCTTAATTTCAATTAACACAAACTATAAGGTGGGTATAAGGCGGTTGTATTTCACGACCTAAGGGAAAAAGGCTCTTAAGTGCTTAGCACCGCCTCGTTTCCCCCGCTTGCTTGTGCGTGTTTTGAGAAAGAGGGCTAATCGAGGGTTTGCCGCCCAAGTATTATCTACGTATCATATTTATTCGCTTGTTTTCAAGATTAAACCCTCTTGAACGTTTTGGTGTTCCACCAACGTTCTAAATTCATCGAAGGCGTTCACTCCACGTGATCGTTTTCATTCTTTGAGGCTCCTTTAATCGAGAAGATCGATTCGAGGGGAGATTTGTAGATTTGAGTCTACGTAATACACCAAAATCCAAAAAAATTAAAAAACAATAAAAAACAATCAAAAACCAAAAAAATTTAAAAATCGAAAAACCCCAAAAAGAATCTTCTTTGCTACCCCCATTCTACGCTTAGTGCATGCGCACTCGATCGAAGGATTATTCTAATTCTAGCGACGCCTCGAATCGACGCAATCGTAATCGAAGGAATCGACGACGTAGACGAGAATTAGAAACCGACGTTCCTAATATCATTATTGAAGAAACCGAGATGGCCGACAATCGTTCGATGATGGAATTGCTCCAAGCACCCACCGAGGGTTATGGAGACGCGATCGTAATTCCTGCTATCGAAGCGGAGAATTTTGAGATTAAGAGCGGAATGCTTTCGTTGATTCAAGCTACGAAGTTTTGAGGTCGTGAAGCCGATAATCCTCACGACCATATTCGGAATTTTGATCGTCTTTTAGCCACGAGCATGTTTAAGAACGTCGACACCGATGTCGTCAAGCTTATGCTTTTTCAGTACTCGGTCGATGGTGCCGCCAAGGATTGGTACGAGAAAGATCCACCTAATTCCATAACTACGTGGAAGGATCTCGTTTCCTAATTCGTTAATTATTTTTTCCCACCGTCTAAGACGACGTTTTTCAAAAATGAAATTACGAAATTTGAGCAAAAACCGAATGAATCTTTTAGAGAGGCGTGGGATTGTTTTAAGGAATTGCTTAGGCAATGTCCTCACCATGGTTTTTCCGAGTTGCACCAAATCGATACGTTTTACAACGGTCTTAATTTTCAAGAACAAGATTCGTTGAATTCCGCCGCCGGTGGCAACTTTTTGTGTAAACTCCGAAAGATTCATTGATAATTATCGAAAACCGATCCAAGGTTTACCAACTCCGCAACGCACCGAGTGTTGCCAATGTCGCCAATGTTAGTAGTTCTAATCGCGACATTGAGAGGGTTGATGCGAAAGTCGACAAGTTGAAGAATGTGTTTACGTCTTTTCTTGTTGAGATGCAAAAGAAAGACGCTCCCGCTACGGTGAAAGCGGTTGAGGTTTCGTGTACGTTTTGTGGCGGAACTCATAATTATTACGAGTGTGCGGCTACGGATGGCCAAACTTCGATTGTGAGTGCGTTAAATGGAAACAACAATTTTCAAATTCAAAATAACGCGGGTCCATCACAACAAGGCAATTATAACCAAGGCAACAATTTTAATCAAAACCAAAACAATTTTCAAGGAAATAATCAACAAGGAAATTTTTCGAATCAAATCAAGGTTGTAATCATGGTCGGAATTTAAATTGGCAAAATCAAGACAATAATCAAAACTCGAATTTTTCAAACAACAAGAATCAAGGTAACAATATTTCAAGTGGTAATCAAAACAATTTTCAAAGAAGTAATCAAAACCAAGGGAACTTTAATTGTAATCAAAATAGTTCGTCAAACAATTTTCAATATTACAAATAATGAACATAAAATACTTATCTAACCATTGAACTTTATGTTTATTTATAATATTACCTATTAACCGTTTTTAATAGGTAAAAAGGCATTTATGACCGACACGTCACTTGCTTTAGCCGGTCATTTTAAGTTTAGGTTTATTCAACTTTGGGTTAAAGCTATAAATTACCAACGAACTTTACTTTTTTTCTCGATATTAAAAATAATTAACATAAAGTACGCTACCACTCTCTCTCTTGAAATTTCAATCAACTTTCTCTATTGATTCCAATTATGTTTCCTTTATCCTTTTCTTGTTGTCAGCCACATGTCGTTGGAAAACAACCATTATCCGGAAACCACCACTATAAGACCCACCAACAGAAACTAGTTTGTAAACTGGTTAGATATAATGGTAAACCGGTTATATCAGGTGGTAAACCGGTTTGATCCGGTGGTTACCCGGTTAGATCTGATGGTTACCCGGTTAAATACGGTGGTTACCCTGTTAGATCCGGTTGTTACCCTGTTAGATCAAAGTGAAAACACATAACGTGGTGCGGCCACTGTAACATGGTCGGGGTTGTTGGAAGAGTATGCTGTGATGGTTTTGTTTGAGATGGGTTTTCAGAGTATGATTGATCTGAGTGAGTATGATTGATCCAGGTATGATGTGAACAAAGTCAAGAAAAAATCAACAAAAGTCAACGACACGTGCGCAAAAAAAATGACGTGGAATATAACAATTTTACGTTACTAATAATAGCCGGTTCCAACAAGTTTCAATGGTGATATTATAAATAAACATAAAGTTAAATAGCTAGATAAATATTTTATGTTCATTATTTGTAATATCGAGAAAAAAAGTAAAGTGCGTTGGTAATTTATGTCTTTAACCCAAATCAAGACAATAATCAAAACTCGAATTTTTCAAACAACAAGAGTCAAGGTAACAATATTTCAAGTGGTAATCAAAACAATTTTCAAAGAAGTAATCAAAACCAAGGGAACTTTAATTGTAATCAAAATAGTTCGTCAAACAATTTTCAAAATTACATGAAAACGAATGAGGCTAATATGAGACGATTAGAGGGAGAAATTGGTACTTTGAAAAACGACTTTACAAATACTTTGAAACTTCAAAACACGAAGATTGAGCAAGGACAAATTGACATTAAAAAGATGTTTTTGGCTATTATGAACAAAGCCTCGGGTGCTTCATCGAGTTCGTTAGCTAGTGACACCGTTGCAAATCCGAAGGAACAATGTAAAGCCACCTCGTCTCGTGAGAAAGGTCGTGTGATACCCCTAACCTTGAAGGATTTCGTGTTGTTCCTTCTTCTCAACCCTCGACTTCTAAGACGTCTTATTGTTCCAAAGTCGATGGGGTGAACGTGGCGACCAAGGAAAAGAGTGCACACCCTCGTGTACCTCAAATTCCATCCACGGTTCAAAAAGAGAGTTTTATCGACCTTACGAAAGTAACCCTTGAAGAAAATTGTGCTTCGATCCTTCTTAAAAAACCCAAAAGGCATATGCCAAGAAAGGAAGAGGATCCGGGCCAATTTCTACTACCTTGTGATTTTTCCGAGATTGAGGGATGTTTAGCCCTTGCCGATTTAGGTGCTAGCATCAATCTCATGCCTCATTCTCTATGGAAATTGATGAGATTGCCTAGACTTACCCCCACGAACATGACAATCGAGATTGCAAATTGTACACCACTTATACCAATTGGAATAGTCGAGGATGTCTATGTCAAAGTTGGAAAGTTCGTTTTTCCCACGGATTTCGTTATATCCGATTACCAATGTGACCCTAAATGTCCCATTATTTTAGGCAGACAATTTTTATCGACGGCTCGAACCGTAATCGACGTTCACGAGGGGAGACTTACTATGAGATATAGGGATGATAAAATGGACTTTTTCACGAGTAAATCCCAAGTGTCTTATGACAATGAAAAAACCGAGGTTTCAAAACCTAATGTTTCTAAACCTAATGATTTCAAAATGTTCACTTTAGCGGAAAGAATGAGGCTTAATGCATGTTTTGAAAAAATTAAGAAGAACGGTTTTAAAGATGAGGATTTTAATGATAAAGAATATGTGTACCTAATTCAAAAGGGTATGTGTAAATTTATGAATGAAAATTCACTTTGGGATGAATTCGATGAAACAAGTGAAATACCAATTCCGAAGGGCGATGTTAGTGCCATCACGACAATGACCAAAATGGGCTCGTCTTCACCACCTTTGAAGGACCCCGTCTTTGAGGCTTCAACTTCTAACTCCATCGAAGTGCCTCCTTTGCCTAGCCCAACACCCGTTGAGGCTAAAGGTTTTATTGACATCGATCCTCTCGTCTTAGAAAAGTCACCTAAGCATAGTCATTCGACTTGTAAGAACATGGTTGTGAGTGCTCACATCGACTATTTCTTTGACGATGACGATGGCGATTTTGCCGAGATTGATCACGTACTTCAAAATCCAAATGCTATTTTTGATTCTCCTAAAAAGAAACATGTGAAGTACGATGATTACGAGTTTGATCCCGAGATTGAGGAAATCATTGAACGAGAGCTAGCTCTTATGCCTCAACTCCCACCTACGAGTGAGGTCGATCTTTCCAAAATGGAGGATGAACTTAATGAGTTGGAACGTCTTATTTTCAATAACGAACCAACTCATGTGACCACCCAAAATCCAATTCTCGAGGAGTTACCTAATCAACACTCCTCAAATGAGAATTACGTTTACCACATTCGTGAGGATTTAACTTATCAACAATCCCCACAAATGAATGATGGTTTCGTGATCTTTTCGAGAGAGTTTCTAAGATACTCAAGGAGGGGAATGACAAAACTTGGTTTGACAAGCCTATCTTTGATGAAGAAATCGATGAGATCGACGTTCATGAGGATGACGAGTATGTAGACCCCAAGGCGACGGTGTTCTTTATTGATAAACGTTTTGAGAACTTATATAATCCTCCACCCCTAACCGCGACTTAAATGTGAGGATTTTTAGCGCGACTAATTTTGAATTTGACACGCCAAATATTTTCGACATTATCAAATCGGGTTTTCATAAAGAGTTTTTAAACGATGAAAAAGGGAAAGATTTTAAAAATGTTTTAAAAGATTTTTCTACAAGTTTAACTTCGTCATCACCGCGTTATATGAGTGCTACCACCTCGTCTACTCCTTTTGACGACGGTTGGTGTGGATCTAGTGTGGGGGAAGCCCCTTATGTTCCTTCACATTTCTCCACCGAGGACGAGATTTACGATCCCGGAATTGCTTGTAAAGGGAAATCTCGGTCTTCCACCGATGCAATAAATGGAAAATCTTTTCGTTTGCTTGGTGTGAGTCTACCTCGAGTAGCTCATTATGTTGACTTACCCATTGCCCCACCTTTATACTTCTCATCTATTTTCTTCTACCCCATTGGGGTTCATGTTGGAGTGGCGTTGTTTCGTCTTTCATCCGAAAACGAAGACGCTATCTTTGACCCTGGTATATGTATATCGGGTTTTTAAAGTACTCCATGTACTTTTGGGCATTGTTTATCATGTAAACCCTACCAAAAATGACCATACCATGATTATTCCTAAATGATCACATTTATGGGGATTCGAGTCGAGCTTTTGACTCGGTTATAAAAAACAAGGAGCCTCGTGGGGGATTCTCATGCTTATCCTTGTAAATATTATCGCTTTCTTAGTTTAATGTAACGAGGGGACTTGTGCTCTTCCAACCTTTGTTCCATAGTTGTTTGTGATTGTGATTTATTAGGTTCATCATTGAAGCCTCTCGTGTTCGTTTTATGTATCACTCGAGCTTCGATCGTTGCCTTTGGAGATTCCGATATCCGATAATATCCTTTTATGTTCTAACGTTTATCTTATTAGCATAATTCATAAACGGCTTTTAGGTTATTCGTTTTACCCTTTCCATGCTCGAGATTAAGCATTCGACTTCGTCTCTAGTATGGGGGTGTTTTCACCCCTAGACTCGAAACATTGAGGACAATGTTTAGTTTTAGTATGGGGGGGGGGTGAGTAGATACTTCACCTTGCTTACGTCATCACGCAATTTTCATCTTTTTGTTATCGTTTTATGCAAAATAAGGCTAAAAATGGCAAAATTTTATTTTTTTTCTTGTTTTTCATAAGTGTTTAAGACACGAATGTAGGTTTTTCGATGGTGAGAATAAGAGTAATTTTTTACTCGACCATGCGTGTTGAGCACTTAGCTTCGATTCCTTAACTTTGTAGGCTAAGTCTCTTAAATGAGGATGAGAAATGATAGAGTTATTTATAAGTCTCGTAATCGTCATGATCTCATGTGTAGTAATTATTAGCTTATTCTCCCCACGCTTTTGTATAATAAATTGTTAATAAATATTGATTTAGCGGTTTAGTCACTATTGTTGGTTTCTAATTTGTTTTAGTAGCTTCCATGTAATTAAATTGGGAAAACATTAAGGTATCGCCAGCGTCACGGTTTTGAAGTATTGGCACCCGAATAATCGAAAGCTTCACCTAATAATAAGATTTCAAGTGCTCACCTAAATTAAGCAAAAATTTGAAGCTCTAAAGGCCGAAAAATCTATGCCCACATTGAAAGTGAATCAAGCCTTAATCTTTGAAGCTTTAAAGATCCAAAATTCGCTTTAGCGTGAGGATATACGTCTTTGGCTAATAAAACCACCGATGAGGCGGATAATAAAAGGCAAGGCAAGACCGAAGTCATAATAAAAGCTCCATGGCGGAGCTGAATAAAAGATGGAGGTAAACCTATGATAATAAGGCCCTTCCGTTAGGGGCGTATAAAAGTCTTGGTAATAAGTCTCATGTTCAAAACCGTTATAAAACCGTGTTTATCGATCCTTCTTGTTGACTTAATTTTTTGGCATCGCTGTCTATTAGGGTGAATTATTAATTTGATGATTTTGGTTACACCGTTAAGACTCTATTTTTAGACTTTATCTCTATTCACGCATAAGTCAATGATGTATCCTCGTGATCATTAAGACAAAAATAAAATATAAGAGATACCAAGTAGGAATAAGGGAGTTTAGGTTCGTAAATAACACTCATGAGATATGATCGTGTTGCTAACTTATGATAACAATGATCTCGTTACACGCTTAGCATGGAATTGGGTGAAAATCGAGGACGACGAAATTATTTCTAACGAAGCATTCACGTGTTCTTGTTCTATGATCCCAAAAGTCACTTTATCGTGATGAAAGCATTACATTATGTCTAAAACACATGTAGTAGTTTATTTAAATTTATGTCTTTAATAAATTTCATCATAAAATGAATTTTGGAAGTGCTATGATACTTAATTCTAGCATTGCGTGGGGACACGACAATGGTTTAGTATAGGGGAGTGATGAGACTATAATTATACATTGTCTCATCGTCCAAATCGGGCTTAAAACGCTTAAAATATCATCAAAATACCCAAATATATGCTTGTGTTTGTTCATTGTGTATTTAAGGTACGGATATCGTGAATTCAACAAAAGATAAAAGGAATGAAGCAAAAACGAACACGGGAAACGAAGCCACATAAGGAACCGGACCCGAATAATGATTTTCCTATCAAGTCCTTGAAGTTTGAAGATTTGGCAAGGTTGGTCCCTCTAATTTTGAAGACTTGTCATTTAAAACCATTGTAAAACTTATAAATTACACTTGGGTCCCTAAAATGATGAGATATTACATTTATGGTCCTTGAAGAATGCAAACATTGCATATTAAGCCCTTGTGAACACTTTTGTAAAAAGTTTGTGGTCAAAATTAGGAATTAGAACTTGATTTTAGTTTCAATATTTTTCTTATTTAATTTCTGAATTTTATGTTTAATTTATTTTTATTTTACTGTTCATTTCCTATTTTTTAGATTTAATTTCAATTTAAATTACTTTTTAAGTTACTGTTTTTGCCTTTTAGTGTCAAAATTTGCTATTTTCAGTTTTATAAATTTTCTTAGATTTAGAAAAACATTTTAAGATTTTTAGTTTAAAAATATTTTTATTGTTCATTTTTTTATTAATTTTTAGAATTAATTTTAGTTTAATTAGGGTTTTATTATAAACTGTTTTGTCTTTTAGTGAAAATTTTTATTTTTTCAAACTTTTTCATTTTTCTACTGTTCATTAGTGTAATTCAGGATTTTTAAAATTGTCAAATTATTTTTATCATTATTTAATATTTTTAATCATTATTTTAGTTTAAAAATATTTTTTAGTGTTTTAAAAATAGAAAAATAGTTTTGAAAATTTAGGAAAAATACTTTTTTGTCTTTAAATAATATAACTGATTTATTAGTTCAATAAAATAATATTTTGGGCTTTTTCTTAATTATATTTAATTTTAGGGCTTTAATTAGCATTTAAAATTGAATATTTAATTAATAAAAGGTTTTAAAATGTATTTATTGGATTTTTATTCTTATTTATATTATTTTAGACTTAGTTTAATCTTTTAATTAGTTTTTAGCTTTAATTTTTAATTTTGTCACGTTTTACGTATTTACGTTCGCGTTTTACGTCATTACGTCGTAGTGTAACCGTAGTCGTAGCTCGTCTTTACTTTTTCTCTCTTTAAACCAAAAACGTCACTAATCCAAACTTTTATTTAATATAATTGGCACACTTAATCCACACACCTCCTTCGAGAAAGAATCCGCATTTATTCGGTTTTACGTTTTTCCTAAAGCGTAAGACTTAATACTTGCCGCTCATATGCGTTTTTCCTAAAACGTGTACGATTTACCTACATCAGTAATCAACACCATACCCCGAACCAAGTTGGGGTTCCCCTTTGTTTGCTGCTGCCGTGGGATCACCACCACCATACCGAGACCATGAGGTCTCGGTGGTGGTTAATAAGCCAAGCCGAGACCCCTTAGGGGTTCGGTTAGGCGTCGACTAGAACAAACACCCCTAAAAACCTTGTTTTGATTTACCCCATAATCATAGACATGTTTTAATAAATGTTTTTAATTAGTTTTTAAAAACATCGTGATTTTATGTGATTTATTAAACCAAAACATAAAAGAAAAGGGTTAAAAAGGTTATACCGAATGCGTGGATCAATCAAAGATGAACACACACAAATGCTTGCACAATATTCAAGATCAAAAATCAACCGAACACCCCCTTTTGATGATGTATATCCGGCGGCCAAAAGAGAACAAAGGAGAAGGAGAAAAACTTTTGGGGTTTTGTTATTTTCTTGATTTTATGAAAAGTGAAACAAGCTTTTACCTTAACCCCCCTTGTTAGTAAAAATTAAAATGGGCTTGGCCCACTTTCTTGGTGTAGCCACGGGTAGGGGCCCTACTTGGGGTAACCCGTACCCTTTCCGAGTCTAATTATTGTAGTGTGTTCATGTTTTATCGTGTTCGTGTTTTTGTGTGTTCTAATTAATTATTGATCGTGACTTAATATATTTATTCGTGTTCGTAATAAATATATATACGTAACTAATATTAGCTCGTGATTAATTTACGTTCATGATTTCATGATCGCATGTTCGGGATTATAATTATTTTTGAATAATTATCGTGTGTTCATACATAATAAATACTTATCGTGTTCTAACACGTACGTAATACTTAAAATTCCTATACGTGAACGTAAACTTGCTATAAAAGGAAAGTTTTAATCTAGTACGTACGATCTAAAGGGTACTATTCATGGTAAAAGCATACGGGTTTTACAGACGCGATCTATTGACTTGACATGTATGATAACGAGTATGTTTTGGGATATTTAATAGGTATATATATGCGGAGGTATATATACTAGTAGATCTTATGTTATGATATACGGTCGTTCAATAGTTATTATAACTTGAACGTACATAGTGTTCTCTCGTGTTTAAACAGTTTATTAGTGTTGTAGTTTGATGGAGTTCCAACGACGTTTTGAATCTTTTGAAGTGTGTTTACATTCGGGTATGTATTTTAATTGATGAGAACTACCAAATTTTCTTGCAAAGGAGTCTAGCTAATTAAAGGAAAATGCTTTTGAAAATACTTTGTAAGTGTACGATATGATTTCCTGACTTACATATCTTTTCTTTAAGTTTATTGGTAATAAGTTAAAAAAAAATCTTGACAATAAATGGATTAGTTTTCTAGGTAACATGTGATAGTACATATACAGGGTAAATAAATTTGACGATAATTTTCTTAAAAGTGGAGTTACAATTTTAGAAGTATTTAAATAGAAGAAAAGAGTAAAAAGGAAGATATTATTATAATAATGATAATAATAACACCACACTTTGTAAACGTGTAATAGTTAGTTATAACAAGCCTAAATGGACTATATAAAATAATTATAATATAGAATAAAATGAATAAAAACACCATATTTTATAAACAGGTATTGGTTTCATAATAACAAGTGAAATGAGTTTAATGTGAGTAAACAAGATAATGGTTAGAATAACGTTATACTATACTAACTAGTGGATACCTTTGATAAAATAATGACGATAAAAGAAGAGTTTATTGTTAAAGGAGATGATAGATAAAGTGAGTTTTAGTACACTAACTGAGTTATCCCCTCTGATAGTAATGAAGATGGTAAAATATGACTATGATTTATTGGTGTTAAAATATGGTCCTGATGTGAAGTAACTAATTGAGATGAAAATTTTTAAAATTTTCTAAGATATTGAAATTTGGTAATACAAATCGTAATGAGTCTATCTTTTTTTGTTGGCACACTTCATGATCTTTCGGATTACATTGTTTTGTTTTCAGTTGTTTTGGCTAGGGTTCGTTTTACCCTATATTTTATTTTGGGACATGATTGTTTGGATTTATTTTGGTACACGTCATGGTTGATTTAGTTATACAGTTGTGGGAATGTTATGATGAGAGGATAGAGTTGGGTAGTATTACTTATGGTTAGATATTAGAATGGAGAGATGTATTTTGGTTTAAAGGTCGTGTTGAAGGAATGATTAATATTTGTGGAGTTTTGAAACTTAGATTGGTTACGGGAATAAGGGAGTAAGTAAAGTTAGTTGACTGGTTGTGGGAACGAGATATCATGCTATGAGAAGTTGGTTGAAGTACCATTAGGAGATTGATGAAAGTACTAGCGGATGTGAGGGTAGAGTAGAAAGTTTCTACTAATGGAAATATGGGGCAAATAACACGCAAGGGAATTGGTATAGTTATGGAGGCAAGGTAGTATTAGACACGTGAAGGAAAAGATGGATGTGAAAGTGTGACAATCCGTCAATTTATGGTCGATATTTTATTCTCAATATATATTTGAAAACATTATTTTAATGTTATAATATGAACTCACTTATTTTTGGGAAGAAATTTGGGTTTACGTGTAACAATCATGACTTTTCGATTTACTTAAGTCTTAATTAACGGGTTAGACTTTCTTGTCTATTGAATTTCCTCGTTTAATTCTAAGCAAAATGTGTACGTACGTATCCAATTTGACGTATATTAAAGAATCGCTTTAAGAAATTATTTCCACTACGTATGTAAGGTCTACATGTGTAGCGATCATGTTTATCTTATCAATGAATTGCAAGACTATTCAAAGTTATTTCCATCCGTTATCGTTAAGTCATTATTTTATTTGGTATGTTGTTCCCAGTATATGTCCTTGTGATCACGACCTTCTCTACAACAACACCAACGATACATTGTCTCGTCTTTTAAAATACTTGGACATCTAAGCCGTAAACTAGAGTAATGATGTCGTTACTAAAGTTTTAATAAAAGTATTTTCTCTATATAGTTGCACCAACAGAAAAGTATTAAAACTCTTTTACAAAATCATTGCTATAATTTTTCTTCTTAGCATGATCACTTCCTAATATGAATAACCTTAAAAGAAAATAAAACTTGTCGCCATTTCTTAAAAACGTGAAGTCCCAAAACTCTCATATATGGCGACATAACATCTTTTCCTTTTCCCTTGTGACGTGACACGTGATATGCAGACCTAAAACCTAGATAGATGGTACTTCCTCTTTGTAACCCGTGACATCACCACACCCCAAGCCAATGTCTTTTTCCTCTTTCTCTCTTTTCTATTGTGCATTTGATAAAAGCGTACTTGCTTCCCTCTTGTCTCCATCCCTTAAACAAGCTAAAGACTACCAGCCAACACACATCCCACCTTTTCCCAAACAAGTAATACCTAGTCTATACTTGAAGAAATCACTAGTCAAACAAACTCTCTTAGGTGCCGATATAAACAAACCCAACTGCCATGCCATTTCCTTCAAACAAGTTACTGTTACTAAATTGTAACATCCTTCAAATCTTCCATTTTCACACTCACTTATTCCTTGATAAATAACAAAACTAAACAACCCTATTTATAAATATGTTGAAATCAAGAAATCCATGTTGTGTTCCTTGCTGTTGAACCTTGTTCCCTGGTTAAGTCAAAGTGGGGAAAAGTACCTGGTCGTTGAGGGTTAGTTAGTCGCAGGTGATCACAAGTATAGTGGGTGCTGCACGATTGGGTCATGATGTATTGGTTGAGTGTAGGGTTACACGTCTAGTACTAGTTGAAAGTTGGGTTCTTCTCTCATTCTACTCAACCCCGTAAGATCTTCGCCCTCATATTTTCTTTATGCTTAACTTCCTAGTATGATGCTTGCACGATTTTATAAAGAAAGACATGCTTTAAACACCTAAACACTACATCTGATGTTAAACTACATGTGGAGGAACTTGGATTAAACGTTAACTTATTTATGAATTGATTACACTACCCTTTAACGTGTTACACATGAAGTGCTCATGCCAAAAACCAGCCTTTAACAACTTACATTACTAGCTAAAAGTAAGTTTAAAAATCATGATTTTATGTGGTCGCGGCTGGGGTATTGTGGGTTCGCTGTGTCGTCCTGCCCTTTGTATCACGTCGAATTGTGAGTTTTCTATGTAGGCGAGGTGGCCTAGTCACCTAGACTTTAGAAACTTGATTCGAGTAAAATGATTACCTAGTTAAACTGCTTGGACACACATATATGAGTGAAACGTGTTTCTTTTGTGTGAGTTCTATACTAATAAGATTCAAGTGAACAAATACCTGGCTGTGTTAAAACTTGACACTACCACCTTGGTATAGAAACAAAAACAAAAAGGAATAATAGCTAAATGAAAGAATACGAATGGCATGAAATCATGCATGTGGTTGGGGCATGCACATGTAGAAATACAAGTTGCAGTAAACAAACTATGTGTTCTTCTCTAAGATTTAGGTACGTGTGTAATTGGAAGTGTGTTATGAGCATAGGTTGCAAGCAATAAAGTTAAAATAAGAAACCAACAATGTGATTTGTGTGTGTATCGTGTGTATGTTCAAAACAGTACGTGTCCTCAAAACATGAAGAAACTATATTGGCAAGAGTATGTCTGCGTGTTTTGGAGTACCTGTTGCGAGTAGCAATATTTGAACAAGACACCACCAATATGAGTTTATGTGTGTGAACAATATCTTTCTTTATAAAAAGAGTGTGTGCGTGATTTCATATTAACAGGAAAACAACCGTTGCATCTTATTTCGTGTGTGTGGTCCGTGATGTGCAGGTTGCAATATACAAACAAATGGGTTTTCTTTTTCCTTATAAGTACTACTTGTGTGATAAGTTATAAACAGCAAAGGAAGCGTCCTTTTAAATTTCTCATGACTGTGTTTGTGCGTGTAAGTCCCTTCGAGCAGGAACATTTAAACAAAGACATTAAAAGTAAGATTTTAGGTGTGTGTAGCGTGTATGCATGCATGATGGGTAACGTATATAATAAGGAAACTAAGTCACCTTTTACTTCCTTCTTTTTCTTTTGATACTGCGCCTAGTACTACTTCCTGCCTTATGTGAAAAGGGGTGCACAGTAGGCTAGTACTAAAAATAAGTATTGTAGTGTGTATGGTGTGTGAAGATATGAGTTGACACAAGGTAGTAGTGTGAACTCATTTAATAAAGAGTAAGCTATATACGAAATAATAAACGCAGCCATGTATTATTCATTTCGAGAAATTATTGTCTAAATTTCGGCCCAGGGTACTCACTTTATGCCACGTTTTAACACTTCAAACTAATTGACCTTATAGAACTTAAAGAACTTGGAGTAGGATGATATTGTTGATCCATCCTAGTTTCCATATTGATCGACCGTTTATTTTACGGGTTAATAACGAACGACTTATCGGCCAACGAAAATGATCCCTAGATTTAATTAAAATAATTATAAAAGCATTCTCTATATTTTCTAAACTTAATTGCAAGCACATACTAGGCATAAAATGTTGTAAACTCGTTCATGTTGTATATTTAGCCTAAGTATAAATTATTTTACTTAGGTTACGAGTAGCACGTTCTTGCATCGATTTGCGTGCCGATCTTCCGTGTCACTACTATCATTTCTGTTGTGCTATTGATCGAGGTGAGTTTCATAGCCCCACTTTTTACTTGTTTCGTATACTTTTGGGGTGAGAACATTGCTTGTTTTAAACGGATGAACATATGTGCTAAAACTTGATACGTTTGCCTACATGATGTCTAAGTAGCGATATCCCTAGATGCTTTAGCCCACTATCATGAACCGTTAATTACTTGTGTGTAAGCGCAAATGTTATGGATAGATCTATTAGGATTGACCTCCCTATCTAACGTTGGTTGTGTGACAAAATTAGATACACTTACATTTGAGGTCGTTACGAATGCTTTGGGATAGGAATTTGCTCGGGCTCTCACATTATCTGGTCAGTACGGTTAACGCTTCGGTGTCATGAGCTTAGACGTAGAGCAATGTAAACGTATGCTATTTGCTTATAATCTTGTATTTGTTATAAAATTATATGTCGGTTGCCTGACTAAAATCTTATGGTTCATCACACTATTTAAACTTAAACCTATGAACTCACCAACCTTTGTGTTGACGCTTTAGCAATGTTTTTCTCAGGTATCAAGACGGAGGAGTGACTTGGTTGTGCCATGGGAGATAATAAATTTGTGACTATCAACTAGTGTTTGAGCTTTTACTTATGTTACAAAAAAAACTCTGATTTAATTTAAGTTGTTGTATAAAAATGCTTCCGAATAATGTTTTATACTTATAATCATTTAAATTAATTAAAGCTACTTATTTAAATATCATTCTTTATCATTATGTCTTATGATAGTCATGATAGTCGCACCCTAGTGTATTCACGTACTCAGGTAATTTGGGGGTGTGACAGATTGGTATCAGAGCCATGGTTATAGAGAACTAGGTTACTTTTATAAAAATCATTTTTACAAATGTTTTGGCCAAAAATGAAATTTTGGGAAAAGAGTAATACTAGACTATAACCGCTTGTCTATCTCCATGGGCCACTTCACTCCACGTCTTCGATACAAGTAAGTTGTGACTAAATTTATTCCATTTGTTTTGCCATGCTATGTTGAAACTTGATTGCTACGTGTTATTCGCATTATGTACCCCGTTTCCTTGTTTGAATGATATATTTATACAATATGCGCTAAAACGACTTTTATTTTGAAGTAAAATGCATAACATCCTTGTTTGGATTGTTAAGCTACTCAGATGGTTTGTGCCATGCGTATTTGAACTAGATGGTTTATGCCATGGTTAGTTGAACTAACATGGTTTGTGCCATGTTTCTTTGGATTAAAACATACACATAATTTTGCTATTTCATACTGCGATTTAAATAGTCCATGGGACTACTATCGACTATCGAAACATTTGTGTGTTTCCATAGTACCCTATATCGATATACACTAAATTAAAAATATCTGCGTGCTTCCTAGAACCAAACGCTATATGAATGTCTCTATGTACCATGTGTGTGGTATTATTAATGTTAATTAGTAGTAATACTTTAATCAAGCGGTGCTATTATAAAATTAGAGAGGAGCAACCATTTATTGGGTCCGGTAAATTGTTACTCCACTAAACATTTATAATAGACTCGTTTGAGGAAGAGTGACCTACATTAATTAACGGATTAGAAATTGGAAATGGACATGTAATTTATCGTGATGAATAATTATTTCGCTGACTTTGAGCACGAACGAAAAACGACGTCGCCATCTCTATTTATAAACAACATATGACGATAAATATTGTATACAAGTGTTGCTCCTGTAATGCTCCGAAAAGTACTGTAATTCGAAGCACAAATAAAACTTCACCATATAATGACTATCCAGAAATACGTCGACGCGTAAGTCGAGTGGTTACCGAAGAGAAATTTAATTTGGGATAAATTAAGTAAAGACGAATTTAAAAAGTTCTAGTCCATTGGTTTGCGACTAATTTACTATAACATTACGATCTCGATATAACAACTAAGACTAAGGGAAAGAACCCAAAAACATAAAGATTATTCCGGTTTCTAAATCAAAGGGATTATCGCGTGTCGCGAAGTTGAGAATCCTAGATTTGAAATGTGGCTACCTATTGGAAATTTTAATTTCGGAATGGTTGATGATGAGTCGTGAATGAACCCAAAACCAAGACAAATCATCAAATATGTTAAGAGGTATAACTATACGTAACAAGTCTCAAGACTGTTGTTGTTTCATTGGATTACGAGACTAAGTTAAGTGCCATTCGTTACACAACTTAGGGTCTCTAATGAGTTTTCTTGAGGATGGGTAAGACTCATGAATCTACATGTTGCGTGATAAGTTTGATCTTTAGGTTATGACATAATTGATGAGTTTTGTGTGGGTTTAATCGATATTAAATTGTGTGAGTAATACCTAAACGGGAGTAAAATGCAAAGACGAGAACAAAATAAATGAAACACTTGTGATATAATAGAGCATAATCAAAACTCAGAGAAATTCTTGTGATGGAATTGAGTAATTGATTAGGTTATAAACAATGACAATGTACGGACTAACAATCCTAAGTTATGGAAAGAGCAAAGACGAACATAAAGAACTAGAAACGGCTACTGTATACCCATAATTCGACTAAACTTCAAAGACATACTTGCTCATCCGAGTTACAAGTAGTAGATGTGTAGCAAGAAATATTGCCAAAAACGAATATTGGAGAATACCTAAATTTATGAGAAATGGAATATTGCTTTAAGGATAATTGTTTTTATTTACACACGATTTATGACTAATAAGTGAAAGTACAAACGTAAGTGTGCGGAAGAGCATGTTAGAAGACTCTAACTTTCCGTAATCACCTATGATTTCCGTTTAAGGACTACTTGGACATTTAAGTAAGCATATGGAACGATTGTACAAGAACTTTAAAAAAGGGTAAAAATGAGTTTTGTTGAGACTAGAAAGAAGTCATTCATTGGTTTGAATAAGAACTTTGTACTCTAAGCTTCGAAACTATGAATGAAACGCAAAGAATTAAAGGTACGACTCTTTATAATATGATCCCTCAAAAATTGTATTAAAATAAGTGTGAGAAAAGCTCAGTCAAATTTGAACGATTGTTAAATTGATCACTGTGAAAGCCTAACAAGAATATACATCGTTTGTTTGTCAATTATACACAGAAAATTTGAAATGAGAGAACAAAGATGCAAAAATCTAAAAGAGGTCATCTCTTGTCAACACCGAAATGCCATTAGGGCCATTGATATGTTTGAGGCTAGTATCCGCATGGTCGACCAAACCATGGATTCTAGTGTTTACTAAAAAGCTAAGGAAATGAGTGTTACACCGGTTAGCACTTTTGGATCTCGAAAAACCCTTTCGAAAACTCAATCAACGTTTTACACCGGGTGTCAATCGAGAAGGACGCACCGAAAATCTTCAAGTAACAACCTAAGGGTTTCTACTCTCGTCTTGGATAGAGTGTGGAAATCCATGTATTATAAATTTCTTTACTTTCATGCAAATTAAGTGACTCGACGTCCGTCGATGTTACCACCAACAAAACTTAATTATGTAACCGTATTCTAAATTTTTAATTTAATTGTGTTGTCTTATCTTTGAAATACTTCCGTTACATAACCAGTACCGAAATCTTCTTTTTGGAGAAAAATTTACCCAACAAAATTTTACTTATTAAAAAGTTTGTACGATATTTTTTTTTACAAGAAAAATGTATCAACTAAATTTTACCTAAAAGGGTTTTATAAAAAAAATTTAAAACATTAGGAAATTTTTTTTACTATAAGAAATCACCACCGAGAACTTTATTAGTGGGAATGAAACAATCGTTATAGAGTAATTTGGAAATTTGTAAAGGTATTACTAATAAAACGCCGGAATTAATAATGAAACAATTTTGGTAAGGACTACCAGGTGAAGTGTTGGAAAAATTTAGTTTACGAACAACTTGATGTGCAAAACGTAAACAGTTGATGGGTATGATGAGAACTAGTACGAAAAATTACGACAAACAATTTGTTATTTTTGGAAGTGAACAATAATAAACACTGGAATGAACTATGAACTATCAATATATAATCTACAACCTCAAAGAAATAATTGATGACGAAAAGGAGGATGCAACCGTTGGACCCGAGACGTACGTAGCCTGATCAACTACGTATGATTGTGGTCGAACGCGAGCATGCTCATAGTAATCACCATGGAACGAGATATATTACTAGTATTCTGAACATCTTCAAGTTTTGATTTACTTGCCAAATAAATTATCATGTGTTATAAACGCCAAATATTCCGATACTGTCATCTAAATTAGAAAACGTTGCATACGCCTTGGAAGCAAAATTTTCTTACGTCCATTCTTTCGCTGCTACGTCGTACGAGATTTTGTGAGACGCGGAGAATATTACGAGGACTACCAATGGAAACCAATGAGACTCTACGACAAGTAAACTCAAAATAGACTTGAGTGGAGATAAACCTAAGAGAGCGACAAACCATGGATATTGATGTTGAGGACGAAACACCTTTTGAATAAAACTTAATTTAACGGGTATCGTAACGCTAACATATAATAGTTGAAATCAAGAAATTAATTTGGTAGAAATGGCGATGAGACGCCCTAAGGAGCAAAGCCCGAATTTAAGGGGTATCGAGACCCCACTATAATTTGAATAAAAAAATATAGGAGCAATTTGGTCGAGATGAGTATGAGCTTATTCCAAGGAAAGGAACAAGAAAGATTTAATAGTGAGAGTAGTCGAAATATACCACTCATTCTCCTACCATATGAGAAAATGATTTAAAATAGTTTACTAACGAGATTGTACAAGAAGGAAATGCCCTATAAGCGGAATGAAATTTTCAACCACTAGGAGTCGTGATGATCATTTATTTTAGGCTTCGAAAAACCGATTCGAGAAACTTTGACATATGTATCACTTATCGCTACCAAGTACACGATCAATGTGAACAGAAATAACCAAGCTATGAAAAACGAATTTCAAACTTGTGCTATTATCCATAGGTAGATTCGAATAAACATACATCGTTGAAAGGATACCAGTGTAACTATAGCCATCGGGATAACATGGGTTGAGACCTTGTGAGACTAGAAAGTATTGTTAAACGCCATATATGCAGAAGATGACAACAACGAATCTTTAGATGTAAAACAATATGCGATACGATGAGAAAAGTGTTGACGGAAATTTTCACTTAATCGGATCAATATCGTCGAATAAATTACGACACGTAATGAGAAGAAAACAATCACTAGGTGAAAGTGAGGTGCACCATGTGTTCATGGGCAATGTGAAGAAGTTTTATTCGACATAATATTCAATTTCATTATAATAATTTTGACCTTATTTCGAAGGCCGATGAAAGAGTAAACTTTAACGCCAAATAACGCAAGCAAAGCTGTACAAATATAAAGAAGAACTACCTCTTATCTTTTGATTCGTCTAACAACATCGAAGTTTGAGTTTCAGGATAAACTCAGTTTAACGGGTATCGAATGTAAAAATCACGACTTTTCGATTTACTTAAGTCTTAATTAACGGGTTAGACTTTCTTGTCTATTGAATTTCCTCGGTTAATTCTAAGCAAAATGTGTACGTACGTATCCAATTTGACGTATATCAAAGAATCGCTTTATGAAATTATTTCCACTACGTATGTAAGGTCTACATGTGTAGCGATCATGTTTATCTTATCAATGAATTGCAAGACTATTCAAAGTTATTTCCATCCGTTATCGTTAAGTCATTATTTTATTTGGTATGTTGTTCCCAATATATGTCCTTGTGATCACGACCTACTCTACAACAACACCAACGATACATTGTCTTGCTTTTAAAACAATTGGACCTCTAAAGCCGTAAACTAGAGTAATGATGTCGTTACTAAAGTTTTAATAAAAGTATTTTCTCTATATAGTTGCACCAACAGAAAAGTATTAAAACTCTTTTACAAAATCATTGCTATAATTTTTCTTCTTAGCATGATCACTTCCTAATATGAATAACCCTAAAAGCAAATAAAACTTGTCGCCATTTCTTAAAAACGTGATGTCCCAAAACTCTCATATATGGCAACATAACATCTTTTCCTTTTCCCTTGTGACGCGACACGTTATATGCCGACCTAAAACCTAGATAGATGGTACTTCCTCTTTGTAACCCGTGACATCACCACACCCCCAAGCCAATGTCCTTTTCCTCTTTCTCTCTTTTCTATTGTGCATTTGATAAAAGCGTACTTGCTTCCCTCTTGTCTCCATCCCTTGAACAAGCTAAATACTACCAGCCAACACACATCCCACCTTTTCCCAAACAAGTAATACCTAGTCTATACTTGAAGAAATCACTAGTCAAACAAACTCTCTTAGGTGCCGATATAAAAAAACCCAACTTCTATGCCATTTCCTTCAAACAAGTTACTGGTACTAAATTGCAACATCCTTCAAATCTTCCATTTTCACACTCACTTATTCCTTGATAAATAACAAAACTAAACAACCCTATTTATAAATATGTTGAACTCAAGAAATCCATGTTGTGTTCCTTGCTGTTGAACCTTGTTCCCTGGTTAAGTCAAAGTGGGCAAAAGTACCTGGTCGTTGAGGGTTAGTTAGTCGCGGGTGATCACAAGTATAGTGGTGCTGCACGATTGGGTCATGATGTATTGGTTGAGTGTAGGGTTACACGTCTAGTACTAGTTGCAAGTTGGGTTCTTCTCTCATTCTACTCAACCCCGTAAGATCTTCGCCCTCATATTTTCTTTATGCTTAACTTCCTAGTATGATGCTTGCACGATTTTATAAAGAAAGACATGCTTTAAACACCTAAACACTACATCTGATGTTAAACTACATGTGGAGGAACTTGGATTAAACGTTAACTTATTTATGAATTGATTACACTACCCTTTAACGTGTTACAGATGAAGTGCTCATGCCAAAAACCATCCTTAAACAACTTACATTACTAGCAAAAAGTAAGTTTAAAAATCATGATTTTATGTGGTCGCGGCTGGGGTATTGTGGGTTCGCTGTGTCGTCCTGCCCTTTGTATCACGTCGAATTTTGAGTTTTCTATGTAGGCGTGGTGGCCTAGTCACCTAGACTTTAGAAACTTGATTCGAGTAAAATGATTACCTAGTTAAACTGCTTGGTCACACATATATGAGTGAAACGTGTTTCTTTTGTGTGAGTTCTATACTAATAAGATTCAAGTGAACAAAGACCTGGCTGTGTTAAAACTTGACACTACCACCTTGCTATAGAAACAAAAACAAAAAGGAATAATAGCTAAATGAAAGAATACGAATGGCATGAAATCATGCATGTGGTTGGGGCATGCGCATGTTGAAATACAAGTTGCAGTAAACAAACTATGTGTTATTCTATAAGATTTAGGTACGTATGTAATTGGAAGTGTGTTATGAGCGTAGGTTGCAAGCAGCAAAGTTAAAATAAGAAACCAACAATGTGATTTGTGTGTGTATCGTGTGTATGTTCAAAACAGTACGTGTCCTCAAAACATGAAGAAACTATATTGGCAAGAGTATGTCTACGTGTTTTGGAGTACCTGTTGCGAGTAGCAATATTTGAACAAGACACCAACAATATGAGTTTATGTGTGTGAACAATATCTTTCTTTATAAAAAGAGTGTGTGTGTGATTTCATATTAACAGGAAAACAACCCTTGCATCTTATTTCGTGTGTGTGGTCCGTGATGTGCAGGTTGCAATATACAAACAAATGGGTTTTCTTTTTCCTTATAAGTACTACTTGTGTGATAAGTTATAAACAGCAAAGGAAACGTCCTTTTAAATTGCTCATGACTGTGTTTGTGCGTGTAAGTCCCTTCGAGCAAGAACATTTAAACAAAGACATTAAAAGTAAGATCTTAGGTGTGTGTAGCGTGTATGCATGCATGATGGGTAACGTATATAATAAGGAAACTAAGTCATCTTTTACTTCCTTCTTTTTCTTTTGATACTACGCCTAGTACTACTTCCTGCCTTATGTGAAAAGGGGTGCACAATAGGCTAGTACTAAAAATAAGTATTGTAGTGTGTGTGGTGTGTGAAGATATGAGTTGACACAAGGTAGTAGTGTGAACTCACTTAATAAAGAGTAAGCTATATACGAAATAATAAACGCAACCACGTATTATTCATTTCGAGAAATTATTGTCTAAATTTCGGCCCACGGTACTCACTTTATGCCACCTTTTAACACTTCAAACTAATTGACCTTATAGAACTTAAAGAACTTGGAGTACGATGATATTCTTGATCCATCCTAGTTTCCATATTGATCGACCGTTTATTTTACGGGTTAATAACGAACGACTTATCGGCCAACGAAAATGATCCCTCGACTTAATTAAAATAATTATAAAAGCATTCTCTATATTTTCTAAACTTAATTGCAAGCACATACTAGGCATAAAATGTTGTAAACTCGTTCATGTTGTATATTTAGCCTAAGTATAAATTATTTTACTTAGGTTACGAGTAGCACGTTCTTGCATCGATTTGCGTGCCCATCTTCCGTGTCACTACTATCATTTCCGTTGTGCTATTGATCGAGGTGAGTTTCATAGCCCCACTTTTTACTTGTTTCGTATACTTTTGGGGTGAGAACATTGCTTGTTTTAAACGGATGAACATATGTGCTAAAACTTGATACGTTTGCCTACATGATGTCTAAGTAGCGATATCCCTAGATGCTTTAGCCCACTATCATGAACCGTTAGTTACTTGTGTGTAAGCGCAAATGTTATGGATAGATCTATTGGGATTGACCTCCCTATCTAATGTTGGTTGTGTGACCAAATTAGATACACTTACATTTGAGGTCGTTACGAATGCTTTGGGATAGGCATTTGCTCGGGCTCTCACATTTCTCAGGTATCAAGACGGAGGAGTGACTTGGTTGTGCCATGGGAGATAATAAATTTGTGACTATCAACTGGTGTTTGAGCTTTTACTTATGTTACAAAAAAAACTCTGATTTAATTTAAGTTGTTGTACAAAAATGCTTCTGAATAATGTTTTATACTTATAATCATTTAAATCAATTAAAACTACTTATTTAAATGTCATTCTTTATCATTATGTCTTATGATAGTCATGATAGTCGCACCCTAGTGTATTCACGTACTCAGGTAATTTGGGGGTGTGACATTACGTCTTGAAGTAGCATCGACTACGTCTAAACCGGAGTATTCTACGTTACATGTTTACGTTTACATACATCGTTTTGGTGACAGTCCGACACTTCAGAAAATAAATTTATCTGTGAATATTATTTTGGAGTTTTAAATTTGTGTTGGTTCATAAACTCACAAATTTACGAGAAGAGATTAGGATTTACGTGAATAATTTAACGTCATTTACGACTAAACCGGAAACCTTAGGATTACGTATTTACGTATTTGAACTCCGTTTTTGATGAGACAATTTTTATTAGATTCGTTTTGTACCGTTGATTCATAAATTATAAAAACGTTTTTCGTAAAATGACCCGAGGGCACGCAAATCAAGGAACTAGAATCGAAGAGTACCCGTAATTAAATGGGGATGAGACAAGATAAATCTTGCCCCACCCCCACTCATAACCGGCCAAACAATGACTCAACACCATGAGGTGTCAAGTTTGTAGCTTACAAGCTACACTTGTCTTACCAAGCTTAACATGTAAGCTATCAAAACTAAAAACCACTAAATCAAACCACTTCTCCATTTCCATCCATGCAAAACCACAAAAATTCTCTCTCTCTAGCCATTTTGGCCGTCCCATATTCACCACAACACCATCATTTGATCTTAAATTAACAACAATATCATGTGTTATTCACACATATGTTGAAGAACCTTTGAAGATATGAAGATTGGAGGTGATCTTAACCTACAAAAAGTAGTTTTCATGAGGTTAAAGGCCTGAATTCATGGAGGTGTTCATCTATCCAAAGGACCCAAGAAGTTTTCTTGCTAAAGTTGAAGATTTGATAACAAGAACCAAGTCTTGTTCATCAAAAACCTCATCTTTTAATCACTAATGGTGGTATAGAGATTGTTCTTCCTATCCTTTTGTTATTTTGATTATGTAATCTTGTATTTTCTTTATTTATGTATATGTATATGATGATTAATGATGATTAAAAATATTATGTGGGGATTTGGTGTTGATAGATTTGATAAACATGGGTAAAAAGATGGAAAAACCACATGTAAAATGGTTAAATCTTGCTTAATAAGATGGCTGTATAAAAACAGTAGGTAACCAAATGTTAAACTGATAAAATGGTAAAGTGGAATCAATATACAGTAAGCATTAGGTGTTATACACATGTGAGAGTTGTCCATACAATGGAATCATCAAAATGAGTGACATATGATCAAAACAAGTTTAGAGTGCAAATCTGCCTATACTGTTTTGGAAGAATTTATTAAAATATTTAGAAGTTGATTTATCAGTATCTATAAAGGAATAAAATGAAGCCATATCATGTAGTTTATGTCATAAAAATTTGAGGTCCTATCTCCTTATAGAACTCTAGATATGGACATTTTAGTGGATTGAAAATTTAGGACAGATTTGATAAAATAAATAGTATATAATATAAACACTCAAAATTTTGTATTTATAAAATATACATATATAAAACCCACTAGTTGATAATAATAATAAATAAAGATGTATATATAATGATATTAAAATGGGACATGTTATATAAATTACAAGTATAAATGTTTTCCAAGTTATAAAACTATATACTAAGTTTTACGTCTTTTCGGCTAAAACCGAAAGATTTACGTTTTGGTCAAATAAAACTTAGACTGTCGGACCCGTCTAATATAAACTTTTATAAACTCACATACTGATATATGAACTTATATAACAAGTAAAAACCGATAAAACCCGAGCTTTACAACATATAGACATTAACGGGCCAAAGTAGCCTTATTGGACTATAAACCCGACTAGTTAGTAAAACACCTATAAACTTACTTATTGGCCTTAACCCATTTGGGCCCAACATGTAAAGTATAATAATGATAATAAAAGTATAATTGGGCTAATGAATAGTATTGGTCTTGTAATAGGCCCATTGGGCTTCAAAATGTAAACAAGTTAAACTATTGTAACTAGTCTTGAAAATTTCCAACACATAACACTAAAATGAGTAAATGAGAATATATAAACCCACTTGATCATCATATATATATAAAATTATCATATGTATACATAATTGTTATTTTTATAAAGTCATTGGACAAGAGTCTAAGACGAGTATTATTTGTCTAGGTTTCCCGTGATTGAAGCACGTACCGTACATCCAAATCGCTGATAACCGCCTTCCCACATCAACGTGAGTTCATAGCCTCGCACTCTTTTAGATGTTTTTATGAAATGTTTTTTAAACCCGCGGGGAGATAACATGTTAGTTTTTATGAAATAGGACACTAGTTGTCCCGATTGTTTGTTTATTTATTTGGACCCGAATGATTGTATGACCCGATGAATGATTATATGACCTGATAGATGAAATGAAATGGATTATTAAAGTTAGGTTATGTCACTAAAAGTCCCATTAGCTTGAATTGTGAACTACCGGGATTTGGTAGACGCTTATGCATATATTAGTACTATTTGGGGACGATCACCCCGTTCGCGCCTTGACGGTTGATCCCCGTCGTGTCGCATTTATTGGTAAGCGAATTTATGTATGAGAAGATTTCCATAGCGTGATCTTTGTGACGACACGCTAATTTAGATGGGCAAATTGAGTTTCGGGTTAGCTACCCGTTGTTTGTTGTAGTAAGGTAACAATGTCATGTGGCTTATAATAATCCAAAAATAACGAAAATACTGCTTTATGCATTGAATTATGATATATTGCCTGACTAGTAATACAGGGTCTTAGTATTGATATTATGTTCGTGTTTTGGTTTTATATAACCATATCCATATAACGGTTTTTATTTAACTTTATACAACGTTATAAAACGTATTGTATGATGTTTTTAACGACAATGGTTCGTATAATGGTTTTGAAGGCGAAAGCCTATACTATGATTTTTGATAAAGATTTGTATAAAATGACTTTGGCTATTTTATGGCCTATTACAAGGATTTGTACAATATGATTTTCGGTAATAAATTTATACCGATGTTATATTAATGGTTTTATTAAACTCTATGCATTCACTCGGCGTTATCGCCGACCTTTTCTTTTAACATGTTTTATCTCAGGTACTTGAAGGTAATTCTCGAGAAGACAACAAGAATTCATGGCACGCACTTAAATATTAATTTCCATTCAAATGCTTTGTAAAACCTGTATGAAATACAATGACTTGGGACCTACGTAAATTTGATATTTATGAATGGAAATGCTTTATTATTAAACGACGCGATTTTTAAGCGTTGTCTATGATGTGAGTATGTGCTATCCCGTAACACTAACGAGTCTTCCGCTGTATTGAATTGTGTAAATTTGGGGGTGTTACATTTAGGTACCAGAGCTCTCGTTATAGAGAACGAAAGATTATTAAAACTAAGGTTTTGAATAAAACATTTCAAAATCTTTTAACTATAAACATTTTTCTCAAAATGTCTAAAAATCTTTTGAATATAACGGTGCCGAAGAATTCCCGAGTTACCGACAAGGCCAGACTGAGAAATAGTATTTTAATATATATATAACTTGGATTATATATATATATATATATATATATATATATATATATATATATATATATATATATATATATATATATATATATATATATATATATATATATATATATATATATATATATATATATATATATATATATGATGTAATTTGATTACATGATTGTTTGATGATTATTTTAATATTTATACGAGGTATTTATGCGACGTAGATTGTCACAAGAAACCCTAACTCCCCTAGTAAATTAATCGAAGCTATTTCTGTAGGAAATTATAGCTATTCCAGATCTAAACCAAGTAGTGGATATTTATGATCTCAACAAAATGGTTGATATTCGTAGAAATGTAGATATTAGTTGATTGTGATATTGAAGAAGAATTGGCAAGATTAAATCTGATATCGATGTCATGACGATCTTTCCTTATAGAGTGAAGTTTGACAAAACGTTACCACCTGGAAAGGTGTCATCTGATTCGTTGTCACCCAATTCTTAAACTTGAAATCGAAAGGGTGAATGTTGCACTTGAGGCTGTCATTGGAACCATTACCCAAAAGCCTCATGCCACTAGTACCTTTCCGAGAAGTCCAATTGAATGTGCGAGTCATTTCATACTAGTGACTCATTTGATAATTTTGTTTTAAGAGCTATAGGATTGGAAATTAAGTGTTGATAATATCGAGCTTTTATTGCCCTTTTAAGGTATAAGAATAAGGTTGAAAGTATTGGAGAATGAGGTAGGATATCGAATTGAGTATAAGTTGATTGAAACTTGAATAAAGTAAAATTTAACTTATATGGAATATGAGATTGTTAAGAGGAATCCGTTAAGTCCTGTGATTGAATTATAAGGTTTTAAATGATTGTTAGTTTGTGTTAAGGGTTGTTCCTAAACCATTGTCCAATAACAAGGATGCCCAGTGTCCAATAAATAAATTGAAGAAATCTTCTTCTGAATTGGGACCGATGGATCTTTCGGGACATGTGGAACACCTAATGACTCTTGTAGATTAGTATTCATTGTGGTATCTTTTAAAAATCCCTAACTTAACTGAGACATCAGTTGGTAGGATGAGTTCTTGGAATTGTATGACATAGTGACACCTAATATGTTACGGTACAATTTTGACTTGTTTGTGATTAATGAAAAGAATACCATTGATTGCTAAATCCTACATGTATCGATGTTATCTATCTTTTATTGCTTCATCCTAATGCTCGCATTAGTGATGCAACCATTGAACAAGTACTCATCTTGAATTGAGTTACATTGTGGATTATTCTCTTTGTATTCCTGAGTGCCATCGAGGTCATGAACCTCCTGATTATTTGGCTAAAGCTCATTTCCTAGCATATTGTAGTTAGTTCTTGGTAAACAACCTTTCGTCACTCTTTTGCAGATTACTCATTGTTTTTATAAGATTAAACAGTATCCCTTGAGAAAAATTGAATTTTCATCACCATATGGATTATTTAAAGTGAGACTTATAAATAATCGTTATCGAAATGAGGTTGTTTATAAAACACCTTGGAAAACTTAATTATTTTCATAACAAAGAAAATCTTTGTAAATTTATTCTTGATTCTTATTTAAGAATTAAGCATGAAAATGTTTTTATTATAAACATGATGATAAAATTTTGACGAACTGAGTATTGCATCGTTAATCTTGAAATTGTATATAGTTGCGCGCCTACATACAATTTGGAATGGACCATGCAAGGCTGATTAGTAGTCACCATAAAAACTGATTAATAAACACTATATTTTCTTTGAAGATTGTGAAAGATTAAATTTTATGAGATCTGCAAGAAGTGAAAAATAGGGACATAATGTTAGGGACACCTACATATGTGCCTGTAGCATCTATTCTTCTTAGTCGAATTTACTCATCTATGGAAATTGTCTTATTTGACAATTGACAATTCTTTCTTGTCCAATTCTCCCGTAGTGAGATTCTTTGGAAAAGTATCTGATTACCGAGTGTTAATACCCGACTAGATGTATCGACGTTCCTATCATTTCTTTTGATTTGATTTTATTTGAATGACCTGGGTAACGATCCAAGGAGCTTTCGAATGCGTACTCAATTCATGAAAACATGGGATATACTCATATTCGTTAATGTTTTCGTCTGTATCTGATTTGAAATTCTCTCGCGTAGATTATGCGTTGACCTTACTCTTTTGAGGTTAGTTATGTCTCAAGATATCCTTGAATTTTTGAAGGATTATGAGTTATTATTAGTCTTTTGAGAAGTTCAAATCTTATCAACGGTAACGAAACTGGTAAGTTGGTAGTGCTAGTAGAATGGATTGATTGATTATGACATGACGACATTGTCTTAATTGATGGGAACTCGAATAGAATTCCCCTAAATGATAAGATGTTGATTATCAAAAGTGATCTAAATAATTCTTGATGGATGACCATATCCTGCATTTGGACTTGAAATTATACCGTGAATGGTTATGAACTAGTCATAGATATTATAATCTAGAAAGAACCTAATATGAATTTATTAAAAGATGTTTCTGTTATCTGAAATTTTAGGAGGTATTTGCTGGTGAATTACCTAGACTTTCGCCATTAAGGCAAGTTGAAGTTGGTATTGATTATATTCCCGGTGCTCCACCTGTGGCGTGTGCACTGGAATTTAGCACCATCTGAATCGAAAGTGTTACCGTACAACTGAGAGAGTTGTCGGAGATAGATTTTATTCTACCAAGCTCGTCATTATGAAGAGCTATGGTGTTATCATTCCTTATATTTATTGATTACCGTGAACTAAGTAAATTGACGATCGTAATCGATATCCATTACCCAAGATGATAGATTTGTTCGATCATTTACAAGGTTCTAGCGTATGTTTTAAAGATTTGATCCACGGCATGGTTACCATCAACTTCGCGTTCGCGAAGAAGATTATCTATTCCAATTACTACATCCAAAACTTGTAATGAACACTATGAGTTTCACGTGATGTCGTTTGGATTGACCAATGCACATGTAGCATCCATAAATTTCGTGAATCACGTGTGTAGGCTGTAATTTGATAAATTCATGCTTGTGATCATTAAGAACCATCTGTTTGTTTATAAGAATAAGAATGAGTTAATAATTATTTATAGACTGCCCGGAGTTGTCCGAACAATGAAAACCCGTACCTTAAATAATTAACATATGATTTAAGGCTTGATCCTTTACATAAAATGATTGTTTGATTAATGATGGTAAGATGTATATATATTGACTCTTCAAAAATTAGAGCCATTAAGGCTTAGGGTTATACCAAAAAGGAGGTGCAAATATGTTTTGACAAATGTTTTAACAAAGGATTTTTAAGGGATTATTCCCTTATACACTAATCATTTAACTAAACTCCTGTTTAGGAGTAAATGTTTGTGTATACCTCAAGACAACCTAAGAGGGATTGAGGAAACCGTTAAACCATGACTTTAAATTTGAAATGATGATTTATGCTTTTCAACTAAGAAAATTTTTACCAAAGAATAAACGAAGGGTTTTTTGAACATTTACGGATCTTACTAATTATTTCCGATAAATCAACAAAAAATTTGTTAATTAAATTCAAATTTATTTTGAACTTTTTTATATAATTGGACAAACTGAGAAAATTTTAAAATTTTTTTTTTGCGTTTACGTTGCATAAAAATTAAATATTTATTATTTAATTACTTGTAGTAATTATCGACGCTTTAAACGTCGAATTGAGTAAAACTGATAAAAACAATAGTTGAGATAGAACTAAGACTTAGAAAATATGAAGAAGGAATTTTTGAATGAATACGGTCATGATAATTATTTCATGAGGAAAGGTGAATGTAATTACTGACACATTATGTAGAAAAGATAAAGAATCAATTAGGATGTGTGCCTTAGTAATGACGGAGCCAAATAATTTGCCCGAGCAATTTAAAAATAGCCGATGCTGGTAAAAATGATAATATAGATAATAAAAGGGGTTCGCGACTAATGTGAACAATTATAATTGAGAAGCCGATGACGTTAAATGTATAAAAGGCCGCTTGTGGTTGCCTAAATATGGAGGATTTCGAGATTTAAGCATGTTGGAAGCTCATAAGATTAAGTTTCTATTCATGTCATTTCTGATTTAATGTATCTTTATCTGAAGAAGTTGTACTAATGGAAAATTATGAAGGCAGGCATCGCCTCATACATTAGTAAACGTCTAACTATTGCCAAGGTCATCATCTAAATTTGATTAGATTTGGGTCATCGTCGACAGACTGACCAAATCTACAAATATCATTCCTGTTAATGATAGATTCTCGATGAAGAAATTGACTCTTTTGGTATTTAAAGGAGTTGTGTAAGCATAGTGTGCCTGTATTGATCATCTCTATCAAGATCCTCACTTCGCATCGAATTTCTAGAGATTTGCTCAGAAGTCATTGGGAATGAACCTTGATGAGAGTACTGTTTACCACCCCAAATCGAAGGGACGAGGTAAAGTAACGATACAAAACACTAAAAGTGTTGTATTATGCTTGAATAATTGACCTTTGGTAATAAACCGTATAATCATTTTTCTTTGGAGAGATTATCATTGAAAATTTTCATATTAGGATCGAGATTGAATCTTGTGAGGATCTATATGAGAGCATCTGTAAGCAGGAGTTGGGAGGAAGACACCCGACATACACCCATTGTGAGTTGGACATGTCTTATAGGTTTAAGGTTGCTGATGAGACTGCTTTTATACATGGTCTCATCGTCCAAAACGGCCTTAAAATGCATAAAATATCATAAAATATGCCAAATCTATGCTCGTGTTTGTTACTTGTGTATTTTTAGGTACGGATATTGAGGAATTGGCACAAGAACACAAGAATCAATCAAAAACGAACACGGGAAACGAAGTCGCACAATGAACCGGGCCCAAGTTTGGAATTTTGCAAAATGACCCTTGAAGAATTGAAGATTGTCAAGATTAGTCCCTCATCTTTGAAGAACTTGTCACATTTGACCCTCAAAATATCAAATGTACAAGTATGATCCTTTATGTTTGAAGATATTACAAGTTCAGCCCTTGGGAATCAAGAATATACAAGTTAAACCCTTTGGAAAAGTTTTGGAAAGTAATTGTGCCATTTTCAGCAACTTGTCCAAAGTTGACAAAGGTTAAATGGGCACTGATGGGAATTAAATACAAAGTGAAGAAGAGTAAAAAGATTGGGGACCAAATCTGTCTAACCACCAAACAAACCCACCCAACCAGGGTGTGACACATCAGCCCTACCCACCCACCAACCCATAACCATTACCCAAACCCATCAACCCTACCCGTCCAAAACCCACACCCGGTTTATTTAAATAAACCCCAGTCAAACCCCCTCCCAGTCAAACCTCCTTCCCTCGTAAACAACTTTTCAAAAACAAATTAAGATTAAACCACCCCCTTAATCCTGATAAACCCTAATCCTACCCCAGATCCCATCTCACCCAAAACAAAGGGTTTTACCCTGATACCTTCCAGAACCTTGATTCACGTCCCTCTCATCCTTTCCCACCTCACCCAACACATTCACATGCATTGTGGACCCCTCCCCAAGCTATCCCTGCAACGTCTCTTTCGCACCAAAACCCACACCCGACCAAACCAACACCCAGGATCACTCCCCTTGGTCCCCAAGGGTCTTTTAACGTCCAGGATTGAAGATTCCAAGCTGGCATCCAGTACATGATCACATGGGCACGTTTTTGACCCAAAAATCAGTCAAAGACTCAAGGGCCTTTTAGGCATTTCAGAACTAGGGTTTTAAGCATTCTAGTATGTTCTACTAAGTGTATAAAAGGAGGATGAAACCTGTTCATACCCCTTGTTCCAGTTTTTAGCCAAAACCTTGTAATTCCTTTTTTAAGAAATAAAGTTTGGTGTTTGTTAAATGCAATTGTAATTCCTTTTATGTTTTTAAAAAGTTTGTGTGTTGTGTTAAGGCTATTGACTGAGTTCCATTTTTATTTGTGAAAAATTTGAGTGATTCAAGTTTTCAAAAAGAGTTTTAAAAAGATTTTGATTTTAGGAAATTTGCACACTAGAAAAGTGAAAGTGGATTTGGGGTGTTGATTTTCTGAAATTGATTGTTTTTAAGACGTGTGTTTCAGGTTTGAAGTTTTTTTTTGAGAAAAGTTTTTAAGGAAAATAAAAGAGAAAACAGTATATACATTCATATTGCTTGTTTCTTTTGATTTTCTTTTTGGCAGGTTAAAGAGTTGTTGATTATTGTTCTGCACCAACCCCAGTTGGTAAGGAGGTGGATTTACATCCACTAGGGCTTTGGATTTAAAGCCCTAAGGTAAATCCTTGTTACCTTTTGAAAATTTCAGAAAAGTGGTAGCTTATGTGATTTTTCATGCTTATGTGCTCAGTGTTGCAGAATCTGTTTGATTAGTGTTCATTTGAGTTTGTATGCATGTTAGATACCATTTAAACCAATTTGATTGCTTTTGAAGGTGGTTTACTTTGAAAAATATTGGTTTCACTAATTTAAAAGGGTGTTTGGAAACAGGTTTAAGCAGGGTATAGATTTTGATTGTGTCTTAAAAATGTGTTAGAAGTTTTTGAAATAGGATTGAGATAGCTTGTATGCTAGTTGTGCCTCAGTTTGGAAGAAGTTTATAGCAAGTTGAGTGTTTAAAAAGGAAATTGATAGCTTAAAATCTGAATATGCCTATTCTGCTTGTTTTTGCTATAATTTGTGCTTAGATCTTGTAATCTGCTTAAGACTTAGGATGTTTTAGGTTTGTAGGTTGCTAGTGTACTAGTTTATGTGAGTGTGTGCAAGTTTGGTGGACTTGAAAGTTGTTTTTGTGCAAACTGTTAGCAAAAATACCCACCAGACCTCAATTTTTGTCACAGCAACTTGAATGTGCTTTGTGAGCCTGATTTTGTGAGTTTGATTGAGCTAAGTGTTGTTTTTCTGCTTGTTGTTGACTCCCTACACTCCCAAGAGTGTAGGGGTGCCCTTTGTTCCAAGTAATCACCACAAACAAAGCAAACAACCAAGTCCTCTTGGTTGTCACTTGTTCATCAGAAGGTGCACCAGACCTGGGCACGTTTTGCTCATTTCCAGGCTTAATCCTTGATTAAATTAAGTTGTTTTTGAGTTTTTGTGTTCATTTAAGTTACTGGATCAAGTTTTTAAAATATAAAAAAAATAAAATAATAAGTTGCCAAAAAGGACGTGGCCAGGACTCGAACCTGCGCCACTCCTCTCACAAACCAACGTGCTAACCATCTGCGCCCTAGGGACTTTGACTGAGAGTTTTGGTTTGAAAAGTTATTTAAGTACGTTTTGGTTTGAGCTTAGTTTAATAAGCCGTAGCTTTTTAAGCTTATTCTGGCTTATTTATTAAGCACTTTGGGCTTGTTTCAATTTTCCTAGGACATTTATAGGCTTAGGGATTTTTCTGTCTAAAAGTTTTATTTTTCCTTTAATTTAATTAATTTCTAGGATTATTTTTAATTTTAAATTTAGAAAGTCTTTAAAAAATATTAAACAGTAGTATAAAAATACAAAAAAATAGTTTTTAGGTTTTTATTTGTATTTTTGAGGTTTACATATAAAAAAGTTTTCAAAAACTTTAATTTTTAATTTTATTTGATTTTAGGTTTTTTAAGAAACTTTAAAAATTAATATAAAATTAATTAAGAGGTTTTAGAAACTATAATTTACATTTTATTCTTAGTTAGAATATTTAGGATTTTTGAGAATTTTTTAGAATTTATTTGAAAACTTTTTATTTTTAATATTATTTTAATCATAAAAAATAAAAGTTTTATTTTAATTTCTTTTTCATTTTTCCTAGGTTCTTTATCATTAATTAGGACTTTTCCCATTTGTAGAATAATTTTTAGGCTTTTCAATTAATTTTTAGAATTAATTTAAGATTTAATAGTTTTTAATAGTTTTTAGGAGTTTAAAAATAGTTTAATTTGGTTTTAAAATTTTTAAAAATAGTTTTTAGCTTAATTAGGTCATTTTTGAGGTTTACAAACTATAAAATCTTGCTTAGAGCTTTTTAATATTTAAAAGTGATTTTTAGGGCTTTAATTAGCATTAAAAAGTCATTATTAAATTAATTAAAAGGTTTTGGCAAGTTTGGATTTTTTGTAAACTCTTAGAATATTATTTGGGATTTTTTAGTAATTTTTAGGAATTCTTAGGTTAAAATTTTAAATTTTGCACTTTTTACGTTCTACGTCGTAACTTTCTAGTAGTGTTTTAGCCTTATTTTTCTATTTTTTTTTTCGTCTTCGTCATTTTCTCTTCTTTTCTTCTCATTAATAATCAAAAACATAATCAATCATTCATTACACAACACACGTGCCTCCTCGAGAGAACGATCCCACTCATTGGGTCATAACTTGTGGTTTTCCTAAACCGCTCGTTAATACTTACCGCTTTTTGTGTTGCTTTGTTTTTCCTAAAATAAAGTATATACAAAACCACAACATCATTTTTGGCGCCGCTGCCGGGGAGGCGTGTTGTGTTTTGATTTGGCATTATTGTTTTTATACTAACCATAATTAGTATTTGTATTAGTAGCACTCTACTAATACGTATTATCGTTTTTCGGTTTTTGTGTGAATATTATTACTATATTGTATACGTAGAACAATAAATACACAAGTACTCCAAATACGTGAGCAATCACAACCTTGATTCGGGATTTCATCACTCGATCATTGTATTCGAATCTCAAGCCAAAGAAAAAGGCAAAAAAAAATAGATAAATACTTTCGTGAAGCTTAATCTTGATAGTACAAACTATAAGGTGGGTATAAGGCGGTTGTATTTCACGACCTAAAGGAAAAAGGCTCTTAAGTGCTTCGCGCCGCCTCGTTTCCTCCGCTTGCTTGTGCGTATTTGATTTTGAGAGTGAATCGAGGGTTTTGCCGCCCAAAGTATTATTACATATCATATATATTTTCTTGGTTTCATTTGATTAAACCCTCTTGAACGATTTGGTGTTCCACCATCGTTCTAAAGTCATCGAAGGCGTTCACTCCACGTGATCGTTTTCATTCCTTGAGGCCTTTTTAATCAAGAGATTTGATTAGTGAGGAGATTTGTGGACTTGTTGTCTACTTAATATATTCACCAATTCCAAAAAAGGTTAATACAATCAAAAACCACAAAAAAATTGAAAAAAACACAAAAAACCAAAAAGAATCTTCTTTGCTCGCCTTCTCGTTGTACGTGACGTTTATGCAAACTCGCTCTAAAGCTAGACGTGCTCGTAAACGAAGAAACAAATCACTCACTCTTTCTAGTGAGGAGTCTCCTATTGACGAACCCATTGTACGAGAAGAACCAACCATGGCGAATCGAACTATGATGGAGTTACTTCAAGCACCAACCGAGGGTTATGGAGAAGCTATTGTGATTCCCGCAATCCTTGCGGAGAATTTTGAGGTGAAAACGGGTTTGTTGTCGATGATCCAAAACAACAAATTCCGTGGTGATGAGAAGGACAATCCCCACAACCATATCCGCCAATTTAATCGTCTTACCGCCACGTGCAAATTCAAGGATCAAATGAAAGTTTTTCTACGGCTTGGAATAGGTTTAAGGAGATGTTACATGAATGTCCTCATCATGGTTTTTCCGATTTGCACCAAATCGACACGTTTTACAATGGGCTTAACGATCATGAAAGAGATTATTTAAATGCCGCCGCGGGTGGTAATTTTTTGTGTAAAACGGTTGAAGAAGCTTTGGTCATAATCGAGAATAGGTCTAAGGTTTATAGCCCTCGTCACACACCGAGTGTTGCCAAAAGGGGCTCATCATCGTCTCAAAGTATCAATGCATTACATGATGAAGCAAATGAAGAAAACCGATTTTTCGATAGATTTGCTAACCTTATGTCCCATTGGAAGGCTCAAGAAGCTTCCAACACCGCTTCGGTTAAAGCGGTTTCTAAAAGTTGTTTGTCGTGTGGGGGAGCTCATGATCTTTCCGAGTGCATTACCGCGGATGGTAACACTTCGAATGCTTTTGTAGCCACGGGAACTTATAACCAAATAGGTCAAGGTTCACGTTCAAATCAAGCTCCACCCAATCAAAATGCTAATAATTATCGCAACAACAACAATCAAGGTGGAAATTACCAAGGAAATCAAAGAAATTATAACAAAGGTAATTACCAAAGTGGTAATGGGCAAATTTCAAACCAAAACCAAAACCGTGATTTTCAAACTAATGCCCAAGGTTTTCAAAACGATCACACCAAAAATCTTCAAGGAGAGTTTTTGAATTATGCTAAGGCTAATGATGCTAAGTTTGACAACATGCAACGTGAAATGGTTAGCTTAAGATCCGAATTGAAAAACGAGCTTAAAAACGAACTTGCTAATGAACTTAAAACTCATGCTAATAAAATGGAAGGAAATGTCACACGACTCCAACAAAATCAACAAAAAATGGAGCAAGGACAACATGAGATTAAGCAAGAGTTGTTGAAAGCGGATGCTAGGCAATCTAAGTTTGAAGACCGAATGGCTAAAATGTTTGAAGCTATCATGTGTAAGCCCTCTTCTTCGGGTGGTCTTCCTAGTGATACCATCGTGAACCCGAAAGGAGAATTGAAGGTTATTACCACTCGTAGTGGTAAAACTTTCAAAGAACCCATTTCTCGACCAAGTACTTCTATGGAGAAGGAAAAAGAGAAAGAACCCGAGGTCGTGGTTGAAAAGGAGCACATTACAAGCCCACGAAGTACCGCTCAAACCACACCTACGGTTGAACCAATACCCATAATGGAACCCGAGATTCCAAGGCCGATGCCTATGCCTAATTTGCCCCAACCCACACCACCTTTACCCTACCCATCAAGACGAGACAAGGAAAAGGCACAAAAACGAAATAATTATCAATTTGAACTCTTTATGAAAATGTTTCGTGACTTGCATTTTAATATAAGTTTTGCCGACGCCTTAGTCATGATGCCTCGATTTGCCGCGAACTTCAAAAGTATGTTGAATAACAAAGAGAAATTGCAAAAATCGTCTAGTTGTTCATCGGTTTTTCTAAGCCGCATACCTCAAAAAGTCGGTGATCCTGGAAAGTTTTTAATCCCATGTGCTATCCAAGACATGGAAGAATGCTACGCCTTGGCCGATCTTGGTGCTAGTATTAATTTGATGCCTCTTGAGATTTTTAAATCACTCAATCTTCCAAATCTCACTCCTTCAAGAATGTCAATCGAAATGGCCGATCATTCTACGATTCTAGCTTGTGGAGTTGCCGAGGACGTCTTTGTGAAAGTTGGGAAATTCTATTATCCCGTGGACTTCATTGTTGTTGATATTCCTATCGATCCTAAAGTTCCGTTAATTTTAGGTCGATCTTTTTTGGATACCTCGAGAGCATTTATCGATGTGCATGCAAGAAAAATCACTCTTCGTTTCAATGAGGAAGAACTCGTCATTAATGCAACCCAAAACTCCACACTTTCTCATGTTTATTCGATAACATCTTTGAACAATGTCAATCCCATCAAAAACATTTGTCAAAAGATTTCCAATAGAGTTTTAGGAGTTGTTGATAAAAATGAAGTTCCGTCCCCTCCGCCGATGGAGGTTAAGAGTGTTAAGCCTATGATTCCAATCTCGAGTGAATCTTCGGATGATGAATACGTTGATCCCGATGGGGAGGTTTTCTTTGTTGACAAAAGATTTGAAAACTTGCCACCACCTAAACCAAAAAGATTTCAAAATGTGAGAATTTTTATTGTGACTAACATTGTTTTAGATACACCAAATATTTTTGACATAATTAAATCGGGTTTTCACAAGAAGAGTTTTAAAGATGAAAAAGGAAAAGATTTTGAATTTAATTTAAAATATTTTTCTACTATTCTAACTCCGTCATCACCGCGTTTATTGAGTACTACAAGCTCGTCTTCTCCTTTTGACGATGCTTTGTGTGGACCTAGTGTGGGGGAAGCCCCTTATGTTCCCTCCCCTTTCTCCACCGCGGACAAGATATTTGATCCTGGAATTGCTTATATAGGGAAATCTCGGTCTTCCACCGATGCAATAAATGGAAAATCTTTTCATTTGATTGGTGCGAGTCTACCTCGAGTAGCTCAAAGTTTTGACTTACCCATTGTCCCACCCTTCTATTTCTTCTCTCCTATTTTCTTCTACCCCATTGGGGTTTGTGTTGGAGTAGCGTTGTTTCGTCTTTCATCCGAAAACGAAGACGCTATCTTTGACCCCGGTATACGTTTATCGGATTTTTAAAGTACTCCACGTGCTTTTGGGCCTTGTTTATCATGTAAGCCCCACCAAAAATTGACCAAACCATGATTATCCCTAAATGATCACATTTATGGGGATTCGAGTCGAGCTTTTGACTCGGTTATCAAAAACAAGGTGCCTCATGGGGGAGACCCATGCTTATCCATGTACATATTATTGCTTTCTAATTAGTTTAATGTGAGGGGATTTGTGCCCTTCCAACCTTTGTTCCGTGGTTGTTTGTGCATTGTGTCTTTTAGATCATCATCTTCACGATTGGAGCCTCTCGTGTTCGTTTCATGGGAGCACTCGATCGTTTGCTTTGGAGGCCATTCCCAATATCCACATCATGATATCCTTTTATGTTCTAACCTTAGGTTTTTAGCACACTTCATAAACGGCTATTACTTAATGGTTACACCCTTTCCATGCTAGATTAGGCATTCGACTACGTCTCTAGTATGGGGGTGTTTGCACCCCTAGACTCGAAACATTGAGGACAATGTTTAACTTTAGTATGGGGGGTGAATAGATACTTGCCTTGCCAAACCTTCACGCTTTCCAAAGTTTATCGTTTTGTTATCGTTTTGTTGCAAATAAGGCTAAAAATGGCCAAATTTTAAAATTTTTCTCATGTTTCATAAGTGTTTGAAGACACGAATGTAGATTTTCCGATGGCGAGAATAAGAGTAATTTTTGACTCGACCGTGCGTGTTGAGCACTTAGCTTTGATTCCTTAACTACACATTAGGCTAAGTCTCTTAAATGAGGACGAGAAATGATAGGGTTAATTATAAGTTACTATGCTAAACGTAGAGTACTCGTATTCTTTAAAAAACTCATGTGTTCTCGTTGTTTGCTTATTCTCCCTTCGCATGTAAATATTTTTTGCTTAATAAATATTGATTTAGCGGTTTAGTTAGGATTGTTGGGTTTCTAGTCTTTTCTAGTAGCTTCCGTGTAATTAAATTGGGAAGACATTAAGGTATCGCCAGCGTCACGGTTTTGAAGTATTGGCAACCCCAATAATCGAAAGCTTCACCCAATAATAAGATTTCAAGTGCTCACCTAAATCAAGCAAACAATTTGAAGCCCCACAAGGCCTAAAATCTATGCAAAATTGAAAGTGAATCAAGCGTTAATCTTCGAAGCTTTAAAGATCCAAAATTCGCTTTAGCGTGAGGATATACGTCTTTGGCTAATAAAACCACCGATGAGGCGGATAATAAAAGGCAAGGCAAGACCGAAGTCATAATAAAAGCTTCATGGCGAAGTTGAATAAAAGATGGAGGTAAACCAAAGATAATAAGGTCCTTCCGTTAGGGGGCGTATAAAAGTCTTGGTAATAAGTCTCATGTTCAAAACCGTTATAAAACCGTGTTTATCGATTCTTCTTGTCAACTTAATTTTTTAACATCGTTGTCTATTAGGAGGGGTTATTGATTTGATGGTCTTAGTTACACCGTTAGGACTCTATTTTTAGACCTAAATCTCTATTATCGCATAAGTCAAACAATGTATCCTCGTGAAACATTCAAGACAAAATAAAATATAAGAGATACAACTTAGGAATAATGGGAGAATAAGTACGTGATTAGGGCATATGAGTAGTGTTAGCATTACTAACTTATAATGACAATGATCTCGTTGCACGCTTAGCATGGAATTAAGGTGAAAATCGAGGACGACGAAATTATTTCTAACGAAGCATTCACGTGTTCTTATTCTATGAACCTAAACGTCCCATTTTGCGATGAAAATCATACATTATGTCTAAAAACGCAAGTAGTAGTAATTTTAGTATATAACTAGTTATCATTTCAATAAAAGTGAATAAAATTAAATTTTGGAGATGCTTTGATACTTTATTCTAGCATTGCGTGAGGGCACGGCAATGGTTTAGTATGGGGGAGTGATGAGACTGCTTTTATACATGGTCTCATCGTCCAAAACGGCCTTAAAATGCATAAAATATCATAAAATATGCCAAATATATGCTCGTGTTTGTTACTTGTGTATTTTTAGGTACGGATATTGAGGAATTGGCACAAGAACACAAGAATCAATCAAAAACGAACACGGGAAACGAAGTCGCACAGAACCGGGCCCAAGTTTGGAATTTTGCAAAATGACCCTTGAAGAATTGAAGATTGTCAAGATTAGTCCCTCATCTTTGAAGAACTTGTCACATTTGACCCTCAAAATATCAAATGTACAAGTATGATCCTTTATGTTTGAAGATATTACAAGTTCAGCCCTTGGGAATCAAGAATATACAAGTTAAACCCTTTGGAAAAGTTTTGGAAAGTAATTGTGCCATTTTCAGCAACTTGTCCAAAGTTGACAAAGGTTAAATGGGCACTGATGGGAATTAAATACAAAGTGAAGAAGAGTAAAAAGATTGGGGACCAAATCTGTCTAACCACCAAACAAACCCACCCAACCAGGGTGTGACACATCAGCCCTACCCACCCACCAACCCATAACCATTACCCAAACCCATCAACCCTACCCGTCCAAAACCCACACCCGGTTTATTTAAATAAACCCCAGTCAAACCCCCTCCCAGTCAAACCTCCTTCCCTCCTAAACAACTTTTCAAAAACAAATTAAGATTAAACCACCCCCTTAATCCTGATAAACCCTAATCCTACCCCAGATCCCATCTCACCCAAAACAAAGGGTTTTACCCTGATACCTTCCAGAACCTTGATTCACGTCCCTCTCATCCTTTCCCACCTCACCCAACACATTCACATGCATTGTGGACCCCTCCCCAAGCTATCCCTGCAACGTCTCTTTCGCACCAAAACCCACACCCGACCAAACCAACACCCAGGATCACTCCCCTTGGTCCCCAAGGCTCTTTTAACGTCCAGGATTGAAGATTCCAAGCTGGCATCCAGTACATGATCACATGGGCACGTTTTTGACCCAAAAATCAGTCAAAGACTCAAGGGCCTTTTAGGCATTTCAGAACTAGGGTTTTAAGCATTCTAGTATGTTCTACTAAGTGTATAAAAGGAGGATGAAACCTGTTCATACCCCTTGTTCCAGTTTTTAGCCAAAACCTTGTAATTCCTTTTTTAAGAAATAAAGTTTGGTGTTTGTTAAATGCAATTGTAATTCCTTTTATGTTTTTAAAAAGTTTGTGTGTTGTGTTAAGGCTATTGACTGAGTTCCATTTTAATTTGTGAAAAATTTGAGTGATTCAAGTTTTCAAAAAGAGTTTTAAAAAGATTTTGATTTTAGGAAATTTGCACACCAGAAAAGTGAAAGTGGATTTGGGGTGTTGATTTTCTGAAATTGATTGTTTTTAAGACGTGTGTTTCAGGTTTGAAGTTTTTTTTTGAGAAAAGTTTTTAAGGAAAATAAAAGAGAAAACAGTATATACATTCATATTGCTTGTTTCTTTTGATTTTCTTTTTGGCAGGTTAAAGAGTTGTTGATTATTGTTCTGCACCAACCCCAGTTGGTAAGGAGGTGGATTTACATCCACTAGGGCTTTGGATGTAAAGCCCTAAGGTAAATCCTTGTTACCTTTTGAAAATTTCAGAAAAGTGGTAGCTTATGTGATTTTTCATGCTTATGTGCTCAGTGTTGCAGAATCTGTTTGATTAGTGTTCATTTGAGTTTGTATGCATGTTAGATACCATTTGAACCAATTTGATTGCTTTTGAAGGTGGTTTACTTTGAAAAATATTGGTTTCACTAATTTAAAAGGGTGTTTGGAAACAGGTTTAAGCAGGGTATAGATTTTGATTGTGTCTTAAAAATGTGTTAGAAGTTTTTGAAATAGGATTGAGATAGCTTGTATGCTAGTTGTGCCTCAGTTTGGAAGAAGTTTATAGCAAGTTGAGTGTTTAAAAAGGAAATTGATAGCTTAAAATCTGAATATGCCTATTCTGCTTGTTTTTGCTATAATTTGTGCTTAGATCTTGTAATCTGCTTAAGACTTAGGATGTTTTAGGTTTGTAGGTTGCTAGTGTACTAGTTTATGTGAGTGTGTGCAAGTTTGGTGGACTTGAAAGTTGTTTTTGTGCAAACTGTTAGCAAAAATACCCACCAGACCTCAATTTTTGTCACAGCAACTTGAATGTGCTTTGTGAGCCTGATTTTGTGAGTTTGATTGAGCTAAGTGTTGTTTTTCTGCTTGTTGTTGACTCCCTACACTCCCAAGAGTGTAGGGGTGCCCTTTGTTCCAAGTAATCACCACAAACAAAGCAAACAACCAAGTCCTCTTGGTTGTCACTTGTTCATCAGAAGGTGCACCAGACCTGGGCACGTTTTGCTCATTTCCAGGCTTAATCCTTGATTAAATTAAGTTGTTTTTGAGTTTTTGTGTTCATTTAAGTTACTGGATCAAGTTTTTAAAATATAAAAAAAAAATAATAAGTTGCCAAAAAGGACGTGGCCAGCACTCGAACCTGCGCCACTCCTCTCACAAACCAACGTGCTAACCATTTGCGCCCTAGGGACTTTGACTGAGAGTTTTGGTTTGAAAAGTTATTTAAGTACGTTTTGGTTTGAGCTTAGTTTAATAAGCCGTAGCTTTTTAAGCTTATTCTGGCTTATTTATTAAGCACTTTGGGCTTGTTTCAATTTTCCTAGGACATTTATAGGCTTAGGGATTTTTCTGTCTAAAAGTTTTATTTTTCCTTTAATTTAATTAATTTCTAGGATTATTTTTAATTTTAAATTTAGAAAGTCTTTAAAAAATATTAAACAGTAGTATAAAAATACAAAAAAATAGTTTTTAGGTTTTTATTTGTATTTTTGAGGTTTACATATAAAAAAGTTTTCAAAAACTTTAATTTTTAATTTTATTTGATTTTAGGTTTTTTAAGAAACTTTAAAAATTAATATAAAATTAATTAAGAGGTTTTAGAAACTATAATTTACATTTTATTCTTAGTTAGAATATTTAGGATTTTTGAGAATTTTTTAGAATTTATTTGAAAACATTTTATTTTTAATATTATTTTAATCATAAAAAATAAAAGTTTTATTTTAATTTCTTTTTCATTTTTCCTAGGTTCTTTATCATTAATTAGGACTTTTCCCATTTGTAGAATAATTTTTATGCTTTTCAATTAATTTTTAGAATTAATTTAAGATTTAATAGTTTTTAATAGTTTTTAGGAGTTTAAAAATAGTTTAATTTGGTTTTAAAATTTTTAAAAATAGTTTTTAGCTTAATTAGGTCATTTTTGAGGTTTACAAACTATAAAATCTTGCTTAGGGCTTTTTAATATTTAAAAGTGATTTTTAGGGCTTTAATTAGCATTAAAAAGTCATTATTAAATTAATTAAAAGGTTTTGGCAAGTTTGGATTTTTTGTAAACTCTTAGAATATTATTTGGGATTTTTTAGTAATTTTTAGGAATTCTTAGTTTAAAATTTTAAATTTTGCACTTTTTACGTTCTACGTTGTAACTTTCTAGTAGTGTTTTAGCCTTATTTTCTATTTTTTTTTCGTCTTCGTCATTTTCTCTTCTTTTCTTCTCATTAATAATCAAAAACATAATCAATCATTCATTACACAACACACGTGCCTCCTCGAGAGAACGATCCCACTCATTGGGTCATAACTTGTGGTTTTCCTAAACCGCTCGTTAATACTTACCGCTTTTTGTGTTGCTTTGTTTTTCCTAAAATAAAGTATATACAAAACCACAACATCAGTTGCCTATGATGACGAACCTAACCTTACAAAATACTCGACCCGCGAGACCTGAAATGATTGTTGAAATTAGGATCTGATTATTGACTGCCGGTAGTGGGCAGGAGGTTATGTGAATATGAAATGCAGATCTTGAAGTGCCAGATGGGTAGCGAAGTTATGCCGAAAATTTTAACCATGGAAAAATGAATTGATGATGTGAAAGATCATGGGATATAAGTCCCCGTTGTATGGGACCATTGAGATGATGTAAAAGATTGGTTTGAAAGGCATATAAGTTGGATCTACCCTAGGACTTCAAGAGCTGCGTGAATTATGTTTCGTATATCGAACTTGATAAAATGTCTATCAAGTGAAAATCTGATTGTTTCTTAGTAAAGTTTAGATCGGCGAAAAGTTGCATTCATCAGAAACCCGTGAACATCATGGATAGAGAAAGTAAGTCAACATTTAGCCTGATCTTATTCCCGTATTTATGTTTGATGAAACTCGCGTATTGTAATGGATTACACTTGTGAGAAAAGACCGAATGTGGAGGAAATACCCACATGGCTTTAACTCTATAAGAAGCGAGTAGTAATATAAAATGATCTTTGAGGAAAAAGATCCAGTTTAGGGGTAAATGCTGTGACAATCCGTCAATTTATGGTCGATATTTTATTCTCAATATTTATTTGAAAACATTATTTTAATGTTATAATATGAACTCACTTATTTTTGGGAAGAAATTTGGGTTTACGTCTTGAAGTAGTATCGACTACGTCTAAACCGGAGGATTCTACGTTACGTGTTTATGTTTACATACACCGTTTTGGTGACAGTCCGACACTTCAGAAAATAAATTTATCCGTGAATATTATTTTGGAGTTTTAAATTTTTGTTGGTTCATAAACTCACAAATTTACGAGAAGAGATTAGGACTTACGTGAATAATTTAACGTCATTTACGACTAAACCGGAAACATTAGGATGACGTATTTACTTATTTGAACTCCGTTTTTGATGAGACAATTTTTATTAGATTTGTTTTGTGCCGTTGATTCATACATTATAAAAACGTTTTTCGTAAAACGACCCGAGGGCACGCAAATCGAGGAAACTAGAATCGAGGAAACTAGAATCGAGGAGTACCCGTAATTAAGTGGGGATGAGACAAGATAAATCTTGCCCCACCCCCACTCATAACCTGCCAAACAATGACTCAACACCATGAGGTGTCAAGTTTGTAGCTTACAAGCTACACTTGTCTTACCAAGCTTAACATGTAAGCTATCAAAACTGAAAACCACTAAATAAACCACTTCTCCATTTCCATCCATGAAAAACCACACAAACTCTCTCTCTCTAGCCATTTTGGCCGTCCCATATTCACCACAACAACACCATTTGATCTTAAATTAACCACAATATCATGTGTTATTCACACATATGTTGAAGAACCTTTGAAGATATGAAGATTGGAGTTCATCTTAACCTATGAAAAGGAGTTTTCATGAGGTTAAAGGGCTGAATTCATGGAGGTGTTCATCTATCCAAAGGACCCAAGAATTTTCCTTGCTAAAGTTGAAGATTTGATACCAAGAACCAAGTCTTGTTCATCAAAAACCTCATCTTTTCATCACTAATGGTGGTATAGAGATTGTTCTTCCTATCCTTTTGTTATTTTGATTATCTAATCTTGTATTTTCTTTATTTATGTATATGTATATGATGATGAATAATGATTAAAAATATTATGTGGGGATTTGGTGTTGATAGATTTGATAAACATGGGTAAAAAGATGGAAAAACCACATGTAAAATGGTTAAATCTTGCTTAATAAGATGGCTGTATAAAAACAGTAGGTAACCAAATGTTAAACTGATAAAATAGTAAAGTGGAATCAATATACAGTAAGCATTAGGTGTTATACACATGTGAGAGTTGGCCATACAATGGAATCATCAAAATGAGCGAGATATGATCAAAACAAGTTTAGAGTGTAAATCTGCCTATACTGTTTTGGACGAATTTATTAAAATATTTAGAGGTTGATTCATCAGTAGCTATAATAAAATAAAATGAAGCACATATCATTTAGTTTATGTCATAAAAATTTGAGGTCCTATCTTCTTATAGAACTCTAGATCTGGACATTTTAGTGGATTGAAAATTTAGGACAGATTTGATAAAATAAATAGTATATAATATAAGCACTTAGAATTTTGTATTTATAAAATATACATATATAAAACCCACTAGTTGATAATAATCATAAATAAAGAGGTATACATATATATTGATATTAAAATGGGACATGTTATATAAATTACAAGTATAAATGTTTTTCCAAGTTATAAAACTATATACTAAGTTTTACGTCTTTTCGACTAAAACCGAAAGATTAACGTTTTTGTCAAATAAAACTTAGACGTTCAGACCCGTCTAATATAAAATTTTATAAACTCACATACTGATATATGAACTTATATAACAAGTAAAAACCGATAAAACCCGAGCTTTACAACATATAGACATTAACGGGCCAAAGTAGCCTTATTGGACTATAAACCCGACTAGTTAGTAAAACACCTATAAACTTACTTATTGGCCTTAACCCATTTGGGCCCAACACGTAAAGTATAATACTGATAATAAAAGTATAATTGGGCTAATGAATAGTATTGGGCTTGTAATAGGCCCATTGGGCTTCAAAATGTAAACAAGTTAAACTAGTGTAACTAGTCTTGAAAATTTCCAACAAATAACACTAAAATGAGTAAATGAGAATATATAAACCCACTTGAGCATCATATATATAAAATCATCATATGTATACATAATTGTTATTTTTATAAAGTCACTGGACAAGAGTCTAAGACGAGTATTATTTGTCTAGGTTTCCCGTGATTGAAGCACGTACCGTACATCCAAATCGCTGATAACCGCCTTCCCACATCAACGTGAGTTCATAGCATTGCACTCTTTTAGATGTTTTTATGACATGTTTTATAAACCCGCGAGGGAGATAACATGTTAGTTTTTATGAAATAGGACACTAGTTTTCCCGATTGTTTGTTTATTGATTTGGACCCGAATGATTGTATGACCCGATGAATGATTACCTGATAGATGAAATGAAATGGATTATTAAGTTAGGTTATTTCACTAAAAGTCCCATTAGCATGAATTGTGAACTACCGGGATTTGATTGACGCTTATGCATATAATAGTACTATTTGGGGACAATCACCCCAGTTTGCGCCTTGACGGTTGATCCCCGTCGTGCCACATTGATTTGTAAGCGAATTTATGTATGAGAAGATTTCCATAGCGTTATCTTTGTGACGACACGCTAATTTAGATGGGAAAATTGAGTTTCGGGTTAGCTACCCGTTGTTTGTTGTAGTAAGGTAACAATGTCATGCGGCTTATAATAATCCAAAAATAACGAAAATACTGCTTTATGCATTGAATTATGATATATTGCCTGACTCGCAATACAGGGTCTTATTATTGATATTATGTTCGTGTTTTGGTTTTATATAACCATATCCATATAATGATTTTTATTTAACTTTATACAACGTTATAAAACTTATTGTATGATGTTTTTAACGACAATGGTTCGTATAATGGTTTTGAAGGCGAAAGCCTATATTATGATTTTTGACAAAGATTTGTATAAAATGACTTTGGCTATTTTATGGCCTATTACAAGGATTTGTACAAAATGATTTTCGGTAATAATTTTATACCGATGTTATATTAATGGTTTTATAAAACTCTATGAATTCACTCGGCGTTATCGCTGACCTTTTCTTTTAACATGTTTTATCTAAGGTACTTGAAGGTCATTCTCGGGAAGACAACAAGAATTCATGTCCCGCACTTAAATATTAATTTCCATTTAAATGCTTTGTAAAACCTGTATGAAATACAATGACTTGGGACCTATGTAAATTTGATATTTATGAATGGAAATGCTTTATTATTAAACGACGCGATTTTTAAGCGTTGTCTATGATGTGAGTAATTTTCTATCCCGTAACACCAACGAGTCTTCCGCTGTATTGAATTGTGTAAATTTGGGGGTGTTACAGAAAGAATGATTGGTAGGTGGCTGATTAATGGTGAAGTACAACAAGTAAGGAAGAGTGAGCCATTGAGGGGTTGAAGTACCTTTAGAAATATTGTGGTTGATGAGTTGAAGTTAGAAGCTACTGCGTAGTGTGAAGTTCCTAGGTAACATCATGGAGACGAGAAGTAGTGCGTGAAGAGCTACATCATGAAGAAAGGAGCTGAAATGACTACGTGCCGGCTGCTAGAAGGATGCAAGAGATTTCGAAGGAGTCACATAAGTCGCAAGGACTGGAAAGGTGACAAGCACTATGATGGGAATCTCCGTATGGTTCGTGACGAAGAAGGACAGATCGAGTACCGGAGTGGAGCTACAAAGAGCTGAACCAATAGATCGTGATGGAGTGACTACATAACATGGGAGATTAAGAGCTCGTGGAAGTAACAAGGAGAGTCGAGTGACTACACAAAGATATAATTTCGTGGAAATCAATATCGACGGATGAGTAGTGAAGCTGAGCGGAATAAGTTCGTGGAGAAGTGATTATAGGGTCAGTTTAGTGAAGGTATTTATAGAGGATCTTTGGAAGAGACAGTTATGCATTATCCAATGAAATAACGACTTCCATAGAGTTGATGAATTGAGTGAGAAATTTTGGTTAGACATGATAGTGAAGGAATTAGGGAGAACCATGGAAGGAGAGAACCAAGTATTTTTAGAAGATGATGATTGAAAGTACCTCATGTTAGGTGCAAGCTCATAATAGAAGTATGAAACTTGAGTAAGAATTTAGAATATGGCTTAGTTTAGACATATGGAAACTAATATGGGTATAAGATGAGAGTGTGTTCCGTATGTAATCACATGAAACTCTAGTTTGTCTCTATTAGGAGGGAGTAGGAGAACTGGTCGTGAGGAAAACAAGTGAAGCTATGTGGAAAATTTTGACGTATAGATGATTTGAAAGACATGAAGCATAACCTCGTGATGTATGCCATTAGCTGCGGAAGAAGAAGGAAGTGTGGATAGATGCGAATCATGAATGAAATAGGTCGAGATAGGAACCGAAGGTAAAACTTTGGTATATCCTAGTTAGTATACTAAAGCACAAGGCAGGCTAATATTGTTGTACTGTGGAAAAGGGAATGGCACTGGCCTATACTGTTTCCTTGGAAGGCTTCGTATCGATAATCTGTAACACCCCCAAATTTACACAATTCAATACAGCGGAAGACTCGTTGGTGTTACGGGATAGCACATTACTCACATCATAGACAACGCTTAAAAATCGCGTCATTTAATAATAAAGCATTTCCATTCATAAATATCAAATTTACATAGGTCCCAAGTCATAGTATTTCATACAATTTTTACAAAACATTTGAATGGAAATTGTTTAAGTGCGGGCCATAAATTCTTGTTGTCTTCCCGAGAATTACCTTCATGTACCTGAGATAAAACATGTTAAAAGAAAAGGTCAGCGATAACGCCGAGTGAATTCATAGAGTTTAATAAAATCCATCAATATAACATCGGTATAAAATTATTACTGAAAATCATTTTGTACAAATCATTGTAATAGGCCATAAAATAGCCAAAGTCATTTTATACAAATCCTTATCAAAATCATAATATAGGCTTTCGCCTTCAAAATCATTATACGAACCATTGTTGTTAAAAACATCATACAATACGTTTTATAACGTTGTATAGATTAAATAAAAACCATTATATGAATATGGTTATATAAAACCAAAACACGAACATAATATCAATGATAAGACCCTGTATTGCTAGTCAGGCAATTCGTTGTAATTCAGTACGTATAGCAGTATTTCGTTATTTTTGGATTATTATAAGCCACATGACATTGTTACCTTACTACAACAAACAACAGGTATCTAGCCCGAAACTCAATTTGCCCATCTAAGTTAGCGTGTTGTCACAATAATCACGCTTGTGTAAATCTTCTCATACATAAATTCGCTTACCAATCAATGTGGCACGACGGTGATCAACCGTCAAGGCGCGAACTGGGGTGATCGTCCCCAAATATTACTATTATATGCATAAGCGTCTACCAAATCCCGGTAGTTCACAATTCATGCTAATGGGACTTTTAGTGACATAACCTAAATTTAATAATCCATTTCATTTCATCTATCGGGTCATTTAATCATTCATCGGGTGATACAATGAGATTATACTAGTTGAAAGTTCGTTCTCGGAATCTCCTCGAATTGACTACAGCTCAAAGTGGAATGATTTGTTCTTGGTGACAAAAAGTGGGTTTGGTTATCTATGTTACTAAGATGGTAAATGCGTAAGGTAATTAAAGGTAAACTAGAAAGAATTAATTATCAGAAGTAAAACTTGAATTAAAATGTAAACAAACAGTAACAGTAATTGAGAAATACCCTCACTGAAATTGCTCTATCTGGAATAAAAGTGGCTATGCGGAATATTGGACTATGCTGAATAAACATCCTACTCGGAATAAATAATCTCCATGCGGAATAACCAAGGCTACTCGGAATGTTAAGACTATGCGGAATATATGACCATTCGGAATAAATACACTCTATGCGGAATACAATGTATACTCGGAATAATGGACAATTCGGAATAAAAATCCTATGCTGAATAAATGAGACTATGCGGAATACGATGGTTACTCGGAATAAATTGAAGCTATGCTGAATATTTAAGGCTATCCAGAATCTTGATGTTACTCGGAATATGTTGATATTCCGAATAAAGGAAAAAGAAATTAGGCTATGCGGAACAATTGAATATTCCGAATAGAGGAAGAATTAAACAGACGATTCGGAATATATATATATATTCCGAATAGGGGGCAAAATGAACAGCTTATGCGGAATAATCTGGGGACGAAGAACAGCAACAGATATTTAAACAGGGGACACAAATTTCAACCAAATCGAACCAAATGAACAAAAACGTTTTAACCAAACTAAACTATAATCATTTAACAACCATAAGCAAAGAATCCCAACAATAAAATCACAAATTCAACAACTTTTTAGGATCAAAACTCAAATTAATAAGAACTTAAGAACTTTGAATAAAAGATGATGATGAATAAGAGTAATGAAAAGATTAAAATGAAAACTTATATTGATAATTAAGATTCAGTAAACAAAAGGAAAGGATCAAACTTACAAGATTAAAGAACAAATCAAAGAGATGAAAAACCACTCCTTAAGGGAGATGGTTTCCTACGAACTAGGAAGAATGTAACTGAAAGAAAAACTAGATACTAGATTTTTGTGAGGGATTTCCTTTTATAGACTAAGTGGTTGGTGAGTGGGCTTTCTCCCTTTCTTCTTGTCTTCTCGTCTTTTCAGAAAAGTTGACGTTTTCGATTCTGATTCGGGATTTGTCGACGATTAAATTCAACTCGTCTTTTAATTTCTTCGTTTAATAGACTTGAGTTTCTTCGACATATGTAAATCTTCCATCTTTGGTCCTTTTCTTCGATAAATCTTCAAATAGGCCCATTGACTTTAAAACTTTTGCATCTCTTAGACAATAGACTTCGTCTTTAGACTTTTTCCTTGATAAAACCCGTGCAATCCCATGTTTTCTTCAATAATCATCCGGTTGACTCTGAAAACACAATAAACACAAAAACCACGCATAATTCCAAACAAATGATATTAAACACGCGTTTTGGTCTTGTTTTAGTAAGAAATAAGTGGTAAAAGGATGGGTGTTTTCACACCTATCATCGGGTCATACAATCATTTGGGTCCAAATCAACAAACAAACAATCGGGACAAATGGTGTCCTATTTTATCAAAACTAACACGTTATCTCCCTCGCGGGTTTATAAAACATTTCATAAAAACATTTAAAAGAGTGTGAGGCTGTGACAATCTGTCAATTTATGGTTGATATTTTATTCTCAGGTGTTATTTAAAAACATTATTTTAATGTTATAATATGAACTCACTCGTTTCTGGGAAGAAATTTGGGTTTACGTCTTGGAGTAGCATCGACTACGTCTAAACCGGAGGATTATACGTTACGTGCTTACGTTTACATACACCGTTTTTGGTCTTGTTTTAGTAAGAAATAAGTGGTAAAAGGATGGGTGTTTTCACACCTATGAAATCCCCTACACTTAACCATTGCCATGCCCTCATGCAATGCTTAGTGATAAAGTAAATTTACATTTTTCTCATAATCAATCAACCTTGGCCTTATTACAATACTACTAAACCAAAATTAAAGTACTAAGAGAAATTAAAACTTAAGAGCAAACAAAAGGATAAAAAACCATTTTCACTTGAGAATAGCTATATGGAAATAACTTGCAAAGAGATCAAGGACTTACATTAGGGCTTCGGTGCTGCGAAGATTTATCATCCTCAAGTTTCACGTTCCCCAAACTAAGCTTAAAAACGAGATCATTGTTATTATAAGTTAGTAAATCAAACACTTACACACATGGCTTAATTAAATGCTTAAACTCCCTTATTCCTAGGTGTAGCTCTTATATTTTATTTTTGTCTTAGAATGATCATGAAGATGTATTTTTGGACTTATTTCGATAGTTTATTTAGGCTTAAAGCAAAGTAGGACGATTTGATTAATAGTTAGCTAAAGGACAAAATCTCTTAAAACTGCTTCTCGGGATATCAAAAAGTTCATATATTGGCATAACTTGGTTCACGATTTGAGACCTTTCTCGGGCCGATATTTGGCATGTACTTCATACTTCATATCTTGAGAGACGTTCTTGAGATAATGGTCTTCTCTTCGTTAATAGAGTTTCTTCACTTGGAGACTTTTGAGGGGTACTCCAACTTTGTTGACCACGACTTCATGATTATTTCTTCAATCGCTAATTGGGATTTTGAGATACAACGATCCGCCTCCTTTTCGGACTTGGATCTATTTATCCTCATACCTTGTTAGGGTCTTTTCGGATAGACTTCTCCATGATCTTTATGGGAGTTGATTGCTTTTCGTCGTGAGTCTTGATCCTTCATATTGACTTTGGGAATAATGCTTTTCACATCACTTTGGATCTTCAGCAATAAAATTGAATCCTCATGCCTTGTTAGGGCCTTTTCGGATTCGCCAATCTTCGCGCCCCGCTTCATAAGTTATGCCTTGGCTATGAACTCTTATCATTATCGAGCAACTTTTAAACGATCTTGGGCTAGAAGCTAAGTAACTTTTCAAATCGTACGACCTTACTTATTGCAGATAAATTATTAGCAAGCGATGGGAGAATACGCAGATAATTACACCAAGTGAGCTTGCGCAAGAATACCGACTTATAATTGACTCTATTATTTCTCGTCCTCCCCAATTTAAAATCTCAAGTAATGAGACTCGTGGATGCTTAGCCTAATAAACCAATTAAGGTCTACCTGGTTAAGGATACTAGCTATAATAAACTTGGATAAGTCTATTCGGGTTGAGTCAAAATAATCGCAACAGGCCTAATATGTCAAAGATTTCAAAACTAGCTACACCACTTATTAATATTCTTGACTTTATTGCGGGATATATACATATGAAAGCGACGATAAAAATTTAAAAATTATGACAAAATGGCCAAAGTTAATTAAAAATTTGAAAAATGTTGAAAAAGATGATTTTCCGGTTAAATGAAGGCATTTTCATGGAAAAGTCCACTTAAAACTTTGATAGAAGTCCCCCTGTTGGAAATACGTTTTTCCCAATAAAGTCTCGGTCACATCTTAGTTAGCATAGATCACGAGATATAGACTATTTAGAACTTTGTCTCTTGGAGCGACCTCCCTTAGGGGGAGATTGTTGGAAATACGTTTTACGTATTTATGAAGGATCGGTCGCTCCAACGATAATTATGTAATGGGCTCGTGATCCATTTAGTTAATGTATAGTCCATATAGCCCACATGTAGGGTGGGATATATATATCCCTCCTAGAATGTTAGGAGGGGTTGATCATTTTCATATTTCATTATTAATCTTTACTTTCTCTCTCTACTTTTCTCCCTTCTCTTCTTTCTCTCTCTACTCCATCATCTCCTTCATCTCCCTTCTTCATCTTTCTTATATTAATCAACCATCTTTATACATCAAATCCATCAAATCCAACATGTAGGATAGGCCAAAGATCTCGTAGACCTTCAATTGGTATCAGAGCATGGTTAGATTGGTTTATTCTTGTTTTGCTTTTGTTTGATTTTGGTGGGTTTTGAGTTAATCAAGCTTTTATCTTAAAAAGTTTGTATTTTTATGCTTTAAATTATGTCAAATCTTTAGATTTACTTACTTTTTAGATAAAAATCACAAATTTTTATACAAAAATCAAAAACTTTTATTATCAAATCAATAAAAAGTTTGTGTTTTTATAAAAAGTTTGTGTTTTTTTTAATTTTGCCACTTTAATTTTTTTTATTATTGATTTTCGTTTATTAGTTTCCGTTTTATCCCATCTGCGTTTTTCTGTTATCAGTTTTTTTTATATAACTTTTTTATTTATTTATTTTATATAATCAGTTTTTATATAATTTTCTGTCCATCGAATCTGTTTGTCTTTTTTGGTCACATCTGTCAAGTATCTTGGTTATCCTCTTTCTGTCCAATCTGTCCCAACAACACTGTTCTTCATTCTTAAAGTTCCGGGTGAACAAATGTTCCGGGTGAACAAAAGTTCCGGGTGAACAAAAAGTTCCGGGTGAACGAAAAGTTTCGGGTGAACGAAAAGTTCCGGATGAACGAAAAGTTCCGGATGAACGAAACTTCCGAATGAACGAAATTTCCGAATGAATGAAATCTTCCGAATGAAGAAATCTTCAGAATGAACCATTTCAAACATAACGGGACCAGACTCGACTACTCTTCTTTTCGAACACACAAACACACAGCCTCTCACAAACAATTACACTCGACACTCACAAAGCCTCGAGACGAACATACACAAACTAGTTTAACAAACACCCTCGTTTACAAAATAACAACCTCTCGACCCAACACCCTCGTCACAATAACACCCTCGACACAACCAAACTCACTCTCACCCTCTCGACCCTCACACCCTCTCGACCCTCACACCCTGACACCTCTCGTTATACCCTCACCCTCACCCTCACCTCTCGACCCTCCCTCGTCTCACTTAACAACAACTCGACACAATACACATCGACCTTCACAATATTCTCGACAACAAACAACTCTCGACCCTGAATCTAACACAACTCTGGACTGACAACAAACAACCCCTCACCTCCTCACGTTGACTAGACTGTTACAAAACGACCCCCACTCCCTCACCCTCACTCTCGACTGCCTTACCCTCTCCCTCGACACAATCAACACAACAAACCTTCACCTTCGACCAACTTCTCTCGGACACACAAACACCATCACACATATCTCTCGACACACATATTTTGACCCGACTCAAATCAATTCTAACAAACACTCTCGGACTCAAAACCCAACACCAAAACCTTAGATTTTTCAACAAAGTTTTTGACTCTAACAATTGACAAGAAAGACTCGAACATATGATAGAAGACAGACTCAACAACATGCAATCAAATTAAAAATACCTACCCGAGACCTATAAAATATCTTGAAGATTCATCGAGTTTGAAACGATTTTAGAGATCATATACTTCGTGGTTTTCATAGACTGCTCAATCAACAAGATTTGATTAAGATTCGATTTTGGAAGGGTTTTTGAAGGGATTTTCTAAGGTTGGCTGCGTTTCACTCTTGGTAAAGCTGAGATTGGATTTGGTATTGAGTTTCTTTTAATCAAATATTGTATGCAAGGTTGGATTTGGGGTTTCCGTCGAATTTGTTTGAAGCTGAGATTGGATGAGTAGATAGATTAGGTTTGTGAGATTTTGGTTGAGGAGAGAGAGAGAGTTGAAAGGACGGAGGCCACAAGTTGTGAGAGAGAGAGATTAGATTAGTTGTTTTTGGTTTATTCATATTGACGGAGGAAACAATGTGCCACGTTTTTGGCAGCATTTAATTTTTTTTGGGACACGTATTTTTCAAAGAAATCGACTTTCAAAAAAACACTATCAGATTTTTCTTCATATTATTTCTATTTTTAGTTTCCTTATTTCTATTAAGCTAATTTTTTAAATTTAAAATTTTAAAGTTAATTTTTTAGTAAAGTTAATCTTGTATTATTAGTTTTTGGTACATCGTGTTGAGGCGGGTATCTTGAAAGTATTACCGTGAAAAATATTTGACGGGTTAAAAGTTTTGTGGCCGGATTTGAAGATAAAAGTAACGAGTTATAGTGACGGGATTTATTTTTGAAGTGAGCCAAGTTTAAATTGGACCTATTAGTATCCGGTTTAATCTATCATCGTTAGAGCCGACTGCAATTTTTGAGCCGAGAAAAGAGTCTTATCATCAATCGTTGATTTTTAAAAGTTATTTACGGATCCTTCGAAGTTCCATCACGACTTGGTAAATTCCGAAAACAACTACAATCACGATCATTTTTCATCATAATTAAATGGAGTCTTTGAATTCAACGTTTCAAGAGGGAGAATTGCATCAAGTGCAAGCCAACGCTAGGGAAAGTGGTATAACTTCATTTCGAATGCTTCAGTATCATCTAGTTAATCTTTCACGGCTTCAAGGAGGGAACGAATTTATGACAATCTTTGGTCAAGATCGTCATATATTCATCGACTCTATCTTCACCACTTTGACCCAACTCGCCGAGCAACTCAACCATGGAAACTTTAATCACTCTGCATCGGCACTTGCATATAAGGCTCTTGTGACACAACTTACGCCTTTCCTCCAATTCAATATCATCAAGCCTGAAAGTTCAGTGATTTGCCAATCATTTCTTCGAGATACACATACCGAGCTTCGAGTCTTCCGTGATACAATTTTGAAACTCATGACATCAGTCTCGTCTTCGATTTATGAAAGATCTCGACTTCAGCAAGGGTATGATAATGGAGTGCAAGACTCTTCGATGCAAGAGGAAACTGGTCATACGGTTGAAACTTGGAGCCTATCAATGCCAAGAGCACGGAATCAGGAGGACAACATGATACCAGTGGCACGTCAGGGACTGTTCACGAGATCTCTTTTGCTGACACCGTACCCGTTTATGACGAAGCGCCTGCAAACATGGTACAATGTAATGTTGTTTATGATGTATATGCTGATGACATACCGCATATTGAGCATTCTGAACCAAATTATGACAAACATGGGATGGAAAAGAGTGATAGAAATACCACTTCTGATTCATCCGATGTGAGTCATAATGGGGGAGAAAGTGTTCAAAATGCTATAGTACATCATGATAAATGCTTTATAACTGCCTCGTTAACTGATTCTGATTCCAAGATTAAAGAGCTCGAAACGATCGTAGCTCGGCAATCAAAAGATCTTGAGGATGCCAAACTTGAATTTTCAAAGAAAACGAACAAAATTGAAACATACTTTGAAAAACTTGAAAAGTCTAACGTTGTTCTTGAAAGAAAATTGGATCAAAAAGTTTCAGATTCTAAAGCTGAATAGGATAATCTTTTGAAACAAATTCAGTTACTAGAGTCTAAATTGGCATCCCAAGATGAATTGCTCAAAGAAAATGAGACGTTAAAAGCCCAAGTTCAAGAAAAGGTGTTTGCTATAGTTGCGTTGAAAAACGAGTTAAGGAAAAATAGAGGACCTAGTGTGGACACTAAGCTTGAAAAACCATCAATATTGGGGAAACCGCCTATAAATCAGTTCGTCAGACAACCGATTGTCAGACAACCTACTGCATTTGGATCCGAGCGACCACAATCCTCGAGACCGCGGTTTGCCTCCCAAGTTGATTTGGTTCACTTTCCTAGACCAGTCACTCCACCACCTAGGCCCAATGTGACTAAATCAGTTTTAGCAAGACCTCATCACATGATTGCCTCTAGTTTCTCTAAGAATAGTTCAAAGAACACGTCTAGAACGAGTTCAAATGATGTGCGCCATGATTTTGGTCAAAGGGAAGCTATTCAAAAGACACATGTAAGAGATAGTAATGTCCAACCTAGTCAGATGCCTTCTAGATTACCCAACACTGCTAACCGTAGCATGACGTCTCCTAGGAGCATCGATCAATCTTCTAGGAATTACTCGGACATTAAATATGCTACTTGTAAAACATGTAGAAAATGTGTCTTTACGGCAAATCATGACTCTTGTATCAAAAAATTGCTTAATGAGGTGAACTCCCGTGCTAGACTTAAATCCTAGTGGGTCGCTAAAATCAAACCCATTGGTAAAATGTGGCGCCCCACTGGTAGAACTTTCACTCTTGTAGGAAACGAGTGCCCTTTAACTAGGATAGTCTCTGATTCTACGAAGACTACTAGGGAGGAAATTGCAAAGGATATTACATCACTTAAGCCTGAACTTAAGGTTTTCTATAAAAGGAAACGTTTGCCAACTAAGACAAGTGAATCATCCCCTCAGGCCACCTCTGACACAAGAAAAGAAAACCGTGAACCCCCACGTGCTTCTAAAATAGATATCTCTAACACATGCAAAAGTATACAAACTCCTAATGAGAATGCAGGTACCAAAGTTGATGTTCCAAAAGAACGAAGCAGTCCAATCATTGTATACCGTTCAACTAAGGACACTCTTAGAGTTTGGTTGCTGAAGAAACAGATATCGGAGAAACAAATGTCTCAGGGGATTCATGGTTAAGCTGCACTTAGGACTTACAGTCACATAACAGACTGTAACTCGCACTCAAAAGACAGGAAAGTTCATCCCGATGATGACTTATCCTCAAAACGAGAAATTAATTTTTTCTCGGACACGAGCTTACATTTAAACTATTCAATGGTTTTAAGCTCGTGTACAAGGACTTATAGTCACATTACAGACTATAACTCGATCTTCAAAGAAAAGAAAGTTTATCGCCGATGATAAACTTATCCTTATAACGAGAAATTAATTTTTCTCGGGCATGAGCTTATATAAAAAAATATTCAAAGTTTTTAAGCTCATGCACTATGGCTCCTCGTTAAATGACAGACGATGACCCGGACTTCAGAGACAGGGAAGTTTATCTACGCAACGATAACTTACCCTTTTAACGAGAAATTAAGTTTTCTTGGACACGAGCTTATCCTAAAACCATTCAAAGGTTTTAAGCTCGTGTATATGGTTTATCATTAAATATCAGATGGTAACCCGTGCTTCAAAGAAAGGAGAGTTTATCGCCGATGATAAACTGATCCTAACAACGAGAAATTATTTTTTCTCGGGCATGAGCTTATATCAAAAAACATTCGAAGTTTTTAAGCTCATGCACAATGACTTACAGTTAAATGTCAGACTGTAACTCGAACTTCAAATAAAGGAAATATTATCTTTTATGATAACTTATCCTCATAACGAGAAATTAACATTTCTCGGTCATGAGCTTGTATTAAAACATTCGAAGTTTTAAGCTCAGAAAGGAAAGTGTATCTTTTAAATAAGAGAACTTTTCCTCGTAACGAGAAATTAACCTTTCTCGGTCATGAGCTTTCCGTTAAAACAGTCAAAGTTTTCAAGCTCATGAACACGACTTCTAAGTAAATGTCAGCTTAGGACTCGTTCTTCAGATAAAAGGAAAGTTTATCTTCGATGATAAACTTATCCTTAACAACGAGAAGTTTACAACTTCTCGGACTTGAGCTTTCCTAAGATATTCCAAATCTTAAGCTCAAGTAATTGGTTTTCAAAACTTTGAACACAATTTTTCAAGAATTTCTCAAAAAGTTTTTCTAAATCTTTCAAAATTGTGTGTTCAAAAATGTTTTGATAAAAAGAGCATGTCTTCTGGAATCGATAATATTTACGAACCTAGAAATGTCATTCAATAATGACACGGGGTTGTAAATAAAGTTCGAGCAGAAGTTTAAACTTTTAAAACATGCTCAAAGTGGTTTGCTATTATTTCCGATAGTAACCCGCTTTTCACTTTGAAGTCAAGCATTTCACCGGAAAGCTTTGACTTCAGAATCCAAAGTTATCATCTCCCCCAACCGTAGCAACTTACAATTGATATCTACATACTCGACGATGCGACTACTCAAACGGTGGATACAACTCTTTCAATAGAACACGGGTCAACAATTGAGGGGGAGCAATTGTCCAGCATTCAGAATCCTTGATGCCGAGAGTGCCAAGTTCACATATTGGTGTTAAGACAACGATATCAATCATACACATGGAGTCAAGAGATAACTTCAGAAGTTACGAGGAAGACCAACATTCGTGAACAAGAACCATGTGCTTCTTTCATATGATGTTCTCCATCATTCAGGTCCAACCTCGTAAATTGCTAATCTTGTGAATTCATTATCATATATGATCTTTGAACGTGATAAATACCTTACACTTGTGTTTAAAAGGTATTTAATTTACGTTTCAAGTACACCCTCATTAATTTGAGGGGAAGCTTGTGTAATTCATGAAGATAATTGGATTTGCATTTTTTTCCCAAATTTTCTTAAAACGCTATTAAATCAATTGATATTAAAAACATTGATTGAGTTAATATTTTTAATATGGGGGAGAAAATGTGATTTAATATGGGAAATGATTAATCACAAATGGTTTGACTTAACGTGCTAGCTCATCCCGACATGTGCGAAATGTTTTCGGATATCGTGGCATATGTTAAGGGGGAGCAAAATGGATTTGCACTTCAAAATGGATTTCATGGTGACATACACTTACCCAAAACATCTCTATTCACGATGATGAAGATTGTGGTGACATAAGGATGGTAGGATAGGTTAAAGTCCAATGATTCCTCTTGAACCGGAGGAATCTTCCCAAGGACATTCTATAGCTAGAAATAGTAGTCCTTAGGAAAGATGGAGAAAGATTGTGAATGTAGCTGAATGCCGACCAAGTACTTAAGTTAGCACTGGAACAATCACAAGAAGGTGCTAGTGATGACGTATTGGTAAGCATTGAAGGGGTTGAAGAATGAAAAAGAATTGTAAAGATAAAGGGTGTAAAGAAAGAAGCCCTCCTTACAACTTAGGCAGAAACCGGGTCAATACATATGCTATTAAGATCATTGTTTAATGATTCTTAATATTGAAGACAGACATCATGGACCCAGTGATGCAATGCACAACCCATCCCAGCTAACTCAGATATCTCTCAAAAGATATTTGTTTTAATCACACGGAGACAACGCATTATCTATTGATTTATTCACTCCGAATAAATTGGTATTGAAAAGGTGGCACTCCTCTCCAGCCTCCGATCACTAAAAATCCAAAATGCACGATCGAGTCTAGAGCCATTTAAGATCATCAAATATCTCATTAGGACACACTTTCATATTTCCTTGCTTCTTCACACACTGTGAAAAGTAAGAAAGATCTTAAGAGTCCTACGCAAAATCTTCATGATCTTGCCTGAACATCCGAGTAATACGAAAGTATTTACAATGAAGATGGAAATCCTTCTTGAGCGAATATCAAAAAGCTCATGGTAGGTGACTTGTGCGATTCTTTATGAATCAAATGTGTGATAACTGGAAAGCAACAGTGGTTTAATTCTTAAATGAATTTAAACACGTTCCAGGCCTCTACGCAATATCTTAGTGATCTTGCCAGAACATTCAGAGTAATACTATTAAGTAGTTACAGTGACGAATGGAAATCCTTCTAGTGTTAACATCAAACAGCACTTGGTAGGTAACTTGCAAGATTCTATATGAATCAAGCTAGTGACAACTGGAAAGCAACGACGGTGCGGTTCTTAATTGAACTTCACTTGTTCCAGGAACATGAATTGACGGCTTCAAATCATGCGGATACGATTATTCAAATGATTCACTCTTTACGTTCGCAGTCAGCTTTGGACGGTCGAGTAAAGAGAACGGGTTTACCCGCAAAATCTTGTCAAGGAGGTTCTTTATTGAAACTACCTGCCACAAGTACGATATTTAATATCGTCCAACGGTCTTCACCGACCGGAGGTAAAATGCTACCGAATTAGAATGAAATGTTCAAAGCCATTTCATCCGTGTATATTGTTTGTTGCTAACTGTCTTATGCAGCGTAACAAGAAGGTGGCATTACGGTGTACAATCCAGAAGAAGTCGTTACCACATGCTTATACTACATACAATTAGTACTTCAACAAATTCAAGAAAGCCCGAAGGTCAAGTCTTTCGCTGTATCAAACTCTGAAGCTTTCAAGAATTTAAAAGTATAAGTATGTGGAACATGAAGTCACGAAGAGGCAAATATCACAAGTGAAGAATGCACAAGGTCAAGGCAAGGAAACATGCTCAAGACTAAAGTCAAAGATCACATCAAGCATATTCACAAGAACAAGATCGAAGACTCAAGCATAGATGCTAGGTTTAAGATTTTGTAAAAAGATGTGACCTCCCTTAGGGGGAGATTGTTGGAAATACATTTTTCCCAATAAAGTCTCGGTCACATCTTAGTTAGCATAGATCACGAGATATAGACTATTTAGAACTTTGTCTCTTGGAGCGACCTCCCTTAGGGGGAGATTGTTGGAAATACGTTTTACGTATTTATGAAGGATCGGTCGCTCCAACGATAATTATGTAATGGGCTCGTGATCCATTTAGTTAATGTATAGTCCATATAGCCCACATGTAGGGTGGGCTATATATATCCCCTCCTAGCATGTTAGGAGGGGTTGATCATTTTCATATTTCATTATTAATCTTTACTTTCTCTCTCTATTTTTCTCCCTTCTCTCCTTTCTCTCTCTACTCCATCATCTCCTTCATCTCCCTTCTTCATGTTTCTTATATTAATCAACCATATTTATACATCAAATCCATCAAATCCAACATGTAGGATAGGCCAAAGATCTCGTAGACCTTCACCCCCTACACTTAAGATAAACATTGTCCTCAATGTTTATGCATGTGGGAAAAAGTCTCCCCTACACTTATGACATTGTGCACGTTGGTTAACTCAAGTTAAGGAAGAGACGACTAAAGTGATCAATTTCAAATGTGAGTATGAAGAAAATTGAATCACGATAGTTGAGAGATAGAACCAGATTTCGGATAGCACGGGAGCACGGTTCTTCGAAGGTTCCAAGAGTGCATTCATCCTTGTAATCACATCACCACACAAAGACAAACACCTATATAGGTCCCCCTACACTTAGGAGGTTAACACGAAAAGGGATAGATAATCGGGCTGCCTCCCGAGGAGCGCTTGTTTTTGATAACCGAGTCACGAGCCTGACTCGACCTAAAATTAGTTCATGGGGAACGTGGTGAGGGATGGAATCATCTCATGAGAGATGTCCTCACCAAAGTACAACTTCACTCGTTGGCCATTCACCTTAAAATTAGGTCCATTAGGTTGAGCGAGCTCGAGAGTACCATATGGAAAAATTTGGGCAATGGTGAATGGGCCGGACCAACGAGATTTCAGCTTGCCCGAAAAGATTTTCAACCGAGAGTTAAAGAGTAACACTTTGTCTCCAACTTGGAACTCTCGGTTCTTAATCTTAGAGTCGTGAATGAGCTTTGTCTTCTCCTTATAGATCAAAGAATTTTCATAAGCCTCATTACGGAGTTTATTCAGCTCATTGAGTTGGATCTTGCGTAGGTCACCGGCTTTGTTGATATCAAAATTAGCCCACTTCAAGGCCCAGTAAGCCTTGTGCTCCAACTCAATGGGGAGGTGGCACGCTTTCCCTTACACAAGACGATAAGGCGTACAGCCGATCGGGGTCTTGTAAGCAGTACGGAAAGCCCACAAAGCATCATCAAGTTTATCAGCCCATGAGGCACGATGCTCTCCCACGGTTCTTTCCAGAATTCGCTTTAATCCCCGGTTGGATATTTCAGCCTGGCCATTGGTTTGTGGGTGGTAAGCGGTGGAAAGACGATGATTGACACCGTACTTAGCCATGACTCTAGCAAATTGGTCATTGCAAAAATGAGTCCCGCGATCACTAATAATGGCACGAGGCACACCGAATCTAGCGAACAGCGATTTCAAAAAGTTACAAACCACCCTTGCGTCATTAGTAGGTAAAGCTTTGGCTTCAACCCACTTGGAAACGTAGTCAACGGCTACAAGGATGTATTTGTTTCCTTTAGAGGAAGGGAATGGCCCCATAAAGTCGATACCCCAAACATCAAAGATTTCACATTCCTGAATGAAATGCTGAGGCATTTCGTCTTTATGTGTGATCTTGCCTTGTTTTTGGCAAGCATCACAATGTTTAACCATCTCGTGAGCGTCACGATAGATGGTGGGCCAATAAAATCCCGAGTCAAACACTTTTTTGGCGGTGTAGTTGGGACCAAAGTGACCACCGGTGGGTCCTTTGTGGCAAGCGTCTAGAATTTCTAAAGCTGCCGGTCCATCAACACATCGGCGAATAATCAAGTCTGCACATTGTTTGAATAGGTAAGGGTCGTCCCAGAAATAGTGTTCAACATCTTTAAAGAAGTTTTTCCTTTGTTGGGATGTTAACCCTTCCTTGAGAATTCCACCCGCCAAGTAGTTTACAATATCCGCAAACCACGGGGTTTCATCAGAATTCGGATTGATAGACATTAAGGTCTCCAAGGGGAAAGAATCATTGATTTCTTTGTTCGGATGATCCCCTTGGTAAGGATCCTCAAGTCTACTGAGATGATCCGCAGCTAGGTTTTCAGCTCCTTTTTTATCGCGAATTTCGATTTTAAATTCTTGGAGTAGCAAAACCCAGCGAAGAAGTCTTGGTTTAGAATCTTGTTTAGTCGACAAGTACTTCAACGCGGAATGATCGGTGTAAACGATTTTGGTGGAAAGGACAAGATAGGGGCGGAACTTTTCAAAGGCGTAGACAACAGCTTAGAGCTCTTTTTCAGTTGTCGTGTAATGCAATTGGGCCCCAGTCATTGTCTTGCTAGCATAGTGGATTGGTTGGAAGTGTTTGTTCACTCTTTGGCCCAGAACCGCTCCAATAGCAAAGTCACTAGCATCGCACATCAACTCGAAAGGTAGCTCCCAATTAGGGGTAACCAAGACGGGTGCCTTAGTTAGCTTATCCTTAAGCGAGTTGAAGGCTTCGATACACTCTTTGGAAAAGATAAAAGGAGTATCTTTTTCCAAGAGGTGGGTCATCGGGCGAGCGATTTGAGAAAAATCTTTGATGAATCGACGGTAAAAGCCCGCATGACCAAGGAAACTTCTCACACCCTTCACGGTTGAAGGTGGAGGCAACTTAGCGATAACATCGACTTTAGCACGGTCTACTTCAAGACCGGCTTTGGAGATCTTGTGTCCTAGCATGATGCCCTCTTTTACCATAAAATGGCATTTTTCCCAATTAAGAACAAGACGAGTGACTTCACACCGCTGCAGCATACGTTCTAAATTGGCAAGGCAAGCAGAGAAAGAATCGCCATAAACCGAGAAATCATCCATGAATACTTCCATAGTGTCTTCCACCATGTCATGGAAGATAGCCATCATACACCTTTGGAACGTCCCTGGAGCATTACATAAACCAAAAGGCATGCGTTTGTAAGCAAATGTTCCGTAGGGACAAGTGAATGTGGTCTTTTCTTGGTCTTTGGGATCGATGGGAATTTGAAAATACCCGGAGAAACCGTCTAGAAAGCAGTAATAATCATTACCCGCAAGACGCTCGAGCATTTTATCCATGAAGGGAAGAGGAAAGTGATCTTTTCTCGTGGCATCATTGAGCTTGCGATAATCAATACAAACTCTCCACCCAGTAACGAGACGAGTGGGAATCAACTCGTTGTGTTCATTGGAAACAACAGTTATTCCGCCCTTCTTGGGCACACAATGGACGGGACTTACCCATGGCGAATCCGAAATAGGGTAAATCAAGACGGCATCTAGAAGTTTGATAACCTCTTGTTTGATGACGTCATGAATTCGAGGATTAACCCTTCTTTGGCTCTGGATTGCGGGTTTAAAGTCATCTTCCATGAGAATCTTATGAGTGCAAAAGTTCGGATCAATTCCGCGGATATCGGAAATTTTCCAAGCAATTGCCTTCTTATGATCTTTAAGCACGGCGATTAGGCGAGATTTCTCTTCTTCTTTCAAGTCCTTGGCAATGATTACGGGCGACTTATTCTCTTCTTCAAGGAAAACGTACTCGAGATGGGGCGGCAACTCCTTAAGCTCTAAATCCGGAGGATTTTCGATGGGAGGCGTTTTCAGAGTCGGCACATCGATAGCAATAACCGTGGGAGATGGTGGAGAAGGATTGTCTTCTTTAAGAAGGTTCTCAATGAGACGGAGATCTTCATCCCAATTGGTGGTAGAATCGTCATTAGCTAAGTTCACATCTCCCATGGTGGCTTCCAAATCTTTCCAAAGGAAATCACTTTCTCCAAATAGAGATAGTGATGAATCGATAGAGGAAACGGTCTCAACATTGGGAAGAGAGGTAGGAATAATTTTGCAAGCATCGTTGAAGTGTTCTTCACAAGCCTCATCAAGAACGTCAATACAATTAACACTCTCGTTAGAATAAGGCTGTTTAGACAACTTTCCCATGTTGAAGACAATTTTATCGTCCCCCACTCTCATGATAAGCTCACCGGCTTCAACATCGATGAGAGTGCGACCGGTCCTCAAGAATGGACGACCAACGATCAATGGCACACGAGGGTCCATATCGTAGTCAACAATGACGAAGTCGGCAGAAAAAGTGAATTTGTCGACTCCTGCAAAGACGTCTTCGGCTATCCTCACTGGATAAGCAACCGTACGGTTAGCTAATTCCAAAGTCATTTTGGTGGGGATTAGCTCAGGGAGAGATAATTGCTTCCACACACTTAAAGGCATTAAGTTGATACTGGCACCTAGATCGGCTAGGGCCATGCAATTCTATACTCCCGGGAAGTTACAAGGGATTAAGAAACGACCCGGATCACCAAGCTTGGTTGGCAATTTCCTTAAGAGCACTGCAGAGCAATTCTCATTAAGTTGGGTGTTAGCAATATCAAGAAGCTTCTCCTTGTCGCTAAGAAGATCTTTGAACATTTTCGCGTACTTAGGCATGTGAGCGAGAGCCTCAGCGAAGGAGATGTTGAAATTCAATTTTTTAAACATTTTTAGAAAGTTCGAAACCTGAATATCGTCCTTGCTTTTGAGCTTCTCTTTCCTCAATCTTGATGGATAAGGTATATCGGAAGAAGAGGAAGGCTTTGGGATCGAAGGATCACTCACATCCTTGGGTGAAGGAGGGGTAGAAGTAAGAGGTGGAGAAATTGGGGAAGGAGAAGGATGAGGAATAGGAGCAGGTGACTCGTTCTCCTTAGTCACAACCACCGGTGGAGGTATAGGAAGCTCGGGTTCCTTGGTACCTTTTCCACTGCGAGTGGTGATTGCTTTCATCTCCCCTCTTGGATTCGCAACGGTGTTACTCGGAAGAGTACCCGAAGAAGAGGGTTGATTACCTTGGAAGAAACTAGCCATCATGTTTTTTTAAGTCATTCGTTTGACTACCAAGGTGTTTCTCATATCAGCTCTCAAATCGTTCCCTTGTTTTACCAGGTCTGCTTTCAAGTTGAGAACTTCCCACTAAAGATTTCCCACGATCACATCGTTAGTCCTCATGTAGGTTTCCACTTCTTGGTGTAAAGCGGTGGGTTGGTTGGGAGGAGCATTGTATGCGGGTGGTTGATAAGCAGGTTGCTGGTAAACTTGGTTATTTCTTTGCGGTGGTTGTTGTTGTTTGTGAGGTGGTATGTATGGTGTACGAGGTTGTTGTTGTTGTTGAGGAGGGCAGTTGAGGGTTTGTTGTTGGTTTGGGTTGTTAGGAGGAAAACCGGGTGGTGAGAGATAGTTGTTAGAGCGGTAGCTTAGCAAGTTGCGGTCACCTTGAGGACGAGCTTGATAAGCGGGTTGAGGATAGGTGCCATATGCTGCATTCACATTCTCAGAAGGGTAGTCTTGGGTGGCAGTACAAGTGGTGTAAGAGTGAGGACCCCCACATATTTCACATGGTTGGCTGACAGCATTGACTTGAGCGTCTTTAGCGTTTCTAGCGTTGATGCTGTTGGTGTTGCTGGCGGTTTGGGTAGCAAGCGATTCAAGAAGCGCAGTGATTTTGTCAAGTCGCTTATCGCTGTCACTAGTACTAGCACTAGCGACATTGGTCTGAACACTCTTGGTTTGCACATGAGACTTATTCTCAATGATATCCCAAGCAGCATTGGAAGTCTTAGCCAAAAGATTACCCCCCGAGGCACTGTTTAGTGAATCTTGGTCATTCATATGTAAACCATTATAAAAAGTATTAATTTGGTGCACTTTGGTAAAACCATGTTGTGGGCATTTTCTCAAAAGGTCTTTGAAACGATCCCAAGATTCACTAAAAGACTCATCGTACTTTTGTTCAAAATTGATAATTTCATTCCGCAAAGCGGTAGTACGAGAGGGTGGGAAAAAGTAGTTGATAAACTTGGTTTCCAAATCCGTCCACGAAAGAATACTTTGTGGCGGTTCCTTAGCAAGCCAATGCCGGGCTTGTCCCTCTAAAGAAAAATGAAAGAGTTGTAAACGGATTACCTCTTGTGGAACACCATTGAATTTGACCGTATTGGTGAGTTGCAAGAATCTCTTGATGTGGTCATGTGGATCATCAATGGTACGCCCCAAGAATGGTTGAGCAGAGACCATCTGGATAAAGCCGGATTTGAGCTCAAAGTTGTTGGCTGCAATCGCGGGTATGACAATTGGATCATTGTTACCATCTACATGTGCTTGCAGAAGTTCAATCATCGGGCGATTATCCGGTAGAGGCTCATTGTGGTTGTTATTATTGTTGTTGAAAGGTGGGTTATTGTTGTTATTGTTATTGTTTGGAGGTGGGTTATTGTTGTTGTTTTGTACACCGGCCATGTCTAAGTCTTCGAGAGGCTCGGGCTCTTGATAAGACGTTGATCGTGTACGCATGCACCTGCAAAAGAACTAACAAGGCAAAAACAAAGCAAAAATATTTATGATTTTTATGTTTTTTTTTTTTTTTTTTAGGATTTTTGAAAATTTTATATATATATATATATATTTTTTTTTGGGTTTTTGAAATTTTTTTATGAAAAAGTAACGTTCACAGGGAACGGATCCCAAAATCCAAGTTCTCACAAAAAACTTTTGATCTTAACGAGAAGAGCCGGCAGCGGCGCCATTTGATACAATGAGATTTTACTAGTTGAAAGTTCGTTCTCGGAATCTCCTCGAATTGATTACAGATCAAAGTGGAATGATTTGTTCTTGGTGACAAAAAGTGGGTTTGGTTATCTATGTTACTAAGAAGGTAAATGCGTAAGGTAATTAAAGGTAAATTAGAAAGAATTATTTATCAGAAGTAAAACTTGAATTAAAATGTAAACAAACAGTAACAGTAACTAAGAAATACCCTCACTGAAATTGCTCTATCCGGAATAAAAGTGGCTATGCGGAATATTGGACTATGCTGAATAAACATCCTACTCGGAATAAATAATCTCCATGCAGAATAACCAAGGCTACTCGGAATTTAAGACTATGCGGAATATATGACAATTCGGAATAAATACACTCTATGCGGAATACAAGGTATACTCGGAATAATGGACAATTCGGAATAAAAATCCTATGCTGAATAAATGAGACTATGCGGAATACGATGGTTACTCGGAATAAATTGAAGCTATGCTGAATATTTAAGGCTATCCGGAATCTTGATGTTACTCGGAATATGTTGATATTCCGAATAAAGGAAAAAGAAATTAGGCTATGCGGAACAATTGAATATTCCGAATAGAGGAAGAATTACACAGACGATTCGGAATATATATATATTCCGAATAGGGGGCAAAATGAACAGCTTATGCGGAATAATCTGGGGACGAAGAACAGCAACAGATATTTAAACAGGGGACACGAATTTCAACCAAATCGAACCAAATGAACAAAAACGTTTTAACCAAACTAAACTATAATCATTTAACAACCATAAGCAACAAATCCCAACAATAAAAACACAAATTCAACAACTTTTTAGGATCAAAACTCAAATTGATAAGAACTTAAGAACTTTGAATAAAAGATGATGATGAATAAGAGTAATGAAAAGATTAAAATGAAAACTTATATTGATAATTAAGATTCAGTAAACAAAAGGAAAGGATCAAACTTACAAGATTAAAGAACAAATCAAAGAGATGAAAAACCACTCCTTAAGGGAGATGGTTTCCTACGAACTAGGAAGAATGTAACTGAAAGAAAAACTAGATACTAGATTTTTGTGAGGGATTTCCTTTTATAGGATAAGTGGTTGGTTGGTGAGTGGGCTTTCTCCCTTTCTTCTTGTCTTCTCGTCTTTTCAGAAAAGTTGACGTTTTCGATTCTGATTCGGGATTTGTCGACGATTAAATTCAACTCGTCTTTTAATTTCTTCGTTTAATAGACTTGAGTTTCTTCGACATATGTAAATCTTCCATCTTTGGTCCTTTTCTTCGATAAATCTTCAAATAGGCCCATTGACTTCAAATCTTTTGCATCTCTTGGACAATAGACTTCGTCTTTAGACTTTTTCCTTGATAAAACCCGTGCAATCCCATGTTTTCTTCAATAATCATCCGGTTGACTCTGAAAACACAATAAACACAAAAACCACGCATAATTCCAAACAAATGATATTAAACACGCGTTTTGGTCTTGTTTTAGTAAGAAATAAGTGGTAAAAGGATGGGTGTTTTCACACCTATCATCGGGTCATACAATCATTCGGGTCCAAATCAACAAACAAACAATCGGGACAAATGGTGTCCTATTTTATCAAAACTAACATGTTATCTCCCTCGCGGGTTTATAAAACATTTCATAAAAACATTTAAAAGAGTGTGAGGCTGTGACAATCCGTCAATTTATGGTTGATATTTTATTCTCAGGCGTTATTTCAAAACATTATTTTAATGTTATAATATGAACTCACTCGTTTCTGGGAAGAAATTTGGGTTTACGTCTTGGAGTAGCATCGACTACGTCTAAACCGGAGGATTCTACGTTACGTGCTTACGTTTACATACACCGTTTTTGGTGACAGTCCGACATTTCAGAAAAATAAATTTATCCGTGAATATTATTTTGGGATTTTAAATTTGAGTTAGTTCATAAACTCACAAATTTACGAGGAGATTAGGACTTACGTGAATAATTTAACGTCCTTTACGACTAAACCGGAAACATTAGGATTACGTATTTACGTTTTTGAACTCCGTTTTTGATGAGACAATTTTTATTAGATTCGTTTTGTGCCGTTGATTCATAATTCATAAAAACGTTTTTCGTAAAACGACCCGAGGGCACGCAAATCGAGAAAACTAGAATCTAGGAATACCGGTAAATTAGCTGGATGGGACAAAACAAGTTTATCCCACCCCACTAACATGGGATGGCCAAAACTATGACACAACACCATGAGGTGTCAAGTTTGTAGCTAGAAAGCTAACACATGTTAGCATAAGCTTAACATGGAAGCTAACTTGACACAAAACCAATCAAACTACTTCATTCATACCATTTGCACTTCCAACACATGCAAACCACTCTCTCATCCTTCCTCTCTCTCTATATTTAATCCCATATCACCCTAAAACACCCATTTTGATCAAATTCAACCACAAAATCTCATGTTATTTCTACATATGATGATGTCCTTTTGAAGATATGAAGATTGGAGGTGATCTTAACTTATGAAAAGGAGTTTTCATTAGGTTAAAGGGCTGATTTCATGGAGGTGTTCATCCATCCAAAGGACCCAAGAAGTTTCCTTTCTAAATTTGAAGATTTGATAACAAGAACCAAGTCTTGTTCATCAAAAACCTCATCTTTTCATCACTAATGGTGGTATAGAGATTGTTCTTCCTATCCTTTTGTTATTTTGATTATGTAATCTTGTAATTTCTTTATTTATGTATATGTATATGATGATGCATGATGATTAAAAATATTATGTGGGGATTTGGTGTTGATAGATTTGATAAACATGGTTAAAAAGATGGAAAACCATAGGTAAAAAGGTTAAATTATTGCTTATAAAGTTGGCTGTATAAAAACAGTAACTAACCAAATGATAAACTGATAAAATGGCATGATGGAATCAATTTACAGTAAGTATTAGATGTCATACACATGTGAGAGTTGGCCATGCAATGGAATCATCAAAATGAGTGAGATATGATCAAAACAAAATTAGTATACCAATATGAGTAGTCTATTTTGTAGGGACTGTTAAGAATACGTAGACATGGATTGAGCAGTAGCTATAACTAACTTATTTGTAGAACATAATATGAAGTTTATGTCATCCAAAAATGAGCTTCTATGGTGAAAGTGAAACTAAAAATCAGATTTTTTGAAATTAAAGTTTAATAGTATTATATAAGCACTCAAAATAATATAGTATGAAATGTTAAATTAAAATCCACTAACTTATATATTCCTTTATATAAATATGTATAAGGATAAATAAATGAACATTATATAAAAATGGTAGTTTGGTAAGTTTTGTAAGTTATAAAAACTATAAACATGATTTTTTTACGTCTTTTCGCCTAGTACCGTAAAATTAACGTTTTTCGTCAATTAAAACTTAGACGATCGGACCCGTCTAATGTAAACTTTTTAAAAGTCATATACTGATATAAAAGTACTTAATACAAGTAAAAAACGATAAAACCCGAACTAAATAACATATGGACATTAACGGGCTAAGTTAGCATTATTAGACTAATAATCCAACTAAATGGGCTAAACACTTATAAATTTACTTATTGGGCTTAACCCACTTGGGCCCAACATGTAAAGTATAATACTGATAATGAAAGTATAAAATGGTCTAATTTAAGGTAATGGACTTATAATAGTCTTATTAGACCTAAAACATGTAAATAAGTAAAACTAGTAAACTAGTATAAAAGTTACCAACACATAACAATAAATGAGTAAATGAGAATGTATAAACCCACTTGATCATCATCATATATATAAAATCATCATATGAATACATAATTGTTATTTTTATAAAGTCATTGGACAAGAGTCTAAGACAAGTATTATTTGTCTAGGTTTCCGTTATTGAAGCACGTACCGTACATCCGAATTACCGATAACCCGCTTTCCCACATCAACGTGAGTTCATAGCCTCGCACTCTTTTAAATGTTTTTAGGATATGTTTGATAAACCCGCGAGGAAGATAACATGTTAGTTTTTATGAAATAGGACACTAGTTGTCCCAATTGTTTGTTTATTGATTTGGACCCGAATGATTGTATGACCCGATGAATGATTATATGACCTGATGTATGAAATAAAATGGATTATTAAAGTTAGGTTATGTCCATGAAAGTCCCATTAGCATGAATTGTGAACTACCGAGATTTGGTAGACGCTTATGCATATAATAGTACTATTTGGGGACGATCACCCCAGTTCGCGCCTTGACGGTTGATCCCCGTCGTGCCACATTGATTGGTACGCGAATTTATGTATGAGAAGATTTACATAGCGTGATTTTTGTGACGACACGCTAACTTAGATGGGCAAATTGAGTTTCGGGCTAGCTACCCGTTGTTTGTTGTAGTAAGGTAATAATGTCATGCGGCTTATAATTATCCAAATAACGAAATACTGCTATACGCACTGACTAGCAATACGTGGTCTTATTATTGATGTTATGTTCGTGTTTCGGTTTTACATAACCATATTCATATAACGGTTTTTATTTAACTTTATACAACGTTATAAAACGTATTGTATGATGTTTTTACGACAATGGTTCGTATAATGATTTTGAAGGCAAAAGCCTATATCATGATTTTTGATAAGGATTTGTATAAAATGACTTTGGCTATTTTTTGGCCTATTACAAAGATTTGTACAAAATGATTTTCGGTAATAATTATATACCTATGATATATTAATGGTTTTATTAAACTCTATGAATTCACTCGGCGTTTTCGCTGACCTTTTCTTTTAACATGTCTTATCTCAAGTACTTGAAGGTAATTCTCGGGAAGACGACAAGAATTCATGGTCCGCACTTAAATAACAATTTCCATTCAAATATTTTGTAAAAATTGTATGAAATACTATGACTTGGGACCTATGTAAATATGATATTTATGAATGGAAATGCTTTATTATTAAACGACGCGATTTTTAAGTGTTGTCTATGATGTGAGTAATGTGCTATCCCGTAACACCAACGAGTCTTCCGTTGTATTGAAATGTGTAAATTTGGGGGTGTTACAGAGGCTATGAACTCACGTTGATGTGGGAAGGCGGTTATCGGAGTTTTGGATGTACGGTACGTGCTTCAATCACGGAAACCTAGACAAATAATACTCGTCTTAGTCTCTTGTCCAATGTCTTTATAAAAATAACAATTATGTATACATATGATGATTTTATATATATGATGATGATCAAGTGGGTTTATACATCTTTACTCATTCATTATGGTGTTTATGTGATGGTAATTTTCAAGACTAGTTACACTAGTTCAACTTGTTTATATTTTAAAGCCCAATGGGCCTATTACAAGACCAATACTATTAATTAGCCAAATTATACTTTTATTATCAGTATTATACATTATATGTTGGGCCCAAATGGTTTAAGCCCAATAAAAGAGTTTATAAGTGTTTTACCAAATTAGTCGGGTTTATTGTCCATTCAAGCTACTTTCGCCCGTTAATGTCTATATGTTGTAAAGCTCGGGTTTTATCGATTTTTACTTGTTATATATGTTTATATATCAGTATGAGAGTTTATAAAAGTTTACATTAGACAGGTCCAACCGTCTAAGTTTTATTTAACAAAAACGTTAATCTTTCGGTTTTAGCCGAAAAGACGTAAAACTTAGTATATAGGTTTTATAATTTATAAAACTTACCAAACTACCATTTTTATATAATGTCAATTTATTTATCCTTATACATTTTTATATAAATGAAATATATAATTTAGTGGGTTTTAATTCACATTTTATACTATATTAGTTTGAGTGCTTATATAATACTATTAAACATTAATTCTACAAAATCTGATTTTTAGTTTCATCTTCTCCATTTTTATCATATCTTGAGTTCTATAAGGAGATAGAAGCTCATTTTTGGATGGAATAAACTTCATATTATGTGCTACAAATAAGTTAGATATAGCTACTGCTCATTCCATGTCTAACTATCCTTAACAGTCCCTACAAAACAGACTATTCAGATTGGTACACTCATCTTGTTTTGATCATATCTCACTCATTATAATGATTCCATTATATGGCCAACTCTCACATGTGTACAAGACTCATAGATTACTGTATATTAATTTATCCAAGCCATTTTATCAGTTTATCATAAGATTATTTACTGTTTTATACAGCCTCCTAATTTAGCCATGATTTTAACCTTGTTACCTATGGTTTTTCATCTCTTTAATCATATTTATCAATACTTGATCCCCACACAAAATTTTTATCATCATATATTAATCATATACATATACAAATAGAAAGAAAATACATTATTACATAATCAAAATAACAAGAGGATGGGAAGAACAATCTTTATACCACCAGGATTGTGTAGGTATTCATCAAGACTTGGATTTTTGATGGAAGAACTTGTGATAGATCAACACCAATCTTCATGGCCACTAATACTTGTAAACTTCATGTAGAAATCAGCCCTTGAACATCACCAAATCTTCTCCTTGGATGTTAGAATCACCATCAATCAATAGAGCTTGAAGAGGTTTCCATCATATGTGGGTCTAACACCAAATATTGTGGTTGAAAATTGATCAAAGGGGTGTTTTGGGTGAAGGTTGGACGAAATTTAGAGAGAGAGGGAGGAGATTTGTGTGAGATTTGCATGTTGCAAATGAAGTAAATGGTTTGGTGCAAGTGGTTTTGTATGTTTAGTTAGCTTGCAAAGTTAAGCAAGACATGTGTCTTGCTTACTTTGTAAGCTTGACACCTGAGGGTGTGTTGTGGATAGATGTTGTCGTCCATATAGTGGGGTGGGGCAATATTTATCTTGTCTCATCCCACTAATTTACGGGTACTCCTCGATTCTAGTTTCTTCGATTTGCGTGCCCTCGGGTCGTTTTACGAAAAACATTTTTATAAATTATGAATCTACGGCACAAAACGAATCTAATAAAAATTGTCTCATCAAAAACGGAGTTCGAAAACGTATATACGAAATCCTAAGGTTTCCGGTTTAGTCGTAAAGGATGTTAAATTATATTCGTAAGTCCTAATCTCTTCTCGTAAATTTGTGAGTTTATGAACCAACACAAATTTAAAATCTCAAAATAATATTCACGGATAAACTTATTTTATGAAATGTCGGACTGTCACCAAAACGGTGTATGTAAACGTAAGCACGTAACGTAGAATCCTCCGGTTTAGACGTAGTCGATGCTACTTCAAGACATAAATCCAAATTTCTTCCCAAAAATAAGTGATTTTATAATATAACAATAAAATAATGTTTTTAAATAATACTTGAGAATAAAATATCAACCATAAATTGACGGATTGTCACAACATTTACCCCTAAATAGGATCTTTGTCCTCAAAGATCAATTTATCTTACTACTCGCTTCTTATAGAGTTAGAGCCATGTGGGTATTTCCTCCACATTCGGTCTTTTCTCTCAAGTGTAATTCATTACAATACGCGAGTTTCATCAAACATAACTACGGGAATACGATCAGGCTTAATGTTGACTTACTTTCTCTATCCATGATGTTCACGGGTTTTTGATGAATGCAACTTTTCGCCGATCTAAACTTCATCAAGAAGTAATAAGATTTTAACTTGATAGAAATTTTATCAAGTTCGATTTACGGAACATAATTCACGTAGCCCTTGAAGTCATAGGGTAGATCCAGCTTATATGCCTTTCAAACCAACTTTTATATCATCTCAATGGTCCCATACAACGGGGACTTACTTCCCATGATCTTTCAGATCATCAATTCATTTTTCCAAGGTTAAATTTTTTGGCATAACTTCGCTACCCATCCTACACTTCAAGATATACATTTCATATTCACATAACCTCCTGCCCACTACCGGCAGTCCATAATCAGATCCTAATTTCAACAATCATTTCAGGTCTCGCGGGTCGGGTATTTTGTAAGGTTAGGTTTGTCGTCATAGGCAACCTTAAACCTAAAAGATATGTCCAACTCACAATGAGTGTATGTCGGGTGTCTTCGTCCCAACTCCTGCTTACAGATGCTCTAATATACATCCTCACAAGATTCAATCTCGATCCTAATACGATAGTTTTCAATGATAATCTCTCTAAATGAAAACCATTATACGGTTTATTACCAAAGGTCAATTATTCAAGCATAACACAAGACTTCTAGTGTTTTCTATCGTTAGTTTGCCTCGTCCCTTCGATTGGGGTGGTAAATAGTACTCTCATCAAGGTCCGTTCCGAATGACTTCTGAGCAAATCTCTAGAAATTCGATGCGAAGCGAGGATCTTGATAAAGATGTTCGATACAGGCACACTATGTTTACATAACTCCTTTAAATACAAAAGAGTCAATTTCTTCATCAAGAATTTATCATTAACGAGAATGATATTCGCAGATTTGGTCAGTCTGTCGACGATGACCCAAATCGAATCAAATTCAGATGATGACCTTTGCAATATTACTAATGTATGAGGCAATGTCTTCCTTCATAATTTACCATCAGTACAACTTCTTTAGATAAAGATACATTAAATCAGAAATGACAGGATTAGAATACTTATACTTACAAGATTCCAACATAACTATATCTCACAATCCTCCATATTTAGACAATTACAAGTGGCCTTTTAATCATTTAACGCCATCGGCTTCTCAATTCTAATGGTTCACATTAGCCGCGAACCCCTTTTATTATCTATATTATCCTTTTTACAAACGTCGTTTATTTTTATATTGTTCGGCAATTTATTTTGCACCTTCATTATTAAGGAACATGTCCTAATTGGTTCTTTATCTTTTCTACATAATGTGTCAGTAATTATATTCACCTTCCTCGATGAAAGAAATATCATGACTGTATTTATTCATAAATTATTCCTTCATATTTTCTAAGTCTTAGTTCTATCTCAACTATTATTTTTATCAGTTTTGCTTGATCTGACGTTTTAAGCGTCGATAATTATTACACGTAAATTAACAATAAATATTAAGTTTTTATGAAATGTAAACGTTAAAAGTTTAAATTTCTTAGTTCGACCAATTATAATAAAATGTTCAAAACAAATTTGAATTTAATTAACACGATTTTGCTGATTTATCGAAAATAATTAATAAGATTCGTAAATGTTTGAAAAATCTTTGGTTATACTTTGGTAAAAATTTTCTTAGTTGAAAAGCAAAAATTGTCGTTTCAAATTTTAAGTCATGGTTTAACGGTTTCCTCAATCCCTCTTAGGTTGTCTTGAGGTATACACAAACATTTACCCATAAACAGGAGTTTAGTTAAATGATTTGTGTATAAGGGAATAATCCCTTAGAAATCCTTTTTTAAAACATTTGTCAAAACATATTTCCATTTTCTATTAATCACACGGTCAAATAATGTAAAGGATTAAGTCTTAAATCACATGTTAATTATTCAAGGTACAGGTCTTAATTGTTCGGCCAATTCAGGGCAATTTATAAGTAATTATTAACTCATTCTTATTCTTATAAACAAACAAATAGTCCTTAATGATCACAAGCATGAATTTATCAAATTACAGCCTACACACGTGATTCGCCAAATTTATGAATGCTACATGTGTATTAGTTAATCCAAACGACATCACGGGAAACTCATAATGTTCATTACGAGTTCTGGATGTAGTGATTGGAATAGATAATCTTTTTCGCAGATGCGAAGTTGATGATAACCATGCCATGGATCAAATCTTTAGAACATACGCTAGAACCTTGTAAATGATCGAACAAATCTATCATCTTGGGTAGTGGATATAGATTTTTAATCGTCAATTTACTTAGTTTACGGTAATCAGTAAACATAAGGAATGATAACACCATAGCTCTTCATGATGACGAGCTCGGTAGAATAAAATATTTCTCCGACAACTCTCTCAGTTGTACGGTAATTCCTTTAATTCATATGGTGCTGACGTATAGTGCACACGCCACGGGTGCAGCACCGAGAATATAATCAATACCAAATTCAATATGCCTTAACGGCGAAAGTCTAGGTAATTCACCAGCAAATACCTCCTAAAGTTTCAGATAACATAAACATCTTTTAATAAATTCATATTAGGTTCTTTCTAGATTATAATATCTATGACTAATTCACAACCATTCACGGTATAATTTCAAGTCTAAATGCAGGATTTGGTCATCCATCAAGAATTATTTAGATCACTTTTGATAATCAACATCTTATCATTTAGGGGAATTCTACTCGAGTTCCCATTAATTAACACAATGTCGTCATGTCATAATCAATCAATCCATTCTACTGGCACTTTCAACTTTCTAGTTTCATTACCGTTGAGAAGATGTGTACTTCTCAAAAGACTAATAATAACTCATAACCCTTCACAATTCAAGGATATCGAGAGACATAACTAACCTTAAAAGAGTAAGGTCAACGCATAATCTACGCGAGAGAATTTCAAGTCAGATACAGACGTAAACATTTAATGAATATGAATATATCCCATGTTTTCATAAGTTGAGTTCGAAAGCTCCTCGGATCGTTACCCAGGTCATTCAAATGAAATCTAATTAAAAGAAATGATAGGAACGTCGATACATCCAGTCGGGTATCAACACTCGGTCATCAGATACTTTTCCTAAGAATCTCACCACGTGAGAATTGGACAAGAAAGAATTGTCAATTGTCAAATAAGACAATTTCCACAGATGAGTAAATTCGACTCAGAAGAATAGATGCTATAGGCACATATGTAGGTGTCCCTAACACTATGTCCCTATTTTTCACTTCTTACAGATCTCATAAAAATACAATTTTCCACAATTACAAAGAAAATGTAATATTTATTAACAATTTCATGGTGACTACTAATCAGCCTTGCATGGTCTCTTCCGAATTATATGTAGGCGCGCAACTATATACAATTTCAAGATTAACGATGCAATACTCAATTCGTCAAAATTTTATCATCATTTTTAAAATATATGGATTCATGCTTAATCATGAAGTAAAAAAATCAAATGAATTTACAAAGATGTTCCTTGTTATGAAAACAATTATGTTTTCCAAGGTGTTTTATAAACAACTCTATTTCAATAATGATTACTTATAAATTTCACTTTAAATAGTCCATATGGGGATGAAAATTCAATCTTTATTAAGGGATACTGTTTTATCTTATAAAAACAATGAGTGATCTGCAAAAGAGTGATGAAAAGTTGTTCACCAAGAACTGACTACAATATATCAGGAAATGAGCTTAGCCAATTAATCATGAGGTTCATGACCTCGATGGCGCTCAGGAATACAAAGAGAATAATCTACAACGTAACTCAAATCGAGATGAGTACTTGTTCAATGGTTACATCACTAATGCGAACATTAAGAAGAAGCAAGAAAAGATAGATAACATCGATATGTAGAATTTAGCAATCAAAGGTAGTCTTTTCATTAATCACAAACAAGTTAAAATTGTACCGTAACACATTACGTGTCACTATGTCATAAAATTCCAAGAACTCATCCTACCAACTGATGTCTCAGTTAAGTTAGGGATTATTTTTAAAAGATACCACAATGCATACTAATCTACAAGAGTCATTAGGTGTTCCACATGTCCCAGAAGATCCATCAGTCCCAATCAGAAGAAGATTTCTTCAATTTATTTCTTGAACACTAGGAATCCTCATCATTGGACAATGGCCTAGGAACAACCCTTAACACGAACCTATAAACATTTAAAACCTTATAATTCAATCACAGGACTTAACGACTTCCTCTTATTAATCTCATATTCCATACGGTTAAAATTTTTACTTTATTCAAGTTTCAACCAACTTATACTCAATGCAATATCCTACCTCATTCTCCAATACTTTCAACCTTATTCTTAGACCTTATTAGAGCAATAAAAGCTCGATATGAACAACACTTAATTTCCAATCCTACAGCTCTTACAACAACAATTATCAAATGAGTCACTAGTATGAAATGAATCACACATTCAATTAGACTTATCGGAAAGGTACTTGTAGCATGAGGCTTTTGGGTAATGGTTCCAATGACAGCCTCAAGTGCAACATTCACCTTTCGATTTCAATTTAAGAATTGGGTGACAACGAATCAGATGACATCTTTCTAGGTGGTAATGGTTTTGTCCAACCCCACTTTATAAGTAAAGATCGTCATGACATCGATATCAGTTTTAATCTCGCCAATTCTTCTTCAATATCACAATCAACTAATATCTACATTTCTACGAATATCAACCATTTGTTGGGATCATAATTATCCACAACTTGGTTTAGATCTGGAATAGCTAGATTTCCTACAAGAATAGCTTAGATTAATTTACTAGGGGAGTTAGGGTTTCTCGTGACAATCTACGTCGTATAAATACCTCGTATAAATATAGAAATAATCATCAAACAATCATGTAATCAAATTACATCATATGTATATAATCCAAGTTATATATATATATATATATATATATATATATATTAAAATAACACTTCTCAGTCTGGCCTTGTCGGTAACTCGGGAATTCTTCGGCACCGTTATAGTCAAAAGACTTTTAGACATTTTGAGAAAAATGTTTATAGTTAAACGATTTTGAAATGTTTTTTTCAAAACCTTGGTTTTAAAAGACTTTCGTTCTCTATAACGAGAGCTCTGGTACCAAACTGTAACAGCCCCAAATTTACACAATTCAATACAGCGGAAGACTCGTTGGTGTTACGGGATAGCACATTACTCACATCATAGACAACGCTTAAAAATCGCGTCACTTAATATTAAAGCATTTCCATTCATAAATATCAAATTTACATAGGTCCCAAGTCATAGTATTTCATACAATTTTTACAAAACATTTGAATGGAAATTGTTTAAGTGCGGGCCAAAAATTCTTGTCGTCTTCCTGAGAATTACCTTCAAGTACCTGAGATAAAACATGTTAAAAGAAAAGGTCAGCGATAACACCGAGTGAATTCATAGAGTTTAATAAAATCCATCACTATAACATCGGTATAAAATTATTACCGAAAATTATTTTGTACAAATCATTGTAATAGGCCATAAAATAGCCAAATTCATTTTATACAAATCCTTATCAAAATCATAATATAGGCTTTCGCCTTCAAAATCATTATACGAACCATTGTCGTTAAAAACATCATACAATACGTTTTATAACGTTGTATAGATTAAATAAAAACCATTATATGAATATGGTTATATAAAACCAAAACACGAACATACTATCAATGATAAGACCCTGTATTGCTAGTCAGGCAATTCGTTGTAATTCAGTGCGTAGAGCAGTATTTCGTTATTTTTGGATTATTATAAGCCGCATGACATTGTTACCTTACTACAACAAACAACGGGTAGCTAGCCCGAAACTCAATTTGCCCATCTAAGTTAGCGTGTCGTCACAATAATCACGCTTGTTTAAATCTTCTCATACATAAATTCGCTTACCAATCAATGTGGCACGACGAGGATCAACCATCAAGGCGCGAACTAGGGTGATCGTCCCCAAATAGGACTATTATATGCATAAGCGTATACCAAATCCCGGTAGTTCACAATTCATGCTAATGGGACTTTTAGTGACATAACCTAACTTTAATAATCCATTTCATTTCATCTATCGGGTCATTTAATCATTCATCGGGTCATACAATCATTTGAGTCCAAATCAACAAACAAACAATCGGGACAAATGGTGTCCTATTTTATCAAAACTAACATGTTATCTCCCTCGCGGGTTTATAAAACATTTCATAAAAACATTTAAAAGAGTGCGAGGCTATGAACTCACGTTGATGTGGGAAGGCGGTTATCGGCGTTTTGGATGTACGGTACGTGCTTCAATCACGGAAACCTAGACAAATAATACTCGTCTTAGACTCTTGTCCAATGACTTTATAGAAATAACAATTATGTATATATATGATGATTTTATATATATGATGATGATCAAGTGGGTTTATATATCTTTACTCATTTATTATAGTGTTTATGTGTTGGTAATTTTCAAGACTAGTTACACTAGTTCAACTTGTTTACATTTTAAAGCCCAATGGGCCTATTACAAGCCCACTACTATTCATTAGCCCAATTATAATTTTATTATCAGTATTATACTTTATATGTTGGGCCCAAATGGGTTAAGCCCAATAAATAAGTTTATAAGTGTTTTACCAAATTAGTCGGGTTTATTGTCCATTAAGGCTACTTTGGCCCGTTAATGTCTATATGTTGTAAAGCTCGGGTTTTATCGATTTTTACTTGTTATATATGTTTATATATCAGTATGTGAGTTTATAAAATTTTACATTAGACGGGTCCAACCGTCTAAGTTTTATTTAACAAAAACGTTAATCTTTCGGTTTTAGCCGAAAAGACGTAAAACTTAGTATATAGTTTTTATAACTTATAAAACTTACCAAACTACCATTTTATATAATGTCCATTTATTTATCCTTATGCATTTTTATAAAAATGAAATATATAAGTTAGTGGGTTTTAATTCACATTTTATACTATATTAGTTTGAGTGCTTATATAATACTATTAAACATTAATTCTTCAAAATCTGATTTTTAGTTTCATCTTCACCATTTTTATCATATCATGAGTTCTATAAAAAGATAGAAGCTCATTTTTGGATGGAATAAACTTCATATTATGTGCTACAAATAAGTTAGTTATAGCTACTTCTCATTCCATGTCTAACTATCTTTAACAGTCCCTACAAAACAGAGTATTCAGATTGGTACACTCGTCTTGTTTTGATCATATCTCACTCATTATAATGATTCCATTGTATGGCCAACTCTCACATGTGTACAAGACTCATAGCTTACTGTATATTAATTTATCCAACCCATTTTATAAGTTTATCATAAGATTCTTTACTGTTTTATACAGCCTCCTAATTTAGCCATGATTTTAACCTTGTTACCTATGGTTTTTCATCTCTTTAATCATATTTATCAACACTTGATCCCCACACAACATTTTTTCATCATATATTCATCATATACATATACAAATAGAAAGAAAATACATGATTACATAATCAAAATAACAAGAGGATGGGAAGAACAATCTTTATACCACCAAGATTGTGTAGGTATTCATCAAGGCTTGGATTTTTGATGGAAGAACTTGTGATAGATCAACACCAATCTTCATGGCCACCAATACTTGTAATCTTCATGTAGAAATCAGCCCTTGAACATCACCAAATCTTCTCCTTGGATGTTAGAATCACCACCAATCAATAGAGCTTGAAGATGTTTCCATCATATGTGTGTATAACGCCAAATATTGTGGTTGAAAATTGATCAAAGGGGTGTTTTGGGTGAAGGTTGGATGAAATTTAGAGAGATAGGGAGGAGATTTGTGTGAGATTTGAATGTTGCAAATGAAGTAAATTGTTTGGTGCAAGTGGTTTTGCATGTTTAGTTAGCTTGCAAAGTTAAGCAAGACATGTGTCTTGCTTACTTTGTAAGCTTGACACCTAAGGGTGTGTTGTGGATAGATGTTGCCATCCATATAGTGGGGTGGGGCAAGATTTATATTGTCTCATCCCACTAATTTACGGGTACTCCTCGATTCTAGTTTCCTTGATTTGCGTGCCCTCGGGTCGTTTTACGAAAAACATTTTTATAAATTATGAATCAACGGCACAAAACGAATCTAATAAAAATTGTCTCATCAAAAACGGAGTTCGAAAACGTAAATACGAAATCCTAAGGTTTCCGGTTTAGTCGTAAAGGACGTTAAATTATGATCGTAAGTCCTAATCTCTTCTCGTAAATTTGTGAGTTTATGAACCAACACAAATTTAAAATCTCAAAATAATATTCACGGATAAATTTATTTTCTGAAATGTCGGACTGTCACCAAAACGGTGTATGTAAACTTAAGCACGTAACGTAGAATCCTCCGGTTTAGACGTAGTCGATGCTACTTCAAGACATAAATCCAAATTTCTTCCCAAAAATAAGTGAGTTCATAATATAACATTAAAATAATGTTTTTAAATAATACTTGAGAATAAAATATCAACCATAAATTGACGGATTGTCACATAATCGAAGGGATGAGGAGTTATAGATGTGATGTGTCATGAGAGACAAAGGGTTTGGCCTAATTGAGACGAGACGAGGAGCAATATGACCGTGAAGGTAAGACATTGTGTAGGTATAAAGGAAGAAATGTAGCTAATTTTCTTAGAAAGAGTTGAATATGTTCAAGGGTAAGTTGAGTATAAAGGATCATTAAAATTCCTTAATTGAGAAAAGTGAGAAAAGAAGTGTATAGGTGCTACTAATGAGCTATCCAAAAATAATGGAAGTAGTTGTATCATGGGTTTGGATGGTAGTTGATAGACTAACTGAGATAACCGTCCTTTTGGTGATGTGTATAGATCATAAGTTGATTTGGATCGGAAGAGCCATGTTGTGATGAACTAATGAATATGTGAAAGACCGTCATAGGTCACTTTTGTAAGGAAATTGGAATTTTTAAGTAGTTTGGGGTACGGAATAAAGGGAGTTGATGAATTTAACACCCCCAAATTTACACGCAGCGGAATACATCTTTGGGTGCTAAACAATGATACAATAACACATAATTTATAAAGAACGACTCGAAAAGAGACGTTTCAAATTTATCGTTCCTAAATCATTTATCAGAGTAGCGTAGTCCCAAGTAATCGTTACCGAAAGATAAGTTAAAATAACATATTAATTTGTTTTAAAAAGGGAACGATAAATAAATCAAAGAGTTTGAACAACATAACAGTGCACAACTTCATTCCCCGTGACCTCCAAGCTTCCACTTCTTGATTACCTGAAATACATGTGAGTAAAACAATCAGCAAAAATGCCGAGTGAAATCTATAGGTTTATGTAATCATTTTGAACACAAGCAAAGATTATAAGTTTGTGGCATGCTTAACAAGCATCAAATAATAATTTGCATCAACAATATTAATTGTATATAGCATAAATTGCAATAAGCTCATGGAACCGAGCCCTTAGACACTCCCATATCAGTCTAATAAGACGAGAGATTTATTAATTGTCGTTACCTCCAAATTATTGGTACATTGCCATATACCTGACTTCTCAATACAATATGTCCAAACGGTGTGGAGGTCGGGCCTAAGCTTCTGTGACAAGTCCACACAAACTGAACCGGGGCGGCTTCCCCCATAGATCTATTAATTGTACTAGCGGTTAACCCATCATAGGTTAATTAACGGTCCATAATTGAGGCTTTAACAATGGCAATCACTTAATGCAATTTAAAGGCAACCACGGGTCCATTCATAGAGGGACAAAGCATACCATAAAATCTTGTGTTCTAAGTTTATAAAACATGTATTCCCCCTCGCGGGTTTAAAATCATTTAATAACTAGTATAAAGCGAGGCTATAGACTCACCTTATCCGATAGTGGTAATGAGACGATCGCCGACGATAGATGATGCCTTTCAAACACGAGAACCGCAACCTATCAAATAAGGTGCGTTCATTAATAATAGACTCGAGAAATAAACCATACATATGAATATAAACTCGACTCATAAAATTACGACAAACACGAGAGAAAACGATACAAGTGATACTATTATACTCTCCTATATATTTATTTTATTGTTCTATGCCTTTAACAAAAATCTGCCGGAACATACCAAATGTCCAAGTCGTTTTCCCATACTTAAACATATCAAATTTTCATGATACTACTCAGAGAACTTACTTACTATATATAGAAAGTCCTCTCAAAAGCCCATTAAAAGATTTTACTTCTAAAGTTCCCTGCCCGACTCATCTTTGAATCACAAAATCCGGACAGTTTAGCGACCTTGACTTACGAACCATTTTGACCATTCTAAACAACTCCATTTGTAAAACCGCCACTTGATTCTAAAAATAGACTCAAAATACTAAACTTGGAGCCTGAGAACAGCCCTTGAATCATTTTGAAACTCATTTTATTGTCCCCGAGATTCGATCCAAATATCGACAACAATTTTCGGATTGTGTCGACACTCGTCTCCCGGTACACGAAAATCAAACTAGTGTATCTTCCACCTCGTTTGGAGTTGGAAGGCCTACTTTATATCAAATCGAAGCTAACGAAATTCTCTACGACATAATCCTATAATATCATCCTATATCCAGACTTAAGACCCTCGAAAATGGTCTCAAAACTACTGCCCAAAATTGACCTTTTAAAAACCATACAAAATAAAATTTTCAACACATTTTACCCATTTCCATACCACCAATATGATCATTCTAACACTCCTACACTATGATCAAACCTCTAACACACTTGCATGTACAAATCTAATAAACAAAACTCAAAAAAATTAAACATGCAAACCCACCACTATGTAATATAATATTATTAACATTTATTTATTCCTTCAAAATAGATCAAACAAGTATAGTTCATCAAGAAAATAAATTTTAAAAAAAATGTTAATGCATGTTGAAGAAAATCATACCAATGCGATCACAAGATCAAAACTAAGATGGGTCTTATTTTGGATTAGCTCAAATCATCCTAAATCTTGAGTTAAATTAAAAATTGGATGGATTTGGGATGGTGGTTGATGTTTCGGAAAACAAGAGAGAGAAAGAGATGGTGGGTAAAATTTTGGAAGTGAAAAATGAGTTGTGTGTGTTTGGTTTAGGTTTTTATATAGTGGGGTAGGGTGTAGTTTGCAAATATTGGATAGTTATGGACCAAAATGCAACATTTAAGTTAAAAAGCGGAAATGACTAAAAGTAAATTTTACAAATATTTACGGGACTCAGGTTTCGTAAAAATACTTTTTAAAAGTTTAAACGCACACGATAAATAATAATATAACGACTCGATACGTAATTAAATCGATATCGTCGAAAATATTAAATATCGAAACGATCGATAATAAAATATAAAATTTTTGGCATCCGTCGGTATCTCGATCACTAGTAGTCTTCGTTACTCGTCAAAATATTAAAATATAATATTTAATATCGGTTTTAACTTAAACCGTTAAACATAATAATATTTAACGTTATAAAATACTTCAAAATAATTGAAAGTAGAATTAAATTATGACCTTATTTTTACGGGTTTTACATCCTCACCACCTTAAGGGAGCGACGTCCCGGCGCTCAACTCGCCTCATACACGACTTGTTCTCTACCCGGAAGGATGAGGGCATTCTTTATAAAGAAGTCCTTACATTCCCACGTGAATCTCGAACCACGATCTCCAATGGTTCTTTTACAAAACGCAACTTGTCATCAAGTTGTATCTCACCAAAAAAAGAATAAATAAATCCTTATCCATCAGTCACCCGTCATACTCGACACATGAAAATTTTATGAATCACACGAAGCTCATTCGACGACAAGAATAGATGACAGGGTTTACGGGTAACTCGAGTTAAAAAGAATGTTGCAAATTAAAGGATATCCATCGGCCGGATAGTCATGGACACACATCAAAAAGAACTAACAAGAAAAACATTTTCCTCATCGGAGGGTCCTCACACGCAGTTCCCTACTCAAAAGATAATACAAAGACATCATCTCACTTTCGCCAATGCGCATTAAAGTCTCAATATATATCGTCGTTGAAAGTCAAAAAGATATTACATAATATGTGTTCTACATGATCGGACGTCGTCGGATGATGCCGTCTCAAGTTCTCACAACTTACGATCATTTGACTGATCACACACCATATATGTACATAAAAAAAGAAAAGGTTGAACATAAACATCGATTATAGATCTCCACCGTTAATCATCGAGAAAACCTTGAATGAACCCTTGATAATAACCACTTGATCTCCAGAGTCTTCTATGATCCTTCGATAGTAGCAAGTAAGATTACAAAAACTTCATATCCATGATAAGTTGCCATTGATAACTCGGTCCTCAATCATTCCACAAGTACACACATAAATCCTGGTGACACTTATCGTTTCTTCTTATACACTGCTTCCCGAGATTCATTTTAAACTCAGAATAAAATAGTGATCTTCCATACGAGGAACAGAACGAGATAAAAATGAACTCAATGAGCGCATAAATGGACAAGATGTGGTAAAATGATTTAAGGTTGACGATTGATGAGGGATCTTGACTCACGTAACCATCAAACATAATAAATCACAATACTAGAAAAATGAGAGCGAAGAATAAATTAAATATTAACATTAAAATAACGTTTGTCACAATTATTCGTCCCGGATTTGGTATTACCTTAAAACTCAATTGAGGTACTTTCTTGATAAAGATGATATTAAAGATAGAAGTTAAAGAACTTTATAATTTATTTTGGTTGTCTTAAGAATCTTTGAAAGAATGACATGAATTTATTAATTAAACTCATATTGATGGTTACAATTAGAAAATATAATTTCCAAATTAAATCACTATTAGGAATATAAATTAAACCGGTAATTTTATTACATTAAAAGTAAAGTATGATAAGTCACTTAGTTCAAAAGATGTAGTATAATTTCATGTTAGACATTAGTTTTAGTTATACAAAATATGATGTATAAATTTGACCTTTTACTTGTAATGGTTATTTCGATTGAAAATCATTGGAAAATGTATAAAAGTTCCATAAAAATTTTATAATACGTTGTAGAAATACATAAAGGTGTTTATTATTTCAAAATAAACATGGGATATATTCGGGTTTTGAAATGTGACAAGATAACAAACGAATACGAATGGAACTAAGGGTCAACAATTAGTACGAAATCAGCGGTACGAAAGAAAACGAAGCAAATGTCGTATGAATTCTTAAAGAGAATAATAAAATAAAGGCGTTGATGGTAAGACGATAAGAAATAATAGATTAAACAAGTTGTCAATATTGTTAGTGCGGTCGATGGTTCACCAATATCAGTTTGTTAATTTAGCGTTGGTCGATACATGATCGGAAATAAGATCCATTCAAAAATTTTAATAAAAGGAAATTCCTAATAATCACTTGTAATTAAAATAAATCAAATGAACGGTGTTAGTGTTTAAAGAGAGAAGTCAAAGCACGGTTCACAAAAGTAGATTTCAAGACAAACGAGAGTGACGGACGTCATCCCGGATATACGGAAATCACTCAAATGATAATTCATTATTCACGTGCGAAGACATTCCAAAGATCTATAAAATCGCATAAAGAACATTGGACGAGAAGGAAGGATAAAACATCGAGACTTTCAAGTCATTTATCAACTGTCAGTAATTAAACGAACGGTCAAAAGAAATCAGTTATAAGACAAAATGAAGTAACAAGTGAAAAAGCAATCGTCGAGTAAAAACGTATTCGTAAGCGCGTAATTCGTTCAAGAAAAAGTAAGAAAACATATGCGGATGCATAGAAATTGCGCTACTTGCATGAAATATAAAGGTTTTTAAAACTACTTTTCATTTTATTTATCTTTATCATAAATACAAGTAAAAAGTTGATTATTATCAAAATTTTTAAGTGGACTACTATTCAGCCTAGCATGGCTCCATCTAAATTAGACATAGGTGATCAGGCCATGTATAATTTAGGAATAGCAATGCAGTGCTCAGTTTCGTCGAAAAGAATTACGTTTCTAATGTTTATATATAAACCATGCCATTTGTAAAATGGAATTTAAAAATAGTTTATAAATTTATAGGATACAAGTAATTTGTGAGATACTTAATAAGCAACTTTTAATCTTACGAAAAGTATTTTACAAGACCAAAGTAAAAACAATTGCTGAAAATAATCGTAAAACAATATCAGATTTATTTATAAGATGACATTATGACAACGTGTAAAGTAGCCAAGGGTTTGTAAAAAGTGGCAAATAGTAGCTCGTAAAACAATCAATGAAATGGTTACAAGTTGTTAAGGTTTCAAAAGGTTATAAGGTTAGACGAAACGCCATGAGACACGCGATAAAATATCGACGAAGAAGAATGTGAAGGCAAAACTTCAAAACTCAACCCAAATCAGTGGAAGGTTAAAAGAAAACAAAAATAAAATAACATCGAATGACAAATGAGTCATATATATGAAAAGTATAAAACAATCCACATGTGTATTCTATGTAAGATACTCGACACAACATGCTTTTAAGAAAGTATATTATTCGTTTTCAAATTACCCTATTATTCCTGTAATTGCTAATCCTGTACTGTTTCTATTTTAAACATTTTCACATGCAACTAGTATTCGTTAGTTGTAAAATAACATTTGTTAAAATTTTACGATCTCAAATGAAATCAAAACAGCTTAGAAACATTTAAAACTCATGTTCTAAATTTTCTATCAGATTTAACTTTTAAATATGAGCCGATTAATTGACTCGATAAACGACATCTCCAAGACTCGGAGTCTAAAGCATTTTGATGCAAAACGACGTTTCAGACGACTTTCTAGTTTTACCCGAGACCTGAAAACCAATGTAAAATGACCAAAATACCCTTGCAAGTTCTGTGCAGGTTTGACTATTTTATTTTAAAAACGCAGGTTTTACTTTTAAGTTTTGACCTGTTTATACTACCCCCTGCAGTTTCTACATAAAATATATTTTTCGACACTTCCTAACGGCTCAATATATATATATATATATATATATATATATATATATATATATATATATATATATATATATATATATATATATATACACATGTCTTGTGGATTTTACAACAATGAAAAATAAATCTCATAATGAGCATCAAATAAAAATATAGCATAATGAATGACAGAAGATGCTTCAAGGTATTCAACACGAAATTTCGGATGCAAAACGATGAATGATGTTCATAATTTAAGTTTCAAGGTGCAAAGTAGGTAAATCTCCTTGGTGCCACGATTGTCAAAAACACAAAACATAACAAGAAAAGAATGGAACATTAAAGGGTTGCGTTCCGGGAGCAAGAAGGTTAATGAAAAACAAATGATACAATTTTATAGAAGTAAAATCGTATTCCAATCTATTGCCATAATCTAGACGATGATTTATAAAGTTACGATGACGTTACCGAGATATAAGTGAACAATGCACTTCAGAGTCGATACATATAAATGTCAACGAATTAAATCTTCGCATGTCGTGTAAAACGATAATAAAAATCAACAAAATATTATGAAAAACCATGGTATTATTCAAAACTATTTTAAGAAATGTTTCAAAATGTATGACTCACACGATAGCAGTTAGTCTATTACAAGGACACATTGAGCTACACAATGGTCTGGAGATTACTTTAAAAGATGTCCAAGCACAAATAGTCGGAAGACGATTTGGATATCTATATAGATATCTCAAAGGGTTAAGCAATAAAAGTAACGCGCGCAGATGAAGGTATGTAAGGTCATAATATAAAATTTGCAATAAAAGCAATTTAAATAATCCAAAAATAAATACAGAAAGATCTTGAAAATTCAACGTATTTATTTAAGTTAATCATTAAGAAATGATAAACTTTTATCGAAAAGTTTAACGACATAAATATATATCGATAAAAGGGATCCTAGATATAAATATATATCCGTAAATGGATCATAGTATTTATTTATAAATACTTACCAATAAGGTATACGTAATAACGTATACTAAAGTTGTAATCTCAGAAGTAGCTTGAACCTGAAGTCACGCGAAGTCCTGTGCACATGACTCTTTGAAAAATAAAAACTGACAGTTATAGTTTAGGTTTTTAAAATAAAGACCTAGTTCTCTATAACTCATGGCTCTGGTACCAATCTTTAACACCCCCAAATTTACACGCAGCGGAATACATCTTTGGGTGCTAAACAATGATACAATAACACATAATTTATAAAGAACGACTCGAAAAGAGACGTTTCAAATTTATCGTTCCTAAATCATTTATCAGAGTAGCGTAGTCCCAAGTAATCGTTACCGAAAGATAAGTTAAAACAACATATTAATTTGTTTTAAAAAGGAAACGATAAATTAATCAAAGAGTTTGAACAACATAGCAGTGCACAACTTCATTCCCCGTGACCTCCAAGCTTCCACTTCTTGATTACCTGAAATACATGTAAGTAAAACAATCAGCAAAATGTCGAGTGAAATCTATAGGTTTATGTAATCATTTTGAACACAAGCAAAGATTATAAGTTTGTGGCATGCTTAACAAGCATCAAATAATAATTTGCATCAACAATAATAATTGTATATAGCATAAGATGCAATAAGCTCATGGAACCGAGCCCTTAGACACTCCCATATCAGTCTAATAAGACGAGAGATTTATTAATTGTCGTTACCTCCAGATTATTGGTACATTGCCGTATACCTGACTTCTCAATACAATATGTCCAAACAGTGTGGAGGTCGGGCCTAAGCTTCTGTGACAAGTCCACACAAACTGAACCGGGGCGGCTTCCCCCATAGATCTATTAATTGTACTAGCGGTTAACCCATCATAGGTTAATTAACGGTCCATAATTGAGGCTTTAACAATGGCAATCACTTAATGCAATTTAAAGGCAACCACGGGTCCATTCATAGAGGGGCAAAGCATACCATAAAATCTTGTGTTCTAAGTTTATAAAACATGTATTCCCCCTCGCGGGTTTAAAATCATTTAATAACTAGTATAAAGCGAGGCTATAGACTCACCTTATCCGATAGTGGTAATGAGACGATCGCCGACGATAGATGATGCCTTTCAAACACGAGAACCGCAACCTATCAAATAAGGTGTGTTCATTAATAATAGACTCGAGAAATAAACCATACATATGAATATAAACTCGACTCATAAAATCACGACAAACACGAGAGAAAACGATACAAGTGATACTATTATACTCTCCTATATATTTATTTTATTGTTTTATGCCTTTAACAAAAATCTGCCGGAACATACCAAATGTCCAAGCCGTTTTCCCATACTTAAACATATCAAATTTTCATGATACTACTCAGAGAACTTACTTACTATATATAGAAAGTCCTCTCAAAAGCCCATTAAAAGATTTTACTTCTAAAGTTCCCTGCCCGACTCATCTTTGAATCACAAAATCCGGACAGTTTAGCGACCTTGACTTACGAAACCATTTTTACCATTATAAACAACTCCATTTGTAAAACCGCCACTTGATTCTAAAAATAGACTCAAAATACTAAACTTGGAGCCTGAGAACAGCCCTTCAATCATTTTGAAACTCATTTTATAGTCCCCGAGATTCGATCCAAATATCGACAACAATTTTTGGATTGTGTCGACACTCGTCTCCCGGTACACGAAAATCAAACTAGTGTATCTTCCACCTCGTTTGGAGTTGGAAGGCCTACTTTATATCAAATCGAAGCTAACGAAAATCTCTACGACATAATCCCATAATATCATCCTATATCCAAACTTAAGACACTCGAAAATGGTCTCAAACCTACTGCCCAAAATTGACCTTTTAAAAACCATACAAAATAAATTTTTCAACACATTTTACCCATTTCCATACCACCAATATGATCATTCTAGCACTCCTACACTATGATCAAACCTCTAACACACTTGCATGTACAAATCTAATAAATAAAATGATAGGTGTGTAAACACCCATCCTTTTACCACTTAATTACGGCTAAAACAAGACCAAAACACGTAATTAATATCATTTGTTTGGAATTATGCGTGGTTTTTGTGTTTATTGTGATTTCAGAGCTAACCGGATGAATATTAAAGAAAACATGGGATTGCACGGGTTTTATCAAGGAAAAAGACTGAAGACGAAGTCTATTGTCCAAGAGGTGCAAAAGATTTGAAGTCACTGGGCCTATTCGAAGATTTATCGAAGAAAAGGACCAAAGACGGAAGATTTTCATAAGTCGAAGAAACTCAAGTCTATTTAACGAAGGAATTAAAAGACGAGTTGGATTTAATCGACAACAAATCCTGAATCAGAATCGAAAACGTCAACTTTTCTGAAAAGACGAGAAGGCAAGAAGAAAGGGAGAAAGCCCACTCACCAACCAACCATTAGGACTATAAATAGATTTTTCTTCACACATTAGGGAGTTAGTTTTTTCATTTTCCTTTTTCCAGGCTTTGTAGTTCGTCCCATCACCAACTCCATTAGGGAGCTTGGTGATTTTCATCTTTTTCTTTTCATCTTGTAATCTTTAATCATTAACCTTGTTACTTTTTCATTAATCAATCCATTCCATCTTTCTATTCATCTTGTTCTTCATCATTTTTATTGCAAGTTTCTTAAGTTTCTTATTTGATTCAAGTTTGATTTCAAAAAGTTGTTGAATTAATGTTTTTATTGGTGGGATTTGTTCCTTATGGTATGTTAATGATTATTGGTTAGTTTGGTTAAACCTTTTTAAGTATTTGATTTGATTTTGGATTTTTGATTGAGTTCCCAGTTCGTGTCTGCTGCTACTGTTCTTCAACCCCAGGTATTCCGAATTGACTATTTTGTGTTCCTTTGTTCGGAACTTTCCAACATTCCGCATAGCAAATTTTCGTTTCCTTATTCGGAACATTTTCCGAATAAGCATTATTTTCCGCATGGCAAAACATTCCGAATAGAGCTTGATTTTCCGAATAGCAATTTTTCCGAGTAAGCTTATTTTCCGCATAGAGCAGTACTTTCCGAATAGGACGTTATTCCGAATGATGTCATTTTTCCGAATGAAGCAAATGTTCCGCATAAGCCAACTTTCCGAATGACCTGTTATTCCGCATAGGACTTTTTCCGAATAGGGTATTTTTCTGCTTTCTCGTTTAACTGTTGTTAATTACTATTCCTGGCTTTAATCTTTATTCATTTACTTCACTTATTTAGAGTAGAAAACTAAATACACTTTCTGTCACCAAGAACAATCATTCCACTTTTAACTGAGATCAATTCGAGAGGATCGCGAGATCACTTTTGAACCCACATAAAATGATTGTATCAAATGGCGCCGCTGCCGGCTCCTCTCGTTAAGATCAAAAGTTTTTTGTAGCACTTGGATTTTGGGATCCGTTCCCCGTGAACGTTACTTTTTCATAAAAATTTCAAAAACACTAAAAAATATAAAATTTTCAAAAATCCTAAAAAGTAAAAAACAAATAAAAACCAAAAATATTTTTGCTTTGTTTTTCTTTGTTCGTTCTTTTGCAGGTGTATGCGCACTCGATCCACGTCTTATCAAGAGCCCGAGCCTCTCGATAACTTAGACATGGCTGGTGTACAAAACAACAATAACATACCACCTCCGAACAACAATAATAATAACAACAACCCGCCTTTCAACAACATGAATAACAACAACAATGAGCCCCTTCCGGATAATCGCCCAATGATTGAACTGCTACAAGCTCATGTTGATGGCAACACGGATCCAATTGTTATACCACCAATTGCCGCCAACAATTTCGAGCTCAAGTCAGGCTTTATCCAGATGGTCTCCGCTCAGCCATTCTTGGGACGCACCATTGATGACCCACATGACCATATCAAGAGATTTCTACAACTCACCAACACGGTCAAGTTCAATGGGGTTCCACAGGAAGTTATAAGGTTACAACTTTTTCCCTTTTCTTTAGAGGGACAAGCCCGGCATTGGCTTGCTAAGGAACCGCCACAGAGTATTCTCTCGTGGACGGATTTGGAAACAAAGTTCATCAATTACTTTTTTCCACCCTCTCGTACTACCGCTTTGCGGAATGAGATTATAAACTTTGAACAAAAGTACGATGAGTCATTCAGTGAATCTTGGGATCGTTTTAAAGATCTTTTAAGAAAATGCCCACAACATGGTTTTACCAAAGTACATCAAATAAATACTTTTTACAATGGTTTAAGCATGAGTGACAAAGATTCACTGAATAGTGCCTCAGGGGGTAATTTATTGGCTAAGACTTCCAATGCTGCTTGGGACATCATTGAGAACAAATCTCGTGTGCAAACCAAGAGTGTTAGGACCAATGTTGCTAGTGCTAGCACTAATGACAGCGACAAGCGATTAGACAAAATCACCACGCTTCTTGAATCGCTTGTCACCCATACCGTCAGCAACAACAACAGCAACAACGCCAAAAATGCACAAGTGAACGCTGTCAGCCAACCTTGTGAGATATGCGGTGGTCCCCACTCCTATACAACTTGTACCGCCACCCAAGATTACCCTGCTGAGAATGTGAATGCGGCATATGGCACCTACCAACAACCCGCTTATCAAGCTAAACCCCAAGGTGACCGTAACTTGCTTAGCTATCGCAACAACAACTATCTTTCACCACCTGGCTTTCCTCCTGCCAACCAAAACAAACAACAAAACCTTAATCGCCCTCCTCAACAACAACAACCTCGACAACCATACATCCCACCTCACAAGCAACAACAACCGCCTCAACGAAACAACCAAGTCTACCAACAACCTGCTTACCAACCACCTGCATACAATGCTCCTCCCAACCAACCCACCGCTCTTCACCAAGAAGTGGAAACTTATATGAGGACTAACGATGCGATAGTGGGAAATCTTCAGAGAGAGGTGCTCAACCTGAAAGCCGATTTGGTAAAGCAAGGAAATGATTTGAGAGCCGATATGCGAAACACGTTGGATAGTCAGACGAATGACTTGAGGAACATGATGGCTAGTTTCTTCCAAAGTAGTCAACCCTCTTCTTCGGGTACTCTTCTGAGTAACACCGTTGCGAACCCAAGAGGGGAGATGAAAGCAATCACCACTCGAAGTGGTAAAGGTACCAAGGAACCCGAGCTTCCTATACCCCCACCCGTGGTTGTGACTAAGGAGAACGAGTCGCCTGCTCCTATTCCTCCTCCTTCTCCTTCCCCAATTTCTCCACCTCTTCTTTCTACCCCTCCTCCAACCGTGGTTGTGAGTGACCCTATTCCCCTTAAGCCTTCCTCTTCTTCCAATATACCTTATCCTTCAAGGTTGAGGAAAGAGAAGCAAAAGAGCAAGGATGATATTCAGGTTTCGAATTTCCTTAAAATGTTCAAACAACTGAATTTCAATATCTCCTTCGCTGAGGCTCTCGCTCACATGCCCAAATATTCTAAAATGTTTAAAGATCTTCTGAGCGACAAGGAAAAGCTCCTCAACATTGCCAACACCCAACTTAATGAGAACTGCTCTGCAGTGCTCTTAAGGAAATTACCAACCAAGCTTGGTGATCCGGGTCGTTTTCTTATCCCTTGCAATTTCCCGGGAGTAGAGAATTGCATGGCCCTAGCCGATCTAGGTGCCAGTATTAATCTCATGCCTCTAAGTGTTTGGAAGCAATTATCTCTCCCAGAGCTAGTCCCCACTAAAATGACTTTGGAATTGGCCAACCGTACGGTTTCTTATCCAGTGGGGATAGCCGAAGATGTTATTGTAGGAGTCGACAAATTCACCTTTCCTGCTGATTTTGTTGTCGTCGACTACGAGATGGACCCTCGTGTACCACTTATTGTTGGTCGTCCATTCCTTAGGACCGGTCGCACTCTCATTGATGTTGAAGCCGGTGAGCTTATCATGAGAGTGGGTGACGATAAAGTAGTCTTCAACATGGGAAAGTTGTCCAAACAACCTTATTCATATGAGAGTGTTAATTGTATTGACGTTCTTGATGAGGCTTGTGAAGAACACTTTAATGATGCTTGCAAAAGTATTCCTACCTCTCTTCCCACTGTTGAGACCGTGTCCTCTATTGATTCATCGTTGTCTCTATTCGGAGATAGTGATTTGTTCTGGAACAATCTTGAAGCTACCATGGGAGATGCGAATTTAGCCACTAATGATTCTCCCACCGAGGGGGATGAAGATATGAGTTTCTTTGACAATCTTCTCACCGAAGACAATCCTTCGCCTCCATCTCCCACGGTCATTGCTATCGATACTCCGACTTTGAAAACGCCTCCCGTCGAAAATCCTCCGGATTTGGAACTTAAGGAGTTGCCGCCACATCTCGAATACGTGTTCCTTGACGACAACAAGAAGTCGCCCGTCATTATTGCAAAGGATTTGAAAGATGAAGAGAAGACTCGCCTCGTTGCTGTGTTGAAGGATCATAAGAAGGCTATTGCTTGGAAAATCTCGGATATTCGTGGAATTGATCCTCACTTCTGCACACACAAAATTCTCATGGAGGACGACTTCAAGCCCACTATTCAAAGCCAACGAAGGGTGAATCCAAAAATACATGAAGTCATCAAAACAGAGGTTATCAAACTTCTTGATGCGGGTATGATTTACCCTATTTCGGATTCACCGTGGGTTAGTCCGATCCATTGTGTGCCCAAGAAGGGCGGAATAACCGTTGTTCCCAATGAACACAACGAGTTGATTCCCACTCATCTCGTTACTGGGTGGAGAGTTTGTATAGACTACCGCAAACTCAATGATGCCACGAGAAAGGATCATTTCCCTCTACCTTTCATGGACCAAATGCTTGAACGATTAGCCGGTAATGAATATTACTGCTTTTTGGATGGTTTCTCGGGTTATTTTCAAATACCCATCGATCCCCAAGATCAAGAGAAGACTACATTCACTTGTCCCTATGGCACTTTCGCTTACAAACGAATGCCTTTTGGCTTATGTAATGCGCCAGGGACGTTCCAAAGGTGTATGTTAGCTATCTTCCATGATATGGTTGAACAAACCATGGAAGTCTTCATGGATGATTTCTCGGTCTTCGGGGATTCCTTCTCTGCTTGCCTTGCCAATTTAGAACGTATGCTAAAGCGGTGTGAAGACACTCGCCTTGTTCTAAATTGGGAAAAATGCCATTTTATGGTAAAAGAAGGCGTCGTGCTTGGACATAAGATTTCGAAAGCCGGTCTTGAAGTAGACCGTGCTAAAGTCGATGTTATAGCAAAGTTGCCTCCACCTTCCACTGTGAAGGGTGTGAGAAGTTTCTTGGGTCATGCGGGCTTCTATCGTCGATTCATCAAAGATTTTTCTCAAATCGCTCGCCCGATGACCCACCTCTTGGAAAAAGATACTCCATTTATCTTCTCCAAAGAGTGCCTTGAAGCCTTTAACTCACTTAAGGATAAGCTAACTAAGGCACCCGTCTTGGTTACCCCTAATTGGGAGCTGCCTTTTGAGTTGATGTGCGATGCTAGCGATTTTGCTATTGGAGCGGTTCTTGGACAAAGAGTGAACAAACACTTCCAACCGATCCACTACGTTAGCAAGACAATGACGGGGGCACAATTGCATTATACGACAACTGAGAAAGAGCTTTTAGCGGTTGTCTATGCTTTTGAAAAATTCCGCCCCTATCTTGTCCTTTCTACCACCATTGTGTACACCGATCATTCCGCGTTGAAGTACTTGTTGACAAAGCAAGATTCCAAACCAAGACTTCTTCGCTGGGTTTTGCTGCTCCAGGAATTTAAAATCGACATCCGCGATAAAAAAGGAGCAGAAAACCTAGCCGCGGACCATCTTAGTAGACTTGAGGATCCATACCAAGGGGATCATCCGACCAAAGAAATCAATGATTCTTTTCCCTTGGAGACCTTAATGTCTATAAACTCGAAGCCAAATGAAACCCCGTGGTTTGCGGACTTTGCAAACTATTTGGCGGGTGGAATTCTCAAGGAAGGGTTGACGTCCCAGCAAAAGAAGAAGTTCTTTACCGACATCAAGACTTACTTTTGGGACGACCCTTACCTATTAAAACAATGTGCTGATCTGATAATTCGCCGATGTGTTGATGGACCGGCAGCGTCAGACATCCTTGATGCTTGCCACAAAGGACCCACCGGTGGTCACTTTGGTCCCAATTACACCGCAAAGAAAGTGTTTGATTCGGGATTTTATTGGCCCTCCATATACCGTGACGCTCACGATATGGTCAAACGATGTGATGTTTGCCAAAAGCAAGGCAAAATCACACATAAAGACGAGATGCCTCAGAATTTCATTCAAGAGTGTGAAATTTTTGATGTTTGGGGTATCGACTTTATGGGGCCATTCCCTTCATCTAAAGGAAACAAATACATCCTTGTAGCCGTTGACTACGTTTCAAAGTGGGTTGAAGCCAAAGCTTTGCCTACTAATGACGCAAGGGTGGTTTGTAACTTTTTGAAAGCTCTATTCGCTCGCTTCGGTGTGCCCCGTGCCATTATTAGTGATCGTGGGACTCATTTCTGCAATGACCAATTTGCTCGAGTCATGGCTAAGTACGGTGTAAACCATCGTCTTTCCACAGCCTACCACCCACAAACAAATGGCCAGGCCGAAATATCCAACCGAGGGCTGAAGCGAATTCTTGAAAGAACCGTGGGAGAGCATCGTGCCTCATGGGCTGATAAATTGGATGATGCTTTGTGGGCTTTCCGTACTGCTTACAAGACCCCGATCGGCTGTACGCCTTATCGTCTTGTGTACGGGAAAGCGTGCCACCTCCCCATTGAGTTGGAGCACAAGGCTTATTGGGCCTTGAAGTGGGCTAATTTTGATATCAACAAAGCCGGTGACCTACGCAAGATCCAACTCAATGAGCTAAATGAACTCCGTAATGAGGCTTATGAAAATTCTTTAATCTATAAGGAACGAACTAAGCTCATTCACGACTCCAAGATCAAAAACCGAGAGTTCCATGTTGGACACAAAGTCTTACTTTTTAACTCTCGGTTGAAAATCTTTTCGGGCAAGCTCAAATCTCGTTGGTCCGGCCCATTCACCATCGCCCAAATTTTTCCATATGGTACTCTCGAGCTCGCTCAACCTAATGGACCAAATTTTAAGGTGAATGGCCAACGAGTGAAGTTATACTTTGGTGAGGACACCTCTCAGGAGGTGATTCCATCCCTCACCACGTTCCCCATGAACTAAAATTGGGTCGAGTCAGGCTCGTGACTCGGTTATCAAAAACAAGCGCTCCTCGGGAGGCAGCCCGAGTATCTATCCCTTTAACCCCCTAAGTGTAGGGGAGGACCTATTTTGGTCATTTGTGTTTGTGTGGTGATGTGCTTACAGGGATTACTGCAATCTTGGAAATCTTTGAAGAACCGTGCTCCCGTGTTATCCGAAATCCGGTTCTATCTCTCAACTATCGTGATTCAATTTTCTTCATACTCACATTTGAAATTGATCACTTTAGTCGTCTCTTCCTTAACTTGAGTTAACCAACGTGCACAATGTCATAAGTGTAGGGGAGACTTTTCCCACATGCTTAAACATTGAGGACAATGTTTATCTTAAGTGTAGGGGGGACTTCTATCGAAGTTTTAAGTGGACTTTTCCATGAAAATGCCTTCAATTAACCGGAAAACCCTATTTTTCAACATTTTTCAAATTTTTTATTAACTTTGGCCATTTAGTCGCAATTTTAAAATTTTTATCGTTGCTTTCATATGTATATATTCCACAATAAAGTCAAAATTTTAATAAAGTGGTGTAGCTAGTTTAGAAGTCTTTGACATATTAGGCCCGTTGCGTTTATTTTGACTCAGCCCGAATAGACTTATCCAAGTTTATTCTAGCTAGTATCCTTAACCATGTAGACCTTAATTGGTTTATTAGGCTAAGTGTCCACGAGTCTCATTATTTGAGATTTTAAATTGTGGAGGACGAGAAATGATAGAGTCAATTATAAGTCGGTATTCTTGCGCAAGCTCACTTGGTGTAATTATTCGCCTATTCTCCCATCACTTGCTAATAATTTATCTGCAATAAGTAAGGTCTTACGATTTGAAAAGTTACTTAGCTTCTAGCCCAAGATCGTTTAAAAGTTGCTCGGTAATGATAAGAGTTCATAGCCAAGGCATAACTTATGAAGCGGGGCGCGAAGATTGGCGAGTCCGAAAAGGCCCTAACAAGGCATGAGGATTCAATTTTATTGCTGAAGATCCAAAGTGATGTGAAAAGCATTATTCCTAAAGTCAATATGAAGGATCAAGACTCACGACGAAAAGCAATCAACTCCCATAAAGATCATGGAGAAGTCTATCCGAAAAGACCCTAACAAGGTATGAGGATAAATAGATCCAAGTCCGAAAAGGAGGCGGATCGTTGTATCTCAAAATCCCAAATAGAGATTGAAGAAATAATCATGAAGTCGTGGTCAACAAAGTTGGAGTACCCCTCAAAAGTCCCAAGTGAAGAAAATCTATTATGATGAGAAGACCATTATCTCAAGAACGTCTCTCGAAGATATGAAGTATGAAGTACATGCCAAATATCGGCCCGAGAAAGGTCTCAAATCGTGAACCAAGTTATGCCAAGATATGAACTTTTTGATATCCCGAGAAGCAGTTTTAAGAGATTTTTTCCTTTAGCTAACTATTGATCAAATCGTCCTACTTTGCTTTCAGCCTTAATAAACTATCGAAATAAGTCCAAAAATGCATCTTCATGATCATTCTAAGACAAAAATAAAATATAAGAGATACAATTAGGAATAAGGGAGTTTAAGCATTTAATTAAGCCATGTGTGTAAGTGTTTGATTTACTAACTTATAATAACAATGATCTCGTTTTAAGCTTAGTTTGGGGAACGTGAAACTTGAGGGTGATAAATCTTCGCAACACCAAAGCCCTAATGTAAGTCCTGGATTTCTTTACAAGTTATTTTCATCTTTTGTTTGTTTTAAAGTTTTAAGTTCTCTTAGTATTTTAATTATTGTTTAGTAGGATTTAAATAAGGCCAAGGTTGATTAATTATGAGAAAAATGTAAAATTGCTTTATCACTAAGCATTGCATGAGGGCATGGCAATGGTTAAGTGTAGGGGATTTGATAGGTGTGTAAACACCCATCCTTTTACCACTTAATTACGGCTAAAACAAGACCAAAACACGTAATTAATATCATTTGTTTGGAATTATGCGTGGTTTTTGTGTTTATTGTGATTTCAGAGCTAACCGGATGAATATTAAAGAAAACATGGGATTGCACGGGTTTTATCAAGGAAAAAGACTGAAGACGAAGTCTATTGTCCAAGAGGTGCAAAAGATTTGAAGTCACTGGGCCTATTCGAAGATTTATCGAAGAAAAGGACCAAAGACGGAAGATTTTCATAAGTCGAAGAAACTCAAGTCTATTTAACGAAGGAATTAAAAGACGAGTTGGATTTAATCGACAACAAATCCCGAATCAGAATCGAAAACGTCAACTTTTCTGAAAAGACGAGAAGGCAAGAAGAAAGGGAGAAAGCCCACTCACCAACCAACCATTAGGACTATAAATAGATTTTTCTTCACACATTAGGGAGTTAGTTTTTTCATTTTCCTTTTTCCAGGCTTTGTAGTTCGTCCCATCACCAACTCCATTAGGGAGCTTGGTGATTTTCATCTTTTTCTTTTCATCTTGTAATCTTTAATCATTAACCTTGTTACTTTTTCATTAATCAATCCATTCCATCTTTCTATTCATCTTGTTCTTCATCATTTTTATTGCAAGTTTCTTAAGTTTCTTATTTGATTCAAGTTTGATTTCAAAAAGTTGTTGAATTAATGTTTTTATTGGTGGGATTTGTTCCTTATGGTATGTTAATGATTATTGGTTAGTTTGGTTAAACCTTTTTAAGTATTTGATTTGATTTTGGATTTTTGATTGAGTTCCCAGTTCGTGTCTGCTGCTACTGTTCTTCAACCCCAGGTATTCCGAATTGACTATTTTGTGTTCCTTTGTTCGGAACTTTTATAACTTTCCGCATAGCCGATTGTTGTTTTCCTATTCGGAATTTTTCAGATATTCCGAATAGGGTGTTTTCATTTCTGTTACTCGGAATATTTCAATATTCCGCATAGCCATTTCTTTGTTCCCTTATTCGGAACTTTCCAACATTCCGCATAGCCATTTCTTTGTTCCCTTATTCGGAACTTTCCAACATTCCGCATAGCCATTTCTTTGTTCCCTTATTCGGAACTTTCCAATATTCCGCATAGCAAATTTTCGTTTCCTTATTCGGAACATTTTCCGAATAAGCATTATTTTCCGCATGGCAAAACATTCCGAATAGAGCTTGATTTTCCGAATAGCAATTTTTCCGAGTAAGCTTATTTTCCGCATAGAGCAGTACTTTCCGAATAGGACGTTATTCCGAATGATGTCATTTTTCCGAATGAAGCAAATGTTCCGCATAAGCCAACTTTCCGAATGACCTGTTATTCCGCATAGGACTTTTTCCGAATAGGGTATTTTTCTGCTTTCTCGTTTAACTGTTGTTAATTACTATTCCTGGCTTTAATCTTTATTCATTTACTTCACTTATTTAGAGTAGAAAACTAAATACACTTTCTGTCACCAAGAACAATCATTCCACTTTTAACTGAGATCAATTCGAGAGGATCGCGAGATCACTTTTGAACCCACATAAAATGATTGTATCATAAAACTCAAAAAAATTAAACATGCAAACCCACCACTATGTAATATAATATTATTAACACTTATTTATTCCTTCAAAATAGATCAAACAAGTATAGTTCATCAAGGAAATAAATTTTGAAAAAAAATGCTAATGCATGTTGAAGAAAATCATACCAATGCGATCACAAGATCAAAACTAAGATGGGTCTTATTTTGGATTAGCTCAAATCATCCTAAATCTTGAGTTAAATTAAAAATTGGATGGATTTGGGATGGTGGTTGATGTTTTGGCAAACAAGAGAGAGAAAGAGATGGTGGGTGAAATTTTGGAAGTGAAAAATGAGTTGTGTGTGTTTGGTTTAGGTTTTTATATAGTGGGGTAGGGTGTAGTTTGCAAATATTGGATAGTTATGGACCAAAATGCAACATTTAAGTTAAAAAGCGGAAATGACTAAAAGTAAATTTTACAAATATTTACGTGACTCGGGTTTCGTAAAAATATTTTTTAAAAGTTTAAACGCACGAAAAATAATAATATAACGACTCGATACGTAATTAAATCGATATCTTCGAAAATATTAAATATCGAAACGATCGATAATAAAATATAAAATTTTTGGCATCCGTCGGTATCGCGATCACTAGTAGTCCTCGTTACTCGTCAAAATATTAAAATATAATATTTAATATCGGTTTCAACTTAAACCGTTAAACATAATAATATTTAACGTTATAAAATACTTCAAAATAATTGAAAGTAGAATTAAATTATGACCTTATTTTTACGGGTTTTACAATGAACATCATTGGATATGAGTATATCCAGCTAATTGGAAAAGGATGGGCAAGTGAGAGATTTAAATAAAACTTTAGGAGTTACACTGAGGGCATGAGTGATTGATTTAGAGGGAGTTAGGAAACTCGTTAGCGATGGCCGAGTTTTCATATAATGATAGTTATCATACTAGAAGTCGATGAAGGACATTTGCGGCACTATATGGAAGGATAGGGTGAGATGTCCTCATGGTGGAATAAAATTGGTGAAAGATACCACTAATGTAGTAATGGTGATTGTGGAAATGATGAGAGGAACAAGCGATGCTATGTTAAAAGGAGGAAACCACTAGGGTTTAGTGACAAAATTATGTAGGAAGTTTCACCCATAGTAACGGGTGGTATATTTTGGTAAAAAGGGAAAAGTTGATGTCGAGTTTTGTAGGTCCATTTATGATCTTTGGAAAGATCGGACCATAAGGTACACACTAAAACTATGTCAATTAACGTTTGATTTACGTATATGTAACCTAATATGATGGATTAGTTTTGAGATTCATAATTTTTATTAGGGTTTGTTAAGTACCTGTAATTAGTGAGGTAATTAATGGGTTTTATCATTCGAAATAGTTTTTAGGTTTTAATCAGGGTTATGTATGATTAATTAGGGTTTAATCATGCTTAAAATCGTTTTTAAAAACTGGGCAGAATTGTAGGCTTATTGTTTTGATCATATCTAGAGATATAAGAACATTCATTAATCGAACCAAGTATCCCTGAAAAGGTATTTGAGTTGTCTTTTGAATGCAAGAAACGAGGAATTAATTGGAGTCAGGGAAGTGGGTCAAAAATAGGTTACAACAGTAGGAGGTCAAAACAGTTTTCAAATCAGTCTGGTTTAAATTAATGTTTTAAGATGTTTAGGGTACTTAGGAGTATAATTGGACCTTTTAATAAACATGATATCTAGATTATATGTTAAATAAAAGATATGGAGGAGGGATAAACAAATGGGTTAGGGTAAGACCCTCTGATCATAACAAACTTTTCATATGTTTAAAATCAGTAAATTCTGGATAGGTAAAAGTGTGTATATATATATATATATATATATGGAGGCCTTAACAGTAGCTTTCAGATTGAGGCAAAATGTGAAAGTTAGCTAACACATGTAAGGGAATAGGGTTTCTTTTACATGGCATGTTATTTTGGTTAAGGGGGTGTTCGACCCATAGTTTGAAGTATGAAAAACGGGACTGTTTTGGGTTAAATGTTAACGGGGCGAGTTATGAACTAAAATAAGTTAAGGGCTTTATAGAGGGATGTAATGAGATGCATATGGCATATAAATGTATTTAAGTGGTAGGATAAGGTTATATATCCATCATATATTGGTGAGCCATTTTGGTATGTGGTTCATGTCTTGATTGTATACGTTTGTGTATTTAGATTTTTGCTAGAGCGCGGATTTTTGGAAAAGCTTGTTCAGGTAAGTTTCATAGTCCCATATCTTTTTATGATTTGAATTCCAGATGGAATGGAAGAGACACTCTATGGTTTTGTAACTAATGCTGTGAATGTTTTTATGGTTTGTGATGGACTTGTGTGTGCACTTATGTGAATAACTGCTATGTGATTCTTGATTGTGTTTATGATTTGGATCGGGGGACACGTACCGTCTCAGTTATTGTGGTTTGACTTGGTACCAAGGGGATGTTGACAAGGCGGGGCCTTGGGATTGGTTCATAGGTGTATGGGCGCCTATGGGACCATGGTTATTGGTAAGGCTTGGAGCCTTGGAATTGTGGTTATTGGTAAGGGTTGGAGCCTTGGATTTGTGGTGATTGGTTAATCTTGAATGCTAGTTGTTAATACATAATTGTAGCACATTGTCCATATGTTCTTTTGTTAATGGTTGTTATTCACAGCTTATAATTGATTTGGAGTTGGAGTCTAAACCTATGACTCTCACCAACTTTATGTTGACGTGTTTTAGTGTCTCTTTCAGGTGAGAATGTGGTTATGCGTGAGAATAGGAGTGGCTAGCTGGAAGGCGTAGGATTGCATTGGAGGAACCCCCTTTCCTCTTAGTCTTTACTTATGTTTGAATAAGTGATACTTTGTAGACACCTATATGTTTGTATTTGTTAATTGTATGTCTTTGGTAAGAGGTAGATCTGTTACCTACTTACCCAGACGCCTTCATTATTTGTAATATCTTCATGACATTGTGTCACCATTTATGATATTTCCATTTCATTTAGTTATCTCTATAGACAAGCTATTGTTGTGATGATATCCATACGTCGCGCCCCATATTCCGCCATGGTGAGGGTGTGACATAAGATCCTTCACATCACCTTTTACCCTTGTGCCTAGCGCATCCACACTAGCCACGAACTGATCCTTTCCCTGATCAAAGGCTTTCATTGACTCTTCATTTGAAGCCCTGAGCAGGGAGAGTTGCGCGCGCTCATCTGCGGGAGTGGCAGCTAAGTCATCTCTCTCTTCAGTAAGAGAGAATGAGATCGGCATCCTAACGTCCTCTCTCGGCCTTTTGGTCAATCTTTGTCTGCATCTCCCCAAGGGAAAGAGTCTTCTCCTGAATAATTTGACCAAGTATCTCTTCCACAGATTAGACTTGGACGGAGAGCTCTAAGAACCTCTTCTTGATGCGTGACATTAGTGTCACGTTCTGCGACGAGATGTAACTTACATTGTCCGCAAGAACTGCATCATTCATCCCATTTAGCACAGCATCTCAGCTAGGGGTCACGATGTTGTCCAGGAAGTTGGAACAGTCAAAAGCACCAGTCAACTCCGAAGACACGGGAAACTCCAGTTTGGAGCAAACACGGGGTCTTGGGGGAACGCACTTCCCCCCGCTGTTGAAGTCTCCTTTGGAGGGGAAAACGCGACATCATCCTTCATAGACAAATCTTCCTGGTCATCACTGTTACAAGGAAATGAGAGATCAGAGGAATAAAAAGGAGGCATAAGTACGGTAATACTAAAACAAAGACAAATATTTTACCTAAATTTGATGGTAGCAGGGGGAGTTCGTGGGGGGGTCCTTGTAGTGTCCTCCTCAATATTTTCTTCAGCCAGGTGCGCATGGGAGGTTTTCTCCTGTTTCTTCTACGCCCCTGTTGACAAGGGCTCACCCCCCCGTGCGAGTGGACTTACGAGAAGCAGTTGGAGAGCTTCTCCTCCTCTTACGCAACAAAGTAGAGTTCGCCTCCTCCTCCTTAAATTGTTGAGCGACAAACTCAGCATCCTCAATAAAATTGACCGAGGATAGCGAGGAGCTAAGGAACGGTGGTGGTTTCTCTTGTGGTGGTTGTTGTTTTTGCTGTGCTGGTTGTCGGGGTAGTTCCTCTGCGCCGATATCTTCTTGTTCTTGCGCCGCGGAATCCTCTCCAACTTCCATGGTGTTCTGGTGCGCACATTCTTGCAGCGACTTTTCATTTTCCTTCTAGGGGCGAACATAGACTATCAAATCCTAGGTGAAGGCACCAAGAACAAGGTCGAGCACATCCATTGCTGCGCAACAAAAAAAACAGACAAGCAAGAGAACAAATTTTTAGTTTTCAGATAAAGATGGTACTTACAGGTTGATATGAAGACCGCGGGAAGAACCACTAACCCTGGCCACTTTGGGTACGGAAGACAGGTATTTGATGAACGCCATAGATAACTACGCGACTCAGACCAGAGCTCCGTGTCCTCGGTATTGTACGAGTTGGGGCCAGGTGTTGGGTCCTTCCTCACCGTTCCAGGGGTTAAAAAGGAAAAATGAAAGGGAAATGCGGCTTCGTCAATCTAGAAAAACTTATCATTCCAATCCCTTAAAGAATCTAATTTCCATCATAGCACTGTATTTCGTTTTTTCACTTAGCGAATGAAACCCAACCATTGGCGAGTTGCCGTTGTTAGAATACACGAAACAAATCTACGGTTGGGTCTATATCTAAAGTACGACAATTAATTTTAAAATTCGAAATTTTGGCCGCCCCAATACAATGCAATTGAGAAACATGGATCTCGTAATGCATTAACACGCTGATAAGGAAGCGCGACATGGGTATATGCTGATTCGCGTGGTCAAAATAACCGGGTGTATAATCCTATTTTCCCCCTGGAGCCTACTTGATATTATGCCGGGGGTTGGGAACTTCTGGGTGTAAATAATTAGGAATATAGTATTCCGTCGTGAACTGGTCAAGTTCATTTATGGTGAGGGTCGAAGTAATTTCATCAAGTTGTTTAACCATGATTAGGCGGATAAGATATAGTGGCAGTAAGGATTACCTTTGAACAACATTAAAGTTTTAGGAGACGTTAATGGAGTTTAGAAGTTTTAGAAGTGATAAAATAGTCAATAGGCGTCATCAATAGTATATACATTGCCCTCCTAATTTACTGTTAAAAACTTGGATTTGAGCCACGTGTTACCCACTTGCTAAATCAAACGGTGGAAGATGAAGGGGTAAATATGACGCGACAGACGGTCTTCCCTGGTTTCGAGGAGGTTAGGTAAAAGGGGGATGAATGTCTTCTTGGCGGGAGTATATGAATTCTTCTTGGATACTGATATGGCGCTTGTGCACATATTCTTGTTTGAACACTTGGAAGGTTGTAGTCTAGTAGCCGCGGTAAGAACCTGCAACCACTAGACTACCCGTATCCATCAGGAATGGGTTAATACATATGCGATGCGCGCAACCTAGGAGGCCCAATAAGTCGCTGTCGCACATACGGTTTATTACTTAACTGTGTCCTCGTCGCACTGCGACAAGATCATACGAGAATATAATCTATCTTATGATTATATTCTCCTAAGGAAAGAGGAAATACACTTACCTCGGTTATGCGATAAAGATCAATCTATTATGAGTCATTATCCCTTCCTTAGGCCGCAAGAATAGGGAGCCCAGCTAGGACTCTCTCGAGTATAAAAGGAACCCCCATGGTTCCACAAAGGTACGATACACATAATACCCTAAACCTTAACATACTCAAATCGATTACTTACTCTCACACTGGAGTCTAATCGTGGATCACAAACCCACGCTAAGCCTAACTGTGTCTGTTTTAGTGCGCAGGGTTCTTAAACAAGTTTCACTTGGTGCAAGAGCCGGAGTCTACAAGACACCGAATTAATCCTAATTCGTGTCAAGTTCGGTCCATCCAACTTTTGTATCAACAAGAACAGATGATTCATACTATTAATAATGTCATTCGTACTCTACTTTTCCAAGCCCACCTTCCCCCGTCCTTTTGGGTCGAGGAATTACATATGGCCGCCTACCTACTTAGCCTCCTTCCTTCTACCGCTATCCAAAATGAGATCCCCAGCACTTGGCTATTTCATAAAGAGCCAGATTATTCTCGGTTCCGTGTCTTTGGTTGTTTATGCTACCCCTACCTTGACTCGCCCCACAAATTGGCACCTCGAGCTACACCTTGTATATTTTTGGGATATCCCGCATATCACCGCGGTTACCGTCGCCTCAACCTTTCCACTAAAAAATTATATTATCCCGTCATGTAACTTTTGACGAACACCAATTTCCATATAAAAATATTTCTAATACTACCCAACCATCATAAGAGTTTCTCAACAAATCACCATTAACTCGCACTCTTATTTATTATACCTCCACTATTTCTGACCATTCGTCCTAACATAAAGAATCATTCAATTGCTATACACTAGCATCCGTGGACACTACATCTTCAGCGATGACTTTATCGTAAACTTACTCTCCAAGGTTCATTACTATCTAGATCTAGCACTCTTAATTCTCGTTTCAAAACTAGGCTTAAAACACAAATATACTTTAAACTCTCCATCTCTCTCTTGCATGGTGTTGTAGCAGCAGTAAGGAAGAGCAAGAGGGGAGTATGTAATGCTATTCTAGTCTTGTTTAGAAGAAAGAAGTCTTTAGTCCATCACATAAGGATCTTGGATTCATTTTCACTCGTTTAACCCACGTTATCGCATGCTATGATCTCGTAAGTCCTAACCTTATTCAGTAGACTATTATTATAGCCCTTAGACACCTATCATCTGGTCCTAAATTTTTCTTAACTCAACTCATGCTAGAACACGTTTATAGATTCTCACATAAAATCATAAATCGAGTGTCTCGGGTGACTTTTGTGCCTTTATATCTTTTGATTTCGCAACAATCTATGCTGATTTTTGGATATGTTAACAACACCCAAGATACTCTATAAATACATAATATCAGCCTCTAAGTCATGGTCTAGCTCCTCTAAAAGTCACGTTCAAAACTGCCCCAAAAATGACTGCACATGTTCATTCGCGACTATGGCTGTGGACACCCTTTCTCAGCATCACAACTCCAAATTCTGAAACACGACCACCATGTTTCTTTTGATCTATTATATAACCATATAAGACGCTACAACAACCCAAAATATCGGGTCTTAAATCATTTTTTAAGTGATTCATTCGTTAACCTCATATATGTCCACATAAAGACGTATGCTGATTTTCAGCATGGAACACGACCACCATGTTTCTTTATATCTGTTATATAAACATATAAGAGGCTACAAAAACCCAAAATATCAGGTCTTAAATTGTTTTCTATGTCATTCACACGTTAACCTCAAATCTGTCCATAGAAAGACGTATGCTTATTTTCAGCATGGACACCGTTTCTCACCATCACAACTCAAAATTCTGAAACACGGCCACCATGTTTCTTTGGATCTGTTATATAACCATATAAGAGGTTACAAGCACCCGAAATTCAGGTCTCAAATCGATTTCTAAGTCATTCAAATGATAGCCTCAAATTTGTCTCAAAAACTGGCTGCATAAAGCTTATTTTCAACATGGTTGTGGACACTTTTTCACACCATCAAAACTCAAGATTTCTGAAAGTAACTGTGAAAACCACGGTTTTGAGGTTCGTCACTTAGTTTTATTTTGTCCATATTTCGTGGAATTACGTGTCTTTATGTGTTTATGAGTTATGTGGTGTGAATAAACTCTGGTTTGGACATCGTTTTCGAGTACGGGGTACCATGTGAGTGAAACGATGTGTGATGTTTTCATGTTCATGAGCTCACATAGTAGTGACTATGAAATAATGGTGTTATTTAGTGGTTTTATGTATGCGTATATGTATTACAGAAAATCGTATTTTTACGATTTAGGGTTGTGCATTTAGGGGGCTCGGATGAGCTATTTAGTCACCAGAATAATTTACGGGATGGTTTTAAGTCATTTAGGACTTAATTATATAGTTTAGTTCATATTCTAAGAGTTTTTATAAAACTGTATATTTTTACGTCATTTACGGTATACGCGTAAATTTGACTAGTTTTACGGTTTTGAGGTTTTGGAGGTTTTTGGAGCTGAAATAAATTAAGGTAAATTAAGGTAATATTATTAATACATTATTTCATAATAAAAAGAAATTAAAAATAAAAAAATAATAAAGGGGGTCGGTTTGCACGACGCAAGGAAGAAAGAAAAAAGAGGAAGTTGTTAAAAGCCCAGATTGAGCCCAATTGTGAAAGTCTTTTTGTTAAATACTTTAAAAACCAATCATAATATCAAAAGATCAGTTTTTTTTCTCTCCTCCACCCTTTTTGGGCGAAATATTATGAGCCCTAATTTAGGGATTTATCAAAAATAATTTTCTTGAAAATTTGAGGTAAAAATCTTGATTTAATTCTTATAGTTTTTATGTTTTATATCATTAAGGCTTCAAGTATTATCTAATAAATTTATATGATGGATTAGGGTTCTTAATAGATCTGTAATTAGGGGTTTTATAACAATTAACATGATTAGGATAATGATTGGTGATAATTAGTAATGTTAATTAGGGTTTAATCATGTTTAAATTCGTTTTTAAAAAACTGGGCAGAATTTGTGGTCCATTATTTTGATCATATCTAGAGTTATACAAACTTTTAATTTTCGAATCTTATGTACCTGGCAAGGTAATTGAATTATCTTTCAAATTCAAGAAACGAGAACTAAATTGGAGGTTGGGAAGTGTGTCAAAAACAGGTTACATCAGTCGGGTGTCAAAACAGTTTTTGGATCAGCATGTTTTCATTTTATGTTTTGAATTGTTTGGGGTACTTAGGTTTTTAATTGGAGCTTTAAATGAACATGATACTTTGATTATATATTAAATAAAATATCTAGAGAAGGGATAAGCAAGTGGGATAGGGTAAGACCCTCTGATCATAACAAACTTTTCATATGTTCAAAATCAGTAAATTCTGGGTAGGTAAAAGAATATATATATATATATATATATATATATATATATATATATATATATATATATATATATATATATATATATATATATATATATATATATATATATATATATATATATATATATATATATATATATATATATATATATATATATATATATATATATATATATATATATATATATATATATATATATATATATATATATATATATATATATATATATATATATATATATATATATATATATATATATATATATATATATATATATATATATATATATATATATATATATATATATATATATATATATATATATATATATATATATATATATATATATATATATATATATATATATATATATATATATATATATATGGAGGCCTTAGCAGTAGCTTTAAGGTTTCGGCCAAAGGGGAGATTTAGCTAACACATGTAAGGGCATAGGGTTTCTTTTACAGGGCATGTTATTTTTGTTAAGGGGTGTTCAACCAATAGTTTGAAGTATGAAAAACGGGACTGTTTTGGGTTAAATGTTAACGGGATGAGTTATGAACTAAACTAAGTTAAGGGCTTTATATAGGGGTGTAATGAGATTCATATGGCATATAAATGGGGTTAAGTTGTAAGAGAAGGTTAGATATCCATCATAGATTGATCAGCCATTTTGGTATGTGGTTCATGTCTTGATTGTATACGTTGGTGTGTTTAGATTTGTGCTAGAGCGTGGGTACTTGGGGAAGCTTGTTCAGGTGAGTTTCATAGTCCAATTTCTTTTTATGATTTGATTTCCAGATGGGATGGAAGAGACACTCTATGGTTTTGTAACTAATGATGTGAATGTTTTTATGGTTTGTGATGGACTTGTGTGTACACTTATGTGATTAACTGCTATGTGATTCTTGATTGTGTTTATGATTTGGATCGGGGGACACGTACCGTCTCAGTTATTATGGTTTGACTTGGTACCAAGGGGATGTTGACAAGGCGGGGCCTTGGGATTGGTTCATAGGTGTATGGGCGCCTATGGGACCATGGTTATTGGTAAGGCTTAGAGCCTTGGAATTGTGGTTATTATTAAGGCTTGGAGCCTTGGATTTGTGGCGATTGGTTAATCTTGAATGTTAGTTGTTAATACATAATTGTAGCACAATGTCCATATGTTCTTTTGTTAATGGTTGTTATTCACAACTTATAACTGATTTGGCGTTGGAGTCTAAACCTATGACTCTCACCACTTTATGTTGACGTGTTTTAGTGTCTCTTTCATGTGAGAATGTGGTTAAGCGTGAGAATAAGAGTGGCTAGCTGGAAGGCTTAGGATTGCATTTGGAGGAACCCCCTTTTCCTCTTAGTCTTTATTTATGTTTGAATAAGTGATACTTTGTAGACACCTATATGTTTGTTTTTTGTTAATTGTATTTCTTTGGTAAGAGGATACTTACCTAGACGCCTGCATTTTTGAGATATCTTCATGACATTGTGTCACCATTTATGATATTTCCATTTCATTTAGTTATCTCTATAGACACGCTATTGTTGTGATGATATCCATACGTCGCGCCCCATATTCCTCCATGGTGGTGTGTGACAGAATGTTATCAGAGACAATGGTTATAGAGAATTAGGTTGCCTAGACTAGTCTATAGCTTAAGGATCCCTGCATATAGGCGTCATAGGATTACGTGTGGTCTTGATTGTATTTTCCTAAATTTTATTTTTTTATGAATTTTGACTAGTATGAGTTGAACTGTATTTTCCCATACTTAGTTACCTGTTAATTTCTTTTTTGCTTTTGATATATAAATTACATTCACAATAGTAAGTTATTTGGTGTGCCTAATGTATAGTATTTTTCTTTTGATGTTTAAGTCATGTTCCCTATGAATCATGTGGTGATTCAAGTTACTAGGAGTAGGTGGATAGGAAGGATTTTAAGTTGTTTCCACTCTTATGGGCGACATGACTTATAACTGATTATGTTGTTGTGTTGGAGTTTGTCTATGCTGTTTTAGCTAGACTATGGATTTATGTATTCCAAGAGTTTGATTATATTATTTTAATAGATGGACTTTTGGACCTTATTATTTATGTAGTTATGAGCTTATGTGAGTAGATGGATTTATGTTTTATATGTTGTATTGATTCTTATAAGTGTCATTATAGGAGGGAGTGCATTGAGGAAAGGGTAATTGTATAAGTATGATGGCCAACATAGTTATACAAGTACCACAACTTCAATGGGTTCTCAAGTATGATTGCATGAAAGAGGGTTAGTACATGCTTGTATATGATGAGATGTGGATTTTTGGGTATATGTATAATATATGGGTTTATGTAACGGCTATCTACCATATGGCTATTTCTTAGTGTGTTATATGTTTTAGGTTATACTAATGTTGTGTGATTATGGGGTCACATGATATGGACTGGTTTTAGTGATGGGTTTTGTGCCTTGTTGTAAGACGGTGATTACTCGTATGAAAAAACGAGTATATGACGCGATTGATTGATCTGACATGTATGGTAACGAGTATGTTTTAGGTGATTTAATTGGTATATATATGTGGATATATATATACTTGTAAGTGTTCAGTTATGATATATGGTCGTTCAATAGTTATTATAACATGACCTTACCGTGTGTTTGCTCATGTTTTATGGTGCTGGAGTTTGATGGAGTTCCAACGACGTTTTGAGTCTTTTGATGTGTGTATACATTTGGGTATGTATTTTAATTAATGAGAACTACTAAATTTTCTTGCAAATAAGTCTGGCTAATTATAGGAAAACGATTTTGAAAATAATTTGTAAGTGTATGGTATGATATCGTGACTTATATATCTCTTATTTAAGTTTGTGGTAGTAAGTTATAAAAAAAATTTGTCTTGAAAATAATTGGATTAGTTTTCTAGGTAACATGTGATAATACATTTTAAATGGTGAAGAAATATTACAATGATTTTCTTAAGTGGAGTTAAAATTTTAGAAGTATTTAACTAGACGGAAAGAGTAAAAAAGGAGATTTTATTATAGTAATAATAATAATAACACCACACCTTGTAAACTTTTAATAGTTTAGTTATAACCAGCCTAAATGGATTATATAAAATAATAATAATAATAATAATAATAATAATAATAATATAGATTAAAATGAAAGAAAAAAAATTATATTTTATAAACATGTATTAGTTTCATAATAACAAGCGAAATAAGTTTAATATGAGTAAACAAGATAATGGTTAGAATAAGATTATAGTACACCAACTAGTTGATATCCTTGATATAATAATGAAGATAAAAGATGAGTTTATGGTTAAAAATGAGTATGATTGATTTTAGTAGTTTTGAAGTTCGGTTCTTATGAGAAGTAACTAATTGGGACAAAAGTTTAACATTTTCTAAGATATCGAAATTTGGTAATACTAATCGTGACGAGTCTAATTTTTCATTGTTGGCACACTCCATTGATATTTCGGATTACATTTTTTTGTTTTCAGTTGTTTTCACTAGGGTTCGTTTTACCCTATATTTTATTTTGGGACACGATTGTTTGGAATTCTTTTGGTACACGTCATGATTTAGTTATGCGGTTATGGAAACGTTAGGATGAGAGGATAGAGTTGGGTAGTATTACTTATGGTTAGATATTAGAATGGAGAGATGTGTTTTGGTTTAAAGGTTGTGTTGAAGAAATGATTAAGATTTACGGAGTTTTGAAACTTAGATTGGTTACGGGAATAAGGGAGTAAGTAAAGTTAGTTGACTGGTCCTGGGAACGAGATGTCATGCTATGAGAAGTTGGTTGAAGTACCATTAGGAGATTGATGAAAATACTAGTGGATGTGAGGGTAGAGTAGAAAGTTTCTACTAATGGAAAGATTGGGCAAATAACACGCAAGGAAATTGGTATAGTTATGGAGGCAAGGTAGTAGTAGAGACGTGAAGAAAAACATGGATGTGAAAGAATGATTGGTAAGAAGCTGATTAATGGTGAAGTACAACAAGTAAGGAAGAGTGAGCCATTGAGGGGTTTAAGTACCTATAGAAATATTGTGGTAGATGTGTTGAAGTTAGAAGCTACTGCGTAGTGTGAAGTTCCTTGGTTACATCATGGAGACGAGAAGGAGTGCGTGAAGAGCTACATCGTGAAGCAAGGAGGTAAAAGGACTACGTGCCGGCTGCAAGAGATTTTGAAGGAGTCACAGAAGTTGAAAGGACTGGAAAGATGACAAGCACTATGATGGGAATCTCCGTATGTTTCGTGACGAAGAAGGACATATCGAGTACAGGAGTGGAGTTACAAAGAGCTAAACCAATAGATCGTGATGGAGTGACTACATAACATGGGAAATTTAGAACTCGTGGAAGTAACAAGGGGAGTCGAGTAACTACACAAAGATAGAGTTTCGTGGCAATCAATATTGAGGGATGAGTAGTGAAGCTAAGCTGAATAAGTTCGTGGATAAGTGATTAGAGGGTCAGTCTAGTGAAAGTGCTTATGAAGGATCTTTGGAAGAGACAGTTATGCATTATCCAATGCACTAACGATTTCATAGAGTTGATTAATTGAGTGTGAAATTTTGGTTGGACATGGTAGTGAAGGAATTAGGGAGAACCTTCGAAGGATAGAAACAAGTATCCCTAGAAGTTGATGATTGAAGTACCACATGATAGGTGCAATGTCAAAAAGAGAGTTATGAGACCTATGTAAGAATTTATAATATAGCTTAGTTTAGACAATGAAAACTAATATTGTGATACCCTAGAATCGAGGTCACTAACATTACCCTAAATTACGCTTATTTTTGAAATTCTTTTAATAAATTTTAATTGCTATATATTTTAGTATTTTGGTTGAAACCGATGTTCGAGGTTATAATTTTGACGATTGACGATTTAAGAAGGACGATGACGAATACGATCCCGATGGATGCCCAAATTTCTATAATTATTGTCGTTTTATCGATATTGAAATTTTTCGAGAATTTTACTTACGGTTCGTGTTAAGTCGAGTCGGGTGAGTTTTATTGCTTTCCGGGTACATTTAAAGTGTCCTAAATGTATTTTGGAGTGTTTGGGATGATTCCCGACTCCCGTAAATTTTTCCAAAATGTCAAATGAGCCAATCCCGTAAAGTTTTGGAGTCGTTTTTGCTTAAGGCCAAAAGAATGCTCATACTGCACCACAAGTCCCTAGAATTTTTACAAGATGGAAAACAAAACACACACAACACAAAATACTTCAAAAAAATTTCCACTCTCTCCCTCTTTTCTCCTTTAGGCCGACGGCCACCCTCACCCACCATAAACCACCCATAAATTTTTTTTACTTGGTTTTGATTAAAACTAAGGTTAGACCACCTCTAATTAAATCATTTCCAATCTTTCAATGTAATTTAATCCAACATGCATTCATAATTTTTTTTCAAGAATCAAATGAATTTTTCAAAATCATTTTTGATGTTAATTGGGTAAATGCATGTTTAATTCATGTGTAATGGGTGTGTAATCACTTAACAAACCCACCAAAAATTAATTTGGTTGTGGTGTTTTGATCACCCAAACCCCACGGCTAAGGTGGGGTGTTTGGGGGATCATGGTGGTTGATGTTTTGATCATGGGTTTGTGTTTATTTTGTGTTTTTAGATGTTTTAAATAGGTATAGCTTATCGCATGTTTGATTTAGTGATTGTGTTTTGATTTGGGTATGAACCTTAGGTAGTTTAGCACTGAGTTGGATGATTGGGTATGCTTAGGAGTGTTTAGGTTGAGGTCTAATGTTGGTAAATGGGTTTGAAAACGAGCATTGGTATGATTTTGGTATAGGTAATTTTAGGCAGAAAGTTTGAGGTGTTTTCGTAAAAATTATTTTGTAAACAGGTCTTGTGATTAGGATAGAGTTGTAGAGCATCTTCTTAGCTTCAATTTGGTATAAGATGGAGCTTACGACTCCTAACGAGTCAAAAGTTACGACGTTTTGAAATTCGTGTACCGGGAGATGAAAAGCGTCATAATCCGAAATTATGCTTGGTTTTAGGTCAAATCCCGGGGACTATAAGTTTAGTTTGGTAAATGGTAAAAGGTTGAATTTTGGTCTCAAACCTGCATATTTGAGTCTATTATAAGACTTAGGTGTCAAATGGGTCGATGGAGTATTTTAAACGGGTCAAATGTGTCTGATTTGGTCAAAGTACAATTTCAGTCCGAAAACGTAGTTTTGGAAAAAGTGTTGAGTAACGGGTCGTAGAAGTGAAAACTTTGTTGGGATTAAATATGTGATTTCTACAGGTCTTAAAGTATTTTTGAGAATTTTCTCAAATTTTATAAAAAGGGTTAAGTATAGTAAAACAGTCCGTACTTTTGGTAAGTATCGGCGAAAATGAGTAAAAATGAATAACGTTAATAATAAGGACAAATGGTATAAAACGAGTAACACTTGTTTGTTTTGTTTTGGCGTGAGTTGTAATTGTCACAAGTGACTAATATGTATGTATTTTATACAGTACCATAAGGGTTATAAAATGAGATTACTCATTACGCGTTATTTGGTTTGATAGGTGTTGATTTACCCGGGCATCCGTATCGTCGTCAGTGACCGTCACTCGAACTATCGACTACTTGTTATATAAGGTGTGAACTTATAGCCTCGCTTATTATTATTTCAAACTGTTTTACCCGCGAGGGAAATGCATGCTAGTTTTCAAAATGAACATATGTCATGAATGATTGTTGGACCCGAATGTTGCCTTTGAAATTGTGTTGAGTACCTAGTTGCAAAAGGCCCTAAATTCATGAACTATTAACTATTGTTTAGTCCTAGCGTGGATTAGAAATAGCCGCTTATACAATGTGATAGTACTATGGGGTTGACTACCCTATCCGAGACGAGGGCTAGTGATGAGACTGCTTTTATACATGGTCTCATCGTCCAAATCGGGCTTAAATTGCATAAAATATCATTAAATATACCAAATATATGCTCGTGTTTGTTACTTGTGTATTTTTAGGTATGGATATTGAGGAAATGGCAAAAGATCACAAGAATCAATCAAAAACGAACACGGGAAACGAAGTCGCACAATGAACCGGGCCCAAGTTTGGAATTTTGCAAAATGACCCTTGAAGAATTGAAGATTGGCAACTTTAGTCCCTCATCTTTGAAGAGCTTGTCACAATTGACCCTCCAAATGTCAATTGTACAAGTATGGTCCTTGATGTTTGAAGATATTACAAGAAAAGTCCCTGAAATTTGAAGTTTGTACAAGTTAAGCCCTTGGAAAAAGTTTTTAAAACCTTTTGTGCCAAATTTGACAACTTACCAAAAGTTGTCATGTGTAAAACAAGAGCTGATGGATTTAATTACAAAGTGGAAAGAAGTGAATAGCGTGGGGACTGTGTCTGCCAAACTACCAAACCCTTACAACCAGTCACCACTTGCCACCTCATCACAACCCACCCAATAACCCATATCCTACCCAAACCCGTACCCACCAATCCACACCCGGTTTATTTATTAATCCCAGTCAAAGGTCAAACCTACTTAACCCCATTTTTCCTACCATAACACGATTTTAAAATCCCTTTTAACCCAAAACAGATTAAAAACCCCTTTTAATCCCCATAAACCCTAAATCCCACCCAGATTAAATCAACCTCATCACAAAGGGTTTTTAGCTGATTAGGTGCAGATCTTTGATTAAACACTTTCCCACCAAAACCCACCTTCCACCTCACCACAAAACAAACTCACATGTCTTGTGGGACCCTCCCCTGCTACATCCTTTTCACCCAAAACCCAAAAACCCGACAAATTAAACGTGTGGGATTGCTCTACTTGGCCTCCAAGGAGTGTTGGACGACTCAGATCAACAAAGCAAGCTGGCATCTTCACATGACACCAACAAGACTCACAAGATGCGATTTTTGACCAAAATTTCAGTCAAATTCCAAGGGCATGTTAGGAATTTCAAGAACTAGGGTTTAGTTATTCTAGAATAGTCTTTTCATTGTATAAATAGAGACGACCTGTGTCTCTATTCTTTGTTCCAGTTTTTAGCAATCACATTGTAACTCCTTTTTTATATATTGATAAAGTTTGGTATTTTTGATATAAATTGTAATTCCTTTTATTAATTATAAAAAGTTGTGTGTGTTTGGATTGCTAACACTGAGTTCCAATTTAAAAAGAGTGTGTTTGAAGTTGAATTTTCAAAATTAATTTTAAAAGACTTGAAGTTTTTAGAAATTTTTGGACTTTGGGAAGTGAAAGTGGACCAAATTCTTTGAGTTTCTGAGATTGAGAGAGTTTTTAAAACGTGTTTTTAAAGGTTTGAAAGTTTGTGGAAAAAGATTTTAAGAAAGAAAATGAAAACAGGATAAAGATTATTGCTTGCTTTGTTGTTTTTTTTCATTTTCTCTTAAACAGGTTTGATTGTTGTTGATTAAGTTCAGCATAGGCCCGGGCCTATTGGAGAAGGCTAATCAGCCTTAGTTGAGCCTGGATGTGGGCTCAACAAGGTACTCCCTTGTGTTAATTTTTCCATTTTCAGAAAAGTTAGGTTTGTAGTGATTCATGAGATTTTTATGCAAAGGTGTTGATTGTTGTTAAGATTGTTGGTTATTGCTCAATCTGTTGTAGGATGCAATGTTAGAGTGATTTTGATTCAAGTTAGTTAAGATTTCAATAGGTTTAGTTAGTTAAAATTTAGTTTCAAGTTTTAAAGGAGTGTTTGGATCAGTGTATTAGCTAAGTGATTAGTAGGGTTTTTGGATTTAAAACCTGTTAGAAATATTTGGTAGGGGTCTAAAAGGTTGTAAGCTAAGTTGATTGTCAGTTTGGAGCTAGTTTGAACAAGTGTGCAAGTAAAAAGTGAAAAGTTAGCTAAAAATCTGCCAAGTCATTTTTCTGCTCAGTTTTGATGAAATTTGTTCTTGCATCTTGAAATCCGTTAGAAGTTAGGTTGTTATAGGAGTGTAGATGGTTTGTTTGACATTTGGTGTATGTGTATGCAAAATTTGGGCATTTGAAAATCAGTTTTGAGCAAGTAAATAGCAACAAATACCACCAGACCTTGTATTTTTACATCAGCAACTTGATCTTGACCAAGGTGTGCATTTTTGTGCTTGGATTGTGTTGTATTTGCTTATACTTGTGTTTTCTTGACTCCCTATACTCCAAAGAGTATAGGGGTGCCTGTTTGTTCCAAAGAATCACCACCAACAAGCAGATCCAAGCTCCTCTTGGATCATTATTCACTTGTGAAGAAAACATCATTTGCTTGTGTTCATAGAAGAGAACTGGACACGTTTTTTTTTATTCATTTAGCTTAATCTTGGTCATATTAGATTGAGCTTGTGTTTTTTGAGCTTATTAAAGGTTTCTGATTAAGTTTTAGAAGAAAAAAAAAGAAAAAAATTGCAAAAAGGTGCACCCTGCCTGGACTCGAACACGCGACCCCTCGTTGGGGGAGTAAACGTGTTAACCAGTGATCTAGATGCCCTTTTTACGTTAAGGTTTCATTTCAAAGTTTACTTAAGGCCTTTTTCACTTTAGCTTATATTAATAAGCCGTAGCCTTTTGGCTTATTTGTGGCTTATTGGATAAGTGTTTTTGGCTTATTTCATTTTTCCTAGGATAGTATTAGGTTTTAGGATTTTTCTGTTTAAAAACATTATTTTTCTCTTTATTTAACTAATTATTAGGATTATTTTTAGATTAAATTTTAGAAAGTCTATTAAAAATAGTAAACAGTAATTTAAAAATAAAAAAAATAGTTTTTAGGTTTTAATTTATATTTTTGAGGTTTACATTCAAAAAAGTTTTCAAAAACTTTAATTTTTAATTTTATTTGATTTTAGGTTTTTTATTAAACTTTAAAAATTAATATAAAATTAATTAAAAGGTTTTAGGAGCTTTAATTTGCATTTTCTTCTTAGTTAGAATATTTAGAATTTTTGAGAATTTTTTAATTTATTTAAGAACTTTTTATTTTTTGGATTATTTTAATATTATTTTATTAAGAAAAATTCAAAGTTTTATTTTTAACTTTTTTTCATTTTTCCTAGGTTATAGACATTAAATTAGGAACTTTTTCACTTTCCAAATATTTTTTAGGCTTTTCATTTATTTTCTAGATTTAATTTAAGATTTAATAGATTTTAATAGTTTTTAGGAGTTTAAAAATAGTTTAATTTGGTTTTAAAATTTTTAAAAATAGTTTTTAGCTTAATTAGGTCATTTTTGAGGTTTACAAACTATTAAATCTTGTTTAGGGCTTTTTAATATTTAAAAGTGATTTTTAGGGCTTTAATTAGCATTAAAAAATCATTATTTAATTAATTAAAAGGTTTTAGCAAGTTTGGATTTTTTGTAAACTCTTAGAATTTTATTGGGGATTTTTAGTAATTTTTAGGAATTTTTAGGTTAAAATTTTAATTTTTGTCGTTTTTACGTTTCTACGTCTTAACTTTCTAGTAGTGTTTTTGTTAATTTTTTTATTTTTTCGTCTTCGTCATTTTCTCTTCTCCCTTCTTCTTATTAATAATCAAAAACATTAATCAATCATTCATTACACAACACACTTGCCTCCTTGGGAAACGAACTTGTTTGGTCATTAGTGCTCGGTTTTCCTAAATCGACACTTAACGCTTACCACTATTTTACCTCCTTTTCCTAAAGGTGTGTAAAAACAACTACATCATTTTGGCGCCGCTGCCGGGGAGGCGTGTTGTGTTTTGATTGAACCATTGTTGTGTTTTATATTAGCCATAATAGTAATTGTATTAATAGCACTCTATTAATACGTATTATCGTTTTTTTGGTTTTTGTGTGAATATTATTACTATATTGTATACGTAGAACAATAAATACACAAGTACTCCAAATACGAGAGCAATCACAACCTTGATTCGGGATTTCATCACTCGATCATTGTATTCGAATCTCAAACCAAAGAAAAAAGGCAAAAATAGATAAATACTTTCGTGAAGCTTAATCTTGATAATACAAACTATAAGGTGGGTATAAGGCGGTTGTATTTCACGACCTAAAGGAAAAAGGCTCTTAAGTGCTTCGCGCCGCCTCGTTTCCTCCGCTTGCTTGTGCGTATTTGATTTTGAGAGTGAATCGAGGGTTTTGCCGCCCAAAGTATTATTACATATCATATATATTTTCTTGGTTTCATATTGATTAAACCCTCTTGAACGATTTGGTGTTCCACCATCGTTCTAAAGTCATCGAAGGCGTTCACTCCACGTGATCGTTTTCATTCCTTAAGGCCTTTTTAATCAAGAGATTTGATTGAGGAGGAGATTTGTGGACTTATTGTGTACTTAATACATTTCACCAATTTCCAAAAAAAGTTAATACAATCAAAAACCACAAAAAAAATTAAAAAACACAAAATACCAAAAAGAATCTTCTTTGCTCGTCTCCTCGTTGTACGTGACGTTTATGCTCACTCGTAATCAAGCAAAACGTGCACGTAGACGAAAGAACAAAAATCCTACTAAGACTCATTCTAGTGAGGAGTCTCTAAGTGAGGAACCTATTGTAGAACAAAAAGCTATCATGGCTAATCGTACTATGATGGAGTTGCTTCAAGCACCCACAGAGGGTTTTGGAGAGGCCATTGTGATTCCCGCCATCCTTGCGGAGAACTTTGAGATCAAGACGGGTTTAATGTCTATGCTTCAAGCAAACAAGTTTCGCGGTCACGAAAAAGACAACCCACATTATCACATTAGGCAATTTAATCGTCTCACCGCGACAAGAAAGTTTAAGGATGTACCACACGATGCCATTAAGATGATGTTGTTTCCTTACTCGTTAGATGGACCCGCCAAGATTTGTCTTGAGAAAGAACCGCCAAATTCAATTTTAACATGGGCCGATCTCGTGTCTAAATTTGTGAATCAATTTTTTCCACCATCTAAGACAACACATTTGAAAAACGAGATTTCACGTTTTACACAAAGACCTAATGAAAGTTTTTCAATGGCTTGGGAAAGGTTTAAAGAAATGTTACATGAATGTCCACACCATGATTTTTCCGAATTGCATCAAATTGACACTTTTTATAATGGGCTTAATGATCATGAACGAGATTATTTAAATGCCGCCGCGGGTGGTAATTTTTTGTGCAAAACGACCAATGAGGCTTTGAAAATCATAGAAAATAGGTCTAAGGTCTATAGCCCTCGTAACACACCGAGTGTTGCCAATTTGGGCTCGTCATCATCTCGTTCCATTAATGCCTTGCAAGATGAAGCAAATAAGGAGAATCGATTTTTCGATAGGTTTTCGACTCTTATGTCTCATTGGAAGGCCCAAGAAGCTTCCAATTCCGCTTCAGTTAAAGCGATTGCTAAGAGTTGTATTTCGTGTGGTGGAGCTCATGATTTTTCCGAGTGCATTACCGCGGATGGTAACACTTCGAATGCTTTTGTAGCTACGGGAACTTATAACCAAATCGGTCAAGGTTCCCGCCAAAATCAAGCTCCACAAAATCAAAATGCTAATAACTATCGAAACAATCAAAGTGGTGGTTACCAAGGAAATCAACGTAACTATAACAAGGGTAATTATCAAAGTGGAAATGGGCAAATTTCAAACCAAAACCAAAACCGTGATTTTCAAACATCGACTCAAGGTTTTCAAAACGATCACACCAAAAATCTGCAAGGAGAATTTTTGAATTATGCAAAGGCTAATGATGCTAAGTTTGATAATATGCAACGTGAGATGGTTAACTTAAGGTCCGAGTTGAAAAACGAGCTTAAAAACGAACTTGCTAATGAACTTAAAACTCATGCTAATAAAATGGAAGGAAATGTCACACGACTCCAACAAAATCAACAAAAAATGGAGCAAGGACAACATGAGATTAAGCAAGAGTTGTTAAAAGCGGATGCTAGGCAATCTAAGTTTGAAGACCGTATGGCTAAAATGTTTGAAGCTATCATGTGTAAGCCCTCTTCTTCGGGTGGTCTTCCTAGTGATACCATCGTAAACCCGAAAGGAGAATTGAAGGTTATTACTACTCGTAGTGGTAAAACTTTCAAAGAACCCATTTCTCGTCCAAGTACTTCTATGGAGAAGGAAAAAGAGAAAGAAGCCGAGGTTGTGGTCGAAAAGGAGCACATTACAATCCCACGAAGTACCGCTCAAACCACACCTACGGTTGAACCCACACCAATCATGGAACCCGAGATTCCAAGGCCTATGCCTATGCCTACTTTGCCCCAACCCACACCACCTTTACCCTACCCATCAAGACGAAACAAGGAAAAGGCACAAGAACGAAATAATTATCAATTTGAACTCTTTATGAAAATGTTTCGTGACTTGCATTTCAATATAAGTTTTGCCGACGCCTTAGTCATGATGCCTCGATTTGCCGCAAACTTCAAAAGTATGTTGAATAACAAAGAGAAATTGCAAAAATCATCTAGTTGTTCTTCGGTTTTTCTAAGCCGCATACCTCAAAAAGTCGGTGATCCTGGAAAGTTTTTAATCCCATGTGCTATCCAAGACATGGAAGAATGCTACGCCTTGGCCGATCTTGGTGCTAGTATTAATTTGATTCCTCTTGAGATTTTAAATCGCTCAATCTTCCAAATCTCACTCCTTCAAGAATGTCAATCGAAATGGCCGATCATTCTATGATTCTAGCTTGTGGAGTTGCCGAGGACGTCTTTGTGAAAGTTGGGAAATTCTATTATCCCGTGGACTTCATTGTTGTTGATATTCCCATCGATCCTAAAGTTCCGTTAATTTTAGGTCGATCTTTTTGGGATACCTCGAGAGCACTTATCGATGTGCATGCAAGAAAAATCACTCTTCGTTTCAATGAGGAAGAACTCGTCATTAATGCAACCCAAAACTCCACTCTTTCTCATGTGTATTCTATCACATCTTTGTACAATGTCAATCCCATCAAAAACATTTGCAAAAAGATTTCAAATAGAGTTTTAGGAGTTGTTGATAAAAATGAAGTTTCGTCCCCTCCGCCGGTGGAGGTTAAGAGTGTTAAGCCTATGATTCCAATCTCGAGTGATTCTTCGGATGATGAATACGTTGATCCCGATGGGGAGGTTTTCCTTGTTGACAAACGTTTTGAAAACTTGCCACCACCTAAAGCAAAAAGATTTCAAAATGTGAGAATTTTTAGTGTGACTAACATTGTTTTAGATACACAAAATATTTTTGACATAATTAAATCGGGTTTTCACAAGGAGAGTGTAAAAGATGAAAAAGGGAAAGATTTTAAATTTAATTTAAAAGATTTTTCTACAATTCTAACTCCGTCATCACCGTGTTTATTGAGTACTACAAGCTCGTCTTCTCCTTTTGACGATGCTTTGTGTGGACTTAGTGTGGGGGAAGCCCCTTATGTTCCCTCCCCTTTCTCCACCGAGGACGAGATATTTGATCCTGGAATTGCTTATATAGGGAAATCTCGGTCTTCCACCGATGCAATAAATGGAAAATCTTTTCATTTGATTGGTGCGAGTCTACCTCGAGTAGCTCATGTTTTTAGAGACTTACCCATTGTCCCACCCTTCTATTTCTTCTCTCCTATTTTCTTCTACCCCATTGGGGTTTGTGTTGAAGAAGCGTTGTTTCGTCTTTCATCCGAAAACGAAGACGCTATCTTTGACCCCGGTATACGTTTATCGGGTTTTTAAAGTACTCCACGTACTTTTGGGCCTTGTTTATCATGTAAGCCCCACCAAAAATTGACCATACCATGATTATCCCTAAATGATCACATTTATGGGGATTCGAGTCGAGCTTTTGACTCGGTTATCAAAAACAAGGTGCCTCGTGGGGGAGACCCATGCTTATCCATGTACATATTATTGCTTTCTAATTAGTTTAATGTGAGGGGATTTGTGCCCTTCCAACCTTTGTTCCGTGGTTGTTTGTGCATTGTGGTTTTTAGATCATGATCTTCACGATTGGATCCTCTCGTGTTCGTTTCATGGGAGCACTCGATCGTTTGCTTTGGAGGCCTTTCCCAATATCCATATGATATATCCTTTTATGTTCTAACCTTAGGTTATTAGCACAATTCATAAACGGCTATTAATTTATTGGTTACACCCTTTCCATGCTAGATTAGGCATTCGACTACGTCTCTAGTATGGGGGTGTTTGTACCCCTAGACTCGAAACATTGAGGACAATGTTTAACTTTAGTATGGGGGGTGAATAGATACTTGCCTTGCCAAACCTTCACGCTTTCCAAAGTTTATCGTTTTGTTTATCGTTTCGTTGCAAAATAAGGCTAAAAATTGCCAAATTTTAAAATTTTTCTCATATTTTATGAGTGTTTGAAGACACGAATGTAGATTTTCCGATGGCGAGAATAAGAGTAATTTTTGACTCGACCGTGCGTGTTGAGCACTTAGCTTTGATTCCTTAACTTCACATTAGGCTAAGTCTCTTAAATGAGGACGAGAAATGATAGAGTTAATTATAAGTTACTATGCTAAACGTAGAGTACTCGTATTCTTTCAAAAACTCATGTGTTCTCGTTATTTGCTTATTCTCCCTTCGCTTGTAAATATTTTTTGCTTAATAAATATTGACTTAGCGGTTTAGTTTTGATTGTTGGGTTTCTAGTCTTTTCTAGTAGCTTCCGTGTAATTAAATTGGGAAGACATTAAGGTATCGCCAGCGTCACGGTTTTGAAGTATTGGCACCTGAATAATCGAAAGCTTCACATAATAATAAGATTTCAAGTGCTCACCCAAATCTAGCAAAAAATTTGAAGCCCCACAAGGCCTAAAATCTATGCAAAATTGAAAGTGAATCAAGCCTTAATCTTCAAAGCTTTAAAGATCCAAAATTTGCTTTAGCGTGAGGATATACGTCTTTGGCTAATAAAACCACCGATGAGGCGGATAATAAAAGGCAAGGCAAGACCGAAGTCATAATAAAAGCTTCATGACGAAGTTGAATAAAAGATGGAGGTAAACCAAAGATAATAAGGCCCTTCCGTTAGGGGGCGTATAAAAGTCTTGGTAATAAGTCTCATGTTCAAAACCGTTATAAAACCGTTTTTATCGATTCTTCTTGTCAACTTAATTTTTTAACATCGTTGTCTATTAGGAGGGGTTATTGATTTGATGGTCTTAGTTACACCGTTAGGACTCTATTTTTAGACCTAAATCTCTATTATCGCATAAGTCAATGATGTATCCTCGTGATCATTAAGACATATAAAATATAAGAGATACAACTTAGGAATAATGGGAGAATAAGTACGTGATTAGGGCATATGAGTAGTGTTAGCATTACTAACTTATAATGACAATGATCTCGTTGCACGCTTGGCATGGAATTAAGGTGAAAATCGAGGACGATGAAATTATTTCTAACGAAGCATTCACGTGTTCTTATTCTATGAACCTAAACGTCCCATTTTGCGATGAAAATCATACATTATGTCTAAAACACAAGTAGTAGTAATAGTAGTAGTATTAGCTAGTTATCATTTCAATAAAAGTGAATAAATTGAATTTTGGAGATGCTACGATACTTTATTCTAGCATTGCGTGAGGGAACGGCAATGGTTTAGTATGGGGGAGTGATGAGACTGCTTTTATACATGGTCTCATCGTCCAAATCGGGCTTAAATTGCATAAAATATCATTAAATATACCAAATATATGCTCGTGTTTGTTACTTGTGTATTTTTAGGTACGGATATTGAGGAAATGGCAAAAGATCACAAGAATCAATCAAAAACGAACACGGGAAACGAAGTCGCACAATGAACCGGGCCCAAGTTTGGAATTTTGCAAAATGACCCTTGAAGAATTGAAGATTGGCAACTTTAGTCCCTCATCTTTGAAGAACTTGTCACAATTGACCCTCCAAATGTCAATTGTACAAGTATGGTCCTTGATGTTTGAAGATATTACAAGAAAAGTCCCTGAAATTTGAAGTTTGTACAAGGTAAGCCCTTGGAAAAAGTTTTTAAAACCTTTTGTGCCAAATTTGACAACTTACCAAAAGTTGTCATGTGTAAAACAAGAGCTGATGGATTTAATTACAAAGTGGAAAGAAGTGAATAGCCTGGGGACTGTGTCTGCCAAACTACCAAACCCTTACAACCAGTCACCACTTGCCACCTCATCACAACCCACCCAATAACCCATATCCTACCCAAACCCGTACCCACCAATCCACACCCGGTTTATTTATTAATCCCCGTCAAAGGTCAAACCTACTTAACCCCATTTTTCCCACCATAACACGATTTTAAAATCCCTTTTAACCCAAAACAGATTAAAAACCCCTTTTAATGCCCATAAACCCTAAATCCCACCCAGATTAAATCAACCTCATCACAAAGGGTTTTTAGCTGATTAGGTGCAGATCTTTGATTAAACACTTTCCCACCAAAACCCACCTTCCACCTCACCACAAAACAAACTCACATGTCTTGTGGGACCCTCCCTTGCTACATCCTTTTCACCCAAAACCCAAAAACCCGACAAATTAAACGTGTGGGATTGCTCTACTTGGCCTCCAAGGAGTGTTGGACGACTCAGATCAACAAAGCAAGCTGGCATCTTCACATGACACCAACAAGACTCACAAGATGCGATTTTTGACCAAAATTTCAGTCAAATTCCAAGGGCATGTTAGGAATTTCAAGAACTAGGGTTTAGTTATTCTAGAATAGTCTTTTCATTGTATAAATAAAGACGACCTGTGTCTCTATTCTTTGTTCCAGTTTTTAGCAATCACATTGTAACTCCTTTTTTATATATTTATAAAGTTTGGTATTTTTGATATAAATTGTAATTCCTTTTATTAATTATAAAAAGTTGGTGTGTGTTTGGATTGCTAACACTGAGTTCCAATTTAAAAAGAGTGTGTTTGAAGTTGAATTTTCAAAATTAATTTTAAAAGACTTGAAGTTTTTAGAAATTTTTGGACTTTGGGAAGTGAAAGTGGACCAAATTCTTTGAGTTTCTGAGATTGAGAGAGTTTTTAAAACGTGTTTTTAAAGGTTTGAAAGTTTGTGGAAAAAGATTTTAAGAAAGAAAATGAAAACAGGATAAAGATTATTGCTTGCTTTGTTGTTTTTTTTTCATTTTCTCTTAAACAGGTTTGATTGTTGTTGATTAAGTTCAGCATAGGCCCGGGCCTATTGGAGAAGGCTAATCAGCCTTAGTTGAGCCTGGATGTGGGCTCAACAAGGTACTCCCTTGTGTTAATTTTTCCATTTTCAGAAAAGTTAGGTTTGTAGTGATTCATGAGATTTTTGTGCAAAGGTGTTGATTGTTGTTAAGATTGTTGGTTATTGCTCAATCTGTTGTAGGATGCAATGTTAGAGTGATTTTGATTCAAGTTAGTTAAGATTTCAATAGGTTTAGTTAGTTAAAATTTAGTTTCAAGTTTTAAAGGAGTGTTTGGATCAGTGTATTAGCTAAGTGATTAGTAGGGTTTTTGGATTTAAAACCTGTTAGAAATATTTGGTAGGGGTCTAAAAGGTTGTAAGCTAAGTTGATTGTCAGTTTGGAGCTAGTTTGAACAAGTGTGCAAGTAAAAAGTGAAAAAGTTAGCTAAAAATCTGCCAAGTCATTTTTCTGCTCAGTTTTGATGAAATTTGTTCTTGCATCTTGAAATCCGTTAGAAGTTAGGTTGTTATAGGAGTGTAGATTGTTTGTTTGACATTTGGTGTATGTGTATGCAAAATTTGGGCATTTGAAAATCAGTTTTGAGCAAGTAAATAGCAACAAATACCACCAGACCTTGTATTTTTACATCAGCAACTTGATCTTGACCAAGGTGTGCATTTTTGTGCTTGGATTGTGTTGTATTTGCTTATACTTGTGTTTTCTTGACTCCCTATACTCCAAAGAGTATAGGGGTGCCTGTTTGTTCCAAAGAATCACCACCAACAAGCAGATCCAAGCTCCTCTTGGATCATTATTCACTTGTGAAGAAAACATCATTTGCTTGTGTTCATAGAAGAGAACTGGTCACGTTTTTTTAATTCATTTAGCTTAATCTTGGTCATATTAGATTGAGCTTGTGTTTTTTGAGCTTATTAAAGGTTTCTGATTAAGTTTTAGAAGAAAAAAAAAAGAAAAAAATTGCAAAAAGGTGCACCCTTCCTGGACTCGAACACGCGACCCCTCGTTGGGGGAGTAAACGTGTTAACCAGTGATCTAGATGCCCTTTTTACGTTAAGGTTTCATTTCAAAGTTTACTTAAGGCCTTTTTCACTTTAGCTTATATTAATAAGCCGTAGCCTTTTGGCTTATTTGTGGCTTATTGGATAAGTGTTTTTGGCTTATTTCATTTTTCCTAGGATAGTATTAGGTTTTAGGATTTTTCTGTTTAAAAACATTATTTTTCTCTTTATTTAATTAATTATTAGGATTATTTTTAGATTAAATTTTAGAAAGTCTATTAAAAATAGTAAACAGTAATTTAAAAATCCAAAAAAATAGTTTTTAGGTTTTAATTTATATTTTTGAGGTTTACATTCAAAAAAGTTTTCAAAAACTTTAATTTTTAATTTTATTTGATTTTAGGTTTTTTATTAAACTTTAAAAATTAATATAAAATTAATTAAAAGGTTTTAGGAGCTTTAATTTTCATTTTTTTCTTAGTTAGAATATTTAGAATTTTTGAGAATATTTTAATTTATTTAAGAACTTTTTATTTTTTGGATTATTTTAATATTATTTTATTAAGAAAAATTCAAAGTTTTATTTTTAACTTTTTTTCATTTTTCCTAGGTTATAGACATTAAATTAGGAACTTTTTCACTTTCCAAATATTTTTTAGGCTTTTCATTTATTTTCTAGATTTAATTTAAGATTTAATAGATTTTAATAGTTTTTAGGAGTTTAAAAATAGTTTAATTTGGTTTTAAAATTTTTAAAAATAGTTTTTAGCTTAATTAGGTCATTTTTGAGGTTTACAAACTATTAAATCTTGTTTGGGGCTTTTTAATATTTAAAAGTGATTTTTAGGGCTTTAATTAGCATTAAAAAGTCATTATTTAATTAATTAAAAGGTTTTAGCAAGTTTGGATTTTTTGTAAACTCTTAGAATTTTATTGGGGATTTTTATTAATTTTTAGGAATTTTTAGGTTAAAATTTTAATTTTTGTCGTTTTTACGTTTCTACGTCTTAACTTTCTAGTAGTGTTTTTGTTAATTTTTTTATTTTTTCGTCTTCGTCATTTTCTTTTCTCCCTTCTTCTTATTAATAATCAAAAACATTAATCAATCATTCATTACACAACGCACTTGCCTCCTTGGGAAACGAACTTGTTTGGTCATTAGTGCTCGGTTTTCCTAAATCGACACTTAACGCTTACCACTATTTTACCTCCTTTTCCTAAAGGTGTGTAAAAACAACTACATCAGCTAGTACGTTGATACCCCCTGCGGACGGATAATTTGTGATAAGAGATAAGGTATAATTGCAACTGATGCCTTAGTAGGGGCACTGGTTTCATCTGAATCACGCCGGTAATTATTACGCGGGTGATTGAGTTAACGGTTTAGTGTCATGAGCTTAAACACAATTGTCAGTATCTTGAATATAGATTGTTTGATCGACAAGTCTATGAATGATCGTGAATGGTTTTTATTTCACATATGTTCAAAATGAGTTGTAAAACCTATGAATTCCACTCAACGTTTTCGTTGACCAAATTTAGCATGTGTTTCAGGTAACCGCTGAAGTGTAGCATGGAGCATGTATTGGATGGATGTTGTGTGTATGGCTTGGAGTCTGCTTGTTTTTCCACCCAGTATTTCTTAAACATTTTTAACTTTGATGTCATGTTGTTGTAAAAACTGTAACTTTTGGGGTTGAGATTCATGGGGACCAAAAACGCAAAACTCTGTTGTATCATTTGGGGTTGGAAAACCGTAGACATGTAACTTTTCAACAATTTTTAATTTAAGTTTAAATTTGACGTCTCTTTGGAGTCGTTCGATATATCTTGTGTGCAATGATAACTGCCTAGCACCCAAATGTTGTAGTTCCGCTGCGCATAGCATTTGGTGAGGTGTTAGAGATTGGTAATCAGAGCCATGAGTTATAGAGAACTAGGTCGTTTTGAAAATTCCTAAACTATAACTTTTGGTGTCGTAAGAAATTGTCCAAGCGCACACAACTATCCTGCATGGCTACGGTAAGGTTTATTTTTGTATTCATGGCATTTGACGTATACTTTTGAGTTGAAGTATATATGTGGGTATTTATTACGTAGATATGGAAATTACTATATGCAAACGTTGAAATTATACGTGGAATACCCGATACCGTAATTCTTGTATTAATCATGCATGAGCATCATATTATCGCATTTTGGGCATGTGTACCACCTTTGCATTGCATTTGCATGCATGTATTTATAAATATTGTATAGTTATCTTACGTACCCTCCAAAATCCTCTGTTATTGCAGGAATGGCCGAGGTACCGCCTAATGGTAATGGAGACGATTATGTCGTAGGTCACGAAGGGGGACCGTTTCCTCCGAACCCGCCGGATAATGACAATGGATGGATCGTTCTAGAAGAAGCGGTAGAGCCGGGAAATGACTGTGACAAAAGTGACGTGGACAACTTCAGTATCAGTAGTGATGGTAGTGAGGATTCTGAGGAAGAGCCCGAGGAACCGGTGGATGATGGAATTCCTGAGAATGCTGTCGGTCAGACCGAACCTGATTTATTTCAATCTCCAAATTCGCCAAAGGGTTATGAAGTGCCTCCGACCGATCGATATGAGCAGCAACCCTTTCTTCGCCCGATGGACAATTGTAAGGACTACCTGAAGACAGTGCCAGGGTTTGTTCGAGTAAGTAATGGGAGTGGTGCAGAATCCAGCAATTCATCTAAATCACAATCTATTCATGAGAATATCGCGAGGGTCTACTTTCCGAGACCAAGACACTACTGGGATCCCGAGGGTCGTTTGAGGAGGATGGATAGGTTGATGTATGAGCGGTTTATGGTGGAGACCAGGGTAATTAAGAGGTTTGATAAGAATGAGAGGGAACACCAAAGATTATTGGCAAGAACTTCAAGGATTGAGTATGATGGAAATGCAAACAAGAGTGATATTAACAGTCTAAGATCGATGATCGCGAACTTGACCGCCAGTCTTGATCGAGTTAGGGAAGATCAAGCGAGATTGTCTAGGATGCAGAGTTGGGAGCATCGAGTGAGAGCGTCCTTGCCCCCAGATTGGAGATTTGTGGACGACTTGGAAATGGAAGCTAATGACTTCATGATCCAGCCACCTGCTAGAGGTGCTTGTATCACTGTGGGAAATCATGTAGCGGTTGAGTGTGGGTCTACGTCAGGGACGAGGAAGGCGACTGAATGTGGGCCGAATGACAAAGGAAAGAGGAAGATGGATGAAGTGGACGAGGAAGATAGCGACGAGGAACCCGAGGAAGATGATGATGAACCGCCATCCAAGAGGCCGTGTGGATCACCACATGCCTAGTTGCTTGTCTTGTATTTTATCTTTGATCGTTGTAATAGAACTGTTTTAGACTTTTGTATGATGGCATTGTGACGAAAAACTTGAGGACTTAAGTTTTATGGTGAATGGTTGTAGTGGCAATACTTGTCACAATTTTGGTTGATTATCAATACAATCCATGTTTACCTTTCATGATCTGTGATATGTCTTAAATTTGATCTTTTGTGATGTGAATTGATGAATATTAGTAACTTTGTAGTGATGTGTCGTTGTATTTATATTATGTCTTGAAAGAGAAATCCATCTTAATCTTGATGTGTATACTTACATTGTTTTTCTATTTTCCCTTTCTTTGCAGAGAGGTGTATTTGATAACGCACCATGCCTCCAAAACTAACCGCCGACCGTGTGAACACGATGATTCAGGAAGCCATTGTGAATGCGCCAGAAGCAGATCGAGCAGGGAGGAACCCAGACCAGGGCAGAAATGTGGGGAGACAGCAAGCCCCAAGAGAGTGTACTTACTCTAGTTTCATAAAATGTGGTCCCACGCAATTTCGTGGAACTGGTGGAGCTCTAGAACTCAGGAGATGGTTAGAAAAGGTCGAAAGTACTTTCGAGATTAGTGGTTGCTCAGAAGCGAACAAGGTCAAGTTTACGGCTGCTACTTTTCTTGACGATGCATTGAGTTGGTGGAACACCCAAGTAGCCACTGTTGGGTTAGCAGTAGCGAATGCAAGAACATGGACTGCTACTAAAGCTCTTTTGACCAAGAAGTTCTGTCCTGAAGAGGAGTTAGGTCAATTGGAAGATGAGTTGAGGCACCTGACTTTGAAAAACAATGATATCACTGCTTACACCAGGAGGTTTAATGAACTAAGCCTTTTGTGTCCAGACACCTTTGCCGATGATAACAAGAAGATGAAACAGTACATCAAAGGTCTATCCAGTAATATCAAGGGTGAGACGACTTCGTCTAAACCTGGGTCATTTGATGAAGCGGTCCAGATGGCTCACGCGTTGATGGATGTCAAACTCCAAGACAAGAAGAACTTCATTGCTGAAGGAAATAAGAGGAAGTGGGAGGCGGCGCAGAGCAACCAATCCCAGGGTCAAAGCCGAGGTGGAAACCGAAACAACAATGGTCAGAACCGCAATCAGCAGTTCAACCAGCGAAGGAATGAAGGGATGAGAGTTGTAACAAACCCCAGAGGAGCGAAGGTGAATCCCCACTGTGGTCGATGCAACTTGTACCATGTAGGGAGTTGCCCGTCTGCATGCGACAAATGTGGAAAAGCGGGTCACATGATGTCTGATTGCCGAACAAAGGGGGTAGCCACTGGGGCGAATGCTACGAGAGTGATGGGTTGTTTTGGATGTGGAGAAAGAGGCCATAAGCAAGGAAATTGCCCGAAGGCAGGAAACAAGCAAGGAGGTAACAATGCTGCTGCCGTGTATCAAGTAGGGACGGCTGATAAACCACAGGGTCCTAACGTGGTTACCGGTACGTTTTTGCTAGACGCTTGTTATGCTAGTATTTTGTTTGATTCTTGTTCCGACAAGAGTTTCGTAGATGTTAAATTTAGTCGTCATATCGATAGAAAACCGGTATTGTTAGCGACTAGTTATAACGTGGAGTTAGCCGATGGGAAAATCGTTAGTACGAATTCTATACTCAAAGGGTGTACCTTGAAGTTAGGAAATTATGCTTTTAAAATCGACTTGATGCCTATAGAGCTAGGATCGTTTGATGTGATCGTGAGAATGGATTGGCTGATGGCGCACAGTGCTGTGATCGTCTGTGGAGAGAGAGTAGTTAAGATCCCGTTGAGCAATAAAGTCTTGACTGTGAAAGGAGACGAATGCACTTCTCGTTTGAAAGTGATTTCTTGTTTGAAAATGATGAAGTATGTAGAAAATGGATGCGATGTGTTTTTGGCACAAGTTTCGAGTGATGGTGATTTAGAGGCGAGGATTGAAGAGGTACCTGTAATCTGCGAATATCCGGAAGTTTTTCCAGACGAGTTGCCGGGTTTACCACCCACCCGTGAGGTCGAGTTTCGAATCGATTTGGTGGTCGGATCTGCGCCGGTTGCGCGTGCACCCTATCGATTAGCACCATCCGAGATAAATGAGTTATCGGATCAACTGAAGGAGTTGATGGATAAAGGATTTATTAGGCCGAGCTCATCACCATGGGGAGCGCCAGTGTTGTTTGTGAAGAAGAAAGATTGGTCATTTCGGATGTGTATTGACTATAGAGAACTCAACAAGCTGACGGTTAAGAATCGGTATCCATTGCCAAGGATTGACGATTTGTTTGATCAACTGCAAGGTTCCTGTGTATACTCAAAGATCGACTTGAGATCAGGGTATCATCAACTGCGTGTGAGAGAGGAGGATATTCCTGTAACTGCCTTTCGTACGCGGTATGGACACTTCGAATTTCGAGTAATGCCGTTTGGGTTGACAAACGCGCCTGCTGTATTCATGGACCTTATGAATCGCGTATGCAAGCCTTATCTAGATAAGTTTGTCATTGTTTTTATTGATGATATTCTTATTTACTCTAAGAGTAAGGAGGAGCACGAGAAGCACCTGAGAAAGATATTAGATCTGCTGAAGAGAGAGAAGTTGTATGCGAAGTTCTCGAAGTGTGAGTTTTGGTTAGAGTCTGTGCAATTCCTTGGTCACGTAATTGATAGCAAAGGAGTTCGCGTGGATCCTGCCAAGGTCGAAGCGATCAGGGAATGGTCGGCACCGACAACGCCGACTGAAGTTCGACAATTCCTTGGTTTAGCTGGGTATTATCGGAGATTCATTGAAGGATTTTCGTTGATTGCGAAGCCATTGACAAAGCTTACCGAGAAGAATAGGGTGTATGAATGGGGAGATGAGGAAGAATTCGCTTTGAAAACGCTCAAGGACAAGTTATGTTCCGCACCGATATTGTCATTACCTGAAGGAACCGAAGATTTTGTAGTGTATTGTGACGCATCTCGTAAGGGTTATGGAGCTGTGTTGATGCAACGCGAGAAGGTGATCGCTTACGCGTCGAGACAACTGAGGAAGAATGAGGAGAACTACACGACGCACGATTTGGAATTAGGAGCTGTAGTTTTTGCGTTGAAATTGTGGAGACATTATTTGTATGGGACGAAGTGTGTTGTATTCACTGACCACAAGAGTTTGCAGCACATTTTAGATCAAAAGGAGTTGAACATGCGACAGAGACGATGGGTAGAATTACTGAGTGACTATGACTGTGAATTTCGCTACCATCCTGGCAAGGCGAATGTTGTAGCGGATGCACTTAGTAGGAAGGATCGAGAGAAACCTTTGAGAGTCAGAGCATTGGTGATGACTGAGAGTGTTGACTTAACCGAAACTATACTGAAGGCTCAAGAGAGGGGATTAATGAAAGAGAATGTTGATGCTGAGAACTTGGGAAGAATGTTGAAACCTCTCTTTGTGGTTAGGTCAGACGGACTGAGATATTTCGAGAATCGGATTTGGTTACCGTTGTGTCCATCCGAGGAAGGAAATCCTGGAGTACGAGATTTGGTTATGAACGAGTCTCATAAGTCGAAGTACTCGATACATCCTGGATCAGATAAAATGTATCATGACCTGAAGGAAGTTTATTGGTGGCTGAATATGAAGGCGGACATTGCTCGTTACGTTAGTAAGTGTTTGACTTGTGCGAAGGTTAAAGAAGAACATAAGAAGCCGTCTGGGTTGTTGGTACAACCAGAGATCCCAGAATGGAAATGGGAGAAAATCGCTATGGATTTCGTGACGGGTTTACCCAGAACTCCTAGTGGATGTGATATGATTTAGGTAATTGTGGATAGATTAACGAAATCTGCTCATTCCTTTCCTATGAAGAAGACGGACGGTATGGAAAAGCTGGCCAGTGTGTACGTGAAGGAGATCGTTTGCAGACATGGAGTACCGTTATCGATCATTTCGGATCGCGATAGTAGGTTTACTTCGGAATTTGGAAATCGCTTCAACGTGCGATGGGCACGGAATTTAATTTAAGTACGGCTTATAACCCGGAGACTGACGGCCAGAGTGAACGAACTATTCAGACGATGGAGGACATGCTCCGAGCATGCGTGATTGATTTTGGAGGAAGTTGGGAACGCCACTTGCCTTTAGTGGAGTTTTCGTATAATAATAGTTACCATGCGAGCATCAAGGCTGCACCGTTCGAAGCATTGTATGGAAGGAAGTGTAGGTCGCCTGTGTGTTGGAGTGAAGTAGGAGAAAGTCAATTGACTGGACCCGAAATGGTTTTAGAGACGACCGAGAAGATTGTGCAAATCAAGAACCGACTACTTGCTGCGAGAAGCCGACAGAAGAGTTATGCCGATAACAGAAGAAAACCGTTGGAATTGAAGTCGAAGATATGGTTATGCTTAAGGTTTCGCCGTGGAAGGGTGTAATTCGTTTTGGGAAGAAAGGAAAGTTGAGTCCAAGGTACATTGGACCATTTAAGATCGTTAAACGAATTGGACCAGTAGCGTATAAGTTAGAGTTGCCGAGCGAGCTTAGTGCTATTCAGGACACGTTTCACGTATCGAACTTGAAGAAGAGTTTGGCGAATAAGGAATTGGTTATTCCTTTGGACGAGATTCAACTGGACGACAAAATGCATTTTGTGGAAGAACCCGTGGAAATATGGACCGAGAGGTCAAGAGGCTGAAGCGTAGTAGAATTCCCATTGTGAAGGTTCGATGGAATTCTAGGCGTGGACCGGAATACACTTGCGAACGTGAGGACTTTTTCAAGGAAAGGTATCCTCATCTGTTCCAACGGCACGAAATGTGAGTATAAGAAGAGGCGAGCGCCGGGACGTCGCTCTCTTTAAGGAGGGGTGGATGTGATACCCTAGAATCGAGGTCACTAACATTACCCTAAATTACGCTTATTTTTGAAATTTTTTTAATAAATTTTAATTGCTATATATTTTAGTATTTTGGTTGAAACCAATGTTCGAGGTTATAATTTTGACGATTGACGATTTAAGAAGGACGATGACGAATACGATCCCGATGGATGCCCAAATTTCTATAATTATTGTCGTTTTATCGATATTGAAATTTTTCGAGAATTTTACTTACGGTTCGTGTTAAGTCGAGTCGGGTGAATTTTTTTGCTTTCCTGGTACATTTAAAGTGTCCTAAATGTATTTTGGAGTGTTTGGGATGATTCCCGACTCCCGTAAAATTTTCCAAAATGTCAAATGAGCCAATCCCGTAAAGTTTTGGAGTCGTTTTTGCTTAAGGCCAAAAGAATGCTCATATTGCACCACAAGTCCCTAGAATTTTTACAAGATGGAAAACAAAACACACACAACACAAAATACTTCAAAAAATTTTCCACTCTCTCCCTCTTTTCTCCTTTAAGCCGACGGCCACCCTCACCCACCATAAACCACCCATAAATTTTTTTTACTTGGTTTTGATTAAAACTAAGGTTAGACCACCTCTAACTAAATCATTTCCAATCTTTCTATGTAATTTAATCCAACATGCATTCATAATTTTTTTTCAAGAATCAAATGAATTTTTCATAATCATTTTTGATGTTAATTGGGTAAATGCATGTTTAATTCATGTGTAATGGGTGTGTAATCACTTAACAAACCCACCAAAAACTAATTTGGTTGTGGTGTTTTGATCACCCAAACCCCACGGCTAAGGGGGGTGTTTGGGGGATCATGGTGGTTGATGTTTTGATCATGGTTTTGTGTTTATTTTGTGTTTTTAGATGTTTTAAATAGGTATAGCTTATTGCATGTTTGATTTAGTGATTGGGTTTTGATTTGGGTATGAACCTTAGGTAGTTTAGGACTGAGTTGGATGATTGGGTATGCTTAGGAGTGTTTAGGTTGAGGTCTAATGTTGGTAAATGGGTTTGAAAATGAGCGTTGGTATGATTTTTGTATAGGTAATTTTAGGCAGAAAGTTTGAGGTATTTTCGTAAAAATTATTTGGTAAACAGGTCTTGTGATTAGGATAGAGTTGTAGAGCATCTTCTTAGCTTCGATTTGGTATAAGATAGAGCTTACGACTCCTAACGAGTCAAAAGTTACGACTTTTTGAAATTCGTGTACCGGGAGATGAAAACCGTCATAATCCGAAATTATGCTTGGTTTTAGGCCAAATCCCGGGGACTATATGTTTAGTTTGGTAAATGGTCAAAGGTTTAATTTTGGTCTCAAACCTGCATATTTGAGTCTATTATAAGACTTAGTTGTCAAATGGGTCGATGGAGTATTTTAAACGGGTCAAATTAGTCCGATTTGGTCAAAGTACAATTTCAGTCCGAAAAACGTAGTTTTGGAAAAAGTGTTTAGTAGCGGGTCGTAGAAGTGAAAACTTTTGTTGGGATTAAATATGTGATTTCTACAGGTCTTAAAGTATTTTTTAGAATTTTCTCAAATTTTATAAAAAGGGTTAAGTATAGTAAAACAGTCCGTACTTTTGGTAAGTATCGGCGAAAATGAGTAAAAATGAATAACGTTAATAATAAGGACAAATGGTATAAAACGAGTAACACTTGTTTGTTTTGTTTTGGCGTGAGTTGTAATTGTCACAAGTGACTAATATGTATGTATTTTATACAGTACCATAAGGGTTATAAAATGAGATTACTCATTACGCGTTATTTGGTTTGATAGGTGTTGATTTACCCGGGCATCCGTATCGTCGTCAGTGGCCGTCACTCGAACTATCGACTACTTGTTATATAAGGTGTGAAATTATAGCCTCGCTTATTATTATTTCAAACTGTTTTACCCGCGAGGGAAATGCATGCTAGTTTTCAAAATGAACATATGTCATGAATGATTGTTGGACCCGAATGTTGCCTTTAAAATTGTGTTGAGTACCTAGTTGCAAAAGGCCCTAAATTCATGAACTATTAACTATTGTTTAGTCCTAGTGTGGATTAGAAATAGCCGCTTATACAAAGTGATAGTACTATGGGGTTGACTACCCTATCCGAGACTAGGGCTAGTACGTTGATACCCCCTGCGGACGGATAATTTATGATAAGAGCTAAGGTATAATTGCAACTGATGCCTTAGTAGGGGCACTGGTTTCATCTGAATCACGCCGGTAATTATTACGCGGGTGATTAGGTTAACGGTTTAGTGTCATGAGCTTAAACACAATTGTCAGTATCTTGAATATAGATTGTTTGATCGACAAGTCTATGAACGATCGTGAATGGTTTTTATTTCACATATGTTCAAAATGAGTTGTAAAACCTATGAATTCCACGCAACGTTTTCGTTGACCAAATTTAGCATGTGTTTCAGGTAACCGCTGAAGTGTAGCATGGAGCGTGCATTGGATGGATGTTGTGTGTATGGCTTGGAGTCTGCTTGTTTTTCCGCCCAGTATTTCTTAAACATTTTTAACTTTGATGTCATGTTGTTGTGAAAACTGTAACTTTTGGGGTTGAGATTCATGTGGACCAAAAACGTAAAACTCTGTTGTATCATTTGGGGTTGGAAAACCGTAGACATGTAACTTTTCAACAATTTTTAATTTAAGTTTAAATTTGACGTCTCTTTGGAGTCGTTCGATATATCTTGTGTGCAATGATAACTACCTAGCACCCAAATGTTGTAGTTCCGCTGCGCATAGCATTTGGTGGGGTGTTAGAAATATGGGTTTTAGATGAGAGTGTGATCCGAGTGGAATCACGAGAAACTATAATCTATCCCTATTAGGAGGGAGTAAGAGTTTTGGTCGTAAGGAAAACAAGTGAAGCTACTTAGGTAGGTTCAGCGTGTAGACGACTTGATAGATGGAAAACATCGCATCGTGATGTATGGCATGAGTTTAGGAAGAAGAAGGAAGTGTGGATATAAGTGAATCATGAATGAAATAGGTCGAGATAGGAACCGAAGTTAAAACGTTGGTAGAGCCTAATGAGTAGAATAAAGCACAAAGCAAGCTAATATTGTTGTAGTATGGAAAAGGGAATGACACTGACCTATAATGTGTGATTGGAAGGCTTAGTATCGATAATAGAAAGGATGACGATCTATAGATGTGGTGTATCATGAGAGACGAAGGGCATGATCTAACTGAGAAGAGACGAGGAGCACTATGACTTTGAAGATAAGACATCGTGTAGATATAAAGGAAGAAATGTAGCTAATTGTCTTAGAAAGAGTTGAATATGTTCAAGGTTAAGTTGAGTATAAAGGATCACTAAAAAATCTTTCATTGAGGAAAGTGAGAAAAGAAGTGCATGGGTGCTACTAATGAGCTATCCAAATTTAATGGAAGTAGTTGTAGTATGGGTTTGGATGGCAGTTGACAAAACTAACTAATGAATATGTGAAAGACCGTCATAGGTCACTTTTGTAAGGAAATTGGAATTTTTAAGTGGTTTGGGGTACGGAATAAAGGGATTGGATGAACATGATTGGATATGAGTATATCCGGTTAATTAGAGATGGATAGACAAAGTGAGAAATTGCTACAAGTATAGGGGTCGTGTTGAGAGCTTGGGTGACTAATTTAGAGGGACGTGGAAAACTCGTTAGCGATGTCTGAATTTTCATATAATGATAGTTATCATACTAGAAGTCGATGAATGCCATTTGAGGCACTATATGGAAGGACAGGGTGAGTTGTCCTTATGGTAGACTAAAATTGGTGAAAGATACTATTAATGTAATAATGGTGTTTGTGGAAAGAATGAGAGCAACAAGAGATGCAATGTTGAAAAGGAGGAAACCACTAGAGTTTAGTGACAATGTTATGTAGGAAGTTTCACCCATAGTAAAGGGTGGTATGTTTTGGTAAAAAGGGAAAAGTTTATGTCAAGTTTTGTAGGTCCATTTATAATCTTTGGAAAGATCAGTCCAGTAGCTTATGGGTATAGAATTATCTTGGGAATCAAGTGGTGTACATGATATATTTCATGCATTAAGGTTTGGGAAATGTGGTTTGAGAATGCATATTTGCATATACGGTTATTCGGGATTTGTGATAATTAGAGTCTTTGATTCCCAAAGAGTCATTGTAAGATTTATGGACTATGAGGTCAAGAGTTTGAGAATGAAGTTATTTTTGGTTAATATATTAGTAAATTGAGTCATGAACTAAAGTTCACGTGGAAATGAGAGGAGTTCTTTTAGAACAAGTATCCTCATGTGATTTGTTGATTGATGTGTTTGATCCTAAGGAGTAAATCTCGGGACGAGATTTCTATTAGGAGGGAGTGATGTGACAACCACGGTTTTGAGGTTCGTCACTTAGTTTTATTTTGTCCATATTTCGTGGAATTACGTGTCTTTATGTGTTTATGAGTTATGTGGTGTGAATAGACTGTGGTTTGGACATCGTTTTCGGGTACGGGGTACCATGTGAGTGAAACGATGTGTGATGTTTTCTTGTTCGTGAGCTCACATAGTAGTGACTATGAAATAATGGTGTTATTTAGTGGTTTTACGTATACGTATATGTATTATAGAAAATTGTATTTTTACGATTTAGGGTTGTGCATTTAGGGGGCTCGGATGAGCTATTTAGTCACGGGAATAATTCACAGGATGGTTTTAAGTCATTTAGGACTTAATTATATAGTTTATTTCATATTCTAAGAGTTTTTATAAAAATGTATATTTTTACGTCTTTTACGGTATGCGCGTAAATTTGACTAGTTTTAAGGTTTTGAGGTTTTGGAGGTTTTTGGAGCTGAAATAAATTAAGGTAAATTAAGTTAATATTATTAATACATTAATTAATAAAAAAAAGAAAATAAAAATAAAAAAATAATAAAGGGGGTCGGTTTGGACGACGCAAGAAAGAAAGAAAAAAGAGGAAGTTGTTAAAAGCCCAGATTGAGCCCAATTGTAAAAGCCTTTTTATTAAATCCTTTAAAAAGTAATCATAATATCAAAAAGATCAGTTTTTTCTCTCCTCTACCCTTTTTGGCCGAAATATTATGAGCCCTAATTTAGGGAATTATCAAAAATAATTTTCTTGAAGATTTGAGGTAAAAATCTTGATTTAATTCTTATAGTTTTCATGTTTTATATCATTAAGGCTTCAAGTATTATCGAATAAATTTATATGATGGATTAGGGTTCTTAATATGTGACAACCCGTCAATTTCAGGTCGTTATTTTAATCTCGACTGTTACGTATTACGTGTTTACTTTAATGAGAATTTTAATTTATCGACTAACCGAGAAGGTTATGACTTGAAACTAGCGTAAGAATGTCGATTAGATGAAAACCGACAAGGAATATGTTAGGTATCGATATTATATTCTCAAATAATCATGAAAATGATTTTATTATATTTAATCGTCTTTCTCGTATTTTACGTTTTAACGAATGACGATAACTAGTAGTGATCGCGATACCGACGGATGCCCAAAAAATTTACGTTTTATTATCGATTGTCTCGATATTGTATATTTTCGACGTTTTCGATTTAATTACGTTTTAAGTCGTGTCGAAGCTTTATTATTATTTTTATGAAGCGTTTTAACTTTTGAAAAGTATTTTTACGAAACCCGAGCCCCGTAAATATTTTTAAAAGGTACAATTTACATTTTCTACCTTGTAAACTATTTACTTGCACTTTGGGACCAAAAGAATGCAAATATGACAAAATCTACCCCACTACCCCACTATATAAACAAATTCCACTAACTTTTTTTTATTAAAAACTCATTTCTTACAAAATTTTCACCCACCTTCTTCTTTTCTTTCTCTTAGCCGTCCACCCCCATAGCCACATTCATCAAATTTTTTCAACTTCTACTTTGATTCATCCAAAACTAAAACAAGTCCCATCCTAGAAATTTCAAGAGCTATCTATTGGTATAATTTTCTTCCACATGCATACACTTTAATTTTTTTTCAAGATTTTGGTGAAGAACATGTGTTTGATCCATTTCTTTGGTTATATATGTTGTTAATATTATTATATTCATAGTGGGTTATGGTTGCATGCAAGATTTTTATATATTTAATTTTTGTAAGATTAAATTTGAGGATGATATGAGTTAATTAGATGTGTTATTATGATATTAGGATCATGTTAGGACTATAGGAATTGTTGGAATGGGTTGAAAATTTGATTTGGTATGATTTTTAGATAGGCTATTTTGGGCAGTAACTTTAAGTCCGTTTTTGAAATTGTTACTGTGGTAAACTTGGTAAACTAATAAGATAGGGTCGTAGAGAATTTCGTTAGCTTCGATTTGAGCTAAAGTAGAGCTTCTAACTCATTACGAGCGAAAAGTTATGCTACTTTTAGTATTTGTGTACCGGGAGACGGGTATCGGCACAATCCGAAAATTGTTGTCGATATTTGGAACGAATCTCGGGGACTATAAAATGAGTTTTAAAAATGTTCAAGGGCTGTTGTAAGTTGATAAACCTCAGGTCATGAGTCTATTTTCAAACCCGAGTGTCGGTTTTGCAAACGGAAATGTTTAGATAAGTCAAAATGGTTTTACAAGTCAAAGGCGTAAAACTGTCCGGTTTTTGCAACACGAAGGTGTGTCGGGCAGAAGGTCTTAGAAGTAATATTTTTGAATGAAATTTAAACTGAGTTTTATTCATATTATGTGTGAGTTTGTCACCAAGTTTCGTCGAAATCGGACATGTCTAGATAGGTTAGATTGGTGTGTACATTTGGAGTGTACATGCTGAGTGGTATTTTGGACACGTAGTTCAATACTTGTATGGCGTGAGTTGAGTATTCACTATTGGACATAGTGACTTACTCGAGTGTTAAGTCATTATATAAATGACTTAGCTACTGGTCCGAGGGAAGTAGAAATGATGGTTTGACTTGCGTTGACTTGGCGTCTTATGACGGGTCAATGTCGAGGGTGCAAGTGATTTAAATGAATAAGTGTTGAATAAAAGGGTATAGAAGTACACTTATATTTTTGTTATTTTTCGGGATTTTCATGGTCATTTGAAATTGACTTTCGTATTATTTAAGTATTTTATATACTTGAGTCGTTTATTAACGAACGCGCCTTAATTGGTAGGTTGCGGTCTTCGTGTTTAAAAGGGCATCACAAATCGTCGGCGATCGTCACGTCACTACTATCGTACCAAGGTGAGTCTATGGCCTCGCTTTACATGTTTACTTGTTTTATAAAACCCGCGAGGGGGATAACATGCTTGTTTTATTAAAATAAGAGGGGTACGACGAGAAGTTGAGGAAACCCTTATTATTGGAAAAGCATTTATTGATAAATGAAGGGTACAACGAGAAGTTGTGGTAAACCCTCATTCTTTTAAAATTGAACACAAAGGACCCGATTGTATGCTTAGATGAAAGTTGTTATATAAGTTTGTTTAGCCTTAAAGACCCATGAATCGTGAATTGTTAATCGAAAGAACGCTAATACTATGGATAGATCTATCGGGGTGACGCCCAGTCCGGTCACGACTAGCTATCGCGTGGTGTTGTGATGCACCAGTAATGAAACACCGGATGCAATTGTATAAGAGAAATATACGCACTTGGCTAGGTGTGTTGGGCTGAAATAATATATGTTAACGTTCAATTTCACGAGACTTATGAAATAACAACGATAATTATGTCTGATCCACATGATTGTCAACTACGGAAGGTTTATTCAGAATACTTGTGTTCATTTATTTAAATTTAAACTCTATAGATTCACTCAACATTTTTGTTGACTTTATAGCATGTTTTATCTCAGGTCCATGAAGAAGGCACTCAAGGAAGGCGGTTTCACGCAGCTTGCTAAATTAAAATGTTTTGGCCCGCTTTTTCTAAACTATGTCTATTCTATGAAACTTTTCTTATTTGGTTGGTTGTGTAAACTTAAAACTATTTGGGACCGTGTGTAAACTGTTTTATCTTTAAACAAATGAATGGACGTATGTTTTGTTAAAACGACTCATTTTGAGGCGTTTTCTATGATATTGAGGTTGAACCATGATAGTAACACCCAATGACCCTTCCGCTGCCATGACACGAAATTGGGGGTGTTACAGATTGGTATCAGAGCTCAAGTTATAGAGAACGAAAAGATTTTCCAAAAATAAATTTTTGAAATCTTTTGACTATAACATTTGCAAGCGAAACCTCCGAGTTGCCAATGGACGAGAACAAGCAAAGTATATATATGTTATACATATTTAATTATTATTTATGCTTGAAGCATAATGGATTACATTTATTTATTTATAAATGTTTATTATTTGATTATTATAATACTAATACGTGATTTACAAACGACGCTGGTTGTCACAATAGAAATCCCTGTCTTTTGACTCATCCCTCGTGAATCTTCGTTCCTTGTCTAAAATTCTATTCCTTATTCTATCATCCATCCTTGTTTCTTTTCATCTATCTATTCTTATTCTGTGTTATTCATGTTTTGTTATCACAAGTGTCGAATGAATACTCATTTTGATGTGAATGGTGTAACAGGATCATGCCGCCTAAACAGTTGACTGAGACTCAGTTACGTGCTATAGTAGCTGATCAATTTCAGATATCTATGAATGCATTTATGGCAAACTTGAATAATGGAGCCGGCGGATCTGGTGGAGCTGGTGGATCCGGTGGAGCTGGTGGATCCGGTGGAGCTGGTGGATCCGGTGGAGCTGGTGGATCTGGTGGAGCTGGCGATACTGGAGCTGGCAACACTGGAGCTGGCGCTACTGGAGCTGGCGCTACTGGAACTGGCACTACTGGGGCTGGCAATACTGGTGCTGGAACTGGTGATGCGGATAGACCAGTGATTCCTGAAAACAAGAAGTGCAATTATACCTCGTTCATGAAATGCAAACCTCCAACTTTTAAGGGTACTGAAGGCGCTGTTGGGTTAATGCAATGGTTTGAGAGATTTGAATCCGTGTTTCGATTTAGTGGAAGCGAGGAAGGAGATAAAGTGATGTTTGCCTCTGCTACTCTTCAAGGGCGAGCATTAACTTGGTGGAATGGAAGAATGGCATCAGTGGGTATGGATGCTGCGTATGCTACACCTTGGGCTGAGGTAAGAAGATGGATGACTGAGGAATTTTGTCCAAGGAGTGTTATTCAAAGATTAGAACAGGAATTATATCAGCTGAGACTGAAGGGTACTGACATCGATGGATACACCAACAGATTCCATGAACTTGCTCTACTTTGTCCCAACAAGGTTAACCCTGAATACTTGAAGGTAGAGCAGTATATTCGAGGCTTACCGACCAACATCCGTGGAGATGTGACCTCATCTAAACCTGCCAATATTGATGAAGCTGTTCGTATGGCCTACCAACTAATGGGTCAAATCATCCAAGACAAGGCTGATGGTGTTTCTGAAGGCAACAAAAGAAGAGCTGAAAACGACAATGATGATCGTGGTGATAACCGTCAATCTCACAACAGAAATCAAAACCGAAGGAGGGGCAACGCTAATGCAATGACTGAAGCTGCAACTGCTGATAAAGGAACCAGATGTCAACGATGCAAGAAGTCTCATACTGGTGAATGTACTAAGTGTGGAAAGTGCAACAAGTTAGGTCACAAGACTGAAGACTGTTGAGGACAAGGAAAGAAGGGAGTGACGTGTTATAACTGCCAAGGTAAAGGTCACATGAGGAACCAATGCCCTCAACCTCCGAAGAATGCACGTGGTGGAGATAACCAAGGAAAAGCTTATCAGTTGGGAGAAGCCGAAGCGAAGCAAAACCCGAAAGTTGTCACTGGTACGTTTTTACTAAACAACCGTTATGCTACAGCTTTATTTGATTCTGGTGCGGACAAAAGCTTTGTGTCTACAAGTTTTAGTACCTTAATTGATATCAAACCGGTCGAATTAGACGCAAGTTATGAGGTAGAACTAGCTGATGGTAAATTAGTGAGAACCAATCGTGCGCTCCTAGGATGTTCTCTAAATCTCTTGAACCGTATTTTTAAGATAGACTTGATGATTGTTGAATTGGGAAGTTTTGATATTATTATCGGAATGGATTGGTTATCCAAGTATAATGCGTCTATCTTGTGTGGAGAAAAGAAAGTTAGGATTCCTTTAGACGACAAGACCATGGTTATCGAAGGTGATCAATGTAATTCACGACTGAAAATCGTTTCGTGCATTAAGGCTCGTAAGTATATCGAAAGAGGCTGTGAGTTATTCCTAGCTAAAGTAGTGGAGAAAGAATCGGAGGAGAAACGTGCTGAAGATGTACCTGTTATCCGTGACTTTCCTGAAGTGTTTCCGGAAGATTTGCCTGGACTTCCTCCTCCAAGGCAAGTAGAATTCCAAATTGACCTAATTCCTGGTGCTGCACCCGTGGCTCGTGCGCCATATCGTTTAGCCCCATCCGAGCTGAAGGAGTTATCTGTGCAATTGCAAGAGCTATCTGATAAAGGTTTTATACGACCGAGTTCGTCACCTTGGGGAGCTCCTGTCTTATTCGTTAAGAAGAAAGATGGTTCGTTTCGTATGTGTATTGATTACCGAGAGTTGAATAAGCTGACGATCAAGAATCGTTATCCGCTTCCAAGAATTGATGATTTATTCGATCAACTTCAAGGTTCTCGTGTTTTCTCTAAGATTGATCTTCGTTCTGGTTACCATCAACTTCGCATACGTGAGGAAGATATTCCTATTACGGCTTTTAGAACTCGTTATGGTCATTATGAGTTTCTGGTTATGCCTTTTGGGTTGACTAATGCACCTGCTGTATTCATGGACTTAATGAATCGCATTTGCAAGCCGTATCTTGATAAATTCGTGATCGTTTTCATAGATGATATTCTAATCTACTCCAAGAGCAATGAAGAGCATGCCGAACACTTAAGGATTATCTTGAACTTGTTGAAGAACGAAAAGTTATACGCAAAGTTCTCGAAGTGCGATTTTTGGCTTAATTCTGTACAATTTCTCGGACACGTGGTCGATAAAAGTGGAGTACATGTTGATCCTGCAAAGATCGAAGCCATCAAGAATTGGAGTGCTCCGACTACTCCAACTGAAGTGCGACAATTTCTAGGTCTGGCTGGCTATTACCGAAGGTTTATTGAAGGATTCTCCTTGATATCGAAACCATTAACGAAGCTGACTCAGAAGAATAAACCGTATGTGTGGGGCGATGATGAAGAAGAAGCTTTCCAAACCCTGAAGATGAAACTCTGTAGTGCGCCGATTTTATCGTTACCTGAAGGAAGTGAAGATTTTGTTGTTTATTGCGATGCATCTCTCAGAGGATACGGTGCTGTTCTCATGCAACGCGAAAAGGTGATCACATATGCCTCTAGACAATTAAGGAAGAATGAGGAGAACTACACTACCCATGACTTGGAATTGGGCGCTGTGGTTTTCGCTCTGCGACTTTGGAGACATTATCTGTATGGTACGAAGTGTACAGTATTCACTGATCATAAAAGCCTACAATACATACTGGATCAAAAGGAGCTGAATATGAGGCAACGTCGATGGGTTGAACTATTAAGTGATTACGACTGCGAAATTCGTTATCATCCAGGAAAGGCGAACGTGGTAGCTGACGCGTTAAGTCGAAAGGAAAGGGAGAAACCGATTCGAGTGCGTGCTTTAGTAGTGACAGTTCATAATAACTTACCTGAGCAGATTCGGAACGCACAGGTTGAAGCATGCAAGAAGGAAAATATTGCTGCCGAAAGATTTAGAGGAGACGGTAAAACATTTGAGACGCGACCCGATGGTATCAAATGTTTGAGAGGTCGAATCTGGTTACCATTATATGGTGGACTGAGAGACTTGATTATGTTAGAATCTCATAAGTCCAAGTATTCTATTCATCCTGGATCGGACAAAATGTACCAAGACTTGAAAAAGTTATACTGGTGGCCGAATATGAAAGCTGATATCGCAACATACGTCGCGAAATGCTTAACATGTGCAAAAGTGAAAGCTGAATATCAGAAGCCGTCAGGATTACTTGTCCAACCGGAAATTCCAGTCTGGAAATGGGAGCGAATTACGATGGACTTCATCACAAAACTCCCAAGGACACCGTCTGGGTTCGATGCAATTTGGGTTATTGTCGATCGTTTAACTAAATCCGCTCATTTTATTCCAATCAACGAGAGGTTCGGATTGGAGAAACTCGCCGATATTTACCTGAAGGAAATCGTGTGCAAGCATGGTGTTCCTATTTCAATCATTTCCGATAGAGATAGTCGTTTTGCTTCTGGATTTTGGAGATCACTTCAAAAGTCGTTAGGAACCAATTTGGATATGAGCACAGCCTATCATCCACAAACCGATGGGCAAAGCGAAAGAACAATCCAAACTTTGGAGGATATGCTACGTGCTTGTGTGATAGACTTTGGAAGTGGCTGGGATAAGCACTTACATTTGGCCGAATTCTCGTACAATAACAGTTATCACGCGAGTATTAAAGCTGCACCTTTTGAAGCACTGTATGGGAGGAAATGTAGATCACCCGTTAGCTGGAGTGAGGTTGGTGATGCCCAACTCACTGGACCAGATTTGATTAGGGAGACGACGGATATGATTGTGCAAATTAAGAATAGATTGTTGTCTACTCGAAGCCGACAGAAGAGTTATGCGGATGTGAGAAGAAAACCATTGGAGTTTAACGTGGGAGATAAGGTTATGCTAAAGGTATCACCATGGAAAGGTGTTGTACGATTTGGAAAACGTGGGAAGTTAAGTCCTCGTTATATCGGACCATTCAAGGTTACATCTAGAGTAGGACCTGTGGCATACCAACTCGAACTACCACAAGAACTGTATGGGATTCATAACACTTTTCACGTGTCGAATCTGAAGAAGTGTTTATCCGATGAAGAACTCGTTATACCGTTAGACGAGGTTAAGGTTGATAAGAAGTTGCATTTTATTGAAGAACCGGTCGAGATCATGGATCGTGAGGTCAAGCAACTGAAGCAAAGCCGAATACCTATCGTCAAAGTTCGATGGAACTCTCGAAGAGGACCGGAGTTTACTTGGGAACGAGAAGACCAAATGTGGAAGAATTACCCTCATCTCTTTGATTTCAACAAGCGATCGGGCAAGAACGCAAGTTGATCTTCGAGGGCGAAGATCCTAATTTGGTGGGGATGATGTGACAACCCGTCAATTTCAGGTCGTTATTTTAATCTCGACTGTTACGTATTACGTGTTTACTTTAATGAGAATTTTAATTTATCGACTAACCGAGAAGGTTATGACTTGAAACTAGCGTAAGAATGTCGATTAGATGAAAACCGACAAGGAATATGTTAGGTATCGATATTATATTCTCAAATAATCATGAAAATGATTTTATTATATTTAATCGTTCTTTCTCGTATTTTACGTTTTAACGAATGACGATAACTAGTAGTGATCGCGATACCGACGGATGCCCAAAAAATTTACGTTTTATTATCGATTGTCTCGATATTGTATATTTTCGACGTTTTCGATTTAATTACGTTTTAAGTCGTGTCGAAGCTTTATTATTATTTTTATGAAGCGTTTTAACTTTTGAAAAGTATTTTTACGAAACCCGAGCCCCGTAAATATTTTTAAAAGGTACAATTTACATTTTCTACCTTGTAAACTATTTACTTGCACTTTGGGACCAAAAGAATGCAAATATGACAAAATCTACCCCACTACCCCACTATATAAACAAATTCCACTAACTTTTTTTTATTAAAAACTCATTTCTTACAAAATTTTCACCCACCTTCTTCTTTTCTTTCTCTTAGCCGTCCACCCCCATAGCCACATTCATCAAATTTTTTCAACTTCTACTTTGATTCATCCAAAACTAAAACAAGTCCCATCCTAGAAATTTCAAGAGCTATCTATTGGTATAATTTTCTTCCACATGCATACACTTTAATTTTTTTTCAAGATTTTGGTGAAGAACATGTGTTTGATCCATTTCTTTGGTTATATATGTTGTTAATATTATTATATTCATAGTGGGTTATGGTTGCATGCAAGATTTTTATATATTTAATTTTTGTAAGATTAAATTTGAGGATGATATGAGTTAATTAGATGTGTTATTATGATATTAGGATCATGTTAGGACTATAGGAATTGTTGGAATGGGTTGAAAATTTGATTTGGTATGATTTTTAGATAGGCTATTTTGGGCAGTAACTTTAAGTCCGTTTTTGAAATTGTTACTGTGGTAAACTTGGTAAACTAATAAGATAGGGTCGTAGAGAATTTCGTTAGCTTCGATTTGAGCTAAAGTAGAGCTTCTAACTCATTACGAGCGAAAAGTTATGCTACTTTTAGTATTTGTGTACCGGGAGACGGGTATCGGCACAATCCGAAAATTGTTGTCGATATTTGGAACGAATCTCGGGGACTATAAAATGAGTTTTAAAAATGTTCAAGGGCTGTTGTAAGTTGATAAACCTCAGGTCATGAGTCTATTTTCAAACCCGAGTGTCGGTTTTGCAAACGGAAATGTTTAGATAAGTCAAAATGGTTTTACAAGTCAAAGGCGTAAAACTGTCCGGTTTTTGCAACACGAAGGTGTGTCGGGCAGAAGGTCTTAGAAGTAATATTTTTGAATGAAATTTAAACTGAGTTTTATTCATATTATGTGTGAGTTTGTCACCAAGTTTCGTCGAAATCGGACATGTCTAGATAGGTTAGATTGGTGTGTACATTTGGAGTGTACATGCTGAGTGGTATTTTGGACACGTAGTTCAATACTTGTATGGCGTGAGTTGAGTATTCACTATTGGACATAGTGACTTACTCGAGTGTTAAGTCATTATATAAATGACTTAGCTACTGGTCCGAGGGAAGTAGAAATGATGGTTTGACTTGCGTTGACTTGGCGTCTTATGACGGGTCAATGTCGAGGGTGCAAGTGATTTAAATGAATAAGTGTTGAATAAAAGGGTATAGAAGTACACTTATATTTTTGTTATTTTTCGGGATTTTCATGGTCATTTGAAATTGACTTTCGTATTATTTAAGTATTTTATATACTTGAGTCGTTTATTAACGAACGCGCCATATTTGATAGGTTGCGGTCTTCGTGTTTAAAAGGGCATCACAAATCGTCGGCGATCGTCACGTCACTACTATCGTACCAAGGTGAGTCTATGGCCTCGCTTTACATGTTTACTTGTTTTATAAAACCCGCGAGGGGGATAACATGCTTGTTTTATTAAAATAAGAGGGGTACGACGAGAAGTTGTGGAAACCCTTATTATTGGAAAAACATTTATTGATAAATGAAGGGTACAACGAGAAGTTGTGGTAAACCCTCATTCTTTTAAAATTGAACACAAAGGACCCGATTGTATGCTTAGATGAAAGTTGTTATATAAGTTTGTTTAGCCTTAAAGACCCATGAATCGTGAATTGTTAATTGAAAGAACGCTAATACTATGGATAGATCTATCGGGGTGACGCCCAGTCCGGTCGCGACTAGCTATCGCGTGGTGTTGTGATGCACCAGTAATGAAACATCGGATGCAATTGTATAAGAGAAATATACGCACTTGGCTAGGTGTGTTGGGCTGAAATAATATATGTTAACGTTCAATTTCACGAGACTTATGAAATAACAACGATAATTATGTCTGATCCACATGATTGTCAACTACAGAAGGTTTATTCAGAATACTTGTGTTCCTTTATTTAAATTTAAACTCTATAGATTCACTCAACATTTTTGTTGACTTTATAGCATGTTTTATCTCAGGTCCATGAAGAAGGCACTCAAGGAAGGCGGTTTCACGCAGCTTGCTAAATTAAAATGTTTTGGCCCGCTTTTTCTAAACTATGTCTATTCTATGAAACTTTTCTTATTTGGTTGGTTGTGTAAACTTAAAACTATTTGGGACCGTGTGTAAACTGTTTTATCTTTAAACAAATGAATGGACGTATGTTTTGTTAAAACGACTCATTTTGAGGCGTTTTCTATGATATTGAGGTTGAACCATGATAGTAACACCCAATGACCCTTCCGCTGCCATGACATGAAATTGGGGGTGTTACATAATAGATATGTAATTAGGGGTTTTATAACAATTAACATGATTAGGATAATGATTGGTGATAATTAGTAATGTTAATTAGGGTTTAATCATGTATAAATTCGTTTTTAAAAACATGGCAGAATTTTTGGTCCATTGTTTTGATCATATCTATAGTTCTACAAACTTCTAATTTTCAAATCTTATGTCCCTGGAAAGGTAATTGAATTATATTTCAAATTTAAAAAACGAGAACTAAATTAGAGATAGGGAAGTGTGTCAAAAACATGTTACATCAGTCGGGTGTCAAAACATTTTTTGGATCAGCATGTTTTCATTTTATGTTTTGAATTGTTTGGGGTACATAGGTTTTTAATTGGAGCTTTAAATGAACATGATACTTTGATTATATATTAAATAAAATATCTAGAGAAGGGATAAGCAAGTGGGATAGGGTAAGACCCTCTGATCATAACAAACTTTTCATATGTTCAAAATCAGTAAATTCTGGGTAGGTAAAAGTATATATATATATATATATATATATATATATATATATATATATATATATATATATATATATATATATATATATATATATATATATATATATATATATATATATATATATATATATATATATATATATATATATATATATATATATATATATATATATATATATATATATATATATATATATATATATATATATATATATATATATATATATATATATATATATATATATATATATATATATATATATATATATATATATGTAACACCCCCAAATTTACACAATTCAATACAGAGGAAGACTCTTTGGTGTTACGGGATAGCACATTACTCACATCATAGACAACGCATAAAAATCGCGTCGTTTAATAATAAAAGCATTTCCATTCATAATTATCAAATTTACATAGGTCCCAAGTCATAGTCATTTCATAAAATTTTACAAAAGATTTGAATGGAAATTTTTATTTAAGTGCGGGCCATGAATTCTTGTTGTCTTCCCGAGAATTACCTTCAAGTACCTGAGATAAAACATGTTAAAAGAAAGGTTCAGCGAAAACGCCGAGTGAATTCATAGAGTTTAATAAAATTCATCAATATTACATCGGTATAAAATTATTACCGAAAATCATTTTGTACAAATCTTTGTATTAGGCCATAAAATAGCAAAAGTCATTTTATACAAATCCTTATCAAAAATTATAATATAGGCATTTGCCTTCGAAATCATTATACGAGCCAATGTCGTAAAAACATCATACAATACGTCTTATGACGTTGTATAAAGTTAAATAAAAACCGTTATATGAATATGGTTATGTAAAACCAAAACACAAACATAATATCAATAATATGACCCCGTATTGCTAGTCAGGCAATAAATCGTAATTCGGTGCGTATAGCAGTATTTCGTTAAATTGGATTGTTATAAGCCGCATGACATTGTTACCTTATTATCACAACAACGGTTAGCTAACCCGATACTCAATTTTCCCATCTAAGTTAGCGTGTCGTTAAAATAATCACGCTATGGAAATCTTCTCATACATAAATTCGCTTACCAATCAATGTGGCACGACGGGGATCAACCGTCAAGGCGCGAACTGTGGTGATCGTCCCCAAATAGTACTATTATATGCATAAGCGTCTACCGAATCCTGGTAGTTCACAGTTCATGCTAATATGACTTTTAGTGACATAACCTAACTTTAATAATCCATTTCATTTCATCTATCGGGTCATTTAATCATTTATCGGGTCATACAATCATTCGGGTCCAACTCAATAAATAGACAATCGGGACAAATAGTGTCCTAATTCATAAAAACTAACATGTTATCTCCCTTGCGGGTTTGTAAAACATTTCATAAAAACATTTAAAAGAGTGCGAGGCTATGAACTCACGTTGATGTGGGAAAGCGGGTTGTCGGCAATTCGGATGTACGGTACGCGCTTCAATCACGGAAACCTAGACAAATAATACTCGTCTTAGACTTTTGTCCAATGAATTTATCAAAATAACAAATATGTATACATATGATGATTATATATATGATGATCAAGTGGGTTTACATATTCTCTTTTACTCATTTTAGCGTTTATGTTTTGGTAACTTCTTACTAGTTTACTAGTTTTACCTATTTACGTGTTTTAGGTCCAATAAGCCTATCATAAGTTCATTAACTTGTATTAATCCATTTCATACTTGTATTATCAGTATTTATACTTTACATGTTGGGCCCAAATGGGTTCAGCCCAATAAATAAGTTTATAAGTGTTTTAGCCCATTTTGTTGTATTATTAGTCCAATAACGTTAACTTAGCCCGTTAATGTCCGTATGTTTTATAGTTCGGCTTTTATCGGTTTTTACTTGTATTAGGTACTTATATATCAGTATATGACTTTTAAAAACTTTACATTAGACGGGTTTGATCGTCTAAGTTTTAATTGGCGGAAAACGTTAATTTTACGGTAATAGCCGAAAAGACGTAAAAATCATGTTTATAGTTTTATAACTTATAAAAGTTATTAAACTACCATTTTTTTTTAAATTTCCATTCATTTATCCTTATACATATTTATATAAATGTATTATATTAGTTATTGGGTTTTAATTCACATTTTATACTATTTTTATTTGAGTTCTTATATAATACTATTATACTTTAATTTCCCAAAATCTGATTTTTACTTTCACTTTCACCATTTTTACCATATCTTGAGTTCTACAAGGAGATAGAAGCTCATTTTTAGAAACCATAAACTACATGATATGTGCTACAATTAACTTAGATTTATCTACTTCTCAATCCAACTCTAAATATCCCTAACAGTCCGTCCAAAACTGACTATTCAGATTGGTACTCTAAACTTGTTTTAGTCATATCTCACTCATTATAATGATTCCATTGTATGGCCAACTCTCACATGTGTATGACATATTATAATTAATTTATATTGATTCCACTTTGCCATTTTATCAGTTTAACATGTGGTTAGTTACTGTTTTTATACAGCCAACAATTTAAGCAAGATTTTAGCCTTGTTTCTTATAGTTTTTCATCTTTTTAATCATATTTATCAACACCAAAATCCCCACACAATACTTTTATCATCATATAATAATCATATACATATACAATAGGAAAGAAAATACATGATTACATAATCAAAATAACAAGAGGATGAGGAGAACAATCTTTATACCACCAAGATGATGTAGGTTGTGATTAAGACATGGAGTTTCATGGAGAAACTTGTGATAAACCAAGACCATCTTCAAGGTCACCTATCTTCATGAACATATTGTGGAAAATCAGCCCCAAGACACCAACAAAACTTCTCCTTGGATGTTAAAATGACCACCAATCAATAGAGCTTCAAGAGTCCTTCATCATGTGTATGAATAACACATGATATTGTGGTAAAAATTGATCAAGATGGGGTGTTTTGTGTGGAGATGGGACGAAAATGGTAGAGAGATATGAGAGAAAATAAGTTGTTTTGCATGAGTGAGAATGAGAGAAGTTGTTTTGCAAGTGGTTTTGGTGTAAGTTTAGCTTACATGTGAAGCTAGTTACAAGTGTTTAGCTTATTACCTAAGCTTTGACACATGGAGTGTCTTGTTAGCTAGTTTTGCCGTCCCATATTGGGGGTGGGGCAAAAGTGGTTTTGTCTCATCCCCAATTATTTACGGGTACTCCTCGATTTTAGTTTCCTCGATTTGCGTGCCCTCGGGTCGTTTTACGAAGAACGTTTTTATAAATTATGAATCAACGGCACAAAACGAATCTAATAAAAATTGTCTCATCAAAAACAGAGTTCGAAAACGTAAATACGTAATCCTAAGGTTTCCGGTTTTGTCGTAAAGGACGTTAAATTAAAATCGTAAGTCCTAATCTCTTCTCGTAAATTTGTGAGTTTATGAACCAACACAAATTTGAAATCCCAAAATAATATTCACAGACAAATTTATTTTCTGAAATGTCGGACTGTCACTAAAAACGGTGTATGTAAACGTAAGCACGTAACGTAGAATCCTCCGGTTTAGACGTAGTCGATGCTACTTCAAGACGTAAATCCAAGTTTCTTCCCAAAAATAAGTGAGTTCATAAAATAACATTAAAATAATATTTTTAAATAATACTTGAGAATAAAATATCAACCATAAATTGACGGATTGTCACAGCATTTACCCCTAAACAGGATCTTTGTCCTCAAAGATCATCTTACCTTACTACTCGCTTCTTATAGAGTTAAAGCCATGTGGGTATTTCCTCCACATTCGGTCTTTTCTCACAAGTGTAATTCATTACAATACGCGAGTTTCATCAAACATAACTACGAGAATAAGATCAGGCTTAATGTTGACTTACTTTCTCTATCCATGATGTTCACGGGTTTTTGATGAATGCAACTTTTCGCCGATCTAAACTTTATCAAGAAGTGATCAGATTCTCACTTGATAGACATTTTATCAAGTTCGATATACGAAACATAATTCACGCAGCTCTTGAAGTCCTAGGGTAGATCCAGCTTATATGCCTTTCAAACCAATCTTTTACATAATCTCAATGGTCCCATATAACGGGGACTTATATCCCATGATCTTTCAGATCATCAATTCATTTTTCCATGGTTAAATTTTTTGGCATAACTTCGCTACCCATCTGGCACTTCAAGATCTACATTTCATATTCACATAACCTCCTGCCCACTACCGGCAGTTAATAAGCAGATCCTAATTTCAACAATCATTTCAGGTCTCGCGGGTCGAGTATTTTTGTAAGGTTAGGTTCGCCATCATAGGAAAGCTTAAACCTAAAAGACATGTCCAACTCACAATGGGTGTTTGTCGGGTGTCTTCATCTCAACTCCTGCTTGCAGATGCTCTAATATTTAGATCCTAACAAGATTCGATCTCGATCCTAATACGATGATTATCAATGATAATCTTTCCAATGGAAAGCGGTTATACGGTTTATTACCAAAGGTCAATCATTCAAACATATAACATCACTTATAGTATTTTGTATCGTTACTTTACCTCGTCCCTTCGATTGGGGTGGTACACAGTACTCTCATCAAGATTCGTTCTCAATGACTTCTGAGCAAATCTCTAGAAATTCAATGCGAAGCGAGGATCTTGATAGAGATGATCGATACAGACACACCATGTTTACACAACTCCTTTAAATACAAAAGAGGTAGTTTCTTCATCAAGAATCTATCATAATCCGGAATGATATTAGTAGATTTGGTCAGTCTATCGACGATGACCCAAATCGAATCAAATTCAGATGATGACCTTTGCAATAGTTAAACGTTTACTAATGTATGAGGCGATGTCTGCCTTCATAATTTGCCATCAGTACAACTTCTTCTGATAATGATACATTAAATCAGAAATGACAGGAATAGAATACTTATACTTACAAGATTTCAATATGACTACATTTCTAAATCTCCATATTTAGGCAACCACAAACGACCTTTTATACATTCAACGCCATCGGCTTTTCAATTCTGATGGTTCACATTAGCCGCGAACCCCTTTTTATTATCTATATTATCCTTTTTACAAATATCGTTTATTTTTATATTGTTCGGCAATTTATTTTGCACAGTCATTATTAAGAAACACATCCTAATTGATTATTTATCCTTTCTATATAATGTGTCAGTATTTACATTGACCTTTCTTCATATTTTCTAAGTTTCAGTTTCGTCTCAACTATTATTTTTATCAGTTTTGCTCAATCCGACGTTTAAAGAGTCGATAATTACTACAAGTAATTAAATACTAAATATTAAATTTTATGAAACGTAAACGTAAAAATTTTAAATTTCTTAGTTCGACCAATTATATAAAAATGTTCAAAATAAATTTGAATTTAATTAACAAGATTTTTGTTGATTTATCAAAAATAATTAAAATAATTAATAAGATCCGCAAATGTTCGAAAAAACCTTCGTTTATTCTTTGGTAAAAATTTTCTTAGTTGAAAAGCAAAAATTGTCGTTTCAAATTTTAAGTCATGGTTTAACGGTTTCCTTAATTCCTCTCAGGTTGTCTTGAGGTATACACAAACATTTACCCCTAAACAGGAGTTTAGTTAAATGATTTGTGTATAAGGGAATTATCCCTTGAAATCCTTTGTTAAAACATTTGTCAAAACATATTTCCACTTTCTCTTTAGTAAAACCCAAAGTCTTAATAGCTCTACTCTTTGAAGAGTCAGTATATATATCTTACCATCATTAATCAAACGGTCATATTATGTAAAGGATTAAGCATTAAATCTCATGTTTAAATATTCAAGGTACAGGTTTACATTTTTCGGTCAATTCAAGACAATATATAAATAATTATTAACTCATTCTTATTCTTATAAAAAACAAATAGTCCTTAATGATCACAAGCATGAATTTATCAATTTAAAGCCTACACACGTGATTCACCATTTTCATGAGTACTACATGTGCATTGGTCAATCCAAGAGACATCACATGAAACTCATAATGTTCATTACAAGTTCTGGATGTAGTGATTGGAATAGATAATCTTTTTCGCGGATGCGAAGTTGATGATAACCATGCCGAGGATCAAATCTTTAGAACATACGCTAGAACCTTGTAAATGATCGAACAAATCTATCATCTTGGGTAGTGGATTAATACTTCGCTTTTGGCTAGGTATAAAATCTTATCGTCCGAATCTTTTCGAATTGAAAACCGGTCTTAAGTGCGACTCAATCGTCTTTTGGTGAATCAAGAGAATGGTTTGGTTTGTTTGTCTAATTTAAACTAATAGCAATTAATTAAAGTGTCGTTTATTAAATGGAAGAATGAAGATTAATACTAAAATGACGAGTAAAAATAAATGCTTGTAAACTTAAAGGTAACAATGGAAAGGTACTAGCACACTAAATAAAACTAACACTTGGAAATTTTCTAAAAATAAGAACTTAGTTGAAAAGTACTAAAAGAAAGTAAGATCGGAATATATCAAAACAACTCAATCGGAATAAGCCAAAACAAGCCCAGATCGGAATGTATTCCGATCTAATGATCGGAATGTGGACACTATGCACAGTCGGAATACCCACGAAATGAGATCAATCGGAATAATAGCTACCACACTGATCGGAATGTTGAGAAAACTCCCAATCGGAATAACTGAAACAAGCACAATCAATCGGAAAGTTGGGAGAACAACTACAATCGGAATGTACAGCAAGTGGCCAGATCGGAATAATCAATGGATGCTGATCGGAAAATGAAAACCCTTTTCCGATTTGATCAATCGGAAAGAGGGATGTGGCTGGTCGGAATAGCTGGATCGGAAAAGGGTTTATAACCTTTTCTGATTTTGGTGGGATTCGGTTAAGCTAGGTAATAAGCTAAATTCATTAAGCTAATACCCGAAACTAACCAAACCAATAATAAACCGGATCAAATAAGCAATTATCACAACTTATTCAACCTCAAAATAAGCAACTTTTCAATCAAACAATCAAAAATATGAACTTTTAAAGAAAGCTTTTTATAAGAAAATAAGCTGATCATAAAAATAAGCCAATAAGCACAAGAGTCTTAAAGCTTAATCAAATGAAAACTTATGAAATGATCAAAAGATTAACTTTTTAAGCACGAAATCATTTAGAACAACACGGATCATATGATAATCGCACCAAAATCAATCTATAATCAAAGAAAAGTAGAATGAGATTAAGGATTAAAAGCTTAAAATGAAACTTGATTAATGAAAATAAGCAATACAAAGTGTTTAATCTTGAAAGATCAAAAGAAAAATATGAAACTTAGTGAGAGAAAGTTTAAGACTTTCTCTCTCTAAAACTAGAGAGAAAATGAAAAAGTGAAAACTAGCTAAAACTATCTAACCACCCTCCTAATGACTATTAGGAGGGTATTTATAGGGAAGGTGGAAGGAGTGCATGTGTTGCATCTTCTTTCTTGCTTTCTTCACGTTTTCTCGACTCGACTTTAATTCTTTGTCTTTGTCGTCTCGGAATTTGAACTTGTCTTTTAATTTTCTTCTTCTATTAGACTTAAGTTCTTCGACTTCGTTAAACTTCCGTCTTTAGACTTTTTCTTCGATAAATCTTCAGAATAGGCCTTGGACTTCCGTTCTTTTTGCACTCTTGATCTTTTGACTTCGTCTTTTCCCGTTTTCTTCGATAAAAGCCCGTGAAAACCCGTGTTTTCTTCCTTTTTCATATTTTGGTCCTAAAACACAATAAAAACACAAACCACGCATAATTCCGACTTTTACGACATAAATCACACATTTTGGTCATGTTATTATTGGAAATAAGTGGTAAAATGATAAGTGTTTTCACACTTATTAAATCCCCTACACTTGACCATTGCAATGCCCTCATGCAATGCATTAATTTTAAAGCACGGTTTACATTTTCCATCATAAATAACCCACCTTGGCCTTTATTAAATTCTAAACATGAAAAGATAGAACAAGAAAAGAAATTAAAAACTTACATTAGGTTTTGGCAACCATGAACGTTTATCATCCTCAAGTTTCACGTTCCCCATACCAAGCTTAAAAACGAGATCATTGTTATTATAAGTTAGCAAACTATCACGAAATCATGTGGGCCAATTACTCACTTAGACTCCCTTATTCCTAAGTGTATCTCTTATATTTTATTTTTTTGTCTTGAATGATCACAAGGATGCATTGTTTGACTTATTTTGATAGTTATTTAGGCCGAAAATAAAGTGAACGATTTAATCAATAGTTAGCTAAAGGACCAAATCTTTTTAAACTGCTTCTCGGGACCTCATAAAGTTCATATCTTGGCATAACTTGCTTCACGATTTGAGACCTTTCTCGGACCGATATTTGGCAGCAACTTCATACTTCAAATCTTTGAGAGACGTTCTTGAAATTATGGTATTGTCTTCATAATAGGAATTTCTTCACTTGAAGTTTTGAGAGATTCTTCATCTTTGGACCACGACTTCTTCATTTTTCTCAATCTTTATTTTGGACTTTGATATACAACGATCCGCCTCCTTTTAGGACTTGGATCTATTTATCCTCATACCTTGTTAGGGTCTTTTTGGATAGACTTCTCCATGATCTTTTGGGAGTACTTGCTTTTCGTCGTGTGTCTCGATCCTTCATATTGATTTTCGATAAATGATTCTTCACATCACTTTTGGATCTTTTAGCAACAAAATGTAGCCCTCATGCCTTGTTAGGGCCTTTTCGGACTCGCCAATCTTCTCATCCCGCTTCAATAAGTTATGCCTTGGCTATGAACTCTAATCCGTACCGAGCAACTTTTAAACGATCTTGGGCTAGAAGCTAAGTAACCTTTTAAATCGTGCAACCTTATTTATTGCAGATAAATTTATTAACAAGCGGAGGAAGAATAGGATTATAATTAACTCACATAAGTTCACGAAAGAATACCGAACTTATAATTGACTCTATCATCTCTCGTTCTCCACAGTTTAAAATATCAAGGAATGAGACTCGTGGATGCTTAGCCTATTAAATCAAAGTTTTGGATTTTCGAGTCGCCTATAGGATCTTGCAAATTCTTAGACTTTTTCAAGTTTAGAAATCACATTTTAAAGTTCCCTTGATAAACGACTCTCTAGGATCAATTATAGGAACTTGCGAGAAGTTCTTGTTCTTAACCCGTGAGAGTTAAGACTTTCCCGTTTTATAGCTCCCTCTATAAAAGCCTAGCAAAACTTGACTTAAACACGTTAAGGATACTAGCTAGAGTAAACTTAGGTAAGTAAACTCGGGTTGAGTCAAAATGTTCACGACTAAGAAAAATCTAAAACCACTTTATTGAAAATTTATTCTAGCAATGGAAAGAAACTAAACATGATAAAGGAAAATACAACTATACAACTAGGCCAAAATAGATTAAGAATTTTGAAAAATGTCGAAAAATCAAATTTTCCGGTTAAAATGAGGGCAAATTCATGGAAAAGACCATTTACTTCGATAGAAGTCCCCCCTACACTTGAGATAAACATTGTCCTCAATGTTTAAGCATGTGGGAGTAAACTCCCCTACACTTAGGACATTGTGCACTTTGTTTAAATCTTGCTAAGGAAAGGACAACTAAAGTGAATTCAATGTGAACATATATAAAATATGAAATATTGAATCACAAGAGTTTAGGATAGAACCGGGAAGATGGGAACACGGTATCACGGTTTGTCCAAAGTCATCAAGGTGGATCTTTGAAGCGTTAATCCCTGCACAGCACAAGAAACAAGACAACCAACACATACGGGGCTCCCCCTACACTTATTATGAAAGCAGTAAAGGATAGATCACGGGTTGCCTCCCGAGAAGCGCTTGTTTTTGTTGACCGAGTCACGAGCCTGACTCGACCCAATTTTAGTTCATGAGGAACGTGGTGAGGGATGGAATCATCTCATGGGAGATGTCCTCACCAAAGTACAGCTTCAGACGCTGGCCATTCACCTTCAAATTGGGTCCATTTGGCTGAGAAAGCTCGATGGTACCATATGGAAAGACTTTGGCGACGGTGAATGGACCAGACCAGCGGCTCTTCAACTTTCCAGAGAAGATCTACAACCGAGAGTTAAAGAGTAAGACTTGATCACCAACGTGGAACTCTCAGTTCTTGATTTTTGCGTCATGAATGATCTTCGTCTTCTCCTTATAGATCAGCGAGTTCTCATAAGCTTCATTCCTCAGTTCATTTAGCTCATTGAGTTGAATCTTGCGATGATCACCGGCTTTGTTGATGTCGAAGTTAGCCCACTTCAAGGCCCAGTGCGCCTTATGTTCCAGCTCGATTGGGAGGTGGCAGGCTTTCCCGTACACAAGACGATAAGGTGTACAACCGATCGGGGTCTTGTAAGCAGTACGGAAAGCCTACAGAGCATCATCTAACTTATCGGCCCACGCGGCGCGATGCTCTCCCACAGTACGCTCCAAAATTCTCTTCAAGCCACGGTTGGAAATCTCGGCTTGCCCATTGGTTTGGGGATGATAAGCGGTGGAAAGACGGTGAGTGACACCATACTTTTCCATGACTCTTGCAAATTGATCGTTGCCAAAAAGAGTCCCGCGGTCACTGATGATAGCACGAGGAACGCCAAATCGAGGGAAAAGCTGCTTCAAAAAGTTCACAACCACCCTCGCATCATTCGTAGGAAGAGCCTTAGCTTCAACCCATTTAGAAACGTAGTCGATGACGACGAGGATGTACTTGTTCCCTTTGGAGGATGGAAATGGCCCCATAAAGTCGATGCCCCATACGTCAAAGATTTCACATTCCTATATGAAATTTTGAGGCATCTCATCCTTATGTGTGATCTTGCCTTGACGTTGGTAAGCATCACAATGCTTAACCATTTCGTGAGCGTCACGATAAATGGTGTGCCAATAGAATCCAGAATCAAACACTTTCTTAGCGGTGTAGTTGGGACCAAAGTGACCACCGGTGGGTCCTTTGTGGCAAGCTTGGAGAATGTCAAAAGCTGCCGGTCCGTCAACACATCGACGAATGATCAGATCAGCACATTGTTTGAATAGAAAAGGGTCATTCCAAAAGTAAGTCTTAACATCATTCAAGAACTTCTTCTTTTGTTGGGATGTTAACCCTTTGATGAGAATACCACCCGCTAAGTAGTTTGCAATGTCTGCAAACCACGGGGTGCCATCAAGATTGAGATTTATAGACATTAAGGTCTCAAGGGGGAAAGAGTCATTGATCTCTTTGTTCGGATGATCCCCTTGATATGGATCCTCAAGTCTGCTCAGATGATCTGCGGCCAGGTTTTCGGCTCCCTTCTTGTCACGAATTTCAATGTTGAATTCTTGAAGGAGTAAAACCCATCGAAGAAGTCTTGGCTTAGAATCATGCTTAGTCATCAAGTACTTCAATGCGGAATGGTCCGTGTATACGATGGTAGGGGATAAAACAAGATAGGGGCGAAATTTCTCAAAAGCATAGACAACAGCTAAAAGCTCTTTTTCGGTTGTTGTATAATGCAATTGAGCCCCCGTCATTGTTTTGCTAGCATAGTGGATTGGTTGGAAGTGTTTATTCACTCGTTGGCCCAAAACCGCACCAATAGCAAAGTCGCTAGCATCGCACATCAATTCAAAAGACAGCTCCCAATTAGGGGTAACCAAGACCGGTGCCTTAGTTAGCTTATCCTTAAGAAGATTGAAGGCTTCGAGACACTCTTTAGAAAAGATAAAAGGAGTATCTTTTTCCAAGAGGTGGGTCATCGGGCGAGCGATTTTAGAGAAATCCTGAATTAATCGACGATAGAAGCCCGCATGACCCAGAAAACTTCTCACACCCTTCACGGTTGAATGTGGAGGTAATTTGGCTATGACATCAACTTTAACACGGTCGAATTCAAGACCAGATTTAGAGATTTTGTGTCCTAGCACAATGCCTTCTTTTACCATAAAATGGCATTTTTCCCAATTCAGAACAAGGCGAGTGTCTTCGCACCGCTTAAGCATACGTTCCAAATTGGCAAGGCAAGAAGAGAAGGAATCCCCGAAGACCGAGAAATCATCCATGAAGACTTCCATGGTTTGCTCAACCATGTCATGGAAGATAGCCAAAATGCACCTTTGGAAAGTCCCGGGGGCATTGCATAAGCCAACAGGCATTCGTTTGTAAGCAAATGTGCCATAGGGACAAGTGAATGTTGTATTCTCTTGATCTTGGGGATCGATGGGTATTTGGAAATAACCCGAGAAACCATCAAGAAAGCAGTAATATTCATTACCCGCTAAACGTTCAAGCATTTGGTCCATAAAAGGTAGAGGGAAATGATCCTTTCTCGTGGCATCATTGAGTTTGTGGTAGTCTATACAAACTCTCCACCCAGTAACGAGACGGGTAGGGATCAACTCGTTGTTTGCATTGGGCACAACGGTGATTCCGCCTTTCTTAGGCACACAATGGACTGGACTAACCCATGGTGAATCTGAAATAGGGTAAATCATACCCGCATCAAGAAGTTTGATAACCTATTTTTTGATGACTTCATGGATTTTAGGATTCACCCTTCGTTGGCTTTGAATTGTGGGCTTAAAGTCGTCCTCCATGAGAATTTTATGTGTGTAGAAGTGAGGATCAATTCCATGGATGTCGGAGATTTTCCAAGCGATAGCTCTTTTATGGTTCTTTAACACGGCGACAAGTCGTGCTTTTTCGTCTTCTTTCAGATCCTTCGCGATGATGACCGGTAGCTTCTCGTCGTCTTCTAGGAAAACGTACCCAAGATGAGGAGGTAGGTCCTTAATCTCAAGGGTAGGAGGATCCTCAATAGATGGTGAAACTAACGATGGATCATCATTAGTCACCTCTTTAGGAGAAGGATGAGAAAATGGGTCCTCATTGAGAAGTCTCTCAATAGTACGAATGTCTTCATCCCAATTGGTGGACAAATTATCATACTTAATATCGAGAGGACCCAAGCTAGCTTCGAAATCATCCAAGTCACTTTCTCCAAAAGGAGTCAATGCTGGAGCAATTGAGGCAACGGTCTCAACATTGGGTAGAGAAGAAAGAGTACTTTTGCAAGCATCATGAAAATGTTCTTCACAAGCCTCATCGAGAACATCAATAGCATTAACACTCTCATATGAATAAGGTTGCTTAGAAATCTTACCCATGTTGAAGACAATTTTATCGTCACCAACTCTCATGATTATTTCGCCCGCGGCTACATCAATGAGAGTGCGACCGGTCCTCAGGAATGGACGTCCAACGATTAATGGAACACGAGGATCCATCTCGTAGTCAACGACAACAAAATCTGCCGGGAAGGTGAATTTGTCAACGCCAACAAAGACATCTTCGGCTATCCCCACTGGATAAGCAACCGTACGGTTGGCTAATTCCAAAGTTATTTTGGTGGGGACTAGCTCGGGGAGAGATAATTGCTTCCAAACACTTAAAGGCATTAAGTTTATACTGGCACCTAGATCGGCTAGGGCCATGCAATTCTCTACTCCTGGGAAATTGCAAGGAATCAAGAAGCGACCCGGATCACCAAGTTTGGTGGGAATTTCCTTAAGAGCACTGCGGAGCAGTTCTCCTTAAGTTGGGTCTGAGCGATGTCAAGAAGATTTTCCTTATCACTTAGAAGATCTTTAAACATCTTAGCGTATTTGGGCATGTGAGCGAGAGCCTCGGCAAAGGAGATGTTAAAATTCAATTGTTTAAACATTTTTAGAAAGTTTGAAACCTGAATATCATCCTTGCTCTTTTGCTTCTCTTTCCTCAACCTTGAAGGATAAGGTATATTGGATGAAGAAGAAGGCTTTAAGGGAATAGGATCACTCACAACCACGGGTGGTGGGGAAATGGGGATAGAAGGTGAAGGAGGTGGGGAAAGTTGCTCTTTTTACTTGTTCACAATCACGGGTGGAGGTGTAGGAAGCTCGGGTTCCATATAACCTTTTCCACTACGAGTGGTGATTGCTTTCATCTCCCCTCTTGGATTCGCAACGGTATTACTCGGAAGAGTACCCGAAGAAGAGGGTTGATTACCTTGGATGAGCGAACCAATCATATCACGAAGGTGAACCGCTTGATTATTAAAAGAGTCTCTCATGTTTGCATTAATTTCATTGTTGTGTTTTGCCATATCATTCCTTAGCTCGGCTCGAATATCGTTCCCTTGTTTCGCCATTTCGCCCTTCAAGTTGCGGACTTGACTCTGAAGATTCGTCACCATCTCCCGATTAGTCTTCATAAATGTCTCAACGTCTGGACTCACTGCCATCGGTGGATTGAGAGGTGGAGCTTGGTAAGCTTGAGAATTTCCTTGAGTTGGGTATGGGGTTCGTTGGGATTGATATTGATTGTTTGCACGAGGTTGGGATTGGTTGTTTTGGTTGTAGCTTTGTTGTTGGTTTTGGTTTGCAGGAGGGAAACCGGGAGGAGCAAGATAATTGTTGGAACGATAACTTAGCAAGCCACGGTCTCCTTGAGGGTGGGCTTGATAGCCTCCCGTGGGATAAGTGCCGTAAGATGCGTTAACGTTTTCAGAAAAATTGGCTTGGGTAGAAGGACAATCATTGTAAGAATGAGGACCACCACATGTGTCACAAGAAATAGCAACGGCTTTAGCTTGTTGAAAGTGGTTTGTGGCCATGGCCATGAAATTTTTGTTCATTTCAACGAGTTGTCGAGAAATTTCAGTCATTTCAGGATTGGAGGTAGTAGATGAAACATTGACTCTCGGATTAGATCTTGAGGATGCGGATGAATCCCAATTCTTGTGGTGAGTAGTCATGTTTTCAATCAACTCTCGGCACTCATCCGGTTTCCTTTTCATAAAGGTACCACCGGCGGCGGCATTGATCGTGTCAGGATCACGAAAAGTGAGACCATTGTAGAAGGTGTCAATGAGAGTGACGGGGAGCATATTGTGATTTGGACAGCGGTCTATCAAATCATTGTATCGTTCCCAAGCATCAAAGAGCGATTCATCATTCTCTTGCATGAATCCACTGATTTGGTTACGAAGGCTTGTGACCATGGATGGGGAAAAGTAGCGCGATAAAAAGCGTTGAGTCATGTCATTCCATGTATGAATATAATTCTTAGGAAGACGGTCAAACCATTTTTCGGCATGGTGAGAAAGCGAGTGGGGAAAGAGTTGAAGGCGAAGGTCATCCATAGAAACACCGGGGCACTTCATGCTTTGGGTTATGGTAATGAATTTGTCGAGGTGTTTGTTGGCATCATCATCCGGAATTCCACGAAATGGGTTCGTTTGCACTTGTTGGATCATGTGATGTTTCAACGAAAACTCCTGAGCCGTGACGTGCATTGGCGTAATCGGGCCTCCGCGTCCGTTCATGGTGGGTTGACACAATTCCTCCATTGTCCGTAAATCAGGTAGGTGGACATTGTTGTTGTTGTTGTTATTATTATTCAAATTGGGTTGAGGTGGGTGATTATTGTTGTTATTAACACCAGCCATATCTAAATCTTCACGAGTCTCGGGCTCAGAATAGTTCGAAGATCTAGTACGCATACACCTGCAGAAGAAAAATATACACAAAGAAAATATCTATATAATCTTTTTGGTGCAAAACCTTTTGGAAAAGAATTGCTTTATATGATTTTTTAATGTTTTTGTATTTGTGAAGAGTTTTATATTATTTTAGGATTTTTGAAATTTTTTAAAACAAGGAAAATAACGTTCAAAGAACGGATCCCATAATTCAATGCGTCTCTCACTAGAAACCGTTAATCGCAACGAAAAGAGCCGGCAGCGGCGCCATTTAATACTTCGCTTTTGGCTAGGTATAAAATCTTATCGTCCGAATCTTTTCGAATTGAAAACCGGTCTTAAGTGCGACTCAATCGTCTTTTGGTGAATCAAGAGAATGGTTTGGTTTGTTTGTCTAATTTAAACTAATAGCAAGTAATTAAAGTGTCGTTTAGTAAAATGGAAGAATGAAGATTAATACTAAAATGATGAGTAAAAATAAATGCTTGTAAACTTAAAGGTAACAATGGAAAGGTACTAGCACACTAAATAAAACTAACACTTGGAAATTTTCTAAAAATAAGAACTTAGTTGAAAAGTACTAAAAGAAAGTAAGATCGGAATATATCAAAACAACTCAATCGGAATAAGCCAAAACAAGCCCAGATCGGAATGTATTCCGATCTAATGATCAGAATGTGGACACTATGCACAGTCGGAATACCCACGAAATGAGATCAATCGGAATAATAGCTACCACACTGATCGGAATGTTGAAAAAACTCCCAATCGGAATAACTGAAACAAGCACAATCAATCGGAAAGTTGGGAGAACAACTACAATCGGAATGTACAGCAAGAGGCCAGATCGGAATAATCAATGGATGCTGATCGGAAAATGAAAACCCTCTTCCGATTTGATCAATCGGAAAGAGGGATGTGGCTGGTCGGAATAGCTGGATCAGAAAAGGGTTTTTAACCTTTTCCGATTTTGGTGGGATTTGGTTAAGCTAGGTAATAAGCTAAATTCATTAAGCTAATACCCGAAACTAACCAAACCAATAATAAACCGGATCAAATAAGCAATTATCACAACTTATTCAACCTCAAAATAAGCAACTTTTCAATCAAACAATCAAAAATATGAACTTTTAAAGAAAGCTTTTTATAAGAAAATAAGCTAATCATAAAAATAAGCCAATAAGCACAAGAGTCTTAAAGCTTAATCAAATGAAAACTTATGAAATGATCAAAAGATTAACTTTTTAAGCACGAAATCATTTAGAACAACACGGATCATATGATAATCGCACCAAAATCAATCTATAATCAAAGAAAAGTAGAATGAGATTAAGGATTAAAAGCTTAAAATGAAACTTGATTAATGAAAATAAGTAATACAAAGTGTTTAATCTTGAAAGATCAAAAGAAAAATATGAAACTTAGTGAGAGAAAGTTTAAGACTTTCTCTCTCTAAAACTAGAGAGAAAATGAAAAAGTGAAAACTAGCTAAAACTATCTAACCACCCTCCTAATGACTATTAGGAGGGTATTTATAGGGAAGGTGGAAGGAGTGCATGTGTTGCATCTTCTTTCTTGCTTTCTTCACGTTTTCTCCACTCGACTTTAATTCTTTGTCTTTGTCGTCTCGGAATTTGAACTTGTCTTTTAATTTTCTTCTTCTATTAGACTTAAGTTCTTCAACTTCGTTAAACTTTCGTCTTTAGACTTTTTCTTCGATAAATCTTCAGAATAGGCCTTGGATTTCCGTTCTTTTTGCACTCTTGATCTTTTGACTTCGTCTTTTCCCGTTTTCTTCGATAAAAGCCCGTGAAAACCCGTGTTTTCTTCCTTTTTCATATTTTGGTCCTAAAACACAATAAAAACACAAACCACGCATAATTCCGACTTTTACGACATAAATCACACATTTTGGTCTTGTTATTATTGGAAATAAGTGGTAAAATGATAAGTGTTTTCACACTTATTATGGATATAGATTTTTAATCGTGAATTTACCCAGTTCATGGTAATTCAACAAATATAAGGAATAATAACACCATAGCTCTTCATGATGACGAGCTTGGTAGAATAAAAGCTTTCTCCGAAAAGTGTCTCAGTTGTACGGTAATTCCTTTAATTCAGATGGTGCTGACGTACAGTGCACAAGCCACAGGTGCAGCACCAGGAATATAATCAATACCAAATTCAACTTGCCTTAATGGCAAAAGTCTAGGTAATGCACCATCAAATACCTCCTAAAGTTTCAGATAACGAAAACATCTTTTAATAAATTCATATTAGGTTCTTTCTAGATTACAAAATCTATGACTAATTCACAACTATTCACGGTATAATTTCAAGTCTAAATGCAGGATATGGTCATCCATCAAGAATTATTTAGATCACTTTTGATAATCAACATCTTATCATTTAGGGGAATTCTACTCGAGTTCCCATCAATTAAGACAATGTCGTCATGTCATAATCAATCAATCCATTCTAATGGCACTACCAACTTTTCAGTTTTATTGCCGTCGATAAGATGTGAACTTCTCAAAAGACAAATAATAACTCATAATCCTTCACAATTCAAGGATATTAGTAGACATAACTAACCTTAAAAGAGTAAGGTCAACGCATAATCTACGCGAGATAATTTCAAATCAGATACAGATGAAAACATTTAATGAATATAATTATATCCCATGTTTTCATAATTTGAGTACGAATTCGAAAGCTCCTCGGATCGTTACCCAGGTCATTCAAATGAAATCAAATTAAAAGAAATGATAGGAACGTCGATACATCCAGTCGGGTATCAACACTCGGTAATCAGATAATTTTCCTAAGAATCTCACTACGGGAGAATTGGACAAGAAAGAATTGTCAATTGTCAAATAAGACAATTTCCACAGATGAGTAAATTCGACTCAGAAGAATAGATGCTACAGGCACATATGTAGGTGTCCCTAACACTATGTCCCTATTTTTCACTTCTTGCAGATCTCATAAAATTTATTCTTTCACAATCTTCAAAGAAAATGTAGTGTTTATTGATTAGTTTTATGGTGACTACTAATCAGCCTTGCATGGTCCATTCCAAATTGTATGTAGGCGCACAACTATATACAATTTCAAGATTAACGATGCAATACTCAGTTCGTTAAAAAAAATTTATCATCATGTTTATAATAAAAACATTTTCATGCTTAATTCTTAAATAAGAATCAAAAATAAATTTACAAAGATTTTCTTTGTTATGAAAACAATTAAGTTTTCTTAGGTGTTTTATAAACAACTTCATTTCGATAACGATTATTTACAAGTCTCACTTTAAATAATCCGTATGGTGATGAAAACCCAATTTTTCTCAAGCGATACTGTTTTAACTTATAAAAACAATTAGTGATCTGCAAAAGAGTGATGAAAAGTTTTTCACCAAGAACTAACTACAACATGATAGGAGATGAGCTTAGCCAAATAATCATGAGGTTCATGACCTCGATGGCACTCAAAAAGAATAATCCACAACGTAACTCAAATCAAGATGAGTACTTGTTCAATGGTTGCATCACTAATGCGAACATTAGGATGAAGCAATAAAGGATAGATAACATCGATACATGTAGAATTTAGCAATCAATGGTAGTCTTTTCATTAATCACAAACAAGTCAAAATTGTACCGTAACACATTATGTGTCACTATGTCATACAATTCCAAGAACTCATCCTACCAACTGATGTCTCAGTTAAGTTAGGGATTATTTTTAAAAGATACCACAATGAATACTAATCTAAAAGAGTCATTAGGTGTTCCACATGTCCTAGAAGATCCATCGGTCTCAATTCAGAAGAAGATTTCTTCAATTTATTTCTTGGACACTAAGCATTGTCGTTAGTGGACAATATCCTAGGAACAACACTTAACACGAATCAAAAATCATTTAAAACCTTACAATTCAATCACAGAACTCAACAACTTCCTCTTAACAATTTTATATTCCATACAAGTTAAATTTTACTTTATTCAAGTTTTAACCAATTTTATACTCAATTCGATATCCTACCTCATTCTCCAATATTTTCAACCTTATTCTTAGACCTTAAAAGGGAAATAAAATCTCGATATGGTCAACACTTAATTTCCAATCCTATAGCTCTTTCAACAACAATTATCAAATGAGTCACTAGTATGAAATGACTCGATCATTCGATTAGACTTCTCGGAAAGGTACTAGTGGCATGAGGCTTTTGGGTAATGGTTCCAATGACAGCCTCAAGTGCAACATTCACCCTTTTGATTTCAATTTAAGAATTGGATGACAACAAATCAGATGACATCTTTCTAGGTGGTAACGTTTTGTCAAACTCCACTCTATAAGGAAAGATCGTCATGACATCGATATCAGTTTTAATCTCGACAATTCTTCTTTAATATCACAATCAACTAATATCAACATTTCTACGAATATCAACCATTTGTTGGGATCATAAATATCCACAACTTGGTTTAGATCTAGGATAGCTAGAATTCCAACGAGAATAGCTTCGATTAATTTACTAGGGGATTTAGGGTTCCTTGTGACAATCTACGTCGTATAAATACCTCGTATAAATATCAAAATAATCATCAAACAATCATGTAATAAAATTACATCATATATATATATATATATATATATATATATATATATATATATATATATATATATATATATATATATATATATATATAATCCAAGTTATATATATATATATATATATATATATATATATATATATATATATATATATATATATATATATATATATATATATATATATATTAAAATAACACTTCTTAGTCTGGCCTTGTCGGTAACTCGGGAATTTTTCGGCATCGTTATAGTCAAAATACTTTTAGACATTTTGTGAAAAATGTTTATAGTTAAAAGATTTTGAAATGTTTTATTCAAAACCTTGGTTTTTAAAAATCTTTCGTTCTCTATAACGAGAGCTCTGGTACCAAACTGTAACACCCCAAAATTTACACAATTCAATATAGCGGAAGACTCGTTGGTGTTACGAGATAGCACATTACTCACATAAAAGACAACGCATAAAAACCGCGTCGTTTAATAATAAAAGCATTTCCATTCATAATTATCAAATTTACATAGGTCTCAAGTCATACTCATTTCATAAAATTTTACAAAAGATTTGAATGGAAATTGTTATTTAAGTACGGGCCATGAATTCTTGTTGTCTTACCGAGAATTACCTTCAAGTACCTGAGATAAAACATGTTAAAAGAAAAGGTCAGCGAAAACGCCGAGTGAATTCATAGAGTTCAATAAAATTCATCAATATAACATCGGTATAAAATTATTACCGAAAATCATTTTGTACAAATCTTTGTATTAGGCCATAAAATAGCCAGTCATTTTATACAAATCCTTATCAAAAATTATAATATAGGCATTTACCTTCGAAATCATTATACGAGCCAATGTCGTAAAAACATCATACAATACGTCTTATGACGTTGTATAAAGTTAAATAAGAACCGTTATATGAATATGGTTATGTAAAACCAAAACACAAACATAATATCAATAATATGACCCCGTATTGCTAGTCAGGCAATAAATCATAATTCGGTGCGTATATCAGTATTTCGTTAAATTGGATTATTATAAGCCGCATGACATTGTTACCTTACTATCACAACAACGGGTAGCTAACCCGATACTCAATTTGCCCATCTAAGTTAGCGTGTCTGTTGGGAATAAATTAAGGCCAGATCACTTGAGCGCTGACAAGAGTAAAACAAGCGTTGACAAGAACAAAACAAGCGCTGACAGCTCAAGCGTTGACAAGATAAAGTCAAGCGTTGACACATTGAAGACAAGCACTGATGGGAAGATATACTCTACGCGTTTATTGTGTTTATTGTATTCTAGATTACTTCTAGTAAAGATAGGAACAACAATGTATTTTCTATATTTATCTTTACCTAGAATAGCTGATACGTAGATTATTGTACAAGGCTTCTTATGTCTATAAAAGAAGACCTTTAGGTTAATGTTTCATATAAGTTTTTCATTCGTAAACTACTTTCATTGTAAGAAAGTTTGATATTTTTAATCAAAGTGAAAGTTTGTTTATATCATTGTGTGTTCTTGTTTAAGTGTTAATTCCGCATAACACTTAGATTATCATAAGCATATACAAAGGTTTCTCTAAGTGTATTACTTGATCTAATCTCGTATACATAAAGCTAAATCGATGTATGTTTGAGATCAACAAGTGGTATCAGAGCTTGTTGAGAAACTTTGATTTGAAGAACGAGATCCAATACCGTAAGGTGAACCAGGCTAAGGAAGAAGGTGAAGAAGAATCTGATGATGTTTTCAGTCACGACCAAGTCTACTCCAAGTTCCAACTCATCTTCGTCATCTGATAATGAGGTATGTGATAACTCTTCTTGTAGGTTAAATACTGAAAAACTTAACAAAGAGGTGTTAAGATTATTAGATGATGTGAGTACTGAAAGGTGCAAACTGTCTAATTATCAAATTGCTCTCACTCAAACTGAGAAGACAGTTTCTGAGTACAAAAAAATGAAATTTGACTTAAAAGACAAAATAAACATCTTAAAACATGAGTTAAATGCTAGCAGTGATATTAAGAGCATCATGGAAAGGGTGAATGGTGAGTTACAGGCTAAGTTAGATGAGGCTATCAAGAATAAGGATAATGTAGACCTTAAAATTCAGAGATTTGATAAGGCCTCACAAACCCTAGGAGAATTTGTTAGTAAACAGAGGGACTCTAGGGGTATGTCTGGAATTGGGTTGAAAGAATATGTTGCCGTTCCACCACCTGCTGGGGATTTCTATGGTGTCCAAAGAAAGGACTTATCTTGGATTGGTATTCCAGAACTCCAAGAAGAGGAATTTATTCCTCAACCTAGAGTTCTTTCCCTAGTTGAGGAATATCAACAAAAGGTTATTGACCTAGAAGAGTGGAAAAAGGCCAACCCCACTTTATTTGTTAAAGGTGGGATACTTAGTGAGAGTCCATTTGTGCCTACACCTATTGAGAGTCCAGTAGTATCTACACCTATAACTGTGACCAATCCCATCACTGGAAAAGCTGTTAATCTTGGCTCCCCAATTAAGAAACAACCTAGTGTTAAATACGCCGAAATGTATAGGAAACCTAGGTCATTCAAAAGCCAAGCAAGTGTTAATGGGACAGGGTTTTATCAGTCTAAGCCTAAGTTTGTGTCCAAAAAGGCTTGTTACTCATGTGGGAGCTTCTCACATTTGGCAAATAATTGTGTAAGTGAATACAATCTATTCGCTGATAATAGGTCATCCAATGTTAACCATAGACCTTTTGTCCACACTAGATCACAGGCTACTAGACCAGCTTCTTTCTTCTCTAAGGCAGCTAATACCCATGGACAAAGGCCCTTTCAAAAGACCAACACTTTGTCAAACAGACAGTATGTTCCTGTAGCAAACCCTAATTTGGGCGCTGATAGAAACAAATTCAGCGCTGACAAGAAAAAATTCAGCGCTGACAGGAACAAATTCAACGCTAACAGGCACAAATGCAGCGCTGACAGCTCCAAGTTTGGTATGAGACCTTATTTTAGACCATTGATATTATGATTTTGCTAGGTTCAATTATATTCTCTCGATATCCTCTCGAATTGATCTTGGTTCTAAGTGGAATGATTGTTCTTGGTTACTAAAAAGGGGATTGGTTTTCTAATCTACTAAATGTTAAATGCTCTAAAATGTAAACTTAAATTTAAAAGCAATTAAATTAAAGACAGTTAATAAAACTAGAATTAAAATTAAACTTAAAATATACAAAATGAAGAAACAGTAAGTATAACTAAAAAATGCTCAAAAAGAAAATGATTCGGAAGTTGACCTTGATTCAGAACTTTCATGCGGAAGTTGGTTCGGAAGTATTGACTCGGAAGTTCATCCGGAACTTTTAAGGAAAATTGATTCGGAACTTTGAAAAACCCTTCACTCGGAACTTTGATTCGGAAGTTAACTCGGAAGTTCGTTCGGAACTTTACTCGGAACCTTCATGCGGAACTTTGTTTCGGAAGTTAGTTCGGAAGTTCACCCGGAACTTTTCGTTCGGAAGTTCACTCGGAAGATTGATCCGGAAGTTTATCCCGAACTTTATCCGGAACATTGAGTCGGAAGTTTATTCGGAACTATCAACTGATTCGGAACTTTTAAAGGAAAAATTCATTCAGACCTTTAAAAACTCATTCAGAACTTTTGAAAAGCAAATTCATTCGGAACTTCTTAAACTCATCCAGAAATTTGAGTTCATCCGGAACATCTGGGAAAAAGAACTGTAACTTCAGAAAAAACAGGGTAACGCGTTTTAATCCAAAATCAAGCTAAATAATCAAAAAGGTTTTACCAAATTAACCAATAATCATTTAACTACCATGAATAACAAATCCCAACAGTAAAAACACAAATTCAACAACTTTTTAAAGATTAAATCAATCAAATAAGAACTTAAGAACTTGGATAAAAAGAGGAAAGAAGAACAAGATTAAATTGAAAGATTGATGTATTTAATGATTAAGGTTTTAACAATCACTAAACAAAGATTAAAATCACAAGATTGAAAAACAAAGATCAAAATCACCAAACACCCTAGTGGTGTTGGTGATGTCTACGAAACAGAAAGGGAGAAAAAGAAGGAGAATGAAAAACTAAAAACTGAATGAAAAGTGTGAGGGGGATTCCTTTTATAGGTGTCCCCTTTGGTTGGTGAGTGGACTTTCTCCCGTTCTTCTTGTCTTCTAGTCTTTTCAGAAAAGTTGACGTTTTCGATTCTGATTCGGGATTTGTCGTCGATTAAATTCAACTCGTCTTTTAATTTCTTCGTTTAATAGACTTGAGTTTCTTCGACTTTTGTAAATCTTCCATCTTTGGTCCTTTTCTTCGATAAATCTTCGAATAGGCCCAGTGACTTCAAATATTTTGCATCTCTTGGACAATAGACTTCATCTTGAGTCTTTTTCTTCGATAAATCCCGTGCAATCCCATGTTTTCTCCATTATCCATCCGGTTGGCTTTGAAAACACAATAAACACAAAAACAACGCATAATTCCAAACAAATGATATTAAATACGCGTTTTGGTCTCGTTTTAGCCAGAATTAAGTGGTAAAAGGATGGGTGTTTACACACCTATCAAATCCCCTACACTTAACCATTGCCATGCCCTCATGCAATGCTTAGTGATAAAGCAATTTTACACTTTTCTCATAATTAATCAACCTTGCCCTTATTAAAATACTACTTAAACAAAAATTAAGGTACTAAAAGAAATTAAAACTTAAACGGAAACAAAAGGATAGAAAACCATTTTCACTTGAAAATAGCTACATGGAAATAACTTGCAAAGAGATCAATGACTTACATTAGGGCTTTGGTGCTACGAAGATTTATCACCCTCAAGTTTCACGTTCCCCAAACTAAGCTTAAAAACTAGATCATTGTTATTATAAGTTAGTAAATCAAACACTTATACACATGGCTTAATTATATGCTTAAACTCCCTTATTCCTAGGTGTTTCTCTTATATTTTATTTTTGTCTTAGAATGATCATGAAGATGCATTTTTGGACTTATTTCGATAGTTTATTTAGGCTGAAAGCAAAGTAGGACGATTTGATCAATAGTTAGCTAAAGGACAAAATCGCTTAAAACTACTTCTCGGGATATCAAAAAGTTCATATCTTGGCATAACTTGGTTCGCGATTTGAGACCTTTCTCGGGCCGATATTTGGCATGTACTTCATACTTCATATCTTGAGAGACGTTCTTGAGATAATGGTCTTCTCATCGTAATAGAGTTTCTTCACTTTGGAGACTTTTGAGGGGTACTCCAATTTTGTTGACCATGACTTCATGATTATTTCTTCAATCTCTAATTGGGATTTAGAGATACAACGATCCGCCTCCTTTCCGGACTTGGATCTATTTATCCTCATACCTTGTTAGGGTCTTTTCGGATAGACTTCTCCATGATCTTTATGGGAGTTGATTGATTTTCGTCGTGATTCTTGATCCTTCATATTGATTTTAGGAATAATGCTTTTCACATCACTTTGGATTTTCAGCAATAAAATGGAATCCTCATGCCTTGTTAGGGCCTTTTCGGACTCGCCAATCTTCGTGCCCCGCTTCATAAGTTATGCCTTGGCTATGAACTCTTATCATTACCGAGCAACTTTTAAACGATCTTGGGCTAGAAGCTAAGTAACCTTTCAGATCGTACGACCTTACTTATTGCAGATAAATTAATAGCAAGTGATGGGAGAATAGGCAAATAAATACACCAAGTGAGCTTGCGCAAGAATACCGACTTATAATTGACTCTATCATTTCTCGTCCTCCACAATTTAAAATCTCAAGTAATGAGACTCGTGGATGCTTAGCCTAATAAACCAATTAAGGTCTACATGGTTAAGGATACTAGCTAGAATAAACTTAGATAAGTCTATTCGGGTTGAGTCAAAATAATCACAACGGGCCTAATATGTCAAAGACTTCTAAACTAGCTACACCACTTTATTAATATTTTTGACTTTATTGCGGGATATATACATATGAAAGCAACGATAAAAATTTAAAAATTACGACTAAATGGCCAAAGTTAATTAAAAATTTGAAAAATGTTGAAAAAGATGATTTTCCGGTTAAATGAAGGCATTTTCATGGAAAAGTCCACTTAAAACTTCGATAGAAGTCCCCCCTACACTTAAGATAAACATTGTCCTCAATGTTTAAGCATGTGGGAAAAGTTTCCCCTACACTTATGACATTGTGCACGTTGGTTAACTCGAGTTAAGGAAGAGACGACTAAAGTGATCAATTTCAAATGTAAGTATGAAGAAAATTGAATCACGATAGTTGAGAGATAGAACCGGATTTCGGATAACACGGGAGCACGGTTCTTCGTAGGTTCCAAGAGTGCATTCATCTCTGTAATCACATCACCACATAAAGACAAACACCCATAGAGGTCCCCCTACACTTAGGAGGTTAAAACATAAAAGGATAGATACTCGGGCTGCCTCCCGAGGAGCGCTTGTTTTTGATAACCGAGTCACGAGCCTGACTCGACCCAAAATTAGTTCATGGGGAACGTGGTGAGGGATGAATTCATCTCCTGAGAGGTGTCCTCACCAAAGTACAACTTCACTCGTTGGCCATTCACCTTGAAATTAGGTCCATTAGGTTGAGCGAGCTCGAGAGTACCATATGGAAAAATTTGGGCAATGGTGAATGGGCCGGACCAACGAGATTTCAGCTTGCCCGAAAAGATTTTCAACCGAGAGTTAAAAAGTAAGACTTTGTCTCCAACATGGAACTCTCGGTTCTTAATCTTAGAATCGTGAATGAGCTTAGTCCTTTCCTTATAGATCAAAGAATTTTCATAAGCCTCATTACGGAGTTCATTCACTTCATTGAGTTGGATCTTGCGTAGGTCACCGGCTTTGTTGATATCAAAATTAGCCCACTTCAAGGCCCAGTAAGCCTTGTGCTCCAACTCAATGGGGAGGTGGCACGCTTTCCCGTACACGAGACGATATGGTGTACAACCAATCGGAGTCTTATATGCAGTACGAAAAGCCCACAAAGCATCATCAAGTTTATCAGCCCATGAGGCACGATGCTCTCCCACGGTTCTGTCCAGAATTCGCTTTAATCCTCGGTTGGATATTTCAGTCTGGCCATTATTTTGTGGGTGGTAGGCTGTGGAAAGACGATGATTTACACCATACTTAGCCATGACTCTTGCGAATTGGTCATTGCAAAAATGAGTCCCATGATCACTAATAATGGTACGAGGCACACCGAATCTAGCGAAAAGAGCTTTCAAAAAGTTACAAACCACCCTTGCGTCATTTGTAGGTAAAGCTTTGGCTTCAACCCACTTTGAAACGTAGTCAACAGCTACAAGGATGTATTTGTTTCCTTTAGAAGAAGGGAATGGCCCCATAAAGTCGATACCCCAAACATCAAAGATTTCACATTCTTGTATGAAATTCTTAGGCATCTCGTCTTTATGTGTGATCGTGCCTTGTTTTTGGCAAGCCTCACATCGTTTAACCATATTGTGAGTGTCACGATATATGGAGGGCCAATAAAATCCCGCGTCGAACACTTTTTTGGCGGTGTAGTTGGGACCAAAGTGACCATCGGTGGGTCCTTTGTGGCAAGCATCAAGGATTTCTAAAGCTGCCGGTCCATCAACACATCGACGGATAATCAGGTCATCACATTGTTTGAATAGGTAAGGGTCGTCCCAAAAGTAAGTCTTAATGTCGGTGAAGAACTTTTTCTTTTGTTGGGACGTCAACCCTTCCTAGAGAATTCCACCCGCCAAGTAGTTTGCAAAGACCGCAAACCACGGGGTTTCATTAGAATTCAAATTTATAGACATTAAGGTCTCCAAGGGAAAAGAATCATTGATTTCTTTGTTCGGATGATCCCCTTGGTAAGGATCCTCAAGTCTGCTGAGATGATCCGCGGCTAGGTTTTCAGCTCCTTTTTTATCGCGAATTTCGATTTTAAATTCCTGGAGCAGCAAAACCAAGCGAAGAAGCCTTGGTTTGGAATCTTGCTTTGTCAACAAGTACTTCAACGCGGAATGATCGGTGTAAACGATTGTGGTGGAAAGGACAAGATAGGGGCGAAATTTTTCAAAGGCATAGACAACAGCTAAAAGTTCTTTTTCAGTTGTCGTACAATGCAATTGTGCCCCCGTCATTGTCTTGCTAGCGTAATGGATTGGTTGGAAGTGTTTGTTCACTCTTTGTCCCAGAATCGCTCCAATAGCAAAATCACTAGCATCGCACATCAACTCAAAGGGAAGCTCCCAATTAGGGGTAACCAAGACGGGTGCCTTAGTTAGCTTATCCTTAAGCGAGTTGAAGGCTTCAAGACACTCTTTGGAAAAGATAAAAGGAGTATCTTTTTCCAAGAGGTGGGTCATCGGGCGAGCGATTTGAGAAAAATCTTTGATGAATCGACGGTAGAAGCCCGCATGACCGAGAAAACTTCTCACACCCTTCATGGTTGAAGGTGGAGGTAACTTAGCGATAACATCAACTTTAGCACGGTCTACTTCAAGACCGACTTTCGAGATCTTGTGTCCTAGCACGATGCCTTCTTTTACCATAAAATGGCATTTTTCCCAATTCAGAACAAGGCGAGTGTCTTCGCACCGCTTAAGTATACGTTCCAAATTGGCAAGGCAAGAAGAGAAGGAATCCCTGAAGACCGATAAATCATCCATGAAGACTTCCATGGTTTGTTCAACCATGTCATGGAAGATAGCTAACATGCACCTTTGGAAAGTCTCGGGGGCATTGCATAAGCCAAAAGGCATTCTTTTGTAAGCAAATGTGCCATAGGGACAAGTGAATGTTGTCTTCTCTTGATCTTGGGGATCGATGGGTATTTGGAAATAACCCGAGAAACCATCAAGAAAGCAGTAATATTCATTACCCGCTAAACGTTCAAGCATTTGGTCCATAAAAGGTAGAGGGAAATGATCCTTTCTCGTGGAATCATTGAGTTTGCGGTAGTCTATACAAACTCTCCACCCAGTAACGAGACGAGTGGAAATCAACTCATTGTGTTCATTGGGAACAACGGTTATTCCGCCCTTCTTGGGCACACAATGGACTGGACTAGCCCATGGTGAATCCGAAATATGGTAAATCATACCCGCATCAAGAAGTTTGATAACCTCTGTTTTGATGACTTCATGTATTTTTGAATTTACCCTTCGTTGGCTTTGAATTGTGGGCTTAAAGTCGTCCTCCATGAGAATTTTGTGTGTGCAGAAGTGAGGATCTATTCCGCGAATATCAGAAATTTTCCAAGCAATAGCCTTCTTGTGATCGTTAAGCACGACGATGAGGCGAGATTTTTTTTCTTCCTTCAAGTCCTTCGCGATAATGACGGGCGACTTATTCTCTTCTTCAAGGAACACATACTCGAGATGAGGCGACAACTCCTTAAGTTCTAAATCCGGAGGATTTTCGACGGGAGGCGTTTTCAAAGTCGGAGTATCGATAGCAATAACCGTGGGAGATGGTGGAGAAAGGTTGTCTTCGTTGAGAAGGTTATCAAAGAAATGCATGTCTTCATCCCCATCGGTGGGAGAATCATCATTAGCTAAGTTCACATCTCCCATGGTGGCTTCAAGATTGTTCCAAAACAAATCACTCTCTCCAAATAGAGACAGTGATGAATCAATAGAGGAAATGGTTTCAACATTGGGAAGAGAGGTAGGAATACTTTTTCAAGCATCATTAAAGTGTTCTTCACAAGCCTCATCCAGAACGTCAATACAATTAACACTCTCGTATGAATAAGGTTGTTTAGACAACTTTCCCATGTTGAAGACGATTTTATCGTCACCCACTCTCATGATAAGCTCACCGGCTTCAACATCGATGAGAGTGCGACCGGTCCTCAGGAATGGACGACCCACGATCAAGGGAACACGAGGGTCCATCTCGTAGTCGACGACGACGAAATTGGTAGGAAAAGTGAATTTGTCGACTCCTACAAAGACGTCTTCGGCTATCCCCACTGGATAAGCAACCGTACGGTTAGCTAATTCCAAAGTCATTTTGGTGGGGACTAGCTCAGGGAGAGATAATTGCTTCCAAACGCTTAGAGGCATTAAATTAATACTGGCACCTAGATCGGCTAGGGCCATGCAATTCTCTACTCCCGGGAAATTGCAAGGGATTAAGAAACGACCCGGATCACCAAGCTTGGTTGGCAATTTCCTTAAGAGCACTGCAGAGCAATTCTCATTAAGTTGGTGTTGGCAATATCGAGAAGCTTTTCCTTGTCACTCAGAAGATCTTTAAACATTTTCGCGTACTTAGGCATGTGAGCGAGAGCCTCAGCGAAGGAGATATTGAAATTCAGTTGTTTAAACATTTTAAGAAAGTTTGAAACCTGAATATCGTCCTTGCTTTTGAGCTTCTCTTTCCTCAACCTAGATGGATAAGGTATATTGGAAGAAGAGGAAGGCGTTTGGAGAATAGGATCACTCACATCCTTGGGTGGAGGAGGGGTAGAAGTAGGAGGTGGAGAAATTGGGGAAGGAGAAGGATGAGGAATAGGAGCAGGTGACTCGTTTTCCTTAGTCACAATCACCGGTGGAGGTATAGGAAGCTCGGGTTCCTTGGTACCTTTGCCACTGCGAGTAGTGATTGCTTTCATCTCCCCTCTTAGATTCGCAACGGTGTTACTCGGAAGAGTACCCGAAGAAGAGGGTTGATTACCTTTGAAAAAACTAGCCATCATGTTCTTCAAGTCATTTGTTTGGCTATCCAACGTGTTTCTCATGTCGGCTCTCAGATCGTTCCCTTGTTTGACCAGGTCTGCTTTCAAATTGAGCACTTCACGCTGAAGGTTCCCCACGATCACATCGTTAGTCCTCATATAAGTTTCCACTTCTTGGTGAAGAGCGGTGGGTTGGTTGGGAGGAGCATTGTATGCGGGTGGTTGATAGGCAGGTTGCTGGTAGACTTGGTTGTTTCGTTGAGGTGGTTGTTGCTGCTTGTGAGGTGGGATGTATGGTGTACGAGGTTGTTGTTGTTGTTGAGGAGGGCGATTAAGGTTTTGTTGTTGGTTTGGGTTGGTAGGAGGAAAACCGGGTGGTGAGAGGTAGTTGTTGGAGTGGTAGCTAAGCAAATTACGGTCACCTTGAGGTCTAGCTTGATAAGCAGGTTGAGGATAGGTGCCATATGCTGCATTCACATTTTCAGAAGGGTAGTCTTGGGTGGCGGTACAAGTGGTGTAAGAGTGAGGACCCCCGCATATCTCGCATGGTTGGCTAACAGCATTGACTTGAGTGTTTTTAGCGTTGTTGTTGTTGTTGTTGTTAACGGTGTGGGTAACAAGCGATTCAAGAAGCGCAGTGATTTTGTCAAGTCGCTTATCGCTGTCACTAGTACTAGCACTAGCAACATTGGTCCGAACACTCTTGGTTTGCACACGAGACTTATTCTCAATGATATCCCAAGCAGCATTGGAAGTCTTAGCCAAAAGATTACCCCCCGAGGCACTGTTTAGTGAATCTTGGTCACTCATGCTTAAACCATGTAAAAAGTATTAATTTGGTGCACTTTGGTAAAACCATGTTGTGGGCATTTTCTAAAAAGATCTTTAAAACGATCCCAAGATTCACTGAACGACTCATCGTACTTTTGTTCAAAATTTATGATTTCATTCCGCAAAGCGGTAGTACGAGAGGGTGGGAAAAAGTAATTGATAAACTTGGTCTCCAAATCCGTCCACGAGAGAATACTCTGTGGCGGTTCCTTAGCAAGCCAATGCCGGGCTTGTCCCTCTAAAGAAAAGGGAAAAAGTTGTAGACGGATTACCTCTTGTGGAACACCATTGAATTTGACCGTGTTCGTGAGTTGCAAGAATCTCTTGATGTGGTCATGTGGATCATCAATGGTACGCCCCAAGAATGGTTGAGCAGAGACCATCTGGATAAAGCCTGATTTTAGCTCAAAGTTGTTGGCTGCAATCGCTGGTATAACAATTGGATCAGTGTTGCCATCTACATGAGCTTGCAGGAGTTCAATCATCGGGCGATTATCCGGTAGAGGCTCATTGTTGTTGTTATTATTCATGTTGTTGAAAGGTGGGTTGTTGTTGTTATTATTGTTGTTTTGAGGTGGTATGTTGTTGTTGTTTTGTACACCGGCCATGTCTAAGTGATCGAGAGGCTCGGGCTCTTGATAAGACGTGGATCGAGTGCGCATACACCTGCAAAAGAACTAACAAGGGAAAAACAAAGCAAAAATATTTTTGGTTTTTATGTTTTTTAATTTTTAGGATTTTTGAAAATTTTATATTTTTTTTGTGTTTTTTTTTTTGAAAATTTTTATGAAAAAGTAACGTTCACAGGGAACGGATCCCAAAATCCAAGTTCTCACAAAAAACTTTTGATCTTAACGAGAAGAGCCGGCAGCGGCGCCATTTGATATTATGATTTTCCTAGGTTCAACTATATTCTCTCGATATCCTCTCGAATTGATCTTGGTTCTAAGTGGAATGATTGTTTTGGTTACTAAAAAGGGGATTGGTTTACTAATCTACTAAATGTTAAATGCTCTAAAATGTAAACTTAAATTTAAAAGCAATTAAATTAAAGACAGTTAATAAAACTAGAATTAAAATTAAACTTAAAATATACAAAATGAAGAAACAGTAAGTATAACTAAAAAATGCTCAAAAAGAAAATGATTCGGAAGTTGACCTTGATTCGGAACTTTCATGCGGAAGTTGGTTCGGAAGTATTGACTCGGAAGTTCATCCGGAACTTTTAAGGAAAATTGATTCGGAACTTTGAAAAACCCTTCACTCGGAACTTTGATTCGGAAGTTAACTCGGAAGTTCGTTTGGAACTTTACTCGGAACCTTCATGCGGAACTTTGTTTCGGAAGTTAGTTCGGAAGTTTACCCGGAACTTTTCGTTCGGAAGTTCACTCGGAAGATTGATCCGAAAGTTTATCCGGAACTTTATCCGGAACTTTGAGTCGGAAGTTTATTCGGAACTATCAACTGATTCGGAACTTTTAAAGGAAAAATTCATTCGGAACTTTAAAAACTCATTCAGAACTTTTGAAAAGCAAATTCATTCGGAACTTCTTAAACTCATCCGGAAATTTGAGTTCATCCGGAACTTCTGGGAAAAAGAACAGTAACTTCAGAAAAAACAGGGTAACGCGTTTTAATCCAAAATCAAGCTAAATAATCAAAAAGGTTTTACCAAATTAACCAATAATCATTTAACTACCATGAATAACAAATCCCAACAGTAAAAACACAAATTCAACAACTTTTTAAAGATTAAATCAATCAAATAAGAACTTAAGAACTTGGATAAAAAGAGGAAAGATGAACAAGATTAAATTGAAAGATTGATGTATTGAATGATTAAGGTTTTAACAATCACTAAACAAAGATTAGAATCACAAGATTGAAAAACAAAGATCAAAATCACCAAACACCCTAGTGGTGTTGGTGATGTCTACGAAACAGAAAGGGAGAAAAAGAAGGAGAATGAAAAACTAAAAACTGAATGAAAAGTGTGAGGGGGATTCCTTTTATAGGTGTCCCCTTTGGTTGGTGAGTGGGCTTTCACCCGTTCTTCTTGTCTTCTAGTCTTTTCAGAAAAGTTGACGTTTTCGATTCTGATTCGGGATTTGTCGTCGATTAAATTCAATTCGTCTTTTAATTTCTTCGTTTAATAGACTTGAGTTTCTTCGACTTTTGTAAATCTTCCATCTTTTGTCCTTTTCTTCGATAAATCTTCGAATAGGCCCAGTGACTTCAAATCTTTTGCATCTCTTGGACAATAGACTTCATCTTGAGTCTTTTTCTTCGATAAATCCCGTGCAATCCCATGTTTTCTCCATTATCCATCCGGTTGGCTTTGAAAACACAATAAACACAAAAACAACGCATAATTCCAAACAAATGATATTAAATACGCGTTTTGGTCTCGTTTTAGCCAGAATTAAGTGGTAAAAGGATGGGTGTTTACACACCTATCAACCGTATAAACAAAGATACTTGGTTAATAAGGGTCAATGGTCTAAAGCATCATCCCACTTAACATGGAAACCTAAACAAGAGCAAAACTCTAATTTTAATGGTATTTCAATAAGTTGCAATAGACTTAAATATATTGAGAAGGTCATTACTAGACTCATTGGAACAAATTGGGTGTTTAGGTCACAAAGGGATGAACAGGGATTTGTGGTAAAGAATAAGACCACTCTAGTTGAACAACTAGATAGATCCAAGTCTGACAAGGCTTGGATCTCCAAAGAAAACTAATTTGTTTTCTTTTTGAGCAGACTATCCAAAAGCAGGTTAATGATCAAGGATATTGGGATAGTGGATGCTCAAGGAACATGCATTTTTGGTCTTTCCACTGTTATTATTTCTATCCACTAACATGTTATCTCTACCCATTGTTGTGGGAAAGGGTAGCCTCTGTTGGTGTGTTTTTGTGGTTTTTGTCTAACTATGCAGGAAAATGGAGCTACATTTGGATGAATACAGAATTGCAAACTTTTATTTATGATGGTTGGAGTGTTTACATTCCTATCTAGAGATAAAATTTTGCTTCTTCACATATAATGATTTGTATGCTTCTATTAAGGGGAGGTAAACCTCTAGGTTTTTGGGTACTCTTAGAGCACTCTTGCACAATTCTAGATTGCGTCCACTAGTGAGTGGGGGTTAGAAATAATGAAGGCTCTTTCCTTATGAAATTGTTGGAATTTCTAAACCTCGAGGCACTGTAGCATGCACGTAGTTTATTTTGCATGCATGTTGCCAAGACTTTTGACCTAGAATTGGGTGTGGTCGTATGGGTGACTTGGGGTAGTTATTATTTTTGGGTTACTTGGGGAGTTGCAAAGGTTTTATATGAGTTAACTTTCTCTTTGGGGCATTTGTGAACAAAGGACTCTAGAGTTCATGTGTGTCTATCTTGCTTGTGCATGAGTGTATGCGTGAACAGTGTTTGTCACTCTTGCTTATTAGAGACTGGTTAATTTCCTTAGGATTATTATCTTTGTTTATGTTCTAACTAAAGTTTTCCATTTGCAAGTACATTTTATGCTATGACATCTTAGCTGGTGTTGTTGGGAATAAAATATGGGTCAGTTTACTAGACGCTGATAAGAAGAATGTCAACGCTGATAGGATGACATTGGACGCTGACAGCCAAGCGTTGACATTGAAGAAGTCAACGCTGACAGCCTTGAAGAATGACACTGATGGAATATCTTCATACGAATCTTTTGTTTATTTGTTTCTTTATTTATGTATGGTAAAGATAAGCACGACATTGTATTTTCTATTATTATCTTTACCTAGAATAGTTGATTCGTAGCTTATTGTACAAGACTTCTTGATCTATAAAAGAAGGTCTTTTAGGTTAAAGTCATATATCAGTTTTCATAAGTATTCACAAGTTAAACTCTTTCATTGTAATCAAGTTCGTTTATTCTAATACAAGTGAAAGTTTGTTTAACATCTTTGTGTTTTAGATCAAGTGTTAATTCCGCATAACACTTTGTTACTTTATTCATAAGCAAAGGTTTCTCTACGTGTAGTACTTGATTTAATCTCGTATACACAAAGCTTAATCGATCTAAGTTTGGGATCAACAAGTGGTATCAGAGGTTGTTGAGAAACTTTTGATCTTTAAGTAACGCAAGAACCCTAAAACACCAAAAACCCTAAAAACCCTAAAATTCTCAAAACCCTAAAAACATCATGTCTGGCACAGATCAACCTGCTGCTTTGCTACAAAACAACTCCTCAAATCCTAGTATCAAAATTCCCATGTTTGATGCCAGGAACTTTGAGCTTTGGAAGTCAAATTTTGAGCAATATATAGCTATTCATGACTACACTCTTTGGGAGATTGTCGAATATGGGAACACATTCAACAAAGCAGCAAGGATTGTGTGACAATCCGTCAATTTATGGTTGATATTTTATTCTCGAATATTATTTAAAAACATTATTTTAATGTTACAATATGAACTCACATATTTTTGGGAAGAAATTTGGATTTACGTCTTGGAGTAGCATCGACTACGTCTAAACCAGAGGATTCAACGTTACGTGCTTACGTTTATATACACCGTCTTTGGTGACAGTCCGACATTTCAGAAAATAAATTTATCTGAGAATATTATTTTGGAGTTTTAAATTTGTGTTAGTTCATAAACTCACAAATTTACGAGAAGAAACTAGGACTTACGATTTTATTTTAACGTCCTTTACGACTAAACCGGAAACCTTAGGATTACGTATTTACGTTTTCGAACTCCGTTTTTGATGAGACAATTTTTATTGGATTCGTTTTATGACGTCGATTCATAATTTATAAAAACGTTTTTCGTAAAACGACCCGAGGGCACGCAAATCGAGGAAACTAGAATCGAGGAATACCCGTAAACTAGTGAGATGGGACAAAATACATTGTCCCATCCCACTAGCTTACATGGGACGGCTATAACTCTCCAACACACCACAAATGGTGTCATTTTATTAACTAGATGGACACTTGTCCATCAAGCTTACAAGTTAAGCTTACCAACAACAAAAACCACTAGATGAAAACTAGCAACACTTCACTATCTCATTTCATCCATGCAAAACCAACATAAACTCTCTCTAACTCCATCTTGTGCCGTCCCATATTCTTCCAAAAACACCCATTTCATACAAAATTTTAACCATGAACATATGTTATAATCAACATATGTTAATCCCCATTCAAAAAGATGAAGATTGGTGCAACTTATAACATCCATGGAGGAGTTTTCATGGTGTCATGAGGCTGATTTTCCATAAAGTATTCATGAAGAATGGTGCTCTTGAAGATGGTGTTGGCTATGCACAAGTTTCTCCATCCAAAACCATGCCAAACTCATAACCTTCATCAAGTTGGTGGTATAAAGATTGTCCTCCTCATCATCTTGTTATTTTAATTATGTACACATGTATTTTGTTTCCTATTGTATATATTTATGATGATTATATGATGATAAAAATGTTATGTGGGGATTTGTTGTTGATAATCATGGATAAAAAGGTGAAAAACTATAAGAAACAAGGTTAAAATCTTGATTAATTTGCATGGCTGTATAAAACAGTAAAGAACCAAGTGGTAATCTGATAAAATGATGAAGTAGAATGGATTTACAGTAAGCTATGGGTCTTGTACACATGTGAGAGTTGGCCATGCAATGGAATCAAAATAATGAGTGAGATATGATCAAAACAAGTTTAGGGTATAAATCTGAAGTTACTGTTTTGGACGATTTTTAGAAAATACTTAAAGGATGATTCAACAGTAGCTATAGAAGAGTTAAATGTAGCACATATCATGTAGTTTATGTGATAAAAATTTGAGCTTCTATCTCCATGTAAAACTCAAGATATGGCAGTTTTGGTGAAGATGAAGTTAAAAATCAGATTTTTGTAAATTAAAGAATAATACTATTATATAAGCACTCACATTTTAATATATAAAATGTAAAATAAAAACCCACTAACTTATAAAACTTATTTATATAAATATATATAAAAGGTTAATCAAATGGATAAATTATATAAATGGTGGTGAAATAATGTTTATAAGTAATAAAAACTATAAACATGATTTTTACGACTTTTTCGGCTATTGCCGTAAAATTAACGTTTTTGTTAAATAAAACTTAGATGGTTGGACCCGTCTAATGAAAACTTTATAAAACTTATATACTGATATATAGACATGTATAACAAGTAAAAACCGATAAAACCCGAACTTTAGGGCATACGGACATTAACGAGCTAAGTAAACATATTGGACTAATACTTGGACTAATAAATGGACTAAATAAGATAAACACCCATAAAAAGAACTTATTGGGCTTAACCCATTTAGGCCCAACTTGGAAAGTATACATACTGATAATCTAAGTACAAAAAGGATTAATACAATTTAAGAACTTATAATAAGCTTGTGGACCTAAAACACGTAAATAGGTAAGACGAGAAAACTAGTATAAAAGTTATCAACACATAACTCTAAAATGAGTAAACAAGGATATGTAAACCCACTTGATCATCATATATATATAATCATCATATGTATACATAATTGATATTTTTATAAAGTCATTGGACAAACGTCTAAGACCGAGTATTATTTGTCTAGGTTTCCGTGATTGAAGCACGCACCGTACGTCCGAATTGCCGATAACCCGCCTTCCCACATCAACGTGAGTTCATAGCCTCGCACTCTTTTAAATGTTTTATAAATGCTTTATAAACCCGCGAGGGAGATAACATGTTAGTTTTTATAAAAGTTTGGACACCATTTGTCCCGATTGTTTGTTTATTGATTTTGGACCCGAATGATTGAATGACCCGATTGTATGACCCGATAAATGATTAATGGACCCGATAGATGAAATTAAATGGATTATTAAAGTTAGGTTATGTCACTAAAAGTCCCATTAGCATGAATTGTGAACTACCGGGAGTTGGTAGACGCTTATGCATTTGATAGTACTATTTGGGGACGATCACCCCAGTTCGCGCCTTGACGGTTGATCCCCGTCGTGCCACATTGATTGGTAAGCGAATTTATGTATGAGAAGATTTCCAATAGCGTGACCTTTGTGACGACACGCTACTTTAGATGGGCAAAATTTGGTATCGGGTTAGCTACCCGTTTTGGTTTAGTAAGGTAACAATGTCATGCGGCTTATAATAATCCAACCCCCAAAATATTACTGGACGCTCCGAATTACGATGTATTGCCTGACTAGCAATACAGGGTCATACTATTGATATTATGTTTGTATTTTGGTTTTCATAACCATTTTCATATAACGGTTTTGATTTTCATACAACGTCATAAGACGTATTGTATGGTGTTTTTAACGACAATGATTCGTATAATGGTTTTTAAGGCAAATGCCTATATTATGATTTTGATGAAGATTCGTATAAAATGATTTGGCTATTTCATGGCCTATCAAAACGATTTGTACAAAAGGATTTTCAGTAATACTTTTATACTGATATTATATTGATGGAATTTACTAAAATCTATGAATTCACTCGGCGTTATCGCTGACCTTTTCTTTTAACATGTTTTATCTCAGGTACTTGAAGGTAATTCTCGGGAAGACAACAAGAATTCATGGCCCGCACTTAAACAATATTTTTCCATTCAAATACTTTGTAAAAACTTTTGTATGCAATATAATGACTTGGGACCGATGTAACTTTGATGTTATGAATGGAAATGATTTAATATTAAACGACGCGATTTTTATGCGTTGTCTATGATGTGAGTAATGTGCTATCCCGTAACACCAACTAGTCTTCCGCTGAACTGAGTTGTATAAATTTGGGGGTGTTACAGTTTGGTATCAGAGCTCTCGTTATAGAGAACGAAAGATTTTTAAAACTAAGGTTTTGAATAAAACTTTTCAAAATCTTTTAACTATAAACATTTTCTAAAAATGTCTAAAAATCTTTTGACTATAACGGTGCTGAAGAATTCCCGAGTTACCGACAAGGCCAAGACTGAGAAGTGTTATTTTAATATATATATAACTTGGATTATATATATATATATATGATGTAATTTTATTACATGATTGTTTGATGATTATTTTGATATTTATACGAGGTATTTATACGACGTAGATTGTCACAAGAAATCCTAAATCCCCTAGTAAATTAATCGAAGCTATTCTCGTAGGAATTCTAGCTATCCTAGATCTAAACCAAGTTGTGGATATTTATGATCCCAACAAATGGTTGATATTCGTAGAAGTGTAGACATTAGTTGATTGTGATATTGAAAAAGAATTGGCGAGATTAAATCTGATACCGATGTCATGACGATCTTTTCTTATAGAGTGGAGTTTGGTAAAACATTACCACCTAGAAAGATGTCATCTGATTCGTTGTCACCCAATTCTTAAATTTAAAATCGAAAGGGTGAATGTTGCACTTAAGGCTGTTATTGGAACCATTACCCAAAAGCCTCATGCCACTAATACCTTTCCGAGAAGTCTAAGTTGAATGATCAAGTCATTTCATATTAATGACTCATTTGATAATTATTGTTGTAAGAGCTAATAGGATTGGAAATTAAGTGTTGATTCATATTGAGATTGTATTGCCTTTACAAGGCCGAAGAATAAGATTGAAAGTATTAGAGAATGAAGTAGGATATCGAATTGAGTGTAAGATGATTGAAACTTGAATAAAGTGAAACTTAACCCATATGGAATATGAGATTGATAAGAGGAAGTTGTTAAGTTCTGTGATTGAATTATAAGGATTTAATTGATTGTAGGTTTGTGTTAAGGGTTGTTCCTAGGCCATTGTCCACTAATGAAGATGCCCAGTGTCCAATAAATAAATCGAAGAAATCTTCTTCTGAATTGAGACCGATGGATCTTCCAGGACCGGCGGGACACCAAATGACTCTTGTAGATTAGTATTCATTGTGGTATCTTTTAAAAATAATCCCTAACTTAACTGAGATATCAGTTGGTAGGATGAGTTCTGGGAATTGTATGACATAGTGACACGTAATGTGTTACGGTACAATTTTGACTTGTTTGTGATTAATGAAAAGACTACCTTTGATTACTAAATTCTACATGTATCGATGTTATCTATCTTTTCTTGCTTCATCCTAATGTTCGCATTAGTGATGTAACCATTGAACAAGTACTCATCTTGATTTGAGTTACGTTGTGAATTATTCTTTCTGAGTGCCATCAAGGTCATGAACCTCATGATTAATTGGCTAAGCTCATTTCCTATTATATCGTAGTTAATTCTTTGTAAACAAAATTTCATCACTCTTTTGCAGATCAAACATTGTTTTTATAAAGTTAAAACGGTATCCTTTGAGAAAATTTAATTCTCATCACTATAAGGATTATTCAAAGTGAGATTTATAAGTGATTGATATCAAAATAAAGTTGTATATGAGACGCTTTGGGAACCTAATTGTTTTCATAACAAAGAAAATCATTGTAAAATTATTCTTGATTCTTATTTAAGAATTAAGCATGAAAATGTTTTTATTTTAAACATGATGATAAAATTTTGACGAACTGAGTATTGCATCGTTAATCTTGAAATTGTATATAGTTGCGCGCCTACATACAATTTGGAATGGACTATGCAAGACTGATTAGTAGTCACCATAAAACTAATGAATAAACTCTACATTTTCTTTAAAGATTGTGAAAGATTAAAATTTATGAGATCTGCAAGAAGTGAAAAATAAGGACATAGTGTTAGGGACATCTACATATGTGCCTATATCATCTATTCTTCTGAGTCGAATTTACTCATTTATGGAAATTGTCTTATTTGACAATTGACAATCCCGTTCTTGTCCAATTCTCCCGTAGTGAGATTCTTAGGAAAAGTATTTGATTACCGAGTGTTGATACCCGACTGGACGTATCGACGTTCTTATCATTTCTCTTGATTTGATTTCATTTGAATGACCTGGGTAACGATCCGAGGAGCTTTCGAATGCGTACTCAAATTATGAAAACATGGGATATATTCATATCCATTAAATGTTTTCGTTTGTATCTGATTTGAAATTCTCTCGCATAGATTCTGCGTTGACCTTACTCTTTTAATAGTAGTTGTGTATCCTAATATCCTTGAATTTGTGAAGTATTATGAGTTATTATTAGTCTTTTGAGAAGTTCACATCTTATCGACAGCAATACAACTGGAAAGTTGGTAATGCCAGTGGAATGGATTGATTGATTATGACATGACGAAATTGTCTTAATTGATGGGAACTCGAATAGAATTCCCCTAAATGATAAGATGCTGATTATCAAAAGTGATCTAAATAATTCTTGATGGATGACCATATCCTGTATTAAGACTTGAAATAATACCGTGAATGATTGTGAATTAGTAATAGATATTATAATATAGAAGGAACTTAATATGTATTTAGTAAAAGATATTTATCTTATCTGAATTTAAGGAATTACCGTACAACTAAGAAAGTTGTCGGAGAAAGATTTTATTATACCAAGCCTGTCATCCTGAAGAGCTATGGTGTTATCTTTCCTTATATTTATAGATTACCGTGACTGAGTAAATTGACAATCGAAAACGATATCCATAACTCGAAATGGAAGATTTGTTCGATCATTTACAAGGTTCTAGTGTATGTTTTAAAGATTTGATCCATAGCATGGTTATCATCAAACTTCGCATCTGCGAAAGAGATTATCTATTCCAATCACTACATCCAGAACTTGTAATGAACGTTATGAGTTTCACGTGATGTCGTTTGGATTGACCAATCCACATGTAGTATTCATAAATTCGGTGAATCACGTGTGTAGGCTGTAATTTGATAAATTCATGCTTGCGATCATTAAGGACTATTTGTTTGTATATAAGAATAAGAAGGGGTTAATAAATATTTATAGATTGCCCTGAATTGGCCGAACGATAAAAACCTATACCTTGAATAATTAACACGTGATTAAAAGACTTAATACTTTACATGATTTGACTATGTGATTAAAAAGATAATGGAATCTATACTGACTCTTCAAATTAAGAGCCCATTTAAGACTTTGGATTTTACCAAAAAGAAATGGAAATATGTTTTGACAAAGGTTTTAACAAAGGATTTTGAAGGGATTATTCCCTTATACACAAACCATTTAACTAAACTTCTGTTTAGGGGTAAATGTTTGTGTATACTTTTAGACAACTAAGAGGAATTGAGGGAACTATATAAAACATGATTTGAAATTTGAAACGATAATTTACGCTTTTCAAACTAAAGAAAATTTTGACCAAAGTATAAACAAATATTTTTCAAACATTTACGAATCTTATTAATTATTTTCGATAAATCAACAAAAATCTTGTTAATTAAACTCAAATTTATTTTGAACATTTTATATAATTGGTCGAACTAAGAAGTTTAAAACTTTTACGTTTACGCTTCATAAAAATTAACTAATAATTATTTAATTAATTATAATGATTATCGACGCTTTAAAACGTCGGATTGACAAAAACTGATAAAAATGATAGATGAGACGAAACTAAAACTTAGAAAATATGAAGAAAGTTGAACGTAAATACTGACGCATAATATAGAAAGAATATCTGAGTAAATTGTGGACATGATAATTATAACATCATGAGAAGTGAATATAGATACTGACATATTATATAAAAAGGATAAAGAATCGATTAAGATGTATTTCTTAATAATGAAGGTGCAAAATAAATTGCCGAACGATATAAAAATAAACGATGTTTGTAAGAAGGATAATATAGATAATAAAAAGGGGTTCGCGGCTAATATGAACCATTAAAAATTGAGAAGCTAATAGTGTTAAATATTTTAAAGGCCACTTGTGGTTGCCTAAATATGGAGATTGTGAGATAGAGTTATGTTGGAATTTGTAAGTATAAGTATTCTATTTAAGTCATTTTATGACTAAAAGTATCTTTGTCTGAAGAAGTTATACTAATGGCAATCATGAAGGCAGACATCGCCTCATACATTAGTTAACGTTTAGCTATTGCAAAGGTCATCATCTAAATTTGATTCGATTTGGGTCATCATCGACAGACTGACCAAATCTGCTAATATCATTCCCGTTAATGATAAATGCAAAAGAATTATGTAAACATAGTGTGCCTGTATCAAACATCTTTATCAAGATCTTCGCTTCGCATCGAATTTCTAAAGATTTGCTCAGAAATCATTGAGAACGAATCTTGATGAGACTACTATGTACCATCCCAAATCGAAGGGACGAGGTAAAGTAACGATACAGAGTAATATAAGTGTTGTTTTATGTTTGAATGAATGACCTTTGGTAATAAACCGTATAATCGTTTTCCTTTGGAGAGATTACCATTGATAATCATCGTATTAGGACTGAGATCGAATCTTGTTAGGATCTAAATCTTAGAGCATTCGTAAGCAAGAGTTGAGATGGAGACACCCGACATACACCCATTGTGAGTTGGACATGTCTCTTAGGTTTAAGGTTTCCTATGATGGCGAACCTATCCTTGCAAAATACCTGACCCGCGAGATCTGAAATGGTTGTTGAATTTAGGATTTGATTATTGACTGCCGATAGTAGGCAAGAGGTTATGTGAATATGAAATGTAGATCTTGAAGTGCCAAATGGGTAGCGAAGTTATGCCACAATTTTTAAAACTTGGAAAAATGAAATTCATGATCTGACAAATCATGGGATATAAGTCCCCGTTGTATGGGACCATTGAAATGATGTAAAAGTTGGGATTGAAAGGCATATAAGCTGGATCTACCCTAGGACTTCAAGAACCGCGTGAATTATGTTTCGAAAATCGCACTTGATGGAATATCTATCAAGTGAAATTCTGATTATTCTTAGTAGAGCTTAGATCGGCGAAAAGTTGCATTCATCAAAAACCCGTGAACATCATGGATAGAGAAGTAAGTCAACATTAAGCCTGATCTTATTCCCGTAGTTATGTTTGATGAAACTCGCGTATTGTAATTGCACTTGTGAGAAAAGACCGAATGTGGAGGAAATACCCACATGGCTTTAACTCTATAAGAAGCGAGTAGTAAGGTAAGATGATCTTTGAGGACAAAGATCCTGTTTAGGGGTAAATGCTGTGACAATCCGTCAATTTATGGTTGATATTTTATTCTCGAATATTATTTAAAAACATTATTTTAATGTTACAATATGAACTCACATATTTTTGGGAAGAAATTTGGATTTACGTCTTGGAGTAGCATCGACTACGTCTAAACCAGAGGATTCAACGTTACGTGCTTACGTTTATATACACCGTCTTTGGTGACAGTCCGACATTTCAGAAAATAAATTTATCTGAGAATATTATTTTGGAGTTTTAAATTTGTGTTAGTTCATAAACTCACAAATTTACGAGAAGAAACTAGGACTTACGATTTTATTTTAACGTCCTTTACGACTAAACCGGAAACCTTAGGATTACGTATTTACGTTTTCGAACTCCGTTTTTGATGAGACAATTTTTATTGGATTCGTTTTATGACGTCGATTCATAATTTATAAAAACGTTTTTCGTAAAACGACCCGAGGGCACGCAAATCGAGGAAACTAGAATCGAGGAATACCCGTAAACTAGTGAGATGGGACAAAATACATTGTCCCATCCCACTAGCTTACATGGGACGGCTATAACTCTCCAACACACCACAAATGGTGTCATTTTATTAACTAGATGGACACTTGTCCATCAAGCTTACAAGTTAAGCTTACCAACAACAAAAACCACTAGATGAAAACTAGCAACACTTCACTATCTCATTTCATCCATGCAAAACCAACATAAACTCTCTCTAACTCCATCTTGTGCCGTCCCATATTCTTCCAAAAACACCCATTTCATACAAAATTTTAACCATGAACATATGTTATAATCAACATATGTTAATCCCCATTCAAAAAGATGAAGATTGGTGCAACTTATAACATCCATGGAGGAGTTTTCATGGTGTCATGAGGCTGATTTTCCATAAAGTATTCATGAAGAATGGTGCTCTTGAAGATGGTGTTGGCTATGCACAAGTTTCTCCATCCAAAACCATGCCAAACTCATAACCTTCATCAAGTTGGTGGTATAAAGATTGTCCTCCTCATCATCTTGTTATTTTAATTATGTACACATGTATTTTGTTTCCTATTGTATATATTTATGATGATTATATGATGATAAAAATGTTATGTGGGGATTTGTTGTTGATAATCATGGATAAAAAGGTGAAAAACTATAAGAAACAAGGTTAAAATCTTGATTAATTTGCATGGCTGTATAAAACAGTAAAGAACCAAGTGGTAATCTGATAAAATGATGAAGTAGAATGGATTTATAGTAAGCTATGGGTCTTGTACACATGTGAGAGTTGGCCATGCAATGGAATCAAAATAATGAGTGAGATATGATCAAAACAAGTTTAGGGTATAAATCTGAAGTTACTGTTTTGGACGATTTTTAGAAAATACTTAAAGGATGATTCAACAGTAGCTATAGAAGAGTTAAATGTAGCACATATCATGTAGTTTATGTGATAAAAATTTGAGCTTCTATCTCCATGTAAAACTCAAGATATGGCAGTTTTGGTGAAGATGAAGTTAAAAATCAGATTTTTGTAAATTAAAGAATAATACTATTATATAAGCACTCACATTTTAATATATAAAATGTAAAATAAAAACCCACTAACTTATAAAACTTATTTATATAAATATATATAAAAGGTTAATCAAATGGATAAATTATATAAATGGTGGTGAAATAATGTTTATAAGTAATAAAAACTATAAACATGATTTTTACGACTTTTTCGGCTATTGCCGTAAAATTAACGTTTTTGTTAAATAAAACTTAGATGGTTGGACCCGTCTAATGAAAACTTTATAAAACTTATATACTGATATATAGACATGTATAACAAGTAAAAACCGATAAAACCCGAACTTTAGGGCATACGGACATTAACGAGCTAAGTAAACATATTGGACTAATACTTGGACTAATAAATGGACTAAATAAGATAAACACCCATAAAAAGAACTTATTGGGCTTAACCCATTTAGGCCCAACTTGGAAAGTATACATACTGATAATCTAAGTACAAAAAGGATTAATACAAGTTAAGAACTTATAATAAGCTTGTGGACCTAAAACACGTAAATAGGTAAGACGAGAAAACTAGTATAAAAGTTATCAACACATAACTCTAAAATGAGTAAACAAGGATATGTAAACCCACTTGATCATCATATATATATAATCATCATATGTATACATAATTGATATTTTTATAAAGTCATTGGACAAACGTCTAAGACCGAGTATTATTTGTCTAGGTTTCCGTGATTGAAGCACGCACCGTACGTCCGAATTGCCGATAACCCGCCTTCCCACATCAACGTGAGTTCATAGCCTCGCACTCTTTTAAATGTTTTATAAATGCTTTATAAACCCGCGAGGGAGATAACATGTTAGTTTTTATAAAAGTTTGGACACCATTTGTCCCGATTGTTTGTTTATTGATTTTGGACCCGAATGATTGAATGACCCGATTGTATGACCCGATAAATGATTAATGGACCCGATAGATGAAATTAAATGGATTATTAAAGTTAGGTTATGTCACTAAAAGTCCCATTAGCATGAATTGTGAACTACCGGGAGTTGGTAGACGCTTATGCATTTGATAGTACTATTTGGGGACGATCACCCCAGTTCGCGCCTTGACGGTTGATCCCCGTCGTGCCACATTGATTGGTAAGCGAATTTATGTATGAGAAGATTTCCAATAGCGTGACCTTTGTGACGACACGCTACTTTAGATGGGCAAAATTTGGTATCGGGTTAGCTACCCGTTTTGGTTTAGTAAGGTAACAATGTCATGCGGCTTATAATAATCCAACCCCCAAAATATTACTGGACGCTCCGAATTACGATGTATTGCCTGACTAGCAATACAGGGTCATACTATTGATATTATGTTTGTATTTTGGTTTTCATAACCATTTTCATATAACGGTTTTGATTTTCATACAACGTCATAAGACGTATTGTATGGTGTTTTTAACGACAATGATTCGTATAATGGTTTTTAAGGCAAATGCCTATATTATGATTTTGATGAAGATTCGTATAAAATGATTTGGCTATTTCATGGCCTATCAAAACGATTTGTACAAAAGGATTTTCAGTAATACTTTTATACTGATATTATATTGATGGAATTTACTAAAATCTATGAATTCACTCGGCGTTATCGCTGACCTTTTCTTTTAACATGTTTTATCTCAGGTACTTGAAGGTAATTCTCGGGAAGACAACAAGAATTCATGGCCCGCACTTAAACAATATTTTTCCATTCAAATACTTTGTAAAAACTTTTGTATGCAATATAATGACTTGGGACCGATGTAACTTTGATGTTATGAATGGAAATGATTTAATATTAAACGACGCGATTTTTATGCGTTGTCTATGATGTGAGTAATGTGCTATCCCGTAACACCAACTAGTCTTCCGCTGAACTGAGTTGTATAAATTTGGGGGTGTTACAGTTTGGTATCAGAGCTCTCGTTATAGAGAACGAAAGATTTTTAAAACTAAGGTTTTGAATAAAACTTTTCAAAATCTTTTAACTATAAACATTTTCTAAAAATGTCTAAAAATCTTTTGACTATAACGGTGCTGAAGAATTCCCGAGTTACCGACAAGGCCAAGACTGAGAAGTGTTATTTTAATATATATATAACTTGGATTATATATATATATATATGATGTAATTTTATTACATGATTGTTTGATGATTATTTTGATATTTATACGAGGTATTTATACGACGTAGATTGTCACAAAAAATCCTAAATCCCCTAGTAAATTAATCGAAGCTATTCTCGTAGGAATTCTAGCTATCCTAGATCTAAACCAAGTTGTGGATATTTATGATTCCAACAAATGGTTGATATTCGTAGAAGTGTAGACATTAGTTGATTGTGATATTGAAAAAGAATTGGCGAGATTAAATCTGATACCGATGTCATGACGATCTTTTCTTATAGAGTGGAGTTTGGTAAAACATTACCACCTAGAAAGATGTCATCTGATTCGTTGTCACCCAATTCTTAAATTTAAAATCGAAAGGGTGAATGTTGCACTTAAGGCTGTTATTGGAACCATTACCCAAAAGCCTCATGCCACTAATACCTTTCCGAGAAGTCTAAGTTGAATGATCAAGTCATTTCATATTAATGACTCATTTGATAATTATTGTTGTAAGAGCTAATAGGATTGGAAATTAAGTGTTGATTCATATTGAGATTGTATTGCCTTTACAAGGCCGAAGAATAAGATTGAAAGTATTAGAGAATGAAGTAGGATATCGAATTGAGTGTAAGATGATTGAAACTTGAATAAAGTGAAACTTAACCCATATGGAATATGAGATTGATAAGAGGAAGTTGTTAAGTTCTGTGATTGAATTATAAGGATTTAATTGATTGTAGGTTTGTGTTAAGGGTTGTTCCTAGGCCATTGTCCACTAATGAAGATGCCCAGTGTCCAATAAATAAATCGAAGAAATCTTCTTCTGAATTGAGACCGATGGATCTTCCAGGACCGGCGGGACACCAAATGACTCTTGTAGATTAGTATTCATTGTGGTATCTTTTAAAAATAATCCCTAACTTAACTGAGATATCAGTTGGTAGGATGAGTTCTGGGAATTGTATGACATAGTGACACGTAATGTGTTACGGTACAATTTTGACTTGTTTGTGATTAATGAAAAGACTACCTTTGATTACTAAATTCTACATGTATCGATGTTATCTATCTTTTCTTGCTTCATCCTAATGTTCGCATTAGTGATGTAACCATTGAACAAGTACTCATCTTGATTTGAGTTACGTTGTGAATTATTCTTTCTGAGTGCCATCAAGGTCATGAACCTCATGATTAATTGGCTAAGCTCATTTCCTATTATATCGTAGTTAATTCTTTGTAAACAAAATTTCATCACTCTTTTGCAGATCAAACATTGTTTTTATAAAGTTAAAACGGTATCCTTTGAGAAAATTTAATTCTCATCACTATAAGGATTATTCAAAGTGAGATTTATAAGTGATTGATATCAAAATAAAGTTGTATATGAGACGCTTTGGGAACCTAATTGTTTTCATAACAAAGAAAATCATTGTAAAATTATTCTTGATTCTTATTTAAGAATTAAGCATGAAAATGTTTTTATTTTAAACATGATGATAAAATTTTGACGAACTGAGTATTGCATCGTTAATCTTGAAATTGTATATAGTTGCGCGCCTACATACAATTTGGAATGGACTATGCAAGACTGATTAGTAGTCACCATAAAACTAATGAATAAACTCTACATTTTCTTTAAAGATTGTGAAAGATTAAAATTTATGAGATCTGCAAGAAGTGAAAAATAAGGACATAGTGTTAGGGACATCTACATATGTGCCTATATCATCTATTCTTCTGAGTCGAATTTACTCATTTATGGAAATTGTCTTATTTGACAATTGACAATCCCGTTCTTGTCCAATTCTCCCGTAGTGAGATTCTTAGGAAAAGTATTTGATTACCGAGTGTTGATACCCGACTGGACGTATCGACGTTCTTATCATTTCTCTTGATTTGATTTCATTTGAATGACCTGGGTAACGATCCGAGGAGCTTTCGAATGCGTACTCAAATTATGAAAACATGGGATATATTCATATCCATTAAATGTTTTCGTTTGTATCTGATTTGAAATTCTCTCGCATAGATTCTGCGTTGACCTTACTCTTTTAATAGTAGTTGTGTATCCTAATATCCTTGAATTTGTGAAGTATTATGAGTTATTATTAGTCTTTTGAGAAGTTCACATCTTATCGACAGCAATACAACTGGAAAGTTGGTAATGCCAGTGGAATGAATTGATTGATTATGACATGACGAAATTGTCTTAATTGATGGGAACTCGAATAGAATTCCCCTAAATGATAAGATGCTGATTATCAAAAGTGATCTAAATAATTCTTGATGGATGACCATATCCTGTATTAAGACTTGAAATAATACCGTGAATGATTGTGAATTAGTAATAGATATTATAATATAGAAGGAACTTAATATGTATTTAGTAAAAGATATTTATCTTATCTGAATTTAAGGAATTACCGTACAACTAAGAAAGTTGTCGGAGAAAGATTTTATTATACCAAGCCTGTCATCCTGAAGAGCTATGGTGTTATCTTTCCTTATATTTATAGATTACCGTGACTGAGTAAATTGACAATCGAAAACGATATCCATAACTCGAAATGGAAGATTTGTTCGATCATTTACAAGGTTCTAGTGTATGTTTTAAAGATTTGATCCATAGCATGGTTATCATCAAACTTCGCATCTGCGAAAGAGATTATCTATTCCAATCACTACATCCAGAACTTGTAATGAACGTTATGAGTTTCACGTGATGTCGTTTGGATTGACCAATCCACATGTAGTATTCATAAATTCGGTGAATCACGTGTGTAGGCTGTAATTTGATAAATTCATGCTTGCGATCATTAAGGACTATTTGTTTGTATATAAGAATAAGAAGGGGTTAATAAATATTTATAGATTGCCCTGAATTGGCCGAACGATAAAAACCTATACCTTGAATAATTAACACGTGATTAAAAGACTTAATACTTTACATGATTTGACTATGTGATTAAAAAGATAATGGAATCTATACTGACTCTTCAAATTAAGAGCCCATTTAAGACTTTGGATTTTACCAAAAAGAAATGGAAATATGTTTTGACAAAGGTTTTAACAAAGGATTTTGAAGGGATTATTCCCTTATACACAAACCATTTAACTAAACTTCTGTTTAGGGGTAAATGTTTGTGTATACTTTTAGACAACTAAGAGGAATTGAGGGAACTATATAAAACATGATTTGAAATTTGAAACGATAATTTACGCTTTTCAAACTAAAGAAAATTTTGACCAAAGTATAAACAAAGATTTTTCAAACATTTACGAATCTTATTAATTATTTTCGATAAATCAACAAAAATCTTGTTAATTAAACTCAAATTTATTTTGAACATTTTATATAATTGGTCGAACTAAGAAGTTTAAAACTTTTACGTTTACGCTTCATAAAAATTAACTAATAATTATTTAATTAATTATAATGATTATCGACGCTTTAAAACGTCGGATTGACAAAAACTGATAAAAATGATAGATGAGACGAAACTAAAACTTAGAAAATATGAAGAAAGTTGAACGTAAATACTGACGCATAATATAGAAAGAATATCTGAGTAAATTGTGGACATGATAATTATAACATCATGAGAAGTGAATATAGATACTGGCATATTATATAAAAAGGATAAAGAATCGATTAAGATGTATTTCTTAATAATGAAGGTGCAAAATAAATTGCCGAACGATATAAAAATAAACGATGTTTGTAAGAAGGATAATATAGATAATAAAAAGGGGTTCGCGGCTAATATGAACCATTAAAAATTGAGAAGCTAATAGTGTTAAATATTTTAAAGGCCACTTGTGGTTGCCTAAATATGGAGATTGTGAGATAGAGTTATGTTGGAATTTGTAAGTATAAGTATTCTATTTAAGTCATTTTATGACTAAAAGTATCTTTGTCTGAAGAAGTTATACTAATGGCAATCATGAAGGCAGACATCGCCTCATACATTAGTTAACGTTTAGCTATTGCAAAGGTCATCATCTAAATTTGATTCGATTTGGGTCATCATCGACAGACTGACCAAATCTGCTAATATCATTCCCGTTAATGATAAATGCAAAAGAATTATGTAAACATAGTGTGCCTGTATCAAACATCTTTATCAAGATCTTCGCTTCGCATCGAATTTCTAAAGATTTGCTCAGAAATCATTGAGAACGAATCTTGATGAGACTACTATGTACCATCCCAAATCGAAGGGACGAGGTAAAGTAACGATACAGAGTAATATAAGTGTTGTTTTATGTTTGAATGAATGACCTTTGGTAATAAACCGTATAATCGTTTTCCTTTGGAGAGATTACCATTGATAATCATCGTATTAGGACTGAGATCGAATCTTGTTAGGATCTAAATCTTAGAGCATTCGTAAGCAAGAGTTGAGATGGAGACACCCGACATACACCCATTGTGAGTTGGACATGTCTCTTAGGTTTAAGGTTTCCTATGATGGCGAACCTATCCTTGCAAAATACCTGACCCGCGAGATCTGAAATGGTTGTTGAATTTAGGATTTGATTATTGACTGCCGATAGTAGGCAAGAGGTTATGTGAATATGAAATGTAGATCTTGAAGTGCCAAATGGGTAGCGAAGTTATGCCACAATTTTTAAAACTTGGAAAAATGAAATTCATGATCTGACAAATCATGGGATATAAGTCCCCGTTGTATGGGACCATTGAAATGATGTAAAAGTTGGGATTGAAAGGCATATAAGCTGGATCTACCCTAGGACTTCAAGAACCGCGTGAATTATGTTTCGAAAATCGCACTTGATGGAATATCTATCAAGTGAAATTCTGATTATTCTTAGTAGAGCTTAGATCGGCGAAAAGTTGCATTCATCAAAAACCCGTGAACATCATGGATAGAGAAGTAAGTCAACATTAAGCCTGATCTTATTCCCGTAGTTATGTTTGATGAAACTCGCGTATTGTAATTGCACTTGTGAGAAAAGACCGAATGTGGAGGAAATACCCACATGGCTTTAACTCTATAAGAAGCGAGTAGTAAGGTAAGATGATCTTTGAGGACAAAGATCCTGTTTAGGGGTAAATGCTGTGACAATCCGTCAATTTATGGTTGATATTTTATTCTCGAATATTATTTAAAAACATTATTTTAATGTTACAATATGAACTCACATATTTTTGGGAAGAAATTTGGATTTACGTCTTGGAGTAGCATCGACTACGTCTAAACCAGAGGATTCAACGTTACGTGCTTACGTTTATATACACCGTCTTTGGTGACAGTCCGACATTTCAGAAAATAAATTTATCTGAGAATATTATTTTGGAGTTTTAAATTTGTGTTAGTTCATAAACTCACAAATTTACGAGAAGAAACTAGGACTTACGATTTTATTTTAACGTCCTTTACGACTAAACCGGAAACCTTAGGATTACGTATTTACGTTTTCGAACTCCGTTTTTGATGAGACAATTTTTATTGGATTCGTTTTATGACGTCGATTCATAATTTATAAAAACGTTTTTCGTAAAACGACCCGAGGGCACGCAAATCGAGGAAACTAGAATCGAGGAATACCCGTAAACTAGTGAGATGGGACAAAATACATTGTCCCATCCCACTAGCTTACATGGGACGGCTATAACTCTCCAACACACCACAAATGGTGTCATTTTATTAACTAGATGGACACTTGTCCATCAAGCTTACAAGTTAAGCTTACCAACAACAAAAACCACTAGATGAAAACTAGCAACACTTCACTATCTCATTTCATCCATGCAAAACCAACATAAACTCTCTCTAACTCCATCTTGTGCCGTCCCATATTCTTCCAAAAACACCCATTTCATACAAAATTTTAACCATGAACATATGTTATAATCAACATATGTTAATCCCCATTCAAAAAGATGAAGATTGGTGCAACTTATAACATCCATGGAGGAGTTTTCATGGTGTCATGAGGCTGATTTTCCATAAAGTATTCATGAAGAATGGTGCTCTTGAAGATGGTGTTGGCTATGCACAAGTTTCTCCATCCAAAACCATGCCAAACTCATAACCTTCATCAAGTTGGTGGTATAAAGATTGTCCTCCTCATCATCTTGTTATTTTAATTATGTACACATGTATTTTGTTTCCTATTGTATATATTTATGATGATTATATGATGATAAAAATGTTATGTGGGGATTTGTTGTTGATAATCATGGATAAAAAGGTGAAAAACTATAAGAAACAAGGTTAAAATCTTGATTAATTTGCATGGCTGTATAAAACAGTAAAGAACCAAGTGGTAATCTGATAAAATGATGAAGTAGAATGGATTTACAGTAAGCTATGGGTCTTGTACACATGTGAGAGTTGGCCATGCAATGGAATCAAAATAATGAGTGAGATATGATCAAAACAAGTTTAGGGTATAAATCTGAAGTTACTGTTTTGGACGATTTTTAGAAAATACTTAAAGGATGATTCAACAGTAGCTATAGAAGAGTTAAATGTAGCACATATCATGTAGTTTATGTGATAAAAATTTGAGCTTCTATCTCCATGTAAAACTCAAGATATGGCAGTTTTGGTGAAGATGAAGTTAAAAATCAGATTTTTGTAAATTAAAGAATAATACTATTATATAAGCACTCACATTTTAATATATAAAATGTAAAATAAAAACCCACTAACTTATAAAACTTATTTATATAAATATATATAAAAGGTTAATCAAATGGATAAATTATATAAATGGTGGTGAAATAATGTTTATAAGTAATAAAAACTATAAACATGATTTTTACGACTTTTTCGGCTATTGCCGTAAAATTAACGTTTTTGTTAAATAAAACTTAGATGGTTGGACCCGTCTAATGAAAACTTTATAAAACTTATATACTGATATATAGACATGTATAACAAGTAAAAACCGATAAAACCCGAACTTTAGGGCATACGGACATTAACGAGCTAAGTAAACATATTGGACTAATACTTGGACTAATAAATGGACTAAATAAGATAAACACCCATAAAAAGAACTTATTGGGCTTAACCCATTTAGGCCCAACTTGGAAAGTATACATACTGATAATCTAAGTACAAAAAGGATTAATACAAGTTAAGAACTTATAATAAGCTTGTGGACCTAAAACACGTAAATAGGTAAGACGAGAAAACTAGTATAAAAGTTATCAACACATAACTCTAAAATGAGTAAACAAGGATATGTAAACCCACTTGATCATCATATATATATAATCATCATATGTATACATAATTGATATTTTTATAAAGTCATTGGACAAACGTCTAAGACCGAGTATTATTTGTCTAGGTTTCCGTGATTGAAGCACGCACCGTACGTCCGAATTGCCGATAACCCGCCTTCCCACATCAACGTGAGTTCATAGCCTCGCACTCTTTTAAATGTTTTATAAATGCTTTATAAACCCGCGAGGGAGATAACATGTTAGTTTTTATAAAAGTTTGGACACCATTTGTCCCGATTGTTTGTTTATTGATTTTGGACCCGAATGATTGAATGACCCGATTGTATGACCCGATAAATGATTAATGGACCCGATAGATGAAATTAAATGGATTATTAAAGTTAGGTTATGTCACTAAAAGTCCCATTAGCATGAATTGTGAACTACCGGGAGTTGGTAGACGCTTATGCATTTGATAGTACTATTTGGGGACGATCACCCCAGTTCGCGCCTTGACGGTTGATCCCCGTCGTGCCACATTGATTGGTAAGCGAATTTATGTATGAGAAGATTTCCAATAGCGTGACCTTTGTGACGACACGCTACTTTAGATGGGCAAAATTTGGTATCGGGTTAGCTACCCGTTTTGGTTTAGTAAGGTAACAATGTCATGCGGCTTATAATAATCCAACCCCCAAAATATTACTGGACGCTCCGAATTACGATGTATTGCCTGACTAGCAATACAGGGTCATACTATTGATATTATGTTTGTATTTTGGTTTTCATAACCATTTTCATATAACGGTTTTGATTTTCATACAACGTCATAAGACGTATTGTATGGTGTTTTTAACGACAATGATTCGTATAATGGTTTTTAAGGCAAATGCCTATATTATGATTTTGATGAAGATTCGTATAAAATGATTTGGCTATTTCATGGCCTATCAAAACGATTTGTACAAAAGGATTTTCAGTAATACTTTTATACTGATATTATATTGATGGAATTTACTAAAATCTATGAATTCACTCGGCGTTATCGCTGACCTTTTCTTTTAACATGTTTTATCTCAGGTACTTGAAGGTAATTCTCGGGAAGACAACAAGAATTCATGGCCCGCACTTAAACAATATTTTTCCATTCAAATACTTTGTAAAAACTTTTGTATGCAATATAATGACTTGGGACCGATGTAACTTTGATGTTATGAATGGAAATGATTTAATATTAAACGACGCGATTTTTATGCGTTGTCTATGATGTGAGTAATGTGCTATCCCGTAACACCAACTAGTCTTCCGCTGAACTGAGTTGTATAAATTTGGGGGTGTTACAGATTGCTGCTGCAATTGCCACAAGGACAGCTGTTCCTAATTGTCCTGAAGCTGATAAGATGGAAAAGCCTGGAGATGGGAGAGCTGTAGCTGTTGAAGATATAGCCAAGAAGAGGGTGGACATGAAAATCTTGAATATCTTGAAACACGCCCTAGGTCATGAGAATCAGCACAAGTACAAACGCTTTGAGTCTGCAAAAGAGCTTTGGGAAGCTCTTGAAGTAGCACATGGTGGCAATGCTGACACAAAAGAAGAAAAGAAGAAGCAACTCTTGCATGAGTATGCTGTCTTTAAAGCTCAACCCAATGAAAATCTCAGCAGTGTGAGAAGTAGACTTCTTGACATCACAAGTCAACTTTCCTTCATGGGAACACAGATTGATGACCCTGAATTGAATGCTACTTTTCTCAAAAGCCTTGGTGATGTATGGAAGATTGAGACAAGATCCATTCTTGTCAATAATACCCACAAGACCTCAAGGTTTGATGACATCTTCAACAAACTAAGACTGTTGGAGAATGAATGGCAATTGGATAGTGATAATAAATCTTCCAGTAGTAACATGGCCTTCTTCTCACAAAGTGAAGGCCAATTTGATTCCATGAACTTCTATGGACATCCAGCCACTGGATCTCAAGGTGTCAGCGCTGGATGTCAGTCTGTCAGCGCTGGATCATATCCTGTCAACGCTTTATACTCAAGCGCTGACACACACAATTTTGGCGCTGATAGAATTAAGCCTGCTGGTTTTGATCTAGATACTGTGTGTGCATTCATTGCTTCTTTGCCCAGTGATTCAAGAATTACATATGAAGATCTTGAGCAGATAAGTGATGAACAATTGGAAGAGATGGACATCAAGTGGACTATGGCTCTTGTAAGTTTAAGAGCAAACAGGTTTAATAAAAGGTTCAAGAAGAAGATGACCTTTAATGCTAAGGATGTTGCTGGATTTGACAAGTCCAAGGTTGAGTGCTACAACTGTCATAGGATGGGGCACTTTATGAGGGAATGTAGATCTCCAAGAAGATCTGATGCTGGGAAGCCTTCAAGCCAAATGATTAAGAGCCCAGATCCCAAGGCCATGGTTGCTGTTCAACAAATTGATGGAGTTGGAGAATGGGACTGGAGCTGGATGGCTAAAAATGAGGAAGAGGACAGAGCTTTGGTTGATGAAGTTAAAGAAGAGCATGTTGAATATGCTCTCATGGCACACTCCTCCTCTTCATCAGATAATGAGGTATATGATGATGCTTTCTGTTCTAAGGGTTGTCGTTTAAATACTGAAAAACTAAATCAAGAGATAGTAAAATTATTAGATGAGGCAAGTACTGAACGATGCAAAGTATCTAATTATCAAATTGCTCTTAACCAAACAGAAAAGACAGTAGCTGAGTATAAGAAAATGGAGTTTGATTTAAAGGATCAAATAAATATCTTAAAACATGAGTTACATCAGAGTAAAGATGTTCAAGATATAGTAAATAGGGTTAATCTTGATTTGATAGCTCAGTTAGAAGAGGCTAACAAAAATAAAGATAATGTGAGTCTTAAAATCCAGAGATTTGATAAGGCCACACAATCCCTAGGAGAGTGTGTTAGTAAACAAAGAGACTCTAAGGATATGAGTGGGATTGGGATGAATAATTATACTGGTGTTCCACCACCAGCTGGGGATTTCTATGGTGTCCAATCAAAGGATTTATCTTGGACTGGCTTGCCAGAATGCCAAGAGGAGGAATTCATTCCTCCACCTAGAGTGATTTCCCCAGTTGAGGAGTACAAGCAAAAACTGACTGACCTAGATGAGTGGAAGAAAGCTAACCACACCTTGTTTGTTAAGGGAGGGTTGTTGTGTGAAAGTCCAAATGAGCCCACACCAAACATGATACCAATTGTGGAGTCCAATGATCCTAAACCTATTAAGATCACACACCCTACCACTGGCAAAGCTGTTGACCTTGGCCCACAAACTGTTAGAAAATCTAGTGTTAAGTATGCAGAGATGTATAGAAATACTAGGTCACCAAAAAGCCAAGTTAGTAACCATGGAACAGGCTTCTTTGCTTCTAGACCTAAGACTATGTCTAGAAAAGCTTGTTACTCATGTGGTAGCTTCTCACATTTGGCATACAAATGTGTCAACGCTTCCAATGTCAACGCTGATAGGAACCATTTCAGCGCTGACAAAAGTCAACATAGGTCAAACACTGTCAGACCCAATACCTTTGTGAACAAAAGTTCACAAGTTGTTAGACCAGCCCCATTCTTTTCTAGAAGGTCTAACACACAAGGCCTAAGACCTTTTCAAAAGTCAAACACTTGGTCAAATAGGCAATGGGTTCCTGTAGCAAACCCTAGGTTCAACGCTGATAAAGGCAATCGGGGCGCTGACATGAGCAATTTCAGCACTGATAGAAACACTGCCAAACCTAGGTATTTGCAACCACAGGGAAATAGGTCTAAAGCTTCTACTAGCTTAACATGGAGACCAAAACAAGACTAAAACCCTAATTCTACTGGTATTTCTATGACATGCAACAGGTTTCATTATATTTCAAAGGCATTGTCAACACCAATTGGGGTTAACTGGGAATTTCATTCAAACAGGGATGAAAATGGGGTTGTTATGAGAACCAAGTCTGTTCTTGTTGAACAACCAAATGAATCCAAGTCTTCCAAGGCTTGGGTTCCCAAAGAAAACTAATGTGTTTTCTTTATGTGCAGGGCATTCAGAAGAAGATCAATGATTATGGATACTGGGATAGTGGATGCTCAAGGCACATGACAGGAAAGGAAGACTATCTGACCAATTTCTCTCCTATTCAAGATGGTGATAAGGTATACTTTGGAGGGGGCTACGGCACCATCACTGGAAAAGGAACCCTTGTCACCAACAATCTACGGTTTGAAAATGTCTTCTTGGTAAAAGAACTGGATTATAATTTGTTTAGTGTATCACAAGTGTGTGATAACAAAAATAAGGTTCTTTTCACAGATACTGAGTGCTTGGTGTTAAGCAAAGATTATAAGCTCCCTGAGGAAAAATACATAGACTTTAGAACACCAAGGCATAAAGACATATATAATGTGAATCTTAATGGAATTAAGATAAATAATAAAATGTCATGTCTGTATGCTAAAGCCTCAGTAGATGAAAGTAATCTTTGGCACAGGAGATTAGGGCACATAAACTTTAAGAATATCAATAGACTTGTGAGGCTTGGTTTAGTTGATGGTTTGCCTGAAAAGGCTTTCCACAATGACCACTCTTGTGTTGCATGTCTTAAGGGCAAGCAGCACAAGGTCTCATTTAGGTCTAAACAGGTGCACTCTAGTTCTAAACCACTTCACTTATTGCATATGGACCTCTTTGGTCCAACTAATATAGAAAGTTTGAAGGGTAAATCATATTGTTTTGTTATCACTGATGATTACTCCAGGTTTACATGGACTTTCTTTTTAGCCAAGAAAAGTGAAACTGCCCAAAGTCTGATTAATTTCATTACCCAGATTGAAAAGAAGAATGGTAATGAGGTCAAAATTATTAGAAGTGACAATGGGGGTGAGTTTAGAAATCAATTGTTAGATGATTTTTGTGCCAAGAAAGGGATTACTAGGCAGTTTAGCATAGCTAGAACCCCACAGCAAAATGGGGTTGCTGAAAGGAAGAATAGGACCCTTATTGAAGCAGCCAGAACCATGTTGGCTGATGCCCACTTTCCTATAGCCTTTTGGGCTGAAGCTGTTAACACAGCTTGTTATGTTCAAAATAGGGCATTGGTCAACAAAATACATAATAAGACACCTTATGAATTACTTTGGGGAAGGAAGCCAAATATTGGCTTTCTCAAGCCTTTTGGATGTCATGTAGTTGTTCTAGAAACTAGTGAGGCCCTAGGTAAATTTGATTCAAAAGGTGATGAAGGCTACTTCATGGGTTATTCAGTGCAGAGCAAAGGATATAGGGTTTACATTAAAAAGGAAAAACGTATACTTGAAAAGGTACATGTTAGGTTTTTAGAGAGTAAACCTAGTGATCCTGAAAGTGGTCCAAATTGGTTGTTTGACTTAGAACCTTTATCTAGAGCTTTAAATTATATGCCTGTTACTGATCCAGACATTGTGAAGGAAACTTCAAGTGTTTTGGAAAAGAGAATTGGTAATGTTTCAGGTATACAGGTTGCTAAGAAGGATGGACCACCAGCAGCTGAGTCATCTCCCACACCAGAATATGTTACACTTCCTATATGGACAGATGAGTATTATGCTGCTGCTACTGCTGCTAGGAAAGATAATGGTGGTGTTCAAATACCACCAAATACAAACATGCATGGTTCTTCAGACGCTGACAAAGGGAAATCAAGCGCTGACAAGAGCAATTCAGACGCTGATGGATTAGACGCTGACAACAACAGTTCAAACGCTGTCAGCCCAAATGCTGACAAACAAGGTTCAGACTTTGGTGACACCTTTACACAGCTTTTCTCTTCCCATTTTGAACAGGGTGGACCTTCCAATGTCCATGAAGAGATTTCTGTTGATCAAGAAGAATCTGAGGAAGAAGATATTGGCAACATGGAGCGTGAAGTTGAGGACACCAGACTTTTTGAAGGAGGAGTTCTCACTTCCACAGCAAAGGATCACCCCACATCTCAGATCATTGGTGATGTTATGGCTCCTGTTCAGACAAGAAGATCCCATCAAAGTCTTGGTGGATTTATTGCCAATATACACAAGAAGGTTGATACCCCTCTTGTACAAGCATGTTTGTTTGCCTGTTTTCTGTCACAGGAAGAACCCAAGAAAATTTTTGATGCTCTCAAAGAACCAAGTTGGGTGGAAGCAATGCAGGATGAGCTTCACCAATTTGCTATACAGGATGTTTGGGAGCTGGTTGATTGTCCTAGATATGTGAGACCAATTGGGACAAGATGGGTTCTAAGGAACAAGAAGGATGAAAGAGGCATTATGGTCAGAAACAAGGCACGTTTGGTAGCTCAGGGATATACACAAGAGGAAGGAATTGATTATGAAGAAGTTTTTGCACCAGTTGCAAGAATTGAAGCTATAAGAATTTTTCTAGCTTATGCCTCTTGTATGAACTTCACTGTTTATCAAATGGATGTGAAGAGTGCTTTCCTCTATGGAACAATTGTTGAGGAGGTATATGTCATGCAACCTCCTGGTTTTGAAGATCCTGAGAATCCAGACAAGGTTTATAGAGTGAAGAAAGCTATGTATGGACTTCATCAAGCCCCTAGAGCATGGTATGGTACATTGTCCACCTACTTGGTGGAAAATGGCTTCAAAAGGGGCACCATAGATCAGACATTGTTTACAAAGAAGAAAGGAAAACATGTGTTGCTTGTGCAGGTCTATGTTGATGACATCATTTTTGGGTCTACTGATCCAAAAATGAGTGAGGAATTTTCCAAGCTCATGACAGATAAATTCAAGATGAGTGCAATGGGTGAGATGAACTTCTTTCTAGGTTTACAAGTTCAGCAGAAAGAAGATGGTATCTTCATCTCCCAAGACAAGTATGTAGCTGAAATCTTGAAGAAATATGGTTTTTCTCCACATGAGAAGGAGGCTTCCACTCCTATGGATAGGCAACACCCTTGGGGAAAGATTGGAGCTGGAAAGGATGTGGATGTTAGGCACTATAGATCAATGATTGGATCATTGATGTATCTTACAGCCTCAAGACCTGACATCATGTTTGCTGTGTGTGCATGTGCACGCCATCAAGTGACTCCCAAAGAATGTCACCTTTTTGCTGTGAAGAGAATTTTTAGGTACCTAAGATGTTATCCAGATCTTGGCTTGTGGTACCCAAAAGATTCTCCATTGGACCTTATTGCATATTCAGACAGTGACTATGGTGGTGACAAGTTTGATAGGAAATCCACAACTGGTGGATGCCAATTTCTTGGGAGTAGATTGATATCTTGGCAATGCAAGAAACAAACAGTGGTGGCAAACTCTACAACTGAAGCAGAATATGTGGCTGCAGCTGCGTGTTGTGGACAAGTCTTATGGATTCAGAACCAGCTGTTGGATTATGGGTATAATTTTATGCATACCAAGATTTTTGTAGACAATTACAGTACTTTATGCATTATTAAAAATCCTATACATCATTCTAAAACCAAACACATAGAAATTAGACATCATTTTATAAGAGATTGCTTTGAGAAAGGTTTAATACAACCAGATAGGGTAGCCACAGAAGATAATGTGGCTGATTTATTAACTAAACCTTTTGATGCTGGAAGATTTCAATATTTGGTAACAAATATTGGAATGGTTAATCTCACTTAATATGTGTTTTGGAACCTTTCTGTAAAAGTATGTACAGGATAATGCATTGTTATTGGTCTTTGTGATGATTTAGATTTTTCCACTTTATTTTTCTAACACTGACAAAGGTGAAAGTAACGTTGTCAAGTGTTATTTTGCCGTTGTTAGAGATATTATTGTCTAACGCTGACAAGAGTTCCTTCAACGCTGATAAGTGTTGTCGGGACGCTGTCAGCAACAAATGTTAGTTTTGTGGTTTTCATCTAAATGTGTAGGTGGTGGTAGCTTTATACCATTGGATACAGAGTTGCTTATGGATCTTGGAAGAGCTATTTGGACACGTTTTGTTTATGGATGATGGTTGGAATATTTATATTCCTATCTTGACATAAATTTTTAATGTTCATATATATTTTGAGAACTCATGTATCATAGTTTAAGGGGAGGTTTAAGGAACCTTTAGGATTTTTGGGTATCCATATGATACTCTTATCACAATTCTAGATTGTGTCCACAGGTGAGTATGGGTTAGTTTTACTAAACCATGAGGCACTGTAGCATGCATAGTATATCAACTTTGCATGCTGCCAAGACATTTTTGGCCTAGAATTGGTTGTGGTCTGATGGGAGACTTGGGAATAGTTTTGTTATGGGTTTACCTGGGAGTTACAAAGAATTTTATGAAATAACTTTGTTGGTAAGTATTTTGGTTAGCAAGGGACTCTAGAGGACATTTGTGTCTATCTTGCTTATGCAAGTGTGCATAAATGGACAGTGCTTGCCGCCCAGTAATTATTATCAACTTGTAAGATATTTCCCTTAGGATAAATTACTTTGTTAAGGTCTTTTTCTTTTTAAATATTTTTATTTTTATTTTTAGACGCTGACAAGTTTTTCTCCAAACGCTGTTACGTCCAATCGTGACGCTGACAAGGCTTTAGGCAAACGCTGACAAGAAAATATAGCCGTTGGGCGCTGATGGGCTATTTTTGACCGTTGACACCTAGTGGGCCCTACCCAGTTGTTATTTTTGACTAATCTTTGGCCGTAATTTTGGGGAGTTGTTACTTTTAATTAATGCATGAGATAAGTTATATTTGTTTCAATATTTTCATCATTGCTATTTGAATATAACTGCCTCATTTTTGACCAATCAAAATCATGCATTTCTCCTATAAATTTGGCTAATCTTTTTATTCTGGATATTCATATTTTCTTGTCTAACATTTTTCTCCTAGATTTTTCCCATATAATATAACCTAAACAGCTTTCAAACATGGCACCCAAGTTCAACTCAAAGAATTTAACATTGGAGTTCAAGAGCCAACACAATATGATAGCTTACTTGACTGCTGATGATGATTTGTTCCCTCAGTATTCACAAATGGTGGCATTTTTAAATGCATCCTCATTAAGGTATGCACTTTCTCATACACCATTAGTCCCTGTCGCACACATTAGACAGTTTTGGAATAATGTCAGTTCCACAACAGCTAATGGAGTGACCACATTAACATCTACTGTTCATGGAAGAACATGGGTGGTCACTGAAGCCTTGGTTCGCCAAGCTTTGCGTCTTGATGACGCTGATGGTGTGACTACCCTTGCCATTGCAACAATAGAACAAGGTCTTAGGGAATTGGGTTATCCTATTCCTGCTGATGTCACTTTAAATAAATATCATAAGCAGGAATTTCCCTCTGACTGGAAATATTTGATACATGTCCTTTTACAATGCTTAAGTCCAAAATGTACTTATTTTAATGAAATAAACCGGTCAATTGCAAGTGCTTTGGTTTGTCTAACACGTGGGCTTAAGTATAATTTTTCAAAAATGATTTTTGAAGGGATGTGTAAAAATAAGGGAAGTAAAATGACTTTGGCTTACCCTAGATTTTTGCAAATGGTCTTTGATTTACAAGAATATTGTTCTAGGGATCATGACACTTTTTATGAGATCCCTAAACAACAGAAAACCATTTTTGCTAAAATGAGCTCCACAAACGAATCCATACCTCTTACCCAACCCATGCTTGAAGTAATTCAGGCTGCTCAACCACAACCACAACCAGACCCTGAACCCCAACTTGAGCCTATTCATGAACCATTACCTTCACCAGACCACATGGACATTGACCAACCCAGCGCTGACACTCACAATGTGGGCGCTGACACAGCCAATCCCAACACTGATACAATCCCTGAACAATCCCAAACACCCCTTAACCAACCAACACCCACACAATCTACTTCATCTTCCACCCCATTACAATCTAGGTTGAATAAACGCCAAAGGGTTACTGGAGTGTTCTCCTATAGTGATCCTAGCCTTGTAGTAGAGAGAACCACCTCCACACGTGTGGCTGGTGCCATGGATGAGGCTGGGGCTATTGACACAGGCTTAGATGCTGGTCAAGACAGTCCCAACATCATTAAGACCTCATCCATGCCCTATGATTCTATTTTGGGAGGTCAAATCCCCATTCTAGCTGAGGGCAGATTGGAACCTATGACTATGACTGAATTGACGGCGGCTGTCATTAGCTTGCAAAAGCAAAATGTCAGCCTTGTACAAATTGTCAACAAACAGGGCCGTGAACTCCAAGTATTGAGGGAGCGGGTAACTGTTTTGGAGAATCCAAGTAGCAGGAGTCTAATGGAGGAATCTTTCAAAGGGGAGGATGAAGAGGATGAGGAGGATGAGCTGATTCATACAGCTAGTGAGAAGAGTTCAGAGAAGAGTTCACAATTTAGTGAGTCTTTACAGGTTGCTGAAGCTCTCACCAATTTAAAGAAGCACCCAGTTATTGATACATCCAAGGTGACACCATTAAACTTGGAAGGATCTTTCAAAGAAACAATGGGCGCTGATACAGGTTTGAACGCTGACACATCCAGCGCTGACAAAGGTAATCGTGGCGCTGATAGGAGTAACTTGAACGCTGATAAAGTTGCAGGTGGTGTTGATGTATTCCAGCCATCAACAATCATCAAAGATGTGTCCACACAGGTTTCTTCTTCTACTTTACCAATTATTGATCCAAAAGACAAAGGTAAAGGGATTCTGATTGAAGAAGATGTTCCAAAGAAAGATGCAGCACAAATTGCATTTGATGAACAGTTGGCTGCACAACTTTTGAAAAGAGATTTGAAGAGGAGTAGAAGATCACCATTTGTTGTTTCTGAGAGTGAAGAAGAAAGTGGTGATGGAAAAGAAGATGATAGCTCAGATTCAAGTATTCAAATTATTGAAGATCCAGAAAGGCTTGAATATGGGGATGAGCTAGCAAAGGAGAGGTTGAGTGAGTTGAAGAATCAGATTGATTGGGACCTACCAGAAATCACCAGAATGTACCATGTTTGGGAAGACAAGGTTATGGACAACCCAGGTATGAGTTTATCAGATCAAATTTGGGGGTTGGAAGTACTTCTCAGGGTACAAGATGACATAAAGGTGATTATGAGGTTTAATGCACAAGAGGTCAAGACCTGGCTCAAAGAAGATAGAAGGCAGTTGTACTATAAGTTGCTTAGATGCCATCAGCCTAACTGGACATCCAAGAAGTTGTTGGCCTTATCTTTTGAGGAGCTAGAGTATAGGGCACATCCTATTTGGAGGAAGGTGCAAGAACAAAATGTCTACCAGTTTCTTTCAGAAGAAAGGAAACAAGAGCTTGCTGAGGAAATGCAGATTCAAAAGGAAATGAGGATTGCTCAAAGACCAGTGAAGAAAGGAGATCCTTTTCAATTTCCTAAAGACATGGATGTGTATTTTCCAACTGAAGGTGTAATAAGGAAGCATCTCAAGCTTTCTCCATTGGAACCTTCAGATTTGGTTAATGTAGTACCTCTAGATGACATAAATCCAATCATCAGTTTTGATGAAGATGAGTGTGGATTTTGGAAGATTGGCAGGTTTGGAAAGGAGGTACATACTTTCACTTCAGTTATTTCTATTTTTGCAAGCATAGACAGGGAAGACTTGGTGCATATATGGAGATTAATAGAGGCCAAGTATACAGCTGAAGCACCTACTTCAGCAAATGGAATAAGACTTTGGAACACATTTATGACTTTGTGTGGTCCAAAAGAAGCAGATCCTGCCATATGGAAGGATCTTGAAGATGATCTCAGTAGTCTTCATTGGAGGCTTTATTCTACTTGTGGTGTATTTCATTTGAGCTCTACAAAGTTTTCAGAGTATTTACTTGTGGATGCTGACTATTTCTTGTCCAAAGAAGTGTTGGAGAAGATGCTAGAGACACCCTTGGAGATTGATTATACTAGTGACGTGGCCAAGGACTTGATTAGATATGTTTATCACCAACATAAGAAGTTTTTGCAAGATTCCTCCTAAGTCTTAAGTATTTATTCAGAAACTTGATCATTGGAATGGATATCAAGTTTAGGGGAGGATTGTTGGGAATAAAATATGGGTCAGTTTACTAGACGCTGATAAGAAGAATGTCAACGCTGATAGGATGACATTGGACGCTGACAACCAAGCGTTGACATTGAAGAAGTCAACGCTGACAGCCTTGAAGATTGACACTGATGGAATATCTTCATACGAATCTTTTGTTTATTTGTTTCTTTATTTATGTGTGGTAAAGATAAGCACGACATTGTATTTTCTATTATTATCTTTACCTAGAATAGTTGATTCGTAGCTTATTGTACAAGACTACTTGATCTATAAAAGAAGGTCTTTTAGGTTAAAGTCATATATCAGTTTTCATAAGTATTCACAAGTTAAACTCTTTCATTGTAATCAAGTTCGTTTATTCTAATACAAGTGAAAGTTTGTTTAACATCTTTGTGTTTTAGATTAAGTGTTAATTCCGCATAACACTTTGTTACTTTATTCGTAAGCAAAGGTTTCTCTACGTGTAGTACTTGATTTAATCTCGTATACACAAAGCTTAATCGATCTAAGTTTGGGATCAACAGGTGTCATTCATAAACTTCTTTATAGACCCAAAACATTTCATCACCCTTTCATTTTTCAAATTTTTGGATATCTGGAAGCCTAATGATCATTGAGATGTTTTTCCTAGTGATTGACATCTAGTAGCAACAAAGATCACTTACACAAGGGTGTATAGTGTTATGGAGATGGCTGAGACTATTGGCACTAGCATTAATGCAGGTCAAGTCAGTCTTATCATCAGTAAGTCCATCCCCATGTCCTATGAATTAATATTGAGGATTTATTTCCCGAATATGGATGAGGACAGTATGAAACCTTTGACATTAATCGAATTGACGAAAATCTGTATTAGCTTGCAAAAGAAAAATATAGAACTGGTACAAATTGTCAAGGATCACTGTTTTGAACTGATAGACTTGGAAGCTGATATTAAGCTATGAGAGATATTCATGGTACCGTCCTTTGATACTAATCTTGGAGAGGAGTCTTAAAAAGGGGAGGAGCAATCGAATTTGAGTGACAAAAGTAATAAAGAAAGCTCCAAAGACTCTATAGGTTCTGAAGATGATTAAGACCAAGTGAAGGCTGACTATATAAGTGATTTGAGTGATTGACTTTTCAAGATTTATTATTACTCAAATTCAGGGATAAGCATGTTTGTAAGAATCCTCTCTGTATGTTTTATTTTATTCAGAAACTTGATTACTAGAGTAGATATCAAGTTTAGGGGAGGATTGTTGGGAATAAATTAAGGCCAGATCACTTGAGCGCTGACAAGAGTAAAACAAGCGTTGACAAGAACAAAACAAACGCTGACAGCTCAAGCGTTGACAAGATAAAGTTAAGCGTTGACACATTGAAGACAAACACTGATGGGAAGATATACTCTACGCGTTTATTGTGTTTATTGTATTCTATATTACTTCTAGTAAAGATAGGAACAACAATGTATTTTCTATATTTATCTTTACCTAGAATAGCTGATACGTAGATTATTGTACAAGGCTTCTTATGTCTATAAAAGAAGACCTTTAGGTTAATGTTTCATATAAGTTTTTCATTTGTAAACTACTTTCATTGTAAGCAAGTTTGATATTATTAATCAAAGTGAAAGTTTGTTTATATCATTGTGTGTTCTTGTTTAAGTGTTAATTCCACATAACACTTAGATTATCATAAGCATATACAAAGTTTCTCTAAGTGTATTACTTGATCTAATCTCGTATACATAAAGCTAAATCCCGGTATGGAAATCTTCTCATACATAAATTCGCTTACCAATCAATGTGGCATGACGGGGATCAACCGTCAAGGCGCGAACTGGGGTGATCGTCCCCAAATAGTACTATTATATGCATAAGCGTCTACCAAATCCCGGAAGTTCACAATTCATGCTAATGGGACTTTTAGTGACATAACCTAACTTTAATAATCCATTTCATTTCATCTATCGGGTCATTTAATCATTTATCGGGTCATACAATCATTCGGGTCCAAATCAATAAACAGACAATCGGGACAAATAGTGTCCTAATTCATAAAAACTAACATGTTATCTCCCTCTTGTAAAAAATTTCATAAAAACATTTAAAATAGTGCGAGGCTATGAACCAACGTTGATGTGGGAAAGCGGGTTGTCGGTAATTCGGATGTACGGTACGCGCTTCAATCACGGAAACCTAGACAAATAATACTCGTCTTAGACTTTTGTCCAATGACTTTATCAAAATAAGGAATATGTATACATATGATGATTATATATATGATGATCAAGTGGGTTTACATATTCTCTTTTACTCATTTTAGCGTTTATGTTTTGGTAACTTCTTACTAGTTTACTAGTTTTACCTATTTACGTGTTTTAGGTCCAATAAGCCTATTATAAGTTCATTAACTTGTATTAATCCATTTCATACTTGTATTATCAGTATTTATACTTTACATGTTGGGCCCAAATGGGTTCAGCCCAATAAATAAGTTTATAAGTGTTTTAGCCCATTTTGTTGTATTATTAGTCCAATAACGTTAACTTAGCCCGTTAATGTCCGTATGTTTTATAGTTCGGGTTTTATCGGTTTTTACTTGTATTAGGTACTTATATATCAGTATATGACTTTTAAAAACTTTACATTAGACGGGTTTGATCGTCTAAGTTTTAATTGGCGGAAAACGTTAATTTTACGGTAATAGCCGAAAAGACGTAAAAATCATGTTTATAGTTTTATAACTTATAAAACTACCATTTTTTTATAAAATGTTCATTCATTTATCCTTATACATATTTATATAAATGTATTATATAAGTTAGTGGTTTTTAATTCACATGTTATACTATTTTTATTTGAGTGCTTATATAATACTATTATACTTTAATTTCCTAAAATCTGATTTTTACTTTCACTTTCACCATTTTTACCATATCTTGAGTTCTACAAGGAGATAGAAGCTCATTTTTGGACACCATAAACTAAATGATATGTTATACAATTAACTTAGTTTTAGCTACTGCTCAATCCAACTCTAAATATCCCTAACAGTCCGTCCAAAACTGACTATTCAGATTGGTACTCTAAAGTTGTTTTAGTCATATCTCACTTATTATAATGATTCCATTGTATGGTCAACTCTCACATGTGTATGACATCTTATAATTACTGTATATTGATTCCACTTTGCCATTTTATCAGTTTAACATGTAGTTAGTTACTGTTTTTATACAGCCAACAATTTAAGCAAGATTTTATCCTTGTTTCTTATAGTTTTTCATCTTTTTAATCATATTTATCAACACCAAATCCCCACACAATACTTTTATCATCATATAATCATCATATACATATACAATAGGAAAGAAAATACATGATTACATAATCAAAATAACAAGAGGATGAGGAGAACAATCTTTATACCACCAAGATGATGTAGGTTGTGATTAAGACATGGAGTTTCATGGAGAAACTTGTGATAAACCAAGACCATCTTCAACGTCACCTATCTTCATGAACATCTTGTGGAAAATCAGCCCCAAGACACCAACAAAACTTCTCCTTGGATGTTAAAATGACCACCAATAAATAGAGCTTCAAGAGTCCTTCATCATGTGTATGAATAACACATGATATTGTGGTAAAAATTGATCAAGATGGGGTGTTTTGTGTGGAGATGGGACGGAAATGGTAGAGAGAGATGAGAGAAAATAAGTTGTTTTGCATGTGTGAGAATGAGAGAAGTTGTTTTGCAAGTGGTTTTGGTGTAAGTTTAGCTTACATGTGAAGCTAGTTACAAGTGTTTAGCTTATTAGCTAAGCTTTGACACATGGAGTGTCTTGTTAGCTAGTTTTGCCGTCCCATATTAGGGGTGGGGCAAAAGTGGTTTTGTCTCATCCCCAATTATTTACGGGTACTCCTCGATTCTATTTTTCTCGATTTGCGTGCCCTCTGGTCGTTTTACGAAGAACGTTTTTATAAATTATGTATCAACGACACAAAACGAATCTAATAAAAACTGTCTCTCAAAAACGGAGTTCGAAAACGTAAATACGAAATCCTAAGGTTTCTGGTTTAGTCGTAAAGGACGTTAAATTAAAATCGCAAGTCCTAACCTCATCTCGTAAATTTGTGAGTTTATGAACCAACACAAATTTGAAATCCCAAAATAATATTCACGGACAAATTTATTTTCTGAAATGTCGGACTGTCACTAAAAACGGTGTATGTAAACGTAAGCAAGTAACGTAGAATCCTCCGGTTTAGACGTTGTCGATGCTACTTCAAGACGTAAATCCAAATTTCTTCCCAAAAATAAGTGAGTTCATAATATAACATTAAAATAATATTTTTAAATAATACTTGAGAATAAAATATCAATCATAAATTAACGGATTGTGACAATATATATATATATATATATATATATATATATATATATATATATATATATATATATATATATATATATATATATATATATATGTATATATATATATGTATATATATATGTATATATGTATATATATATATATATGTATATATATATATATATATATATATATATATATATATATATATATATATATATATATATATATATATATATATATATATATATATATATATATATATATATATATATATATATATATATATATATATATATATATATATATATATATATGGAGGCCTTAGCAGTAGCTTTAAGGTTTCGGCCAAAGGGGAGATTTAGCTAACACATGTAAAGGCATATGGTTTCTTTTACAGGGCACGTTATTTTTCTTAAGGGGGTGTTCAACCAATAGTTTGAAGTATGAAAAACGGGACTGTTTTGGGTTAAATGTTAACGGGACGAGTTATGAACTAAACTAAGTTAAGGGCTTTATATATGGGTGTAATGAGATTCATATGGCATATAAATGGGGTTAAGTTGTAAAATAAGGTTAGATATCCATCATAGATTGATCAGCCATTTTGGTATGTGGTTCATGTCTTGATTGTATACATTTGTGTGTTTAGATTTGTGCTAGAGCACGGGTACTTGGAGAAGCTTGTTCAGGTGAGTTTCATAGTCCCATTTCTTTTTATGATTTGATTTCCAGATGGGATGGAAGAGACACTCTATGGTTTTGTAACTAATGATGTGATGTTTTTATGGTTTGTGATGGACTTGTGTGTACACTTATGTGATTAGCTGCTATGTGATTCTTGATTGTGTTTATGATTTGGATCGGGGGACACGTACCGTCTCAGTTATGTGGTTTGACTTGGTACCAAGGGGATGTTGACAAGGCGGGGCCTTGGGATTGGTTCATAGGTGTATGGGCGCCTATGGGACCGTGGTTATTGGTAAGGCTTGGAGCCTTAGAATTGTGGTTATTGGTAAGGCTTGGAGCCTTGGATTTGTGGTGATTGGTTAATCTTAAATGTTATTTGTTAATACATAATTGTAGCACATTGTCCATATGTTCTTTTGTTAATGGTTGTTATTAACAGCTTATAAATGATTTAGCGTTAGAGTCTAAACCTATGACTCTCACCAACTTTATGTTGACGTGTTTTAGTGTCTCTTTCAGGTGAGAATGTGGTTAAGCGTGTGAATAGGAGTGGCTAGCTGGAAGGCTTAGGATTGCATTTGGAGGAACCCCCTTTTCCTGTTAGTCTTTATTTATGTTTGAATAAGTGATACTTTGTAGACACCTATATGTTTGTTATTTGTTAATTGTATGTCTTTGGTAAGAGGTAGACATGTTACCCACTTACCTAGAAACCTGCATTTTTGAGATATCTTCATGACATTGTGTCACCATTTATGATATTTCCATTTCATTTAGTTATCTCTATAGACACGCTATTGTTGTGATGATATCCATACGTCGCGCCCCATATTCCGCCATGGTGGGGTGTGACAGTAACTAACAAAACTGTTTAAATATGGTAAATCACCATCTTAGAGGCTTGAACATGTATGAGTTTCAGCCTCTAGGTCGACATCTATCATAGGTAAAAGTCGAGACCAAAGTTGTCCCACAACATGAAATTCTATAAAGTAAATCCAAGTGTTTTAATCCTTAGAAACTTAAGGGGCTGTTTTGTCTATAGTTAATACTTATTAATCATGGATTAAACTTTCAAATTCTTAATATTATGTTTAGGGACTAAACTTGCCATTTTAGAAACAATAGGGACTAATTCTGCCATTTTTGAAACTAAAAGGACTAAATTGTAAATATCCTTAAATATAAAAATATTAATTTTAAAAATACATTTTAAAGTGTAATAACTAGTTTTGTTAAATAATTAAACCCAAACCGATTACCATTTATTAACGAGGAAGACATTATAAAACTTAATACAATTTTATACGTTGTCGTGTATATTTGTAAGACGCATCGTTTTATTTTAGGTCGTCGTTAGAAGTTCACGGATTCCCGTCTTATCTTGTTTCATCGTTATGCTTCCGTGACTATTTTGTCGATTTTTATCATCGCTTGGTATCGCTTTCGCTAAGGTGAGTTCATAGCCTCGCTTTTACTGCTTTATATGTTATTTAGGGGGAATACATGCTGCATGCAAAATAAACATATGAGTTTGTATATATGCTTTATAAAGAATACACGGTTCTATTCTATCAACCACTTTGAATGTGCTAGACTTTTAGACATACTTGAACATATTGAACTGGTGGACATGTTAATAGTATTGATCTTTTGAAAGCGCGTTGAACTATTGACTTTGTATATTAAATACTTTAATTGGCTTGGTTAATAATCTATCATCTTCCATGAATTGTCATGAATTCTATTATTGACTTTGCGCATTATTTGATATACGCATGACGTTATTAAATGTTGGACTTCACATATTATTTGGTAATATGCAAGACTTAGTTAAATTCTAAACTTTGTGTATTATTGTAATACACGAGGACTTTCAGACTGCACGTATTCTATATGAATACGGTGTGTGCATAAATAGTCAGTGTTGGATGTGTGGGATACCTTTCGTATCCTATGGGCTCTACCGTTCGTAAGCCTCACATTATTAGTCCCCGGTTGGGTACCGTTCGTGCCCAATCTATACGTATCGTTCGTACGCTTCTGGCGATGGAGTATAAATATTATGGATAGCGCTATTAGAGGTCAGCCAACCTCTTGTTCCCTGGTTTACCGGAATGCATAGTACTTATATAAGGGCTTTTATGCATGGCACTATATTTATTGCACGGATTTTATTGATTAACCAAGTGTCTTTGACGGTAAGTTACTATTTTTAATCATATGTTGTGTCATGGGAATTTTTGTGTGAATCTATTTGATACAAGTATTGTATGTGCGAGACTTGTACTTACATAGATTCATACAAATGTTTTCATGAGCTTAGCTCAATATTGTAATATATGGATATTGTATGTATTACATTATCGCCAGTGGATAAGATTATTGTGTTCAAAAGCTTTATTGTTTATTTAAAAACATATGAATTAACTCAACCGTTGTGTTGACATTTTAGCATGTATTCTCAAGTGTATAGGTTTAAGAGCAGCTAGAGCATGGAGCCGCGTGAGATAAAGTAAAGGCAAAACAAAAAATTTTCATTCGTTACATTTAACAAATCTTCTTTTTACCAAGGTTTGAAATAATTATTGGGACCTTTTTTTAAACTCTGATATTAATAAAACTTTCGAATGGTTTATTTTATAAAACGTCTCTTTTAAGGTCGTTTTCTATGAATGTGTGTGATGTGTTATGAAGTAACACCCAATGTTGATATCCTGCTGCCTTGGGAAATTGGGGGTGTGACAAAAAGAGGTGAGGAGAAAATCTGAGAATGGTCCACTATTTATATGACAAAGGTCCAATGGCTATCCCTGGGCGTGGTTCCTTAATTGTGCTCGCGGTTCCTTATCAATAAGGAACCGCATAGCTATTTGAGGAATCGAGTGAGAAGAATCCGCTCCCTTTAGTCTTTTAGTGGTGCAATTACATCTGGTGGAATATTTATCCCCAAAGGATATTCCTAAACCATATTGAATATGCCATTTTCAAATTTTCAAATATATAATTTAATAAAATATTTTATTAAAAATAAAGTTTAATAAAAACTTTTGTCACATTTTATAAAAGGTGAGTTCTAAGAAAAATTAAATCCTTGATCACTTAGTTAGGTTGAATACTTGTTTGTTCATAACTTAAGTGATAATAGTTGAAATAAAAAATTCTTGAACTCAAGAATTCGTTTTTCGTTGTTTTCGTAAATGCTTGTTTTTATGTATTGTCGTAATCAAAACAAAGTGTTAATGCAAGTGATGCCTAAAAACATTATTAGTGTTAACTAATCTTTCTTAGTTTTGATCACAACAAACCATACAACACATTTAGTGTAAAACACAAAATGAATTATTTAACTAACACTATCATCAAGGTAATAATCATATCACTAACCTTTCTTAATCATACTTAGTGATCATCAAAATGATTATCCTTAAAACTCACTTTTGTTAATATGACAAAAGACTTTTTAATAAACTTTATTTTTTAGAAAATGTTTTATTAAAATGGAAAATGAAAAATTGAAAATAGCATATTCCAAATGCTGTTAGTGTAACACCCCCACAAAATGCTATGCGCAGCGGAACTACAACATTGGGTGCTACACAGTTATCATTGCACACAAGATATATCAAACGACTCTAAAAAGACGGCAACTTAAAACTTGAATTAAAAATTGTTAAAAGATACATGTCCACGGTTTTTCCAACCCCACTTGGTACAACAGAGTTTAGCGTTTTCGGTCCCCATGAATCTCGACCCAAGAATTTCAGTTTCACAACAACATAACATTAAAATTTAAAAATGTTTAAGTAGGAAAGGGAGGAAAAACAAGCAGACTCCAAGCCATACACACAACATCCATCCCATGCACGCTCCATGCTACACTTCAGCGGTTACCTGAAACACATGCCAAAATTTGGTCAACGAAAACGTTGAGTGGAATTTATAGGTTTTACAATTCATTTTGAACGTATATAAAATAAAAACCATTCGTGATCATCCATAGACTTGTCGATCAAACAATCTATATTCAGGATACTGACAATTGTGTTTAAGCTCATGACACTAAACCGTTAACTCAATCACCCGCGTAATAATTACCGGCGTGACTCAGATGAAACCATGGCCCCTAATAAGGCATCAGTTGCAATTATACCTTTTCTCTTATCACAAATTATCCGTCCGCAGGGGGTATCAACGTACTAGCCCTCGTCTCGGATAGGGTAGTCAACCCCATAGTACTATCACTTTGTATAAGCGGCTATTTCCCCCTTCTCGAGGGCAAGACAATAGTTAATAGTTCATGAAATTAGGGTCTTTTGCAACTAGGTACTCAACACAATTTCTAAGGCAACATTCGGGTCTAACAATCATTCATGACATACGTTCCTTTTAAAAACTAGCATGCATTTCCCTCGCGGGTAAAACAATTTGAAATAATAGTAAGCGAGGCTATAAATTCACACCTTATATATTAAGTAGTCGGTAGATCGAGAGATGATCACTGGCGACGATACGGATGCCCGGGTAAATCAACACCTATCAACAAATAACGCGTAATGAGTAATCTCATTTTAAATACCTTACGGTACTGTATAAAATACATAGATACTAGTCACTTAGGACAATTATAACTCACGCCAAAACAAAACAACAAGCATCACTCATTTTACACCATTCGTTCTTATTATTTACGTTATCCATTTTTATTCATTTTCGCCGGTACTTACCGAAAGTACGGGCTGTTTTACTATATTTAACCATTCCTATAAAATTTGACAAAATTCTCAAAAATACTATAGGACCTGTAGATAACAAATTTTTAATCCCAATAAAAGTTTTTACTTCTACGACCCGTTACTCAACGCTTTTCCAAAACTACATTTTCCGGGCTGAAATTGTACTTCGACCAACTTGGACCTCTTTGACCTATTTGAAATGCACCTTTGACTTCTTTGACTCCTAAGTCCACTTATAGACTCAATTACACAGGTTTGTGACCAAAATTTGACCCTTGACCTTTTACCAATTCATACTTGTGGTCCTCGGGATTTGACTAAAACTATACATAAATTCGGATTATGAATGTTCTCGTCTCCCGGTACACGATTTTTAAAACCTCATAACTTTTAGCTCGTTTTGAGTCACGAGCTCTACCTTATACCAAATTAAAGCTAAGAAGACCTTCTATGACTACATTTAGCTATCTATACCTGTAGGAAAAATTATTTTTATGAAAAGGTCTTAAACTTTCTCCCTAAATTTAACCATACCAAAATCACACTTAAGCTCGATTCCAAACCTATTAATCATTACTAGGCTTCATCCTAAGCATTCCCAATCATAACCAAACACTAATTTCAGTCCCTAACCCCTATTGATCATCAACCTCATAATCTAAAAATCTAAAAACAAACATGCAAACACTTGTACCCATTTAACACATCAATAAACACAAGGCTAAACACAAAACCAATGCTCAAAATCATCAATCACCATGGCTCCCCAAACACCCCCTTTTGCCGTGGGGTTTGGGTGACCAAATCACCACAACCAAATCAATTTTGGTGGGTTTGATTAGTGATTATGCTCTCATTTAACATGAATTTAACATGCATTAATCCAATTGACCTCAAAAACGAGTTTGAATGATCTTGAAAATTTTTGGAAAAATTTTGTTAATGCATGTTTGAAATAACCATGGATTAACACTTACCAATGGATTTTAGAAGGTGGTCTAAGGTTAGATTTTGTCAAAACTAAAAAAAAAATGGTGGATGGTGGTGGTGTGGGTGTTTGGCCGTCGGCCTAGAGAGAGAGGGAGAGAGTTGTTTGATTTTTTTTTTTTTTAAGTGTTGTGTGTGTTTGTGTTTGTCACATTTTGTGAGATGGGAGGGGCCAAAGTGGTATTTTTGGATTTCTTTTGGCCTTAAACAAAAACGTCACTAAAACTTTGCGGGATCGACTCACTAGTCAATTTAGAAAATTTTACGGGAGTCGGAAATCATCCTGAACACTCCAAAATACTTTTGGGATACTTTAAATGTACTCGGAAGGCTATTAAAACTCACCCGACTCAACTTAACACGAACCGTAAGTAAAATTCTCGAAAAATTACATTATCGATAAATCGTCAATAATTATAGAAATTTGGGCATCCATCGGGATCGTAATCGTCATCGTCCTTCTTGAATCGTCAATCGTAAAAATTATAACCTCGAACATCGGCTTTAACCAATATACTTATATATAGAAATTAAAATTTATTAAAAATTTCAAAAATTAGCGTAATTTAGGGTAACGTTAATGACCTTGGTTCTAGGGTGTCACATCCACCCCTCCTTAAAGAGAGCGACGTCCCGGCGCTCGCCTCTTCTTGTACTCACATTTCGTTCTGCTGGAACAGATGAGGATACCTTTCCTTGAAAAAGTCCTCACGTTCCCAAGTGTATTCCGGTCCACGCTTAGAATTCCATCGAACCTTCACAATAGGAATTCTACTACGCTTCAGCCTCTTGACCTCTCGGTCCATAATTTCCACAGGTTCTTCCACAAAATGCATTTTGTCGTCCAGTCGAATCTCGTCCAAAGGAATCACCAATTCCTTATCCGCCAAACTCTTCTTCAGGTTCGATACGTGAAACGTGTCGTGAATAGCACTAAGCTCGCTCGGCAATTCTAATTTGTACGCTACTGGTCCAATTCGTTCAACGATCTTAAATGGTCCAATATACCTCGGACTCAACTTTCCTTTCTTCCCAAAACGAATTACACCCTTCCACGGCGATACCTTGAGCATAACCATATCTCCAACTTCAAACTCCAACGGTTTCCTTCTGTTATCGGCATAACTCTTCTGTCGGCTTCTCGCAGCAAGTAGTCGGTTCTTGATTTGCACAATCTTCTCGGTCGTTTCTAAAACCATTTCGGGTCCAGTCAATTGACTTTCTCCTACTTCACTCCAACACACAGGCGATCTACACTTCCTTCCATACAATGCTTCGAACGGTGCTGCCTTGATACTCGCATGATAACTATTATTATACGAAAACTCCACCAGAGGCAAGTGGCGTTCCCAACTTCCTCCAAAATCAATCACGCATGCTCGGAGCATGTCCTCCATCGTCTGAATAGTTCGTTCACTCTGGCCGTCAGTTTCCGGGTGATAAGCCGTACTTAAACTCAATTCAGTGTCCATCGCACGTTGAAGCGATTTCCAAAATTCCGAAGTAAATCTACTATCGCGATCCGAAATGATCGATAACGGCACTCCATGTCTGCAGACGATCTCTTTCACGTACACACTGGCTAGCTTTTCCATGCTGTCCGTCTTCTTCATAGGTAAGAAATGAGCAGATTTCGTTAACCTATCCACTATTACCCATATCATATCACATCCACTAGGAGTTCTAGGTAAACCCGTCACGAAATCCATAGCGATTTTCTCCCATTTCCATTCCGGGATCTCTGATTGTACCAACAATCCAGATGGTTTCTTATGTTCTGCTTGGACCTTCGCGCAAGTCAAACACTTACTAACGTAACGAGCAATATCCGCCTTCATATTCGGCCACCAATAAACTTTCTTCAGGTCGTGATACATTTTATCCGATCCAGGATGTATCGAATACTTCGACTTATGAGACTCGTTCATAACCAATTCTCGAACTCCAGGCTTTCCTTCCTCAGATGAACACAATGGTAACCAAATCCGATTTTCAAAATATCTCAGTCCGTCTGACCTAATCACGAAAAGAGGTTTCAACATTCGTCCCAAGTTCTCAACTTCAACATTCCCTTTCATTAGTCCCCTCTCTTGAGCCTTCAGTATAGTTTCGGTTAAGTCAACGCTCTCAGTCATCACCAAAGCTCTGACCCTCAAAGGTTTCTCCCGTTCCTTCCTACTCAGTGCATCCGCTACAACATTCGCCTTGCCAGGGTGGTAGCGAATTTCGCAGTCGTAATCACTCAGTAGTTCAACCTATCGTCTCTGTCGCATATTCAACTCCTTTTGATCTAAAATGTGTTGCAAACTCTTGTGGTCAGTGAATACAACACACTTCGTCCCATACAAATAGTGTCTCCACAACTTCAACGCAAAAACTACAGCTCCTAATTCCAAATCGTGCGTCGTGTAGTTCTCCTCATTCTTCCTCAGTTGCCTCGATGCGTAAGCTATCACCTTTTCACGTTGCATCAATACCGCTCCATAACCCTTACGAGATGCATCACAATACACTACAAAGTCTTCGGTTACTTCAGGCAATGACAATATTGGTGCGGAACATAACTTGTCCTTGAGCGTTTTGAAAGCGAGTTCTTCCTCATTTCCCCATTCGTACACCCTATTCTTTTCGGTAAGCCTTGTCAATGGTTTTGCAATCAACGAAAATCCTTCAATGAACCTTCGATAATACCCAGCTAAACCAAGGAATTGTCGAACTTCAGTCGGCGTTGTCGGTGCCGACCATTCCCTGATCGCTTCGACCTTGGCAGGATCCACGCGAACTCCCTTGCTATCAATCACGTGACCTAGGAACTGCACGGATTCTAACCAAAACTCACACTTCGAGAATTTCGCATACAACTTCTCCTTCTTTAACAACTCCAAAATCTTCCTCAGGTGCTTCTCGTGCTCCTCCTTACTCTTAGAGTAAATAAGTGTATCATCGATGAAAACAATAACAAACTTATCTAGATACGGCTTGCACACGCGATTCATGAGGTCCATGAATACAGCAGGCGCGTTTGTCAACCCAAACGGCATCACTCGAAATTCAAAGTGTCCATACCGCGTACGAAAGGCAGTTACAGGAATATCCTCCTCTCTTACACGCAGTTGATGATACCCTGATCTTAAATCGATCTTTGAGTATACACTGGAACCTTGCAATTGATCAAACAAATCGTCAATCCTCGGCAATGGGTACCGATTCTTAACCGTCAGCTTGTTGAGTTCCCTATAGTCAATACACATCCGAAACGAACCATCTTTCTTCTTCACAAACAACACTGGCGCTCCCCAAGGTGATGAGCTCGGCCTAATAAATCCCTTGTCCATCAATTCCTTCAGTTGATCCGATAACTCCTTTAACTCGGATGGTGCTAAGCGATAAGGTGCACGCGCAACCGGCGCAGCTCCTGGCACCAAATCAATTCGAAACTCGACCTCACGGGTGGGTGGTAAACCCGGCAACTCGTCTGGAAAAACTTCCGGATATTCGCAGATAACAGGTACCTCTTCAATCCTCGCCTCTAAATCACCATCACTCGAAACTTGTGCCAAAAACACATCGCATCCGTTCTCTACATACTTCATCATTTTCAAACAGGAAATCACTTTCAAACGAGAAGTGCATTCGTCTCCCTTCACCGTCAAGACTTTATTCCTCAACGGAATCTGAACTAGTCTCTCGCCACAGACGATCATAGCACTGTGCGCCATTAGCCAATCCATTCCCACAATCACGTCAAACGATCCTAGCTCTATAGGCATCAAGTCGATTTTAAAAGCGTAATTTCCTAACTTCAAGGTACACCCTTTCAGTATAGAATTTGTACTAACAATTTTTCCATCGGCTAACTCAACGTTATAACTAGTCGCTAACAACACCGGTTTTCTATCGATATGACGACTAAATTTAACATCTACAAAACTCTTGTCGGAGCCAGAATCAAACAAAATACTAGCATAACAAGCGTCTAGCAAAAACGTACCGGTAACCACGTTAGGACCCTGTGGTTTATCAGCCGTCCCTACTTGATATACGGCAGCAGCATTGTTACCTCCCCGCTTGTTTCCTGCCTTCGGGCAATTCACTTGCATATGGCCCCTCTCTCCACATCCAAAACATCCCCTCATTCTGATAGCATTCGCCCCAGTGGCTACTCCTCCCGCTCGGCAACCAGACGTCCTGTGACCTGCTTTTCCACATTTGCCGCATGCAGGCGGGCAATTCCCGACATGGTACAAATTGCACCTACCACAGTGGGGATTCACTTTTACTCCTCTGGGGTTCGTCACAGCCCTCATCCCTTCATTCCTTCGTTGGTTAAACTGCTGATTGCGGTTCTGACCATGGTTGTTTCGATTTCCACCTCGGTTTTGGCCCTGGGATTGATTGCTTTGTGCCGCTTCCCATTTCCTCTTGTTCCCTTCAGCGATGAAGTTCTGCTTGTCCTGGAGCTTGACGTCCATCAATGCGTGAGCCATCTGGACCGCTTCATCAAACGACCCAGGTTTAGACGAAGTCGTCTCACCCTTGATATTACTAGATAAACCTTTGATGTACTGTTTCATCTTCTTGGCATCATTGGCAAAAACGTCTGGACACAAAAGGCTTAACTCATTAAACCTCCTGGTGTAAGCAGCGATATCATTGTTCTTCAAGGTCAGGTGCCTCAACTCATCTTCCAATTGACCCAATTCCTCTTCCGGGCAGAACTTCTTAGTCAACAGAGCTTTTGTCGCAGTCCATGTCCTTGCATTCGCTACAGCCAATCCAACAGTGGCTACTTGGGTGTTCCACCAACTTAACGCATCATCAAGAAACGTAGCAGCCGCAAACTTCACCTTGTCCGCTTCTGAACAACCGCTGATTTCGAAAGTACTTTCAACCTTTTCCAACCATCTTCTAAGTTCTAGAGCTCCACCAGTTCCACGAAATTGCGTGGGACCGCATTTCATAAAACTAGAATAGGTACACACTCTCGGGGCTTGCTGTCTCCCCGCGTTTCTACCCTGATCCTGATTTCTCCCGGCTCGGTCTGCTTCTAGCGCATTTGCTATAGCTTCCTGAATCATTGTGTTTACACGATCGGCGGTTAACTTTGGAGGCATGGTGTTATCGAATATCTCTTTCTGCAAGACAGGGAAAATAGAAAAACAATGTAAGTATACACATCAAGATTAAGATGGATTTCTTTTCCGAGACATAATATACATACAACGACACATCACTACAGAGTTACTAATATTCATCAATTCACATCACAAAAGATCAAATTTAAGACATATCACAGATCATGAAAGGTAACATGGATTGTATTGATAATTAACCAAAATTGTGACAAGTATTGCCACTACAATCGTTCACCATAAAACTTAAGTCCTCAAGTTTTTCGTCATAATGCCATCATACAAAAGTCTAAAACAGTTCTATTACAATGATCAAAGAAAAAATACAAGACAAGCAACTAGGCATGTGGTGATCCACACGGCCTCTTGGATGGCGGTTCGTCATCATCTTCCTCGGGTTCCTCGTCGCTATCGTCCTCGTCCACATCATCCATTTTTCTCTTTCCTTTGTCATTCGGCCCACATTCAGTCTCCTTTTTCGTCCCTGACGTAGACCCACACTCAATCGCTACCTGACTTCCTACAGTAATACAAGCACCTCTGGTAGGTGGCTGGACCATGAAGTCATTAGCCTCCATCTCCAAATCGTCCACGAATCTCCAATCTGGGGGCAATGATGCTCTCACTCGATGCTCCCAACTCTGCATCCTTGACAACCTCACTTGATCTTCCCTAACACGGTCAAGACTAGCGCTCAAATTTGCAACCATCGATCTTAGACTGTTGATATCACTTTTGTTTACATTTCCATCATACTCAATTCTTGTAGTCCTTTCCAACAGTCTTTGGTGTTCCCTTTCATTCTTATCAAACCTCTTAATTACCGTGGTCTCAACTACAAACCGCTCATACATCAACCTCTCCATCCTCCTCAAACGACCTGCGGGATCCCAGTAGTGTCTTGGTCTCGGAAAGTAGACCCTTGCAATATTCTCATGAATCGATTGCGACTTGGATGATTTGCTGGACTCTACGTCGCTTCCATTACTTACTCGAACAAATCCTGGCACTGTTCTCAAATAGTCCTTGCAATTGTCCATCGGGCGATTAAAGGGTTGTTGCTCATATCGATCGGTTGGAGGTACTTCATAACCCTTTGGCGAATTCGGAGATTGAAACAAATCAGGTTCGGTCTGGCCTACAGCATTCTCGGGAATGCCATCATCCATTAGTTCCTCGGGCTCTTCCTCAGAATCCTCACTCTCGTCACTACTGATGCTAAAATTGTCCACCTCACTTTCATCATTGTCATATTCCGGCCCTATTTCCTCTTCTGGAGCGATCCATCCATTATCATTGTCCGGCGGGTTCGGAGGAAACGGTCCTCCTTCGTGACCTACGACGTAATCGTTTCCATTATCATTAGGCGGTACCTCGGCCATTCCTGCAATAACAGCGAATTTCGGAGGGTACATAAGTAATTATACAATATTTATAAATACATGCATGCAAATGCAATGCAAAGGTGGTACATATGCCCAAAATGTAATAATATGATGCTCATGCATGATTAATACAAAAATTACGATGTCGAATATTCCACGTATAATTCAACGTCTACATATAGTAATTTCCATACTTACGTAATAATTACCCACATATATACTTCAACTCAAAAGTATACGTCAAATGCCATGAATACAAAAATAAATCTTACCGGAGCCATGCAGGATAGTTGTGTGTGCTTGGACCATTTCTTACGACACCAAAAGTTATAGTTTAGGATTTTCAAAAACGACCTAGTTCTCTATAACTCATGGCTCTGATTACCAATCTGTAACACCCCCACAAAATGCTATGCGCAGCGGAACTACAACATTGGGTGCTACACAATTATCATTGCACACAAGATATATCAAACGACTCTAAAAAGACGTCAACTTAAAACTTGAATTAAAAATTGTTAAAAGATACATGTCCACGGTTTTTCCAACCCCACTTGGTACAACAGAGTTTAGCGTTTTCGGTCCCCATGAATCTCGACCCAAGAATTTCAGTTTCACAACAACATAACATTAAAATTTAAAAATGTTTAAGTAGGAAAGGGAGGAAAAACAAGCAGACTCCAAGCCATACACACAACATCCATCCCATGCACGCTCCATGCTACACTTCAGCGGTTACCTGAAACACATGCCAAAATTTGGTCAACGAAAACGTTGAGTGGAATTTATAGGTTTTACAATTCATTTTGAACGTATATAAAATAAAAACCATTCGTGATCATCCATAGACTTGTCGATCAAACAATCTATATTCAGGATACTGACAATTGTGTTTAAGCCATTGACACTAAACCGTTAACTCAATCACCCGTGTAATAATTACCAGCGTGACTCAGATGAAACCATGGCCCCTAATAAGGCATCAGTTGCAATTATACCTTTTCTCTTATCACAAATTATCCGTCCGCAGGGGGTATCAACGTACTAGCCCTCGTCTCGGATAGGGTAGTCAACCCCATAGTACTATCACTTTGTATAAGCGGCTATTTCCCCCTTCTCGAGGGCAAGACAATAGTTAATAGTTCATGAAATTAGGGTCTTTTGCAACTAGGTACTCAACACAATTTCTAAGGCAACATTCGGGTCTAACAATCATTCATGACATACGTTCCTTTTAAAAACTAGCATGCATTTCCCTCGCGGGTAAAACAATTTGAAAAAATAGTAAGGTGGCTATAAATTCACACCTTATATATTAAGTAGTCGGTAGTTCGAGAGATGATCACTGGCGACGATACGGATGCCCGGGTAAATCAACACCTATCAACAAATAACGCGTAATGAGTAATCTCATTTTAAATACCTTACGGTACTGTATAAAATACATAGATACTAGTCACTTAGGACAATTATAACTCACGCCAAAACAAAACAACAAGCATCACTCATTTTACACCATTCGTTCTTATTATTTACGTTATCCATTTTTATTCATTTTCGCCGGTACTTACCGAAAGTACGGGCTGTTTTACTATATTTAACCATTCCTATAAAATTTGACAAAATTCTCAAAAATACTATAAGACCTGTAGATAACACATTTTTAATCCCAATAAAAGTTTTTACTTCTACGACCCGTTACTCAACGCTTTTCCAAAACTACATTTTCCGGGCTGAAATTGTACTTCGACCAACTTGGACCTCTTTGACCTATTTGAAATGCACCTTTGACTTCTTTGACTCCTAAGTCCACTTATAGACTCAATTACACAGGTTTGTGACCAAAATTTGACCCTTGACCTTTTACCAATTCATACTTGTGGTCCTCGGGATTTGACTAAAACTATACATAAATTCGGATTATGAAAGTTCTCGTCTCCCGGTACACGATCTTTAAAACCTCATAACTTTTAGCTCGTTTTGAGTCACGAGCTCTACCTTATACCAAATTAAAGCTAAGAAGACCTTCTATGACTACATTTAGCTATCTAGACCTGTAGGAAAAATTATTTTTATGAAAAGGTCTTAAACTTTATGCCTAAATTTAACCATACCAAAATCACACTTAAGCTCGATTCCAAACCTATTAATCATTACTAGGCTTCATCCTAAGCATTCCCAATCATAACCAAACACTAATTTCAGTCCCTAACCCCTATTGATCATCAACCTCATAATCTAAAAATCTAAAAACAAACATGCAAACACTTGTACCCATTTAACACATCAATAAACACAAGGCTAAATACAAAACCAATGCTCAAAATCATCAATCACCATGGCTCCCCAAACACCCCCTTTTGCCGTGGGGTTTGGGTGACCAAATCACCACAACCAAATCAATTTTTGTGGGTTTGATTAGTGATTATGCTCTCATTTAACATGAATTTAACATGCATTAATCCAATTGACCTCAAAAACGAGTTTGAATGATCTTGAAAATTTTTGGAAAAATTTTGTTAATGCATGTTTGAAATAACCATGGATTAACACTCACCAATGGATTTTAGAAGGTGGTCTAAGGTTAGATTTTGTCAAAACTCAAAAAAAAAATGGTGGATGGTGGTGGTGTGGGTGTTTGGCCGTCGGCCTAGAGAGAGAGGGAGAGAGTTGTTTGATTTTTTTTTGTTTAAGTGTTGTGTGTGTTTGTGTTTGTCACATTTTGTGAGATGGGAGGGGCCAAAGTGGTATTTTTGGATTTCTTTTGGCCTTAAACAAAAACGTCACTAAAACTTTGCGGGATCGACTCACTAGTCAATTTAGAAAATTTTACGGGAGTCGGAAATCATCCCGAACACTCCAAAATACTTTTGGGATACTTTAAATGTACTCGGAAGGCTATTAAAACTCACCCGACTCAACTTAACACGAACCGTAAGTAAAATTCTCGAAAAATTACATTATCGATAAATCGTCAATAATTATAGAAATTTGGGCATCCATCGGGATCGTAATCGTCATCGTCCTTCTTGAATCGTCAATCGTAAAAATTATAACCTCGAACATCGGCTTTAACCAATATACTTATATATAGAAATTAAAATTTATTAAAAATTTCAAAAATTAGCGTAATTTAGGGTAACATTAATGACCTTGGTTCTAAGGTGTCACAGTTAGAATATCCTTTAAAGGTTTCAAATACCTCAGATATTCCCACCCCACTAAAAGACAAAAAATGGAGCGTAGTCTAGTGGCGGTACCTTAAGTACCTACGCGGTTCCTTAGCGATATGGAACCGCGGGGTGAGATAAGGTACCGCGCACAGCTAGCCGTTATAGATCCGTTATACTTTGTCTCCTTTAAATAGTGGGTCAAATCTCATTTTCCAGTAAGCCTCTTGGACGTTTTTCTCAGCCCTCTTTCTATTTTTTTTATAGCATAATCATTAGTAAATGATCACTTAAATTGTTAAGGATGTTTACATATGATTATCCTCTTGATCCCATCCTTTACCTTGTCCAATGATAAGATCACTCACTCACTAGTGTTGTGATAAAGATGATTCTATGAGCTAGTCATATTCATCATGATACCTTTTTTGTTTTAGGTCAATCCAATGTATTTATGAATACTTGGACTAGTTGTGTTCATCCAAGTTATTTGTGGATACTTGGATTTGTTGTGTACATCCATTGCATATGTGTTTGCTTGGATTTGTGTTGTGTAAATCGAAGCTACATGTGTGTACTTGGATAAGTCTAGTTGAGTAATAGATTTGATTAGGAGTTCTCACTAAACTATAAAGTGATGTGGTTGTGTCTTGTGAGTTCTCACTAAACTATAAAGTGACTAGTAGTTGTGTTGTGTGAAGTTCTCACTTAGCTTCAAAGTGAAGAGTCGTGAAGATTGGTTCTAGCTTTCGATTAGAACTCAACATCTAGCCTTGTGTCGTAAAATGGTGAAGTAGGCAACATCGTGAAGATTGGTTCTACCTTAAGATTAGAACCCGACATCTTGCCTTGTGTCGCTAAATTGTGAAGTAGGCAACGTTGTGTAGATTGGTCCTAGCTAAAGATTAGGTCTCGAAATTTAGCTTAGTGTCGGAAAATAATGTAAGCAAAGATGTAAGGTTTTCTCCGCCGAGAAGGGAGCTTGTGGATATAGAGGAAATCTCGAGTAGGTGTACTCGAGGAGTGGAGTAGAAACGAGGATAGAGCCTCGTTGTCGAACCACTATAAATCTTGGTGTCTTCCCACTAGGTTGTCTCCTTCCTTACTCTTTACTTATTTCATTATCATTACACTTACCTATTATCTTTGCTAGTGCATTTGAATTGAACCTAATCATTATACAACTTAGCCTCAAGTAAAAGATAGTTTTGATACAAACCAAATTGAAAGTAATTTTAATTTGGTCACCAATCGAAGAGAAACTATTCACCCCCCCATTCTAGTTTCTACAATTGGTATTAGAGCGATGGTCACTCAAGATCTTTAAAGTATATTATACTTTGAAACTTGGATTGATCCATTGTCTCCTCAAATTAGAAGGTCTAGTTGTACTAAAGTTTCTCTTTGGTCAAAATTAATTTTTTCCTTTGAAAATAGGTCTTTTAATTGGTAATATTGCATCCCACTTAGATTAGTAGCCTTTATACATCTTAGATCTACTCTTGAAATGTATTTACTAGATTGCATCTTGTTTTGTTTAGGTACTCATGAAGATCAATCATTGAATTGGTTGCGGATTGAGTTACTTGCACTAGTAGAAGACTTATCATCATCGATTTTCAATATCTTTGAATGATGAGTGGGATTGATACTAGTCATTGAAGACTTAGTATTCATGATAGTCACTCTTGGGGTTTGCATTGATGGATTGGAATGCTCTTGTGGCCAAGGTACGCTTTCGTTCTTCCACACGCCCTTTTGATCATTCTTTTGATCATTACATGACTATGTGCTTGTTCTCAGCATCCTTGCCTTGACATTTATTTGTGGTTTGTGTTTATTTTTCTTTATCCTCTCAAACCTTCATTGCTTGGATACTTGACTCACTATGGTGATGTAGAGTGAGTGAGTAGAAGCTTAAAGTATCAAGCATGATTTCCATGGTTTGCACCCATACAGTTAGTAGGCCCTTTGTGGGAGAGAAAGTGAATTAATACCTTGCTCATATTTTGGTTTAGACTAAGACTATTATTGAAAGTGATCTTAGTCTATACTTGAATAATTGCTTTGAGCTTATTCATTACCAAATCCGTTTAACGTTTCGCCGGAAAGGCACGTCTTAAACCACTATATATGACACAAGCTCTTCGTTACCACTATTAGAAGATTGTCATTAATCCCTTGAGCATTGGTCCTAGTCTTGATTCACTTCCCTTGTCTTCTCTCCACTTATTCGTTTTGCTATGAGTAGTCATTTGTCCATTTCGGTTCTTTTCGATCTTGATTTAACTCGTAATCCTTCGTTAAGGCATATTGTGTTGGGTTCACTTCTTGAAGGATCTTTGAAGCCTTGATCACAATACAAAGAGTTTGCGGAAACCAATCTTTATATATAAGAAGTACAATAGAAATAACCAAACATCCAAGCCACAATATATTAATACGACCACTCTTAATAGTGATAGGGTTTTACAACCTTGAAGCTATAACAAACAATGAGATAAATGTGTAGAGAATGTGTGTGTGTAGAAGTGTGTTCATCTCTACACCCTAGGACCTCCTTTTATAGTGCAAGGGGTCCTAGGTGGTTACAATATAATTAATACTTGCCTAAGTATTATACATTAATATCCTTTAATAGTTTCCTAAACAAACTTCTAACCTTCTCATCATAATCAATATATTTAATACTTTCCATATGAATAAGAAGACTTATCTTCTACAATATTCCTTGATCATATCTTCTATAATCATCTTTCAACTTTATAATACGACCAGGAGGAATAAAGTACTCCAGTAGGAACTGCTCTATGACCAGGAGTAACTTCTAAATACTTTGTTTCTAATAATCCTCCCCTAAACTTGAATTTAACCTGTTGAGTTCAAGTTTCCTGGTAAATCGTGCAACATAGCTTAAGGATTGTAACAGCAAAAGAAACAACAGCATCAGAACCATCAGCATAAAGAACATAATGACCGCTGCAACAATGAACACCTAGAAGCTTCGTGAAAGCTTTAAACAAATCTGCATCTTGTTGAATCTTCAAAGCAACATGAGCAGATTTTATGAGCCTTTACCAAGTAGCTGCTCGCTCTTGGGCTAGCTAGTATTTATGGTTGAATAAGCATCACCCTGGGAGACCAGAACCCAGCCCAACTCTTAGAACGTGAATCAATGGTGAGTGGGGGTACCCTGATGATTTTAGGCAAACCATCACAGCCGTCAACGGATTTGATATGTCTTTACCAGAAGCCGTACCCCTCTGGACTCGCCAACTCTTAGCAATGAAGCATCGGTGAGCTGAAAACCCTATAGCTTTGAGCAAGCTATTATAGCTATCAACGGTTTTGATAAGATCTTTACCAAGAGCCGTACCCCCTTGGATTAGCCACTTTTCAGTCTAGGACCATGGCAAGTGAAAACCATCCAGTTTTGGGTAACCTGGCAACCATCAACGGATTTGAGAATCACACCAGAGCCGTACCCTCATGGTGAATCAACTCTTTCTTGTCTGTGAGACATGGTGAGTTGAGCACCATTTGTTGTGTGGAACAGGTCCAACACCAGATGAAACTCCAAACCAGCACAAGTGTGAATCAGTCAAAAGGAACCCACAGTTTGGAAAAGAATAAGCAGATATTATATTATGCACAAGTGTAAAATCCATCATTTGTTTAAAGTATAAGCAGATATTATATAAAAAGTATTTTTTTTTTAAATTTTTATAAAAAAATTTTTTAACCATCCAAAGACTATGAGTCAAACAGCAGGAAGAACAATGGTCCACCAGAAGCAGGATGAGTGCAACCAAGAGGAACCATTGGTCGACTAGGAGCAACTTAGTTCTACTAGGAGGAACCATATCCACCAGCACCAATGTCAACCTGTAAAATTGATTAGACCGAAAAACACCAGAATATACACATTTATACATACAACAAGCCTCCCCTTAGGCTAAAACCTCCCCTCAAACGGAGCAAAGTATTCACCATCAAGGATTTAAAAAAATAAAAAATTAAAAAAAAATTAAAAAAAGAAACTTCTCTTTTCCTGCAAAAAGTTAGTTCACACAAATATATAAAATACAAAACATAGTAATTTATAATCACACTTAATGAAATAAACACAAACCAAACAAAGATTAGTGCTTATGGAAGTCCCAAGCCAAAATAGACTTGAATCTTCCAAAGACATCAACATAGTCATATCTTGTTAAGGTCTTTGATGCACCATTTGATTTGGAGACATGTTTTAAACCATCTTGTTTAGGTTTCCAAACCCACCTAGCTAAAGCCTTAACAATATTAACCTTTGTTTTTGACCGTGCAGACTCAACCCGTGTACCCTTAACATTGTTAAAACATCTTGGTTGTGGAATAATCTTATTTTTAGGATTAGGGTGAAAAACTCTACCAAAGTTCTTGTGATTCACCCGTCTTGAGTTATTCCATACCGGTTTAACGTCTTGTTGATCATTAATCTTTCTCTTGTGTTAACAAGTATATTGCAAGTGATCAAAACTACCACACACATAGCAAGCCTTATTTTTGAACTCAAAGTTATCACCTAATTTCTGAGTCATCATGCCATTCCAACCTCTTTGATTACCTCTAGGACTTGTATTGCTTTTCCTAGAATTATCTGCTTTCCTATTACTTTCATTCTTAGCACAAGCAGATTGAGGATAGAACTTAGGTGATTTAGCATTTAAGGTAGACTTACAAGAGGCATATTTACGATTCATGGGTTCAATTATAACTGGTTCAGGCACAGACTCAAGTGCTTCAGCACTAGAGTCGGATTCACAAGAGTCAAGGTCACTAGTATTAGATTCTAAAGACTTGTTATTAGAGTTACAAGAGACAAAGTCATTAGACACAGAATTAGTTTCAATTGAGCCAGTGGACCTTGTACCATATGTCATTTGTGATTCATCAAAGTAAAAGTGGTCTAAGGTAGGCATGAATGTACCTGTGAGAGGTGGAGGAACAACATGCATCTCTGCAGCTGGTTTATACCTATTGAAAACAGGCCTACCTTCCACATCTTCAGGGATAGTGTCAAACACACTAGACAAAGAGGAGTCAAAAACATCATTTGGCCCAATATAGTTTTTAAACCCTAAACCAATTTCAGTCCTACCAGACATGGAGCTATCTACTAGTTTGATTAGGTTTTTAGAAGAACTTGTCCATTTATCAAACCTAGCCAAAGCGCTATCCAGATTAGCTTGTAGCTCCTTCTTTTCTTTGTTTAAATCAACATTAAGTTTTTCAGAATATGACAATAAGTTAGTTGTGTTTTCTAAGTCAATACTTAATACCCTAATCTTAACTTCATACTCTAATTGAGTATTTTGAAACCATTACTTCTGTTGTTCTAATGTTTTAAGAGCACTTTTGTTTGACTGAAATTCTAGATAATATTTATCATTTTTAGCATTCAGATCAGCACATTGTTTTTGAAGTTCTAAATACTTATGTTCACATGATTCTACAGAACTAATTTCCAAGTCATAGTTATTATAAACATGCATTTTATTCTTTAGTCTAGCATTATATTCTCTAACTTCAGATTCAGTCATACGAATTACCTCATTTTCTAGAATTGAAGTTCTGCACGCCATGTATTCTTTAGAGACACCTTAACTAGAAATCTTGTTCTTCTCAATCAAAGCTTCTCAACAAGGCTCTGATACCACTTGTTGGGTTCACTTCTTGAAGGATCTTTGAAGCCTTGATCACAATACAAAGAGTTTGCGGAAACCAATCTTTATATATAAGAAGTACAATAGAAATAACCAAACATCCAAGCCTCAATATATTAATACCACCACTCTTAATAGTGATAGGGTTTTACAACCTTGAAGCTATAACAAACAATGAGATAAATGTGTAGAGAATGTGTGTGTGTAGAAGTGTGTTCATCTCTACATCCTAGGACCTCCTTTTATAGTGCAAGGGGTCCTAGGTGGTTACAATATAATTAATACTTGCCTAAGTATTATACATTAATATCCTTTAATAGTTTCCTAAACAAACTTCTAACCTTCTCATCATAATCAATATATTTAATACTTTCCATACGACCAGGAGGAATAAAGTACTCCAGTAGGAACTGCTATATGACCGGGAGTAACTTCTAAATACTTTGTTCCTAACATATTGCTTAGTGTTATGATGATCCAATGATATTCTAAAAGGCTCATGATTTAATTTTAAGTATTTTAGAAAAACTTGGTTTTCAAAATTTGGCGTTTTTCATAGATAAAAACCTGCCTCTGTAGGCGGTTCCTTATCTAGGCGGCTCAAACCCGTGGTACCTTATCGATAAGGAACCGCGGGCAGAAACTTTGAGTCAGAGCGCCAGTTTGATTATTTTATTCATTTTCAAACCACTATCTCTCTCTCCCAAAAACACACAGCCGACGGGTTTTACCTTTTCCACCTTTGTTGAAGCTTCAAAAACCTTCAATCACTCAAATTAATTGATTCCAAGTTGTGGGTTTCACTCATCCATCATCTAACATCAATTAATTGTAAGTATTTTCTTTCAATTTCATCTATTTTGTTCTAGGGTTCATCCTTTCATAATTGGGTATTTTTAAAATTGAAATTGAATTAAAACCTTAATAGGAATGTGGGTTGACATGGTTATTTTACTATGATTCCTTAGGTTGATATTCATTAAGATTTCACTAAAACCCACTTGTAGAACAAATCCGAATTTTGATTAATTATTTTTGATTAAAAGATGGATTTGAGATGAACCCATGAACAAGTAGGTAATGACATTGTTAATGCTTACCTAAAAACCTTGTTTTAAAAAACGAATGTTCTAATCCATTGTTGATCTAACATGGATCATGTGTTCTTGGTTAATGATGGAATAGACACATTGTGAACATGAGAATGATATGGATTCAATCCTATGTTTATTAAGAAATTGATATAACACATTCTCATATTTTTGACCTTTGATTTTATTTTTCATATGAGTGATTGGAGAAATATTTTCTTGTGTTTATTTAGGTACTAATCATGCCTTCTCAATATCAAAAAGATCATCAATTCACTAGAGATTATATGCCCGACATTTCTCAAACCATTGTTTCCCCTCAACTCCAAAACTCTTACCCATCCCTTTCCTCTCGTAATTTTCATGAGGGTAGGATTGTAGATTCAAGAATAACGGGAGATAATTATATCAACTCTACGTTCGAGCTTATTGGGTTTGATTGTTTGCTCTACATAGACGAGATAATTTATCCCTTGTTTCTTCTTGAGTTCTTTAGTACTTACTCCATGCTTGAAATTAACGACCAAATCTTTATTCGTTTCTTGTTGAATGGTCAAATCATTCAATATTCCCTCGATGACTTTGGTGATATTCTTGGTGTGCCATTTGAAGGCACTTGTCGTTTTACGGATAAGTAGAGACTAGATGCTCTCTTGGAGTCTAACGATAAACCTCCAAATGACACCACCGAAGTTGATCTAAATTTCATCCTTGAAATCATCACGAAAGACCGTAGTGGAAACGTTGTGAGAAGCCTTCATACAAATGTGCGAAATGTGAATAGGTATGAAATGCTCTCAAGCGACCTTAAGGATTACATGCTCCAATGGCAAACATCCTTAGGGAAAATGTGTTTTCTCTTGGTGGGAACCGAGATCATATACCGGCTTGCATGGGGCATATGTTGTTTTGCCTTTTTACTTCCACCAAGTACAATCTTGCATATTACATCGCTCGACGTATAAATTATGCTCTTTCCAAACCCAAAACAAACCTCCCTTATGCTATGCTTCTTACTCTCCTCTTTAGAAGGGTTGGTCAAGATTTTCCTCAACTCGATCTTTCTCGCTTTCACCCGGTTCAACGGGTTATGATGCCTATTCAAGAGGCGTATGAACGAAAGCCAAGAAGTGACCGTGGTTCGAGAAAATCCGACCATCAAGAGCCGGATGATGAGGACACCGATATGCCACCAAGTGATGGTGATGGCGTCGGTCCTAGTTCTCATTTTGACTCTTCGAGTAACTCCCATCCATCCTCAAATCAATTTGAGGATGATTTTGAAGTCTTAGCTCCTCCTCCTCACCCTTCTAGTGATGTTCCGGAAGATCTCAATATGGAGCATCTTTATCGTGAGAATCTTAGAACTCGAGGAGAATTACATGAACACCGAGTGGAGACAAGAAAAGGATTCAAGTATTTGGGAAAGATGATCAAAGGTTTAGGAAAGAAAAGGAGGTGAAGACTTTGAAGTTGTGTCAAAGTTTGGATTTGATGGTTAAACATTTGGTTATTAACACTTTGGTTTAGTTGTTTATTAACTTTTGTTGCATGTTTGGATTATTATTTATTTTGATCCTTAATGTTAATTATGCCATCATGTTTGTGATTTACATAGCTTTGTGCATCTTTGTGATAGTTAGCTTACTTAGATTATGATCTGTAGTTAACTTTGGCTTGTGAATCTTTTGGGAAAAATCTGGGTTTTACAAAAACTGGGATGAAAGATTTTTTGAAACCTCTGGTCGCGGTTCAATATCGACCAGCGGTTCCTTATCAATAAGGAACCGTGGGTCCTAGATAAGGAACCGCCGGTCACTGTGCACGACAGCATCTTTTGCTTTACACTGTTTTCTTAAATCTATGTAAACCTTGCATGATTTTCAGTAATAAACTACACATTTCCTAAACTAGTTCACCTAAATTCATTATTCACCTAACATGATTTTAAACCATTACTAGTTTAGATCACCCCCTCACCCATTTAAACCCACCTTGTTAGTCATGTTCTTCACAAATCAAAACATCCTCCCCTAAACCTTAAACCACCCTTGTCAACCATGGTGTGTACCAAAACCTCAAACACTTCCAAGACCTCCACCCCAAGGAAAACACTCAAAATAAGGATTAAGGTAGCCAAACCTAACTCCTCACCTTTCCACACACCTAAGAATGAGATGGTTCCTATCCTCATTTCTTCATCACCTTCCCCACCTCTTGCTCCATGCAAGACATCATCCACCCATGGTACTAACCACTCCATTGGTTCTACCTCCTCTTTATTCAACTCAAGAATGAATGAGCTCTCTTCACCCTTCACTCCAAGTGCACCCTTGGATGTGACCACACAACCCCAACCAATCCAAAGCATTCCTTTTGTGAATGACTTTGATGACACCTTGGTGACTTCACCATTTACCCCTCTTAACTCACCCATTTCACCAACCTTGGAGAATTTACCTCCATACTCTCCCATTTCCCCTTTAGGGAACATGCCTCCACTCTCACCCTCATCACCCTTGGAGAACATGCCTCCTCCACCTCCACCCAACTCAAACATTCCAATTTTGGGTGTTCCACTTTCCCTCCTTTTGGGTGATCCATACTATGGGTTTCAACAAACACATGGTCCTAGTTGTCCATGTTGTCTTTACAAACACTACATCATCCATAACTTTAGGATGGATATGTATGGACTACATAGGAAGTTGCAAGAGTTCTTGCTTGCCTTGTTCTCCATGCCTCCTCCTAGGAGATGAATGATGGAGTTTTCTTAATAAGAGTTTTCAACAAAACCAAGCCAAAGAAAACTACTTATCTAGATTTAATATTAAGCTAGCTATGTATTAGTTAGTTTTATTTGTCATTGTACTTGCTTCCTTCATGAATGTTTCATGTTGTTGATCTATGGATTTAGCTTTGTGTGTTTCTATCCTTATGTGCACATTAATCAACTTTAATTTGAAATTAAAATTGAACCTAAATCTATCACAACCTCTAAAAACTTGTCTAAAATTGGTTCAAAATGATATCTAAATTATTTTGTTACCCTTTGTCAAGACATTTTTTGTGAATGTGTTGCTTTATGCAACCCTAGCATAATTTGGTGCTAATAGAGGTGAAATTCCAAGATTTGCAATTTTTTAAAAAAGTCTTAGTTTTTCCCAAAAACCTGGAAAAACATGGTTTCATGTCCACTGGACGCGGCTCAATAAAGTCGCGCGGTTCCTTATGTGCTAAGGAACCGCCGGTCCCTTTAAGGTACCGCGGGCAGAAATCAGTCTTTGACGAATTTTTGGTCAAAACTTTTAAAACCCTATACCCTGTCAAGATTCCTTGTTTACTCATTTTGGCTAAATATTCCTTGACACTTCACATTTTGTATTCAAATTCTTACCTTGATTACATTTTACTTATACCCCAACCTTGAGATCTCATTCTCACACCTTCCCAACCTTGAGATTTCATTCTCACACAACCTTGAGATTTCATTCTCACACAACCTTGAGATTTCATTCTCACACTCTCACAATGCCTAACTCCTACATTCCTAACCTTGACATTTCTTTGTCACAACCCCACTCAACCAAAACTTCCTCATCCAAGCTTTCAAAGAAACCAAAAATCTCGGTTTGACCTATTTGGGTTAAGAAGAATGAACCATCTTCGTCCAAACCACCCAAAAACCCTACCTTCTCTCCAATCAAGTATTGGAATGAGACTTATACCATAAACCCCATCACCGGAGCAAAAGAAAATGTTCCCCCACCACCACAATCCTTCAATACCCCTCAACTCAATGACCTTTCAACCTTCCCAAACCTCACAAGGCATTGTGAAAACATTCCCAAACCCATTACCCCACCACCACCAAACCCTAAGTTTGATGCCATACCCCCATCAAACGATTTTGTGTTGCATCATGGATCCTCGTGTGCTTGTTGTCGATTTCAACAAATTAAACTTGCTCATGTGTATGAGAAGTTAAATTTTCTTGAATTCCTCCTCACTCGACCTCCTATTCACGTTTTCGTTCTGGTGGACAAAACTTCGAATGATGCATCGTCATCTTTTTAGTCTTTTTTTAGCAATCTTGGAAAATATCACTATTAGACTAGTGAAATTGAGTATAATGTAGTTCGTTTTTTCTCAGTTCTTGCTAATGGAAAGTCCAACCAATATCGGGTTTTTAACTGTTTTTGGTTGTTAAAACTTGTTTGGATATTCTATTTGCTAATTCAACAAAGCCTTGCAAAACAGAAAAATATTACCTACTTATATGTAAAACAATTTGCAAATACCAAGTTTTTATTAAAGTAAAATTCAAAATGCAAAATATGAAACTTAAAGGACTGAAAATGTAAATTCTATGAAAGATAAATGCTTGAAATGTAAATTCTAACAATTCTAGGGACTAAAAGTGTAAAACAGTTAACTACAAGGATCAAAAATGCAAAACTTATAACCAACTAACCAAAAATATAACAAACTAACAACTTGTTAACTGAAATTAGCAAGTTCCAAAACTACAAGGGCTTAACAAATGCAAACCCTAAAAACTTGGAAGTTTAGCCAAGTTTAAACACTGATTAGAACAATAGGGACCAAAGTGCAAATTCCAAAACTATTTAAGCCAAAAACGGGTTAAGCTTGAAAATAAGCTCGTTTGAGCTTATTTCTTTACCAAATTCAATGAAACAAGTTGCAAAATGTTTTAAATCCCAAATAAGCTACGTGTGTAAAAGGAAATTGGCTAAAGTTGTGAAATAAGCAAATGAGAACTTATCAATAAGCACAAAATAAGCTGTAGCAAAAACTAAACAGTCACAACTTGATTTTCTGATTGAAACTGATTAAGCAACTCAATTAATGAACGGGAAATCAAACTAGAACATTTTTCATCAAGAAATAAGCTGAGAATCTGAATTAAGCTGAAAATGGGCTTATCGTTGACCAGCGTTGACCAGCTTATTTTTCAAAAAGCTGAAACTTGCAAAAATCAAGTAACTCAATGTTTTAAGAGGATTTGTGAAGAAAAATGGCCATGTTAATGAATAGGATAAGGAGATACAAATTTCCAGCTTTCAAGTTACAAAAACTTGACTTAAGTTTGCTTAACTGATTTTTTGCTTATTCCTAACTGCTTATTGTAAACTGTAGAAAATCCTCTTGGAATCTGAATCTCTATGATATAAGCTATGAATGAAAACAAATTTGGTTCAACTTCATTAAGTAATGAGTGAGTACTGATCAAATGAAAATGACAACTTCTAAATGGCAAATCTGACTAAGAATGACCCAAACATTTTTGATGCCATTTGCCTGTTTGACTATCTTAATGACTTGTAAATGACTTGAAAAGCTTTATTACCACCTATTAACTGCAAATGACCTCTAACAATCCAAAACTCAACTCTTGAAAACTCTTTATAAGCTAATCCCAAACACTCCTTTAACTGGTTTTTATGAAAATTTGTGAAGACAATTTGATTTTGAAGTGGAACTGAATGAAAATCTATAGCAAGCTAGACTCAGTGATCAAAATGAAAGGTTTGAAAGAAGTGAACAAGTTCTTATCACTACTAGAACTACAATCAAGGTAAAAGGCTAAAAATTACTAAATTAATGCAGTAAGCTAGAACTTAATCCAAATCAAAGAACAAGTAACAGAATCAAACTACAAACACACAAAGATCAAACAATCAACAACTCCAAACAACTTTTATCATGCAGTCATCAAAATTACTTTAGGAAAAGTATCATGCATATGACTTTTTCAGTGGAATAAAAACAAGAGCTTTAAAACCTATTGTAGTAAACCACTGAGAAGAAGAGGAGCGCTGAGCTCTCTTAGCCTAGTGATAACCACCACCTTATCACTAGGACACAATCAATCAACAAGAACAGCTAACAAATCAACAGTCATCATCATACTGCTTGAAATCTTCAAAAATCAATGGAATGAACTGAATTCTTCTCAAACAGCTAACAAACTCCTTCAAGGTCAGTTGTAACACCCCCACAAATGCTATGCGCAGCGGAACTACAACATTGGGTGCTACACAGTATTCATTGCACACAAGATATATCAAACGACGCTAAAAAGACGTCAACTTAAAACTTGAAATTAAAAATTGTTAGATGATACATGTCCACGGTTTTTCAAACCCCACTTGATACAACAGAGTTTCGCGTTTTCGGTCCCCATGAATCTCAACCCAAGAATTTCAGTTTTACAACAACATAACATTAAAATTTAAAATGTTTAAGTAGAAAAGGGAGGAAAAACAAGCAGACTCCAAGCCATACACACAAAATCCATCCCATGCATGCTCCATTCTACACTTCAGCGGTTACCTGAAACACATGCCAAAATTTTCGTCAACGAAAACGTTGAGTGGAATTCATAGGTTTTACAATTCATTTGAACGTATATAAAATAAAAACCATTCGTGATCATTCATAGACTTGTCGATCAAACAATCTATATTCAGGATACTGACAATTGTGTTTAAGCTCATGACACTAATCCGTTAACTCAATCACCCGCGTAATAATTACCGGCGTGATTCAGATGAAACCAGTGCCCCTTCTAAAGGCATCAGTTGCAATTATACCTTATCTCTCATACAAGATAATCTACCGCAGAACTTACTCAACGTACAGCTTCTCGGCTAGCATTGGGTCGTTAGCCCCGTAGTACTACAAATTGTATAAGCGGCTATTTCCCCCTACTCGAGGGCAGGACAATAGTTAATAGTTCATGAATTTAGGGTCTTTTGCAACTTGGTACTCAACACAATTTCTAAGGCAACATTCGGGTCTAACAATCATTCATGATATACGTTCCTTTTAAAAACTAGCATGCATTTCCCTCGCGGGTAAAACAGTTTGAAATAAATATAAGCGAGGCTATAAATTCACACCTTATATATTAAGTAGTCGGTAGTTCGAGAGATGATCACTGACGATGATACGGATGCCCGGGTAAATCAACACCTATCAACAAATAACGCGTAATGAGTAATCTCATTTTTAAATACCTTACGGTACTGTATAAAATACATAGATACTAGTCACTTAGGACAATTATAACTCACGCCAAAACAAAACAACAACCATCACTCATTTCACATCATTCGTTTTTATTATTTACGTTATCTATTTTTATCCATTTTTGCCGGTACTCACCGAAAGTACGGGCTGTTTTACTCTACTTAAACATTCTTATAAAATTTGACAAAATTCTCAAAAATCCTATAAGACCTGTAGATAACACATTTTTAATCCCAATAAAAGTTTTTACTTCTACGACCCGTTACTCGACGCTTTTCCAAAAACTACATTTTCCGGGCTGAAATTGTACTTCGACCAACTTTGACCTCTTTGACCTATATGAAATGCACCTTTGACTTCTTTGACTCCTAAGTCAACTTATAGACTCAATTACACAGGTTTGTGACCAAAATTTGACCCTTGACCATTTACCAATTCATACTTGTGGTCCTCGGGATTTGACTAAAACTATACATAAATTCGGATTATGAAAGTTCTCGTCTCCCGGTACTCGATCTTTAAAACCTCATAACTTTTAGCTCGTTTTGAGTCACGGGCTCTACCTTATACCAAATTAAAGATAAGAAGACCCTCTATAACTACATTTAGTTTTCAAGACCTGTAGGAAAAATAATTTTTATGAAAAGGCCTCAAACTTTCTGCCTAAATTTGACTATACCAAAATCATGCTTAAACTCGATTCCAAACCTACTAATCACTACTAGGCATCATCCTAAGCTTCCCTAATCACAACCAAACACAAATTTAAGTCCTAACCCATATTGATCAATCAACCTCATAATCCTAACATCTAAAAACAAACATGCAACCACTTAAACCTATTTAAAACATCACTAAACACAATGCCAAACACAAAGATAATACTCAAAATCATCAACCACCATGGCTCCCCAAACACCCCCTTGTGCCGTGGGGTTTGGGTGACCAAATCACCACAACCAAATTAATTTTGGTGGGTTTTATTGGTGATTATTCTTCCATTATACATGAATTTAACATGCATCCACACAATTAGCCTCAAAAACGAATTTGAATGTTCTTGAAAATTTTTGGAAAATTTTTGTTAATGCATGTTTAATTAAACCATGGATTAACACTCACCAATGGATTCTAGGAGGTGGTCTTAAGTTAGATTTTGTGAAAACTCAAGAAAAAAATGGTGGGATGGTGGTGTTTGGTGTTTAGCCGTCGGCTAGAGGGAGAGAAAGAGAGTGTGTTTGATTTGTTTTTGTTAAATGTGTTTGTGTGTTTTGTGTTTATGCCTTTTTGTGGTATTGGGAGGGACCAAAATGCAATTAAAGGTTTCTTTTGGCCTTAAGTAAAAACGCCATTAAAACTTTGTGGGTTCGACTCACTAGTCAATTTTGAAAATTTTACGGGAGTCGGAAATCATCCCGAACACTCCAAAATATTTTTGGGATACTTTAAATGTACTCGGAAGGCTATAAAACTCACCCGACTCAACTTAACACGAACCGTAAGTAAAATTCTCGAAAAATTACATTATCGATAAATCGTCAATAATTATAGAAATTTGGGCATCCCTCGGGATCGTAATCGTCATCGTCCTTTTTGAATCGTCAAACGTAAAAATTATAACCTCGAACATCGGCTTTAACCAATATACTTATATATATAGAAATTAAAATTTATTAAAAATTTCAAAAATTAGCGTAATTTAGGGTAACATTAATGACCTCGGTTCTAGGGTGTCACATCCACCCCTCCTTAAAGAGAGCGACGTCCCGGCGCTCGCCTCTTCTTGTACTCACATTTCGTTCTGCTGGAACAGATGAGGATACCTTTCCTTGAAAAAGTCCTCACGTTCCCAAGTGTATTCCGGTCCACGCTTAGAATTCCATCGGACTTTCACAATAGGAATCCTACTACGCTTCAGCCTCTTGACCTCTCGGTCCATAATTTCCACAGGTTCTTCCACAAAGTGCATTTTGTCGTCCAGTCGAATCTCGTCCAAAGGAATCACCAATTCCTTATCCGCCAAACTCTTCTTCAGGTTCGATACGTGAAACGTGTCGTGAATAGCACTAAGTTCGCTCGGCAATTCTAATTTGTACGCTACTGACCCAATTCGTTCAACGATCTTAAACGGTCCAATATACCTCGGACTCAACTTTCCTTTCTTCCCAAAACGAATTACACCCTTCCACGGCGATACCTTGAGCATAACCATATCTCCAACTTCAAACTCCAACGGTTTCCTTCGGTTATCGGCATAACTCTTCTGTCGGCTTCTCGCAGCAAGTAGTCGGTTCTTGATTTGCACAATCTTCTCTGTCGTTTCTAAAACCATTTCGGGTCCAGTCAATTGACTTTCTCCTACTTCACTCCAACACACAGGCGATCTACACTTCCTTCCATACAATGCTTCGAACGGTGCTGCCTTGATACTCGCATGATAACTATTATTATACGAAAACTCCACCAGAGGCAAGTGGCGTTCCCAACTTCCTCCAAAATCAATCACGCATGCTCGGAGCATGTCCTCCATCGTCTGAATAGTTCGTTCACTCTGACCGTCAGTTTCCGGGTGATAAGCCGTGCTTAAACTCAATTCAGTGCCCATCGCACGTTGAAGCGATTTCAAAAATTCCGATGTAAATCTACTATCGCGATCCGAAATGATCGATAACGGCACTCCATGTCTACAGACGATCTCTTTCACGTACACACTGGCGAGCTTTTCCATGCTGTCCGTCTTCTTCATAGGTAAGAAATGAGCAGATTTCGTTAATCTATCCACTATCACCCATATCATATCACATCCACTAGGAGTTCTAGGTAAACCCGTCACGAAATCCATAGCGATTTTCTCCCATTTCCATTCTGGGATCTCTAGTTGTACCAACAATCCAGATGGTTTCTTATGTTCTGCTTGAACCTTCGCGCAAGTCAAACACTTACTAACGTAACGAGCAATATCCGCCTTCATATTCGGCCACCAATAAACTTTCTTCAGGTCGTGATACATTTTATCCGATCCAGGATGTATCGAATACTTCGACTTATGCGACTCGTTCATAACCAATTCTCGAACTCCAGGCTTTCCTTCCTCAGATGAACACAATGGTAACCAAATCCGATTCTCAAAATATCTCAGTCCGTCGGACCTAATCACGAAAAGAGGTTTCAACATTCGTCCCAAATTCTCAGCTTCAACATTCCCTTTCATTAGTCCCCTCTCTTGAGCCTTCAGTATAGTATCGGTTAAGTCAACGCTCTCAGTCATCACTAAAGCTCTGACCCTCAAAGGTTTCTCCCGTTCCTTCCTACTCAGTGCATCCGCTACAACATTCGCCTTGCCAGGGTGGTAGTGAATTTCGCAGTCATAATCACTTAGTAGTTCAACCCATCGTCTCTGTCGCATATTCAACTCCTTTTGATCTAAAATGTGTTGCAAACTCTTGTGGTCAGTGAATACAACACACTTCGTCCCATACAAATAATGTCTCCACAACTTCAACGCAAAAACTACAGCTCCTAATTCCAAATCGTGCGTCGTGTAGTTCTCCTCATTCTTTCTCAGTTGCCTCGACGCGTAAGCTATCACCTTTTCACGTTGCATCAATACCGCTCCATAACCCTTACGAGACGCATCACAATACACTACGAAGTCTTCGGTTCCTTCAGGCAATGACAATATCGGTGCGGAACATAACTTATCCTTGAGCGTTTTGAAAGCAAGTTCTTCCTCAATTCCCCATTCATACACCCTATTCTTTTCGGTAAGCCTTGTCAATGGTTTTGCAATCAATGAAAATCCTTCAATGAACCTTCGATAATACCCAGCTAAACCAAGGAATTGTCGAACTTCAGTCGGCGTTGTCGGTGCCGATCATTCCCTGATCGCTTCGACCTTGGCAGGATCCACACGAACTCCCTTACTATCAATCACGCGACCTAAGAACTGCACTGATTCTAACCAAAACTCACACTTCGAGAATTTCGCATACAGCTTCTCCTTCCTTAACAACTCCAAAATCTTCCTCAGGTGCTTCTCGTGCTCCTCCTTACTCTTAGAGTAAATAAGTATATCATCGATGAAAACAATAACAAACTTATCTAGATACAGCTTGCACACGCGATTCATGAGGTCCATGAATACAGCAGGCGCGTTTGTCAACCCAAAACGGCATCACTCGAAATTCAAAGTGTCCATACCGCGTACGAAAGGCAGTTACAGGAATATCCTCCTCTCTTACACGCAGTTGATGATACCCTGATCGTAAATCGATCTTTGAGTATACACTGGAACCTTGCAATTGATCAAACAAATCGTCAATCCTCGGCAATGGGTACCGATTCTTAACCGTCAGCTTATTGAGTTCCCTATAGTCAATACACATCCGAAATGAACCATCTTTCTTCTTCACGAACAACACTGGCGCTCCCCAAGGTGATGAGCTCGGCCTAATAAATCCCTTCTCCATCAATTCCTTCAGTTGATCCGATAATTCCTTTAACTCGGATGGTGCTAAGCGATAAGGTGCACGCGCAACCGGCGCAGCTCTTGGCACCAAATCAATTCGAAACTCGACCTCACGGGCAGGCGGTAAACCCGGCAACTCGTCTGGAAAAACTTCCTGATAATCGCAGATAACAGGTACCTCTTCAATCCTCGCCTCTAAATCACCATCACTCGAAACTTGTGCCAAAAACACATCGCATCCGCTCTCTACATACTTCATCATTTTCAACAGGAAATCACTTTCAAACGAGAAGTGCATTCGTCTCCCTTTATCGTCAAAACTTTATTCCTCAACGGAATCTGAACTAATCTCTCGCCACAGACGATCATAGCACTGTGCGCCATTAGCCAATCCATTCCCACAATCACGTCAAACGATCCTAGCTCTATAGGCATCAAGTCGATTTTAAAAGCGTAATTTCCTAACTTCAAGGTACACCCTTTCAGTATAGAATTCGTACTAACAATTTTTCCATCGGCTAACTCAACGTTATAACTAGTCGCTAACAACACCGGTTTTCTATCGATATGACGACTAAATTTAACATCTACAAAACTCTTGTCGGAGCCAGAATCAAACAAAATACTAGCATAACAAGCGTCTAGCAGAAACGTACCTGTAACCACATTAGGACCCTGCGGTTTATCAGCCGTTCCCACTTGATATACAGCAGCCGCATTGTTACCTCCCCGCTTGTTTCCTGCCTTCGGGCAATTCACTTGCACATGACCTCTCTCTCCACATCCATAACATCCTCTCATCCTAATAGCATTCGCCCCAGTGGCTACTCCTCCCGTTCGACAACCAGATGTCCTATGACCTGCTTTCCCACACTTGCCGCATGCAGACGGGCAATTCCCAACATGGTACAAATTGCACCTACCACAATGGGGATTCACTTTTACTCCTCTAGGGTTCGTCACTGCCCTCATCCCTTCGTTCCTTCTTTGGTTAAATTGCTGATTGCGGTTTTGACCATGGTTGTTTCGATTTCCACCTCGGTTCTGGCCCTGGGGTTGGTTGCTTTGTGCCGCTTCCCATTTCCTCTTGTTGCCTTCAGCAATGGAGTTCTGCTTGTCCTGGAGCTTGACGTCCATCAATGCGTGAGCCATCTGGACCGCTTCATCAAACGATCCAGGTTTTGACGAAGTTGTTTCACCTTTGATATTGCTAGATAAACCCTTAATGTACTGTTTCATCTCCTTGGCATCATTGGCAAAAACATCTGGACACAAAAGGCTTAATTCATTAAACCTCCTGGTGTAGGCAGCGATATCATTGTTCTTCAAGGTCAAGTGCCTCAACTCATCCTCCAATTGCCCCAATTCCTCCTCCGGGCAAAACTTCTTAGTCAACAGAGCTTTTGTCGCATTCCACGTCCTTGCATTCGCTACAACCAATCCAACCGTGGCTACCTGGGTATTCCACCAACTTAGCGCATCATCAAGAAACGTAGCAGCTGCAAACTTCACCTTGTCCGCTTCTGCACAACCGCTGATTTCGAAAGTACTTTCAACCTTTTCCAACCATCGTCTAAGTTCTAAAGCTCCACCCGTTCCACGAAATTGCGTGGGACCGCATTTCATAAAACTAGAATAGGTACACACTCTCGGGGCTTGCTGTCTCCCCGCGTTCCTTCCCTGATCCTGATTTCTCCCGGCTCGGTCCACTTCCAGCGCATTTGTAATAGCTTCCTGAATCATTGTGTTTACACGATCGGCGGTCAACTTTGGAGGCATGGTGTTATCGAATATCTCTTTCTGCAAGACAGGGAAAATAGAAAAACAATGTAAGTATACACATCAAGTTTCCGAGACATAATATACCTACAACGACACATCACTACAGAGTTACTAATATTCATCAATTCACATCACAAAAGACCAAATTTAAGACATATCACAGATCATGAAAGGTAACATGGATTGTATTGATAATTAACCAAAATTGTGACAAGTATTGCCACTACAATCGTTCACCACAAAACTTAAGTCCTCAAGTTTCTCGTCATAATGCCATCATACAAAAGTCTAAAACGGTTCTATTACAATGATCAAAGAAAAATACTAAACAAGCAACTAGGCATGTGGTGATCCACACGGCCTCTTGGATGGCGGTTCGTCATCATCTTCCTCGGGTTCCTCATCACTATCGTCCTCATCCACATCATCCATTTTTCTCTTTCCTTTATCATCCGGCCCACATTCCGTCTCCTTTTTCGTCCCTGATGTAGACCCACACTCAATCGCTACCTGATTTCCCACCGTAATACAAGCACCTCTAGTAGGCGGCTGAATCATGAAGTCATTAGCCTCCATCTCCAAATCGTCCACGAATCTCCAATCTGGGGGCAATGATGCTCTCACTCGATGCTCCCAACTCTGCATCCTTGACAACCTCACTTGATCTTCCCTAACACGGTCAAGACTAGCGCTCAAATTCGCAATCATCGATCTTAGACTGTTGATGTCGCTTTTGTTTACATTTCCATCATACTCAACTCTTGCAGTCCTTTCCAACAGTCTTTGGTGTTCCCTTTCATTCTTATCAAACCTCTTAATTACCCTGGTCTCAACTACAAACCGCTCATACATCAACCTCTCCATCCTCCTCAAACGACCTGCGGGATCCCAGTAGTGTTTTGGTCTCGGAAAGTAGACCCTTGCAATATTCTCATGAATCGATGGCGACTTGGATGATTTGCTGGACTCTCCACCGCTCCCATTACTTACTCTAACAAATCCTGGCACTGTTCTCAAATAGTCCTTACAATTGTCCATCGGGCGATTAAAGGGTTGCTTCTCATATCGACCGGTTGGTGGTACTTCATAACCCTTCGGCGAATTCGGAGATTGAAACAAATCAGGTTCGGTCTGGCCTACAGCATTCTCGGGAATGCCATCATCCATTAGCTCCTCGGGCTCTTCCTCAGAATCCTCACTCTCGTCACTACTGATGCTAAAATTGTCCACCTCGCTTTCGTCATTGTCATTTTCCGGCCCTATTTCCTCTTCTGGAGCGATCCATCCATTATCATTATCCGGCGGGTTCGGAGGAAACGGTCCCCCTTCGTGACCTACGACGTAATCGTTTCCATTATCATTAGGCGGTACCTCGGCCATTCCTGCAATAACAGCGAATTTCGGAGGGTACATAAGTAATTATACAATAGTTATAAATACATGCATGCAAATGCAATGCAAAGGTGGTACATATGCCCAAAAATGTAATAATATGATGCTCATGCATGATTAATACAAAAATTACGATGTCGGATATTCCACGTATAATCTCAACGTCTACATATAGTAATTTCCATACTTACGTAATAATTACCCACATATATACTTCAACTCAAAAGTATACGTCAAATGCCATGAATACAAAAATAAATCTTACCGGAGCCATGTAGGATAGTTGTGTGTGCTTGGACCATTTCTTACGACACCAAAAGTTATAGTTTAGGATTTTCAAAAACGACCTAGTTCTCTATAACTCATGGCTCTGATACCAATCTTTAACACCCCCACAAATGCTATGCGCAGCGGAACTACAACATTGGGTGCTACACAGTATTCATTGCACACAAGATATATCAAACGACGCTAAAAAGACGTCAACTTAAAACTTGAAATTAAAAATTGTTAGATGATACATGTCCACGGTTTTTCCAACCCCACTTGATACAACAGAGTTTCGCGTTTTCGGTCCCCATGAATCTCAACCCAAGAATTTCAGTTTTACAACAACATAACATTAAAATTTAAAATGTTTAAGTAGAAAAGGGAGGAAAAACAAGCAGACTCCAAGCCATACACACAACATCCATCCCATGCATGCTCCATTCTACACTTCAGCGGTTACCTGAAACACATGCCAAAATTTTGGTCAACGAAAACGTTGAGTGGAATTCATAGGTTTTACAATTCATTTGAACGTATATAAAATAAAAACCATTCGTGATCATTCATAGACTTGTCGATCAAACAATCTATATTCAGGATACTGACAATTGTGTTTAAGCTCATGACACTAATCCGTTAACTCAATCACCCGCGTAATAATTACCGGCGTGATTCAGATGAAACCAGTGCCCCTTCTAAAGGCATCAGTTGCAATTATACCTTATCTCTCATACAAGATAATCTACCGCAGAACTTACTCAACGTACAGCTTCTCGGCTAGCATTGGGTCGTTAGCCCCGTAGTACTACAAATTGTATAAGCGGCTATTTCCCCCTACTCGAGGGCAGGACAATAGTTAATAGTTCATGTATTTAGGGTCTTTTGCAACTTGGTACTCAACACAATTTCTAAGGCAACATTCGAGTCTAACAATCATTCATGATATACGTTCCTTTTAAAAACTAGCATGCATTTCCCTCGCGGGTAAAACAGTTTGAAATAAATATAAGCGAGGCTATAAATTCACACCTTATATATTAAGTAGTCGGTAGTTCGAGAGATGATCACTGACGATGATACGGATGCCCGGGTAAATCAACACCTATCAACAAATAACGCGTAATGAGTAATCTCATTTTTAAATACCTTACGGTACTGTATAAAATACATAGATACTAGTCACTTAGGACAATTATAACTCACGCCAAAACAAAACAACAAGCATCACTCATTTCACATCATTCAGTTTTATTATTTACGTTATCCATTTTTATCCATTTTTGCCGGTACTCACCGAAAGTACGGGCTGTTTTACTCTACTTAACCATTCTTATAAAATTTGACAAAATTCTCAAAAATCCTATAAGACCTGTAGATAACACATTTTTAATCCCAATAAAATTTTTTACTTCTACGACCCGTTACTCGACGCTTTACCAAAAACTACATTTTCCGGGCTGAAATTGTACTTCGACCAACTTTGACCTCTTTGACCTATATGAAATGCACCTTTGACTTCTTTGACTCCTAAGTCAACTTATAGACTCAATTACACAGGTTTGTGACCAAAATTTGACCCTTGACCATTTACCAATTCATACTTGTGGTCCTCGGGATTTGACTAAAACTATACATAAATTCGGATTATGAAAGTTCTCGTCTCCCGGTACTCGATCTTTAAAACCTCATAACTTTTAGCTCGTTTTGAGTCACGGGCTCTACCTTATACCAAATTAAAGATAAGAAGACCCTCTATAACTACATTTAGTTTTCAAGACCTGTAGGAAAAATAATTTTTATGAAAAGGCCTCAAACTTTCTGCCTAAATTTGACTATACCAAAATCATGCATAAACTCGATTCCAAACCTACTAATCACTACTAGGCATCATCCTAAGCTTCACTAATCACAACCAAACACAAATTTCAGTCCTAACCCCTATTGATCAATCAACCTCATAATCCTAACATCTAAAAACAAACATGCAACCACTTAAACCTATTTAAAACATCACTAAACACAATGCCAAACACAATAATAATACTCAAAATCATCAACCACCATGGCTCCCCAAACACCCCCTTGTGCCGTGGGGTTTGGGTGACCAAATCACCACAACCAAATTAATTTTGGTGGGTTTTATTGGTGATTATACTTCCATTATACATGAATTTAACATGCATCCACACAATTAGCCTCAAAAACGAATTTGAATGTTCTTGAAAATTTTTGGAAAATTTTTGTTAATGCATGTTTAATTAAACCATGGATTAACACTCACCAATGGATTCTAGGAGGTGGTCTTAAGTTAGATTTTGTGAAAACTCAAGAAAAAAATGGTGGGATGGTGGTGTTTGGTGTTTAGCCGTCGGCTAGAGGGAGAGAAAGAGAGTGTGTTTGATTTGTTTTTGTTAAATGTGTTTGTGTGTTTTGTGTTTATGCCTTTTTGTGGTATTGGGAGGTACCAAAATGAAATTAAAGGTTTCTTTTGGCCTTAAGTAAAAACGCCATTAAAACTTTGCGGGTTCGACTCACTAGTCAATTTTGAAAATTTTACGGGAGTCGGAAATCATCCCGAACACTCCAAAATATTTTTGGGATACTTTAAATGTACTCGGAAGGCTATAAAACTCACCCGACTCAACTTAACACGAACCGTAAGTAAAATTCTCGAAAAATTACATTATCGATAAATCGTTAATAATTATAGAAATTTGGGCATCCCTCGGGATCGTAATCGTCATCGTCCTTCTTGAATCGTCAAACGTAAAAATTATAACCTCGAACATCGGCTTTAACCAATATACTTATATATATAGAAATTAAAATTTATTAAAAATTTCAAAAATTAGCGTAATTTAGGGTAACGTTAATGACCTTGGTTCTAGGGTGTCACATCAGTTATGATCAATCTATGATCATAACAAACACAAAACAGCAACTCAAGTATCCAAGATCAGCAGGTAATGAACAGTAATATCAAGAACAGTTTTGGCGGGAAATGGAAGATTTGAATTTTATTCAATGAAAAACGGTTACAAAGTTGTTGGAAGGTAAGTAACTAACTAACTAACTCAAGAGTTTGTCAGTCTCTTGAGTAGCCAGTTATCACACATTTGATTCATAAAGAATCGCACAAGTCACCTACCATGAGCTTTTTGATATTCGCTCAAGAAGGATTTCCATCTTCATTGTAAATACTTTCGTATTACTCGGATGTTCAGGCAAGATCATGAAGATTTTGCGTAGGACTCTTAAGATCTTTCTTACTTTTCACAGTGTGTGAAGAAGCAAGGAAATATGAAAGTGTGTCCTAATGAGATATTTGATGATCTTAAATGGCTCTAGACTCGATCGTGCATTTTGGATTTTTAGTGATCGGAGGCTGGAGAGGAGTGCCACCTTTTCAATACCAATTTATTCGGAGTGAATAAATCAATAGATAATGCGTTGTCTCCGTGTGATTAAAACAAATATCTTTTGAGAGATATCTGAGTTAGCTGGGATGGGTTGTGCATTGCATCACTGGGTCCATGATGTCTGTCTTCAATATTAAGAATCATTAAACAATGATCTTAATAGCATATGTATTGACCCGGTTTCTGCCTAAGTTGTAAGGAGGGCTTCTTTCTTTACACCCTTTATCTTTACAATTCTTTTTCATTCTTCAACCCCTTCAATGCTTACCAATACGTCATCACTAGCACCTTCTTGTGATTGTTCCAGTGCTAACTTAAGTACTTGGTCGGCATTCAGCTACATTCACAATCTTTCTCCATCTTTCCTAAGGACTACTATTTCTAGCTATGGAATGTCCTTGGGAAGATTCCTCCGGTTCAAGAGGAATCATTGGACTTTAACCTATCCTACCATCCTTATGTCACCACAATCTTCATCATCGTGAATAGAGATGTTTTGGGTAAGTGTATGTCACCATGAAATCCATTTTGAAGTGCAAATCCATTTTGCTCCCCCTTAACATATGCCACGATATCCGAAAACATTTCGCACATGTCGGGATGAGCTAGCACGTTAAGTCAAACCATTTGTGATTAATCATTTCCCATATTAAATCACATTTTCTCCCCCATATTAAAAATATTAACTCAATCAATGTTTTTAATATCAATTGATTTAATAGCGTTTTAAGAAAATTTGGGAAAAAAATGCAAATCCAATTATCTTCATGAATTACACAAGCTTCCCCTCAAATTAATGAGGGTGTACTTGAAACGTAAATTAAATACCTTTTAAACACAAGTGTAAGGTATTTATCACGTGCAAAGATCATATATGATAATGAATTCACAAGATTAGCAATTTACGAGGTTGGACCTGAATGATGGAGAACATCATATGAAAGAAGCACATGGTTCTTGTTCACGAATGTTGGTCTTCCTCGTAAATTCTGAAGTTATCTCTTGACTCCATGTGTATGATTGATATCGTTGTCTTAACACCAATATGTGAACTTGGCACTCTCGGCATCAAGGATTCTGAATGCTGGACAATTGCTCCCCCTCAATTGTTGACCCGTGTTCTATTGAAAGAGCTGTATTCACCGTTTGAGTAGTCGCATCGTCGAGTATGTAGATATCAATTGTAAGTTGCTACGGTTGGGGGAGATGATAACTTTGGATTCTGAAGTCAAAGCTTTCCGGTGAAATGCTTGACTTCAAAGTGAAAAGCGGGTTACTATCGGAAATAATAGCAAACCACTTTGAGCATGTTTTAAAAGTTTGAACTTCTGCTCGAACTTTATTTACAACCCCGTGTCATTATTGAATGACATTTCTAGGTTCGTAAATATTATCGATTCCAGAAGACATGCTCTTTTTATCAAAACATTTTTGAACACACAATTTTGAAAGATTTAGAAAAACTTTTTGAGAAATTCTTGAAAAATTGTGTTCAAAGTTTTGAAAACCAATTACTTGAGCTTAAGATTTGGAATATCTTAGGAAAGCTCAAGTCCGAGAAGTTGTAAACTTCTCGTTGTTAAGGATAAGTTTATCATCGAAGATAAACTTTCCTTTTATCTGAAGAACGAGTCCTAAGCTGACATTTACTTAGAAGTCGTGTTCATGAGCTTGAAAACTTTGACTGTTTTAACGGAAAGCTCATGACCGAGAAAGGTTAATTTCTCGTTACGAGGAAAAGTTCTCTTATTTAAAAGATACACTTTCCTTTCTGAGCTTAAAACTTCGAATGTTTTAATACAAGCTCATGACCGAGAAATGTTAATTTCTCGTTATGAGGATAAGTTATCATAAAAGATAATATTTCCTTTATTTGAAGTTCGAGTTACAGTCTGACATTTAACTGTAAGTCATTGTGCATGAGCTTAAAAACTTCGAATGTTTTTTGATATAAGCTCATGCCCGAGAAAAAATAATTTCTTGTTGTTAGGATCAGTTTATCATCGGCGATAAACTCTCCTTTCTTTGAAGCACGGGTTACCATCTGATATTTAATGATAAACCATATACACGAGCTTAAAACCTTTGAATGGTTTTAGGATAAGCTCGTGTCCAAGAAAACTTAATTTCTCGTTAAAAGGGTAAGTTATCGTTGCGTAGATTAACTTCCCTGTCTCTGAAGTCCGGGTCATCGTCTGTCATTTAACGAGGAGCCATAGTGCATGAGCTTAAAAACTTTGAATGTTTTTTATATAAGCTCATGCCCGAGAAAAATTAATTTCTCGTTATAAGGATAAGTTTATCATCGGCGATAAACTTTCTTTTCTTTGAAGATCGAGTTATAGTCTGTAATGTGACTATAAGTCCTTGTACACGAGCTTAAAACCATTGAATAGTTTAAATGTAAGCTCGTGTCCGAGAAAAAATTAATTTCTCGTTTTGAGGATAAGTCATCATCGGGATGAACTTTCCTGTCTTTTGAGTGCGAGTTACAGTCTGTTATGTGACTGTAAGTCCTAAGTGCAGCTTAACCATGAATCCCCTGAGACATTTGTTTCTCCGATATCTGTTTCTTCAGCAACCAAACTCTAAGAGTGTCCTTAGTTGAACGGTATACAATGATTGGACTGCTTCGTTCTTTTGGAACATCAACTTTGGTACCTGCATTCTCATTAGGAGTTTGTATACTTTTGCATGTGTTAGAGATATCTATTTTAGAAGCACGTGGGGGTTCACGGTTTTCTTTTCTTGTGTTAGAGGTGGCCTGAGGGGATGATTCACTTGTCTTAGTTGGCAAACGTTTCCTTTTATAGAAAACCTTAAGTTCAGGCTTAAGTGATGTAATATCCTTTGCAATTTCCTCCCTAGTAGTCTTCGTAGAATCAGAGACTATCCTAGTTAAAGGGCACTCGTTTCCTACAAGAGTGAAAGTTCTACCAGTGGGGCGCCACATTTTACCAATGGGTTTGATTTTAGCGACCCACTAGGATTTAAGTCTAGCACGGGAGTTCACCTCATTAAGCAATTTTTTGATACAAGAGTCATGATTTGCCGTAAAGACACATTTTCTACATGTTTTACATGTAGCATATTTAATGTCCGAGTAATTCCTAGAAGATTGATCGATGCTCCTAGGAGACGTCATGCTACGGTTAGCAGTGTTGGGTAATCTAGAAGGCATCTGACTAGGTTGGACATTACTATCTCTTACATGTGTCTTTTGAATAGCTTCCCTTTGACCAAAATCATGGCGCACATCATTTGAACTCGTTCTAGACGTGTTCTTTGAACTATTCTTAGAGAAACTAGAGGCAATCATGTGATGAGGTCTTGCTAAAACTGATTTAGTCACATTGGGCCTAGGTGGTGGAGTGACTGGTCTAGGAAAGTGAACCAAATCAACTTGGGAGGCAAACCGCGGTCTCGAGGATTGTGGTCGCTCGGATCCAAATGCAGTAGGTTGTCTGACAATCGGTTGTCTGACGAACTGATTTGTAGGCGGTTTCCCCAATATTGATGGTTTTTCAAGCTTAGTGTCCACACTAGGTCCTCTATTTTTCCTTAACTCGTTTTTCAACGCAACTATAGCAAACACCTTTTCTTGAACTTGGGCTTTTAACGTCTCATTTTCTTTGAGCAATTCATCTTGGGATGCCAATTTAGACTCTAGTAACTGAATTTGTTTCAAAAGATTATCCTATTCAGCTTTAGAATCTGAAACTTTTTGATCCAATTTTCTTTCAAGAACAACGTTAGACTTTTCAAGTTTTTCAAAGTATGTTTCAATTTTGTTCGTTTTCTTTGAAAATTCAAGTTTGGCATCCTCAAGATCTTTTGATTGCCGAGCTACGATCGTTTCGAGCTCTTTAATCTTGGAATCAGAATCAGTTAACGAGGCAGTTATAAAGCATTTATCATGATGTACTATAGCATTTTGAACACTTTCTCCCCCATTATGACTCACATCGGATGAATCAGAAGTGGTATTTCTATCACTCTTTTCCATCCCATGTTTGTCATAATTAGGTTCAGAATGCTCAATATGCGGTATGTCATCAGCATATACATCATAAACAACATTACATTGTACCATGTTTGCAGGCGCTTCGTCATAAACGGGTACGGTGTCAGCAAAAGAGATCTCGTGAACAGTCCCTGACGTGCCACTGGTATCATGTTGTCCTCCTGATTCCGTGCTCTTGGCATTGATAGGCTCCAAGTTTCAACCGTATGACCAGTTTCCTCTTGCATCGAAGAGTCTTGCACTCCATTATCATACCCTTGCTGAAGTCGAGATCTTTCATAAATCGAAGACGAGACTGATGTCATGAGTTTCAAAATTGTATCACGGAAGACTCGAAGCTCGGTATGTGTATCTCGAAGAAATGATTGGCAAATCACTGAACTTTCAGGCTTGATGATATTGAATTGGAGGAAAGGCGTAAGTTGTGTCACAAGAGCCTTATATGCAAGTGCCGATGCAGAGTGATTAAAGTTTCCATGGTTTAGTTGCTCGGCGAGTTGGGTCAAAGTGGTGAAGATAGAGTCGATGAATATATGACGATCTTGACCAAAGATTGTCATAAATTCGTTCCCTCCTTGAAGCCGTGAAAGATTAACTAGATGATACTGAAGCATTCGAAATGAAGTTATACCACTTTCCCTAGCGTTGGCTTGCACTTGATGCAATTCTCCCTCTTGAAACGTTGAATTCAAAGACTCCATTTAATTATGATGAAAAATGATCGTGATTGTAGTTGTTTTCGGAATTTACCAAGTCGTGATGGAACTTCGAAGGATCCGTAAATAACATTTAAAAATCAACGATTGATGATAAGACTCTTTTCTCGGCTCAAAAATTGCAGTTGGCTCTAACGATGATAGATTAAACCGGATACTAATAGGTCCAATTTAAACTTGGCTCACTTCAAAAATAAATCCCGTCACTATAACTCGTTACTTTTGTCTTCAAATCCGGCCACAAAACTTTTAACCCGTCAAATATTTTTCACGGTAATACTTTCAAGATACCCGCCTCAACACGATGTACCAAAAACTAATAATACAAGATTAACTTTACTAAAAAATTAACTTTAAAATTTTAAATTTAAAAAATTAGCTTAATAGAAATAAGGAAACTAAAAATAGAAATAAATGTGAAGAAAAATCTGATAGTGTTTTTTTGAAAGTCGATTTCTTTGAAAAAATACGTGTCCCAAAAAAAATTAAATGCTGCCAAAAACGTGGCACATTGTTTCCTCCGTCAATATGAATAAACCAAAAACAACTAATCTAATCTCTCTCTCTCACAACTTGTGGCCTCCGTCCTTTCAACTCTCTCTCTCTCCTCAACCAAAATCTCACAAACCTAATCTATCTACTCATCCAATCTCAGCTTCAAACAAATTCGACGGAAACCCCAAATCCAACCTTGCATACAATATTTGATTAAAAGAAACTCAATACCAAATCCAATCTCAGCTTTACCAAGAGTGAAACGCAGCCAACCTTAGAAAATCCCTTCAAAAACCCTTCCAAAATCGAATCTTAATCAAATCTTGTTGATTGAGCAGTCTATGAAAACCACGAAGTATATGATCTCTAAAATCGTTTCAAACTCGATGAATCTTCAAGATATTTTATAGGTCTCGGGTAGGTATTTTTAATTTGATTGCATGTTGTTGAGTCTGTCTTCTATCATCTGTTCGAGTCTTTCTTGTCAATTGTTAGAGTCAAAAACTTTGTTGAAAAATCTAAGGTTTTGGTGTTGGGTTTTGAGTCCGAGAGTGTTTGTTAGAATTGATTTGAGTCGGGTCAAAATATGTGTGTCGAGAGATATGTGTGATGGTGTTTGTGTGTCCGAGAGAAGTTGGTCGAAGGTGAAGGTTTGTTGTGTTGATTGTGTCGAGGGAGAGGGTAAGGCAGTCGAGAGTGAGGGTGAGGGAGTGGGGGTCGTTTTGTAACAGTCTAGTCAACGTGAGGAGGTGAGGGGTTGTTTGTTGTCAGTCCAGAGTTGTGTTAGATTCAGGGTCGAGAGTTGTTTGTTGTCGAGAATATTGTGAAGGTCGATGTGTATTGTGTCGAGTTGTTGTTAAGTGAGACGAGGGAGGGTCGAGAGGTGAGGGTGAGGGTGAGGGTGTAACGAGAGGTGTCAGGGTGTGAGGGTCGAGAGGGTGTGAGGGTCGAGAGGGTGTGAGTGAGTTTGGTTGTGTCGAGGGTGTTATTGTGACGAGGGTGTTGGGTCGAGAGGTTGTTATTTTGTAAACGAGGGTGTTTGTTAAACTAGTTTGTGTATGTTCGTCTCGAGGCTTTGTGAGTGTCGAGTGTAATTGTTTGTGAGAGGCTGTGTGTTTGTGTGTTCGAAAAGAAGAGTAGTCGAGTCTGGTCCCGTTATGTTTGAAATGGTTCATTCTGAAGATTTCTTCATTCGGAAGATTTCATTCATTCGGAAGTTTCGTTCATTCGGAAGTTTCGTTCATCCGGAACTTTTCGTTCACCCGAAACTTTTCGTTCACCCGGAACTTTTTGTTCACCCGGAACTTTTGTTCACCCGGAACATTTGTTCACCCGGAACTTTAAGAATGAAGAACAGTGTTGTTGGGACAGATTGGACAGAAAGAGGATAACCAAGATACTTGACAGATGTGACCAAAAAAGACAAACAGATTCGATGGACAGAAAATTATATAAAAACTGATTATATAAAATAAATAAATAATAAAGTTATATAAAAAAAACTGATAACAGAAAAACGCAGATGGGATAAAACGGAAACTAATAAACGAAAATCAATAATAAAAAAAATTAAAGTGGCAAAATTAAAAAAAAACACAAACTTTTTATAAAAACACAAACTTTTTATTGATTTGATAATAAAAGTTTTTGATTTTTGTATAAAAATTTGTGATTTTTATCTAAAAAGTAAGTAAATCTAAAGATTTGACATAATTTAAAGCATAAAAATACAAACTTTTTAAGATAAAAGCTTGATTAAATCAAAACCCACCAAAATCAAACAAAAGCAAAACAAGAATAAACCAATCTAACCATGCTCTGATACCAATTGAAGGTCTACGAGATCTTTGGCCTATCCTACATGTTGGATTTGATGGATTTGATGTATAAAGATGGTTGATTAATATAAGAAAGATGAAGAAAGGAGATGAAGGAGATGATGGAGTAGAGAGAGAAAGAAGAGAAGGGAGAAAAGTAGAGAGAGAAAGTAAAGATTAATAATGAAATATGAAAATGATCAACCCCTCCTAACATGCTAGGAGGGATATATATATCCCACCCTACATGTGGGCTATATGGACTATACATTAACTAAATGGATCACGAGCCCATTACATAATTATCGTTGGAGCGACCGATCCTTCATAAATACGTAAAACGTATTTCCAACAATCTCCCCCTAAGGGAGGTCGCTCCAAGAGACAAAGTTCTAAATAGTCTATATCTCGTGATCTATGCTAACTAAGATGTGACCGATACTTTATTGGGAAAAACGTATTTCCAACAGGGGGACTTCTATCAAAGTTTTAAGTGGACTTTTCCATGAAAATGCCTTCATTTAACCGGAAAATCATCTTTTTCAACATTTTTCAAATTTTTAATTAACTTTGGCCATTTTGTCATAATTTTTAAATTTTTATCGTCGCTTTCATATGTATATATCCCGCAATAAAGTCAAGAATATTAATAAGTGGTGTAGCTAGTTTTGAAATGTTTGACATATTAGGCCTGTTGCGATTATTTTGACTCAACCCGAATAGACTTATCCAAGTTTATTATAGCTAGTATCCTTAACCAGGTAGACCTTAATTGGTTTATTAGGCTAAGCATCCACGAGTCTCATTACTTGAGATTTTAAATTGGGGAGGACGAGAAATAATAGAGTCAATTATAAGTCGGTATTCTTGCGCAAGCTCACTTGGTGTAATTATCTGCGTATTCTCCCATCGCTTGCTAATAATTTATCTGCAATAAGTAAGGTCGTACGATTTGAAAAGTTACTTAGCTTCTAGCCCAAGATCGTTTAAAAGTTGCTCGATAATGATAAGAGTTCATAGCCAAGGCATAACTTATGAAGCGGGGCGCGAAGATTGGCGAATCCGAAAAGGCCCTAACAAGGCATGAGGATTCAATTTTATTGCTGAAGATCCAAAGTGATGTGAAAAGCATTATTCCCAAAGTCAATATGAAGGATCAAGACTCACGACGAAAAGCAATCAACTCCCATAAAGATCATGGAGAAGTCTATCCGAAAAGACCCTAACAAGGTATGAGGATAAATAGATCCAAGTCCGAAAAGGAGGCGGATCGTTGTATCTCAAAAATCCCAATTAGCGATTGAAGAAATAATCATGAAGTCGTGGTCAACAAAGTTGGAGTACCCCTCAAAAGTCTCCAAGTGAAGAAACTCTATTAACGAAGAGAAGACCATTATCTCAAGAACGTCTCTCAAGATATGAAGTATGAAGTACATGCCAAATATCGGCCCGAGAAAGGTCTCAAATCGTGAACCAAGTTATGCCAATATATGAACTTTTTGATATCCCGAGAAGCAGTTTTAAGAGATTTTGTCCTTTAGCTAACTATTAATCAAATCGTCCTACTTTGCTTTAAGCCTAAATAAACTATCGAAATAAGTCCAAAAATACATCTTCATGATCATTCTAAGACAAAAATAAAATATAAGAGCTACACCTAGGAATAAGGGAGTTTAAGCATTTAATTAAGCCATGTGTGTAAGTGTTTGATTTACTAACTTATAATAACAATGATCTCGTTTTTAAGCTTAGTTTGGGGAACGTGAAACTTGAGGATGATAAATCTTCGCAGCACCGAAGCCCTAATGTAAGTCCTTGATCTCTTTGCAAGTTATTTCCATATAGCTATTCTCAAGTGAAAATGGTTTTTTATCCTTTTGTTTGCTCTTAAGTTTTAATTTCTCTTAGTACTTTAATTTTGGTTTAGTAGTATTGTAATAAGGCCAAGGTTGATTAATTATGAGAAAAATGTAAATTTGCTTTATCACTAAGCATTGCATGAGGGCATGGCAATGGTTAAGTGTAGGGGATTTCATAGGTGCGAAAACACCCATCCTTTTACCACTTATTTCTTACTAAAACAAGACCAAAAACGGTGTATGTAAACGTAAGCACGTAACGTATAATCCTCCGGTTTAGACGTAGTCGATGCTACTCCAAGACGTAAACCCAAATTTCTTCCCAGAAACGAGTGAGTTCATATTATAACATTAAAATAATGTTTTTAAATAACACCTGAGAATAAAATATCAACCATAAACTGACAGATTGTCACAGCCTCACACTCTTTTAAATGTTTTTATGAAATGTTTTATAAACCCGCGAGGGAGATAACGTGTTAGTTTTGATAAAATAGGACACCATTTGTCCCGATTGTTTGTTTGTTGATTTGGACCCAAATGATTGTATGACCCGATGATAGGTGTGAAAACACCCATCCTTTTACCACTTATTTCTTACTAAAACAAGACCAAAACGCGTGTTTAATATCATTTGTTTGGAATTATGCGTGGTTTTTGTGTTTATTGTGTTTTCAGAGTCAACCGGATGATTATTGAAGAAAACATGGGATTGCACGGGTTTTATCAAGGAAAAAGTCTAAAGACGAAGTCTATTGTCTAAGAGATGCAAAAGTTTTGAAGTCAATGGGCCTATTTGAAGATTTATCGAAGAAAAGGACCAAAGATGGAAGATTTACATATGTCGAAGAAACTCAAGTCTATTAAACGAAGAAATTAAAAGACGAGTTGAATTTAATCGTCGACAAATCCCGAATCAGAATCGAAAACGTCAACTTTTCTGAAAAGACGAGAAGACAAGAAGAAAGGGAGAAAGCCCACTCACCAACCAACCACTTAGTCTATAAAAGGAAATCCCTCACAAAAATCTAGTATCTAGTTTTTCTTTCAGTTACATTCTTCCTAGTTCGTAGGAAACCATCTCCCTTAAGGAGTGGTTTTTCATCTCTTTGATTTGTTCTTTAATCTTGTAAGTTTGATCCTTTCCTTTTGTTTACTGAATCTTAATTATCAATATAAGTTTTCATTTTAATCTTTTCATTACTCTTATTCATCATCATCTTTTATTCAAAGTTCTTAAGTTCTTATTAATTTGAGTTTTGATCCTAAAAAGTTGTTGAATTTGTGATTTTATTGTTGGGATTCTTTGCTTATGGTTGTTAAATGATTATAGTTTAGTTTGGTTAAAACGTTTTTGTTCATTTGGTTCGATTTGGTTGAAATTCGTGTCCCCTGTTTAAATATCTGTTGCTGTTCTTCGTCCCCAGATTATTCCGCATAAGCTGTTCATTTTGCCCCCTATTCGGAATATATATATATATATTCCGAATCGTCTGTTTAATTCTTCCTCTATTCGGAATATTCAATTGTTCCGCATAGCCTAATTTCTTTTTCCTTTATTCGGAATATCAACATATTCCGAGTAACATCAAGATTCTGGATAGCCTTAAATATTCAGCATAGCTTCAACTTATTCCGAGTAACCATCGTATTCCGCATAGTCTCATTTATTCAGCATAGGATTTTTATTCCAAATTGTCCATTATTCCGAGTATACATTGTATTCCGCATAGAGTGTATTTATTCCGAATGGTCATATATTCCGCATAGTCTTAACATTCCGAGTAGCCTTGGTTATTCCGCATGGAGATTATTTATTCCGAGTAGGATGTTTGTTCAGCATAGTCCAATATTCCGCATAGCCACTTTTATTCCAGATAGAGCAATTTCAGTGAGGGTATTTCTCAATTACTGTTACTGTTTGTTTACATTTTAATTCAAGTTTTACTTCTGATAATTAACTCTTTCTAGTTTACCTTTAATTACCTTACGCATTTACCATCTTAGTAACATAGATAACCAAACCCACTTTTTGTCACCAAGAACAAATCATTCCACTTTGAGCTGTAATCAATTTGAGGAGATTCCGAGAACGAACTTTCAACTAGTATAATCTCATTGTATCACCCGATGAATGATTAAATGACCCGATAGATGAAATGAAATGGATTATTAAATTTAGGTTATGTCACTAAAAGTCCCATTAGCATGAATTGTGAACTACCGGGATTTGGTAGACGCTTATGCATATAATAGTAATATTTGGGGACGATCACCCCAGTTCGCGCCTTGACGGTTGATCACCGTCGTGCCACATTGATTGGTAAGCGAATTTATGTATGAGAAGATTTACACAAGCGTGATTATTGTGACAACACGCTAACTTAGATGGGCAAATTGAGTTTCGGGCTAGATACCTGTTGTTTGTTGTAGTAAGGTAACAATGTCATGTGGCTTATAATAATCCAAAAATAACGAAATACTGCTATACGTACTGAATTACAACGAATTGCCTGACTAGCAATACAGGGTCTTATCATTGATATTATGTTCGTGTTTTGGTTTTATATAACCATATTCATATAATGGTTTTTATTTAATCTATACAACGTTATAAAACGTATTGTATGATGTTTTTAACAACAATGGTTCGTATAATGATTTTGAAGGCGAAAGCCTATATTATGATTTTGATAAGGATTTGTATAAAATGACTTTGGCTATTTTATGGCCTATTACAATGATTTGTACAAAATGATTTTCAGTAATAATTTTATACCGATGTTATATTGATGGATTTTATTAAACTCTATGAATTCACTCGGCGTTATCGCTGACCTTTTCTTTTAACATGTTTTATCTCAGGTACATGAAGGTAATTCTCGGGAAGACAACAAGAATTTATGGCCCGCACTTAAACAATTTCCATTCAAATGTTTTGTAAAAATTGTATGAAATACTATGACTTGGGACCTATGTAAATTTGATATTTATGAATGGAAATGCTTTATTATTAAATGACGCGATTTTTAAGCGTTGTCTATGATGTGAGTAATGTGCTATCCCGTAACACCAACGAGTCTTCCGCTGTATTGAATTGTGTAAATTTGGGGGTGTTACAGATTATCGATACGAAGCCTTCCAAGGAAACAGTATAGGCCAGTGCCATTCCCTTTTCCACACTACAACAATATTAGCCTGCCTTGTGCTTTAGTATACTAACTAGGATATACCAAAGTTTTACCTTCGGTTCCTATCTCGACCTATTTCATTCATGATTCGCATCTATCCACACTTCCTTCTTCTTCCGCAGCTAATGGCATACATCACGATGTTATGCTTCATGTCTTTCAAATCATCTATACGTCAAAATTTTCCACATAGCTTCACTTGTTTTCCTCACGACCAGTTCTCCTACTCCCTCCTAATAGAGACAAACTAGAGTTTCATGTGATTACATACGGAACACACTCTCATCTTATACCCATATTAGTTTCCATATGTCTAAACTAAGCCATATTCTAAATTCTTACTCAAGTTTCATACTTCTATTATGAGCTTGCACCTAACATGAGGTACTTTCAATCATCATCTTCTAAAAATACTTGGTTCTCTCCTTCCATGGTTCTCCCTAATTCCTTCACTATCATGTCTAACCAAAATTTCTCACTCAATTCATCAACTCTATGGAAGTCGTTATTTCATTGGATAATGCATAACTGTCTCTTCCAAAGATCCTCTATAAATACCTTCACTAAACTGACCCTATAATCACTTCTCCACGAACTTATTCCGCTCAGCTTCACTACTCATCCGTCGATATTGATTTCCACGAAATTCTATCTTTGTGTAGTCACTCGACTCTCCTTGTTACTTCCACGAGCTCTTAATCTCCCATGTTATGTAGTCACTCCATCACGATCTATTGGTTCAGCTATTTGTAGCTCCACTCCGGTACTCGATCTGTCCTTCTTCGTCACGAACCATACGGAGATTCCCATCATAGTGCTTGTCACCTTTCCAGTCCTTGCGACTTATGTGACTCCTTCGAAATCTCTTGCATCCTTCTAGCAGCCGGCACGTAGTCATTTCAGCTCCTTGCTTCATGATGTAGCTCTTCACGCACTACTTCTCGTCTCCATGATGTTACCTAGGAACTTCACACTACGCAGTAGCTTCTAACTTCAACTCATCAACCACAATATTTCTAAAGGTACTTCAACCCCTCAATGGCTCACTCTTCCTTACTTGTTGTACTTCACCATTAATCAGCCTCCTACCAATCATTCTTTCTGTAACACCCCCAAATTTACACAATTCAATACAGCGGAAGACTCGTTGGTGTTACGGGATAGAAAATTACTCACATCATAGACAACGCTTAAAAATCGCGTCGTTTAATAATAAAGCATTTCCATTCATAAATATCAAATTTACATAGGTCCCAAGTCATTGTATTTCATACAGGTTTTACAAAGCATTTGAATGGAAATTAATATTTAAGTGCGGGACATGAATTCTTGTTGTCTTCCCGAGAATTACCTTCAAGTACCTTAGATAAAACATGTTAAAAGAAAAGGTCAGCGATAACGCCGAGTGAATTCATAGAGTTTTATAAAACCATTAATATAACATCGGTATAAAATTATTACCGAAAATCATTTTGTACAAATCCTTGTAATAGGCCATAAAATAGCCAAAGTCATTTTATACAAATCTTTGTCAAAAATCATAATATAGGCTTTCGCCTTCAAAACCATTATACGAACCATTGTCGTTAAAAACATCATACAATAAGTTTTATAACGTTGTATAAAGTTAAATAAAAATCGTTATATGGATATGGTTATATAAAACCAAAACACGAACATAATATCAATAATAAGACCCTGTATTGCGAGTCAGGCAATATATCATAATTCAATGCATAAAGCAGTATTTTCGTTATTTTTGGATTATTATAAGCCGCATGACATTGTTACCTTACTACAACAAACAACGGGTAGCTAACCCGAAACTCAATTTTCCCATCTAAATTAGCGTGTCGTCACAAAGATAACGCTATGGAAATCTTCTCATACATAAATTCGCTTACAAATCAATGTGGCACGACGGGGATCAACCGTCAAGGCGCGAACTGGGGTGATTGTCCCCAAATAGTACTATTATATGCATAAGCGTCAATCAAATCCCGGTAGTTCACAATTCATGCTAATGGGACTTTTAGTGAAATAACCTAACTTTAATAATCCATTTCATTTCATCTATCAGGTAATCATTCATCGGGTCATACAATCATTCGGGTCCAAATCAATAAACAAACAATCGGGAAAACTAGTGTCCTATTTCATAAAAACTAACATGTTATCTCCCTCGCGGGTTTATAAAACATGTCATAAAAACATCTAAAAGAGTGCAATGCTATGAACTCACGTTGATGTGGGAAGGCGGTTATCAGCGATTTGGATGTACGGTACGTGCTTCAATCACGGGAAACCTAGACAAATAATATTCGTCTTAGACTCTTGTCCAGTGACTTTATAAAAATAACAATTATGTATACATATGATGATTTTATATATATGATGCTCAAGTGGGTTTATATATTCTCATTTACTCATTTTAGTGTTATTTGTTGGAAATTTTCAAGACTAGTTACACTAGTTTAACTTGTTTACATTTTGAAGCCCAATGGGCCTATTACAAGCCCAATACTATTCATTAGCCCAATTATACTTTTATTATCAGTATTATACTTTACGTGTTGGGCCCAAATGGGTTAAGGCCAATAAGTAAGTTTATAGGTGTTTTACTAACTAGTCGGGTTTATAGTCCAATAAGGCTACTTTGGCCCGTTAATGTCTATATGTTGTAAAGCTCGGGTTTTATCGGTTTTTACTTGTTATATAAGTTCATATATCAGTATGTGAGTTTATAAAATTTTATATTAGACGGGTCTGAACGTCTAAGTTTTATTTGACAAAAACGTTAATCTTTCGGTTTTAGTCGAAAAGACGTAAAACTTAGTATATAGTTTTATAACTTGGAAAAACATTTATACTTGTAATTTATATAACATGTCCCATTTTAATATCAATATATATGTATACCTCTTTATTTATGATTATTATCAACTAGTGGGTTTTATATATGTATATTTTATAAATACAAAATTCTAAGTGCTTATATTATATACTATTTATTTTATCAAATCTGTCCTAAATTTTCAATCCACTAAAATGTCCAGATCTAGAGTTCTATAAGAAGATAGGACCTCAAATTTTTATGACATAAACTAAATGATATGTGTTTCATTTTATTTTATTATAGCTACTGATGAATCAACCTCTAAATATTTTAATAAATTCGTCCAAAACAGTATAGGCAGATTTACACTCTAAACTTGTTTTGATCATATCTCACTCATTTTGATGATTCCATTGTATGGCCAACTCTCACATGTGTATAACACCTAATGCTTACTGTATATTGATTCCACTTTACTATTTTATCAGTTTAACATTTGGTTACCTACTGTTTTTATACAGCCATCTTATTAAGCAAGATTTAACCATTTTACATGTGGTTTTTCCATCTTTTTACCCATGTTTATCAAATCTATCAACACCAAATCCCCACATAATATTTTTAATCATTATTCATCATCATATACATATACATAAATAAAGAAAATACAAGATTAGATAATCAAAATAACAAAAGGATAGGAAGAACAATCTCTATACCACCATTAGTGATGAAAAGATGAGGTTTTTGATGAACAAGACTTGGTTCTTGGTATCAAATCTTCAACTTTAGCAAGGAAAATTCTTGGGTCCTTTGGATAGATGAACACCTCCATGAATTCAGCCCTTTAACCTCATGAAAACTCCTTTTCATAGGTTAAGATGAACTCCAATCTTCATATCTTCAAAGGTTCTTCAACATATGTGTGAATAACACATGATATTGTGGTTAATTTAAGATAAAATGGTGTTGTTGTGGTGAATATGGGACGGCCAAAATGGCTAGAGAGAGAGAGTTTGTGTGGTTTTTCATGGATGGAAATGGAGAAGTGGTTTATTTAGTGGTTTTTAGTTTTGATAGCTTACATGTTAAGCTTGGTAAGACAAGTGTAGCTTGTAAGCTACAAACTTGACACCTCATGGTGTTGAGTCATTGTTTGGCAGGTTATGAGTGGGGGTGGGGCAAGATTTATCTTGTCTCATCCCCACTTAATTACGGGTACTCCTCGATTCTAGTTTCCTCGATTCTAGTTTCCTCGATTTGCGTGCCCTCGGGTCGTTTTACGAAAAACGTTTTTATAATGTATGAATCAACGGCACAAAACAAATCTAATAAAAATTGTCTCATCAAAAACGGAGTTCAAATAAGTAAATACGTCATCCTAATGTTTCCGGTTTAGTCGTAAATGACGTTAAATTATTCACGTAAGACCTAATCTCTTCTCGTAAATTTGTGAGTTTATGAACCAACAAAAATTTAAAACTCCAAAATAATATTCACGGATAAATTTATTTTCTGAAGTGTCGGACTGTCACCAAAACGGTGTATGTAAACATAAACACGTAACGTAGAATCCTCCGGTTTAGACGTAGTCGATACTACTTCAAGACGTAAACCCAAATTTCTTCCCAAAAATAAGTGAGTTCATATTATAACATTAAAATAATGTTTTCAAATAAATATTGAGAATAAAATATCGACCATAAATTGACGGATTGTCACAGCATTTACCCCTAAACTGGATCTTTTTCCTCAAAGATCATTTTATATTACTACTCGCTTCTTATAGAGTTAAAGCCATGTGGGTATTTCCTCCACATTCGGTCTTTTCTCACAAGTGTAATCCATTACAATACGCGAGTTTCATCAAACATAACTACGGGAATAAGATCAGGCTAAATGTTGACTTACTTTCTCTATCCATGATGTTCACGGGTTTCTGATGAATGCAACTTTTCGCCGATCTAAACTTTACTAAGAAACAATCAGATTTTCACTTGATAGACATTTTATCAAGTTCGATATACGAAACATAATTCACGCAGCTCTTGAAGTCCTAGGGTAGATCCAACTTATATGCCTTTCAAACCAATCTTTTACATCATCTCAATGGTCCCATACAACGGGGACTTATATCCCATGATCTTTCACATCATCAATTCATTTTTCCATGGTTAAAATTTTCGGCATAACTTCGCTACCCATCTGGCACTTCAAGATCTGCATTTCATATTCACATAACCTCCTGCCCACTACCGGCAGTCAATAATCAGATCCTAATTTCAACAATCATTTCAGGTCTCGCGGGTCGAGTATTTTGTAAGGTTAGGTTCGTCATCATAGGCAACTGATGTTGTGGTTTTGTATATACTTTATTTTAGGAAAAACAAAGCAACACAAAAAGCGGTAAGTATTAACGAGCGGTTTAGGAAAACCACAAGTTATGACCCAATGAGTGGGATCGTTCTCTCGAGGAGGCACGTGTGTTGTGTAATGAATGATTGATTATGTTTTTGATTATTAATGAGAAGAAAAGAAGAGAAAATGACGAAGACGAAAAAAAAAATAGAAAATAAGGCTAAAACACTACTAGAAAGTTACGATGTAGAACGTAAAAAGTGCAAAATTTAAAATTTTAACCTAAGAATTCCTAAAAATTACTAAAAAATCCCAAATAATATTCTAAGAGTTTACAAAAAATCCAAACTTGCCAAAACCTTTTAATTAATTTAATAATGACTTTTTAATGCTAATTAAAGCCCTAAAAATCACTTTTAAATATTAAAAAGCCCTAAGCAAGATTTTATAGTTTGTAAACCTCAAAAATGACCTAATTAAGCTAAAAACTATTTTTAAAAATTTTAAAACCAAATTAAACTATTTTTAAACTCCTAAAAACTATTAAAAACTATTAAATCTTAAATTAATTCTAAAAATTAATTGAAAAGCCTAAAAATTATTCTACAAATGGGAAAAGTCCTAATTAATGATAAAGAACCTAGGAAAAATGAAAAAGAAATTAAAATAAAACTTTTATTTTTTATGATTAAAATAATATTAAAAATAAAATGTTTTCAAATAAATTCTAAAAAATTCTCCAAAATCCTAAATATTCTAACTAAGAATAAAATGTAAATTATAGTTTCTAAAACCTCTTAATTAATTTTATATTAATTTTTAAAATTTCTTAAAAAACCTAAAATCAAATAAAATTAAAAATTAAAGTTTTTGAAAACTTTTTTATATGTAAACCTCAAAAATACAAATAAAAACCTAAAAACTATTTTTTTGTATTTTTATACTACTGTTTAATATTTTTTAAAGACTTTCTAAATTTAAAATTAAAAATAATCCTAGAAATTAATTAAATTAAAGGAAAAATAAAACTTTTAGACAGAAAAATCCCTAAGCCTATAAATGTCCTAGGAAAATTGAAACAAGCCCAAAGTGCTTAATAAATAAGCCAGAATAAGCTTAAAAAGCTACGGCTTATTAAACTAAGCTCAAACCAAAACGTACTTAAATAACTTTTCAAACCAAAACTCTCAGTCAAAGTCCCTAGGGCGCAAATGGTTAGCACGTTGGTTTGTGAGAGGAGTGGTGCAGGTTCGAGTCCTGGCCACGTCCTTTTTGGCAACTTATTTTTTTTTTTTTTATATATTTTAAAAACTTGATCCAGTAACTTAAATGAACACAAAAACTCAAAAACAACTTAATTTAATCAAGGATTATGCCTGGAAATGAGCAAAATGTGCCCAGGTCTGGTGCACCTTCTGATGAACAAGTGACAACCAAGAGGACTTGGTTGTTTGCTTTGTTTGTGGTGATTACTTGGAACAAAGGGCACCCCTACACTCTTGGGAGTGTAGGGAGTCAACAACAAGCAGAAAAACAACACTTAGCTCAATCAAACTCACAAAATCAGGCTCACAAAGCACATTCAAGTTGCTGTGAAAAAAATTGAGGTCTGGTGGGTATTTTTGCTAACAGTTTGCACAAAAACAACTTTCAAGTCCACCAAACTTGCACACACTCACATAAACTAGTACACTAGCAACCTACAAACCTAAAACATCCTAAGTCTTAAGCAGATTACAAGATCTAAGCACAAATTATAGCAAAAACAAGTAGAATAGGCATATTCAGATTTTAAGCTATCAATTTCCTTTTTAAACACTCAACTTGCTATAAACTTCTTCCAAACTGAGGCACAACTAGCATACAAGCTATCTCAATCCTATTTCAAAAACTTCTAACACATTTTTAAGACACAATCAAAATCTATACCCTGCTTAAACCTGTTTCCAAACACCCTTTTAAATTAGTGAAACCAATATTTTTCAAAGTAAACCACCTTCAAAAGCAATCAAATTGGTTCAAATGGTATCTAACATGCATACAAACTCAAATGAACACTAATCAAACAGATTCTGCAACACTGAGCACATAAGCATGAAAAATCACATAAGCTACCACTTTTCTGAAATTTTCAAAAGGTAACAAGGATTTACCTTAGGGCTTTACATCCAAAGCCCTAGTGGATGTAAATCCACCTCCTTACCAACTGGGGTTGGTGCAGAACAATAATCAACAACTCTTTAACCTGCCAAAAAGAAAATCAAAAGAAACAAGCAATATGAATGTATATACTGTTTTCTCTTTTATTTTCCTTAAAAACTTTTCTCAAAAAAAAACTTCAAACCTGAAACACACGTCTTAAAAACAATCAATTTCAGAAAATCAACACCCCAAATCCACTTTCACTTTTCTGGTGTGCAAATTTCCTAAAATCAAAATCTTTTTAAAAGTCTTTTTGAAAACTTGAATCACTCAAATTTTTCACAAATTAAAATGGAACTCAGTCAATAGCCTTAACACAACACACAAACTTTTTAAAAACATAAAAGGAATTACAATTGCATTTAACAAACACCAAACTTTATTTCTTAAAAAAGGAATTACAAGGTTTTGGCTAAAAACTGGAACAAGGGGTATGAACAGGTTTCATCCTCCTTTTATACACTTAGTAGAACATACTAGAATGCTTAAAACCCTAGTTCTGAAATGCCTAAAAGGCCCTTGAGTCTTTGACTGATTTTTGGGTCAAAAACGTGCCCATGTGATCATGTACTGGATGCCAGCTTGGAATCTTCAATCCTGGACGTTAAAAGAGCCTTGGGGACCAAGGGGAGTGATCCTGGGTGTTGGTTTGGTCGGGTGTGGGTTTTGGTGCGAAAGAGACGTTGCAGGGATAGCTTGGGGAGGGGTCCACAATGCATGTGAATGTGTTGGGTGAGGTGGGAAAGGATGAGAGGGACGTGAATCAAGGTTCTGGAAGGTATCAGGGTAAAACCCTTTGTTTTGGGTGAGATGGGATCTGGGGTAGGATTAGGGTTTATCAGGATTAAGGGGGTGGTTTAATCTTAATTTGTTTTTGAAAAGTTGTTTAGGAGGGAAGGAGGTTTGACTGGGAGGGGGTTTGACTGGGGTTTATTTAAATAAACCGGGTGTGGGTTTTGGACGGGTAGGGTTGATGGGTTTGGGTAATGGTTATGGGTTGGTGGGTGGGTAGGGCTGATGTGTCACACCCTGGTTGGGTGGGTTTGTTTGGTGGTTAGACAGATTTGGTCCCCAATCTTTTTACTCTTCTTCACTTTGTATTTAATTCCCATCAGTGCCCATTTAACCTTTGTCAACTTTGGACAAGTTGCTGAAAATGGCACAATTACTTTCCAAAACTTTTCCAAAGGGTTTAACTTGTATATTCTTGATTCCCAAGGGCTGAACTTGTAATATCTTCAAACATAAAGGATCATACTTGTACATTTGTTATTTTGAGGGTCAAATGTGACAAGTTCTTCAAAGATGAGGGACTAATCTTGACAATCTTCAATTCTTCAAGGGTCATTTTGCAAAATTCCAAACTTGGGCCCGGTTCTGTGCGACTTCGTTTCCCGTGTTCGTTTTTGATTGATTCTTGTGTTCTTGTGCCAATTCCTCAATATCCGTACCTAAAAATACACAAGTAACAAACACGAGCATATATTTGGCATATTTTATGATATTTTATGCATTTTAAGGCCGTTTTGGACGATGAGACCATGTATAAAAGCAGTCTCATCACTCCCCCATACTAAACCATTGCCGTGCCCTCACGTAATGCTAGAATAAAGTATCAAAGCATCTCCAAATTTTAATTTTATTCACTTTTATTGAAATGATAACTAGTTATATACTAAAATTACTACTACTTGCGTTTTTAGACATAATGTATGATTTTCATCGCAAAATGGGACGTTTAGGTTCATAGAATAAGAACACGTGAATGCTTCGTTAGAAATAATTTCGTCGTCCTCGATTTTCACCTTAATTCCATGCTAAGCGTGCAACGAGATCATTGTCATTATAAGTTAGTAATGCTAACACTACTCATATGCCCTAATCACGTACTTATTCTCCCATTATTCCTAAGTTGTATCTCTTATATTTTATTTTGTCTTGAATGTTTCACGAGGATACATTGTTTGACTTATGCGATAATAGAGATTTAGGTCTAAAAATAGAGTCCTAACGGTGTAACTAAGACCATCAAATCAATAACCCCTCCTAATAGACAACGATGTTAAAAAATTAAGTTGACAAGAAGAATCGATAAACACGGTTTTATAACGGTTTTGAACATGAGACTTATTACCAAGACTTTTATACGCCCCCTAACGGAAGGACCTTATTATCTTTGGTTTACCTCCATCTTTTATTCAACTTCGCCATGAAGCTTTTATTATGACTTCGGTCTTGCCTTGCCTTTTATTATCCGCCTCATCGGTGGTTTTATTAGCCAAAGACGTATATCCTCACGCTAAAGCGAATTTTGGATCTTTAAAGCTTCGAAGATTAAGGCTTGATTCACTTTCAATTTTGCATAGATTTTAGGCCTTGTGGGGCTTCAAATTGTTTGCTTGATTTAGGTGAGCACTTGAAATCTTATTATTGGGTGAAGCTTTCGATTATTGGGGTTGCCAATACTTCAAAACCGTGACGCTGGCGATACCTTAATGTCTTCCCAATTTAATTACACGGAAGCTACTAGAAAAGACTAGAAACCCAACAATCCTAACTAAACCGCTAAATCAATATTTATTAAGCAAAAAATATTTACATGCGAAGGGAGAATAAGCAAACAACGAGAACACATGAGTTTTTGAAAGAATACGAGTACTCTACGTTTAGCATAGTAACTTATAATTAACCCTATCATTTCTCGTCCTCATTTAAGAGACTTAGCCTAATGTGTAGTTAAGGAATCAAAGCTAAGTGCTCAACACGCACGGTCGAGTCAAAAATTACTCTTATTCTCGCCATCGGAAAATCTACATTCGTGTCTTCAAACACTTATGAAACATGAGAAAAATTTTAAAATTTGGCCATTTTTAGCCTTATTTGCAACAAAACGATAACAAAACGATAAACTTTGGAAAGTGTGAAGGTTTGGCAAGGCAAGTATCTATTCACCCCCCCATACTAAAGTTAAACATTGTCCTCAATGTTTCGAGTCTAGGGGTGCAAACACCCCCATACTAGAGACGTAGTCGAATGCCTAATCTAGCATGGAAAGGGTGTAACCATTAAGTAATAGCCGTTTATGAAGTGTGCTAAAAACCTAAGGTTAGAACATAAAAGGATATCATGATGTGGATATTGGGAATGGCCTCCAAAGCAAACGATCGAGTGCTCCCATGAAACGAACACGAGAGGCTCCAATCGTGAAGATGATGATCTAAAAGACACAATGCACAAACAACCACGGAACAAAGGTTGGAAGGGCACAAATCCCCTCATATTAAACTAATTAGAAAGCAATAATATGTACATGGATAAGCATGGGTCTCCCCCACGAGGCACCTTGTTTTTGATAACCGAGTCAAAAGCTCGACTCGAATCCCCATAAATGTGATCATTTAGGGATAATCATGGTTTGGTCAATTTTTGGTGGGGCTTACATGATAAACAAGGCCCAAAAGCACGTGGAGTACTTTAAAAATCCGATAAACGTATACCGGGGTCAAAGATAGCGTCTTCGTTTTCGGATGAAAGACGAAACAACGCTACTCCAACACAAACCCCAATGGGGTAGAAGAAAATAGGAGAGAAGAAATAGAAGGGTGGGACAATGGGTAAGTCAAAACTTTGAGCTACTCGAGGTAGACTCGCACCAATCAAATGAAAAGATTTTCCATTTATTGCATCGGTGGAAGACCGAGATTTCCCTATATAAGCAATTCCAGGATCAAATATCTCGTCCTCGGTGGAGAAAGGGGAGAGAACATAAGGGGCTTCCCCCACACTAGGTCCACACAAAGCATCGTCAAAAGGAGAAGACGAGCTTGTAGTACTCAATAAACGCGGTGATGACGGAGTTAGAATAGTAGAAAAATCTTTTAAATTAAATTCAAAATCTTTTCCTTTTTCATCTTTAAAACTCTCCTTGTGAAAACCCGATTTAATTATGTCAAAAATATTTGGTGTATCTAAAACAATGTTAGTCACAATAAAAATTCTCACATTTTGAAATCTTTTTGGTTTAGGTGGTGGCAAGTTTTCAAATCTTTTGTCAACAAAGAAAACCTCCCCATCGGGATCAACGTATTCATCATCCGAATATTCACTCGAGATTGGAATCATAGGCTTAACACTCTTAACCTCCATCGGCGGAGGGGACGGAACTTCATTTTTATCAACAACTCCTAAAACTCTATTGGAAATCTTTTGACAAATGTTTTTGATGGGATTGACATTGTTCAAAGATGTGATCGAATAAACATGAGAAAGTGTGGAGTTTTGGGTTGCATTAATGACGAGTTCTTCCTCATTGAAACGAAGAGTGATTTTTCTTGCATGCACATCGATAAGTGCTCTCGAGGTATCCAAAAAAGATCGACCTAAAATTAACGGAACTTTAGGATCGATAGGAATATCAACAACAATGAAGTCCACGGGATAATATAATTTCCCAACTTTCACAAAGACGTCCTCGGCAACTCCACAAGCTAGAATCGTAGAATGATCGGCCATTTCGATTGACATTCTTGAAGGAGTGAGATTTGGAAGATTGAGTGATTTAAAAATCTCAAGAGGCATCAAATTAATACTAGCACCAAGATCGGCCAAGGCGTAGCATTCTTCCATGTCTTGGATAGCACATGGGATTAAAAACTTTCCAGGATCACCGACTTTTTGAGGTATGCGGCTTAGAAAAACCGATGAACAACTAGACGATTTTTGCAATTTCTCTTTGTTATTCAACATACTTTTGAAGTTCGCGGCAAATCGAGGCATCATGACTAAGGCGTCGGCAAAACTTATATTAAAATGCAAGTCACGAAACATTTTCATAAAGAGTTCAAATTGATAATTATTTCGTTCTTGTGCCTTTTCCTTATCTCGTCTTGATGGGTAGGGTAAAGGTGGTGTGGGTTGGGGCAAATTAGGCATAGGCATCGGCCTTGGAATCTCGGGTTCCATTATGGGTATTGGTTCAACCGTAGGTGTGGTTTGAGCGGTACTTCGTGGGCTTGTAATGTGCTCTTTTTCAACCACGACCTCGGGTTCTTTCTCTTTTTCCTTCTCCATAGAAGTACTTGGTCGAGAAATGGGTTCTTTGAAAGTTTTACCACTACGAGTGGTAATAACCTTCAATTCTCCTTTCGGGTTCACGATGGTATCACTAGGAAGACCACCCGAAGAAGAGGGCTTACACATGATAGCTTCAAACATTTTAGCCATTCGGTCTTCAAACTTAGATTGCCTAGCATCCGCTTTCAACAACTCTTGCTTAATCTCATGTTGTCCTTGCTCCATTGTTTGTTGATTTTGTTGGAGTCGTGTGACATTTCCTTCCATTTTATTAGCATGAGTTTTAAGTTCATTAGCAAGTTCGTTTTTAAGCTCGTTTTTCATTAACAAGATTTTATGGTATGCTTTGTCCCTCTATGTGTTGGTACATTGTCGTATACCTGACTTCTCAATACAATATGTCCAAACGGTGTGGAGGTCGGGCCTAAGCTTCTGTGACAAGTCCACACAAACTGAACCGGGGCGGCTTCCCCCATAGATCTATTAATTGTACTAGCGGTTAACCCATCATAGGTTAATTAACGGTCCATAATTGAGGCTTTAACAATGGCAATCACTTAATGCAATTTAAAGGCAACCACGGGTCCATTCATAGAGGGACAAAGCATACCATAAAATCTTGTGTTCTAAGTTTATAAAACATGTATTCCCCCTCGCGGGTTTAAAATCATTTAATAACTAGTATAAAGCGAGGCTATAGACTCACCTTATCCGATAGTGGTAATGAGACGATCGCCGACGATAGATGATGCCTTTCAAACACGAGAACCGCAACCTATCAAATAAGGTGCGTTCATTAATAATAGACTCGAGAAATAAACCATACATATGAATATAAACTCGACTCATAAAATTACGACAAACACGAGAGAAAACGATACAAGTGATACTATTATACTCTCCTATATATTTATTTTATTGTTCTATGCCTTTAACAAAAATCTGTCGGAACATACCAAATGTCCAAGTCGTTTTCCCATACTTAAACATATCAAATTTTCATGATACTACTCAGAGAACTTACTTACTATATATAGAAAGTCCTCTCAAAAGCCCATTAAAAGATTTTACTTCTAAAGTTCCCTGCCCGACTCATCTTTGAATCACAAAATCCGGACAGTTTAGCGACCTTGACTTACGAACCATTTTGACCATTCTAAACAACTCCATTTGTAAAACCGCCACTTGATTCTAAATATAGACTCAAAATACTAAACTTGGAGCCTGAGAACAGCCCTTGAATCATTTTGAAACTCATTTTATTGTCCCCGAGATTCGATCCAAATATCGACAACAATTTTCGGATTGTGTCGACACTCGTCTCCCGGTACACGAAAATCAAACTAGTGTATCTTCCACCTCGTTTGGAGTTGGAAGGCCTACTTTATATCAAATCGAAGCTAACGAAATTCTCTACGACATAATCCTATAATATCATCCTATATCCAGACTTAAGACCCTCGAAAATGGTCTCAAAACTACTGCCCAAAATTGACCTTTTAAAAACCATACAAAATAAAATTTTCAACACATTTTACCCATTTCCATACCACCAATATGATCATTCTAACACTCCTACACTATGATCAAACCTCTAACACACTTGCATGTACAAATCTAATAAACAAAACTCAAAAAAATTAAACATGCAAACCCACCACTATGTAATATAATATTATTAACATTTATTTATTCCTTCAAAATAGATCAAACAAGTATAGTTCATCAAGAAAATAAATTTTGAAAAAAAATGTTAATGCATGTTGAAGAAAATCATACCAATGCGATCACAAGATCAAAACTAAGATGGGTCTTATTTTGGATTAGCTCAAATCATCCTAAATCTTGAGTTAAATTAAAAATTGGATGGATTTGGGATGGTGGTTGATGTTTCGGAAAACAAGAGAGAGAAAGAGATGGTGGGTGAAATTTTGGAAGTGAAAAATGAGTTGTGTGTGTTTGGTTTAGGTTTTTATATAGTGGGGTAGGGTGTAGTTTGCAAATATTGGATAGTTATGGACCAAAATGCAACATTTAAGTTAAAAAGCGGAAATGACTAAAAGTAAATTTTACAAATATTTACGGGACTCAGGTTTCGTAAAAATACTTTTTAAAAGTTTAAACGCACACGAAAAATAATAATATAACGACTCGATACGTAATTAAATCGATATCGTCGAAAATATTAAATATCGAAACGATCGATAATAAAATATAAAATTTTTGGCATCCGTCGGTATCGCGATCACTAGTAGTCTTCGTTACTCGTCAAAATATTAAAATATAATATTTAATATCGGTTTTAACTTAAACCGTTAAACATAATAATATTTAACGTTATAAAATACTTCAAAATAATTGAAAGTAGAATTAAATTATGACCTTATTTTTACGGGTTTTACATCCTCACCACCTTAAGGGAGCGACGTCCCGGCGCTCAACTCGCCTCATACACGACTTGTTCTCTACCCGGAAGGATGAGGGCATTCTTTATAAAGAAGTCCTTACATTCCCACGTGAATCTCGAACCACGATCTCCAATGGTTCTTTTACAAAACGCAACTTGTCATCAAGTTGTATCTCACCAAAAAAAGAATAAATAAATCCTTATCCATCAGTCACCCGTCATACTCGACACATGAAAATTTTATGAATCACACGAAGCTCATTCGACGACAAGAATAGATGACAGGGTTTACGGGTAAGTCGAGTTAAAAAGAATGTTGCAAATTAAAGGATATCCATCGGCCGGATAGTCATGGACACACATCAAAAAGAACTAACAAGAAAAACATTTTCCTCATCGGAGGGTCCTCACACGCAGTTCCCTACTCAAAAGATAATACAAAGACATCATCTCACTTTCGCCAATGAGCATTAAAGTCTCAATATATATCGTCGTTGAAAGTCAAAAAGATATTACATAATATGTGTTCTACATGATCGGACGTCGTCGGATGATGCCGTCTCAAGTTCTCACAACTTACGATCATTTGACTGATCACACACCATATATGTACATAAAAAAAGAAAAGGTTGAACATAAACATCGATTATAGATCTCCACCGTTAATCATCGAGAAAACCTTGAATGAACCCTTGATAATAACCACTTGATCTCCAGAGTCTTCTATGATCCTTCGATAGTAGCAAGTAAGATTACAAAAACTTCATATCCATGATAAGTTGCCATTGATAACTCGGTCCTCAATCATTCCACAAGTACATACATAAATCCTGGTGACACTTATCGTTTCCTCTTATACACTGCTTCCCGAGATTCATTTTAAACTCAGAATAAAATAGTGATCTTCCATACGAGGAACAGAACGAGATAAAAATGAACTCAATGAGCGCATAAATGGACAAGATGTGGTAAAATGATTTAAGGTTGACGATTGATGAGGGATCTTGACTCACGTAACCATCAAACATAATAAATCACAATACTAGAAAAATGAGAGCGAAGAATAAATTAAATATTAACATTAAAATAACGTTTGTCACAATTATTCGTCCCAGATTTGGTATTACCTTAAAACTCAATTGAGGTACTTTCTTGATAAAGATGATATTAAAGATAGAAGTTAAAGAACTTTATAATTTATTTTGGTTGTCTTAAGAATCTTTGAAAGAATGACATGAATTTATTAATTAAACTCATATTGATGGTTACAATTAGAAAATATAATTTCCAAATTAAATCACTATTAGGAATATAAATTAAACCGGTAATTTTATTACATTAAAAGTAAAGTATGATAAGTCACTTAGTTCAAAAGATGTAGTATAATTTCATGTTAGACATTAGTTTTAGTTATACAAAATATGATGTATAAATTTGACCTTTTACTTGTAATGGTTATTTCGATTGAAAATCATTGGAAAATGTATAAAAGTTCCATAAAAATTTTATAATACGTTGTAGAAATACATAAAGGTGTTTATTATTTCAAAATAAACATGGGATATATTCGGGTTTTGAAATGTGACAAGATAACAAACGAATACGAATGGAACTAAGGGTCAACAATTAGTACGAAAACAGCGGTACGAAAGAAAACGAAGCAAATGTCGTATGAATTCTTAAAGAGAATAATAAAATAAAGGCGTTGATGGTAAGACGATAAGAAATAATAGATTAAACAAGTTGTCAATTTTGTTAGTGCGGTTGATGGTTCACCAATATCAGTTTGTTAATTTAGCGTTGGTCGATACATGATCGGAAATAAGATCCATTCAAAAATTTTAATAAAAGGAAATTCCTAATAATCACTTGTAATTAAAATAAATCAAATGAACGGTGTTAGTGTTTAAAGAGAGAAGTCAAAGCACGGTTCACAAAAGTAGATTTCAAGACAAACGAGAGTGACGGACGTCATCCCGGATATACGGAAATCACTCAAATGATAATTCATTATTCACGTGCGAAGACATTCCAAAGATCTATAAAATCGCATAAAGAACATTGGACGAGAAGGAAGGATAAAACATCGAGACTTTCAAGTCATTTATCAACTGTCAGTAATTAAACGAACGGTCAAAAGAAATCAGTTATAAGACAAAATGAAGTAACAAGTGAAAAAGCAATCGTCGAGTAAAAACGTATTCGTAAGCGCGTAATTCGTTCAAGAAAAAGTAAGAAAACATATGCGGATGCATAGAAATTGCGCTACTTGCATGAAATATAAAGGTTTTTAAAACTACTTTTCATTTTATTTATCTTTATCATAAATACAAGTAAAAAGTTGATTATTATCAAAATTTTTATGTGGACTACTATTCAGCCTAGCATGGCTCCATCTAAATTAGACATAGGTGATCAGGCCATGTATAATTTAGGAATAGCAATGCAGTGCTCAGTTTCGTCGAAAAGAATTACGTTTCTAATGTTTATATATAAACCATGCCATTTGTAAAATGGAATTTAAAAATAGTTTATAAATTTATAGGATACAAGTAATTTGTGAGATACTTAATAAGCAACTTTTAATCTTACGAAAAGTATTTTACAAGACCAAAGTAAAAACAATTGCTGAAAATAATCGTAAAACAATATCAGATTTATTTATAAGATGACATTATGACAACGTGTAAAGTAGCCAAGGGTTTGTAAAAAGTGGCAAATAGTAGCTCGTAAAACAATCAATGAAATGGTTACAAGTTGTTAAGGTTTCAAAAGGTTATAAGGTTAGACGAAACGCCATGAGACACGCGATAAAATATCGACGAAGAAGAATGTGAAGGCAAAACTTCAAAACTCAACCCAAATCAGTGGAAGGTTAAAAGAAAACAAAAATAAAATAACATCGAATGACAAATGAGTCATATATATGAAAAGAATAAAACAATCCACATGTGTATTCTATGTAAGATACTCGACACAACATGCTTTTAAGAAAGTATATTATTCGTTTTCAAATTACCCTATTATTCCTGTAATTGCTAATCCTGTACTGTTTCTATTTTAAACATTTTCACATGCAACTAGTATTCGTTAGTTGTAAAATAACATTTGTTAAAATTTTACGATCTCAAATGAAATCAAAACAGCTTAGAAACATTTAAAACTCATGTTCTAAATTTTCTATCAGATTTAACTTTTAAATATGAGCCGATTAATTGACTCGATAAACAACATCTCCAAGACTCGGAGTCTAAAGCATTTTGATGCAAAACGACGTTTCAGACGACTTTCTAGTTTTACCCGAGACCTGAAAACCAATGTAAAATGACCAAAATACCCCTGCAAGTTCTGTGCAGGTTTGACTATTTTATTTTAAAAACGCAGGTTTTACTTTTAAGTTTTGACCTGTTTATACTACCCCCTGCAGTTTCTACATAAAATATATTTTTCGACACTTCCTAACGGCTCAATATATATATATATATATATATATATATATATATATATATATATATATATATATATATATATATATATATATATATATATATATATATATATATATATATATATATATATATATATATATATATATATATATATATATATATATATATATATATATATATATATATATATATATATACACATGTCTTGTGGATTTTACAACAATGAAAAATAAATCTCATAATGAGCATCAAATAAAAATATAGCATAATGAATGACAGAAGATGCTTCAAGGTATTCAACACGAAATTTCGGATGCAAAACGATGAATGATGTTCATAATTTAAGTTTCAAGGTGCAAAGTAGGTAAATCTCCTTGGTGCCACGATTGTCAAAAACACAAAACATAACAAGAAAAGAATGGAACATTAAAGGGTTGCGTTCCGGGAGCAAGAAGGTTAATGAAAAACAAATGATACAATTTTATAGAAGTAAAATCGTATTCCAATCTAGTGCCATAATCTAGACGATGATTTATAAAGTTACGATGACGTTACCGAGATATAAGTGAACAATGCACTTCAGAGTCGATACATATAAATGTCAACGAATTAAATCTTCGCATGTCGTGTAAAACGATAATAAAAATCAACAAAATATTATGAAAAACCATGGTATTATTCAAAACTATTTTAAGAAATGTTTCAAAATGTATGACTCACACGATAGCAGTTAGTCTATTACAAGGACACATTGAGCTACACAATGGTCTGGAGATTACTTTAAAAGATGTCCAAGCACAAATAGTCGGAAGACGATTTGGATATCTATATAGATATCTCAAAGGGTTAAGCAATAAAAGTAACGCGCGCAGATGAAGGTATGTAAGGTCATAATATAAAATTTGCAATAAAAGCAATTTAAATAATCCAAAAATAAATACAGAAAGATCTTGAAAATTCAACGTATTTATTTAAGTTAATCATTAAGAAATGATAAACTTTTATCGAAAAGTTTAACGACATAAATATATATCGATAAAAGGGATCCTAGATATAAATATATATCCGTAAATGGATCATAGTATTTATTTATAAATACTTACCAATAAGGTATACGTAATAACGTATACTAAAGTTGTAATCTCAGAAGTAGCTTGAACCTGAAGTCACGCGAAGTCCTGTGCACATGACTCTTTGAAAAATAAAAACTGACAGTTATAGTTTAGGTTTTTAAAATAAAGACCTAGTTCTCTATAACTCATGGCTCTGATACCAATCTTTAACACCCCCAAATTTACACGCAGCGGAATACATCTTTGGGTGCTAAACAATGATACAATAACACATAATTTATAAAGAACGACTCGAAAAGAGACGTTTCAAATTTATCGTTCCTAAATCATTTATCAGAGTAGCGTAGTCCCAAGTAATCGTTACCGAAAGATAAGTTAAAACAACATATTAATTTGTTTTAAAAAGGAAACGATAAATTAATCAAAGAGTTTGAACAACATAGCAGTGCACAACTTCATTCCCCGTGACCTCCAAGCTTCCACTTCTTGATTACCTGAAATACATGTAAGTAAAACAATCAGCAAAATGTCGAGTGAAATCTATAGGTTTATGTAATCATTTTGAACACAAGCAAAGATTATAAGTTTGTGGCATGCTTAACAAGCATCAAATAATAATTTGCATCAACAATAATAATTGTATATAGCATAAGATGCAATAAGCTCATGGAACCGAGCCCTTAGACACTCCCATATCAGTCTAATAAGACGAGAGATTTATTAATTGTCGTTACCTCCAGATTATTGGTACATTGCCGTATACCTGACTTCTCAATACAATATGTCCAAACAGTGTGGAGGTCGGGCCTAAGCTTCTGTGACAAGTCCACACAAACTGAACCGGGGCGGCTTCCCCCATAGATCTATTAATTGTACTAGCGGTTAACCCATCATAGGTTAATTAACGGTCCATAATTGAGGCTTTAACAATGGCAATCACTTAATGCAATTTAAAGGCAACCACGGGTCCATTCATAGAGGGACAAAGCATACCATAAAATCTTGTGTTCTAAGTTTATAAAACATGTATTCCCCCTCGCGGGTTTAAAATCATTTAATAACTAGTATAAAGCGAGGCTATAGACTCACCTTATCCGATAGTGGTAATGAGACGATCGCCGACGATAGATGATGCCTTTCAAACACGAGAACCGCAACCTATCAAATAAGGTGTGTTCATTAATAATAGACTCGAGAAATAAACCATACATATGAATATAAACTCGACTCATAAAATCACGACAAACACGAGAGAAAACGATACAAGTGATACTATTATACTCTCCTATATATTTATTTTATTGTTCTATGCCTTTAACAAAAATCTGCCGGAACATACCAAATGTCCAAGCCGTTTTCCCATACTTAAACATATCAAATTTTCATGATACTACTCAGAGAACTTACTTACTATATATAGAAAGTCCTCTCAAAAGCCCATTAAAAGATTTTACTTCTAAAGTTCCCTGCCCGACTCATCTTTGAATCACAAAATCCGGACAGTTTAGCGACCTTGACTTACGAAACCATTTTTACCATTATAAACAACTCCATTTGTAAAACCGCCACTTGATTCTAAAAATAGACTCGAAATACTAAACTTGGAGCCTGAGAACAGCCCTTGAATCATTTTGAAACTCATTTTATAGTCCCCGAGATTCGATCCAAATATCGACAACAATTTTCGGATTGTGTCGACACTCGTCTCCCGGTACACGAAAATCAAACTAGTGTATCTTCCACCTCGTTTGGAGTTGGAAGGCCTACTTTATATCAAATCGAAGCTAACGAAAATCTCTACGACATAATCCCATAATATCATCCTATATCCAGACTTATGACACTCGAAAATGGTCTCAAACCTACTGCCCAAAATTGACCTTTTAAAAACCATACAAAATAAAATTTTCAACACATTTTACCCATTTCCATACCACCAATATGATCATTCTAGCACTCCTACACTATGATCAAACCTCTAACACACTTGCATGTACAAATCTAATAAATAAAACTCAAAAAAATTAAACATGCAAACCCACCACTATGTAATATAATATTATTAACACTTATTTATTCCTTCAAAATAGATCAAACAAGTATAGTTCATCAAGGAAATAAATTTTGAAAAAAAATGCTAATGCATGTTGAAGAAAATCATACCAATGCGATCACAAGATCAAAACTAAGATGGGTCTTATTTTGGATTAGCTCAAATCATCCTAAATCTTGAGTTAAATTAAAAATTGGATGGATTTAGGATGGTGGTTGATGTTTTGGCAAACAAGAGAGAGAAAGAGATGGTGGGTGAAATTTTGGAAGTGAAAAATGAGTTGTGTGTGTTTGGTTTAGGTTTTTATATAGTGGGGTAGGGTGTAGTTTGCAAATATTGGATAGTTATGGACCAAAATGCAACATTTAAGTTAAAAAGCGGAAATGACTAAAAGTAAATTTTACAAATATTTACGTGACTCGGGTTTCGTAAAAATATTTTTTAAAAGTTTAAACGCACGAAAAATAATAATATAACGACTCGATACGTAATTAAATCGATATCTTCGAAAATATTAAATATCGAAACGATCGATAATAAAATATAAAATTTTTGGCATCCGTCGGTATCGCGATCACTAGTAGTCCTCGTTACTCGTCAAAATATTAAAATATAATATTTAATATCGGTTTCAACTTAAACCGTTAAACATAATAATATTTAACGTTATAAAATACTTCAAAATAATTGAAAGTAGAATTAAATTATGACCTTATTTTTACGGGTTTTACAATGAACATCATTGGATATGAGTATATCCAGCTAATTGGAAAAGGATGGGCAAGTGAGAGATTTAAATAAAACTTTAGGAGTTACACTGAGGGCATGAGTGATTGATTTAGAGGGAGTTAGGAAACTCGTTAGCGATGGCCGAGTTTTCATATAATGATAGTTATCATACTAGAAGTCGATGAAGGACATTTGCGGCACTATATGGAAGGATAGGGTGAGATGTCCTCATGGTGGAATAAAATTGGTGAAAGATACCACTAATGTAGTAATGGTGATTGTGGAAATGATGAGAGGAACAAGCGATGCTATGTTAAAAGGAGGAAACCACTAGGGTTTAGTGACAAAATTATGTAGGAAGTTTCACCCATAGTAACGGGTGGTATATTTTGGTAAAAAGGGAAAAGTTGATGTCGAGTTTTGTAGGTCCATTTATGATCTTTGGAAAGATCGGACCATAAGGTACACACTAAAACTATGTCAATTAACGTTTGATTTACGTATATGTAACCTAATATGATGGATTAGTTTTGAGATTCATAATTTTTATTAGGGTTTGTTAAGTACCTGTAATTAGTGAGGTAATTAATGGGTTTTATCATTCGAAATAGTTTTTAGGTTTTAATCAGGGTTATGTATGATTAATTAGGGTTTAATCATGCTTAAAATCGTTTTTAAAAACTGGGCAGAATTGTAGGCTTATTGTTTTGATCATATCTAGAGATATAAGAACATTCATTAATCGAACCAAGTATCCCTGAAAAGGTATTTGAGTTGTCTTTTGAATGCAAGAAACGAGGAATTAATTGGAGTCAGGTAAGTGGGTCAAAAATAGGTTACAACAGTAGGAGGTCAAAACAGTTTTCAAATCAGTCTGGTTTAAATTAATGTTTTAAGATGTTTAGGGTACTTAGGAGTATAATTGGACCTTTTAATAAACATGATATCTAGATTATATGTTAAATAAAAGATATGGAGGAGGGATAAACAAATGGGTTAGGGTAAGACCCTCTGATCATAACAAACTTTTCATATGTTTAAAATCAGTAAATTCTGGATAGGTAAAAGTGTGTATATATATATATATATATATATATGGAGGCCTTAACAGTAGCTTTCAGATTGAGGCCAAATGTGAAAGTTAGCTAACACATGTAAGGGAATAGGGTTTCTTTTACATGGCATGTTATTTTGGTTAAGGGGGTGTTCGACCCATAGTTTGAAGTATGAAAAACGGGACTGTTTTGGGTTAAATGTTAACGGGGCGAGTTATGAACTAAAATAAGTTAAGGGCTTTATAGAGGGATGTAATGAGATGCATATGGCATATAAATGTATTTAAGTGGTAGGATAAGGTTATATATCCATCATATATTGGTGAGCCATTTTGGTATGTGGTTCATGTCTTGATTGTATACGTTTGTGTATTTAGATTTTTGCTAGAGCGCGGATTTTTGGAAAAGCTTGTTCAGGTAAGTTTCATAGTCCCATGTCTTTTTATGATTTGAATTCCAGATGGAATGGAAGAGACACTCTATGGTTTTGTAACTAATGCTGTGAATGTTTTTATGGTTTGTGATGGACTTGTGTGTGCACTTATGTGAATAACTGCTATGTGATTCTTGATTGTGTTTATGATTTGGATCGGGGGACACGTACCGTCTCAGTTATTGTGGTTTGACTTGGTACCAAGGGGATGTTGACAAGGCGGGGCCTTGGGATTGGTTCATAGGTGTATGGGCGCCTATGGGACCATGGTTATTGGTAAGGCTTGGAGCCTTGGAATTGTGGTTATTGGTAAGGGTTGGAGCCTTGGATTTGTGGTGATTGGTTAATCTTGAATGCTAGTTGTTAATACATAATTGTAGCACATTGTCCATATGTTCTTTTGTTAATGGTTGTTATTCACAGCTTATAATTGATTTGGAGTTGGAGTCTAAACCTATGACTCTCACCAACTTTATGTTGACGTGTTTTAGTGTCTCTTTCAGGTGAGAATGTGGTTATGCGTGAGAATAGGAGTGGCTAGCTGGAAGGCGTAGGATTGCATTGGAGGAACCCCCTTTCCTCTTAGTCTTTACTTATGTTTGAATAAGTGATACTTTGTAGACACCTATATGTTTGTATTTGTTAATTGTATGTCTTTGGTAAGAGGTAGATCTGTTACCTACTTACCCAGACGCCTTCATTATTTGTAATATCTTCATGACATTGTGTCACCATTTATGATATTTCCATTTCATTTAGTTATCTCTATAGACAAGCTATTGTTGTGATGATATCCATACGTCGCGCCCCATATTCCGCCATGGTGAGGGTGTGACATAAGATCCTTCACATCACCTTTTACCCTTGTGCCTAGCGCATCCACACTAGCCACGAACTGATCCTTTCCCTGATCAAAGGCTTTCATTGACTCTTCATTTGAAGCCCTGAGCAGGGAGAGTTGCGCGCGCTCATCTGCGGGAGTGGCAGCTAAGTCATCTCTCTCTTCAGTAAGAGAGAATGAGATCGGCATCCTAACGTCCTCTCTCGGCCTTTTGGTCAATCTTTGTCTGCATCTCCCCAAGGGAAAGAGTCTTCTCCTGAATAATTTGACCAAGTATCTCTTCCACAGATTAGACTTGGACGGAGAGCTCTAAGAACCTCTTCTTGATGCGTGACATTAGTGTCACGTTCTGCGACGAGATGTAACTTACATTGTCCGCAAGAACTGCATCATTCATCCCATTTAGCACAGCATCTCAGCTAGGGGTCACGATGTTGTCCAGGAAGTTGGAACAGTCAAAAGCACCAGTCAACTCCGAAGACACGGGAAACTCCAGTTTGGAGCAAACACGGGGTCTTGGGGGAACGCACTTCCCCCCGCTGTTGAAGTCTCCTTTGGAGGGGAAAACGCGACATCATCCTTCATAGACAAATCTTCCTGGTCATCACTGTTACAAGGAAATGAGAGATCAGAGGAATAAAAAGGAGGCATAAGTACGGTAATACTAAAACAAAGACAAATATTTTACCTAAATTTGATGGTAGCAGGGGGAGTTCGTGGGGGGGTCCTTGTAGTGTCCTCCTCAATATTTTCTTCAGCCAGGTGCGCATGGGAGGTTTTCTCCTGTTTCTTCTACGCCCCTGTTGACAAGGGCTCACCCCCCCGTGCGAGTGGACTTACGAGAAGCAGTTGGAGAGCTTCTCCTCCTCTTACGCAACAAAGTAGAGTTCGCCTCCTCCTCCTTAAATTGTTGAGCGACAAACTCAGCATCCTCAATAAAATTGACCGAGGATAGCGAGGAGCTAAGGAACGGTGGTGGTTTCTCTTGTGGTGGTTGTTGTTTTTGCTGTGCTGGTTGTCGGGGTAGTTCCTCTGCGCCGATATCTTCTTGTTCTTGCGCCGCGGAATCCTCTCCAACTTCCATGGTGTTCTGGTGCGCACATTCTTGCAGCGACTTTTCATTTTCCTTCTAGGGGCGAACATAGACTATCAAATCCTAGGTGAAGGCACCAAGAACAAGGTCGAGCACATCCATTGCTGCGCAACAAAAAAAACAGACAAGCAAGAGAACAAATTTTTAGTTTTCAGATAAAGATGGTACTTACAGGTTGATATGAAGACCGCGGGAAGAACCACTAACCCTGGCCACTTTGGGTACGGAAGACAGGTATTTGATGAACGCCATAGATAACTACGCGACTCAGACCAGAGCTCCGTGTCCTCGGTATTGTACGAGTTGGGGCCAGGTGTTGGGTCCTTCCTCACCGTTCCAGGGGTTAAAAAGGAAAAATGAAAGGGAAATGCGGCTTCGTCAATCTAGAAAAACTTATCATTCCAATCCCTTAAAGAATCTAATTTCCATCATAGCACTGTATTTCGTTTTTTCACTTAGCGAATGAAACCCAACCATTGGCGAGTTGCCGTTGTTAGAATACACGAAACAAATCTACGGTTGGGTCTATATCTAAAGTACGACAATTAATTTTAAAATTCGAAATTTTGGCCGCCCCAATACAATGCAATTGAGAAACATGGATCTCGTAATGCATTAACACGCTGATAAGGAAGCGCGACATGGGTATATGCTGATTCGCGTGGTCAAAATAACCGGGTGTATAATCCTATTTTCCCCCTGGAGCCTGCTTGATATTATGCCGGGGGTTGGGAACTTCTGGGTGTAAATAATTAGGAATATAGTATTCCGTCGTGAACTGGTCAAGTTCATTTATGGTGAGGGTCGAAGTAATTTCATCAAGTTGTTTAACCATGATTAGGCGGATAAGATATAGTGGCAGTAAGGATTACCTTTGAACAACATTAAAGTTTTAGGAGACGTTAATGGAGTTTAGAAGTTTTAGAAGTGATAAAATAGTCAATAGGCGTCATCAATAGTATATATATTGCCCTCCTAATTTACTGTTAAAAACTTGGATTTGAGCCACGTGTTACCCACTTGCTAAATCAAACGGTGGAAGATGAAGGGGTAAATATGACGCGACAGACGGTCTTCCCTGGTTTCGAGGAGGTTAGGTAAAAGGGGGATGAATGTCTTCTTGGCGGGAGTATATGAATTCTTCTTGGATACTGATATGGCGCTTGTGCACATATTCTTGTTTGAACACTTGGAAGGTTGTAGTCTAGTAGCCGCGGTAAGAACCTGCAACCACTAGACTACCCGTATCCATCAGGAATGGGTTAATACTTATGCGATGCGCGCAACCTAGGAGGCCCAATAAGTCGCTGTCGCACATACGGTTTATTACATAACCGTGTCCTCGTCGCACTGCGACAAGATCATACGAGAATATAATCTATCTTATGATTATATTCTCCTAAGGAAAGAGGAAATACACTTACCTCGGTTATGCGATAAAGATCAATCTATTATGAGTCATTATCCCTTCCTTAGGCCGCAAGAATAGGGAGCCCAGCTAGGACTCTCTCGAGTATAAAAGGAACCCCCATGGTTCCACAAAGGTACGATACACATAATACCCTAAACCTTAACATACTCAAATCGATTACTTACTCTCACACTGGAGTCTAATCGTGGATCACAAACCCACGCTAAGCCTAACTGTGTCTGTTTTAGTGCGCAGGGTTCTTAAACAAGTTTCACTTGGTGCAAGAGCCGGAGTCTACAAGACACCGAATTAATCCTAATTCGTGTCAAGTTCGGTCCATCCAACTTTTGTATCAACAAGAACAGATGATTCATACTATTAATAATGTCATTCGTACTCTACTTTTCCAAGCCCACCTTCCCCCGTCCTTTTGGGTCGAGGAATTACATATGGCCGCCTACCTACTTAGCCTCCTTCCTTCTACCGCTATCCAAAATGAGATCCCCAGCACTTGGCTATTTCATAAAGAGCCAGATTATTCTCGGTTCCGTGTCTTTGGTTGTTTATGCTACCCCTACCTTGACTCGCCCCACAAATTGGCACCTCGAGCTACACCTTGTATATTTTTGGGATATCCCGCATATCACCGCGGTTACCGTCGCCTCAACCTTTCCACTAAAAAATTATATTATCCCGTCATGTAACTTTTGACGAACACCAATTTCCATATAAAAATATTTCTAATACTACCCAACCATCATAAGAGTTTCTCAACAAATCACCATTAACTCGCACTCTTATTTATTATACCTCCACTATTTCTGACCATTCGTCCTAACATAAAGAATCATTCAATTGCTATACACTAGCATCCGTGGACACTACATCTTCAGCGATGACTTTATCGTAAACTTACTCTCCAAGGTTCATTACTATCTAGATCTAGCACTCTTAATTCTCGTTTCAAAACTAGGCTTAAAACACAAATATACTTTAAACTCTCCATCTCTCTCTTGCATGGTGTTGTAGCAGCAGTAAGGAAGAGCAAGAGGGGAGTATGTAATGCTATTCTAGTCTTGTTTAGAAGAAAGAAGTCTTTAGTCCATCACATAAGGATCTTGGATTCATTTTCACTCGTTTAACCCACGTTATCGCATGCTATGATCTCGTAAGTCCTAACCTTATTCAGTAGACTATTATTATAGCCCTTAGACACCTATCATCTGGTCCTAAATTTTTCTTAACTCAACTCATGCTAGAACACGTTTATAGATTCTCACATAAAATCATAAATCGAGTGTCTCGGGTGACTTTTGTGCCTTTATATCTTTTGATTTCGCAACAATCTATGCTGATTTTTGGATATGTTAACAACACCCAAGATACTCTATAAATACATAATATCAGCCTCTAAGTCATGGTCTAGCTCCTCTAAAAGTCACGTTCAAAACTGCCCCAAAAATGACTGCACATGTTCATTCGCGACTATGGCTGTGGACACCCTTTCTCAGCATCACAACTCAAAATTCTGAAACACGACCACCATGTTTCTTTTGATCTATTATATAACCATATAAGACGCTACAACAACCCAAAATATCGGGTCTTAAATCATTTTTTAAGTGATTCATTCGTTAACCTCATATATGTCCACATAAAGACGTATGCTGATTTTCAGCATGGAACACGACCACCATGTTTCTTTATATCTGTTATATAAACATATAAGAGGCTACAAAAACCCAAAATATCAGGTCTTAAATTGTTTTCTATGTCATTCACACGTTAACCTCAAATCTGTCCATAGAAAGACGTATGCTTATTTTCAGCATGGACACCGTTTCTCACCATCACAACTCAAAATTCTGAAACACGGCCACCATGTTTCTTTGGATCTGTTATATAACCATATAAGAGGTTACAAGCACCCGAAATTCAGGTCTCAAATCGATTTCTAAGTCATTCAAATGATAGCCTCAAATTTGTCTCAAAAACTGGCTGCATAAAGCTTATTTTCAACATGGTTGTGGACACTTTTTCACACCATCAAAACTCAAGATTTCTGAAAGTAACTGTGAAAACCACGGTTTTGAGGTTCGTCACTTAGTTTTATTTTGTCCATATTTCGTGGAATTACGTGTCTTTATGTGTTTATGAGTTATGTGGTGTGAATAAACTCTGGTTTGGACATCGTTTTCAAGTACGGGGTACCATGTGAGTGAAACGATGTGTGATGTTTTCATGTTCATGAGCTCACATAGTAGTGACTATGAAATAATGGTGTTATTTAGTGGTTTTATGTATGCGTATATGTATTACAGAAAATCGTATTTTTACGATTTAGGGTTGTGCATTTAGGGGGCTCGGATGAGCTATTTAGTCACCAGAATAATTTACGGGATGGTTTTAAGTCATTTAGGACTTAATTATATAGTTTATTTCATATTCTAAGAGTTTTTATAAAACTGTATATTTTTACGTCATTTACGGTATACGCGTAAATTTGACTAGTTTTACGGTTTTGAGGTTTTGGAGGTTTTTGGAGCTGAAATAAATTAAGGTAAATTAAGGTAATATTATTAATACATTAATTCATAATAAAAAGAAATTAAAAATAAAAAAATAATAAAGGGGGTCGGTTTGCACGACGCAAGGAAGAAAGAAAAAAGAGGAAGTTGTTAAAAGCCCAGATTGAGCCCAATTGTGAAAGTCTTTTTGTTAAATACTTTAAAAACCAATCATAATATCAAAAGATCAGTTTTTTTTCTCTCCTCCACCCTTTTTGGGCGAAATATTATGAGCCCTAATTTAGGGATTTATCAAAAATAATTTTCTTGAAAATTTGAGGTAAAAATCTTGATTTAATTCTTATAGTTTTTATGTTTTATATCATTAAGGCTTCAAGTATTATCTAATAAATTTATATGATGGATTAGGGTTCTTAATAGATCTGTAATTAGGGGTTTTATAACAATTAACATGATTAGGATAATGATTGGTGATAATTAGTAATGTTAATTAGGGTTTAATCATGTTTAAATTCGTTTTTAAAAAACTGGGCAGAATTTTTGGTCCATTATTTTGATCATATCTAGAGTTATACAAACTTTTAATTTTCGAATCTTATGTCCCTGGCAAGGTAATTGAATTATCTTTCAAATTCAAGAAACGAGAACTAAATTGGAGGTTGGGAAGTGTGTCAAAAACAGGTTACATCAGTCGGGTGTCAAAACAGTTTTTGGATCAGCATGTTTTCATTTTATGTTTTGAATTGTTTGGGGTACTTAGGTTTTTAATTGGAGCTTTAAATGAACATGATACTTTGATTATATATTAAATAAAATATCTAGAGAAGGGATAAGCAAGTGGGATAGGGTAAGACCCTCTGATCATAACAAACTTTTCATATGTTCAAAATCAGTAAATTCTGGGTAGGTAAAAGTATATATATATATATATATATATATATATATATATATATATATATATATATATATATATATATATATATATATATATATATATATATATATATATATATATATATATATATATATATATATATATATATATATATATATATATATATATATATATATATATATATATATATATATATATATATATATATATATATATATATATATATATATATATATATATATATATATATATATATATATATATATATATATATATATATATATATATATATATATATATATATATATATATATATATATATATATATATATATATATATATATATATGGAGGCCTTAGCAGTAGCTTTAAGGTTTCGGCCAAAGGGGAGATTTAGCTAACACATGTAAGGGCATAGGGTTTCTTTTACAGGGCATGTTATTTTTGTTAAGGGGTGTTCAACCAATAGTTTGAAGTATGAAAAACGGGACTGTTTTGGGTTAAATGTTAACGGGATGAGTTATGAACTAAACTAAGTTAAGGGCTTTATATAGGGGTGTAATGAGATTCATATGGCATATAAATGGGGTTAAGTTGTAAGAGAAGGTTAGATATCCATCATAGATTGATCAGCCATTTTGGTATGTGGTTCATGTCTTGATTGTATACGTTGGTGTGTTTAGATTTGTGCTAGAGCGTGGGTACTTGGGGAAGCTTGTTCAGGTGAGTTTCATAGTCCAATTTCTATTTATGATTTGATTTCCAGATGGGATGGAAGAGACACTCTATGGTTTTGTAACTAATGATGTGAATGTTTTTATGGTTTGTGATGGACTTGTGTGTACACTTATGTGATTAACTGCTATGTGATTCTTGATTGTGTTTATGATTTGGATCGGGGGACACGTACCGTCTCAGTTATTATGGTTTGACTTGGTACCAAGGGGATGTTGACAAGGCGGGGCCTTGGGATTGGTTCATAGGTGTATGGGCGCCTATGGGACCATAGTTATTGGTAAGGCTTAGAGCCTTGGAATTGTGGTTATTATTAAGGCTTGGAGCCTTGGATTTGTGGCGATTGGTTAATCTTGAATGTTAGTTGTTAATACATAATTGTAGCACAATGTCCATATGTTCTTTTGTTAATGGTTGTTATTCACAACTTATAACTGATTTGGCGTTGGAGTCTAAACCTATGACTCTCACCACTTTATGTTGACGTGTTTTAGTGTCTCTTTCATGTGAGAATGTGGTTAAGCGTGAGAATAAGAGTGGCTAGCTGGAAGGCTTAGGATTGCATTTGGAGGAACCCCCTTTTCCTCTTAGTCTTTATTTATGTTTGAATAAGTGATACTTTGTAGACACCTATATGTTTGTTTTTTGTTAATTGTATTTCTTTGGTAAGAGGTAAACATGTTACCTACTTACCCAGACGCCTGCATTTTTGAGATATCTTCATGACATTGTGTCACCATTTATGATATTTCCATTTCATTTAGTTATCTCTATAGACACGCTATTGTTGTGATGATATCCATACGTCGCGCCCCATATTCCTCCATGGTGGTGTGTGACAGAATGTTATCAGAGACAATGGTTATAGAGAATTAGGTTGCCTAGACTAGTCTATAGCTTAAGGATCCCTGCATATAGGCGTCATAGGATTACGTGTGGTCTTGATTGTATTTTCCTAAATTTTATTTTTTTATGAATTTTGACTAGTATGAGTTGAACTGTATTTTCCCATACTTAGTTACCTGTTAATTTCTTTTTTGCTTTTGATATATAAATTACATTCACAATAGTAAGTTATTTGGTGTGCCTAATGTATAGTATTTTTCTTTTGATGTTTAAGTCATGTTCCCTATGAATCATGTGGTGATTCAAGTTACTAGGAGTAGGTGGATAGGAAGGATTTTAAGTTGTTTCCACTCTTATGGGCGACATGACTTATAACTGATTATGTTGTTGTGTTGGAGTTTGTCTATGCTGTTTTAGCTAGACTATGGATTTATGTATTCCAAGAGTTTGATTATATTATTTTAATAGATGGACTTTTGGACCTTATTATTTATGTAGTTATGAGCTTATGTGAGTAGATGGATTTATGTTTTATATGTTGTATTGATTCTTATAAGTGTCATTATAGGAGGGAGTGCATTGAGGAAAGGGTAATTGTATAAGTATGATGGCCAACATAGTTATACAAGTACCACAACTTCAATGGGTTCTCAAGTATGATTGCATGAAAGAGGGTTAGTACATGCTTGTATATGATGAGATGTGGATTTTTGGGTATATGTATAATATATGGGTTTATGTAACGGCTATCTACCATATGGCTATTTCTTAGTGTGTTATATGTTTTAGGTTATACTAATGTTGTGTGATTATGGGGTCACATGATATGGACTGGTTTTAGTGATGGGTTTTGTGCCTTGTTGTAAGACGGTGATTACTCGTATGAAAAAAACGAGTATATGACGCGATTGATTGATCTGACATGTATGGTAACGAGTATGTTTTAGGTGATTTAATTGGTATATATATGTGGATATATATATACTTGTATGTGTTCAGTTATGATATATGGTCGTTCAATAGTTATTATAACATGACCTTACCGTGTGTTTGCTCGTGTTTTATGGTGCTGGAGTTTGATGGAGTTCCAACGACGTTTTGAGTCTTTTGATGTGTGTATACATTTGGGTATGTATTTTAATTAATGAGAACTACTAAATTTTCTTGCAAATAAGTCTGGCTAATTATAGGAAAACGATTTTGAAAATAATTTGTAAGTGTATGGTATGATATCGTGACTTATATATCTCTTATTTAAGTTTATGGTAGTAAGTTATAAAAAAAATTTGTCTTGAAAATAATTGGATTAGTTTTCTAGGTAACATGTGATAATACATTTTAAATGGTGAAGAAATATTACAATGATTTTCTTAAGTGGAGTTAAAATTTTAGAAGTATTTAACTAGACGGAAAGAGTAAAAAGGGAGATTTTATTATAGTAATAATAATAATAACACCACACCTTGTAAACTTTTAATAGTTTAGTTATAACCAGCCTAAATGGATTATATCTAAAATAATAATAATAATAATAATAATAATAATAATAATAATAATATAGATTAAAATGAAAGAAAAAAAATTATATTTTATAAACATGTATTAGTTTCATAATAACAAGCGAAATAAGTTTAATATGAGTAAACAAGATAATGGTTAGAATAAGATTATAGTATACCAACTAGTTGATATCCTTGATATAATAATGAAGATAAAAGATGAGTTTATGGTTAAAAATGAGTATGATTGATTTTAGTAGTTTTGAAGTTCGGTTCTTATGAGAAGTAACTAATTGGGACAAAAGTTTAACATTTTCTAAGATATCGAAATTTGGTAATACTAATCGTGACGAGTCTAATTTTTCATTGTTGGCACACTCCATTGATATTTCGGATTACATTTTTTTGTTTTCAGTTGTTTTCACTAGGGTTCGTTTTACCCTATATTTTATTTTGGGACACGATTGTTTGGAATTCTTTTGGTACACGTCATGATTTAGTTATGCGGTTATGGAAACGTTAGGATGAGAGGATAGAGTTGGGTAGTATTACTTATGGTTAGATATTAGAATGGAGAGATGTGTTTTGGTTTAAAGGTTGTGTTGAAGAAATGATTAAGATTTACGGAGTTTTGAAACTTAGATTGGTTATGGGAATAAGGGAGTAAGTAAAGTTAGTTGACTGGTCCTGGGAACGAGATGTCATGCTATGAGAAGTTGGTTGAAGTACCATTAGGAGATTGATGAAAATACTAGCGGATGTGAGGGTAGAGTAGAAAGTTTCTACTAATGGAAAGATTGGGCAAATAACACGCAAGGAAATTGGTATAGTTATGGAGGCAAGGTAGTAGTAGAGACGTGAAGAAAAACATGGATGTGAAAGAATGATTGGTAAGAAGCTGATTAATGGTGAAGTACAACAAGTAAGGAAGAGTGAGCCATTGAGGGGTTTAAGTACCTATAGAAATATTGTGGTAGATGTGTTGAAGTTAGAAGCTACTGCGTAGTGTGAAGTTCCTTGGTTACATCATGGAGACAAGAAGGAGTGCGTGAAGAGCTACATCGTGAAGCAAGGAGGTAAAAGGACTACGTGCCGGCTGCAAGAGATTTTGAAGGAGTCACAGAAGTCGAAAGGACTTGAAAGATGACAAGCACTATGATGGGAATCTCCGTATGTTTCGTGACGAAGAAGGACATATCGAGTACAGGAGTGGAGTTACAAAGAGCTAAACCAATAGATCGTGATGGAGTGACTACATAACATGGGAAATTTAGAACTCGTGGAAGTAACAAGGGGAGTCGAGTAACTACACAAAGATAGAGTTTCGTGGCAATCAATATTGAGGGATGAGTAGTGAAGCTAAGCTGAATAAGTTCGTGGATAAGTGATTAGAGGGTCAGTCTAGTGAAAGTGCTTATGAAGGATCTTTGGAAGAGACAGTTATGCATTATCCAATGCACTAACGATTTCATAGAGTTGATTAATTGAGTGTGAAATTTTGGTTGGACATGGTAGTGAAGGAATTAGGGAGAACCTTCGAAGGATAGAAACAAGTATCCCTAGAAGTTGATGATTGAAGTACCACATGATAGGTGCAATGTCAAAAAGAGAGTTATGAGACCTATGTAAGAATTTATAATATAGCTTAGTTTAGACAATGAAAACTAATATTGTGATACCCTAGAATCGAGGTCACTAACATTACCCTAAATTACGCTTATTTTTGAAATTCTTTTAATAAATTTTAATTGCTATATATTTTAGTATTTTGGTTGAAACCGATGTTCGAGGTTATAATTTTGACGATTGACGATTTAAGAAGGACGATGACTAATACGATCCCGATGGATGCCCAAATTTCTATAACTATTGTCGTTTTATCGATATTGAAATTTTTCGAGAATTTTACTTACGGTTCGTGTTAAGTCGAGTCGGGTGAGTTTTATTGCTTTCCGGGTACATTTAAAGTGTCCTAAATGTATTTTGGAGTGTTTGGGATGATTCCCGACTCCCGTAAATTTTTCCAAAATGTCAAATGAGCCAATCCCGTAAAGTTTTGGAGTCGTTTTTGCTTAAGGCCAAAAGAATGCTCATACTGCACCACAAGTCCCTAGAATTTTTACAAGATGGAAAACAAAACACACACAACACAAAATACTTCAAAAAAATTTCCACTCTCTCCCTCTTTTCTCCTTTAGGCCGACGGCCACCCTCACCCACCATTAACCACCCATAAATTTTTTTTACTTGGTTTTGATTAAAACTAAGGTTAGACCACCTCTAATTAAATCATTTCCAATCTTTCAATGTAATTTAATCCAACATGCATTCATAATTTTTTTTCAAGAATCAAATGAATTTTTCAAAATCATTTTTGATGTTAATTGGGTAAATGCATGTTTAATTCATGTGTAATGGGTGTGTAATCACTTAACAAACCCACCAAAAATTAATTTGGTTGTGGTGTTTTGATCACCCAAACCCCACGGCTAAGGTGGGGTGTTTGGGGGATCATGGTGGTTGATGTTTTGATCATGGGTTTGTGTTTATTTTGTGTTTTTAGATGTTTTAAATAGGTATAGCTTATCGCATGTTTGATTTAGTGATTGTGTTTTGATTTGGGTATGAACCTTAGGTAGTTTAGGACTGAGTTGGATGATTAGGTATGCTTAGGAGTGTTTAGGTTGAGGTCTAATGTTGGTAAATGGGTTTGAAAACGAGCATTGGTATGATTTTGGTATAGGTAATTTTAGGCAGAAAGTTTGAGGTGTTTTCGTAAAAATTATTTTGTAAACAGGTCTTGTGATTAGGATAGAGTTGTAGAGCATCTTCTTAGCTTCAATTTGGTATAAGATGGAGCTTACGACTCCTAACGAGTCAAAAGTTACGACGTTTTGAAATTCGTGTACCGGGAGATGAAAAGCGTCATAATCCGAAATTATGCTTGGTTTTAGGTCAAATCCCGGGGACTATAAGTTTAGTTTGGTAAATGTTAAAAGGTTGAATTTTGGTCTCAAACCTGCATATTTGAGTCTATTATAAGACTTAGGTGTCAAATGGGTCGATGGAGTATTTTAAACGGGTCAAATGTGTCTGATTTGGTCAAAGTACAATTTCAGTCCGAAAAACGTAGTTTTGGAAAAAGTGTTGAGTAACGGGTCGTAGAAATGAAAACTTTGTTGGGATTAAATATGTGATTTCTACAGGTCTTAAAGTATTTTTGAGAATTTTCTCAAATTTTATAAAAAGGGTTAAGTATAGTAAAACAGTCCGTACTTTTGGTAAGTATCGGCGAAAATGAGTAAAAATGAATAACGTTAATAATAAGGACAAATGGTATAAAACGAGTAACACTTGTTTGTTTTGTTTTGGCGTGAGTTGTAATTGTCACAAGTGACTAATATGTATGTATTTTATACAGTACCATAAGGGTTATAAAATGAGATTACTCATTACGCGTTATTTGGTTTGATAGGTGTTGATTTACCCGGGCATCCGTATCGTCGTCAGTGACCGTCACTCGAACTATCGACTACTTGTTATATAAGGTGTGTACTTATAGCCTCGCTTATTATTATTTCAAACTGTTTTACCCGCGAGGGAAATGCATGCTAGTTTTCAAAATGAACATATGTCATGAATGATTGTTGGACCCGAATGTTGCCTTTGAAATTGTGTTGAGTACCTAGTTGCAAAAGGCCCTAAATTCATGAACTATTAACTATTGTTTAGTCCTAGCGTGGATTAGAAATAGCCGCTTATACAATGTGATAGTACTATGGGGTTGACTACCCTATCCGAGACGAGGGCTAGTGATGAGACTGCTTTTATACATGGTCTCATCGTCTAAATCGGGCTTAAATTGCATAAAATATCATTAAATATACCAAATATATGCTCGTGTTTGTTACTTGTGTATTTTTAGGTATGGATATTGAGGAAATGGCAAAAGATCACAAGAATCAATCAAAAACGAACACAGGAAACGAAGTCGCACAATGAACCGGGCCCAAGTTTGGAATTTTGCAAAATGACCCTTGAAGAATTGAAGATTGGCAACTTTAGTCCCTCATCTTTGAAGAGCTTGTCACAATTGACCCTCCAAATGTCAATTGTACAAGTATGGTCCTTGATGTTTGAAGATATTACAAGAAAAGTCCCTGAAATTTGAAGTTTGTACAAGTTAAGCCCTTGGAAAAAGTTTTTAAAACCTTTTGTGCCAAATTTGACAACTTACCAAAAGTTGTCATGTGTAAAACAAGAGCTGATGGATTTAATTACAAAGTGGAAAGAAGTGAATAGCGTGGGGACTGTGTCTGCCAAACTACCAAACCCTTACAACCAGTCACCACTTGCCACCTCATCACAACCCACCCAATAACCCATATCCTACCCAAACCCGTACCCACCAATCCACACCCGGTTTATTTATTAATCCCAGTCAAAGGTCAAACCTACTTAACCCCATTTTTCCTACCATAACACGATTTTAAAATCCCTTTTAACCCAAAACAGATTAAAAACCCCTTTTAATCCCCATAAACCCTAAATCCCACCCAGATTAAATCAACCTCATCACAAAGGGTTTTTAGCTGATTAGGTGCAGATCTTTGATTAAACACTTTCCCACCAAAACCCACCTTCCACCTCACCACAAAACAAACTCACATGTCTTGTGAGACCCTCCCCTGCTACATCCTTTTCACCCAAAACCCAAAAACCCGACAAATTAAACGTGTGGGATTGCTCTACTTGGCATCCAAGGAGTGTTGGACGACTCAGATCAACAAAGCAAGCTGGCATCTTCACATGACACCAACAAGACTCACAAGATGCGATTTTTGACCAAAATTTCAGTCAAATTCCAAGGGCATGTTAGGAATTTCAAGAACTAGGGTTTAGTTATTCTAGAATAGTCTTTTCATTGTATAAATAGAGACGACCTGTGTCTCTATTCTTTGTTCCAATTTTTAGCAATCACATTGTAACTCCTTTTTTATATATTGATAAAGTTTGGTATTTTTGATATAAATTGTAATTCCTTTTATTAATTATAAAAAGTTGTGTGTGTTTGGATTGCTAACACTGAGTTCCAATTTAAAAAGAGTGTGTTTGAAGTTGAATTTTCAAAATTAATTTTAAAAGACTTGAAGTTTTTAGAAATTTTTGGACTTTGGGAAGTGAAAGTGGACCAAATTCTTTGAGTTTCTGAGATTGAGAGAGTTTTTAAAACGTGTTTTTAAAGGTTTGAAAGTTTGTGGAAAAAGATTTTAAGAAAGAAAATGAAAACAGGATAAAGATTATTGCTTGCTTTGTTGTTTTTTTTCATTTTCTCTTAAACAGGTTTGATTGTTGTTGATTAAGTTCAGCATAGGCCCGGGCCTATTGGAGAAGGCTAATCAGCCTTAGTTGAGCCTGGATGTGGGCTCAACAAGGTACTCCCTTGTGTTAATTTTTCCATTTTCAGAAAAGTTAGGTTTGTAGTGATTCATGAGATTTTTATGCAAAGGTGTTGATTGTTGTTAAGATTGTTGGTTATTGCTCAATCTGTTGTAGGATGCAATCTTAGAGTGATTTTGATTCAAGTTAGTTAAGATTTCAATAGGTTTAGTTAGTTAAAATTTAGTTTCAAGTTTTAAAGGAGTGTTTGGATCAGTGTATTAGCTAAGTGATTAGTAGGGTTTTTGGATTTAAGACCTGTTAGAAATATTTGGTAGGGGTCTAAAAGGTTGTAAGCTAAGTTGATTGTCAGTTTGGAGCTAGTTTGAACAAGTGTGCAAGTAAAAAGTGAAAAGTTAGCTAAAAATCTGCCAAGTCATTTTTCTGCTCAGTTTTGATGAAATTTGTTCTTGCATCTTGAAATCCGTTAGAAGTTAGGTTGTTATAGGAGTGTAGATGGTTTGTTTGACATTTGGTGTATGTGTATGCAAAATTTGGGCATTTGAAAATCAGTTTTGAGCAAGTAAATAGCAACAAATACCACCAGACCATGTATTTTTACATCAGCAACTTGATCTTGACCAAGGTGTGCATTTTTGTGCTTGGATTGTGTTGTATTTGCTTATACTTGTGTTTTCTTGACTCCCTATACTCCAAAGAGTATAGGGGTGCCTGTTTGTTCCAAAGAATCACCACCAACAAGCAGATCCAAGCTCCTCTTGGATCATTATTCACTTGTGAAGAAAACATCATTTGCTTGTGTTCATAGAAGAGAACTGGACACGTTTTTTTTTATTCATTTAGCTTAATCTTGGTCATATTAGATTGAGCTTGTGTTTTTTGAGCTTATTAAAGGTTTCTGATTAAGTTTTAGAAGAAAAAAAAAAGAAAAAAATTGCAAAAAGGTGCACCCTGCCTGGACTCGAACACGCGACCCCTTGTTGGGGGAGTAAACGTGTTAACCAGTGATCTAGATGCCCTTTTTACGTTAAGGTTTCATTTCAAAGTTTACTTAAGGCCTTTTTCACTTTAGCTTATATTAATAAGCCGTAGCCTTTTGGCTTATTTGTGGCTTATTGGATAAGTGTTTTTGGCTTATTTCATTTTTCCTAGGATAGTATTAGGTTTTAGGATTTTTCTGTTTAAAAACATTATTTTTCTCTTTATTTAACTAATTATTAGGATTATTTTTAGATTAAATTTTAGAAAGTCTATTAAAAATAGTAAACAGTAATTTAAAAATAAAAAAATAGTTTTTAGGTTTTAATTTATATTTTTGAGGTTTACATTCAAAAAAGTTTTCAAAAACTTTAATTTTTAATTTTATTTGATTTTAGGTTTTTTATTAAACTTTAAAAATTAATATAAAATTAATTAAAAGGTTTTAGGAGCTTTAATTTGCATTTTCTTCTTAGTTAGAATATTTAGAATTTTTGAGAATTTTTTAATTTATTTAAGAACTTTTTATTTTTTGGATTATTTTAATATTATTTTATTAAGAAAAATTCAAAGTTTTATTTTTAACTTTTTTTCATTTTTCCTAGGTTATAGACATTAAATTAGGAACTTTTTCACTTTCCAAATATTTTTTAGGCTTTTCATTTATTTTCTAGATTTAATTTAAGATTTAATAGATTTTAATAGTTTTTAGGAGTTTAAAAATAGTTTAATTTGGTTTTAAAATTTTTAAAAATAGTTTTTAGCTTAATTAGGTCATTTTTGAGGTTTACAAACTATTAAATCTTGTTTAGGGCTTTTTAATATTTAAAAGTGATTTTTAGGGCTTTAATTAGCATTAAAAAATCATTATTTAATAAATTAAAAGGTTTTAGCAAGTTTGGATTTTTTGTAAACTCTTAGAATTTTATTGGGGATTTTTAGTAATTTTTAGGAATTTTTAGGTTAAAATTTTAATTTTTGTCGTTTTTACGTTTCTACGTCTTAACTTTCTAGTAGTGTTTTTGTTAATTTTTTTATTTTTTCGTCTTCGTCATTTTCTCTTCTCCCTTCTTCTTATTAATAATCAAAAACATTAATCAATCATTCATTACACAACACACTTGCCTCCTTGGGAAACGAACTTGTTTGGTCATTAGTGCTCGGTTTTCCTAAATCGACACTTAACGCTTACCACTATTTTACCTCCTTTTCCTAAAGGTGTGTAAAAACAACTACATCATTTTGGCGCCGCTGCCGGGGAGGCGTGTTGTGTTTTGATTGAACCATTGTTGTGTTTTATATTAGCCATAATAGTAATTGTATTAATAGCACTCTATTAATACGTATTATCGTTTTTTTGGTTTTTGTGTGAATATTATTACTATATTGTATACGTAGAACAATAAACACACAAGTACTCCAAATACGTGAGCAATCACAACCTTGATTCGGGATTTCATCACTCGATCATTGTATTCGAATCTCAAACCAAAGAAAAAAGGCAAAAATAGATAAATACTTTCGTGAAGCTTAATCTTGATAATACAAACTATAAGGTGGGTATAAGGCGGTTGTATTTCACGACCTAAAGGAAAAAGGCTCTTAAGTGCTTCGCGCCGCCTCGTTTCCTCCGCTTGCTTGTGCGTATTTGATTTTGAGAGTGAATCGAGGGTTTTGCCGCCCAAAGTATTATTACATATCATATATATTTTCTTGGTTTCATATTGATTAAACCCTCTTGAACGATTTGGTGTTCCACCATCGTTCTAAAGTCATCGAAGGCGTTCACTCCACGTGATCGTTTTCATTCCTTGAGGCCTTTTTAATCAAGAGATTTGATTGAGGAGGAGATTTGTGGACTTATTGTCTACTTAATACATTTCACCAATTTCCAAAAAAAGTTAATACAATCAAAAACCACAAAAAAAATTAAAAAACACAAAATACCAAAAAGAATCTTCTTTGCTCGTCTCCTCGTTGTACGTGACGTTTATGCTCACTCGTAATCAAGCAAAACGTGCACGTAGACGAAAGAACAAAACTCCTACAAAGACTCATTCTAGTGAGGAGTCTCTAAGTGAGGAACCTATTGTAGAACAAAAAGCTATCATGGCTAATCGTACTATGATGGAGTTGCTTCAAGCACCCACAGAGGGTTTTGGAGAGGCCATTGTGATTCCCGCCATCCTTGCGGAGAACTTTGAGATCAAGACGGGTTTAATGTCTATGCTTCAAGCAAACAAGTTTCGCGGTCACGAAAAAGACAACCCACATTATCACATTAGGCAATTTAATCGTCTCAGCGCGACAAGAAAGTTTAAGGATGTACCACACGATGCCATTAAGATGATGTTGTTTCCTTACTCGTTAGATGGACCCGCCAAGATTTGTCTTGAGAAAGAACCGCCAAATTCAATTTTAACATGGGCCGATCTCGTGTCTAAATTTGTGAATCAATTTTTTCCACCATCTAAGACAACACATTTGAAAAACGAGATTTCACGTTTTACACAAAGACCTAATGAAAGTTTTTCAATGGCTTGGGAAAGGTTTAAAGAAATGTTACATGAATGTCCACACCATGATTTTTCCGAATTGCATCAAATTGACACTTTTTATAATGGGCTTAATGATCATGAACGAGATTATTTAAATGCCGCCGCGGGTGGTAATTTTTTGTGCAAAACGACCAATGAGGCTTTGAAAATCATAGAAAATAGGTCTAAGGTCTATAGCCCTCGTAACACACCGAGTGTTGCCAATTTGGGCTCGTCATCATCTCGTTCCATTAATGCCTTGCAAGATGAAGCAAATGAGGAGAATCGGTTTTTCGATAGGTTTTCGACTCTTATGTCTCATTGGAAGGCCCAAGAAGCTTCCAATTCCGCTTCGGTTAAAGCGATTGCTAAGAGTTGTATTTCGTGTGGTGGAGCTCATGATTTTTCCGAGTGCATTACCGCGGATGGTAACACTTCGAATGCTTTTGTAGCTACGGGAACTTATAACCAAATCGGTCAAGGTTCCCGCCAAAATCAAGCTCCACAAAATCAAAATGCTAATAACTATCGAAACAATCAAAGTGGTGGTTACCAAGGAAATCAACGTAACTATAACAAGGGTAATTATCAAAGTGGAAATGGGCAAATTTCAAACCAAAACCAAAACCGTGATTTTCAAACATCGACTCAAGGTTTTCAAAACGATCACACCAAAAATCTGCAAGGAGAATTTTTGAATTATGCAAAGGCTAATGATGCTAAGTTTGATAATATGCAACGTGAGATGGTTAACTTAAGGTCCGAGTTGAAAAACGAGCTTAAAAACGAACTTGCTAATGAACTTAAAACTCATGCTAATAAAATGGAAGGAAATGTCACACGACTCCAACAAAATCAACAAAAAATGGAGCAAGGACAACATGAGATTAAGCAAGAGTTGTTAAAAGCGGATGCTAGGCAATCTAAGTTTGAAGACCGTATGGCTAAAATGTTTGAAGCTATCATGTGTAAGCCCTCTTCTTCGGGTGGTCTTCCTAGTGATACCATCGTAAACCCGAAAGGAGAATTGAAGGTTATTACTACTCGTAGTGGTAAAACTTTCAAAGAACCCATTTCTCGTCCAAGTACTTCTATGGAGAAGGAAAAAGAGAAAGAAGCCGAGGTTGTGGTCGAAAAGGAGCACATTACAATCCCACGAAGTACCGCTCAAACCACACCTACGGTTGAACCCACACCAATCATGGAACCCGAGATTCCAAGGCCTATGCCTATGCCTACTTTGCCCCAACCCACACCACCTTTACCCTACCCATCAAGACGAAACAAGGAAAAGGCACAAGAACGAAATAATTATCAATTTGAACTCTTTATGAAAATGTTTCGTGACTTGCATTTCAATATAAGTTTTGCCGACGCCTTAGTCATGATGCCTCGATTTGCCGCAAACTTCAAAAGTATGTTGAATAACAAAGAGAAATTGCAAAAATCATCTAGTTGTTCTTCGGTTTTTCTAAGCCGCATACCTCAAAAAGTCGGTGATCCTGGAAAGTTTTTAATCCCATGTGCTATCCAAGACATGGAAGAATGCTACGCCTTGGCCGATCTTGGTGCTAGTATTAATTTGATGCCTCTTGAGATTTTAAATCGCTCAATCTTCCAAATCTCACTCCTTCAAGAATGTCAATCGAAATGGCCGATCATTCTATGATTCTAGCTTGTGGAGTTGCCGAGGACGTCTTTGTGAAAGTTGGGAAATTCTATTATCCCGTGGACTTCATTGTTGTTGATATTCCCATCGATCCTAAAGTTCCGTTAATTTTAGGTCGATTATTTTGGGATACCTCGAGAGCACTTATCGATGTGCATGCAAGAAAAATCACTCTTCGTTTCAATGAGGAAGAACTCGTCATTAATGCAACCCAAAACTCCACTCTTTCTCATGTGTATTCTATCACATCTTTGTACAATGTCAATCCCATCAAAAACATTTGCAAAAAGATTTCAAATAGAGTTTTAGGAGTTGTTGATAAAAATGAAGTTTCGTCCCCTCCGCCGGTGGAGGTTAAGAGTGTTAAGCCTATGATTCCAATCTCGAGTGATTCTTCGGATGATGAATACGTTGATCCCGATGGGGAGGTTTTCCTTGTTGACAAACGTTTTGAAAACTTGCCACCACCTAAAGCAAAAAGATTTCAAAATGTGAGAATTTTTAGTGTGACTAACATTGTTTTAGATACACAAAATATTTTTGACATAATTAAATCGGGTTTTCACAAGGAGAGTGTAAAAGATGAAAAAGGGAAAGATTTTAAATTTAATTTAAAAGATTTTTCTACAATTCTAACTCCGTCATCACCGTGTTTATTGAGTACTACAAGCTCGTCTTCTCCTTTTGACGATGCTTTGTGTGGACTTAGTGTGGGGGAAGCCCCTTATGTTCCCTCCCCTTTCTCCACCGAGGACGAGATATTTGATCCTGGAATTGCTTATATAGGGAAATCTCGGTCTTCCACCGATGCAATAAATGGAAAATCTTTTCATTTGATTGGTGCGAGTCTACCTCGAGTAGCTCATGTTTTTAGAGACTTACCCATTGTCCCACCCTTCTATTTCTTCTCTCCTATTTTCTTCTACCTCATTGGGGTTTGTGTTGAAGAAGCGTTGTTTCGTCTTTCATCCGAAAACGAAGACGCTATCTTTGACCCCGGTATACGTTTATCGGGTTTTTAAAGTACTCCACGTACTTTTGGGCCTTGTTTATCATGTAAGCCCCACCAAAAATTGACCATACCATGATTATCCCTAAATGATCACATTTATGGGGATTCGAGTCGAGCTTTTGACTCGGTTATCAAAAACAAGGTGCCTCGTGGGGGAGACCCATGCTTATCCATGTACATATTATTGCTTTCTAATTAGTTTAATGTGAGGGGATTTGTGCCCTTCCAACCTTTGTTCCGTGGTTGTTTGTGCATTGTGGTTTTTAGATCATGATCTTCACGATTGGAGCCTCTCGTGTTCGTTTCATGGGAGCACTCGATCGTTTGCTTTGGAGGCCTTTCCCAATATCCATATGATATATCCTTTTATGTTCTAACCTTAGGTTATTAGCACAATTCATAAACGGCTATTAATTTATTGGTTACACCCTTTCCATGCTAGATTAGGCATTCGACTACGTCTCTAGTATGGGGGTGTTTGTACCCCTAGACTCGAAACATTGAGGACAATGTTTAACTTTAGTATGGGGGGTGAATAGATACTTGCCTTGCCAAACCTTCACGCTTTCCAAAGTTTATCGTTTTGTTTATCGTTTCGTTGCAAAATAAGGCTAAAAATTGCCAAATTTTAAAAATTTTCTCATATTTTATGAGTGTTTGAAGACACGAATGTAGATTTTCCGATGGCGAGAATAAGAGTAATTTTTGACTCGACCGTGCGTGTTGAGCACTTAGCTTTGATTCCTTAACTTCACATTAGGCTAAGTCTCTTAAATGAGGACGAGAAATGATAGAGTTAATTATAAGTTACTATGCTAAACGTAGAGTACTCGTATTCTTTCAAAAACTCATGTGTTCTCGTTATTTGCTTATTCTCCCTTCGCTTGTAAATATTTTTTGCTTAATAAATATTGACTTAGCGGTTTAGTTTTGATTGTTGGGTTTCTAGTCTTTTCTAGTAGCTTCCGTGTAATTAAATTGGGAAGACATTAAGGTATCGCCAGCGTCACGGTTTTGAAGTATTGGCACCTGAATAATCGAAAGCTTCACATAATAATAAGATTTCAAGTGCTCACCCAAATCTAGCAAAAAATTTGAAGCCCCACAAGGCCTAAAATCTATGCAAAATTGAAAGTGAATCAAGCCTTAATCTTCAAAGCTTTAAAGATCCAAAATTTGCTTTAGCGTGAGGATATACGTCTTTGGCTAATAAAACCACCGATGAGGCGGATAATAAAAGGCAAGGCAAGACCGAAGTCATAATAAAAGCTTCATGACGAAGTTGAATAAAAGATGGAGGTAAACCAAAGATAATAAGGCCCTTCCGTTAGGGGGCGTATAAAAGTCTTGGTAATAAGTCTCATGTTCAAATCCGTTATAAAACCGTTTTTATCGATTCTTCTTGTCAACTTAATTTTTTAACATCGTTGTCTATTAGGAGGGGTTATTGATTTGTTGGTCTTAGTTACACCGTTAGGACTCTATTTTTAGACCTAAATCTCTATTATCGCATAAGTCAATGATGTATCCTCGTGATCATTAAGACATATAAAATATAAGAGATACAACTTAGGAATAATGGGAGAATAAGTACGTGATTAGGGCATATGAGTAGTGTTAGCATTACTAACTTATAATGACAATGATCTCGTTGCACGCTTGGCATGGAATTAAGGTGAAAATCGAGGACGATGAAATTATTTCTAACGAAGCATTCACGTGTTCTTATTCTATGAACCTAAACGTCCCATTTTGCGATGAAAATCATACATTATGTCTAAAACACAAGTAGTAGTAATAGTAGTAGTATTAGCTAGTTATCATTTCAATAAAAGTGAATAAATTGAATTTTGGAGATGCTATGATACTTTATTCTAGCATTGCGTGAGGGCACGGCAATGGTTTAGTATGGGGGAGTGATGAGACTGCTTTTATACATGGTCTCATCGTCCAAATCGGGCTTAAATTGCATAAAATATCATTAAATATACCAAATATATGCTCGTGTTTATTACTTGTGTATTTTTAGGTACGGATATTGAGGAAATGGCAAAAGATCACAAGAATCAATCAAAAACGAACACGGGAAACGAAGTCGCACAATGAACCGGGCCCAAGTTTGGAATTTTGCAAAATGACCCTTGAAGAATTGAAGATTGGTAACTTTAGTCCCTCATCTTTGAAGAACTTGTCACAATTGACCCTCCAAATGTCAATTGTACAAGTATGGTCCTTGATGTTTGAAGATATTACAAGAAAAGTCCTTGAAATTTGAAGTTTGTACAAGTTAAGCCCTTGGAAAAAGTTTTTAAAACCTTTTGTGCCAAATTTGACAACTTACCAAAAGTTGTCATGTGTAAAACAAGAGCTGATGGATTTAATTACAAAGTGGAAAGAAGTGAATAGCCTGGGGACTGTGTCTGCCAAACTACCAAACCCTTACAACCAGTCACCACTTGCCACCTCATCACAACCCACCCAATAACCCATATCCTACCCAAACCCGTACCCACCAATCCACACCCGGTTTATTTATTAATCCTAGTCAAAGGTCAAACCTACTTAACCCCATTTTTCCCACCATAACACGATTTTAAAATCCCTTTTAACCCAAAACAGATTAAAAACCCCTTTTAATGCCCATAAACCCTAAATCCCACCCAGATTAAATCAACCTCATCACAAAGGGTTTTTAGCTGATTAGGTGCAGATCTTTGATTAAACACTTTCCCACCAAAACCCACCTTCCACCTCACCACAAAACAAACTCACATGTCTTGTGGGACCCTCCCTTGCTACATCCTTTTCACCCAAAACCCAAAAACCCGACAAATTAAACGTGTGGGATTGCTCTACTTGGCCTCCAAGGAGTGTTGGACGACTCAGATCAACAAAGCAAGCTGGCATCTTCACATGACACCAACAAGACTCACAAGATGCGATTTTTGACCAAAATTTCAGTCAAATTCCAAGGGCATGTTAGGAATTTCAAGAACTAGGGTTTAGTTATTCTAGAATAGTCTTTTCATTGTATAAATAGAGACGACCTGTGTCTCTATTCTTTGTTCCAGTTTTTAGCAATCACATTGTAACTCCTTTTTTATATATTTATAAAGTTTGGTATTTTTGATATAAATTGTAATTCCTTTTATTAATTATAAAAAGTTGGTGTGTGTTTGGATTGCTAACACTGAGTTCCAATTTAAAAAGAGTGTGTTTGAAGTTGAATTTTCAAAATTAATTTTAAAAGACTTGAAGTTTTTAGAAATTTTTGGACTTTGGGAAGTGAAAGTGGACCAAATTCTTTGAGTTTCTGAGATTGAGAGAGTTTTTAAAACGAGTTTTTAAAGGTTTGAAAGTTTGTGGAAAAAGATTTTAAGAAAGAAAATGAAAACAGGATAAAGATTATTGCTTGCTTTGTTGTTTTTTTTTCATTTTCTCTTAAACAGGTTTGATTGTTGTTGATTAAGTTCAGCATAGGCCCGGGCCTATTGGAGAAGGCTAATCAGCCTTAGTTGAGCCTGGATGTGGGCTCAACAAGGTACTCCCTTGTGTTAATTTTTCCATTTTCAGAAAAGTTAGGTTTGTAGTGATTCATGAGATTTTTGTGCAAAGGTGTTGATTGTTGTTAAGATTGTTGGTTATTGCTCAATCTGTTGTAGGATGCAATGTTAGAGTGATTTTGATTCAAGTTAGTTAAGATTTCAATAGGTTTAGTTAGTTAAAATTTAGTTTCAAGTTTTAAAGGAGTGTTTGGATCAGTGTATTAGCTAAGTGATTAGTAGGGTTTTTGGATTTAAAACCTGTTAGAAATATTTGGTAGGGGTCTAAAAGGTTGTAAGCTAAGTTGATTGTCAGTTTGGAGCTAGTTTGAACAAGTGTGCAAGTAAAAAGTGAAAAAGTTAGCTAAAAATCTGCCAAGTCATTTTTCTGCTCAGTTTTGATGAAATTTGTTCTTGCATCTTGAAATCCGTTAGAAGTTAGGTTGTTATAGGAGTGTAGATTGTTTGTTTGACATTTGGTGTATGTGTATGCAAAATTTGGGCATTTGAAAATCAGTTTTGAGCAAGTAAATAGCAACAAATACCACCAGACCTTGTATTTTTACATCAGCAACTTGATCTTGACCAAGGTGTGCATTTTTGTGCTTGGATTGTGTTGTATTTGCTTATACTTGTGTTTTCTTGACTCCTTATACTCCAAAGAGTATAGGGGTGCCTGTTTGTTCCAAAGAATCACCACCAACAAGCAGATCCAAGCTCCTCTTGGATCATTATTCACTTGTGAAGAAAACATCATTTGCTTGTGTTCATAGAAGAGAACTGGACACGTTTTTTTTATTCATTTAGCTTAATCTTGGTCATATTAGATTGAGCTTGTGTTTTTTGAGCTTATTAAAGGTTTCTGATTAAGTTTTAGAAGAAAAAAAAAAGAAAAAAATTGCAAAAAGGTGCACCCTTCCTGGACTCGAACACGCGACCCCTCGTTGGGGGAGTAAACGTGTTAACCAGTGATCTAGATGCCCTTTTTACGTTAAGGTTTCATTTCAAAGTTTACTTAAGGCCTTTTTCACTTTAGCTTATATTAATAAGCCGTAGCCTTTTGGCTTATTTGTGGCTTATTGGATAAGTGTTTTTGGCTTATTTCATTTTTCCTAGGATAGTATTAGGTTTTAGGATTTTTCTGTTTAAAAACATTATTTTTCTCTTTATTTAATTAATTATTAGGATTATTTTTAGATTAAATTTTAGAAAGTCTATTAAAAATAGTAAACAGTAATTTAAAAATCCAAAAAAATAGTTTTTAGGTTTTAATTTATATTTTTGAGGTTTACATTCAAAAAAGTTTTCAAAAACTTTAATTTTTAATTTTATTTGATTTTAGGTTTTTTATTAAACTTTAAAAATTAATATAAAATTAATTAAAAGGTTTTAGGAGCTTTAATTTTCATTTTTTTCTTAGTTAGAATATTTAGAATTTTTGAGAATTTTTTAATTATTTAAGAACTTTTTATTTTTTGGATTATTTTAATATTATTTTATTAAGAAAAATTCAAAGTTTTATTTTTAACTTTTTTTCATTTTTCCTAGGTTATAGACATTAAATTAGGAACTTTTTCACTTTCCAAATATTTTTTAGGCTTTTCATTTATTTTCTAGATTTAATTTAAGATTTAATAGATTTTAATAGTTTTTAGGAGTTTAAAAATAGTTTAATTTGGTTTTAAAATTTTTAAAAATAGTTTTTAGCTTAATTAGGTCATTTTTGAGGTTTACAAACTATTAAATCTTGTTTGGGGCTTTTTAATATTTAAAAGTGATTTTTAGGGCTTTAATTAGCATTAAAAAGTCATTATTTAATTAATTAAAAGGTTTTAGCAAGTTTAGATTTTTTGTAAACTCTTAGAATTTTATTGGGGATTTTTAGTAATTTTTAGGAATTTTTAGGTTAAAATTTTAATTTTTTCGTTTTTACGTTTCTACGTCTTAACTTTCTAGTAGTGTTTTTGTTAATTTTTTTATTTTTTCGTCTTCGTCATTTTCTTTTCTCCCTTCTTCTTATTAATAATCAAAAACATTAATCAATCATTCATTACACAACGCACTTGCCTCCTTGGGAAACGAACTTGTTTGGTCATTAGTGCTCGGTTTTCCTAAATCGACACTTAACGCTTACCACTATTTTACCTCCTTTTCCTAAAGGTGTGTAAAAACAACTACATCAGCTAGTACGTTGATACCCCCTGCGGACGGATAATTTGTGATAAGAGATAAGGTATAATTGCAACTGATGCCTTAGTAGGGGCACTGGTTTCATCTGAATCACGCCGGTAATTATTACGCGGGTGATTGAGTTAACGGTTTAGTGTCATGAGCTTAAACACAATTGTCAGTATCTTGAATATAGATTGTTTGATCGACAAGTCTATGAATGATCGTGAATGGTTTTTATTTCACATATGTTCAAAATGAGTTGTAAAACCTATGAATTCCACTCAACGTTTTCGTTGACCAAATTTAGCATGTGTTTCAGGTAACCGCTGAAGTGTAGCATGGAGCATGTATTGGATGGATGTTGTGTGTATGGCTTGGAGTCTGCTTGTTTTTCCACCCAGTATTTCTTAAACATTTTTAACTTTGATGTCATGTTGTTGTGAAAACTGTAACTTTTGGGGTTGAGATTCATGGGGACCGAAAACGCAAAACTCTGTTGTATCATTTGGGGTTGGAAAACCGTAGACATGTAACTTTTCAACAATTTTTAATTTAAGTTTAAATTTGACGTCTCTTTGGAGTCGTTCGATATATCTTGTGTGCAATGATAACTGCCTAGCACCCAAATGTTGTAGTTCCGCTGCGCATAGCATTTGGTGGGGTGTTAGAGATTGGTAATCAGAGCCATGAGTTATAGAGAACTAGGTCGTTTTGAAAATTCCTAAACTATAACTTTTGGTGTCGTAAGAAATTGTCCAAGCGCACACAACTATCCTGCATGGCTACGGTAAGGTTTATTTTTGTATTCATGGCATTTGACGTATACTTTTGAGTTGAAGTATATATGTGGGTATTTATTACGTAGATATGGAAATTACTATATGTAAACGTTGAAATTATACGTGGAATACCCGATACCGTAATTCTTGTATTAATCATGCATGAGCATCATATTATCGCATTTTGGGCATGTGTACCACCTTTGCATTGCATTTGCATGCATGTATTTATAAATATTGTATAGTTATCTTACGTACCCTCCAAAATCCTCTGTTATTGCAGGAATGGCCGAGGTACCGCCTAATGGTAATGGAGACGATTATGTCGTAGGTCACGAAGGGGGACCGTTTCCTCCGAACCCGCCGGATAATGACAATGGATGGATCGTTCTAGAAGAAGCGGTAGAGCCGGGAAATGACTGTGACAAAAGTGACGTGGACAACTTCAGTATCAGTAGTGATGGTAGTGAGGATTCTGAGGAAGAGCCCGAGGAACCGGTGGATGATGGAATTCCTGAGAATGCTGTCGGTCAGACCGAACCTGATTTATTTCAATCTCCAAATTCGCCAAAGGGTTATGAAGTGCCTCCGACCGATCGATATGAGCAGCAACCCTTTCTTCGCCCGATGGACAATTGTAAGGACTACCTGAAGACAGTGCCAGGGTTTGTTCGAGTAAGTAATGGGAGTGGTGCAGAATCCAGCAATTCATCTAAATCACAATCTATTCATGAGAATATCGCGAGGGTCTACTTTCCGAGACCAAGACACTACTGGGATCCCGAGGGTCGTTTGAGGAGGATGGATAGGTTGATGTATGAGCGGTTTATGGTGGAGACCAGGGTAATTAAGAGGTTTGATAAGAATGAGAGGGAACACCAAAGATTATTGGCAAGAACTTCAAGGATTGAGTATGATGGAAATGCAAACAAGAGTGATATTAACAGTCTAAGATCAATGATCGCGAACTTGACCGCCAGTCTTGATCGAGTTAGGGAAGATCAAGCGAGATTGTCTAGGATGCAGAGTTGGGAGCATCGAGTGAGAGCGTCCTTGCCCCCAGATTGGAGATTTGTGGACGACTTGGAAATGGAAGCTAATGACTTCATGATCCAGCCACCTGCTAGAGGTGCTTGTATCACTGTGGGAAATCATGTAGCGGTTGAGTGTGGGTCTACGTCAGGGACGAGGAAGGCGACTGAATGTGGGCCGAATGACAAAGGAAAGAGGAAGATGGATGAAGTGGACGAGGAAGATAGCGACGAGGAACCCGAGGAAGATGATGATGAACCGCCATCCAAGAGGCCGTGTGGATCACCACATGCCTAGTTGCTTGTCTTGTATTTTATCTTTGATCGTTGTAATAGAACTGTTTTAGACTTTTGTATGATGGCATTGTGACGAAAAACTTGAGGACTTAAGTTTTATGGTGAATGGTTGTAGTGGCAATACTTGTCACAATTTTGGTTGATTATCAATACAATCCATGTTTACCTTTCATGATCTGTGATATGTCTTAAATTTGATCTTTTGTGATGTGAATTGATGAATATTAGTAACTTTGTAGTGATGTGTCGTTGTATTTATATTATGTCTTGAAAGAGAAATCCATCTTAATCTTGATGTGTATACTTACATTGTTTTTCTATTTTCCCTGTCTTTGCAGAGAGGTGTATTTGATAACGCACCATGCCTCCAAAACTAACCGCCGACCGTGTGAACACGATGATTCAGGAAGCCATTGCGAATGCGCCAGAAGCAGATCGAGCAGGGAGGAACCCAGACCAGGGCAGAAATGTGGGGAGACAGCAAGCCCCAAGAGAGTGTACTTACTCTAGTTTCATAAAATGTGGTCCCACGCAATTTCGTGGAACTGGTGGAGCTCTAGAACTCAGGAGATGGTTAGAAAAGGTCGAAAGTACTTTCGAGATTAGTGGTTGCTCAGAAGCGAACAAGGTCAAGTTTACGGCTGCTACTTTTCTTGACGATGCATTGAGTTGGTGGAACACCCAAGTAGCCACTGTTGGGTTAGCAGTAGCGAATGCAAGAACATGGACTGCTACTAAAGCTCTTTTGACCAAGAAGTTCTGTCCTGAAGAGGAGTTAGGTCAATTGGAAGATGAGTTGAGGCACCTGACTTTGAAAAACAATGATATCACTGCTTACACCAGGAGGTTTAATGAACTAAGCCTTTTGTGTCCAGACACCTTTGCCGATGATAACAAGAAGATGAAACAGTACATCAAAGGTCTATTCAGTAATATCAAGGGTGAGACGACTTCGTCTAAACCTGGGTCATTTGATGAAGCGGTCCAGATGGCTCACGCGTTGATGGATGTCAAACTCCAAGACAAGAAGAACTTCATTGCTGAAGGAAATAAGAGGAAGTGGGAGGCGGCGCAGAGCAACCAATCCCAGGGTCAAAGCCGAGGTGGAAACCGAAACAACAATGGTCAGAACCGCAATCAGCAGTTCAACCAGCGAAGGAATGAAGGGATGAGAGTTGTGACAAACCCCAGAGGAGCGAAGGTGAATCCCCACTGTGGTCGATGCAACTTGTACCATGTAGGGACTTGCCCGTCTGCATGCGACAAATGTGGAAAAGCGGGTCACATGATGTCTGATTGCCGAAAAAAGGGGGTAGCCACTGGGGCGAATGCTACGAGAGTGATGGGTTGTTTTGGATGTGGAGAAAGAGGCCATAAGCAAGGAAATTGCCCGAAGGCAGGAAACAAGCAAGGAGGTAACAATGCTGCTGCCGTGTATCAAGTAGGGACGGCTGATAAACCACAGGGTCCTAACGTGGTTACCGGTACGTTTTTGCTAGACGCTTGTTATGCTAGTATTTTGTTTGATTCTGGTTCCGACAAGAGTTTCGTAGATGTTAAATTTAGTCGTCATATCGATAGAAAACCGGTATTGTTAGCGACTAGTTATAACGTGGAGTTAGCCAATGGGAAAATCGTTAGTATGAATTCTATACTGAAAGGGTGTACCTTGAAGTTAGGAAATTATGCTTTTAAAATCGACTTGATGCCTATAGAGCTAGGATCGTTTGATGTGATCGTGGGAATGGATTGACTGATGGCGCACAGTGCTGTGATCGTCTGTGGAGAGAGAGTAGTTAAGATCCCGTTGAGCAATAAAGTCTTGACTGTGAAAGGAGACGAATGCACTTCTCGTTTGAAAGTGATTTCTTGTTTGAAAATGATGAAGTATGTAGAAAATGGATGCGATGTGTTTTTGGCACAAGTTTCGAGTGATGGTGATTTAGAGGCGAGGATTGAAGAGGTACCTGTAATCTGCGAATATCCGGAAGTTTTTCCAGACGAGTTGCCGGGTTTACCACCCACCCGTGAGGTCGAGTTTCGAATCGATTTGGTGGTCGGATCTGCGCCGGTTGCGCGTGCACCCTATCGATTAGCACCATCCGAGATAAATGAGTTATCGGATCAACTGAAGGAGTTGATGGATAAAGGATTTATTAGGCCGAGCTCATCACCATGGGGAGCGCCAGTGTTGTTTGTGAAGAAGAAAGATGGGTCATTTCGGATGTGTATTGACTATAGAGAACTCAACAAGCTGACGGTTAAGAATCGGTATCCATTGCCAAGGATTGACGATTTGTTTGATCAACTGCAAGGTTCCTGTGTATACTCAAAGATCGACTTGAGATCAGGGTATCATCAACTGCGTGTGAGAGAGGAGGATATTCCTGTAACTGCCTTTCGTACGCGGTATGGACACTTCGAATTTCGAGTAATGCCGTTTGGGTTGACAAACGCGCCTGCTGTATTCATGGACCTTATGAATCGCGTATGCAAGCCTTATCTAGATAAGTTTGTCATTGTTTTTATTGATGATATTCTTATTTACTCTAAGAGTAAGGAGGAGCACGAGAAGCACCTGAGAAAGATATTGGATCTGCTGAAGAGACAGAAGTTGTATGCGAAGTTCTCGAAGTGTGAGTTTTGGTTAGAGTCTGTGCAATTCCTTGGTCACGTAATTGATAGCAAAGGAGTTCGCGTGGATCCTGCCAAGGTCGAAGCGATCAGGGAATGGTCGGCACCGACAACGCCGACTGAAGTTCGACAATTTCTTGGTTTAGCTGGGTATTATCGGAGATTCATTGAAGGATTTTCGTTGATTGCGAAGCCATTGACAAAGCTTACCGAGAAGAATAGGGTGTATGAATGGGGAGATGAGGAAGAATTCGCTTTCAAAACGCTCAAGGACAAGTTATGTTCCGCACCGATATTGTCATTACCTGAAGGAACCGAAGATTTTGTAGTGTATTGTGACGCATCTCGTAAGGGTTATGGAGCTGTGTTGATGCAACGCGAGAAGGTGATCGCTTACGCGTCGAGACAACTGAGGAAGAATGAGGAGAACTACACGACGCACGATTTGGAATTAGGAGCTGTAGTTTTTGCGTTGAAATTGTGGAGACATTATTTGTATGGGACGAAGTGTGTTGTATTCACTGACCACAAGAGTTTGCAGCATATTTTAGATCAAAAGGAGTTGAACATGCGACAGAGACGATGGGTAGAATTACTGAGTGACTATGACTGTGAATTTCGCTACCATCGTGGCAAGGCGAATGTTGTAGCGGATGCACTTAGTAGGAAGGATCGAGAGAAACCTTTGAGAGTCAGAGCATTGGTGATGACTGAGAGTGTTGACTTAACCGAAACTATACTGAAGGCTCAAGAGAGGGGATTAATGAAAGAGAATGTTGATGCTGAGAACTTGGGAAGAATGTTGAAACCTCTCTTTGTGGTTAGGTCAGACGGACTGAGATATTTCGAGAATCGGATTTGGTTACCGTTGTGTCCATTCGAGGAAGGAAATCCTGGAGTACGAGATTTGGTTATGAACGAGTCTCATAAGTCGAAGTACTCGATACATCCTGGATCAGATAAAATGTATCATGACCTGAAGGAAGTTTATTGGTGGCCGAATATGAAGGCGGACATTGCTCGTTACGTTAGTAAGTGTTTGACTTGTGCGAAGGTTAAAGAAGAACATAAGAAGCCGTCTGGGTTGTTGGTACAACCAGAGATCCCAGAATGGAAATGGGAGAAAATCGCTATGGATTTCGTGACGGGTTTACCCAGAACTCCTAGTGGATGTGATATGATTTGGGTAATTGTGGATAGATTAACGAAATCTGCTCATTCCTTTCCTATGAAGAAGACGGACGGTATGGAAAAGCTGGCCAGTGTGTACGTGAAGGAGATCGTTTGCAGACATGGAGTACCGTTATCGATCATTTCGGATCGCGATAGTAGGTTTACTTCGGAATTTGGAAATCGCTTCAACGTGCGATGGGCACTGAATTTAATTTAAGTACGGCTTATAACCCGGAGACTGACGGCCAGAGTGAACGAACTATTCAGACGATGGAGGACATGCTCCGAGCATGCGTGATTGATTTTGGAGGAAGTTGGGAACGCCACTTGCCTTTAGTGGAGTTTTCGTATAATAATAGTTACCATGCGAGCATCAAGGCTGCACCGTTCGAAGCATTGTATGGAAGGAAGTGTAGGTCGCCTATGTGTTGGAGTGAAGTAGGAGAAAGTCAATTGACTGGACCCGAAATGGTTTTAGAGACGACCGAGAAGATTGTGCAAATCAAGAACCGACTACTTGCTGCGAGAAGCCGACAGAAGAGTTATGCCGATAACAGAATAAAACCGTTGGAATTGAAGTCGAAGATATGGTTATGCTTAAGGTTTCGCCGTGGAAGGGTGTAATTCGTTTTGGGAAGAAAGGAAAGTTGAGTCCAAGGTACATTGGACCATTTAAGATCGTTAAACGAACTGGACCAGTAGCGTATAAGTTAGAGTTGCCGAGCGAGCTTAGTGCTATTCAGGACACGTTTCACGTATCGAACTTGAAGAAGAGTTTGGCGAATAAGGAATTGGTTATTCCTTTGGACGAGATTCAACTGGACGACAAAATGCATTTTGTGGAAGAACCCGTGGAAATATGGACCGAGAGGTCAAGAGGCTGAAGCGTAGTAGAATTCCCATTGTGAAGGTTCGATGGAATTCTAGGCGTGGACCGGAATACACTTGCGAACGTGAGGACTTTTTCAAGGAAAGGTATCCTCATCTGTTCCAACGGCACGAAATGTGAGTATAAGAAGAGGCGAGCGCCGGGACGTCGCTCTCTTTAAGGAGGGGTGGATGTGATACCCTAGAATCGAGGTCACTAACATTACCCTAAATTACGCTTATTTTTGAATTTTTTTAATAAATTTTAATTGCTATATATTTTAGTATTTTGGTTGAAACCAATGTTCGAGGTTATAATTTTGACGATTGACGATTTAAGAAGGACGATGACGAATACGATCCCGATGGATGCCCAAATTTCTATAATTATTGTCGTTTTATCGATATTGAAATTTTTCGAGAATTTTACTTACGGTTCGTGTTAAGTCGAGTCGGGTGAATTTTTTTGCTTTCCTGGTACATTTAAAGTGTCCTAAATGTATTTTGGAGTGTTTGGGATGATTCCCGACTCCCGTAAAATTTTCCAAAATGTCAAATGAGCCAATCCCGTAAAGTTTTGGAGTCGTTTTTGCTTAAGGCCAAAAGAATGCTCATATTGCACCACAAGTCCCTAGAATTTTTACAAGATGGAAAACAAAACACACACAACACAAAATACTTCAAAAAATTTTCCACTCTCTCCCTCTTTTCTCCTTTAAGCCGACGGCCACCCTCACCCACCATAAACCACCCATAAATTTTTTTTACTTGGTTTTGATTAAAACTAAGGTTAGACCACCTCTAACTAAATCATTTCCAATCTTTCTATGTAATTTAATCCAACATGCATTCATAATTTTTTTCCAAGAATCAAATGAATTTTTCAAAATCATTTTTGATGTTAATTGGGTAAATGCATGTTTAATTCATGTGTAATGGGTGTGTAATCACTTAACAAACCCACCAAAAACTAATTTGGTTGTGGTGTTTTGATCACCCAAACCCCACGGCTAAGGGGGGTGTTTGGGGGATCATGGTGGTTGATGTTTTGATCATGGTTTTGTGTTTATTTTGTGTTTTTAGATGTTTTAAATAGGTATAGCTTATTGCATGTTTGATTTAGTGATTGGGTTTTGATTTGGGTATGAACCTTAGGTAGTTTAGGACTGATTTGGATGATTGGGTATGCTTAGGAGTGTTTAGGTTGAGGTCTAATGTTGGTAAATGGGTTTGAAAATGAGCGTTGGTATGATTTTTGTATAGGTAATTTTAGGCAGAAAGTTTGAGGTATTTTCGTAAAAATTATTTGGTAAACAGGTCTTGTGATTAGGATAGAGTTGTAGAGCATCTTCTTAGCTTCGATTTGGTATAAGATAGAGCTTACGACTCCTAACGAGTCAAAAGTTACGACTTTTTGAAATTCGTGTACCGGGAGATGAAAACCGTCATAATCCGAAATTATGCTTGGTTTTAGGCCAAATCCCGGGGACTATATGTTTAGTTTGGTAAATGGTCAAAGGTTTAATTTTGGTCTCAAACCTGCATATTTGAGTCTATTATAAGACTTAGTTGTCAAATGGGTCGATGGAGTATTTTAAACGGGTCAAATTAGTCCGATTTGGTCAAAGTACAATTTCAGTCCGAAAAACGTAGTTTTGGAAAAAGTGTTGAGTAGCGGGTCGTAGAAGTGAAAACTTTTGTTGGGATTAAATATGTGATTTCTACAGGTCTTAAAGTATTTTTTAGAATTTTCTCAAATTTTATAAAAAGGGTTAAGTATAGTAAAACAGTCCGTACTTTTGGTAAGTATCGGCGAAAATGAGTAAAAATGAATAACGTTAATAATAAGGACAAATGGTATAAAACGAGTAACACTTGTTTGTTTTGTTTTGGCGTGAGTTGTAATTGTCACAAGTGACTAATATGTATGTATTTTATACAGTACCATAAGGGTTATAAAATGAGATTACTCATTACGCGTTATTTGGTTTGATAGGTGTTGATTTACCCGGGCATCCGTATCGTCGTCAGTGGCTGTCACTCGAACTATCGACTACTTGTTATATAAGGTGTGAAATTATAGCCTCGCTTATTATTATTTCAAACTGTTTTACCCGCGAGGGAAATGCATGCTAGTTTTCAAAATGAACATATGTCATGAATGATTGTTGGACCCGAATGTTGCCTTTGAAATTGTGTTGAGTACCTAGTTGCAAAAGGCCCTAAATTCATGAACTATTAACTATTGTTTAGTCCTAGCGTGGATTAGAAATAGCCGCTTATACAAAGTGATAGTACTATGGGGTTGACTACCCTATCCGAGACTAGGGCTAGTACGTTGATACCCCCTGCGGACGGATAATTTATGATAAGAGCTAAGGTATAATTGCAACTGATGCCTTAGTAGGGGCACTGGTTTCATCTGAATCACGCCGGTAATTATTACGCGGGTGATTAGGTTAACGGTTTAGTGTCATGAGCTTAAACACAATTGTCAGTATCTTGAATATAGATTGTTTGATCGACAAGTCTATGAACGATCGTGAATGGTTTTTATTTCACATATGTTCAAAATGAGTTGTAAAACCTATGAATTCCACTCAACGTTTTCGTTGACCAAATTTAGCATGTGTTTCAGGTAACCGCTGAAGTGTAGCATGGAGCGTGCATTGGATGGATGTTGTGTGTATGGCTTGGAGTCTGCTTGTTTTTCCGCCCAGTATTTCTTAAACATTTTTAAGTTTGATGTCATGTTGTTGTGAAAACTATAACTTTTGGGGTTGAGATTCATGTGGACCAAAAACGTAAAACTCTGTTGTATCATTTGGGGTTGGAAAACCGTAGACATGTAACTTTTCAACAATTTTTAATTTAAGTTTAAATTTGACGTCTCTTTGGAGTCGTTCGATATATCTTGTGTGCAATGATAACTACCTAGCACCCAAATGTTGTAGTTCCGCTGCGCATAGCATTTGGTGGGGTGTTAGAAATATAGGTTTTAGATGAGAGTGTGATCCGAGTGGAATCACGAGAAACTCTAATCTATCCCTATTAGGAGGGAGTAAGAGTTTTGGTCGTAAGGAAAACAAGTGAAGCTACTTAGGTAGGTTCAGCGTGTAGACGACTTGATAGATGGAAAACATCGCATCGTGATGTATGGCATGAGTTTAGGAAGAAGAAGGAAGTGTGGATATAAGTGAATCATGAATGAAATAGGTCGAGATAGGAACCGAAGTTAAAACGTTGGTAGAGCCTAATGAGTAGAATAAAGCACAAAGCAAGCTAATATTGTTGTAGTATGGAAAAGGGAATGACACTGACCTATAATGTGTGATTGGAAGGCTTAGTATCGATAATAGAAGGGATGACGATCTATAGATGTGGTGTATCATGAGAGACGAAGGGCATGATCTAACTGAGAAGAGACGAGGAGCACTATGACTTTGAAGGTAAGACATCGTGTAGATATAAAGGAAGAAATGTAGCTAATTGTCTTAGAAAGAGTTGAATATGTTCAAGGTTAAGTTGAGTATAAAGGATCACTAAAAAATCTTTCATTGAGGAAAGTGAGAAAAGAAGTGCATGGGTGCTACTAATGAGCTATCCAAATTTAATGGAAGTAGTTGTAGTATGGGTTTGGATGGCAGTTGACAAAACTAACTAATGAATATGTGAAAGACCGTCATAGGTCACTTTTGTAAGGAAATTGGAATTTTTAAGTGGTTTGGGGTACGGAATAAAGGGATTGGATGAACATGATTGGATATGAGTATATCCGGTTAATTAGAGATGGATGGACAAAGTGAGAAATTGCTACAAGTATAGGGGTCGTGTTGAGAGCTTGGGTGACTAATTTAGAGGGACGTGGAAAAATCGTTAGCGATGTCTGAATTTTCATATAATGATAGTTATCATACTAGAAGTCGATGAATGCCATTTGAGGCACTATATGGAAGGACAGGGTGAGTTGTCCTTATGGTAGACTAAAATTGGTGAAAGATACTATTAATGTAATAATGGTGTTTGTGGAAAGAATGAGAGCAACAAGAGATGCAATGTTGAAAAGGAGGAAACCACTAGAGTTTAGTGACAATGTTATGTAGGAAGTTTCACCCATAGTAAAGGGTGGTATGTTTTGGTAAAAAGGGAAAAGTTTATGTCAAGTTTTGTAGGTCCATTTATAATCTTTGGAAAGATCAGTCCAGTAGCTTATGGGTATAGAATTACCTTGGGAATCAAGTGGTGTACATGATATATTTCATGCATTAAGGTTTGGGAAATGTGGTTTGAGAATGCATATTTGCATATACGGTTATTCGGGATTTGTGATAATTAGAGTCTTTGATTCCCAAAGAGTCATTGTAAGATTTATGGACTATGAGGTCAAGAGTTTGAGAATGAAGTTATTTTTGGTTAATATATTAGTAAATTGAGTCATGAACTAAAGTTCACGTGGAAATGAGAGGAGTTCTTTTAGAACAAGTATCCTCATGTGATTTGTTGATTGATGTGTTTGATCCTAAGGAGTAAATCTCGGGACGAGATTTCTATTAGGAGGGAGTGATGTGACAACCACGGTTTTGAGGTTCGTCACTTAGTTTTATTTTGTCCATATTTCGTGGAATTACGTGTCTTTATGTGTTTATGAGTTATGTGGTGTGAATAGACTGTGGTTTGGACATCGTTTTCGGGTACGGGGTACCATGTGAGTGAAACGATGTGTGATGTTTTCTTGTTCGTGAGCTCACATAGTAGTGACTATGAAATAATGGTGTTATTTAGTGGTTTTACGTATACGTATATGTATTATAGAAAATTGTATTTTTACGATTTAGGGTTGTGCATTTAGGGGGCTCGGATGAGCTATTTAGTCACGGGAATAATTCACAGGACGGTTTTAAGTCATTTAGGACTTAATTATATAGTTTATTTCATATTCTAAGAGTTTTTATAAAAATGTATATTTTTACGTCTTTTACGGTATGCGCGTAAATTTGACTAGTTTTAAGGTTTTGAGGTTTTGGAGGTTTTTGGAGCTGAAATAAATTAAGGTAAATTAATTTAATATTATTAATACATTAATTAATAAAAAAAAGAAAATAAAAATAAAAAAATAATAAAGGGGGTCGGTTTGGACGACGCAAGGAAGAAAGAAAAAAGAGGAAGTTGTTAAAAGCCCAGATTGAGCCCAATTGTAAAAGCCTTTTTATTAAATCCTTTAAAAAGCAATCATAATATCAAAAAGATCAGTTTTTTCTCTCCTCTACCCTTTTTGGCCGAAATATTATGAGCCCTAATTTAGGGAATTATCAAAAATAATTTTCTTGAAGATTTGAGGTAAAAATCTTGATTTAATTCTTATAGTTTTCATGTTTTATACCATTAAGGCTTCAAGTATTATCGAATAAATTTATATGATGGATTAGGGTTCTTAATAGATATGTAATTAGGGGTTTTATAACAATTAACATGATTAGGATAATGATTGGTGATAATTAGTAATGTTAATTAGGGTTTAATCATGTATAAATTCGTTTTTAAAAACATGGCAGAATTTTTGGTCCATTGTTTTGATCATATCTATAGTTCTACAAACTTCTAATTTTCAAATCTTATGTCCCTGGAAAGGTAATTGAATTATATTTCAAATTTAAAAAACGAGAACTAAATTGGAGGTAGGGAAGTGTCTCAAAAACATGTTACATCAGTCGGGTGTCAAAACATTTTTTGGATCAGCATGTTTTCATTTTATGTTTTGAATTGTTTGGGGTACATAGGTTTTTAATTGGAGCTTTAAATGAACATGATACTTTGATTATATATTAAATAAAATATCTAGAGAAGGGATAAGCAAGTGGGATAGGGTAAGACCCTCTGATCATAACAAACTTTTCATATGTTCAAAATCAGTAAATTCTGGGTAGGTAAAAGTATATATATATATATATATATATATATATATATATATATATATATATATATATATATATATATATATATATATATATATATATATATATATATATATATATATATATATATATATATATATATATATATATATATATATATATATATATATATATATATATATATATATATATATATGTAACACCCCCAAATTTACACAATTCAATACAGAGGAAGACTCTTTGGTGTTACGGGATAGCACATTACTCACATCATAGACAACGCATAAAAATCGCGTCGTTTAATAATAAAAGCATTTCCATTCATAATTATCAAATTTACATAGGTCCCAAGTCATAGTCATTTCATAAAATTTTACAAAAGATTTGAATGGAAATTTTTATTTAAGTGCGGGCCATGAATTCTTGTTGTCTTCTCGAGAATTACCTTCAAGTACCTGAGATAAAACATGTTAAAAGAAAGGGTCAGCGAAAACGCCGAGTGAATTCATAGAGTTTAATAAAATTCATCAATATTACATCGGTATAAAATTATTACCGAAAATCATTTTGTACAAATCTTTGTATTAGGCCATAAAATAGCAAAAGTCATTTTATACAAATCCTTATCAAAAATTATAATATAGGCATTTGCCTTCGAAATCATTATACGAGCCAATGTCGTAAAAACATCATACAATACGTCTTATGACGTTGTATAAAGTTAAATAAAAACCGTTATATGAATATGGTTATGTAAAACCAAAACACAAACATAATATCAATAATATGACCCCGTATTGCTAGTCAGGCAATAAATCGTAATTCGGTGCGTATAGCAGTATTTCGTTAAATTGGATTGTTATAAGCCGCATGACATTGTTACCTTATTATCACAACAACGGTTAGCTAACCCGATACTCAATTTTCCCATCTAAGTTAGCGTGTCGTTAAAATAATCACGCTATGGAAATCTTCTCATACATAAATTCGCTTACCAATCAATGTGGCACGACGGGGATCAACCGTCAAGGCGCGAACTGTGGTGATCGTCCCCAAATGGTACTATTATATGCATAAGCGTCTACCGAATCCTGGTAGTTCACAGTTCATGCTAATGGGACTTTTAGTGACATAACCTAACTTTAATAATCCATTTCATTTCATCTATCGGGTCATTTAATCATTTATCGGGTCATACAATCATTCGGGTCCAACTCAATAAATAGACAATCGGGACAAATAGTGTCCTAATTCATAAAAACTAACATGTTATCTCCCTTGCGGGTTTGTATTACATTTCATAAAAACATTTAAAAGAGTGCGAGGCTATGAACTCACGTTGATGTGGGAAAGCGGGTTGTCGGCAATTCGGATGTACGGTACGCGCTTCAATCACGGAAACCTAGACAAATAATACTCGTCTTAGACTTTTGTCCAATGAATTTATCAAAATAACAAATATGTATACATATGATGATTATATATATGATGATCAAGTGGGTTTACATATTCTCTTTTACTCATTTTAGCGTTTATGTTTTGGTAACTTCTTACTAGTTTACTAGTTTTACCTATTTACGTGTTTTAGGTCCAATAAGCCTATCATAAGTTCATTAACTTGTATTAATCCATTTCATAGTTGTATTATCAGTATTTATACTTTACATGTTGGGCCCAAATGGGTTCAGCCCAATAAATAAGTTTATAAGTGTTTTAGCCCATTTTGTTGTATTATTAGTCCAATAACGTTAACTTAGCCCGTTAATGTCCGTATGTTTTATAGTTCGGCTTTTATCAGTTTTTACTTGTATTAGGTACTTATATATCAGTATATGACTTTTAAAAACTTTACATTAGACGGGTTTGATCGTCTAAGTTTTAATTGGCGGAAAACGTTAATTTTACGGTAATAGCCGAAAAGACGTAAAAATCATGTTTATAGTTTTATAACTTATAAAAGTTATTAAACTACCATTTTTTTTTAAATTTCCATTCATTTATCCTTATACATATTTATATAAATGTATTATATTAGTTATTGGGTTTTAATTCACATTTTATACTATTTTTATTTGAGTTCTTATATAATACTATTATACTTTAATTTCCCAAAATCTGATTTTTACTTTCACTTTCACCATTTTTACCATATCTTGAGTTCTACAAGGAGATAGAAGCTCATTTTTAGAAACCATAAACTACATGATATGTGCTACAATTAACTTAGATTTATCTACTTCTCAATCCAACTCTAAATATCCCTAACAGTCCGTCCAAAACTGACTATTCAGATTGGTACTCTAAACTTGTTTTAGTCATATCTCACTCATTATAATGATTCCATTGTATGGCCAACTCTCACATGTGTATGACATATTATAATTAATTTATATTGATTCCACTTTGCCATTTTATCAGTTTAACATGTGGTTAGTTACTGTTTTTATACAGCCAATAATTTAAGCAAGATTTTAGCCTTGTTTCTTATAGTTTTTCATCTTTTTAATCATATTTATCAACACCAAAATCCCCACACAATACTTTTATCATCATATAATAATCATATACATATACAATAGGAAAGAAAATACATGATTACATAATCAAAATAACAAGAGGATGAGGAGAACAATCTTTATACCACCAAGATGATGTAGGTTGTGATTAAGACATGGAGTTTCATGGAGAAACTTGTGATAAACCAAGACCATCTTCAAGGTCACCTATCTTCATGAACATATTGTGGAAAATCAGCCCCAAGACACCAACAAAACTTCTCCTTGGATGTTAAAATGACCACCAATCAATAGAGCTTCAAGAGTCCTTCATCATGTGTATGAATAACACATGATATTGTGGTAAAAATTGATCAAGATGGGGTGTTTTGTGTGGAGATGGGACGAAAATGGTAGAGAGATATGAGAGAAAATAAGTTGTTTTGCATGAGTGAGAATGAGAGAAGTTGTTTTGCAAGTGGTTTTGGTGTAAGTTTAGCTTACATGTGAAGCTAGTTACAAGTGTTTAGCTTATTAGCTAAGCTTTGACACATGGAGTGTCTTGTTAGCTAGTTTTGCCGTCCCATATTGGGGGTGGGGCAAAAGTGGTTTTGTCTCATCCCCAATTATTTACGGGTACTCCTCGATTTTAGTTTCCTCGATTTGCGTGCCCTCGGGTCGTTTTACGAAGAACGTTTTTATAAATTATGAATCAACGGCACAAAACGAATCTAATAAAAATTGTCTCAACAAAAACAGAGTTCGAAAACGTAAATACGTAATCCTAAGGTTTCCGGTTTTGTCGTAAAGGACGTTAAATTAAAATCGTAAGTCCTAATCTCTTCTCGTAAATTTGTGAGTTTATGAACCAACACAAATTTGAAATCCCAAAATAATATTCACAGACAAATTTATTTTCTGAAATGTCGGACTGTCACTAAAAACGGTGTATGTAAACGTAAGCACGTAACGTAGAATCCTCCGGTTTAGACGTAGTCGATGCTACTTCAAGACGTAAATCCAAGTTTCTTCCCAAAAATAAGTGAGTTCATAAAATAACATTAAAATAATATTTTTAAATAATACTTGAGAATAAAATATCAACCATAAATTGACGGATTGTCACAGCATTTACCCCTAAACAGGATCTTTGTCCTCAAAGATCATCTTACCTTACTACTCGCTTCTTATAGAGTTAAAGCCATGTGGGTATTTCCTCCACATTCGGTCTTTTCTCACAAGTGTAATTCATTACAATACGCGAGTTTCATCAAACATAACTACGAGAATAAGATCAGGCTTAATGTTGACTTACTTTCTCTATCCATGATGTTCACGGGTTTTTGATGAATGAAACTTTTCGCCGATCTAAACTTTATCAAGAAGTGATCAGATTCTCACTTGATAAACATTTTATCAAGTTCGATATACGAAACATAATTCACGCAGCTCTTGAAGTCCTAGGGTAGATCCAGCTTATATGCCTTTCAAACCAATCTTTTACATAATCTCAATGGTCCCATATAACGGGGACTTATATCCCTTGATCTTTCAGATCATCAATTCATTTTTCCATGGTTAAATTTTTTGGCATAACTTCGCTACCCATCTGGCACTTCAAGATCTACATTTCATATTCACATAACCTCCTGCCCACTACCGGCAGTTAATAAGCAGATCCTAATTTCAACAATCATTTCAGGTCTCGCGGGTCGAGTATTTTTGTAAGGTTAGGTTCGCCATCATAGGAAAGCTTAAACCTAAAAGACATGTCCAACTCACAATGGGTGTTTGTCGGGTGTCTTAATCTCAACTCCTGCTTACAGATGCTCTAATATTTAGATCCTAACAAGATTCGATCTCGATCCTAATACGATGATTATCAATGATAATCTTTCCAATGGAAAGCGGTTATACGGTTTATTACCAAAGGTCAATCATTCAAACATATAACATCACTTATAGTATTTTGTATCGTTACTTTACCTCGTCCCTTCGATTGGGGTGGTACACAGTACTCTCATCAAGATTCGTTCTCAATGACTTCTGAGCAAATCTCTAGAAATTCAATGCGAAGCGAGGATCTTGATAGAGATGATCGATACAGACACACCATGTTTACACAACTCCTTTAAATACAAAAGAGTTAGTTTCTTCATCAAGAATCTATCATAATCCGGAATGATATTAGTAGATTTGGTCAGTCTATCGACGATGACCCAAATCGAATCAAATTCAGATGATGACCTTTGCAATAGTTAAACGTTTACTAATGTATGAGGCGATGTCTGCCTTCATAATTTGCCATCAGTACAACTTCTTCTGATAATGATACATTAAATCAGAAATGACAGGAATAGAATACTTATACTTACAAGATTTCAATATGACTACATTTCTAAATCTCCATATTTAGGCAACCACAAACGACCTTTTATACATTCAACGCCATCGGCTTTTCAATTCTGATGGTTCACATTTGCCGCGAACCCCTTTTTATTATCTATATTATCCTTTTTACAAATATCGTTTATTTTTATATTGTTCGGCAATTTATTTTGCACAGTCATTATTAAGAAACACATCCTAATTGATTATTTATCCTTTCTATATAATGTGTCAGTATTTACATTGACCTTTCTTCATATTTTCTAAGTTTCAGTTTCGTCTCAACTATTATTTTTATCAGTTTTGCTCAATCCGACGTTTAAAGAGTCGATAATTACTACAAGTAATTAAATACTAAATATTAAATTTTATGAAACGTAAACGTAAAAATTTTAAATTTCTTAGTTCGACCAATTATATAAAAATGTTCAAAATAAATTTGAATTTAATTAACAAGATTTTTGTTGATTTATCAAAAATAATTAAAATAATTAATAAGATCCGCAAATGTTCGAAAAAACCTTCGTTTATTCTTTGGTAAAAATTTTCTTAGTTGAAAAGCAAAAATTGTCGTTTCAAATTTTAAGTCATGGTTTAACGGTTTCCTTAATTCCTCTCAGGTTGTCTTGAGGTATACACAAACATTTACCCCTAAACAGGAGTTTAGTTAAATGATTTGTGTATAAGGGAATTATCCCTTGAAATCCTTTGTTAAAACATTTGTCAAAACATATTTCCACTTTCTCTTTAGTAAAACCCAAAGTCTTAATAGCTCTACTCTTTGAAGAGTCAGTATATATATCTTACCATCATTAATCAAACGGTCATATTATGTAAAGGATTAAGCATTAAATCTCATGTTTAAATATTCAAGGTACAGGTTTACATTTTTCGGTCAATTCAAGACAATATATAAATAATTATTAACTCATTCTTATTCTTATAAAAAAAACAAATAGTCCTTAATGATCACAAGCATGAATTTATCAATTTAAAGCCTACACACGTGATTCACCATTTTCATGAGTACTACATGTGCATTGGTCAATCCAAGAGACATCACATGAAACTCATAATGTTCATTACAAGTTCTGGATGTAGTGATTGGAATAGATAATCTTTTTCGCGGATGCGAAGTTGATGATAACCATGCCGAGGATCAAATCTTTAGAACATACGCTAGAACCTTGTAAATGATCGAACAAATCTATCATCTTGGGTAGTGGATTAATACTTCGCTTTTGGCTAGGTATAAAATCTTATCGTCCGAATCTTTTCGAATTGAAAACCGGTCTTAAGTGCGACTCAATCGTCTTTTGGTGAATCAACAGAATCGTTTGGTTTGTTTGTCTAATTTAAACTAATAGCAATTAATTAAAGTGTCGTTTATAAAATGGAAGAATGAAGATTAATACTAAAATGACGAGTAAAAATAAATGCTTGTAAACTTAAAGGTAACAATGGAAAGGTACTAGCACACTAAATAAAACTAACACTTGGAAATTTTCTAAAAATAAGAACTTAGTTGAAAAGTACTAAAAGAAAGTAAGATCGGAATATATCAAAACAACTCAATCGGAATAAGCCAAAACAAGCCCAGATCGGAATGTATTCCGATCTAATGATCGGAATGTGGACACTATGCACAGTCGGAATACCCACGAAATGAGATCAATCGGAATAATAGCTACCACACTGATCGGAATGTTGAGAAAACTCCCAATCGGAATAACTGAAACAAGCACAATCAATCGGAAAGTTGGGAGAACAACTACAATCGGAATGTACAGCAAGTGGCCAGATCGGAATAATCAATGGATGCTGATCGGAAAATGAAAACCCTTTTCCGATTTGATCAATCGGAAAGAGGGATGTGGCTGGTCGGAATAGCTGGATCGGAAAAGGGTTTATAACCTTTTCCGATTTTGGTGGGATTCGGTTAAGCTAGGTAATAAGCTAAATTCATTAAGCTAATACCCGAAACTAACCAAACCAATAATAAACCGGATCAAATAAGCAATTATCACAACTTATTCAACCTCAAAATAAGCAACTTTTCAATCAAACAATCAAAAATATGAACTTTTAAAGAAAGCTTTTTATAAGAAAATAAGCTAATCATAAAAATAAGCCAATAAGCACAAGAGTCTTAAAGCTTAATCAAATGAAAACTTATGAAATGATCAAAAGATTAACTTTTTAAGCACGAAATCATTTAGAACAACACGGATCATATGATAATCGCACCAAAATCAATCTATAATAAAAGAAAAGTAGAATGAGATTAAGGATTAAAAGCTTAAAATGAAACTTGATTAATGAAAATAAGCAATACAAAGTGTTTAATCTTGAAAGATCAAAAGAAAAATATGAAACTTAGTGAGAGAAAGTTTAAGACTTTCTCTCTCTAAAACTAGAGAGAAAATGAAAAAGTGAAAACTAGCTAAAACTATCTAACCACCCTCCTAATGACTATTAGGAGGGTATTTATAGGGAAGGTGGAAGGAGTGCATGTGTTGCATCTTCTTTCTTGCTTTCTTCACGTTTTCTCGACTCGACTTTAATTCTTTGTCTTTGTCGTCTCGGAATTTGAACTTGTCTTTTAATTTTCTTCTTCTATTAGACTTAAGTTCTTCGACTTCGTTAAACTTCCGTCTTTAGACTTTTTCTTCGATAAATCTTCAGAATAGGCCTTGGACTTCCGTTCTTTTTGCACTCTTGATCTTTTGACTTCGTCTTTTCCCGTTTTCTTCGATAAAAGCCCGTGAAAACCCGTGTTTTCTTCCTTTTTCATATTTTGGTCCTAAAACACAATAAAAACACAAACCACGCATAATTCCGACTTTTACGACATAAATCACACATTTTGGTCATGTTATTATTGGAAATAAGTGGTAAAATGATAAGTGTTTTCACACTTATTAAATCCCCTACACTTGACCATTGCAATGCCCTCATGCAATGCATTGATTTTAAAGCACGGTTTACATTTTCCATCATAAATAACCCACCTTGGCCTTTATTAAATTCTAAACATGAAAAGATAGAACAAGTAAAGAAATTAAAAACTTACATTAGGTTTTGGCAACCATGAACGTTTATCATCCTCAAGTTTCACGTTCCCCATACCAAGCTTAAAAACGAGATCATTGTTATTATAAGTTAGCAAACTATCACGAAATCATGTGGGCCAATTACTCACTTAGACTCCCTTATTCCTAAGTGTATCTCTTATATTTTTTTTTTTCTTGAATGATCACAAGGATGCATTGTTTGACTTATTTTGATAGTTATTTAGGCCGAAAATAAAGTGAACGATTTAATCAATAGTTAGCTAAAGGACCAAATCTTTTAAAACTGCTTCTCGGGACCTCATAAAGTTCATATCTTGGCATAACTTGCTTCACGATTTGAGACCTTTCTCGGACCGATATTTGGCAGCAACTTCATACTTCAAATCTTTGAGAGACGTTCTTGAAATTATGGTCTTGTCTTCATAATAGGAATTTCTTCACTTGAAGTTTTGAGAGATTCTTCATCTTTGGACCACGACTTCTTCATTTTTCTCAATCTTTATTTTGGACTTTGATATACAACGATCCGCCTCCTTTTAGGACTTGGATCTATTTATCCTCATACCTTGTTAGGGTCTTTTTGGATAGACTTCTCCATGATCTTTTGGGAGTACTTGCTTTTCGTCGTGTGTCTCGATCCTTCATATTGATTTTCGATAAATGATTCTTCACATCACTTTTGGATCTTTTAGCAACAAAATGTAGCCCTCATGCCTTGTTAGGGCCTTTTCGGACTCGCCAATCTTCGCATCCCGCTTCAATAAGTTATGCCTTGGCTATGAACTCTAATCCGTACCGAGCAACTTTTAAACGATCTTGGGCTAGAAGCTAAGTAACCTTTTAAATCGTGCAACCTTATTTATTGCAGATAAATTTATTAACAAGCGGAGGAAGAATAGGATTATAATTAACTCACATAAGTTCACGAAAGAATACCGAACTTATAATTGACTCTATCATCTCTCGTTCTCCACAGTTTAAAATATCAAGGAATGAGACTCGTGGATGCTTAGCCTATTAAATCAAAGTTTTGGGTTTTCGAGTCGCCTATAGGATCTTGCAAATTCTTAGACTTTTTCAAGTTTAGAAATCACATTTTAAAGTTCCCTTGATAAACGACTCTCTAGGATCAATTATAGGAACTTGCGAGAAGTTCTTGTTCTTAACCCGTGAGAGTTAAGACTTTCCCGTTTTATAGCTCCCTATATAAAAGCCTAGCAAAACTTGACTTAAACACGTTAAGGATACTAGCTAGAGTAAACTTAGGTAAGTAAACTCGGGTTGAGTCAAAATGTTCACGACTAAGAAAAATCTAAAACCACTTTATTGAAAATTTATTCTAGCAATGGAAAGAAACTAAACATGATAAAGGAAAATACAACTATACAACTAGGCCAAAATAGATTAAGGATTTTGAAAAATGTCGAAAAATCAAATTTTCCTGTTAAAATGAGGGCAAATTCATGGAAAAGACCATTTACTTCGATAGAAGTCCCCCCTACACTTGAGATAAACATTGTCCTCAATGTTTAAGCATGTGGGAGTAAACTCCCCTACACTTAGGACATTGTGCACTTTGTTTAAATCTTGCTAAGGAAAGGACAACTAAAGTGAATTCAATGTGAACATATATAAAATATAAAATATTGAATCACAAGAGTTTAGGATAGAACCGGGAAGATGGGAACACGGTATCACGGTTCGTCCAAAGTCATCAAGGTGGATCTTTGAAGCGTTAATCCCTGCACAGCACAAGAAACAAGACAACCAACACATACGGGGCTCCCCCTACACTTATTATGAAAGCAGTAAAGGATAGATCACGGGTTGCCTCCCGAGAAGCGCTTGTTTTTGTTGACCGAGTCACGAGCCTGACTCGACCCAATTTTAGTTCATGAGGAACGTGGTGAGGGATGGAATCATCTCATGGGAGATGTCCTCACCAATGTACAGCTTCAGACGCTGGCCATTCACCTTCAAATTGGGTCCATTTGGCTGAGAAAGCTCGATGGTACCATATGGAAAGACTTTGGCGACGGTGAATGGACCAGACCAGCGGCTCTTCAACTTGCCAGAGAAGATCTACAACCGAGAGTTAAAGAGTAAGACTTGATCACCAACGTGGAACTCTCAGTTCTTGATTTTTGCGCATGAATGATCTTAGTCTTCTCCTTATAGATCAGCGAGTTCTCATAAGCTTCATTCCTCAGTTCATTTAGCTCATTGAGTTGAATCTTGCGATGATCACCGGCTTTGTTGATGTCGAAGTTAGCCCACTTCAAGGCCCAGTGCGCCTTATGTTACAGCTCGATTGGGAGGTGGCAGGCTTTCCCGTACACAAGACGATAAGGTGTACAACCGATCGGGGTCTTGTAAGCAGTACGGAAAGCCTACAGAGCATCATCTAACTTATCGGCCCACGCGGCGCGATGCTCTCCCACAGTACGCTCCAAAATTCTCTTCAAGCCACGGTTGGAAATCTCGGCTTGCCCATTGGTTTGGGGATGATAAGCGGTGGAAAGACGGTGAGTGACACCATACTTTGCCATGACTCTTGCAAATTGATCGTTGCCAAAAAGAGTCCCGCGGTCACTGATGATAGCACGAGGAACGCCAAATCGAGGGAAAAGCTGCTTCAAAAAGTTCACAACCACCCTCGCATCATTCGTAGGAAGAGCCTTAGCTTCAACCCATTTAGAAACGTAGTCGATGACGACGAGGATGTACTTGTTCCCTTTGGAGGATGGAAATGGCCCCATAAAGTCGATGCACCATACGTCAATGATTTCACATTCCTATATGAAATTTTGAGGCATCTCATCCTTATGTGTGATCTTGCCTTGACGTTGGTAAGCATCACAATGCTTAACCATTTCGTGAGCGTCACGATAAATGGTGTGCCAATAGAATCCAGAATCAAACACTTTCTTAGCGGTGTAGTTGGGACCAAAGTGACCACCGGTGGGTCCTTTGTGGCAAGCTTGGAGAATGTCAAAAGCTGCCGGTCCGTCAACACATCGACGAATGATCAGATCAGCACATTGTTTGAATAGAAAAGAGTCATTCCAAAAGTAAGTCTTAACATCATTCAAGAACTTCTTCTTTTGTTGGGATGTTAACCCTTTGATGAGAATACCACCCGCTAAGTAGTTTGCAATGTCTGCAAACCACGGGGTGCCATCAAGATTGAGATTTATAGACATTAAGGTCTCAAGGGGGAAAGAGTCATTGATCTCTTTGTTCGGATGATCCCCTTGATATGGATCCTCAAGTCTGCTCAGATGATCTGCGGCCAGGTTTTCGGCTCCCTTCTTGTCACGAATTTCAATGTTGAATTCTTGAAGGAGTAAAACCCATCGAAGAAGTCTTGGCTTAGAATCATGCTTAGTCATCAAGTACTTCAATGCGGAATGGTCCGTGTATACGATGGTAGGGGATAAAACAAGATAGGGGCGAAATTTCTCAAAAGCGTAGACAACAGCTAAAAGCTCTTTTTCGGTTGTTGTATAATGCAATTGAGCCCCCGTCATTGTTTTGCTAGCATAGTGGATTGGTTGGAAGTGTTTATTCACTCGTTGGCCCAAAACTGCACCAATAGCAAAGTCGCTAGCATCGCACATCAATTCAAAAGACAGCTCCCAATTAGGGGTAACCAAGACCGGTGCCTTAGTTAGCTTATCCTTAAGAAGATTGAAGGCTTCGAGACACTCTTTAGAAAAGATAAAAGGAGTATCTTTTTCCAAGAGGTGGGTCATCGGGCGAGCGATTTTAGATAAATCCTGAATTAATCGACGATAGAAGCCCGCATGACCCAGAAAACTTCTCACACCCTTCACGGTTGAATGTGGAGGTAATTTGGCTATGACATCAACTTTAGCACGGTCGAATTCAAGACCGGATTTAGAGATTTTGTGTCCTAGCACAATGCCTTCTTTTACCATAAAATGGCATTTTTCCCAATTCAGAACAAGGCGAGTGTCTTCGCACCGCTTAAGCATACGTTCCAAATTGGCAAGGCAAGAAGAGAAGGAATCCCCGAAGACCGAGAAATCATCCATGAAGACTTCCATGGTTTGCTCAACCATGTCATGGAAGATAGCCAAAATTCACCTTTGGAAAGTCCCGGGGGCATTGCATAAGCCAACAGGCATTCGTTTGTAAGCAAATGTGCCATAGGGACAAGTGAATGTTGTATTCTCTTGATCTTGGGGATCGATGGGTATTTGGAAATAAACCGAGAAACCATCAAGAAAGCAGTAATATTCATTACCCGCTAAACGTTCAAGCATTTGGTCCATAAAAGGTAGAGGGAAATGATCCTTTCTCGTGGCATCATTGAGTTTGCGGTAGTCTATACAAACTCTCCACCCAGTAACGAGACGGGTAGGGATCAACTCGTTGTTTGCATTGGGCACAACGGTGATTCCGCCTTTCTTAGGCACACAATGGACTGGACTAACCCATGGTGAATCTGAAATAGGGTAAATCATACCCGCATCAAGAAGTTTGATAACCTATTTTTTGATGACTTCATGGATTTTAGGATTCACCCTTCGTTGGCTTTGAATTGTGGGCTTAAAGTCGTCCTCCATGAGAATTTTATGTGTGTAGAAGTGAGGATCAATTCCATGGATGTCGGAGATTTTCCAAGCGATAGCTCTTTTATGGTTCTTTAACACGGCGACAAGTCGTGCTTTTTCGTCTTCTTTCAGATCCTTCGCGATGATGATCGGTAGCTTCTCGTCGTCTTCTAGGAAAACGTACTCAAGATGAGGAGGTAGGTCCTTAATCTCAAGGGTAGGAGGATCCTCAATAGATGGTGAAACTAACGATGGATCATCATTAGTCACCTCTTTAGGAGAAGGATGAGAAAATGGGTCCTCATTGAGAAGTCTCTCAATAGTACGAATGTCTTCATCCCAATTGGTGGACAAATTATCATACTTAATATCGAGAGGACCCAAGCTAGCTTCGAAATCATTCAAGTCACTTTCTCCAAAAGGAGTCAATGCTGGAGCAATTGAGGCAACGGTCTCAACATTGGGTAGAGAAGAAAGAGTACTTTTGCAAGCATCATGAAAATGTTCTTCACAAGCCTCATCGAGAACATCAATAGCATTAACACTCTCATATGAATAAGGTTGCTTAGAAATCTTACCCATGTTGAAGACAATTTTATCGTCACCAACTCTCATGATTATTTCGCCCGCGGCTACATCAATGAGAGTGCGACCGGTCCTCAGGAATGGACGTCCAACGATTAATGGAACACGAGGATCCATCTCGTAGTCAACGACAACAAAATCTGCCGGGAAGGTGAATTTGTCAACGCCAACAAAGACATCTTCGGCTATCCCCACTGGATAAGCAACCGTACGGTTGGCTAATTCCAAAGTTATTTTGGTGGGGACTAGCTCGGGGAGAGATAATTGCTTCCAAACACTTAAAGGCATTAAGTTTATACTGGCACCTAGATCGGCTAGGGCCATGCAATTCTCTACTCCTGGGAAATTGCAAGGAATCAAGAAGCGACCCGGATCACCAAGTTTGGTGGGAATTTCCTTAAGAGCACTACGGAGCAGTTCTCCTTAAGTTGGGTCTGAGCGATGTCAAGAAGCTTTTCCTTATCACTTAGAAGATCTTTAAACATCTTAGCGTATTTGGGCATGTGAGCGAGAGCCTCGGCAAAGGAGATGTTAAAATTCAATTGTTTAAACATTTTTAGAAAGTTTGAAACCTGAATATCATCCTTGCTCTTTTGCTTCTCTTTCCTCAACCTTGAAGGATAAGGTATATTGGAAGAAGAAGAAGGCTTTAAGGGAATAGGATCACTCACAACCACGGGTGGTGGGGAAATGGGGATAGAAGGTGAAGGAGGTGGGGAAAGTTGCTCTTTTTACTTGTTCACAATCACGGGTGGAGGTGTAGGAAGCTCGGGTTCCATATAACCTTTTCCACTACGAGTGGTGATTGCTTTCATCTCCCCTCTTGGATTCGCAACGGTATTACTCGGAAGAGTACCCGAAGAAGAGGGTTGATTACCTTGGATGAGCGAACCAATCATATCACGAAGGTGAACCGCTTGATTATTAAAAGTGTCTCTCATGTTTGCATTAATTTCATTGTTGTGTTTTGCCATATCATTCCTTAGCTCGGCTCGAATATCGTTCCCTTGTTTCGCCATTTCGCCCTTCAAGTTGCGGACTTGACTCTGAAGATTCGTCACCATCTCCCGATTAGTCTTCATAAATGTCTCAACGTCTGGACTCACTGCCATCGGTGGATTGAGAGGTGGAGCTTGGTAAGCTTGAGAATTTCCTTGAGTTGGGTATGGGGTTCGTTGGGATTGATATTGATTGTTTGCACGAGGTTGGGATTGGTTGTTTTGGTTGTAGCTTTGTTGTTGGTTTTGGTTTGCAGGAGGGAAACCGGGAGGAGCATGATAATTGTTGGAACGATAACTTAGCAAGCCACGGTCTCCTTGAGGGTGGGCTTGATAGCCTCCCGTGGGATAAGTGCCGTAAGATGCGTTAACGTTTTCAGAAAAATTGGCTTGGGTAGAAGGACAATCATTGTAAGAATGAGGACCACCACATGTGTCACAAGAAATAGCAACGGCTTTAGCTTGTTGAAAGTGGTTTGTGGCCATGGCCATGAAATTTTTGTTCATTTCAACGAGTTGTCGAGAAATTTCAGTCATTTCAGGATTGGAGGTAGTAGATGAAACATTGACTCTCGGATTAGATCTTGAGGATGCGGATGAATCCCAATTCTTGTGGTGAGTAGTCATGTTTTCGATCAACTCTCGGCACTCATCCGGTTTCCTTTTCATAAAGGTACCACCGGCGGCGGCATTGATCGTGTCAGGATCACGAAAAGTGAGACCATTGTAGAAGGTGTCAATGAGAGTGACGGGGAGCATATTGTGATTTGGACAGCGGTCTATCAAATCATTGTATCGTTCCCAAGCATCAAAGAGCGATTCATCATTCTCTTGCATGAATCCACTGATTTGGTTACGAAGGCTTGTGACCATGGATGGGGAAAAGTAGCGCGATAAAAAGCGTTGAGTCATGTCATTCCATGTATGAATATAATTCTTAGGAAGACGGTCAAACCATTTTTCGGCATGGTGAGAAAGCGAGTGGGGAAAGAGTTGAAGGCGAAGGTCATCCATAGAAACACCGGGGCACTTCATGCTTTGGGTTATGGTAATGAATTTGTCGAGGTGTTTGTTGGCATCATCATCCGGAATTCCACGAAATGGGTTCGTTTGCACTTGTTGGATCATGTGATGTTTCAACGAAAACTCCTGAGCCGTGACGTGCATTGGCGTAATCGGGCCTCCGCGTCCGTTCATGGTGGGTTGACACAATTCCTCCATTGTCCGTAAATCAGGTAGGTGGACATTGTTGTTGTTGTTGTTATTATTATTCAAATTGGGTTGAGGTGGGTGATTATTGTTGTTATTAACACCAGCCATATCTAAATCTTCACGAGTCTCGGGCTCAGAATAGTTCGAAGATCTAGTACGCATACACCTGCAGAAGAAAAATATACACAAAGAAAATATCTATATAATCTTTTTGGTGCAAAACCTTTTGGAAAAGAATTGCTTTATATGATTTTTTAATGTTTTTGTATTTGTGAAGAGTTTTATATTATTTTAGGATTTTTGAACTTTTTAAAACAAGGAAAATAACGTTCAAAGAACGGATCCCAAAATTCAATGCGTCTCTCACTAGAAACCGTTAATCGTAACGAAAAGAGCCGGCAGCGGCGCCATTTAATACTTCGCTTTTGGCTAGGTATAAAATCTTATCGTCCGAATCTTTTCGAATTGAAAACCGGTCTTAAGTGCGACTCAATCGTCTTTTGGTGAATCAAGAGAATGGTTTGGTTTGTTTGTCTAATTTAAACTAATAGCAAGTAATTAAAGTGTCGTTTAGTAAAATGGAAGAATGAAGATTAATACTAAAATCATGAGTAAAAATAAATGCTTGTAAACTTAAAGGTAACAATGGAAAGGTACTAGCACACTAAATAAAACTAACACTTGGAAATTTTCTAAAAATAAGAACTTAGTTGAAAAGTACTAAAAGAAAGTAAGATCGGAATATATCAAAACAACTCAATCGGAATAAGCCAAAACAAGCCCAGATCGGAATGTATTCCAATCTAATGATCAGAATGTGGACACTATGCACAGTCGGAATACCCACGAAATGAGATCAATCGGAATAATAGCTACCACACTGATCGGAATGTTGAAAAAACTCCCAATCGGAATAACTGAAACAAGCACAATCAATCGGAAAGTTGGGAGAACAACTACAATCGGAATGTACAGCAAGAGGCCAGATCGGAATAATCAATGGATGCTGATCGGAAAATGAAAACCCTCTTCCGATTTGATCAATCGGAAAGAGGGATGTGGCTGGTCAGAATAGCTGGATCAGAAAAGGGTTTTTAACCTTTTCCGATTTTGGTGGGATTTGGTTAAGCTAGGTAATAAGCTAAATTCATTAAGCTAATACCCGAAACTAACCAAACCAATAATAAACCGGATCAAATAAGCAATTATCACAACTTATTCAACCTCAAAATAAGCAACTTTTCAATCAAACAATCAAAAATATGAACTTTTAAAGAAAGCTTTTTATAAGAAAATAAGCTAATCATAAAAATAAGCCAATAAGCACAAGAGTCTTAAAGCTTAATCAAATGAAAACTTATGAAATGATCAAAAGATTAACTTTTTAAGCACGAAATCATTTAGAACAACACGGATCATATGATAATCGCACCAAAATCAATCTATAATCAAAGAAAAGTAGAATGAGATTAAGGATTAAAAGTTTAAAATGAAACTTGATTAATGAAAATAAGCAATACAAAGTGTTTAATCTTGAAAGATCAAAAGAAAAATATGAAACTTAGTGAGAGAAAGTTTAAGACTTTCTCTCTCTAAAACTAGAGAGAAAATGAAAAAGTGAAAACTAGCTAAAACTATCTAACCACCCTCCTAATGACTATTAGGAGGGTATTTATAGGGAAGGTGGAAGGAGTGCATGTGTTGCATCTTCTTTCTTGCTTTCTTCACGTTTTCTCGACTCGACTTTAATTCTTTGTCTTTGTCGTCTCGGAATTTGAACTTGTCTTTTAATTTTCTTCTTCTATTAGACTTAAGTTCTTCGACTTCGTTAAACTTTCGTCTTTAGACTTTTTCTTCGATAAATCTTCAGAATAGGCCTTGGATTTCCGTTCTTTTTGCACTCTTGATCTTTTGACTTCGTCTTTTCCCGTTTTCTTCGATAAAAGCCCGTGAAAACCCGTGTTTTCTTCCTTTTTCATATTTTGGTCCTAAAACACAATAAAAACACAAACCACGCATAATTCCGACTTTTACGACATAAATCACACATTTTGGTCTTGTTATTATTGGAAATAAGTGGTAAAATGATAAGTGTTTTCACACTTATTATGGATATAGATTTTTAATCGTGAATTTACCCAGTTCACGGTAATTCAACAAATATAAGGAATAATAACACCATAGCTCTTCATGATGACGAGCTTGGTAGAATAAAAGCTTTCTCCGAAAAGTGTCTCAGTTGTACGGTAATTCCTTTAATTCAGATGGTGCTGACGTACAGTGCACAAGCCACAGGTGCAGCACCAGGAATATAATCAATACCAAATTCAACTTGCCTTAATGGCAAAAGTCTAGGTAATGCACCATCAAATACCTCCTAAAGTTTCAGATAACGAAAACATCTTTTAATAAATTCATATTAGGTTCTTTCTAGATTACAAAATCTATGACTAATTCACAACTATTCACGGTATAATTTCAAGTCTAAATGCAGGATATGGTCATCCATCAAGAATTATTTAGATCACTTTTGATAATCAACATCTTATCATTTAGGGGAATTCTACTCGAGTTCCCATCAATTAAGACAATGTCGTCATGTCATAGTCAATCAATCCATTCTAATGGCACTACCAACTTTTCAGTTTTATTGCCGTCGATAAGATGTGAACTTCTCAAAAGACAAATAATAACTCATAATCCTTCACAATTCAAGGATATTAGTAGACATAACTAACCTTAAAAGAGTAAGGTCAACGCATAATCTACGCGAGATAATTTCAAATCAGATACAGATGAAAACATTTAATGAATATAAATATATCCCATGTTTTCATAATTTGAGTACGAATTCGAAAGCTCCTCGGATCGTTACCCAGGTCATTCAAATGAAATCAAATTAAAAGAAATGATAGGAACGTCGATACATCCAGTCGGGTATCAACACTCGGTAATCAGATAATTTTCCTAAGAATCTCACTACGGGAGAATTGGACAAGAAAGAATTGTCAATTGTCAAATAAGACAATTTCCACAGATGAGTAAATTCGACTCAGAAGAATAGATGCTACAGGCACATATGTAGGTGTCCCTAACACTATGTCCTTATTTTTCACTTCTTGCAGATCTCATAAAATTTATTCTTTCACAATCTTCAAAGAAAATGTAGTGTTTATTGATTAGTTTTATGGTGACTACTAATCAGCCTTGCATGGTCCATTCCAAATTGTATGTAGGCGCACAACTATATACAATTTCAAGATTAACGATGCAATACTCAGTTCGTTAAAAAAAATTTATCATCATGTTTATAATAAAAACATTTTCATGCTTAATTCTTAAATAAGAATCAAAAATAAATTTACAAAGATTTTCTTTGTTATGAAAACAATTAAGTTTTCTTAGGTGTTTTATAAACAACTTCATTTCGATAACGATTATTTACAAGTCTCACTTTAAATAATCCGTATGGTGATGAAAACCCAATTTTTCTCAAGCGATACTGTTTTAACTTATAAAAACAATTAGTGATCTGCAAAAGAGTGATGAAAAGTTTTTCACCAAGAACTAACTACAACATGATAGGAGATGAGCTTAGCCAAATAATCATGAGGTTCATGACCTCGATGGCACTCAAAAAGAATAATCCACAACGTAACTCAAATCAAGATGAGTACTTGTTCAATGGTTGCATCACTAATGCGAACATTAGGATGAAGCAATAAAGGATAGATAACATCGATACATGTAGAATTTAGCAATCAATGGTAGTCTTTTCATTAATCACAAACAAGTCAAAATTGTACCGTAACACATTATGTGTCACTATGTCATACAATTCCAAGAACTCATCCTACCAACTGATGTCTCAGTTAAGTTAGGGATTATTTTTAAAAGATACCACAATGAATACTAATCTAAAAGAGTCATTAGGTGTTCCACATGTCCTAGAAGATCCATCGGTCTCAATTCAGAAGAAGATTTCTTCAATTTATTTCTTGGACACTAAGCATCGTCGTTAGTGGACAATATCCTAGGAACAACACTTAACACGAATCAAAAATCATTTAAAACCTTACAATTCAATCACAAAACTCAACAACTTCCTCTTAACAATTTTATATTCCATATAAGTTAAATTTTACTTTATTCAAGTTTTAACCAATTTTATACTCAATTCGATATCCTACCTCATTCTCCAATATTTTCAACCTTATTCTTAGACCTTAAAAGGGAAATAAAATCTCGATATGGTCAACACTTAATTTCCAATCCTATAGCTCTTTCAACAACAATTATCAAATGAGTCACTAGTATGAAATGACTCGATCATTCGATTAGACTTCTCGGAAAGGTACTAGTGGCATGAGGCTTTTGGGTAATGGTTCCAATGACAGCCTCAAGTGCAACATTCACCCTTTTGATTTCAATTTAAGAATTGGATGACAACAAATCAGATGACATCTTTCTAGGTGGTAACGTTTTGTCAAACTCCACTCTATAAGGAAAGATCGTCATGACATCGATATCAGTTTTAATCTCGACAATTCTTCTTTAATATCACAATCAACTAATATCAACATTTCTACGAATATCAACCATTTGTTGGGATCATAAATATCCACAACTTGGTTTAGATCTAGGATAGCTAGAATTCCTACGAGAATAGCTTCGATTAATTTACTAGGGGATTTAGGGTTCCTTGTGACAATCTACGTCGTATAAATACCTCGTATAAATATCAAAATAATCATCAAACAATCATGTAATAAAATTACATCATATATATATATATATATATATATATATATATATATATATATATATATATATATATATATATATATATATATATTAAAATAACACTTCTTAGTCTGGCCTTGTCGGTAACTCGGGAATTTTTCGGCATCGTTATAGTCAAAATACTTTTAGACATTTTGTGAAAAATGTTTATAGTTAAAAGATTTTGAAATGTTTTATTCAAAACCTTGGTTTTTAAAAATCTTTCGTTCTCTATAACGAGAGCTCTGGTACCAAACTGTAACACCCCAAAATTTACCCAATTCAATATAGCGGAAGACTCGTTGGTGTTACGAGATAGCACATTACTCACATAAAAGACAACGCATAAAAACCGCGTCGTTTAATAATAAAAGCATTTCCATTCATAATTATCAAATTTACATAGGTCTCAAGTCATACTCATTTCATAAAATTTTACAAAAGATTTGAATGGAAATTGTTATTTAAGTACGGGCCATGAATTCTTGTTGTCTTACCGAGAATTACCTTCAAGTACCTGAGATAAAACATGTTAAAAGAAAAGGTCAGCGAAAACGCCGAGTGAATTCATAGAGTTCAATAAAATTCATCAATATAACATCGGTATAAAATTATTACCGAAAATCATTTTGTACAAATCTTTGTATTAGGCCATAAAATAGCCAGTCATTTTATACAAATCCTTATCAAAAATTATAATATAGGCATTTGCCTTCGAAATCATTATACGAGCCAATGTCGTAAAAACATCATACAATACGTCTTATGACGTTGTATAAAGTTAAATAAGAACCGTTATATGAATATGGTTATGTAAAACCAAAACACAAACATAATATCAATAATATGACCCCGTATTGCTAGTCAGGCAATAAATCGTAATTCGGTGCGTATATCAGTATTTCGTTAAATTGGATTATTATAAGCCGCATGACATTGTTACCTTACTATCACAACAACGGGTAGCTAACCCGATACTCAATTTGCCCATCTAAGTTAGCGTGTCTGTTGGGAATAAATTAAGGCCAGATCACTTGAGCGCTGACAAGAGTAAAACAAGCGTTGACAAGAACAAAACAAGCGCTGACAGCTCAAGCGTTGACAAGATAAAGTCAAGCGTTGACACATTGAAGACAAGCACTGATGGGAAGATATACTCTACGCGTTTATTGTGTTTATTGTATTCTAGATTACTTCTAGTAAAGATAGGAACAACAATGTATTTTCTATATTTATCTTTACCTAGAATAGCTGATACGTAGATTATTGTACAAGGCTTCTTATGTCTATAAAAGAAGACCTTTAGGTTAATGTTTCATATAAGTTTTTCATTCGTAAACTACTTTCATTGTAAGAAAGTTTGATATTTTTAATCAAAGTGAAAGTTTGTTTATATCATTGTGTGTTCTTGTTTAAGTGTTAATTCCGCATAACACTTAGATTATCATAAGCATATACAAAGGTTTCTCTAAGTGTATTACTTGATCTAATCTCGTATACATAAAGCTAAATCGATGTATGTTTGAGATCAACAAGTGGTATCAGAGCTTGTTGAGAAACTTTGATTTGAAGAACGAGATCCAATACCGTAAGGTGAACCAGGCTAAGGAAGAAGGTGAAGAAGAATCTGATGATGTTTTCAGTCACGACCAAGTCTACTCCAAGTTCCAACTCATCTTCGTCATCTGATAATGAGGTATGTGATAACTCTTCTTGTAGGTTAAATACTGAAAAACTTAATAAAGAGGTGTTAAGATTATTAGATGATGTGAGTACTGAAAGGTGCAAACTGTCTAATTTTCAAATTGCTCTCACTCAAACTGAGAAGACAGTTTCTGAGTACAAAAAAATGAAATTTGACTTAAAAGACAAAATAAACATCTTAAAACATGAGTTAAATGCTAGCAGTGATATTAAGAGCATCATGGAAAGGGTGAATGGTGAGTTACAGGCTAAGTTAGATGAGGCTATCAAGAATAAGGATAATGTAGACCTTAAAATTTAGAGATTTGATAAGGCCTCACAAACCCTAGGAGAATTTGTTAGTAAACAGAGGGACTCTAGGGGTATGTCTGGAATTGGGTTGAAAGAATATGTTGCCGTTCCACCACCTGCTGGGGATTTCTATGGTGTCCAAAGAAAGGACTTATCTTGGACTGGTATTCCAGAACTCCAAGAAGAGGAATTTATTCCTCAACCTAGAGTTCTTTCCCTAGTTGAGGAATATCAACAAAAGGTTATTGACCTAGAAGAGTGGAAAAAGGCCAACCCCACTTTATTTGTTAAAGGTGGGATACTTAGTGAGAGTCCATTTGTGCCTACACCTATTGAGAGTCCAGTAGTATCTACACCTATAACTGTGACCAATCCCATCACTAGAAAAGCTGTTAATCTTGGCTCCCCAATTAAGAAACAACCTAGTGTTAAATACGCCGAAATGTATAGGAAACCTAGGTCATTCAAAAGCCAAGCAAGTGTTAATGGGACAGGGTTTTATCAGTCTAAGCCTAAGTTTGTGTCCAAAAAGGCTTGTTACTCATGTGGGAGCTTCTCACATTTGGCAAATAATTGTGTAAGTGAATACAATCCATTCGCTGATAATAGGTCATCCAATGTTAACCATAGACCTTTTGTCCACACTAGATCACAGGCTACTAGACCAGCTTCTTTCTTCTCTAAGGCAGCTAATACCCATGGACAAAGGCCCTTTCAAAAGACCAACACTTTGTCAAACAGACAGTATGTTCCTGTAGCAAACCCTAATTTGGGCGCTGATAGAAACAAATTCAGCGCTGACAAGAAAAAATTCAGCGCTGACAGGAACAAATTCAACGCTGACAGGCACAAATGCAGCGCTGACAGCTCCAAGTTTGGTATGAGACCTTATTTTAGACCATTGATATTATGATTTTGCTAGGTTCAATTATATTCTCTCGATATCCTCTCGAATTGATCTTGGTTCTAAGTGGAATGATTGTTCTTGGTTACTAAAAAGGGGATTGGTTTTCTAATCTACTAAATGTTAAATGCTCTAAAATGTAAACTTAAATTTAAAAGCAATTAAATTAAAGACAGTTAATAAAACTAGAATTAAAATTAAACTTAAAATATACAAAATGAAGAAACAGTAAGTATAACTAAAAAATGCTCAAAAAGAAAATGATTCGGAAGTTGACCTTGATTCAGAACTTTCATGCGGAAGTTGGTTCGGAAGTATTGACTCGGAAGTTCATCCGGAACTTTTAAGGAAAATTGATTCGGAACTTTGAAAAACCCTTCACTCGGAACTTTGATTCGGAAGTTAACTCGGAAGTTCGTTCGGAACTTTACTCGGAACCTTCATGCGGAACTTTGTTTCGGAAGTTAGTTCGGAAGTTCACCCGGAACTTTTCGTTCGGAAGTTCACTCGGATGATTGATCCGGAAGTTTATCCCGAACTTTATCCGGAACATTGAGTCGGAAGTTTATTCGGAACTATCAACTGATTCGGAACTTTTAAAGGAAAAATTCATTCGGACCTTTAAAAACTCATTCAGAACTTTTGAAAAGCAAATTCATTCGGAACTTCTTAAACTCATCCAGAAATTTGAGTTCATCCGGAACTTCTGGGAAAAAGAACAGTAACTTCAGAAAAAACAGGGTAACGCGTTTTAATCCAAAATCAAGCTAAATAATCAAAAAGGTTTTACCAAATTAACCAATAATCATTTAACTACCATGAATAACAAATCCCAACAGTAAAAACACAAATTCAACAACTTTTTAAAGATTAAATCAATCAAATAAGAACTTAAGAACTTGGATAAAAAGAGGAAAGAAGAACAAGATTAAATTGAAAGATTGATGTATTTAATGATTAAGGTTTTAACAATCACTAAACAAAGATTAAAATCACAAGATTGAAAAACAAAGATCAAAATCACCAAACACCCTAGTGGTGTTGGTGATGTCTACGAAACAGAAAGGGAGAAAAAGAAGGAGAATGAAAAACTAAAAACTGAATGAAAAGTGTGAGGGGGATTCCTTTTATAGGTGTCCCCTTTGGTTGGTGAGTGGGCTTTCTCCCGTTCTTCTTGCCTTCTAGTCTTTTCAGAAAAGTTGACGTTTTCGATTCTGATTCAGGATTTGTCGTCGATTAAATTCAACTCGTCTTTTAATTTCTTCGTTTAATAGACTTGAGTTTCTTCGACTTTTGTAAATCTTCCATCTTTGGTCCTTTTCTTCGATAAATCTTCGAATAGGCCCAGTGACTTCAAATATTTTGCATCTCTTGGACAATAGACTTCATCTTGAGTCTTTTTCTTCGATAAATCCCGTGCAATCCCATGTTTTCTCCATTATCCATCCGGTTGGCTTTGAAAACACAATAAACACAAAAACAACGCATAATTCCAAACAAATGATATTAAATACGCGTTTTGGTCTCGTTTTAGCCAGAATTAAGTGGTAAAAGGATGGGTGTTTACACACCTATCAAATCCCCTACACTTAACCATTGCCATGCCCTCATGCAATGCTTAGTGATAAAGCAATTTTACACTTTTCTCATAATTAATCAACCTTGCCCTTATTAAAATACTACTTAAACAAAAATTAAGGTACTAAAAGAAATTAAAACTTAAACGGAAACAAAAGGATAGAAAACCATTTTCACTTGAAAATAGCTACATGGAAATAACTTGCAAAGAGATCAATGACTTACATTAGGGCTTTGGTGCTACGAAGATTTATCACCCTCAAGTTTCATGTTCCCCAAACTAAGCTTAAAAACTAGATCATTGTTATTATAAGTTAGTAAATCAAACACTTATACACATGGCTTAATTATATGCTTAAACTCCCTTATTCCTAGGTGTTTCTCTTATATTTTATTTTTGTCTTAGAATGATCATGAAGATGCATTTTTGGACTTATTTCGATAGTTTATTTAGGCTGAAAGCAAAGTAGGACGATTTGATCAATAGTTAACTAAAGGACAAAATCGCTTAAAACTACTTCTCGGGATATCAAAAAGTTCATATCTTGGCATAACTTGGTTCGCGATTTGAGACCTTTCTCGGGCCGATATTTGGCATGTACTTCATACTTCATATCTTGAGAGACGTTCTTGAGATAATGGTCTTCTCATCGTAATAGAGTTTCTTCACTTTGGAGACTTTTGAGGGGTACTCCAATTTTGTTGACCACGACTTCATGATTATTTCTTCAATCTCTAATTGGGATTTTGAGATACAACGATCCGCCTCCTTTTCGGACTTGGATCTATTTATCCTCATACCTTGTTAGGGTCTTTTCGGATAGACTTCTCCATGATCTTTATGGGAGTTGATTGATTTTCGTCGTGATTCTTGATCCTTCATATTGATTTTAGGAATAATGCTTTTCACATCACTTTGGATTTTCAGCAATAAAATGGAATCCTCATGCCTTGTTTAGGCCTTTTCGGACTCGCCAATCTTCGTGCCCCGCTTCATAAGTTATGCCTTGGCTATGAACTCTTATCATTACCGAGCAACTTTTAAACGATCTTGGGCTAGAAGCTAAGTAACCTTTCAGATCGTACGACCTTACTTATTGCAGATAAATTAATAGCAAGTGATGGGAGAATAGGCAAATAAATACACCAAGTGAGCTTGCGCAAGAATACCGACTTATAATTGACTCTATCATTTCTCGTCCTCCACAATTTAAAATCTCAAGTAATGAGACTCGTGGATGCTTAGCCTAATAAACCAATTAAGGTCTACATGGTTAAGGATACTAGCTAGAATAAACTTAGATAAGTCTATTCGGGTTGAGTCAAAATAATCACAACGGGCCTAATATGTCAAAGACTTCTAAACTAGCTACACCACTTTATTAATATTTTTGACTTTATTGCGGGATATATACATATGAAAGCAACGATAAAAATTTAAAAATTACGACTAAATGGCCAAAGTTAATTAAAAATTTGAAAAATGTTGAAAAAGATGATTTTCCGGTTAAATGAAGGCATTTTCATGGAAAAGTCCACTTAAAACTTCGATAGAAGTCCCCCCTACACTTAAGATAAACATTGTCCTCAATGTTTAAGCATGTGGGAAAAGTTTCCCCTACACTTATGACATTGTGCACGTTGGTTAACTCGAGTTAAGGAAGAGACGACTAAAGTGATCAATTTCAAATGTGAGTATGAAGAAAATTGAATCACGATAGTTGAGAGATATAACCGGATTTCGGATAACACGGGAGCACGGTTCTTCGTAGGTTCCAAGAGTGCATTCATCTCTGTAATCACATCACCACATAAAGACAAACACCCATAGAGGTCCCCCTACACTTAGGAGGTTAAAACATAAAAGGATAGATACTCGGGCTGCCTCCCGAGGAGCGCTTGTTTTTTATAACCGAGTCACGAGCCTGACTCGACCCAAAATTAGTTCATGGGGAACGTGGTGAGGGATGAATTCATCTCCTGAGAGGTGTCCTCACCAAAGTACAACTTCACTCGTTGGCCATTCACCTTGAAATTAGGTCCATTAGGTTGAGCGAGCTCGAGAGTACCATATGGAAAAATTTGGGCAATGGTGAATGGGCCGGACCAACGAGATTTCAGCTTGCCCGAAAAGATTTTCAACCGAGAGTTAAAAAGTAAGACTTTGTCTCCAACATGGAACTCTCGGTTCTTAATCTTAGAATCGTGAATGAGCTTAGTCCTTTCCTTATAGATCAAAGAATTTTCATAAGCCTCATTACGGAGTTCATTCACCTCATTGAGTTGGATCTTGCGTAGGTCACCGGCTTTGTTGATATCAAAATTAGCCCACTTCAAGGCCCAGTAAGCCTTGTGCTCCAACTCAATGGGGAGGTGGCACGCTTTCCCGTACACGAGACGATAAGGTGTACAACCAATCGGAGTCTTATATGCAGTACGAAAAGCCCACAAAGCATCATCAAGTTTATCAGCCCATGAGGCACGATGCTCTCCCACGGTTCTGTCCAGAATTCGCTTTAATCCTCGGTTGGATATTTCAGTCTGGCCATTATTTTGTGGGTGGTAGGCTGTGGAAAGACGATGATTTACACCATACTTAGCCATGACTCTTGCGAATTGGTCATTGCAAAAATGAGTCCCATGATCACTAATAATGGCACGAGGCACACCGAATCTAGCGAAAAGAGCTTTCAAAAAGTTACAAACCACCCTTGCGTCATTAGTAGGTAAAGCTTTGGCTTCAACCCACTTTGAAACGTAGTCAACAGCTACAAGGATGTATTTGTTTCCTTTAGAAGAAGGGAATGGCCCCATAAAGTCGATACCCCAAACATCAAAGATTTCACATTCTTGTATGAAATTCTTAGGCATCTCGTCTTTATGTGTGATCGTGCCTTGTTTTTGGCAAGCCTCACATCGTTTAACCATATTGTGAGTGTCACGATATATGGAGGGCCAATAAAATCCCGCGTCGAACACTTTTTTGGCGGTGTAGTTGGGACCAAAGTGACCACCGGTGGGTCCTTTGTGGCAAGCATCAAGGATTTCTAAAGCTGCCGGTCCATCAACACATCGACGGATAATCAGGTCAGCACATTGTTTGAATAGGTAAGGGTCGTCCCAAAAGTAAGTCTTAATGTCGGTGAAGAACTTTTTCTTTTGTTGGGATGTCAACCCTTCCTAGAGAATTCCACCCGCCAAGTAGTTTGCAAAGACCGCAAACCACGGGGTTTCATTAGAATTCAAATTTATAGACATTAAGGTCTCCAAGGGAAAAGAATCATTGATTTCTTTGTTCGGATGATCCCCTTGGTAAGGATCCTCAAGTCTGCTGAGATGATCCGCGGCTAGGTTTTCAGCTCCTTTTTTATCGCGAATTTCGATTTTAAATTCCTGGAGCAGCAAAACCAAGCGAAGAAGCCTTGGTTTGGAATCTTGCTTTGTCAACAAGTACTTCAACGCGGAATGATCGGTGTAAACGATTGTGGTGGAAAGGACAAGATAGGGGCGAAATTTTTCAAAGGCATAGACAACAGCTAAAAGTTCTTTTTCGGTTGTCGTACAATGCAATTGTGCCCCCGTCATTGTCTTGCTAGCGTAATGGATTGGTTGGAAGTGTTTGTTCACTCTTTGTCCCAGAACCGCTCCAATAGCAAAATCACTAGCATCGCACATCAACTCAAAGGGAAGCTCCTAATTAGGGGTAACCAAGACGGGTGCCTTAGTTAGCTTATCCTTAAGCGAGTTGAAGGCTTCAAGACACTCTTTGGAAAAGATAAAAGGAGTATCTTTTTCCAAGAGGTGGGTCATCGGGCGAGCGATTTGAGAAAAATCTTTGATGAATCGACGGTAGAAGCCCGCATGACCGAGAAAACTTCTCACACCCTTCATGGTTGAAGGTGGAGGCAACTTAGCGATAACATCAACTTTAGCACGGTCTACTTCAAGACCGACTTTCGAGATCTTGTGTCCTAGCACGATGCCTTCTTTTACCATAAAATGGCATTTTTCCCAATTCAGAACAAGGCGAGTGTCTTCGCACCGCTTAAGTATACGTTCCAAATTGGCAAGGCAAGAAGAGAAGGAATCCCTGAAGACCGATAAATCATCCATGAAGACTTCCATGGTTTGTTCAACCATGTCATTGAAGATAGCTAACATGCACCTTTGGAAAGTCTCGGGGGCATTGCATAAGCCAAAAGGCATTCTTTTGTAAGCAAATGTGCCATAGGGACAAGTGAATGTTGTCTTCTCTTGATCTTGGGGATCGATGGGTATTTGGAAATAACCCGAGAAACCATCAAGAAAGCAGTAATATTCATTACCCGCTAAACGTTCAAGCATTTGGTCCATAAAAGGTAGAGGGAAATGATCCTTTCTCATGGAATCATTGAGTTTGCGGTAGTCTATACAAACTCTCCACCCAGTAACGAGACGAGTGGAAATCAACTCATTGTGTTCATTGGGAACAACGGTTATTCCGCCCTTCTTGGGCACACAATGGACTGGACTAGCCCATGGTGAATCCGAAATATGGTAAATCATACCCGCATCAAGAAGTTTGATAACCTCTGTTTTGATGACTTCATGTATTTTTGAATTTACCCTTCGTTGGCTTTGAATTGTGGGCTTAAAGTCGTCCTCCATGAGAATTTTGTGTGTGCAGAAGTGAGGATCTATTCCGCGAATATCAGAAATTTTCCAAGCAATAGCCTTCTTGTGATCGTTAAGCACGACGATGAGGCGAGATTTTTTTTCTTCCTTCAAGTCCTTCGCGATAATGACGGGCGACTTATTCTCTTCTTCAAGGAACACATACTCGAGATGAGGCGGCAACTCCTTAAGTTCTAAATCCGGAGGATTTTCGACGGGAGGCGTTTTCAAAGTCGGAGTATCGATAGCAATAACCGTGGGAGATGGTGGAGAAAGGTTGTCTTCGTTGAGAAGGTTATCAAAGAAATGCATGTCTTCATCCCCATCGGTGGGAGAATCATCATTAGCTAAGTTCACATCTCCCATGGTGGCTTCAAGATTGTTCCAAAACAAATCACTCTCTCCAAATAGAGACAGTGATGAATCAATAGAGGAAACGGTTTCAACATTGGGAAGAGAGGTAGGAATACTTTTTCAAGCATCATTAAAGTGTTCTTCACAAGCCTCATCCAGAACGTCAATACAATTAACACTCTCGTATGAATAAGGTTGTTTAGACAACTTTCCCATGTTGAAGACGATTTTATCGTCACCCACTCTCATGATAAGCTCACCGGCTTCAACATCGATGAGAGTGCGACCGGTCCTCAGGAATGGACGACCCACGATCAAGGGAACACGAGGGTCCATCTCGTAGTCGACGACGACGAAATCGGCAGGAAAAGTGAATTTGTCGACTCCTACAAAGACGTCTTCGGCTATCCCCACTGGATAAGCAACCGTACGGTTAGCTAATTCCAAAGTCATTTTGGTGGGGACTAGCTCAGGGAGAGATAATTGCTTCCAAACGCTTAGAGGCATTAAATTAATACTGGCACCTAGATCGGCTAGGGCCATGCAATTCTCTACTCCCGGGAAATTGCAAGGGATTAAGAAACGACCCGGATCACCAAGCTTGGTTGGCAATTTCCTTAAGAGCATTGCAGAGCAATTCTCATTAAGTTGGTGTTGGCAATATCGAGAAGCTTTTCCTTGTCACTCAGAAGATCTTTAAACATTTTCGCGTACTTAGGCATGTGAGCGAGAGCCTCAGCGAAGGAGATATTGAAATTCAGTTGTTTAAACATTTTAAGAAAGTTTGAAACCTGAATATCGTCCTTGCTTTTGAGCTTCTCTTTCCTCAACCTAGATGGATAAGGTATATTGGAAGAAGAGGAAGGCGTTTGGAGAATAGGATCACTCACATCCTTGGGTGGAGGAGGGGTAGAAGTAGGAGGTGGAGAAATTGGGGAAGGAGAAGGATGAGGAATAGGAGCAGGTGACTCGTTTTCCTTAGTCACAATCACCGGTGGAGGTATAGGAAGCTCGGGTTCCTTGGTACCTTTGCCACTGCGAGTAGTGATTGATTTCATCTCCCCTCTTAGATTCGCAACGGTGTTACTCGGAAGAGTACCCGAAGAAGAGGGTTGATTACCTTTGAAAAAACTAGCCATCATGTTCTTCAAGTCATTTGTTTGGCTATCCAACGTGTTTCCATTGTCGGCTCTCAGATCGTTCCCTTGTTTGACCAGGTCTGCTTTCAAATTGAGCACTTCACGCTGAAGGTTCCCCACGATCACATCGTTAGTCCTCATATAAGTTTCCACTTCTTGGTGAAGAGCGGTGGGTTGGTTGGGAGGAGCATTGTATGCGGGTGGTTGATAGGCAGGTTGCTGGTAGACTTGGTTGTTTCGTTGAGGTGGTTGTTGCTGCTTGTGAGGTGGGATGTATGGTGTACGAGGTTGTTGTTGTTGTTGAGGAGGGCGATTAAGGTTTTGTTGTTGGTTTGGGTTGGTAGGAGGAAAACTGGGTGGTGAGAGGTAGTTGTTGGAGCGGTAGCTAAGCAAATTACGGTCACCTTGAGGTCTAGCTTGATAAGCAGGTTGAGGATAGGTGCCATATGCTGCATTCACATTTTCAGAAGGGTAGTCTTGGGTGGCGGTACAAGTGGTGTAAGAGTGAGGACCCCCGCATATCTCGCATGGTTGGCTAACAGCATTGACTTGAGTGTTTTTAGCGTTGTTGTTGTTGTTGTTGTTAACGGTGTGGGTAACAAGCGATTCAAGAAGCGCAGTGATTTTGTCAAGTCGCTTATCGTTGTCACTAGTACTAGCACTAGCAACATTGGTCCGAACACTCTTGGTTTGCACACGAGACTTATTCTCAATGATATCCCAAGCAGCATTGGAAGTCTTAGCCAAAAGATTACCCCCCGAGGCACTGTTTAGTGAATCTTGGTCACTCATGCTTAAACCATTGTAAAAAGTATTAATTTGGTGCACTTTGGTAAAACCATGTTGTGGGCATTTTCTTAAAAGATCTTTAAAACGATCCCAAGATTCACTGAACGACTCATCGTACTTTTGTTCAAAATTTATGATTTCATTCCGCAAAGCGGTAGTACGAGAGGGTGGGAAAAAGTAATTGATAAACTTGGTCTCCAAATCCGTCCACGAGAGAATACTCTGTGGCGGTTCCTTAGCAAGCCAATGCCGGGCTTGTCCCTCTAAAGAAAAGGGAAAAAGTTGTAGACGGATTACCTCTTGTGGAACACCATTGAATTTGACCGTGTTCGTGAGTTGCAAGAATCTCTTGATGTGGTCATGTGGATCATCAATGGTACGCCCCAAGAATGGTTGAGCAGAGACCATCTGGATAAAGCCTGATTTTAGCTCAAAGTTGTTAGCTGCAATCGCTGGTATAACAATTGGATCAGTGTTGCCATCTACATGAGCTTGCAGGAGTTCAATCATCGGGCGATTATCCGGTAGAGGCTCATTGTTGTTGTTATTATTCATGTTGTTGAAAGGTGGGTTGTTGTTGTTATTATTGTTGTTTTGAGGTGGTATGTTGTTGTTGTTTTGTACACCGGCCATGTCTAAGTGATCGAGAGGCTCGGGCTCTTGATAAGACGTGGATCGAGTGCGCATACACCTGCAAAAGAACTAACAAGGGAAAAACAAAGCAAAAATATTTTTGGTTTTTATGTTTTTTAATTTTTAGGATTTTTGAAAATTTTATATTTTTTTTGTGTTTTTTTTTTTGAAAATTTTTATGAAAAAGTAACGTTCACAGGGAACGGATCCCAAAATCCAAGTTCTCACAAAAAACTTTTGATCTTAACGAGAAGAGCCGGCAGCGGCGCCATTTGATATTATGATTTTCCTAGGTTCAATTATATTCTCTCGATATCCTCTCGAATTGATCTTGGTTCTAAGTGGAATGATTGTTTTGGTTACTAAAAAGGGGATTGGTTTACTAATCTACTAAATGTTAAATGCTCTAAAATGTAAACTTAAATTTAAAAGCAATTAAATTAAAGACAGTTAATAAAACTAGAATTAAAATTAAACTTAAAATATACAAAATGAAGAAACAGTAAGTATAACTAAAAAATGCTCAAAAAGAAAATGATTCGGAAGTTGACCTTGATTCGGAACTTTCATGCGGAAGTTGGTTCGGAAGTATTGACTCGGAAGTTCATCCGGAACTTTTAAGGAAAATTGATTCGGAACTTTGAAAAACCCTTCACTCGGAACTTTGATTCGGAAGTTAACTCGGAAGTTCGTTTGGAACTTTACTCGGAACCTTCATGCGGAACTTTGTTTCGGAAGTTAGTTCGGAAGTTTACCAGGAACTTTTCGTTCGGAAGTTCACTCGGAAGATTGATCCGAAAGTTTATCCGGAACTTTATCCGGAACTTTGAGTCGGAAGTTTATTCGGAACTATCAACTGATTCGGAACTTTTAAAGGAAAAATTCATTCGGAACTTTAAAAACTCATTCAGAACTTTTGAAAAGCAAATTCATTCGGAACTTCTTAAACTCATCCGGAAATTTGAGTTCATCCGGAACTTCTGGGAAAAAGAACAGTAACTTCAGAAAAAACAGGGTAACGCGTTTTAATCCAAAATCAAGCTAAATAATCAAAAAGGTTTTACCAAATTAACCAATAATTATTTAACTACCATGAATAACAAATCCCAACAGTAAAAACACAAATTCAACAACTTTTTAAAGATTAAATCAATCAAATAAGAACTTAAGAACTTGGATAAAAAGAGGAAAGATGAACAAGATTAAATTGAAAGATTGATGTATTGAATGATTAAGGTTTTAACAATCACTAAACAAAGATTAGAATCACAAGATTGAAAAACAAAGATCAAAATCACCAAACACCCTAGTGGTGTTGGTGATGTCTACGAAACAGAAAGGGAGAAAAAGAAGGAGAATGAAAAACTAAAAACTGAATGAAAAGTGTGAGGGGGATTCCTTTTATAGGTGTCCCCTTTGGTTGGTGAGTGGGCTTTCTCCCGTTCTTCTTGTCTTCTAGTCTTTTCAGAAAAGTTGACGTTTTCGATTCTGATTCGGGATTTGTCGTCGATTAAATTCAATTCATCTTTTAATTTCTTCGTTTAATAGACTTGAGTTTCTTCGACTTTTGTAAATCTTCCATCTTTTGTCCTTTTCTTCGATAAATCTTCGAATAGGCCCAGTGACTTCAAATCTTTTGCATCTCTTGGACAATAGACTTCATCTTGAGTCTTTTTCTTCGATAAATCCCGTGCAATCCCATGTTTTCTCCATTATCCATCCGGTTGGCTTTGAAAACACAATAAACACAAAAACAACGCATAATTCCAAACAAATGATATTAAATACGCGTTTTGGTCTCGTTTTAGCCAGAATTAAGTGGTAAAAGGATGGGTGTTTACACACCTATCAACCGTATAAACAAAGATACTTGGTTAATAAGGGTCAATGGTCTAAAGCATCATCCCACTTAACATGGAAACCTAAACAAGAGCAAAACTCTAATTTTAATGGTATTTCAATAAGTTGCAATAGACTTAAATATATTGAGAAGGTCATTACTAGACTCATTGGAACAAATTGGGTGTTTAGGTCACAAAGGGATGAACAGGGATTTGTGGTAAAGAATAAGACCACTCTAGTTGAACAACTAGATAGATCCAAGTCTGACAAGGCTTGGATCTCCAAAGAAAACTAATTTGTTTTCTTTTTGAGCAGACTATCCAAAAGCAGGTTAATGATCAAGGATATTGGGATAGTGGATGCTCAAGGAACATGCATTTTTGGTCTTTCCACTGTTATTATTTCTATCCACTAACATGTTATCTCTACCCATTGTTGTGGGAAAGGGTAGCCTCTGTTGGTGTGTTTTTGTGGTTTTTGTCTAACTATGCAGGAAAATGGAGCTACATTTGGATGAATACAGAATTGCAAACTTTTATTTATGATGGTTGGAGTGTTTACATTCCTATCTAGAGATAAAATTTTGCTTCTTCACATATAATGATTTGTATGCTTCTATTAAGGGGAGGTAAACCTCTAGGTTTTTGGGTACTCTTAGAGCACTCTTGCATAATTCTAGATTGCGTCCACTAGTGAGTGGGGGTTAGAAATAATGAAGGCTCTTTCCTTATGAAATTGTTGGAATTTCTAAACCTCGAGGCACTGTAGCATGCACGTAGTTTATTTTGCATGCATGTTGCCAAGACTTTTGACCTAGAATTGGGTGTGGTCGTATGGGTGACTTGGGGTAGTTATTATTTTTGGGTTACTTGGGGAGTTGCAAAGGTTTTATATGAGTTAACTTTCTCTTTGGGGCATTTGTGAACAAAGGACTCTAGAGTTCATGTGTGTCTATCTTGCTTGTGCATGAGTGTATGCGTGAACAGTGTTTGTCACTCTTGCTTATTAGAGACTGGTTAATTTCCTTAGGATTATTATCTTTGTTTATGTTCTAACTAAAGTTTTCCATTTGCAAGTCCATTTTATGCTATGACATCTTAGCTGGTGTTGTTGGGAATAAAATATGGGTCAGTTTACTAGACGCTGATAAGAAGAATGTCAACGCTGATAGGATGACATTGGACGCTGACAGCCAAGCGTTGACATTGAAGAAGTCAACGCTGACAACCTTGAAGATTGACACTGATGGAATATCTTCATACGAATCTTTTGTTTATTTGTTTCTTTATTTATGTATGGTAAAATAAGCACGACATTGTATTTTCTATTATTATCTTTACCTAGAATAGTTGATTCGTAGCTTATTGTACAAGACTTCTTGATCTATAAAAGAAGGTCTTTTAGGTTAAAGTCATATATCAGTTTTCATAAGTATTCACAAGTTAAACTCTTTCATTGTAATCAAGTTCGTTTATTCTAATACAAGTGAAAGTTTGTTTAACATCTTTGTGTTTTAGATCAAGTGTTAATTCCGCATAACACTTTGTTACTTTATTCATAAGCAAAGGTTTCTCTACGTGTAGTACTTGATTTAATCTCGTATACACAAAGCTTAATCGATCTAAGTTTGGGATCAACAAGTGGTATCAGAGCTTGTTGAGAAACTTTTGATCTTTAAGTAACGCAAGAACCCTAAAACACCAAAAACCCTAAAAACCCTAAAATTCTCAAAACCCTAAAAACATCATGTCTGGCACAGATCAACCTGCTGCTTTGCTACAAAACAACTCCTCAAATCCTAGTATCAAAATTCCCATGTTTGATGCCAGGAACTTTGAGCTTTGGAAGTCAAATTTTGAGCAATATATAGCTATTCATGACTACACTCTTTGGGAGATTGTCGAATATGGGAACACATTCGACAAAGCAGCAAAGATTGCTGCTGCAATTGCCACAAGGACAGTTGTTCCTAATTGTCCTGAAGCTGATAAGATGGAAAAGCCTGGAGATGGGAGAGCTGTAGCTGTTGAAGATATAGCCAAGAAGAGGGTGGACATGAAAATCTTGAACATCTTGAAACACGCCCTAGGTCATGAGAATCAGCACAAGTACAAACGCTTTGAGTCTGCAAAAGAGCTTTGGGAAGCTCTTGAAGTAGCACATGGTGGCAATGCTGACACAAAAGAAGAAAAGAAGAAGCAACTCTTGCATGAGTATGCTGTCTTTAAAGCTCAACCCAATGAAAATCTCAGCAGTGTGAGAAGTAGACTTCTTGACATCACAAGTCAACTTTCCTTCATGGGAACACAGATTGATGACCCTGAATTGAATGCTACTTTTCTCAAAAGCCTTGGTGATGTATGGAAGATTGAGACAAGATCCATTCTTGTCAATAATACCCACAAGACCTCAAGGTTTGATGACATATTCAACAAACTAAGACTGTTGGAGAATGAATGGCAATTGGATAGTGATAATAAATCTTCCAGTAGTAACATGGCCTTCTTCTCACAAAGTGAAGGCCAATTTGATTCCATGAACTTCTATGGACATCCAGCCACTGGATCTCAAGGTGTCAGCGCTGGATGTCAGTCTGTCAGCGCTGGATCATATCCTGTCAACGCTTTATACTCAAGCGCTGACACACACAATTTTGGCGCTGATAGAATTAAGCCTGCTGGTTTTGATCTAGATACTGTGTGTGCATTCATTGCTTCTTTGCCCAGTGATTCAAGAATTACATATGAAGATCTTGAGCAGATAAGTGATGAACATTTGGAAGAGATGGACATCAAGTGGACTATGGCTCTTGTAAGTTTAAGAGCAAACAGGTTTAATAAAAGGTTCAAGAAGAAGATGACCTTTAATGCTAAGGATGTTGCTGGATTTGACAAGTCCAAGGTTGAGTGCTACAACTGTCATAGGATGGGGCACTTTATGAGGGAATGTAGATCTCCAAGAAGATCTGATGCTGGGAAGCCTTCAAGCCAAATGATTAAGAGCCCAGATCCCAAGGCCATGGTTGCTGTTCAACAAATTGATGGAGTTGGAGAATGGGACTGGAGCTGGATGGCTAAAAATGAGGAAGAGGACAGAGCTTTGGTTGATGAAGTTAAAGAAGAGCATGTTGAATATGCTCTCATGGCACACTCCTCCTCTTCATCAGATAATGAGGTATATGATGATGCTTTCTGTTCTAAGGGTTGTCGTTTAAATACTGAAAAACTAAATCAAGAGATAGTAAAATTATTAGATGAGGCAAGTACTGAAAGATGCAAAGTATCTAATTATCAAATTGCTCTTACCCAAACAGAAAAGACAGTAGCTGAGTATAAGAAAATGGAGTTTGATTTAAAGGATCAAATAAATATCTTAAAACATGAGTTACATCAGAGTAAAGATGTTCAAGATATAGTAAATAGGGTTAATCTTGATTTGATAGCTCAGTTAGAAGAGGCTAACAAAAATAAAGATAATGTGAGTCTTAAAATCCAGAGATTTGATAAGGCCACACAATCCCTAAGAGTGTGTTAGTAAACAAAGAGACTCTAAGGATATGAGTGGGATTGGGATGAATAATTATACTGGTGTTCCACCACCAGCTGGGGATTTCTATGGTGTCCAATCAAAGGATTTATCTTGGACTGGCTTGCCAGAATGCCAAGAGGAGGAATTCATTCCTCCACCTAGAGTGATTTCCCCAGTTGAGGAGTACAAGCAAAAACTGACTGACCTAGATGAGTGGAAGAAAGCTAACCACACCTTGTTTGTTAAGGGAGGGTTGTTGTGTGAAAGTCCAAATGAGCCCACACCAAACATGATACCAATTGTGGAGTCCAATGATCCTAAACCTATTAAGATCACACACCCTACCACTGGCAAAGCTGTTGACCTTGGCCCACAAACTGTTAGAAAATCTAGTGTTAAGTATGCAGAGATGTATAGAAATACTAGGTCACCAAAAAGCCAAGTTAGTAACCATGGAACAGGCTTCTTTGCTTCTAGACCTAAGACTATGTCTAGAAAAGCTTGTTACTCATGTGGTAGCTTCTAACATTTGGCATACAAATGTGTCAACGCTTCCAATGTCAACGCTGATAGGAACCATTTCAGCGCTGACAAAAGTCAACATAGGTCAAACACTGTCAGACCCAATACCTTTGTGAACAAAAGTTCACAAGTTGTTAGACCAGCCCCATTCTTTTCTAGAGGGTCTAACACACAAGGCCTAAGACCTTTTCAAAAGTCAAACACTTGGTCAAATAGGCAATGGGTTCCTGTAGCAAACCCTAGGTTCAACGCTGATAAAGGCAATCGGGGCTCTGACATGAGCAATTTCAGCACTGATAGAAACACTGCCAAACCTAGGTATTTGCAACCACAGGGAAATAGGTCTAAAGCTTCTACTAGCTTAACATGGAGACCAAAACAAGACAAAAAACCCTAATTCTACTGGTATTTCTATGACATGCAACAGGTTTCATTATATTTCAAAGGCATTGTCAACACCAATTGGGGTTAACTGGGAATTTCATTCAAACAGGGATGAAAATGGGGTTGTTATGAGAACCAAGTCTGTTCTTGTTGAACAACCAAATGAATCCAAGTCTTCCAAGGCTTGGGTTCCCAAAGAAAACTAATGTGTTTTCTTTATGTGCAGGGCATTCAGAAGAAGATCAATGATTATGGATACTGGGATAGTGGATGCTCAAGGCACATGACAGGAAAGGAAGACTATCTGACCAATTTCTCTCCTATTCAAGATGGTGATAAGGTATACTTTGGAGGGGGCTACGGCACCATCACTGGAAAAGGAACCCTTGTCACCAACAATCTACGGTTTGAAAATGTCTTCTTGGTAAAAGAACTGGATTATAATTTGTTTAGTGTATCACAAGTGTGTGATAACAAAAATAAGGTTCTTTTCACAGATACTGAGTGCTTGGTGTTAAGCAAAGATTATAAGCTCCCTGAGGAAAAATACATAGACTTTAGAACACCAAGGCATAAAGACATATATAATGTGAATCTTAATGGAATTAAGATAAATAATAAAATGTCATGTCTGTATGCTAAAGCCTCAGTAGATGAAAGTAATCTTTGGCACAGGAGATTAGGGCACATAAACTTTAAGAATATCAATAGACTTGTGAGGCTTGGTTTAGTTGATGGTTTGCCTGAAAAGGCTTTCCACAATGACCACTCTTGTGTTGCATGTCTTAAGGGCAAGCAGCACAAGGTCTCATTTAGGTCTAAACAGGTGCACTCTAGTTCTAAACCACTTCACTTATTGCATATGGACCTCTTTGGTCCAACTAATATAGAAAGTTTGAAGGGTAAATCATATTGTTTTGTTATCACTGATGATTACTCCAGGTTTACATGGACTTTCTTTTTAGCCAAGAAAAGTGAAACTGCCCAAAGTCTGATTAATTTCATTACCCAGATTGAAAAGAAGAATGGTAATGAGGTCAAAATTATTAGAAGTGACAATGGGGGTGAGTTTAGAAATCAATTGTTAGATGATTTTTGTGCCAAGAAAGGGATTACTAGGCAGTTTAGCATAGCTAGAACCCCACAGCAAAATGGGGTTGCTGAAAGGAAGAATAGGACCCTTATTGAAGCAGCCAGAACCATGTTGGCTGATGCCCACTTTCCTATAGCCTTTTGGGCTGAAGCTGTTAACACAACTTGTTATGTTCAAAATAGGGCATTGGTCAACAAAATACATAATAAGACACCTTATGAATTACTTTGGGGAAGGAAGCCAAATATTGGCTTTCTCAAGCCTTTTGGATGTCATGTAGTTGTTCTAGAAACTAGTGAGGCCCTAGGTAAATTTGATTCAAAAGGTGATGAAGGCTACTTCATGGGTTATTCAATGCAGAGCAAAGGATATAGGGTTTACATTAAAAAGGAAAAACGTATACTTGAAAAGGTACATGTTAGGTTTTTAGAGAGTAAACCTAGTGATCCTGAAAGTGGTCCAAATTGGTTGTTTGACTTAGAACCTTTATCTAGAGCTTTAAATTATATGCCTGTTACTGATCCAGACATTGTGAAGGAAACTTCAAGTGTTTTGGAAAAGAGAATTGGTAATGTTTCAGGTATACAGGTTGCTAAGAAGGATGGACCACCAGCAGCTGAGTCATCTCCCACACCAGAATATGTTACACTTCCTATATGGACAGATGAGTATTATGCTGCTGCTACTGCTGCTAGGAAAGATAATGGTGGTGTTCAAATACCACCAAATACAAACATGCATGGTTCTTCAGACGCTGACAAAGGGAAATCAAGCGCTGACAAGAGCAATTCAGACGCTGATGGATCAGACGCTGACAACAACAGTTCAAACGCTGTCAGCCCAAATGCTGACAAACAATGTTCAGACTTTGGTGACACCTTTACACAGCTTTTCTCTTCCCATTTTGAACAGGGTGGACCTTCCAATGTCCATGAAGAGATTTCTGTTGATCAAGAAGAATCTGAGGAAGAAGATATTGGCAACATGGAGCGTGAAGTTGAGGACACCAGACTTTTTGAAGGAGGAGTTCTCACTTCCACAGCAAAGGATCACCCCACATCTCAGATCATTGGTGATGTTATGGCTCCAGTTCAGACAAGAAGATCCCATCAAAGTCTTGGTGGATTTATTGCCAATATACACAAGAAGGTTGATACCCCTCTTGTACAAGCATGTTTGTTTGCCTGTTTTCTGTCACAGGAAGAACCCAAGAGAATTTTTGATGCTCTCAAAGAACCAAGTTGGGTGGAAGCAATGCAGGATGAGCTTCACCAATTTGCTATACAGGATGTTTGGGAGCTGGTTGATTGTCCTAGATATGTGAGACCAATTGGGACAAGATGGGTTCTAAGGAACAAGAAGGATGAAAGAGGCATTGTGGTCAGAAACAAGGCACGTTTGGTAGCTCAGGGATATACACAAGAGGAAGGAATTGATTATGAAGAAGTTTTTGCACCAGTTGCAAGAATTGAAGCTATAAGAATTTTTCTAGCTTATGCCTCTTGTATGAACTTCACTGTTTATCAAATGGATGTGAAGAGTGCTTTCCTCTATAGAACAATTGTTGAGGAGGTATATGTCATGCAACCTCCTGGTTTTGAAGATCCTGAGAATCCAGACAAGGTTTATAGAGTGAAGAAAGCTATGTATGGACTTCATCAAGCCCCTAGAGCATGGTATGGTACATTGTCCACCTACTTGGTGGAAAATGGCTTCAAAAGGGGCACCATAGATCAGACATTGTTTACAAAGAAGAAAGGAAAACATGTGTTGCTTGTGCAGGTCTGTGTTGATGACATCATTTTTGGGTCTACTGATCCAAAAATGAGTGAGGAATTTTCCAAGCTCATGACAGATAAATTCAAGATGAGTGCAATGGGTGAGATGAACTTCTTTCTAGGTTTACAAGTTCAGCAGAAAGAAGATGGTATCTTCATCTCCCAAGACAAGTATGTAGCTGAAATCTTGAAGAAATATGGTTTTTCTCCACATGAGAAGGAGGCTTCCACTCCTATGGATAGGCAACACCCTTGGGGAAAGATTGGAGCTGGAAAGGATGTGGATGTTAGGCACTATAGATCAATGATTGGATCATTGATGTATCTTACAGCCTCAAGACCTGACATCATGTTTGCTGTGTGTGCATGTGCACGCCATCAAGTGACTCCCAAAGAATGTCACCTTTTTGCTGTGAAGAGAATTTTTAGGTACCTAAGATGTTATCCAGATCTTGGCTTGTGGTACCCAAAAGATTCTCCATTGGACCTTATTGCATATTCAGACAGTGACTATGGTGGTGACAAGTTTGATAGGAAATCCACAACTGGTGGATGCCAATTTCTTGGGAGTAGATTGATATCTTGGCAATGCAAGAAACAAACAGTGGTGGCAAACTCTACAACTGAAGCAGAATATGTGGCTGCAGCTGCGTGTTGTGGACAAGTCTTATGGATTCAGAACCAGCTGTTGGATTATGGGTATAATTTTATGCATACCAAGATTTTTGTAGACAATAACAGTACTTTATGCATTATTAAAAATCCTGTACATCATTCTAAAACCAAACACATAGAAATTAGACATCATTTTATAAGAGATTTCTTTGAGAAAGGTTTAATACAACCAGATAGGGTAGCCACAGAAGATAATGTGGCTGATTTATTAACTAAACCTTTTGATGCTGGAAGATTTCAATATTTGGTAACAAATATTGGAATGGTTAATCTCACTTAATATGTGTTTTGGAACCTTTCTATAAAAGTATGTACAGGATAATGCATTGTTATTGGTCTTTGTGATGATTTAGATTTTTCCACTTTATTTTTCTAACACTGACAAAGGTGAAAGTAACGTTGTCAAGTGTTATTTTGCCGTTGTTAGAGATATTATTGTCTAACGCTGACAAGAGTTCCTTCAACGCTGATAAGTGTTGTCGGGACGCTGTCAGCAACAAATGTTAGTTTTGTGGTTTTCATCTAAATGTGTAGGTGGTGGTAGCTTTATACCATTGGATACAGAGTTGCTTATGGATCTTGGAAGAGCTATTTGGACACGTTTTGTTTATGGATGATGGTTGGAATATTTATATTCCTATCTTGACATAAATTTTTAATGTTCATATATATTTTGAGAACTCATGTATCATAGTTTAAGGGGAGGTTTAAGGAACCTTTAGGATTTTTGGGTATCCATATGATACTCTTATCACAATTCTAGATTGTGTCCACAGGTGAGTATGGGTTAGTTTTACTAAACCATGAGGCACTGTAGCATGCATAGTATATCAACTTTGCATGCTGCCAAGACATTTTTTGTGACAATCCGTCAATTTACGATTGATATTTTATTCTCAAATATTATTTGAAAATATTATTTTAATGTTACGATATGAACTCACTTATTTTTGGGAAGCAATTTGGATTTACGTCTTGAAGTAGCGTCGACTACGTCTAAACCGGAGGATTCAACGTTACGTGCTTACGTTTACATACACCGTCTTTAGTGACAGTCCGTCATTTCAGAAAATAAATTTGTCTGAGAATATTATTTTGGAATTTTAAATTTGTGTTAGTTCATAAACTCACAAATTTACGAGAAGAGATTAGGACTTACGATTTTATTTTAACGTCCTTTACGACTAAACCGGAAACCTTAGGATTACGTATTTACGTTTTCGAACTCCGTTTTTGATGAGACAATTTTTATTGGATTCATTTTGTGACGGTGATTCATAATTTATAAAAACGTTTTTCGTAAAACGACCCGAGGGCACGCAAATCGAGAAAACTAGAATCGAGAAATACCCGTAAACTAGTGAGATGGGACAAAACACTTTGCCCCATCCCACTAGCTTATATGGGACGGCTAGAAACACCTCACCACACATAGGTGGCACAAACTTAACTTGTTTATAACAAGTGTAAGCTTTAGCTTACACTTTAAGCTAAACTTCCACCAAACTACACAAAACCAACAAATGGTTTTCACTTAACCATTTCACACATGCATTTCACTCTCAAACTCTCTCTACACCACCATTTGTGCCGTCCCATATCAAGCCACAAACACCCTCTTTGATCTTTTCTAACTACAAACCACATGTTTACTAGTCCTATTAAGGTGTTTCCTTGAAACCTTGATCATTTGGTGGCCACATAACCAACTTTGGAGGTGATTTGCTTGTGTCCTAGGGCTGATTTTCCAACATATGATCTTGCTATTTGATGGTCTTGGAGATACTTGTTGTGTTCATCAAGTTCTTGCCTTCCTAAAACAAGAAATCCACTTGGATTGGTAAAGAAGATCATCCTCTACATTTTTCTCTTATTATTTTGTAAAGAACAAATGTATTTTCTTTCATTTTGTATATGTATATGATGTATATATGATGATAAAAATGTTGTGTGGGGATCAAGTGTTGATAAACATGCTTAAAAATGATGATAACCATAAGAAATGAAGCTAAAATCATGTCTAATTAGTTGGCTGTATAAAAACAGTAGATAACTAAATGAAGAACTGATAAAAATGCATGGTTTGATCTATTTACAGTAAAGTAGATGATGTTATACACATGTGAGAGTTGGCCATGCAATGGAATCAAAATAATGAGTAAGATATGATCAAAACAAGTTAGGTGGTACAATCTGAATAAGCCGTTTTGTAGGGACTGTTAAGGCAACTTAAACTCAAAATGGGCAGTAGCTATAACTAAGTTATATTTAGCACATATTATGAAGAAGTTGTCATTTAAAAATGAGCTTCTAAGTCATGGTAGAACTCTAGATATGATAAAAATGGTGAATGTGAAGTTAAAAATCAGATTTTGGAAATAATGTTTATTATTATTATATAAGCACTCACTTTATAATTTATAAAATGTAAAGTATAAACCCACTAACTTATAAAACTTATTTATATAAATGTATAAAAGGTTAATTAAATGGGTAAAATATATAAATGGTGGTAAAAGTAATATTTATAAGTAATAAAAACTATAAACTTGATTTTTACGACTTTTTCGGCTATCGCCGTGAAATTAACGTTTTTCATCAAATAAAACTTAGACGACCAAACCCGTCTAATGTAAAGTTTATAAAAGTTATATACTGATGTATAAGTAACTAAGACAAGTAAAAACTGATAAAACCCGAACTATAAGAATTACGGACATTTACGAGCTAACTAAACACATTAGACTAATAATTAGACTTAATGAGATAAAAACTTGTAAAAAGAATTATTTGGGCTTAACCCAATAGGGCCCAACATGAAAGGTATACATACTGATAAAATAAGTATAACAAGGATTAAAACAAGTTAAGAAACTTATAATAAGTTAATTGGACTTAAAACACGTAAATGGGTAAAACTAGTAAACTAGTGTAAAAGTTATCGACGTATAACTCTAAAATGAGTAAACGAGAATATGTAAACCCACTTGATCATCATATATATATAATCATCATATGTATACATAATTGGTATTTTTATAAAGTCATTGGACATGAGTCTAAGACCGAGTATTATTTGTCTAGGTTTCCGTGATTGAAGCACGTACCGTACGTCCGAATTGCCGATAACCCGCCTTCCCATATCAAAGTGAGTTCATAGCCTCGCACTCTTTTAAATGTTTTATAAATGCTTTATAAACCCGCGAGGGAGATAACATGTTAGTTTTTATAAAAGTTTGGACACCATTTGTCCCGATTGTTTGTTTATTGATTTTGGACCCGAATGATTGAATGACCCGAATGTATGACCCGATAAATGATTAATGGACCCGATAGATGAAATTAAATGGATTATTAAAGTTAGGTTATGTCACTAAAAGTCCCATTAGCATGAATTGTGAACTACCGGGAGTTGGTAGACGCTTATGCATTTAATAGTACTATTTGGGGACGATCACCCCAGTTCGCGCCTTGACGGTTGATCCCCGTCGTGCCACATTGATTGGTAAGCGAATTTATGTATGAGAAGATTTCAATAGCGTGACCTTTGTGACGACACGCTACTTTAGATGGGCAAAATTGGTATCGGGTTAGCTACCCGTTTTGGTTTTAGTAAGGTAACAATGTCATGCGGCTTATAATAATCCAATCGCCAAAATATTACTGGACGCTCCGAATTACGATGTATTGCCTGACTAGCAATACTGGGTCATACTATTGATATTATGTTTGTATTTTGGTTTTCATAACCATATTCATATAACGGTTTTTATTTAATCTATACAACGTTGTAAAAATTACTGTATGATGTTTTTACGACATTGGCTCGTATAATGATTTTTAAGGCAAATGCCTATATTATGATTTTCGATAAGGATTTATATAAAATGACTTTGGCTATTTTATGGCCTATTACAAAGATTTGTATAAACTGATTTTGGCTATTTTACGGCCTATTACAACGATTTGTACGAATTGATTTTTGGTACTAATTTTATACCAAGATTATATTGATGGAATTTATTAAACTCTATGAATTCACTCGGCGTTATCGCTGACCTTTTCTTTTAACATGTTTTATCTCAGGTACTTGAAGGTAATTCTCGGGAAGACGACAAGAATTCATGGCCCGCACTTAAACAATATTTTTCCATTCAAACTCTTTGTAAAACTTTTGTATGAAATGCAATGACTTGGGACCGATGTAACTTTGTTGTTTATGAATGGAAATGATTTAATATTAAACGAGGCGATTTTTATGCGTTGTCTATGATGTGAGTAATGTGCTATCCCGTAACACCAACTAGTCTTCCACTGTACTATGTTGTATCAATTTGGGGGTGTTACAGTTTGGTATCAGAGCTCTCGTTATAGAGAACGAAAGATTTTTAAAACCAAGGTTTTGAATAAAACTTTTCAAAATCTTTTAACTATAAACATTTTTCTAAAAATGTCTAAAAATCTTTTGACTATAACGGTGCCGAAGAATTCCCGAGTTACCGACAAGGCCAAGACTGAGAAGTGTTATTTTAATATATATATAACTTGGATTATATATATATATATGATGTAATTTTATTACATGATTGTTTGATGATCATTTTGATTTTTATACGAGGTTTTTATACGACGTAGATTGTCACAATGTACCCTAAATCCCCTAGTAAATTAATCGAAGCTATTCTCGTAGGAATTCTAGCTATCCTAGATCTAAACCAAGTTGTGGATATTTATGATCCCAACAAATGGTTGATATTCGTAGAAATGTAGACATTAGTTGATTGTGATATTGAAAAAGAATTGGCAAGATTAAATCCGATATCGATGTCATGACGATCTTTTCTTATAGAGTGGAGTTTGACAAAACGTTACCACCTAGAAAGATGTCATCTGATTCGTTGTCATCCAATTCTTAAATTGAAATCGAAAGGGTGAATGTTGCACTTGAGGCTGTTATTGGAACCATTACCCAAAAGCCTCATGCCACTAATACCTTTCCGAGAAGTCTAAGTTGAATGATCAAGTCATTTCATATTAATGACTCATTTGATAATTGTTGTTGTAAGAGCTAATAGGATTGGAAATTAAGTGTTGATTTATATTGAGATCGTATTGCCTTTACAAGGCCGAAGAATAAGGTTGAAAGTATTGGAATATGAGGTAGGATATCGAATTGAGTATAAAATTGATTGAAACTTTAATAAAGTAAAATTTAACTTGTATGGAATATGAGATTGTTAAGAGGAAGTCGTTAAGTTTTGTGATTGAATTATAAGGTTTTAATTGATTGTTAGTTCGTGTTAAAGGTTGTTCCTAGGCCATTGTCCACTAATGAGGATGCCCAGTGTCCAACAAATAAATTGAAGAAATCTTCTTCTGAATTGAGACCGATGGATCTTCCGGGACATGTGGAACACCTAATGACTCTTGTAGATTAGTATTCATTATGGTATCTTTTAGAAATCCCTAACTTAACTGAGATATCAGTTGGTAGGATGAGTTCTGAGAATTGTATGACATAGTGACACGTAATGTGTTACGGTACAATTTTAACTTGTTTGTGATTAATGAAAAGACTACCTTTGATTGCTAAATTCTACATGTATCGATGATATCTATCTTTTCTTGCTTCATCCTAATGTTCGCATTAGTGATGCAACCATTGAACAAGTACTCATCTTGATTTGAGTTACGTTGTGGATTATTCTCTTTATATTCTTGAGTGCCATCGAAGTCATGAACCTCATGATTGTTTGGCTAAGCTCATTTCCTCTTATATTATAGTTAGTTCTTGGTGAACAACTCTTCATCACTCTTTTGCAGATCGCTCATTGTTTTTATAAAGATAAAACAATATTCCTTGAGAAAAATTGAATTTTCATCACTAAAAGGATTAGTCAAAGTAAGATTTGTAAGTGATTGTTATCGAAATGAAGTTGTTTATAAAACATTTTGGAAAACTTAATTATTTCCATAACAAAGAAAATCTTTGTAAATTTATTCTTGATTCTTATTTAAGAATTAAACATGAAAATGTTTCTATTATAAACATGATGATAAAATTTTGACGAACTGAGTATTGCATCGTTAATCTTGAAATTGTATATAGTTGCGCGCCTACATACAATTTGGAATGGACTATGCAAGACTGATTAGTAGTCACCATAAAACTAATGAATAAACACTACATTTTCTTTGAAGCTGTGAAAGATTAAATTTTATGAGATCTGCAAGAAGTGAAAAATAAGGACATATTGTTAGGGACACCTACATATGTGCCTGTAGCATCTATTCTTCTGAGTTGAATTTACTCATCTGTGGAATTTGTCTTATTTGACAATTGATATTCCGTTCTTGTCTAATTTTCCCGTAGTGAGATTCTTAGGAAAAGTATCTAATTACCGAGTGTTGATACCCGACTGGATGTATCGACGTTCTTATCATTTCTTATGATTTGATTTCATTTGAATGACCTGGGTAACGATCCGAGGAGCTTTCGAATGCGTACTCAAATTATGGAAACATGGGATATATTCATATTCATTAAATGTTTTCGTTTGAATCTGATTTGAAATTCTCTCGCGTAGATTATGTGTTGACCTTACTCTTTTAAGGGAGTTGTGTCTCAAGATATCCTTGAATTTGTGAAGGATTATGAATTATTATTAGTCTTTTTAGAAGCTCACATCTTATCGACAACAATGAAACTGGAAAGTTGATAATTCCAGTAGAATGGATTGATTGATTATGACATGACGACATTGTCTTAATTGATGGGAACTCGAGTAGAATTCCCCTAAAAAGATAAGATGTTGATTTTCAAAAGTGAACTAAATAATTCTTGACGGATGATCATATCCTGCATTTAGACTTGAGACTATATTGTGATTGGTTGTGAACTAGTTATAGATATTGTAATCTAGACAGAACCTAGTATGTATTTATTAAAAGATGTTTATCTTATCTGAAACTTAGGAGGTATTTGTTGGTGAACCACCTAGACTTTCGCCACTAAGGCAAGTTGAATTTGGTATTGGTTATATTTCCGGTGCTGCACTTGTGACTTGTGCACTGTACGTCAGCACCATCTGAATTTAAGGAATTACCGTACAACTGAGAAAGTTGTCGGAGAAAGATTTTATTATACCAAGCCTGTCATCCTGAAGAGCTATGGTGTTATCTTTCCTTACATGTATATATTACTGTGACTGAGTAAATTGACAATCGAAAACAATATCCATAACTCGAAATGGAAGATTTGTTCGATCATTTACAAGGTTCTACTGTATGTTTTAAAGATTTGATCCACGGCATGGTTATCATCAACTTCGCATCTGCGAAGAAGATTATGTATTCCAATCACTACATCTAGAACTTGTAATGAACATTATAAGTTTCATGTGATGTCGTTTGGATTGACTGATGCACACGTAGCATTCATAAATTTGGGGAATCACGTGTGTAGGCTGTAATTTGATGAATTCATGCTTGCGATCATTAAGGACTATTTGTTTGTATATAAGAATAAGAAGGGGTTAATAAATATTTATAGATTGCCCTGAATTGGCCGAACGATAAAAACCTATACCTTGAATAATTAACACGTGATTAAAGACTTAATACTTTACATGATTTGACTATGTGATTAAAAGGATAATGGAATATAAATTGACTCTTCAAAAATTAAGAGCCCTTTTAAGACTTTGGATTTTACCAAAAAGAAATGGAATTATGTTTTGACAAATGTTTTAACAAAGGATTTTAAGGAATTATTCCCTTATACACAAACCATTTAACTAAACTTCTGTTTAGGGGTAAATGTTTGTGTATACCTCAAGATAACCTAAAAAGTGATTGAGGAAACCATTTGAACCATGATTTGAAATTTGAAACGATAATTTACGCCTTTCAAACTAAAGAAAATTTTGACCAAAGTATAAACAAAGATTTTTCAAACATTTACGAATCTTATCAATTATTTTTGATAAATCAACCAAAAATCTTGTTAATTAAATTCAAATTTATTTTTGAACATTTTATATAATTGGTCGAACTAAGAAATTTAAAACTTTTACGCTTCATAAAAATTAACTAATAATTATAATAATTATCGACGCTTTAGACGACGGATTGAGAGAAACGGATAAAAATGATGGATGAGACGAAACTGAAACTTAGAAAATGTGCAGAAAGGTGAACGTAACTACTGACGCATAATATAGAAAGAATATATGAGTAAATTATGAACATGATAATTATATCATCATGAGAGATAAATATAGATACTGACATATTATATAAAAAGGATAAAGAACCAATTAGGATGTGTTCTTTAATAATGAAGGTGTAAAATAATTTGCCGAACAATATAAAAATATAGCCGATGCTTGTAAAAAGGATAATATAGATAATAAAAAGGGTTCGTGACTAATGTGAACCATTAAAATTGAGAAGCCAATAGCGTTAAATGTTTTAAAAGACCACTTATGGTTGCCTAAATATGAAGGATTGTGAGCTATAGTTATGTTGGAATTTGTAAGTATAAGTATTCTATTTATGTCGTTGATGACTAAAAGTATCTTTGTCTGAAGAAGTTGTACTGATGATAAATTATGAAGGCAGACATCGCCTCATATATTAGTAAACGTCTAGCTATTGCAAGGGTCATCATCTGAATTTGATTCGATTTGGGTCATCGTCGACAGACTGACCAAATCTGCTAATATCATTCTCGTTAATGATAATTGCAAAAAGAGTTATGTAAACATAGCGTGCCTGTATCAATCATCTATATCAAGATCCTCGCTTCGCATCGAATTTCTAGAGATTTGCTCAGAAATCATTGAGAACGAACCTTGATGAGAGTACTATGTACCATCCCAAATCGAAGGGACGAGGTAAAGTAACGATACAGAGTAATAGAAGTGCTGTTTTATGTTTGAATGATTGACCTTTGGTAATAGACCGTATAATCGTTTTCCTTTGGAGAGATTATCATTGATAATCATCATGTTAGGATTGAGATTGAATCTTGTTAGGATCTAAGTCTTAGAGCATCTGTAAGCAAGAGTTGAGATGAAGACATCCGACATACACCCATTGTGAGTTGGAGATGTCTTTTAGATTTAAGGTTTCCTATGATGGCGAACCTATCCTTACAAAATACCCGACCCGCGAAATCTGAAATGATTGTTGAAATTAGGATTTGATTATTAACTGCCGGTAGTGGGCAAGAGGTTACGTGAATGTGAAATGTAGATCTTGAAGTGCCAAATGGGTAGCAAAGTTATGCCAAAATTTTTAAACTTGGAAAAATGAATTCATGATCTGACAAATCATGGGATATAAGTCCCCGTTGTATGGGACCATTGAAATGGTGTAAAAGTTGGGATTAAAAGGCATATAAGCTGGATCTACCTTAGGACTTCAAAGACTGCGTGAATTATGTTTCGTAAATCGAACTTGATGGAATATCTATCAAGTGAAAATCTGATTATTCTTAGTAAAGCTTAGATCGGCGAAAAGTTGCATTCATCAGAAACCCGTGAACATCATGGATAGAGAAAGTAAGTCAACATTAAGCCTGATCTTATTCCCGTAGTTATGTTTGATGAAACTCGCGTATTATAATGAATACACATGTGAGAAAAGACCGAATGTGGAGGAAATACCCACATGGCTTTAACTCTATAAGAAGCGAGTAGTAAGGTAAGATGATCTTTGAGGACAAAGATCCTGTTTAGGGGTAAATGCTGTGACAATCCGTCAATTTACGATTGATATTTTATTCTCAAATATTATTTGAAAATATTATTTTAATGTTACGATATGAACTCACTTATTTTTGGGAAGCAATTTGGATTTACGTCTTGAAGTAGCGTCGACTACGTCTAAACCGGAGGATTCAACGTTACGTGCTTACGTTTACATACACCGTCTTTAGTGACAGTCCGTCATTTCAGAAAATAAATTTGTCTGAGAATATTATTTTGGAATTTTAAATTTGTGTTAGTTCATAAACTCACAAATTTACGAGAAGAGATTAGGACTTACGATTTTATTTTAACGTCCTTTACGACTAAACCGGAAACCTTAGGATTACGTAATTACGTTTTCGAACTCCGTTTTTGATGAGACAATTTTTATTGGATTCATTTTGTGACGGTGATTCATAATTTATAAAAACGTTTTTCGTAAAACGACCCGAGGGCACGCAAATCGAGAAAACTAGAATCGAGAAATACCCGTAAACTAGTGAGATGGGACAAAACACTTTGCCCCATCCCACTAGCTTATATGGGACGGCTAGAAACACCTCACCACACATAGGTGGCACAAACTTAACTTGTTTATAACAAGTGTAAGCTTTAGCTTACACTTTAAGCTAAACTTCCACCAAACTACACAAAACCAACAAATGGTTTTCACTTAACCATTTCACACATGCATTTCACTCTCAAACTCTCTCTACACCACCATTTGTGCCGTCCCATATCAAGCCACAAACACCCTCTTTGATCTTTTCTAACTACAAACCACATGTTTACTAGTCCTATTAAGGTGTTTCCTTGAAACCTTGATCATTTGGTGGCCACATAACCAACTTTGGAGGTGATTTGCTTGTGTCCTAGGGCTGATTTTCCAACATATGATCTTGCTATTTGATGGTCTTGGAGATACTTGTTGTGTTCATCAAGTTCTTGCCTTCCTAAAACAAGAAATCCACTTGGATTGGTAAAGAAGATCATCCTCTACATTTTTCTCTTATTATTTTGTAAAGAACAAATGTATTTTCTTTCATTTTGTATATGTATATGATGTATATATGATGATAAAAATGTTGTGTGGGGATCAAGTGTTGATAAACATGCTTAAAAATGATGATAACCATAAGAAATGAAGCTAAAATCATGTCTAATTAGTTGGCTGTATAAAAATAGTAGATAACTAAATGAAGAACTGATAAAAATGCATGGTTTGATCTATTTACAGTAAAGTAGATGATGTTATACACATGTGAGAGTTGGCCATGCAATGGAATCAAAATAATGAGTAAGATATGATCAAAACAAGTTAGGTGGTACAATCTGAATAAGCAGTTTTGTAGGGACTGTTAAGGCAACTTAAACTCAAAATGGGCAGTAGCTATAACTAAGTTATATTTATCACATATTATGAAGAAGTTGTCATTTAAAAATGAGCTTCTAAGTCATGGTAGAACTCTAGATATGATAAAAATGGTGAATGTGAAGTTAAAAATCAGATTTTGGAAATAATGTTTATTATTATTATATAAGCACTCACTTTATAATTTATAAAATGTAAAGTATAAACCCACTAACTTATAAAACTTATTTATATAAATGTATAAAAGGTTAATTAAATGGGTAAAATATATAAATGGTGGTAAAAGTAATATTTATAAGTAATAAAAACTATAAACTTGATTTTTACGACTTTTTCGGCTATCGCCGTGAAATTAACGTTTTTCATCAAATAAAACTTAGACGACCAAACCCATCTAATGTAAAGTTTATAAAAGTTATATACTGATATATAAGTAACTAAGACAAGTAAAAACCGATAAAACCCGAACTATAAGAATTACGGACATTTACGAGCTAACTAAACACATTAGACTAATAATTAGACTTAATGAGATAAAAACTTGTAAAAAGAATTATTTGGGCTTAACCCAATAGGGCCCAACATGAAAGGTATACATACTGATAAAATAAGTATAACAAGGATTAAAACAAGTTAAGAAACTTATAATAAGTTAATTGGACTTAAAACACGTAAATGGGTAAAACTAGTAAACTAGTGTAAAAGTTATCGACGTATAACTCTAAAATGAGTAAACGAGAATATGTAAACCCACTTGATCATCATATATATATAATCATCATATGTATACATAATTGGTATTTTTATAAAGTCATTGGACATGAGTCTAAGACCGAGTATTATTTGTCTAGGTTTCCGTGATTGAAGCACGTACCGTACGTCCGAATTGCCGATAACCCGCCTTCCCATATCAAAGTGAGTTCATAGCCTCGCACTCTTTTAAATGTTTTATAAATGCTTTATAAACCCGCGAGGGAGATAACATGTTAGTTTTTATAAAAGTTTGGACACCATTTGTCCCGATTGTTTGTTTATTGATTTTGGACCCGAATGATTGAATGACCCGAATGTATGACCCGATAAATGATTAATGGACCCGATAGATGAAATTAAATGGATTATTAAAGTTAGGTTATGTCACTAAAAGTCCCATTAGCATGAATTGTGAACTACCGGGAGTTGGTAGACGCTTATGCATTTAATAGTACTATTTGGGGACGATCACCCCAGTTCGCGCCTTGACGGTTGATCCCCGTCGTGCCACATTGATTGGTAAGCGAATTTATGTATGAGAAGATTTCAATAGCGTGACCTTTGTGACGACACGCTACTTTAGATGGGCAAAATTGGTATCGGGTTAGCTACCCGTTTTGGTTTTAGTAAGGTAACAATGTCATGCGGCTTATAATAATCCAATCGCCAAAATATTACTGGACGCTCCGAATTACGATGTATTGCCTGACTAGCAATACTGGGTCATACTATTGATATAATGTTTGTATTTTGGTTTTCATAACCATATTCATATAACGGTTTTTATTTAATCTATACAACGTTGTAAAACGTATTGTATGATGTTTTTACGACATTGGCTCGTATAATGATTTTTAAGGCAAATGCCTATATTATGATTTTCGATAAGGATTTATATAAAATGACTTTGGCTATTTTATGGCCTATTACAAAGATTTGTATAAACTGATTTTGGCTATTTTACGGCCTATTACAACGATTTGTACGAATTGATTTTTGGTACTAATTTTATACCAAGATTATATTGATGGAATTTATTAAACTCTATGAATTCACTCGGCGTTATCGCTGACCTTTTCTTTTAACATGTTTTATCTCAGGTACTTGAAGGTAATTCTCGGGAAGACGACAAGAATTCATGGCCCGCACTTAAACAATATTTTTCCATTCAAACTCTTTGTAAAACTTTTGTATGAAATGCAATGACTTGGGACCGATGTAACTTTGTTGTTTATGAATGGAAATGATTTAATATTAAACGACGCGATTTTTATGCGTTGTCTATGATGTGAGTAATGTGCTATCCCGTAACACCAACTAGTCTTCCGCTGTACTATGTTGTATCAATTTGGGGGTGTTACATTTTTGGCCTAGAATTGGTTGTGGTCTGATGGGAGACTTGGGAATAGTTTTGTTATGGGTTTACCTGGGAGTTACAAAGAATTTTATGAAATAACTTTGTTGGTAAGTATTTTGGTTAGCAAGGGACTCTAGAGGACATTTGTGTCTATCTTGCTTATGCAAGTGTGCATAAATGGACAGTGCTTGCTTCCCAGTAATTATTATCAACTTGTAAGATATTTCCCTTAGGATAAATTACTTTGTTAAGGTCTTTTTCTTTTTAAATATTTTTATTTTTATTTTTAGACGCTGACAAGTTTTTCTCCAAACGCTGTTACGTCCAATCGTGACGCTGACAAGGCTTTAGGCAAACGCTGACAAGAAAATATAGCCGTTGGGCGCTGATGGGCTATTTTTGACCGTTGACACCTAGTGGGCCCTACCCAGTTGTTATTTTTGACTAATCTTTGGCCGTAATTTTGGGGAGTTGTTACTTTTAATTAATGCATGAGATAAGTTATATTTGTTTCAATATTTTCATCATTGCTATTTGAATATAACTGCCTCATTTTTGACCAATCAAAATCATGCATTTCTCCTATAAATTTGGCTAATCTTTTTATTCTGGGTATTCATATTTTCTTGTCTAACATTTTTCTCCTAGATTTTTCCCATATAATATAACCTAAACAGCTTTCAAACATGGCACCCAAGTTCAACTCAAAGAATTTAACATTGGAGTTCAAGAGCCAACACAATATGATAGCTTACTTGACTGCTGATGATGATTTGTTCCCTCAGTATTCACAAATGGTGGCATTTTTAAATGCATCCTCATTAAGGTATGCACTTTCTCATACACCATTAGTCCCTGTCGCACACATTAGACAGTTTTGGAATAATGTTAGTTCCACAACAGCTAATGGAGTGACCACATTAACATCTACTGTTCATGGAAGAACATGGGTGGTCACTGAAGCCTTGGTTCGCCAAGCTTTGCGTCTTGATGACGCTGATGGTGTGACTACCCTTGACATTGCAACAATAGAACAAGGTCTTAGGGAATTGGGTTATCCTATTCCTGCTGATGTCACTTTAAATAAATATCATAAGCAGGAATTTCCCTCTGACTGGAAATATTTGATACATGTCCTTTTACAATGCTTAAGTCCAAAATGTACTTCTTTTAATGAAATAAACCGGTCAGTTGCAAGTGCTTTGGTTTGTCTAACACGTGGGCTTAAGTATAATTTTTCAAAAATGATTTTTGAAGGGATGTGTAAAAATAAGGGAAGTAAAATGACTTTGGCTTACCCTAGATTTTTGCAAATGGTCTTTGATTTACAAGAATATTGTTCTAGGGATCATGACACTTTTTATGAGATCCCTAAACAACAGAAAACTATTTTTGCTAAAATGAGCCCCACAAACGAATCCATACCTCTTACCCAACCCATGCTTGAAGTAATTCAGGCTGCTCAACCACAACCACAACCAGACCCTGAACCCCAACTTGAGCCTATTCATGAACCATTACCTTCACTAGACCACATGGACATTGACCAACCCAGCGCTGACACTCACAATGTGGGCGCTGACACAGCCAATCCCAACACTGATACAATCCCTGAACAATCCCAAACACCCCTTAACCGACCAACACCCACACAATCTACTTCATCTTCCACCCCATTACAATCTAGGTTGAATAAACGCCAAAGGGTTACTGGAGTGTTCTCCTCTAGTGATCCTAGCCTTGTAGCAGAGAGAACCACCTCCACACGTGTGGCTGGTGCCATGGATGAGGCTGGGGCTATTGACACAGGCTTAGATGCTGGTCAAGACAGTCCCAACATCATTAAGACCTCATCCATGCCCTATGATTCTATTTTGGGAGGTCAAATCCCCATTCTAGCTGAGGGCAGATTGGAACCTATGACTATGACTGAATTGACGGCGGCTGTCATTAGCTTGCAAAAGCAAAATGTCAGCCTTGTACAAATTGTCAACAAACAGGGCCGTGAACTCCAAGTATTGAGGGAGCGGGTAACTGTTTTGGAGAATCCAAGTAGCAGGAGTCTAATGGAGGAATCTTTCAAAGGGGAGGATGAAGAGGATGAGGAGGATGAGCTGATTCATACAGCTAGTGAGAAGAGTTCAGAGAAGAGTTCACAATTTAGTGAGTCTTTACAGGTTGCTGAAGCTCTCACCAATTTGAAGAAGCACCCAGTTATTGATACATCCAAGGTGACACCATTAAACTTGGAAGGATCTTTCAAAGAAACAATGGGCGCTGATACAGGTTTGAACGCTGACACATCCAGCGCTGACAAAGGTAATCGTGGCGCTGATAGGAGTAACTTGAATGCTGATAAAGTTGCAGGTGGTGTTGATGTATTCCAGCCATCAACAATCATCAAAGATGTGTCCACACAGGTTTCTTCTTCTACTTTACCAATTATTGATCCAAAAGACAAAGGTAAAGGGATTCTGATTGAAGAAGATGTTCCAAAGAAAGATGCAGCACAAATTGCATTTGATGAACAGTTGGCTGCACAACTTTTGAAAAGAGATTTGAAGAGGAGTAGAAGATCACCATTTGTTGTTTCTGAGAGTGAAGAAGAAAGTGGTGATGGAAAAGAAGATGATAGCTCAGATTCAAGTATTCAAATTATTGAAGATCCAGAAAGGCTTGAATATGGGGATGAGCTAGCAAAGGAGAGGTTGAGTGAGTTGAAGAATCAGATTGATTGGGACCTACCAGAAATCACCAGAATGTACCATGTTTGGGAAGACAAGGTTATGGACAACCCAGGTATGAGTTTATCTGATCAAATTTGGGGGTTGGAAGTACTTCTCAGGGTACAAGATGACATAAAGGTGATTATGAGGTTTAATGCACAAGAGGTCAAGACCTGGCTCAAAAGAGATAGAAGGCAGTTGTACTATAAGTTGCTTAGATGCCATCAGCCTAACTGGACATCCAAGAAGTTGCTGGCCTTATCTTTTGAGGAGCTAGAGTATAGGGCACATCCTATTTGGAGGAAGGTGCAAGAACAAAATGTCTACCAGTTTCTTTCAGAAGAAAGGAAACAAGAGCTTGCTGAGGAAATGCAGATTCAAAAGGAAATGAGGATTGCTCAAAGACCAGTGAAGAAAGGAGATCCTTTTCAATTTCCTAAAGACATGGATGTGTATTTTCCAACTGAAGGTGTAATAAGGAAGCATCTCAAGCTTTCTCCATTGGAACCTTCAGATTTGGTTAATGTAGTACCTCTAGATGACAGAAATCCAATCATCAGTTTTGATGAAGATGAGTGTGGATTTTGGAAGATTGGCAGGTTTGGAAAGGAGGTACATACTTTCACTTCAGTTATTTCTATTTTTGCAAGCATAGACAGGGAAGACTTGGTGCATCTATGGAGATTAATAGAGGCCAAGTATACAGCTGAAGCACCTACTTCAGCAAATGGAATAAGACTTTGGAACACATTTATGACTTTGTGTGGTCCAAAAGAAGCAGATCCTGCCATATGGAAGGATCTTGAAGATGATCTCAGTAGTCTTCATTGGAGGCTTTATTCTACTTGTGGTGTATTTCATTTGAGCTCTACAAAGTTTTCAGAGTATTTACTTGTGGATGCTGACTATTTCTTGTCCAAAGAAGTGTTGGAGAAGATGCTAGAGACACCCTTGGAGATTGATTATACTAGTGACGTGGCCAAGGACTTGATTAGATATGTTTATCACCAACATAAGAAGTTTTTGCAAGATTCCTCCTAAGTCTTAAGTATTTATTCAGAAACTTGATCATTGGAATGGATATCAAGTTTAGGGGAGGATTGTTGGGAATAAAATATGGGTCAGTTTACTAGACGCTGATAAGAAGAATGTCAACGCTGATAGGATGACATTGGACGCTGACAACCAAGCGTTGACATTGAAGAAGTCAACGCTGACAGCCTTGAAGATTGACACTGATGGAATATCTTCATACGAATCTTTTGTTTATTTGTTTCTTTATTTGTTTCTTTATTTATGTGTGGTAAAGATAAGCACGACATTGTATTTTCTATTATTATCTTTACCTAGAATAGTTGATTCGTAGCTTATTGTACAAGACTACTTGATCTATAAAAGAAGGTCTTTTAGGTTAAAGTCATATATCAGTTTTCATAAGTATTCACAAGTTAAACTATTTCATTGTAATCAAGTTCGTTTATTCTAATACAAGTGAAAGTTTGTTTAACATCTTTGTGTTTTAGATCAAGTGTTAATTCCGCATAACACTTTGTTAGTTTATTCGTAAGCAAAGGTTTCTCTACGTGTAGTACTTGATTTAATCTCGTATACACAAAGCTTAATCGATCTAAGTTTGGGATCAACAGGTGTCATTCATAAACTTCTTTATAGACCCAAAACATTTCATCACCCTTTCATTTTTCAAATTTTTGGATATCTGGAAGCCTAATGATCATTGAGATGTTTTTCCTAGTGATTGACATCTAGTAGCAACAAAGATCACTTACACAAGGGTGTATAGTGTTATGGAGATGGCTGAGACTATTGGCACTAGCATTAATGCAGGTCAAGTCAGTCTTATCATCAGTAAGTCCATCCCCATGTCCTATGAATTAATATTGAGGATTTATTTCCCGAATATGGATGAGGACAGTATGAAACCTTTGACATTAATGGAATTGACGAAAATCTGTATTAGCTTGCAAAAGAAAAATATAGAACTGGTACAAATTGTCAAGGATCACTGTTTTGAACTGATAGACTTGGAAGCTGATATTAAGCTATGAGAGATATTCATGGTACCGTCCTTTGATACTAATCTTGGAGAGGAGTCTTAAAAAGGGGAGGAGCAATCGAATTTGAGTGACAAAAGTAATAAAGAAAGCTCCAAAGACTCTACAGGTTCTGAAGATGATTAAGACCAAGTGAAGGCTGACTATATAAGTGATTTGAGTGATTGACTTTTCGAGATTTATTATTACTCAAATTCAGGGATAAGCATGTTTGTAAGAATCCTCTCTGTATGTTTTATTTTATTCAGAAACTTGATTACTAGAGTAGATATCAAGTTTAGGGGAGGATTGTTGGGAATAAATTAAGGCCAGATCACTTGAGCGCTGACAAGAGTAAAACAAGCGTTGACAAGAACGAAACAAACGCTGACAGCTCAAGCGTTGACAAGATAAAGTTAAGCGTTGACACATTGAAGACAAACACTGATGGGAAGATATACTCTACGCGTTTATTGTGTTTATTGTATTCTAGATTACTTCTAGTAAAGATAGGAACAACAATGTATTTTCTATATTTATCTTTACCTAGAATAGCTGATACGTAGATTATTGTACAAGGCTTCTTATGTCTATAAAAGAAGACCTTTAGGTTAATGTTTCATATAAGTTTTTCATTCGTAAACTACTTTCATTGTAAGCAAGTTTGATATTATTAATCAAAGTGAAAGTTTGTTTATATCATTGTGTGTTCTTGTTTAAGTGTTAATTCCACATAACACTTAGATTATCATAAGCATATACAAAGTTTCTCTAAGTGTATTACTTGATCTAATCTCGTATATATAAAGCTAAATCCCGGTATGGAAATCTTCTCATACATAAATTCGCTTACCAATCAATGTGGCATGACGGGGATCAACCGTCAAGGCGCGAACTGGGGTGATCGTCCCCAAATAGTACTATTATATGCATAAGCGTCTACCAAATCCCGGAAGTTCACAATTCATGCTAATGGGACTTTTAGTGACATAACCTAACTTTAATAATCCATTTCATTTCATCTATCGGGTCATTTAATCATTTATCGGGTCATACAATCATTCGGGTCCAAATCAATAAACAGACAATCGGGACAAATAGTGTCCTAATTCATAAAAACTAACATGTTATCTCCCTCGCGGGTTTGTAAAAAATTTCATAAAAACATTTAAAATAGTGCGAGGCTATGAACCAACGTTGATGTGGGAAAGCGGGTTGTCGGTAATTCGGATGTACGGTACGCGCTTCAATCACGGAAACCTAGACAAATAATACTCGTCTTAGACTTTTGTCCAATGACTTTATCAAAATAAGGAATATGTATACATATGATGATTATATATATGATGATCATGTGGGTTTACATATTCTCTTTTACTCATTTTAGCGTTTATGTTTTGGTAACTTCTTACTAGTTTACTAGTTTTACCTATTTACGTGTTTTAGGTCCAATAAGCCTATTATAAGTTCATTAACTTGTATTAATCCATTTCATACTTGTATTATCAGTATTTATACTTTACATGTTGGGCCCAAATGGGTTCAGCCCAATAAATAAGTTTATAAGTGTTTTAGCCCATTTTGTTGTATTATTAGTCCAATAACGTTAACTTAGCCCGTTAATGTCCGTATGTTTTATAGTTCGGGTTTTATCGGTTTTTACTTGTATTAGGTACTTATATATCAGTATATGACTTTTAAAAACTTTACATTAGACGGGTTTGATCGTCTAAGTTTTAATTGGCGGAAAACGTTAATTTTACGGTAATAGCCGAAAAGACGTAAAAATCATGTTTATAGTTTTATAACTTATAAAACTACCATTTTTTTATAAAATGTTCATTCATTTATCCTTATACATATTTATATAAATTTATTATATAAGTTAGTGGTTTTTAATTCACATTTTATACTATTTTTATTTGAGTGCTTATATAATACTATTATACTTTAATTTCCTAAAATCTGATTTTTACTTTCACTTTCACCATTTTTACCATATCTTGAGTTCTACAAGGAGATAGAAGCTCATTTTTGGACACCATAAACTAAATGATATGTTATACAATTAACTTAGTTTTAGCTACTGCTCAATCCAACTCTAAATATCCCTAACAGTCCGTCCAAAACTGACTATTCAGATTGGTACTCTAAACTTGTTTTAGTCATATCTCACTTATTATAATGATTCCATTGTATGGTCAACTCTCACATGTGTATGACATCTTATAATTACTGTATATAGATTCCACTTTGCCATTTTATCAGTTTAACATGTAGTTAGTTACTGTTTTTATACAGCCAACAATTTAAGCAAGATTTTATCCTTGTTTCTTATAGTTTTTCATCTTTTTAATCATATTTATCAACACCAAATCCCCACACAATACTTTTATCATCATATAATCATCATATACATATACAATAGGAAAGAAAATACATGATTACATAATCAAAATAACAAGAGGATGAGGAGAACAATCTTTATACCACCAAGATGATGTAGGTTGTGATTAAGACATGGAGTTTCATGGAGAAACTTGTGATAAACCAAGA